>CM072167.1:5679361-8079361 GCA_036850595.1 Rhyacichthys aspro
GATAAACCATTGCAACTTCTCCGTCTCTGCTGAAGTTAAATTAATCATGAGAGATGCTTGTTCTGTGTCTCGTCCAACAGCGCTTGGAGTGGGCGGGTTTTCTCTGTCTTTAGTTTGACTTCCACTTGGGAAGCTCCATTGTATCCTCTCTTTTGCCTCCTCTGGCTCCCCTCCTCACTCCTCGGAGCAGTGTTAAGAGCTTTGGGACAATCAAGGAGGCATCAAAGAGGCATGTTAATGGCTTTGAGATGCCCCCATAACCCTCCAGTGTATCCTGGGTCTCCCCGGGCCTCCTTCTGGTGTGACATTTCTGGAACACCTTCCCAGGGAGGCATCCCAGAGGCGTTGAGCCCCTCAGCTGGCTCCTCTCAATGTTGAGGAGCAGCGGCCCTACTCTGAGCTCCTCATTCTATCTCTCAGGTAGAGCTTTTGTATTAGAGTTTGCTGCATTGACCCAGGTTTGTGTCTGTTATGTGAATGTCCTAACTGCTCAGTGAAAAGAGAAGAGAGCGCTGCAGCCAGTTAGTTATCAATGAAAGGAGACAGCTTCTTTTGGCACATACAAAGGCTCTACGAGTTTGTAGGATTTGCTACAATTACCCAGCACCGTCTCGTCTTTTGTGTCTCCACAGCTGAATAGAGAATAAGCGGAGAATACACGCATTAACTAAACATTGGCAAAGTCTCTGCTTCACCAGCCCATACTTTTTACCTGATGCAGCTCAATACATAAATGCTGTTGAAAAGTACAAGTCTTGCTTATGAGGACAAGATAAGTTTCTGCAGTAATCTAGCCACATTCATGAGCTGATTGCCACGTAATGACGGTGTAGTCTGCGGTGAAGCTGAGTTCTGGGGGAGAGATCGTCCCTAATGGTGACTTAGTTCCTCCACACTGCACTTTAATAGGATTTCCACCCGGTGCCAGAGTCTTCATCAGCGACTTCTGAGTGGTATGGAATAGATTTATGGTCAAATGATGGAGCCAACGCAGTTGTAGCACTGAGTCAGCGAGGGAGCTAATCATCTTTCATTGTCTTTTTACTCGTTCAGCTCTCAACTTTCTTTAGCCTCTTCTGTTCCTTCAGCTCACCCCTGTCTCCCTCTTCATCTTTTTGGAATCGTCTGACGGTAAAGCAAAAATACTCAGCGCCATTTCCTTTAAATATCTGCCCACTCAGCACACCCTCGAACACATTGTCAGAGCACTGTCAAGAGTTCAGGATTTTTACAAACAAAGTGCAGCACTAAACCTTTTCTGGAAGTTTTTGGTCTCAGAATTACTTGTATTATTACTCAGTTTAGTTTGCACTACAGAATTTGAAAATTAGGTTTCTTTGTCTCTATTTTCCTAGTCTTGCATATGCTTTGCATTTTTTTGCACTGTTTCTTTTGGGTAAGTATTTAAACATCGCTTTAATGTCCCTTCCATATTTTTCCATAATTAAACCACATAAACAGACAATCTAAACACTCTTCCTGCTGCTTTGTGCAGTCTGAATTGCGAAGTTCATAGTTCCCTTCAGATCTTAGCCTCTCTCCCACTCAGTGAAGCAGCAGATGGTTTAAAGCTGCACTAGTATACTTGCTGTTGGAGTGAGTACCTTGCATCTCACCGTGTCCAAGGTTCAGTGCGACAATAATAGTGTCTGTGCATAAACTGCTTGGATCGTGGCTGCAACAAGTTTTAAAAAAGTTTGATGGGGCAGTTATCCACACCCAAAGTGAATCTCACAACTTGCACTCTTCACTGTTGACGTTATTAATGTCTGATAACACCAAACCAGAAGAAGTGGTCTAGTGTTCAGTGTACGTCGTGTTATATCAGAGCTCTGACCTCCACATGAGCAGATGAGTCACAGGCTTTGTGCGTGATTGGGTGAGTATTAGAAGTACTTTTCGTGACGCAGATGATCGGCTGAACAGCAAGTACTGTACATCTCCATCCAATCATTCTTGAAAAGAATCAGATAACGTAAACGATCAGTTATGATAGAGAGGACTTGATAAAGGGATTCATATTTAAGCCATGAAATTTCAGACTCAGCACCAGAAAGGCTACTGTCTCACGGTCCAGTCTCAAGTTAACGTATTGATGCATGTGATTAAATACAAACTATCACGCAGATTTACCACATCACCTACTTTGACCTAATGTCATGGAAGTATGGGTAAAACCAAAGTAGTCTGTGCATATTGCAATGAAGCATGACCACGTTAAAAGCACATGTTTGCAGACGAAAGAAAAGATTAATGCTTAAGGGTCGCCGGAACATACTGGTGGAGTGAAGCTGTGGCAAAGTGGTCAATAAAACGACAACGGCGAAGGTAACAAACGTCAACGGCGCTAAATGGATAGCCACGGACTGCAGACCTGTTAACATTGCTGAGGAGGGGGCTTCAAGGACATCATTCACATCACTTTAAGCATCCATCGAAGGGGACTATTGTGACAATAATACATGAACTGACTGTGATTGAGCACTAGCCTCAAGTGACATTTTTTTCCAAGATTATATTAATACATTTAAAAGACTTTGAGACCATTTCATTCGAGAGAAGACTGGGGAGGTTAGGATTGAATCTCTGAGAGTCAGTGTCTGTGAGAGACCAGCTTTAGCCTGTCCTTGACTTCAACATAAGCAGGGTTCTTACACCTTTTCTAAGTTCAAATTCCAGCACTTTTCAAGCACTTTCAAGGTGTGTTTTCATGTTTTTTCAAGCACCTTACAAATGCAGTAAATTACATGTTGACATACATATAAACCAAATGTAGTTTTTCTCATTCAAATTCATTGTGGCATAGAAAAAGACTTTGTTTTTTGCTGAATACTTGTGTGATCAAAAAGATGTTAATTTATTGGATGAAGTGTCCCTTTAAGTTTCTTTTTACGGAAGGCTGATATCTGAAAGTGAGACTGTGAATTATTAAAGCAACACAATCAGAATTTCAAGCACTTTCAAAGCACTTTATCCAAAATTCAAGGACTTTTACAACCTTGAAAACAGAGATAGATTAAAATTCACGCATTTTCAAGCATTTCCCTGAGGTCCAAATGGAAGTCATGGACAAACAACTATTCCAACTGTGACGAGTGTGATTTGACCCTAAACTGCATCCAGCAATCATCCAGCTTCTTAAACATTCATCATCATTCATCATCCAAAACATTCTGATGGCTGCAATTTTAAGACAGCAACATTATATCAGGCTTTGAATTCAGCCGCTTTGATTGAATCGTTTTCATAGCTTTGCCTCTGGGAACAAATATATGCTATTTTCTTTAGGGAGATGCTGTTTGATGTGAACGCTGGAGAGGATTTATGCAAAACATTTATGCTAACACCTCACAAAAAGGACCTAACACCTCACCAAAGTATCAGCACATAAAACTGAAATTGCTGGAGACAGGGATATACTGCTCAGAACGGATGGGGACTGTTTTTTAGCAACACATAAGAGTTAGATAAAAGTTTCCGATGGCATCAAAGGTCATGTTTTGTGTTCCCTTTTATTCTTTTCTTTGCTTTAGTGACTCAGACCTGTGTTTATTTATATAAAAGTTGTACAATGTCCCATAAGTGGAACCCGGTAGAGCAGGATTTTTTAAGAACTTCACAAAAGATCTTTGTTAAAATGCACTTGACTATAAAGAAAAGACCAAGACCTAACACACTTCAATGGCCTAATCACCTTGTTATTTAATCACAGCACAAAGCACAGATTTTTTGGAGCGTTTTTTGTTTTTTATGGAAAGAATGACCAAAACATTAAAGCTGCACTGACCAAAAAAAAACAAAAACATGAACTGAACATGCATTACACTTTGAAGATGAGCAATGACAATAATATTATATACGTCATATCGATGTCATAAATATGTGAAAGAGCACGCTAAAAAGAGGAATTGCCAGGCTGTGGATCAATATGGAAGTGCAGTGATGGGATCTGTCTCCATACCATAATCTATCTGCACATACTGCTGTACACCTTCACACCAGCTCTACTCTCGTCTGATTAATTACCGACAAGGAGACAATGTGCCCTCCGAATAAATATATCTCTGTTCTCGCTGACACCCAACAGCTTTTACTTAAGTTCACTCATGAGTGAACCAAATACGGTGAAAGAGACCAATGACCATGTTGTTCCTGAGGCATCCAGACAGAGCAGAGTGCGATTTACAGTTTATGCTCTCCCATGAAAAGTGTTGGTTATGTGTACATTATGAAAAAGCCCTTTCAAGCGCCTTCAGGGAGCCATTCTCTACAGTGGGCTCGCAGATTTGCAATACAACTTTGGTAGTAAAACATTTAAAGAACTTGTAATTATCAGGATAAAGATTCTTTTGTGACACTGTTATATAGCTGGCGCATGTTTATATTTAAGAATGGGGTTTACTTGTTTTCTTTTATAATGGCCGGACTGATAATGTGAAAAGGAATTAAAGGGGAATTACATTAAGCACGCCATAATTGTATTTTCCAATTCTAAGCAAAACACACACTGCTTATCAGCAAGTCCAGCCTGTTAAGCAATGTTTTTTTTTTTGTATTTGTATAAGATGACTACATGTCACGCCTTGAAATGCACGTCCACAAATCTAAAGCCACAATGTGCAATTTCGCCCCACGACTAATTAAACGACTGATGTTGGCAAAAATGGCACAGTGTGACAGGAGCTCTATGAGCGATAATGATGTTCATGAGCAGACTTATTTACAGACACTGTATTGTACATCCACATGCTTTGTATAAAAGAGTCCAAAAAGTCATGCCACTTTAAGAGCACTTCATCATGAATACAAATATCTATACCGTCCAATCACATCAATTCAGTGTATTTAAGATCTGGTGAAGCAAGCATGAAAAGAGAAAGAAAGGTGATTTAAAAGACTCTTGTGGAGGGAGAATGATACCTTCTTTTTTTTTTTTGAATGAGCAGCAAACCTCCACAGAATCTTTTACTAGCAGATATAGAAAAAGGTGTTAAATTAGGTCAATGTGAATGATCCACACAAACCTCAGGGCGCACCAAAGCTGAGACCCCTTCAAAACAGAGGTCTCAGAGCTCTTCCAACTGAACTCTGGTACTCTTCGATTAAAGTGTGAACTCTAAGTGAACCACAGACGAGCCCAACAGGCGTCATCACATAACGTTCTGTTTTCCCGAAAGCGGAAAAAACAAACCAAAACAATATTGTCCACCAATAAAAAATGAGCAGAGGGCAAACATAAAATGCAACAGTAAAATGCCTTATTAGCATCGGGGCTAACATCTAGTGCACACATGTCAAACTCAAGGCCCGGGGGCCAAATGCGGCCCTTTGCACTGTTTTATGTGGCCCTTCAATTCATTTAGTAGTTTCTATTTTTTGGCATTAGGTTAAATTCAAACAGGTTTTAGATGGTTTTGATTTTTGCTACAAAGATTAACCTACCACTTCCTATTACAACCTGTTTAAATCCACCTAAACCTGTTAAAATTGGACTAAAACCTGTTCAAATCTATCTAAATCCTGTTCAAATCCACCTAAATCCTGTTCAAATCCAACTAAAATCAATTAAAATCCAACAAATACTGTCCAAATCTGACTAAAACTTGTTCAAATCCAACTAAAACTTGTTTGAATCCAATTTAAATCTGTCCAAATCTGACTAAAACCTGTTGTAATCTAACTAAAACTTGTTTGAATCCAATTCAAATCTGTTCAAATCCAACTAAAACCTGTTCTCAAAATTTAATCTCCATCTTCGGCCCCTGAAATGATTAATATTGACTATTGTGGCCCCTCACCACTTTGAGTTTGACACCTCTGATCTAGTAGGTTTCTTAAAAAAGGCAGGTTTGTTTGCCAGCTGTGAACGCTCAGTGGAGTGGGGCTTTTTGAAGTGGACTACTAACAGTATGTAAACACAACCTAAGTCAGATGATAGTTTAGAACTGGAAATGCATGATAATATGTTCTCTGGGTGTTTTTTCATACGGAGATGAAGACCCGAGTCACTTGCATCATTTTCGTGCCTCCATGCCTCCAATTGGACTCTGACATGCTTTTTGATGGGTTGAACTTGATGAACTTGTCTATTCTAGGAAACAAGGACTCGTGACTCGTCTCAGACTTGGACACTTCGTTTGCTGTCTGTTGCTTAAGGCTGTGCGCAAAACTAGCCACTTTTGGGGGAAGAGTCGTGTTCAAACAACCTGGCGCACTGCACGGCTCAGTCCTCAGTGATGGACACCAACGTGAGTGATAAAACACGAGAAGGAACGCAAACATTCAGCACTCCCTGCAAAAAGATATGGATATAATGGTAGAGCTCCTCTCTTACCGGGCCATAGACACGACACAAACAGATTTACTGGGGGAGGACAATGCACTTTTCAACATAAACAGCTGCTCACTTTACATTAAACCTGTCTGTAATTGGGCTTGAATACATACATACTAAAATAGGCATATATAGTGTAATCCGATTGTTGTAATTAGGACTCCCACATTTAAGTGCCACTGGAGGATAAAACATTCACAAAACTAAATCCCAGCTTTGCACCCACAGTATTTACACAGAAAAATCATTTTGGAGACGTGACTCTGACCTTTCTTCAGTGACTTGGAATCAGATTTGCAATTTTTTTTTTTTTTTATGACTTGAACTTGGACTCAGACTAGTCTTTGGTGACTTGGATTTGAACACTGAGGACTTAAAAGGGACTCAAAAAAACGGTGACACTATTTTTATTATTCCAGTTACATGTTTGAGAAAATCTTATTTCCTTTGTTATTATTACCCAAGAGTGTTCAGTTCTAACTAAATGGAACCAGCATCCAAACTGTCTGAAGTGTTTCTGCTTTACAAATATTCAACAGCTCCTCCACCACTTACTGAAAGAAGAAGAAGTAGAATTCCTTAATGCCACTGACTCCCTCATTCCGATTCTCTCTGTTGAACTGAAGCCTTTAATCCTCTTGTTTTGATTCTCCTGGTTATTACCTATGTTTTCATTTCCCATTTTCTCCACTGTCTTAAATTCCTCCCGAAATTGTAAATCTATGTGGATAAAGTACAACTGGTTTGTGAGCAGACGCCACTTCGGTGACAGACAGCGCCGGCGGATTTTCAGATTCCACTGCAAAGCTGTTGAACCTGTCAGAATCTGTCGGAGTGGTTTTATTGGGGGAGTTTAGACTCAATCCTTCATGGTTGAGCGAGGAAAATGAAAAAGCGGGATTGAGCGCGCAGCGGACTGAGAAAGCACCTGACTGCGAGCGAGAATCCCCCGAGAACACAGAGAGATTTAAGAGGCACGCATGTGGAAAAGCTGGAATGAGAGATGACAACGTGAAAAGAGGGAAAGAGCTCTGTTTTAAATCTATTAGCGCACGGCTATATCAGTCATATTCAGAGAGGAACCTTCAGAATTGAGTGGAAAATGCTGTCAGACATTCATTTCAGGAGGTCTGCGAGGGGAACCAATTACTTTGTGGTAATATTCATAGTTTTATCTTTAGTTGTGTCTTAATCTTTAGTCCTTTAGTCTTAATTTGGTCATAATTTCGCTCTAGTTTTGCTGTACTTATGCTTGTTGGTTCGTTCGTTTCATTTTCATGGGCCTAGGGCGGAGTACACAATAGACAATGGCCAGTTAATCACAGTTTTGACAGTTAGAGACAGACTCTGACAGACAAGCATTCACTTTCACATTCATTTACTACGGATAATTTAGATTCCCCTAATTAACCTATGCACATACGTCTTCACAGACCGGGATTGAACTCATTTGCTGTGAGTGAAGAGTGCTAACCTCCTCCTTGGTTGGTTGTTTCCATCAAATATAAATCAAATATAAATCATCAATCATTTTTTTGCTCTTTCTACTTCTTCACATGTGCCTACTGGCCAAGGAACGTAGTTAAAAGTGATGTGTTTTACTGCAGCAAAGTCAATTGAAGACAAATGGTGACCCTTGATTTTACATAACACTAAGGGGTCTCAGAAGACGACAGAATACCATCTCCGAAAAGTTGTGCCAGACATTTTAACGCTACAGAAAAGCAACCACGCTCAACTTAAAGAAACCCCTCCTCGAGCCGTATTATGACACCAGAGAAACTGGAGAATTATTCCATGCCAGAAGTGAATAGCATTCATGAAAGAGCTTGCTTCCATCTTCTATCAGTGCACGTACAGAATGTATAGCAAAACGTATAGGCTGGAAGTGATGTGATAGGTGCCTCAAGGGTTTCACATCAATGAAGTCAATTAAAGAACCCCGGCGACTTTTAACTGTAGAACACAGCACTTCTATAGAGCTCCAGGAGATGTCATCACCCAATCTAAATTTAGGCTGCTGTACATTAACCATAGTAATAAAAATAATCTGTAGAAAACCAATGAGCCCATTTCGGCGCAGTTTTCTGTAGATTTATGGTAAAGAGTCCCACTATCACTCTCTCTGCCTGTGCCCCATTTGAACAGCAGTAGATACAGAGTGACCTGCATCAGTAATACGAGCCAACCGCCAATTACTGAGCTGTAAAACAGACATTAACAGAGATTAATATCTGCAGTCTATGTATAATATACACGGCACAAACGTTCTTGATATAATGAAGAGAAATGGAAAAAAAACGGCACTTTGAAACCAAAGGCCACAGGCTAATTACCATAAATCAATACAGCGAACAGGGCTGTTACACACTATTATTGTCAGACATGAAGCTAAAGAGGCTAATGTCTTTGTCTCCTGTGACACTGTAGATAGTTGCAGTGCAGTGGACTCCAGAACTAGAGCAAACAGACAATTTTTTGGCAATGTTCCTAAAACTTATAGACTTATAGACCACTTCAGACACTTTTTCCAGCTGATAGAACACACTAAGTCACATGATGTCCAGAGCTCTATTGCCCTGTCTATGCATTACCAGATCAGCAGTCTCTAAAGACAGAGACAGTGCATCACATGAGTTTGATGTTTGTTACATCAGGATTCATTCTGGATTTTACTGTTTCTGTTTAAGATTCCTGGTTTAGCCTTAGTCTCATCATTTTGGAGTCATTGTCTTGGATCTTAGTTAGATTCCAGTTAGTTTGTGCTTGTTTAACCCAGTAGTTTAGCATCTGTAGGATCACAGGTTTAGTCGTTTGGATTTAGTCTTTTTTTTTTTTTTAGTTTAGTCTTAGTTGCTTTTTGTTTAGGCCAGGTTTAGTTCTATTTTTTGCCTTGGGTTTGTTCCTAGTTTAACCTTACTCAATTTGATCTGAGTTTAGGCCTGATGCAGTCCATATGTCAAAGGGTCTGTTCACACTTGGAGTGGGCACAATGCCACACTTAACTAAGGATCAAAAAACTAAAAAGGCCTTTCTTAAGCGACACTGTGTGGTTTTGTGACTGAACCAAAACAAATAACGGCAGTAGTACTTCACACAAGATTTTTTTTCTCTCTCCTTCACATCGACAGCTCGTTTGGCCAGTTTTCTATTCTCCATCTGGAACTTAACCTTCTCCAGAGAGGGTTATCTGTTCAGCAAAAGTTTCAAAAGAGATTTACCTCCATGGAAAATGAAACAACTTTGTGATACTGAAAAATCTGGTCTTTACCCCAAAGATACCACCCCAAACCCCTTAATCCAGCATCAAAGAAGGGTTGGCCCAGGTTTAGTCCGAGTTTGGTCATGTTTTAGTTCTGGTTTAGGTCACAGATTAAGGGCTTCGGCTTAGTTTCATCTCACTTAAGTCATAATAAAAAAGCATTGAGATCATATGACCTACTGTCGATGCAATAATAAAAGCTGCAAATGAACGTATGCCTTCCGTAAAAGTAGCAATCTCAATCTGTTTTTTTTGTCTGAGAGCACAGGTCAAAGCTTTGAGTTCACCTTTAAGCAGCACTTTGTCATCTAAGTCCTCACCGACAACTGTCAAGACCCTGACAAGCGCCGATCCATTATGCAACGTTATCGGAGATGCTTTTCGTGTTTTATCATTATTTGATGCTTTGCCTCCGTTGCCTCTGATCTAATTTTCCTTAAAAAAAAAAAGTATAGCTTCCTCTTGAGACACAACTTTTCAAATATCAAACTCCAAAGTGAAATCATCTAAGCAGAGTTTACAGTAATCCGTCTGGGAGCGCTGTTTGCCACTTAATGGGATTCTGATGGAGATGGAAATGGAATAATAGGATTTGGATGGCGTTGTTGTGTTTTGGAGTGGAGGTTTTGTGTTGCTCACAGCTGCAGGCGGTAGGGTCTTATTCAATAAGGCATAGCTCTACACGTGCTGCAGAACAGGAGCCGACTATCAGTTTTATGTCTAAGTCAATAGACGACAAATTCTGACTGATTTAAGACAGAGAGTGAGCAGATAAATGCTTTTGGGGTGGATTTTGGGACAGTTGAGTTATCATTATTATGGCTTAGAGTACAACATCACAGAATAATACATACACAGCAATGTTTTCCACTGCTTTCTATAAGGACAGGAAGCCAGACCCATTCCCTTCTCAAAGTAAAATGGATCTGGAATCCCTTCACCAAATCCCGTCGGACCAATTGTCAACAATCACTGCAACACATGGCAGGCTTTATGTGATTCTCTCTGATTGGTTGTCCATAAAGTCTCTTTACCATTAAAAAAAATATATTACAAAGGCAACTGATGAGATATCTTAATCAGATTTGTTCAATGTACTCCGTGGTTATCAAAGTTTTTAATCACATTGCATTTGTGTATTTCAGGTACAGGTGTGTAATGGTTTGTTGAAAGAAAATCGTATACGCCATGGGGTTATGTTAAAGATATCGTGTATCGAACAAAGATATGGGACATCATTGATCTAAAGCAAAAGATCACTGATGCCATTGACACCATTGATGAGGCTATGCTACAGCGAACATGGCAAGAAATCGAGTATTGTCTTGATGTGCTTGATGTGCAATGAATGCTGCCCACATAGCGGTATATTAAATGAGGCAAAAAAAAAACAAAAAACGTCAATATCTACTCCTCATTTTGTTACAATTTCCACATATTTGTCTGTTCATTTGCTTTCGTCATATTGTTTTTAAATTGTAAAGAGACTTTCCACATCCAGAGGCAGCGCATTCTGTGTCAGTTGCGCCAGCTAATCCAACTTGAATCCACAGAGATCACTAGTTCTTATCAGAGACTAGAAAAAGAATTGCCAGGGATCAACAGATTAATTCCCAAGCTTTTGTACCCATTCTATATTTGTTCTGTTCACTTGAATCAACCCAGTCCACACACAGCAACAAAAAAAGTTATGTTCCATAGAAAGCAGCTCAACCTTTTATCTTAGAACCAGAGACAACAGCAATACATTGAACTAGAGCAAGAGTAAATATATTTTCTAGCAACCTACTTGGCTTGTAGTGTGGACAAATGAAAAAAATGTCTCTGGAAAAATGATGACACCCTCTTATACTCTCCAGTCATCTTCCAGCACAATACTCTATTTTGAAGGCACTTAGAGCTGTACACTGGCAGAAAACACTTCACTCTCACATTCATTCACTATCTGCAATTTAGTGTCATTTCACCTACAATGCAATGAATTTCAAATCATTTGTTACAATGAGATTGTTACAACACAGAGGCTTAGTAGGCCACTTGGAGTCTCAATTGCCATAGTGGAGATAGACAGAAAATAAAGTCTTTGTAAAAGGATGAAGGTATGTTGGAAAAAATAGTGGTATGACTGAAAAACTTGCAAAATGTTGGACTATAGAGTGAATACTACAATCTTTTCTCACTCCATTTTCAGAACGTAGACGTGTTTGTGTAGACGTGATCGGAGAGTTTTCTGGTTCACTTTTAAAGTTGGTGTAGGCAGTAGCTGTTGGTCATAAACATTGAGTGCTTTCAACAGGAAAAACTGACTGTTGTATTGTGTCACATCATTATTAGAAAACAATTAACTGAGTTTCACTTTGAGGCTAAAATGAATCTCAGTCTTGCACTCATTACAATCTTGTCTTGGTTTTTTGTTTTGTTTTTGCGGATCTATCTGCAAACAAACGTAAAGCTGCATCCCTGAATGCAATTAATTTCCAATCAAGTCCATTTCAGTGTTTATATTCATGATTGTTTTATACTGCAATCAATCCACCTTCTGACCTCCGTTTTACAGATTTGGCCAAATAGTTGGTACTATTTGTTGACAGGCTACACATCATAGTAAAAGATAGATACACTGGAGACAAATACTGTACAAAAATGTCTGTGCATGATTCTTTTTCAGTCAGGGTCTCGGTGTTCAGAAAAGAAGAATATGGTCATCGGGAGACACTCAGTTGATGTGTGAATAATTTCAATGGGAAGCTTCAAATTGCATTGTTGTGTGAACAAACAACATGGTCTTGGCAATTTATTTGAGTGTAGGCATACAACTGTGATGAAAGGGGAGCTATTCTCTCTCTTTTTTTGTATCAAGAAACCTTTAAAGTGAATTTGAAGCGTTTATTTTATTGTCTAGGCTAGATATTTAGAGGTTAGAAGTCACAGTGTTGCTTTAGTGGTGTAGATAGTGTCTTTTTCATTCTACAACATAGATTTTCGGATTATTGCAAACAGATCCTTAAAGTTTTTTACCTGAGCTGATAACAGGGGACTGTTTATCATGTTTCCTGCTTAAAAAAAATTATTTCCCTTTGCATATCCCACTCTAGCTGTCTGGACCCGTGTCCCCTTCACTGTCCCGTGGTAAAGTACAGCACAGAGGCACTTACCCAAGCACGCGTTAACGAAGCCGTACCACACGCAGCCCGCGCGCCCTATGAGCCATCTCCCCTGGATGCTGGCCGCGAAGCTGAACGGGGTCCCGAACACGCTGACGAGCAGGTCGCTGGCGGAGATACTGACCAGCATGAGGTTCATGGGCGTGCGCAGAGCCCGGTAGCGGCAGAAGAGCGTGAGCACCAGGAAGTTCGTGAGGAAACCGACCGTGCCGATGAAGCCCAGGCACACGGCCACCACCAAGTGTCCCGTGGGCGACAGGGACGGGGACTGGGCGGGAGAAGGAGGCGTGGAGCCGGACAGCTGCTGCTCCGTGGCTGCCGTGGCGTCCGCTCCGAGGCAGTGCGCGCAGTGCAGGCTCACGTTGGATACGATCATACCGCGGGAAGTTAGGAAAGGCGCGAAGTTTCCACCGCGGGACACGAGTCAGAAGAGTGTGCCCCGGATCAGTCAACCCATGTGGAAAGAAAGTCCCGGGCAGAAGGAGAATAATTACACACTGTACTCCAGTCTGAGACCAAATGAGAGGCGTTTATTCTGCGAGCGCCGGTGCCATTAGACCCTCCCATCCTCAGTGCGCTCCTCGGAGGTGCGCTTTTTCTTTCTTTCTTTCTTTTTCACCCTCACTCTTTCTTTAGCCACCACTTTAGTGCGCTGAGCTTTTATCACCAGCAGGGACGAGGGACTCAAGCGTCACCAAGAGGCGTTAGGAGGATGTTTGTGTGCGCACTCTTTCAGACTCGAAGCAGAGGAGAGTATAATGGCACAAGAGTGAGTACAGTTTTGGACACATACCCCGGTTCTTCTTACACTGGAAAACAAATCTTTGTGTTAAAGAGTTGGGAGGTTAAAATATAAAAGGCCAATAAATGGTGAACACTATGAAGGTACATCTAACTAAAACAGAAAATGAAAGTCTTCCTTTTTAGCTTTTTTCCTCTTTTTCTTGTTTCAGTACCCTAAATATCCAAAATACAGATGCCAAACTTTTAATTTGCCCGACACTGTAGAAAACTAGGAGACTCACTAGAAATAGACAAGCCCAGGACAGTATGAAACTGAGAGAAATACTGGATTATACTGTAACCAAACTTTGAGCACTTTACAGCATTGAACTGTATGTTGGAAAAATGGAAAATTATTATTTGTGACAATTTTTGTACAGATAAAACAGGTTATTAGGACTTTTGTTATGCATTAAGATATATAATACGGTACGGAGAAAGAAAGAGGATTTTTATGAGTGTTTTTCTGACAAAGCTAGGCGTGTCAGTTTGTAATTTTTATGATAAATATTAGGTTTGTCGTAGCTGCATGATACTGTATAGTTGAGCATGCAATCAGAGGTGTTGCAACAGGGTGGGCTAACGGGGCCACCAGGCAAAGGGGGGCCCAGACATCTGAATAAAAAATAAAATAAATAATAAATAAAAAAAATTTGTTTGAAGATGTGAATGAAATAAGTCATTAACTTTTTTTTCATATAGGCACAAATTTAATAAAAATGTATTAAAAAAATTAAACTACATGCCAACTTTTTTGATAATTTTTTGTTATATATGACCACATATAAAATCAATTATTTCAATGTCTGACTCTTGAAAAAGGCTTTTTTTTTTTTTTTTTAACTGTGCCTGTATTCATGATTAATATGCGTTATATGCCTCAGGTTTATCATGTCAAGCCCCTTATTGGTATCTCTAAACATCTCTTGAGACACTACATGCACTTTATGGAATATTGTTATTGAATAAAGATGATTCTGACTAATTAATTAAGCATGTGTTGACGTGTTGATGACTATACATTTTTCATATCAAGCGTAGTTAAATATATATATTTAAAAACTGTCGGTGTAAGCTGGCGATACATACATGAAGACAAATGGAATTGAATTCAAAGGGAATGTTTAATGTCACTGAAACATACACATATGAGAAGAGATGGGCAGTCCACAGGTTTGACAGATTCAGGAATAGATTGGAGTCCATTTACACAGAAGACCCTTGTGATCAATGTGAACACACACATGACACACTGATTTATTACATCAGTGGTCTGGATTATTGCTATATGCTGCCTGACATGAAATCATTAGGATGTAGCCAGAGGGATGGAGCCACTCAATAATTCACACATTTATAAGCTAAAGGTTGAAAAAAAAAAAAAAAAAAAAAAAAAAAAACCTGACAGATGGACGGACATGTGGACGGACAGTGATGATTACGACTGCCTTCGAAAGATGTCTTTGTGTCAGGGGTATTTCTCTGAATGAACTTTGATGTCATTTTGATGCATTCAGTATGGGGTCAGTGGTGTCAGGAGGTAAGTGGATGTCCAGAGGATTTAATGATGTTCAATACAACCGAATATAGACCTTTTCACCAATGACGTCAGCAAAAAGATACAGGTGTTTTCCATTCACTTCCCGCTCACTCTCGTCGTCTGATTGTTCTCCACTCAAGTGCGTTGGCTGCTGCGTTGATTACCATTAGCACATGCCCTGAGAATGCTAAATAGCTATGACCTCACGTATTTCTGCAAGCCATATGTATGTGTTACCTAATGCACATTTTTACAATGTCTCCACTCAATGTTGTTTTGCATTTTACCTTCATTTAGGTTTACTTAAATGTTTGCATTAATCTGGTTAAGAGAGATCTCAGTTTAGTAGTCTTTAATGAGGAAGCACAGGTCCTAAAACCATCTGTTTGTAGGTCTAGGTCCTCCATGTTGTGTCATTTTGTGTTTGGTACAACTCCAGCATAACATAGTCAAAGCCTTTAGCCGGTGTAGCTTATGTATATATAGTACATCTGAATATCAAGCCACGCTAATTTTTTCTACCACTCACCGACAGCACACACAGGTAGTCAATCAGTTACCATTTGACAAATCCATCTTCTTGTATACAAAGGATCAATCCAATTAAATCTTGGTGACAAATATTGTTATGTCACATGGTCTGCTTACTTTCAAAATTAACAAATATTTATTAGCTTTTGATCAAATTAAATAACAATTTATCAATACTGTATGTGGTAACAAAGCAGACTTAAAAAGGCCTATTATCTGTGGCCTGTTATGTCACTTTGCACCACTAGATGGAGACAGTCATCGCCCTCAGCCTGGCTTCAATGGGAGGTTCCTTTGTCATATTAGAACATCTTTCCAGTGGTGTGACAGGAAAGGTTTTGTCAGAGGATCTAAAAATGTACTTCAGAGTTCTGCAGAGTTGGTTCATTATGGATATACAGTAGTGTGCACAAGTTTTATGCAGTTGTGGATATAAAAAGTAAAGCAAACTATAAGAAATGCAAAGAGAAAGAGCAGAATATCAATAGTTGTTGTGACTTTGCCTCAAAACAGCAGCAGTTTTTGTAGTTCCACTGTCTCAGTTTGAGAAGAATCCAGGCAGGTTCTGTTTGGAGAATCCCAGACTAAACCAGGCCAAACTAGACTAAACCGGACCATGGAATCTCAGAAGTAACTTAGGTTAAACCAGACCATGCAATCCCAGACAGGACCAGGCCAGACTCCATGATGTTGGGTCACGGTTACACCATCTCGTCCTTGTTCTGAAATCATTCTAAAAATTGATGGTTTTCGTCACTTTGCTCTCTTTTCCATTTTGTAAATTGATTTAATAAAGAACTTAAAATTGTATATTGTTGACACCATTCTCACTTTACTGCATATCTAAAACTTTTTTTTTTGGTCAAATAATGCTGAGGTCCTAGACGTCAGGGATCTCAGTAGTGTGTACATTCACAAGAACTGTTAAATAAAATGTATATAATTCACCTATTAATTATTCTGGCCAAATTCCAAATACATAAGTGTAAGTTTGTAAATAAAAAAAACCCTGTTCCGTACTTTTTACAAAGAAGTTGACATTTACATTTACAGTGTTGAGCCTTGTAATGAAAAAGCAATTAAAACAGTCTGTATGGAACCAATGTAAACTTAATATACCTACGTAGGTGAGTGTTTTAATGTGTATTTATTTTATTTCCCATTTTATCACCCTTGCAAGACTTTACCCTGACTTTATATTGAGAGGTTGCATGTATTGACCGCAATCTAATCAATCTTTTCACCTAGAACATGTCCTGCCTTTGATTTCCAGGTAGTCTTAAGATATCTGCAACGTGTGCATATCATCTGGAGGAGCGCCAGGAGCGGCCATGTTGTTGATGCAGTATCGATATTAGCGCGTGAACCGCTGTCCCTGCCTCCAACTTTGTGCTGTAATCACACATACTTCAGCTGCGGCGGCTCCGTGTCATGCATCATTCCCACACAGTCTTCCCAGCCCCCACTTCTCCTCAATAAAACCACCTGGATCTCTCTCTAGCCCCCGACGATCTGGAAGAAAATGAATAATTCGGATCACTGTGTGTGTGCTGGTAAGATGTAAAAATACATAATGGGTCGGTATCAGTGTGTTTTCTATTCAGTCACTGTCAGATGTAATAGACTTTGATGCTTCGTGCAGGTAAGGCACATTCCCAAACATGCACACATGTTGTCAGAACACCATCGCTATCATGTCATGAGTTTCAGTGGTTGCACTCTGCACCCCGTAACGCTAGATGAATTTTTAACTCAACAAATCAGCTGCTTTAATGAAATTAATCTCCTAAAATATTCATAAGCGTTCATGAAAATTTTAGCACAGTGACACATACGCCGCACTTCGGTCTCATAGAGGACGGATGTCTTTGCTATTACCCTCAATGTGAAATTAATGTCAACTTTAATTAATCATGGAGCCATAAAATCAGCCAAAGCAAATGCATACAGTCGGAAGGCATTGCTTTAATAATCTACTCAATGTGGTTCCGCTTTGGAGCATTACTGACTTTGAGCTTTTTCTGATTAGTAAAAACATCATTCGGATCACGGTGTGTGTGTGCTGTGTTTATTTTTATCATGTTTACAAAAATGCATAATTGATTCCAAAAAAAAAAAAAAAAAAAAGAAAAATAGTATATAATAGCATTTCCATTAACTGTGTGACATCTCATAGATTTAAAAATTGACAGCATTGACAAAAGTCTGATGAAAAGAGACAACTTGCACGTGCCCTGTTCAGTACGGTTAAATCAAATTCTGGTGCAGTTGCTCTGTTAATGCATTTTAGATAAATCTGCCATACAAAACATGCGATACAAAATTTCAGACAAAAACACCATGCGACTTTAAGTTTTCCTGAGAGCGGAAATAAATGAGAAAAAAAAAAAATTTGACAAAATAAAATGAGCATAGGGTAAATGTGGAGCACTAGGGAGGTAAATATCTTATAAGCATTCAGGCTGACAGCACCATCTTGTGTGATTCTTGGGAAAGGCCTTGTTTTTGTTTTGTTTGTGTAACTGCCTCTGCTGCTCCATTTTGTTCTATATAGCAAAATGCAAATTGAATCTGTTCAAAGAAACCACAGAAATACAGTAATCAGACCTTCAAAAACATGTTATTATTAAAATAGAATTAATACAAACAACTAAAACTTCAAATGCACCGTTTTAGGCATTTGAATCACTCATTAGGAAACGTTTGGCTTCACAGGAGGCATCTGCCGTAGCATAGCAAGAGAAATCAAGCTGTACAAAACATTAAAACAAGGTCTAACAAGGACTAATCTATTCGTTTTATATGTTTTTCAACCTGACTGAGACCCATTTTGTCTGTTTCTCTTCCTGTTGATTCTTCTTCGTGTGTTTAATCGACTGTGACCTTCTGCATTTGGTCCCAACTATTGGCAAATGGAAATGATTGATGAATTTTACAAATGAACCAGACCAAAGAGCAGCTTTTTGGTCCGACCCACAGTCCACTGCTACCTGAAGATTTGGTTCGAATGGGAATAGTGCAGGTACGAAAGCCCCCTTAGAGCAGCAAACCAAAGTTATGTAAATGCCGCAGATCTTTCATGAATCTCTCGTCTAGTCTCTGCTACCATCCGCCTCCAGAACACACATGTATTTATTCAACTTTGTGTCTCATTCAACCGTTTTTTTTTTTTTGTTTTTTTTCTCGAAGATGTAAGCTTTTTCCCAAGTCGAACACACGCACAGCAGAAAACATTTCATTCCCCGCATAAAAGCTCATGTCTGATTGTGCCCGAAATGAGGAAACCTGTCGGCGAAAGGTTTGTTGACACTCAAAGAACATCATCAAAGCTTTGAGTTGCCAGAGCGAATCAAACGGAATCACAGTGTGACACGCCGCTTTCTAACCCCTAAAACCAGACTCCTCCGACTGCTCCCACTACGAAAAAACAGACAGATTCAGCCATTATGTAAACGATTTATGGACGTGCCTTGAGGAAAAACATAAAAACCCTAAAACAGAACAATATGATTAACGAGTTGTGTTCGGGTGACGCTGATAGTGCCGAGCTCTGTTGTAAATGCACACAGCTGGAGTACACACCTGTTACTGACAGCTTCAAGAAACTGGAGTGAGTCATCCAGACTTGTTTTTTGCCCGAACACGCACTGGAATCAAAAGTGAGTTCTGTACATAACACTTGACAACAAGAGGACAAGGAAATAAATATTCAGTCCATGCTGTAAACTCGACTTTACTGGAAATTTGTGTAGAAACCAGTTGCAGGAAACCTTTTTAGTTTTTACAAAGGGTGAAACTAAACAGGTTAAAGTTGTATAAACAAAGAACATTTCGTAGGTGTAGCAGACAAATCAAGTTTTCATTAGTAGACTTTACTAAAAATCATTATGAATTTTTTTGAAGATACACTGTACAAAAAAAATCCGTAAAATTTTCGGTAAAAAACTGGCTGCTTTTTCCCATTTTTTGAAACAGAAACTTAACAGTTCAACCTTATTTTTAACATGGAGTGAGACCTACATTTAAAGCTGATAAAAGTATTAACCTTAGAAAAAACACACTTTTAAACCAGAAAATTTACTGTCCATAGAAATATATGTTATTTTTTCAGTACAAAACTGGCAGCTGTGGTTACTAGAATTAAACTGTAGAAAATACAGAAAAGAAAACCCTTCAATAAACAAATAAAAGCACTCTTGATGTGGTTTTAACACGTAACTAAAGACTACACTACACCTATTAAGGCATATAATAAGAAAGTGAGCATTTGTGCTGGTGGGGAAGGAAAGCTGCCTGCATTTGCTCCATGCAGAATTTAACACTCTACACATAGAATCTTGTGGTCCACTCAATACACTTATCAACTAGGTGTGAAATTTAGCATCAACCCATTGTGGAAACACATTTACATTGTGTTTAAAGTTTCAAAAAGCACATGAACAGTTACATTAATACTTACAGGTCTGCATAATGGTGAGGAATAATGACATGGCAAGGTGACAAGTGGTGTCCTGGTTTCTCCCAACAGTCCAGTGACATAAAATGGGCAGTAAGTACATCAGCGTGCTCTGTCCATGGTGTTGCTTGACTTGGAAACCTGCCTCCGTCCACTTCAATGGTTTATAATATTGAAAAGCCCATTTTTGTATTCATTTTGCATCCAAAAAGTGTCAGTGTCTTACCTAAAATGTGACTTCTATCTAAAAGAACCCCGTGGAAGGGCGTGGATTCAGCGTACACTGGAATTTGGTTGTGTATCCTGTGGAAAAGAGGAAAATAGTCACAACTAAAAAGAGGACACTTGTACATTTACTGTAAATATGTGAACAACTTACCTGCAGGTTTTTGCTGAATGTGTGCCGCTAAGAGCATAGTCATGAACATCTGTTACACTGAAGAACAAGAAAAGCAGTTATTTCAATACACAGTTATTCGCTTTAAGACACTAAATGTGAACTTTATGAAAACACAGAATTGTAATGGTTTCTTTGCATATCAGTGGTTTATTTATGTATTTGTGTCCTCATACAGACTCTGGTAAAGGAAGTATCAATGTACAATAACTTGTAAAACAATGTGAAATAAGGTGAAGCGTGTATTAATGTATGTAATAAAATGTATTATAGAACTGGCTGTATATTGCCCAGCTGAGTCATATAATTCTGGCTTTATTCTGACATTTTTATTAAAAACACTAAGTGGTGATGGCCCAGTTTGTTGCTTCAGAATTTCCAAATGAATTTTCCTTTTTTTTTTTTTTTTTTTTTTGAGCATCAACAAGAAAAAAGTTAGGTAGTTAAGTAGGGCAGTAATTAAAAATACATGACTTGACAGACTTACCACAATTACTGTAGCTTTTGATCAATGAACTGCGAGAGAATAAAAGATAACAATTGAACTTTTTTTCACAGATGCAGGTTGAACAATAGCAGTAGGGAACAATTCTTGATACACCTTCAAAGTGTTTTATCACATAATTTGTCGTATAAGTCACATTAAAATGCATACTTGTCCTTATGTATGTAATTATTGCACTAAAACGTCAGACATGGCTGAAATGAATATTTAGTAGTAGTAGAAAAAAAGTTGTGATCAAGGCTTTATTATTAAGCTTTGGCATCACATGCTCGCGTTCATTTCAAATTAAAGGATGCTCCCATTTGACTTGTCAACATGGAATCACTGATACACCACAATGAATCATTTATTGGTTTGCATACAGTGCTGTGAGAACGTATTTGTCACATTCTAGATTTCTTTTTTCTTTTTTCTTTTTTTTTGTTTTTTGCACGTTTGTCACACTCAACTGTTTCAGGAAGAGGGCAAATACTTTTTCACAGCACTGTATTTAGTCTAGCATTGATTTGGACGCCCTTTCTGACGCAACCCTCTCTATTCATCCAGGCTTGGGACGGCCACAAAGGTGACCCATTGTGGTTGGAGGGAATCCTGGTTCTTCCACATGACAGGCCACTTCAATGAGCCACTAGTCAATACTAAATCTGAAACTGGGAAAACTAGGAAAGTGTCCAGATCTGGCTATGTGTGATCACGGAGAGAAACAACGCAAAAAAGAAAAGCAACCGGAGAAAAGGGAAGCAAAGTGAAACACACCTAAAAATTGGAAAAGCATTAAAGTAATATTTCGTCTGAAGGTGGTGGGGGTCCATTTTACCTATTTCTAACAAAATCAAAGCAGAAGTCACTGTGCTATTGTTCTTGTTTTGGTGCAAGAACACAAGAACATTTCCGCCTTCCCCTTCTACGCCCTCCTTTAAAACACTCTGCACACTCTCATTGGTGGTTTCACAGTCTGGACCTCAGCCGTCTACACCACACTGTGCCCACACACCCACACTCCACAAGGGTGAGGGGGCCCATGCTAATCACATCCGACCCCACACCCTCAAACATGTGGCACCCTGTTCCCAAATCAGTACACATCATTATCTCAAGTAGCAAGTACTTTTTAAAAAATGGGAAAATGTCCACCTAAATTTAGAACATGAATATCTTTGTCTGGTGTCAGCCGTTAATTAGTGAATATAAAAAGACTATTGTTGTGTTGCCAAGGTGCTAGAAGCTAATTAGTGGTTTAAGGCAACAGGCTAAGCTCTGCGTTTGTCTTTAGCGACACTTCTTTTTTCACGCGAAGGGCTGCAACCCATTGAGTGTGCATCTCTACAGTTAACACGTCTAAAAAGAACACATTACATTGCATTTTTGGAAAAGTACCCAATAGTTTACATGTGTGTGTGCAGCTGTAATGTGTTAATGCTGTTTCCAAGTGGAAGCATTTAGCCCCAAATAATGGCGCTCCCATCTCAAAAGAATTAAATAAATGACTGCGACCATTAAGACCATAAAACAGTGGGAATACAAGAAGAATATTTTAATGCTGGAGTCATCTTTTCACCAAATACATTTATTCTTAGTTAAATGATTATATTGCTGACTATTTTTACTTCTACTATAATATTATTCTTGGGTAAATGCACTTTTGCTTGCAACGCTTATAAAGAAACTAGAGGCATCAGATTTAATGCTGTTAAAAAAAGTAACATTTACAGTGAAGTACAGTGAAATTGCAACAGTAAAAACTTTTAAAGGACAAAATAGTGTAGTTTACTAGTATATACACTGAATTAGTGTAAATGCGCTCATGGTGGATACTTGTGGCACCTACAGTAGCCCTGCAGGGTTATTTATTTATTTATTTATTTATTTGAACATACCACCACATGCCTTCATACAAGATTGTGACTTCAGCTAAGAAAAAATAAAAGAATGCCCTTCTTCCAAAGTATGAGCGAATAAATAGATGAACACGGATGTGGTAAAAGTGCATGTACATTTAAAACCAAAAAAACAGATGAAAGTTGATTTTACATCGCAATAACGTTTATCAATTCACGACATTTACCAGTTCTCGTTGAGCATGAATTTTTGTTACTAACGGTTGTTTCTTTAACGTGGAAGTACAACAGTTACAGATGGGTGAAATGTACGGACGCTGACCAGAAATAACAAAAACGCACATAAATAAATGTCATTGTAAATGGATAAACATTGTCACAAACTGATATATTTCTTTAACCCATTGTTTTATTAATGTGTTATGCCATTTTTATCAATTTGATTAATTTAGTGTCAGTTTATCCATTATCTATTATAGGGTAATTTTTTTAATTCACATGCACTTTACAACTTTTTTTTAAGAAAGACAAAAGCAAAACAAAAAGTGTTATCTGGACACATTTATATATTACTGGAACTGCCCAATGCAATGTGTTTCTTTTTACTACAAAATTTTACACATCCCATCAAGTTTCCCACCATGCATTGAACTTGTCATGTATTAAAGTCATTTTTTTTCACAGTTATTGCTTATAACAATGTAGATCATATCATATCTAGATTTAAGGGATACTGTTACAATTATAACAATTATTGTGTGATTTTTTTTATTTTTATTTTTATACAATTTTAGATGGTATTTGCTTTAGAACAGAGTGCTATAAAATGTTATTCACCTTTAAATATACCATTGCAACACAGATTCACCGTATACCTTTTCTAATGTACCCATAATCATTACACAGCTGCCAGATTTTTCCCTTTTTTTTATTTTTAATGTAAACCTGACTTCTTTTACAGTGTTTAACGGTCTCTTCAATGTCAAGAGGCTACAGAGAGTATGTAAAAGCCTTCCACGTGAGCTTTTGAGACTTCCGACCTAATCGTGCACCGCTCCACATCAAAGTGCTCCTGATGGATGGAGGTAGTGACACAAATCCTCAACCCTACGGCCTACTCTTAACATCTCTCTCTCTAACGCGGTATTTTGCATTTTCATCCAGAGCGGATTAATTACGTGCAACTGCTGGAGGCTCGGCCTTCCTCGACGGTGACACTAACCCAACTGGACTCGGTGCATTTAATGAGATACATTATCATTATGCCACTAAAGAGTATTGATAGATCTCGAGGAAGCACTGAAAAGGATGAATATGGGAGATGAATGGAAGGGAACAAGGCGACGTGGGATTCCGGTCGTCCATATCATCCGCTGCTAATTAGCTCTTTATTTGTAGAAACGTGTAATCTTCCTATTTTTGCATGTGACGCGCTAACGATGCTGTAAACGGAAGATGCGTTGTAATTAGACGCCATTAGAAGCCACTTCAAGATTGGCTCTTTCCACACAAGGGCTTTTTATCTTCGCCAGAGCTTCCTTCTCTCTGACATTGAAAATGCTGCGATAAACTTAAATAGCCAAAGACGATGGTGCTAATTCATAATTTTTACATGACCTTTCTGAACTGTGAATAATACATAAGAGACATACAGTATTAATAAGAACAAAACATGCTTTCGTAGAAAAAAATTAAAGAATAAGAAGCAGACAAAGACTGAAATGTGAATAGGATATCGAGCTGCATTATTTTTCAAATTTTATTTTTATTACATATTTGCAAAGCGATGAATGAATAGTATTAATTAAAACATGAGAAAATGATTACATTCCTTATTACCATGGTAACTGTCAATGTCAAATAAAGGGGTGGAGCTTACAGGTGCTGAGCTGACCAATGAGAACAGTACAAAGGAATACAATCTGGAGTTATTGGCAAGATCTGGTGGTTAAATTGCAGATTGTAATCTATGTTATCTATGCAAACATCTACGGTAGCCCAGCAAGGACACCTCTGTCTGTAGATAAAACCTGCAGAAAGCATAATAGAATTTAATCCACTTTGACAACCTTAACATTTTATCATATTTATCATTTTCAAGTATTTAAAGTAGTGGTTTCCAAACTTGGGCTCAAAAATGAGGGGAAAAAAGTCAGTGCGAATCCATAGATATTTATTGAAGAAAAAATACTGGCGGCCTCTGGAAGAAAAAAATAATACTCAGAAAGGGGTGAAAGTAAGAATTGTCAAATAGGCGCTGAAAGCTCGTAAAACAAGGACAGCAGGGCCAGACAACATCCCTGGACGAGCCCTCAGAGCATGTGCCAACGAGCTGACGGACGTTCTCACCTCCATTTTCAACCTCTCCTTCAGTCAAAGCATTGTGCCTCCATGCTTCAAGACCACAACCATTGTCCCCCTCCCCAAGAAGAGCCCACCAACCTGCCTGAATGACTACAGGCCAGTGGCACTCACTCCAATCATCATGAAGTGCTTCGAGAGAGTGGTTCTGGCCCACATTCAGAGCAGCATCCCGGACACACTGGACCCCCTACAGTACGCCTACCGCTCCAACAGGTCCACCTCAGACGCCATAGCTGCTGCCCTCCATATTTCCCTCTCCCACCTGGAAAATAAAGACTCCTACATCAGGATGCTCTTTGTTGACTACAGCTCCGCCTTCAACACGGTTATCCCCCACAAACTCACACCAAACTTTTCTCACTTGGACTGCACCCCACACTCTGTGACTGGCTCCTGGACTTTTTGACTGGCAGGCCTCAGTCTGTCAGAATTGGGACCAGGACCTCAGCCAGCATCACCACAAACATAGGCACCCCACAGGGCTGCGTCCTCAGCCCCATCCTCTACACCCTGTTCACCCATGACTGCGTCGCCTCCCACAAGGACAACACCATCCTTAAGTTCGCGGATGACACTGCAGTGATTGGATGCATCACTGGTGGTGACGAAGCTGCTTACAGGAGGGAGGTGGCCAGCCTGGTGTCATGGTGTGACCACAACAACCTCACCCTCAACACGGACAAGACAAAGGAGCTGATAGTGGACATGAGGAGGGAAAGGAGCCCTCATCAACCACTATTCATCCAGGAGCTTGAAGTGGAGAGGGTGAGCAGCTTCAAGTACCTGGGGATCCACATCAGTGAGGACCTCACCTGGACATTCAACACCACGCAGCTGGTCAAGAAGGCTCAGCAGCGGCTGTACTTCCTGAGGAGGCTGAGGAAATTTGGCATGTCGCCTAAGATCCTCAGCAACTTCTACATTGTTGCATTGTTGAGAGCATCCTGAGCAGCTGCATCACCGTGTGGTACGGCAGCACCACAGCTTTGGACCGCAGACGCCTGCAGAGAGTGGTGAAGACTGCTGAGAAGATCACCAAGACTCCACTGCCCGCTCTGCAGAGCATCTACCAGCACAGAGTCCACAGGAGAGCTGCCTCCATCATCAAGGACCCCACCCACCCCCAACACAGACTGTTCACACTTCTACCCTCAGGCCGGAGGTACAGGAGTGTGAAATGCAGGACTACACGACTGAAGAACTCTTTCTTTCCGTCCGCCATCAGACTCCTGAACAGCTGACAGGAATCATGGACTATCCCCACTGTTCACTTACAGCTAACTGTTTACACTTTATATGTTCACTAGCACATTAATGTCGATTGCACATACTGCTTATGTTGCACTATACAGCTCATTTGCACTTTACTGTACAGTTATGTATATAATTCTCATCATACTCTGCTTCTAATTTGCACTGTACTTAGAAACTGCATTGTACTTAGAAATCATTTGTGCTTAGAATTATTTAACTATTTTTTATACTTAGAATTTATTTTATTTTTTATTTTTATTCTATCTTCTACATGGCATTCACTGTGGACAGCAAAGAAAGACTTTCATTGTACAGGGAAACCCATTTCTATACTGTACATATGACAATAAACCCTTTTGAATTTGAATTGAATAAATGACCAAATCTACATTCATTCATCCATTTTCTACCACTTAGTCCCACTTGGGGTCGCGGGTGGCTGGAGCCTATCCCAGCAGCTTTAGGCCTTAGGCGGGTTCACCCTGGACAGTGGCCAGTTAGTCACAGGGCTGACACTTAGAGACGAACATTGACAGACAACCATTTACTCTTACATTCACAACCAAAACAACATTAAAGTTTTTAAGAAATTAGGCTAAAGTCGGGAACTAAAAATGCTTTAAAATAAAAATATATATATTTTCTAGTGAACAGTTAAATGTTCTCAATCAGGTAAAAAAAAAATAATCTAAAATTACAACAATTAAAATGAATCAAAAAATTTGAATTTTTCTTTTGTGTTTTACTGTTTCTACTAAGTAAGGTGTGTTTCAGATATAAATAAAGAGTCAAAGTGATTACAAAGGGGCATGCATTCTTAATAAGATGCAAGAACAAATTATAACAAACCACACAAGGCATTAGCCATATGTAATATTAATAGTAAGAATAATATAAAGAAGTGTCAAGTGGATGAACCTGATTGTAGCTGTAAATCAAAAGGTGTGGCTGTGAGTACAAGAGACTGTCACAGTAGGTACAATAGGTACTGCGGCTATAACATTGCATAGGTTACAGTAAATAAAAGTGCAAAAAAAAACACAGACGGTAGAGTCCATAATGAACAAACAATCTGTGCCCATTACGTGTCCATCTGTCATTGAAAATACTCAAGTTATCCATGACGGACAGAGGCCTGCTGAGGTCCCTCATCTGAGTCACAGATATTAGCTCAGTACCTACTACAGAGCTTACCTTCATCTCCAGCTTTTTCAGACCCAATGTGTCCTTCCTTTTGATGCTGCCTTCCAACAGATCACTGCATGGAAGAGGTCACCGATGATGGTATTCTGATAAAACATAGAGTCCTGTCTGACATCCAGCTGCAGGCCCGACAAACGTCTTTCTGATGTGTACAGGATGCAGGTGTCCACCATTATCTCCTTGGTTTTAGAGGGGCATCACACAAAGTCATGGATCAATCGCCTGTACTACTTCTCTACTACAACTTCTGTATGTCACTCAAGTGGAATGTAACAAAGCAAAAATACTCTCAAAATGACACTTATGTACCATTTTCAAGTAACTGTAGTAAAAACGGGGTACTTTTGATTTTTACTCCACTACAGTTTAGAGCAAATATCTGTTCTTTCTACTCCACCACATTTTTACATGTAGTAAATTTGTAAATTTGACTTTTTAAAATTGTTTTAATTGTGAAACACCTAAAATTAAATGTTTAATCAATAATAATAAATGTGTACCAAAACCTATAGCACTAAGTTTTACAAAGCACACATGAATGCAGCATTATACAAGTAGCTTTTCCTCTCTCAGTGATCTACTAAACTATAAAAGATATGAGAACTTCGCCTTAATTCGTAGCATAATGATTGAGTCAAATACTTTTACTTCTATGCTTTAATACTTTCACTTAAGAATTTTAATGTGATGCTTTTCCTTTCACTTGAGTACATTTCTTCTCATCCAACGTAATAAAGGCAGGGATTGTACATGAGAGTGTCCCCCAGTGTTGTCCATGAACGTCAAATGCCTTTATGCAAGATTGTGTGTTCAAAAACAAATGCATGCTCAGCTTGTCCACACACTGTAAGCAGTAAATAATGAAACTTCCACTGAGTTCTATGGCGCTTTAAATTTGGACAAATGCAAAGAGTTCTTTAAATTATTTTAAGGCATCTACAGTGGTGGAAAAAAAAAGTGTTGGGACACCCCATGCATTTGTGAAATATTGCATCAAGAATCACTCTTAGGTCTTCAAGTGCATCTTTTTTTATTTTAATTTATAAAAATAAACATAGATACATCACAATAGTGTTTGAAACAAGAACTTAAATGATCAAATGAATGCAGGAATGAGGCTGATCATACAGTATTAGCATCTAAACAAAACACGAATGTGACTCGGACACTGCATTCAATATAACATGTAATATTTTGCATCTGTTAATATATTTGACTTTATTACATCGGTCTCTATATAAGATATTTTATTATATTAATTTATTTTATTTTTTTATTTTTTTTATTTTAAATTCTAGCACAGTTTAATTTAGTGATATCAAATGTCTTTATACAATTGCTTCTTTTTACTACTTACTACTAACTCTTTTATAGATTATATATATTTGTGTGTGATTGTGGTGCTGTGAGCGGCTGAAAAAGTGAATTTCCTTCGGGATTAATAAGGTATCTATCCATCCTTCCTTCCTTCCTTTATTTTTTGTTCAGTTTTAATACACATTCTCTGTTATTTGTTCACTTTGATACCGACAATGTTTAGAACTGACATATTGAAACTCTCAAGAATTTAGTTTTCTTTCTTGTTCTGTCTGTCTAATGCAGCCACACCTTTTGAAAGATTTTTCCACAAATATTTCATGATAACATTTGAGATCGTGTAAAATTTTAAGGGTGTCCAAAAACTTTTCTCCACACTGTATACGCTACTGTCATCTGAACTAAACCCGGCACTAACAAGGTCCAATTAAAGCGGTGAGTGAATTTCTCTGCAGGTGTTTCCATTCCCTCCATCTGCTCCTGCTGCTCCTCCTCATGGATGCTGATCATCACCGCCGCGGGCTACATGTCATCTTCAGCATGTCAGTGTGAGTGGCATGTCTGAGGGAGTGCATATACTGTACTGAACTTCCTGCCTTAACACAGCAGGGTTGCTTTTATCAATTAGAGGGTAGATACCGTATATAAACGGCCTGTGAAGTCCTTTTCCACCTTTTTATCTGCTCCCTTTACATCACATTTCTCACCCAGAGATTATCCTGCTGGGGGACTTGTACAATCTTTGGAACGATCTCAGAAAATTCCACATAACATCACCAAGACTGGCTGTGCCAAAGACGCGTTAAGCTTTTTGACTGTTTGATTATGTTGCTTAAATGTCAGAAAGCACGTAGTGGCGTATATTTGTTTATTAACCGCCATAAGTGCGAAGGAAAGTTTGACGGCAATTCTCTAGACGTCTTCCACAGGATTTGAGTTGCCTTTAAATGCATTGTTGCTTGTCAGTTTATCTCCGTTAGCGCTGAGATTAACAGGCGGTTGTCCCGAAGCAGCTGCGATAGGCTTCAAGGCAACTTGACGGGGCAGATGGTCTGATCAGGGAGGGCTTCCACAGAGCAGATACTTTCAGATCAGATCACAAGGTAAATTTAACAAACCTGAGCATTGTCATCTAACTTCTTCGGTTTTATCCCGTTAGGAGTTACTGTACATGCAACTGGAGCCTTCAGACAATGACTTGTTGATTGCGGGGTTAACATTTAAAGACAGACACTCTCACACATTCATCTTCTATTGAGTTTTACAAAAGTTATCTTTAACATTAATTTTCTCTTTCATGGAAACTGGTTTTAGTTGGATTTGAACAGTTTTAGATGGATTTGAACAGGTTTTAGTTGGATTTGAACATGTTTTAGATGGATTTGAACAGGTTTTAGTTGGATTTGAACATGTTTTAATTGGATTTGATCAGGTTTTAATAGGATTTGTGGAGGTTTTAGTTGGATTTGAACAGCTTTAGATGGATTTGAACAGGTTTTAGTTGGATTTGAACATGTTTTAATTGGATTTGAATAGGTTTTAATAGGATTTGTGGAGGTTTTTGTTGGATTTGAACAGTTTTAGATGGATTTGAACAGGTTTTAGCTGGATTTGAACAGGTTTCATTAGGATTCGTGGAGGTTTTAGCTGGATCGACAAAGTTTTAGATGGATTTGAACAGGTTTTAGAACAGGTTTAAGACAATTTGAACAGGTTTTATTTTGATTTAAACATGTTTTATTTTGATTTTATCATGCTTTATTTGGGTTTAAGCAGTTTATATATTTCTTTGTAGCAAAAACTGGCTTAAGATTTCATGAACAAATAAAAATAAGATTCAAATCCATCTAAAACCTGTTCAAATCCAATTAAAACCTAGTGCCAAAAATATCACCTACTAAATACATTGAAGGGCCACATAAAACATTGCAAAGGGCCACATTTGGCTCCCGGGTCACAGGTATGACAGAAACTACAAATTTCTGATACTTTATTCATTCACAATTTTCAAGAGATTTTTTTTTTTTTTTTTTTTTTGGCACATTTGTCACATTTAAATGTTTCAGATCATCAACTAATTTGAATATTAGACAAAGATAACTCAAGTAAACACAAAATGCAGTTTTTAAGTAATGGTTTTATTTATTAAGGGGAAAAAAAGCTATACAAACCTACATGGCCCTGTGTGAAAATGTATCTGTCTGATGTAGTCTGCTTTGCTGCTTCAGGACCTGTACGACTTGTTGTGATTGATGGACCCATGAAATCTGCTCTCTAACAAAAAATCCTGAAGGAGAAAGTGCAGCTATCAGTTTGTTTTGTTCTGCAGCAGGACAATGATCCAAAACACACCAGCAAGTCCACCTCTGAATGGTCTAATCAAAGTCCAGACTTGAATCCAACTGAGATGTTAAGACGTTAAAAAGGCAGTTCATGCTCCAAAACCCTCCAATGTGTCTGAATTAAAACAATTCTGCAAAGAAGAGTGGGACAGAATTCCTCCACAGCGATGTGAAAGACTCATTGCCAGTTTTCTTTACACGCTTCATTGCAGAACAGGCACAACCAGTCTTTAGGTTTAGGGGGGCTTTTTCACATAGGGCCACATAAGGCTGGGTAGGTTTGGATTGCTTTTTTCCCTTAATAAGTAAAATCATCACTTAAATACTGCATTTTGTGTTTACTTTAGTTATTTTTGTCTTTGTGGGATGATCTAAAACATTTACAAATATATGAAAAAATGTGAAAATCAGGAAAGGTGGCAATTACCTTTCACATCACTGTACTTTGCAAAATAAGCTAACAAACAGGAAAAGGGTAAGAGGTGGAAAACTGATGAATAAATGAATGAATTTCCAGGTGCAGGCGAATCTTGTTAGGCGTCTATTGTATGCAGCGTCTTGCTCTATTACAGCTTGTTGAGTATGTCGTTTAGTAAAGCCTCCATCCTGTTTTTCTACTGTCAGTCCAGCTCTATTCATCAATTTTTCATGACCTTCATTCTGTATTAAATTAAAATCCCGGGATTAGCTTTCTTCTCCTTTTCCTTGAGGCTCAAACAGCAACAAATGGGTACAGCACTGACGACTTCTACATTATGCCATTCATGTTTCATTTGGGTGTCAAAGCAGAAGCGTTTGATGGCACAGCTCCATTTCCATGTATATGACGGTATTTTTCATGATAGTCGGATCGTTCTGAAGGCTCCCTGTTTCATTTACATGATAGAAAATAACATTTAGGATTCTGCAGTAAAAATTCAATATGGATCCTCTCATCTCTTATCAGGGAGCGCTATCAAACCGGTCTGTCATCAAACCTCGAGTGACCAAAGACATTTCCCATCAAAGGCATTAAAAAGGCGTCCGTTTGGTGTTCCGCATGCATGACTTTCAATCGCCAATAAAGTCATTTTTGAACAGGCAAAAGACGGCCACATGAAGAAATATCCCTGTGCTCTTTTCGGTTTAATCTCACTATAAAGCCCCAATGTAAAGACGCGGGATGAAAGTGGCTCTGTTTGTCTATTTGAGCATGTCTTCTCTGTCCTTCTAGAGTTTCTTGCCTGGCTACTACCAAGGGACTTGTTTGGCCGTAAGTGATTGGCCCAGTTGAGAAAGCATCAGTATCCATTTATCCAACCCATTACCCGCATCCTAGCCACAGCTCACACACGAACAGGTCAGCAACCGAGCTCCAGTCAACGCGATGACCCTTTGACCTCGGCAGAGTGCCGGCATGTGGTTGCGGCAGAGAAATGGAGGCGCAATGCATGTTGGGTCCACTGGAACTTTGAGGAAAGACAACAGAGAAGGTCATTGTTTATCCTTGTGGAGGCTTGTTCCCATTTTAGTCTGCAAATGACAAAAGGAAATTGAAAAATGGACAACTGCAAATGAATTTCTGTAAGAATGTTATTAAATTGGAAAATGTTGGTTTGTCATAACTGATAACAACCTTCCCATAGCTCCAAAGTGTATATTAGTTTGCAATTTGTCATTCTGATGCCCAAGAAGAGTGGAGAGTATTTACAATCAGAAGGAGAACAGTGTTTAACATTCAAGTCTGCATATAATTCTATAGGAGTAACATTATTATTGGGTATGTCAGCACGGAGCCATAATGAGAAAAGATGTTTACCCAGTGGAGGTAAAGCTTACAGTCAAGCAGTGGTGGAGGAAGTACTTAATTCCTCTACGTAAGTAAAAGTACAGATAAAGAGGTCAAAATGTACTCAAGTTAAAAAAAAAAAAAAGTAGTATTATTAAAACTTAAGTGAAAGTAAAAGTATTTGACTCAGCTTCAACAAGTAATTAATTTAAAATTAAAAGGATGGTTGTAATAATTAAGAAGGAAGAAGTTCACCTGTGTCTGTTAAATAGTTTGACAAATCAGAGAGAGATGCTGCGTTCAAGTGTGCTTCGTAAAACTCAGTGCCATAGGTTAAGGTAAATAGTTATGGAGCACTTCAACATTTAATTTAATTTAATGCAAATGTACTTGTGAAGCTAAGGTAAAACTGTAGTAAAGTTGAAAGGACAGATATTTGCTGTAAAATGTAGTGGCGTAAAAGTCAAATTACCCTCTTTTAAAACAACTTGAGTGAAGTACAGTCTTCTTTCTTCGTTACATTCCACCACTGGCGTCAATAAGTTATCTGTGAATTATCAAGAGTTGGCTTTCAAGAGATCCTGACATGGGAGGAAGAAGATGAAAAGGTGATGAGAAGGTGTTGGGCATCGAGTCTAATTCACGCCCCTATACTTCACCCGCAGAGAGAAGGAAACAGACAGCAGATGGTGGGAGAGTGGGGCACGGAAAACAAGAACAATGATAGCACGACACCTGATGCTATTTATTGCCGATGACAAGAACAGGCTTTTTCAGGGTCCTCCTTCTGAACTGTAAATTACTAACCTCATCGGGACCAATTATCAGTGTGTAAAGCAAGGGTCACCAACCCTTTTGAAACTGAAACTGAGAGTTACTTCAAGAGTACTGAGCAATATGGAGGTATTAATGACACTGATCTGTGTGAAGATACTGTCTGATCATGTTAAGGATTTCTCACGATCATTTTTACAATAACAACGAGGAGCTCATTGGTGACTGCTGCTATTTTTAAAGCCATTGCCACATAATGCTGAGATTTACTGATGGCATACCTGCTCTTTTTAACCTTTTTGAGACTTTTACTTGTGAACGTGTCTTGTCTCCTGCAACACAACTATTATCCTTGCTATGGGACACACACCATAGGTCAGGGGTGTCAAACTCAAACTATTGACGGGCCACAATAGAAAATTAGAATCCTCTCAGGGGGCCAAAGACTGTGACACTTGAAACGCTTTGATAAAATTTGGAATGTAAAGTTTCATCTTAATTTGAGTTTTAAAAGGTTAATTTTGACTTTTTTTTTACTTTTTTTTTTTTTGCTTTCATGGAAACTGGTTTTAGTTGGATCTGAACAGGTTTTAGTTGGATTTGAATGGATTTTATTTGGATTTAAACAAGATATAGTTGCACTTAAACAGGTTTTAGTTGGATTTGATCAGATTTTATTTGGATTTGAACAGGTTTTAGTTGGATTTGAACAGGTTTTACTTGGATTTGAACAGATTTTATTTGGATTTGAACAGGTTTTAGTTGGATTTGAACAGATTTTATTTGGATTTGAACAGGTTTTAGTTGGATTTGAGCAGATTTTATGTATCTTTGTAGTAAAAACTGGCTTAAGATCTCATGAACAAATGAAATAAATCTGATTCAACTCCATCTAAAACATGTTCAAATCCAAATAAAACCTGTTCAAATCCAGTTAAAACCTAGTGCCAAATATATCACCTTCTAAAAGCACTGAAGGGCCACATAAAACATGGCAAAGGGCCACATTTGACCCCTGGTCCTTGAGTTTGACATGTGTGCCATAGGTTAACATTATTGTCAGTAATGTCAAAAAAGGCTGAAGATCTATACCTTAAGAAAAAATAAAATAATTGCATTAAAATCAATTTAACTAAATGTGATGAGTTATTAAGGTAAGATATGGCCTACTAGCCTGTCCAGTCAGACCCATTCACATTGTTAGTGAAGTGAAGTGGCTCTGGAACCTTTCCCATTGGAATCTGAAAACTCATAGGCATTTATCTAAAATTGGGCGGGCTTTAAGCAGTGATCTGTTTGTCTGATTGGTTGTATGTTTTTCAAATTGTGTCAGTCCATTTTGCATATAGATTCTTTTCATGAATTCTGATTGGTTGCGTGTCCACCACGTTGCTTACAGAGGTATTTTATCTGTTCTGCCGAGAGCCGCACTAATTCTTTGCATGAAAAGGATTGCAGACAAGGCTAAAGATAAACTACAATAACAAAAGCGAAGGCAGCACAGGCAGACGTCAAGCCCAAGTTTTCCTTACAGCCGACCTGCAAGTTTATGGAGCCAGAAATTCCTGAAAATATTGTGGAGTTTGTAAACCACAACGTTAGCTATAGACACGGGCTTTGTAGCTAGTAATGCTAATGAACGCTAAACCTTCTGAAGCAAAAGGGGAAGGGAAAGAACATAATCTATAATCATCCAGGCTTTCAAATAGACTTAACAACTTTACTAAAACACAAATAATTGGGACAAAAAATAAAAACGTGACAATAAAAAATAACAAAAAAAAAAAAAAATGTATTTTTTGCTTATGTTTTGCTGTGGTTCTGGTATCTTATTCATAAAATGCTTGCATGTTTTGGAGAAAATGAAAAACTCAATGTAGAACAAGTCCTCATCATCAGGTTCCTTATCTCTCAGCCAATTAATTTTTTACAAGAGGCTAGAATAGGGTTCACCAATTAAAAAGGCAGACTAGGTCAGGTTTGCCTCAGGACATATAAAATGAAAAATAAGTTGAAGAAATATGTTTGAATCAAGTTTTTAATCTATTTATACCTGATTACATTTAGCCATTTTGTTCATTCATTAATGTGACACCAGAATAATAGGCTGCTATTCTACCTTTGGACCTTTTAGAGGGTTTGCAGGGTTTATTATCAGGTGGCCAAACAGGCACTGTAGCATGAATTACACTCTGTCTTCTGTTTGATAATGACATACTAAATCAAAACTGCTCTAAAAGTGACTCAATGTTCAGAGACACCAGGAAGATTCAGACACAGAATGATGCAAGTACAGAGTAATGATGTCATTATGGAGCGGAAGATAAAACGCAGATCTTTCTGAGGCAATTAGTGATCTTTATCCCAACAATGTGCTTCATCATAAGCTGATAAACCTATGTCCAATCTTTGAAGTTAAAACAAAACAGAAAAAAGCAAGGTTGACATACCGGCTGTGACCCCATGGTTGTAACTCAAGGTCATAGTGCTGTATTATCCCAGAGGGGCAAGGGGTTACATGAATCTAAGTTAACAATGACCCAGAACAGTCATGTCCCCCTGAGAGGCACTAAGGTTACTATATGAAAGTAATTATAGGTATGTTATAAATATATTCTATTTCATGCAGGTCATGGAAGGTCACTCCTGCAAATTCAGAGATAAAGTAAAAACAGTTTCAACAAAACACAATGAATGCTGTGCTGTCTACATTAAAAACAGATGTTTAAAATAAAAAATACATACATCTTTTCTTGCACAGAGCGTCTACTTAGCGATGAGAAGTCAGCTGATCATCAGTGACAGAGCTGAGACGTCATAATGTGAGTTAAGAGAGACTGGTAAATCAATAGTCGCCTCTTTAGTCTTGGACACATTCATTTCCAGAGAGGAAGATTTGCACCCGTCTGTAAAGTGAAACAATCACTGTGTCATCAGCAAACTTTACAATGTGACATCCATCATAATGGCTTCGTCACTCGTTTGTGTGCAACACAAAGAGGAAAGGGGAGAGGACACAGACGTAAGGAGAGCTGATGGAGGACAAGGGGACATCTGACAAGACACCATTTACCCTTTGAACTGAAGTGGATCCTGTTTGAGACATTGATGGAGGGCTTTTTCTTTCTTAGACCACCCAGAAGACACTCCGCTTTTCTCAATACTATACTGTTCAGAGACAGCCTTTTAAAAACAGAAAGATTCACCATAAAAAAGATGGATACCTCCAAAAACAGCCATAAATATACATACTTTATGGATAACTTATTTTCCATCATAATCCCCGATCCCACCCCCAACAGCAAAGCAACCCAGACCAATCCACCGTCGCAAAATACTAGACATTACATCAGTTTAGAGCAGATCTTAATCTTCTTGGTCTGAATGCAGAGCTATTCAAAACAATTTCTGCAGCCGATATAATCCTTTAAAAGATATAATTAGTGTTGGACTAAGTGGTTTCCTATTGGGTTCTCATTATCTTCCCCTTCTTCATTAAAAACAAAGCCCAGCAAGTTGTGCTGAGGAGTTCTTCAGCGTGCAGTTAGAAAATTATGGAAATATTGTCGTGTTTCATCCACAATACAAATATACATATAGTCATTAATGTTGAAGTATAAGTTTCCTATCTTGGTTAAATATCAACATTACAGACTCATGGATTCACACACTATATTGGTTCTTATATGTCATTGTGGTTACAGTTTATATGCATCCAAGAGCTGTAGCAAATACTTCCTGTGAAATCATCAGCAGAACTGTTTCCAGGATACAGACCCAGTATTACTGATCCGACTTCATTATATCAGGTATTAGTTTGGAGACTCTGGTTGAAGCAGTGGAGCAACAGACACACAACAGGACGGATGCAATACTGAACAACATGGACCATCCTCTGCATTGGGCTTTTGAACAACAGAGAGCAGCCAGTGGGCGTCTGAGATCATTGAGATACAAGACGAACAAGAACACCTTCTTCCCGACTGCAATAACTGTACAATTAGTCAGTCAATGGAAGATGAAGTCGGAATCAGTGACTTTCATTTCTTGAATGTTGATGCTGACATTAGACAAGAGCAGGTCAGGACTCAGGAAAGGATCGAGTAGACTAGAAAAGGTCCAGTGTGTTTCTAATATCAATTCTCCAGACTGCATCAATCATTATTTCCTTTATTTTTTATAATTTAGTGTTTCCCTAAATTCATTCATTCTTTCTTTTTCTACCGCTTGTCCCATTTGTGGGGTCCCTAAATTAAATTATTAAAATGATTGAAAATATTTTTTAGAATTGTGTAATTATCATGAAATATTATTAAAAAAAATATATATATACTATACTATAATGATGGGTTTACAGGTCTCCAAAGGTTAATCCCATGCCTCAGGTTAGACTAGTCCACCCTCTTAAATGTCTACACCAGTTAGAACTTTTCTTCACTGTCTATTCAGCCTTTGGTCAGCTGTAAGTTCAGGCTCTAAGACCTTACAGATAGACAAAGCTTGAGACGTCCCAGAGGAAGACCTTTAGGCTGGTTACATTTCATTGTCCTCTTCCATCTGAATGACAGCATTAGCCACAAGCTCACACTGCCAATCGATAACCCACAGTTACTTTTCCTTGGGACTCCACCAATGCTCACTGAGGTTCTCACAGCAGCATAAACTGGTCTCAGGGAAAAACTGTGTAAGTGAAAGGTTTAGCCACAGGTTTAACCTCATAATTGCTTTCAATTCCCACTGTATTGCTTTCGTTAATGATGTTTAGACAAACTGAAAGGCTACAAGGAAAAATAGACAAAATGGCAAAAATAGATATGATCGAAAAGAGTCAGTTGAATAAATCTTTCAGAATATAAACATTATTCACTAATATATATGTTTATGAATAAAATATTTTTGTCTTTGAGAAATCTAAAGCCTGTTGGCTCCATTGTGACAAAGGATAGCAATGCATTTTAATACAAAAAAAAACATAAAAATGCTGCATTTCAAATAGCACACTACTTTAGCGCTTCAGAACATAAAAACCAAGACTTGTTAAAAAGCAATGCACAGTGGTACGGACAGACAAATATAGCAATGACGCAAGACATCAGTGTCCACTGCTTGTGACTCACTCGTCTTCATTCGGGTACCTTGATGACCAGTGTATTCCAGTTGATACAGCATGACTTTCAACCTCATTAGAGCACCGTGATTATATAAAACGTTAATTAGGAGCATGTTATCAAACACTTATGCTGTAAAGTGAATACAGGCATTTGTTTCCTCTTGGCTAGATTGAATTCTCTTTTGTTCAGAGGTATAAAAGCCCTTCAGTTGGTCCAGAAAGCAGCAGCTCGTGTTCTGACCGGAACCACAAGGTCCTTAATGACAAGCACCCTTGTATCTTAAAGACCACTACCCGACTAACAGACCTCTGCAGTCACAAAATGCAGGTTTACTGAACTGCATTAGGTCTAGATCTCTGTAAGAAATTTGTCACAGTAAGCCTGTATCCTCCAGCATGATTAAAATTAAAAAACCTTCATTGGCCCCCCTAGGAAGTCCACTTTTTGCCATATTTTGAGGTCTTCGTGCAGATAAGTTTAAGTCCCATATTGGCGAGTTCAGTCTTTTTGGGAACTCTGTGACTTTGATCATCTGGGACCAAAAACCAAATGTTCCTCTCTGTGAAAGCTCTGGGTCGACACAATGAGTCAGCTTGACTAGTTTGTGAGTGCAGCAGGCAGGTTTTTGTTGTGCCAAGTATCAGACTGACATCCTGGGTGCATTGCTTTGTATGACTAGCCCCCGGTCGCCCACTGAAGTGTGCTTTGAGCTCTTAGCACAGCCAGACTAAGAGCGCTTGTCTTTGAGTGCAGATTCAAACTGAGACTAATTGTGTGCATTAGACGGCTTTTTGTTCTGGTTTTCTTTTGTTTTTTTACGGTTTGGAACAATCCTTTTACTTTCTTCTGCAGTGTGTCCCTTTTTTTCCTCTTACCTTACCTCAAGGGAAACACATTTTCCTCTCGGTTTGACACAATCGATTTCTGCCCAGTTCAAGCATGAGTCATTTTTTTTTCCTTCTCCATTTTCGTCCATCTTCCCGTTCCTTCCTCTTCTTCTCACCTCTCCAAACGTTTATATAATTATCCAATTGCTTCTGTTCGTCAATTAATCCAATCACTTCCAATTAGGAAGGCTTTAAGGGTTGTTTTGCCCACACACAGGCAGTGCTATTGTTGTCTTGGAAGAAAACACGCATTTTAGGCGATTTAAAATGACAAACTGTTAGCACAAGGTTTGCTAATTAGATCAAAGTAGAAGATAAAAGTCTTGATAGGATAAACTTTACGGCAACCCCTGCAAACTTCATGTTTCAAAGGCAACGCACTCATTAATTTGATCTAAAGAGTTTACCTTTGTAATTGGAATAAACAGCAAAAGTGCACTTCAGGCCAGTTCTTAATGGGTAAATATTGGCACTGACAAAAAAGTCCACACTTTAATGGCGTGTCTCGGAGAGGCCTCCACTCAAAGCAGACACCTAAAGTCACGAGCTCCTTTGTGTGATTTAATTAAGAATAGTGACGTTTATGCTTAGTCTCTGCAACAATAAAGCGCCAGACATCAATGCCGCCTCTGTTCTGCCAGCACTTGTTGATCCTGTGACTAGAAAGTCTGTCAGGTAAATTAGATGGCTTCCATTTGACAGACAGGGAAACTGATGTGTTTCTTTGTGACAATTGTTGACAGTTGTGAAAGCTTTAATTTTCACTAGAGAGGTTTGGAGCGGAGGAAGTTTCCATTGCCATTGGTTACAAGCATCCCCCGAAAGCATGTCATATCGTACTATTTTGGGAACACTTTGGCCTGGGGTCCCATGGGTCCACTTCTGTCTGTTGATTGGATGATAGACGACCTTTAATTGAACAAAATGGAGATGGGAAAGAAAAAACATAAAACGGAAACACAGCAAACCTTTCCGTTCTGAACCTAGACTGTGGAAACACTAGTCTTTTTTGGCAATACCTGAACCAAATTGTGCCTTTCTGAGCCAACCTGTACTACTCCAGTGGAAATGAGAGGGCAGGGGTAACACAGAGTTGAGTGTAGAGACAGCATAAACGAAGCCAGTCTGGCCAATCATTCTTTTTTGTTTTTGTTTTTTTTCTATACTAGTAATCAGTCTCTGTGGATTTGAGTTGGAACAAATGAATGCAATTGGATAGAAATACAATCAATCAGAATTCACGGGGCAATAGCAACATACACAGATTGAACTGCCTCTGAACCAACACAATTTGAAAACATCCAACCAATGAGAAACTAAGCACTGCGTGAAACATGTCCCATTTGACATAATCTGTAATAATTGCTCCAACTGGATCTCAAAAGAGAGAAACGGTTGTCAATTGAACCGGTTCCAGACTGTTTTCACTTAGTAGAAGTAGATGAGGTTCAACCTAACTAAAAACAGCAGTAGAAGAAGGGACCACTTCAACAAAAAAAAGTTTGTCCTGTTCCTTAGTCTTGGCAAAAAAATATGTCCCTATACTTTCTATTAGCGCTGAAGAAGGTCTTGACTCCATCTAGTGGTTAAAAAGTGATACGACTTTCATTTTCTCAACTGGACGTATATTTATCCACTTGCGTTCAGAGGTAGTTTGATTTATGTCCACTGGTTCTGCCTCCTGGAAGTCCAACTTGGATCCAGACTAATATCTTTGCATAGAACAAAAAATAAAGTTCTTCCAACATTTGATCTTTTTTTCAAACTCTCATATGAGCTATAGTAATGCTGTATATCTGTTTTGGAATATTAAAAAGCAATTTTCTTCCTTTTTTTTCCCCCAAGTGGGTTATATATATGGCTGCAACTTAGTGCTCCCAACCCCATGTGCCAACTGTGACCATTCCCCAGGATGAAAGACAATGGTTTAACAGTGGCTCATTGATCAAAATGGGGCCACATAAAGACTTAAACCGAGCCAGTGTTAGCAGGTAGCATGTACGGAGCATAAAGATAAGGAGCAGAAAGAAGAGATTGATTTTTTTTTTTTTTTTTTTTTACACACAGCATTCAATTTAAAACCTGCCAACACCATTGTGAACCACAGTCACGTTTCCCATAAAGAGGCAAACAGATTCTTCAAAAAGACTCAGTGAAGCCAATAAAGCGTATCCCATAAACAATTTTTTGGCTTTGACTGGCTATATTAGACGGTGCCTTTTCAATTATTTAGTCTTTAATTGATCTGATGATGTGTGTCTGTTTTGTGCGTGTTGACCCTTTCAAGTGCTCTCATTAGCGCCCTGGTCAGGCTTCGCTACCAGACCGCGTTGGGTCAGCTTTGGCCGCGGCACAAACAAACATGAAATCCAATTTTGCCTCCAAGTCAGCTGCCCTCCTAGTCACGGTCGAGACGCAGCGACACAAAGCAAACCCACACGGCAAAAAAACAATGAGAGGATGGCATCTTTGAGCTTCGCGGGTGCCAGCGGAGCTTGCAATTTGGGTATAATGAGTTGTCTCTCTGTCCATGACTCTTATACTAACATGGATTGGACCCAAGTGGAAAGACAGGAGACAGCAGGCAGATAAAGGAGCAGAATGTTAGCTTTGACTGCGACACAGGAACAGATGAACAGAGGAGTGTATGAAGAACAAAATCCACTCTAAAGAGCCGCAGTGTTAGGTTACAGACTCCCTTGGGCCGAAAAAAGTCAACAATCAAGAGTTACGCTTGTCTGGGTGACCTCATGGAACCTCAAACCTAGAAACTTGTGAAGATCTTTTAAAACAGGCGAAAATAGTAGTATACATGGAAGTCGATGGGTACAGATTCTTTTTTTTTTTACTTTGGTGAGAGTGAGTATAATATGGCACATGTAAAAAATGGTGACAGTAAAATTCATCTTCCAGTCATCTGAAACCGTGGCTTATAGCTTTAGCACTTGCTAACTGCCTTCTTTCCTGAAACTTGCCCAGAAACTTTATCAGTGACCTTTTTCTGGATCAGTGGTCTCAAACTGAAAGAAAACAATCCTCTCCTTAATGATTTCATGTCACTTGCTACCATCATAAGACAAAGTTGTAGATGTAAGCCTCTGATCGAAAAGGTCAAATCAATAGGGATCTTGGTAGGTCCGATTGGATAAACATCACTGGAACATAATAAATCCATTTAGTTATTTTATTTTTACAGCTTATCCTGTTCAGGGTTGGGGGTCTGGAGCCTGCATCTGATGCTTTTGGCGTGAGTTCAAGTATAACCTGGACAATCAACAGTTAATCGCTGGGCAAACACATGGAGACATGCACTGACAACCATTCACTCTAATGTTCAATCAGACAAATCCACCTATACAAGCATGTCTTTGGACAGTGGGAGTAAGCTGGAGTACCCAAAGAGAACCCACAGAAGAGGGGATCAAACCATTGATTGTGTTTATTTAAATGTTCGATAAGATATAACATATTAAGGCTGCGTAATATTAGGAAAACAGGCTAAATGCAATATCTAGTTTGAATATTAAAGACAAAATCAGGTTTAAAACAGGGCTTTTTATTTATATGGACCATAGTTTGATTTAATTCTCCGAAATTTATATATTTTTTTTTTTTGGCGGATATTATGATATTGTGATAAGGATAAATTGGCGATATATCATGCTGCTCTATAACATATTGCCATCAGAAAACTATTATTTTCATTTACTTATTATTTTTTATTTAACTGTGCCTTGTGTAGCCCCCAGGGACATTCTGCTGTGTCTGAACAAATCCCATAGAAACAGGTCAGATAAGGGGCCTGCATTAAAATTTTAGACAAAAAAAAAAAAAAAACATCCAGTTACTTCATAAATGTCCTAAACCTTCAGCAACATTGTCATAGGGCTTAGTTTCTTTATGCTTTGGTCAATTGTACTGGAACACAAAGTAGTTGAACATCCACTGGATTCTATATAGTTTTAAATCATTTATGATGGGCAAATCTACAGACACAATTAGTTTTGACTGAAAAGGGTCAAAGCCAAAGAAAATATTTTGTATATTTTAGACTGAGCAGGATTGCTCTCTGAAGTCTGGAGTCTCTTTTCGGCAGCTTTGTTCTCAAAAATATCAACCCAAGAATGTGGTGGAGTCACAAGCCTTTTATTCAGTTATATTCAGTCAAACTAGCTGAAAAATAACTATTAAAAGATCAATATACCTTGAGGTCTTGACAGATGATCACAGCTATTTCTACAACTAGCATCTCGCAATTTGTCTGAGGTGCCAACAGCAACAAGAAGGTGTGACATTTTCATGGCTTTACACTTCCTATTTTTGCCCCCCAATAATAACACATCAGGAAATGGGGGTGGGAAAAAGTGCCTACCTTTCACTCAAGTGGCTGTAACGTTAAATTTGTTGTTGAGAGTAATCTGTAACACTGAATTTTAAACGAATCACTGCATCAGCTCTTTCAAGGGTCTTTCTCGCGGTGTGAAAGTGTTAATCATGTTGTCTGTCGGCGGCGCTGGTCCAGATGCACCGACGACAGGAACAAACAAGTCAATCCAGCAAAGTGTCAAGCGAGTGCCTTCAAATGGATCGCTTAGAGTCAGGGTCAGTTTGTTTTGTGAACATGTGTGCTCTGTGTGGTGGTGGTTTTGTGGTTGAGCTTCAAAGGACACGTGCTATAAGTGACTGACACAAAGAGCTGATTGTTGAGGCTCATCTATTGTATCCTGCAGCCACATAAATATATCAAAAGGAATGTACATGGACAGACAGCTCAGACCTTGCTGCAATTGTTAAAGACAGTACCTGACATGCTCTAATGATGAACTTGTAGAACTAAGAGTGCGTATCCTCCAGACTTTCTCTTGAATTCTTTAGAGGGGCTGTATCATGTGACTGTAAGTAAAGTGTGGAAGGCTAAGACTCTCTGCAACTCATTTATGCATCACTTTTCCCTGTTGCATATATGTATAACATGTAGTATTGATACTATCATAACAACCACTACTGCCGTCACCAACTTTGCATTGTAAACAGATTTTGGGCACACTACTAGACCAGAAGACCTCTTACAGAGAACCTTTTATGAGGCTTTTCCACAGACGCCTTCGCAAAGGGCACATACTTTAAGATGAATATCTGGTGGGAGATTAGTCGTAGTGGTATCACCAGGTAATTTTATTCAATCAGAGTTCCTCCATGTTGTTTACAAAGCAACGGCATAACGGCCACTTCACTGTCAAACCTATAATACGCTCAAAACTGCCATAATATTGGTCGGAACCAGCTGCGGTTTGGTGGAAATGCCAGAAGGATTTTTCTGAACTCAAATGAAAAAACTACTTTCAAAAATCCAGCTGCGGTGCAAAGTAAACGCGTTACATTCCACTCTTACTATCCATAACCCATTCAGTAAAAAGACTCAGACAATCTCCAGACATTTGGCGCATTTATGAGCACAAATGTGAGGAGAAAGTGTATTCTTCAGGAGGACATATATTTAAGAGGCTAGTCTATTGCTTGCCAGGCTAATTTTGAATCAAAGAAAGACCCCTTTAAACACAGAGCAATCTTACCTGAAAATGAATGTCCATTTGGATTTATTAAATTGTTTCATCTGATGGCAACAACAAGGTCGTATGAACTTTGATTATAGTTTGATTACAGTAATTGAATCACCACATTGAAATGATTCATTTCTGTAACATCTTTGAATACAAATTGCATAAAAATCCCAACTGGATGCAAATTATTTAAATGGCCATAACCAAGATGAAAAACTGGAATAGATGTGCCTTTTTTGTCACGTAACCTGAAAGTTCAGAGAAAGAGTAAAAGTGCCTCTTACTGCAAATATCCTTTCCGCTATGAAAAGACTGTCTTTTATTTGCAGAACAGGCCAACAAAAGCCAGTCTCCATTTACATCTGATTAATAATAATTTAGCTCTGAGGCAATAATTGGACAGCTTTCACACGACATGAAAATGAAGCAGGATCTCTCTTTCAGAAATCCACAGTTGTCATTAATTTGTCATAAAGCTTTTAAAGCTTTCATAAAACTGTCATACTGAGCGTGTACTGTATACTGTATGTTGCATATACTACTAAATGCTAAACCAATGCATACCATATACAAACACAACATTATAATCAGTGGCAGCAAGTGAATCGCACTGATGCCATTATGGGCGGGATTTAGGAGGTTACAAGTTGAAATTTTGTCCTTGAAGTAACACACAAAGTCCTACACAATAGAGTTAGGTCCCCTTTTAGACCTTTAATGTGTGGCTAGTTTGACACACCGGGCATTTACACCTGTCTCTATGCAAAATAACCAGCTTTTACCACCATCATTACACAGAAAGAGTGTATAAGCTGCAGTACTACCAATATGCAGCAAGCACCTTTTTTCTTTCTCTTGTTTGATACATCATTACATAATTAACTATTAAATCACAAAGCTGGTGACCTTGCAGATCAGCCACGGATTTGCAAGGTCAGAAACTCACAGTAATTCATCTTTTTTTCACTTCATATCTTTGCAGTTCCCTTCAACCTGCAGCCGTTTCTCTGCAATATTGTAGCAGGTATGGCTATTTTTTAGGTTTGACAACAAAACAACTTTTTGCAATACAACATGGCCTGATTGGATAAAACTACCTGGGGATGGTCGGTAACTCGATCAAAAACCAACCAGGTATTCATCTAAAAGTATGTGCTCCTTTTAAAGGCTTTCATTGGAAGCCTTCCCAGGTTGTTCTGTGGTGAGTTGGCTTACAAAAACATTTTTTCTCTGATGATATAAAAATGCATCCTCAGATCCAATCTCTCAGGACACGTTCAGGGTACATTTCGCCCATTCACTCCTTGAGTTAAGGTCAAGAGGAAAGTACCTGTAAGTCACAGATATTAGTGGTTTAAAGATTAGTGTTCACCTCAGCATTGTTGTCCATACAAATGTGGATTCATGCATTCAGGCAGAGCTTACTTCGACTATGCTCATAGCTTAATTAAACCCTCTTAGCAAGATGTCTCGCTTTTGTCCGAATTTACATGCACAAGAGAGAATCAAACTTCTATGCCCCCGGAGCACTGTTCTGAGTAAAGCTGCAATCATGTGGCCTTTGTATTAAACAGTACTCAACCTGTGTTAAAAAAAAGAAGCTAATGTGAAACCTGACTTGTTTGTGGCATAAACTGCTAATAAACTCAGCTGGTTTGCTCAGTAATGATGCAGTTATTCGTAAAATCAACAGAAACGATCTGATTTCTCCTCACCAACAATCCCCTCTAAAAGTGCATCACATCAACACATCATAAGCTACAGTAGACTAGCTTTTTCTTACAAAATAAATGACAAACAAGAGCCAGTGGCAGTATGACCTAAGGTATGTGTCTACACTGATCCAAAAAGGAGTGAGTATCGCTCTAAATACAGTTCTTCATCATCTGGAGGATGTTTAGTGCACTGTTTCCAGCTTTAATCGGAGTAAGATGTATACATGCATCAGATCATGAACCACATTACAAACATACCTGAACAACATAAGGCAGGTAAGCCCGATGAGTATTTTACACAATCACCTGACTCCTCCTGGCTCCTGTATCACCTGATCACTTACTCCAAAATGTGGCCACTCTCTTCACATCTCTATCTTCCACGACAGTTTGCAGCACAATGATGACCACTTTTAAAGTTTTGCTCAATCAATGCAGTGGTATTTTTTCCCCTGAGAAACAACTGTGGACTGTAGAAAGTCTAATTTATATAATAAAGACCATAAATTGCCTGCCTTGTTGTAAAACTTTTTAGCCCAGAGTTAGACGTTGTCATATAATAAAGGATAATAAAATGGAGAAACACAGTGGAGGACGACATGTTGATAGGACTTAAATAGAGTTTCGATTGAGGTGTATTTGACGTGCTGTAATTTCAGCTCGCTTTCACTCACTCTGAGAAATCCAGCAGAATTTAATGGTTGGGTGTTGATAGCAATCACAAGTTGGAATAAAAAGAGGAAGAGGTCATTACCTGAAGCAGCAGCAGCAGCAGCAGCAAAGAAGACTTGTCATTTTCAAACTGAATATTTGAACCTCCCTGTTCTCTTTCATGCACACTTAAAGACAAATTAATATTAGCCAAATGAAGACATTCGCTCAAACCGTTTGGACATTTGAGCGAATGTAAGAATGATTGATGGTGCAAATTTCAAGCGGCATTATGAAAGGCTCAGAAGTCATTTCCCCCAGGTGCTTGTCCGTGGATGGATGAGGAAATGAATATATTTACTGACGGGTAAAAAGCTTCGGAATGATGATGATGTCCCCGTGCATCATTCAAGGTCAGCTTTCAAACGTACACTGGGAGAAAGCCATTAGTGAAGCGGAGCACTTTAGTGAACACGAAGTGCACAAAGCGACACAAAAAGTTGGTAGGGAGGCTCTTGTCTGGTCATTCACTGACCAGACGGTTGATGGATGGCGTTTTGGGGACTGTGAGGTGGCACAAAGACAGACGAGTCCTGAGAATTCAACGGTCTCTGAACACAACTGGCAGATATAGAGCTGTTGTCAGAGTCACAGCAACACAAAATCAAACAAGATTCGGTTATATTTTGCTCGGTTCATTTACACAAGGACTACCTTCTTCAATAATAAATACTATATGTTTTGTTTGAGAGCTGTACTATTTTTACTGGCTGCACACAGTGAGTAGATCAATGGCTGAATACAGTGTTTTTTCTTCAAAAATGTATGTTCTCATAATTTATTATTAATAGTAGCAATATAAATCAACACCAAGGCTTCAGAGTTGATTAGTTCTGCTCTAGAAATAAAACAGGCCTTCTTCTGAATACTTCTGCTCCGAAGTTCTTTCTAACCCCTATTTCTTGACCTTGAAGTGTACATTATGAGGCCAACAGTAAGACAGGAGGTCTCTAAAGGAGTTGGGAAAGGAGCGTCAGCAGTGTTCAAATCCTACTTCACTAAGCTCTGCAACAGAAGTTACTTTGATGCACAGCTGCTTAATGGTAACTTCAAAGCCAGCACTTAAATGAATGAAGGCAGCTCAACAGGACAACACTGAGACATAATCCAATTCATGTACAGCTCTGTTAAATAAAGAGCTCCAGAATCATGATTTTGAGGTTTAAGCAGGAATCTTTATGAAAATTAATCCTCATAACAGATGGGCGTGGTATGGAAGAAATACTGTGTGAGACTCACAAGCAGCACTGGTCCAGGTCTGGTCAGTCAGTTCCACTTCCTTGTTTTTATAATTGCCATTGTTGGTTTATGTGTAGTGTTTATTGTTTAGTTTTTGTCAAATGTATACAAGCATGTGAGAAGGAGCTGTTTCCTAAGCCATTTGATTTGGACTGAGCCAGGTTTAAAAGTCTGCACTGACTCCTTTTAGCAAGCTGTCTTCCGACTTTGGTGTGTTCACATAATTTCAGCTCGGAAAGTCAGAACATTTTAAACCATAAAAACAAGGAAGATGGATGCAAAGTCAGTAATATGCTTATGTTGTTTTAAATGTGTTAATACAGTCAAAGAAGTAATTATTAGTCTGTTAGTAGCAGTTCAAGAAAATGGAGACGATTTCCAAACAAAAGTTAACAGTAGGTTGAAACCTCTAAATACCAACGTAAATAAAACTAGTTGTACTGTCAAATTATCAAGTTATAATGTGCAAAACAGTTGGTATTGAATATTTTTTAATAAATTAAATTGCTAAAATATCATGCAATATCATATGTAATATTATATCAAAGCGTGCTTTCGTCAACACGGAATCTCAAGCAGCTCCAACTCACCCGAGTTTCCGAGCTGTTGTTCCGACTTGGGCAGGCGTTCATGTGCATTTCTCAACTCGGAAAAATATTTTCCCAAGTTCCCAAAATCCATTCATTGTGTTCATCAGCGTCATGGAAACAGCCTCCCCAAAAACTGAGAAAAATGGTCATATTCTGATTAACTTTTGTAATACAATGTTGTGGCAGTGGCGACAGTGGGCTGTTAATTATGTTCAAGGATAATAAAATGACTTCCCCTTCACCCATGGTCTTTTAATTTTCACATATATATATATAGTGCAGTTAAATATATATTATCTTGGACATCATATGTCAAGATATATTTTTACAGAAAATGCAAAATAGCTGGCAAACTACAGAGTCCAGCATCTAAAGTAAGGTTTGGTGATAAAAAAAAATTAAAAAAAACACTTTTTCACCTGGCGCATCTATATTATCTGCATTCAATGATGTTTGTGCAAATGTGTTTTTTTTTCTAAACCACTTAACAGGTCTGAGGAAATTTGAAAAAGCCATCTTGTTGAAACACCCCCTGGAGGCAAAACACTGCTGTGCTTTGCTGCCCATCATTTTAGAGAGTGGATTAGTAATTGGTTTGCCGATAATTGTTCTACCGCCAGCGAATGGAGCGAATGACAAGGAGAAAACCCTGGACTGTGTTTGTACAGAGAGATGAGGAGATAGTGGATGAATGCCTCTGTCCTGGTGGAGGGCAAACAGACTGTTAGAGCCATTCTGACACGTCTGACTTTATGAAAAATCTTATAATTATATTCAAGTCCGAGTTGTATTTCTCCAACTCTCTTATCCATGAACAGGCCTTGGCTGAAGTCCTCGGAGTATTCAGCCTTTTCCATCTTGAGACTTTATAGAATGTTCCCTAAAAGAAGGCCACTCCACTGTACTGTACATTTTTATTTTAAATTACAGTGTTTCTGGTCTTTCTGGGGTCCTCTCTGAATACCACAAAGGCCTATAGGCTTCACTGCTGTAAATTATACATGTGGATATCTAAATTATTGAGCAGTATCTTCTTAGGCCTTTTGACCCTCTGGCTTAGGGTGTTCTCATGGCATTGAGATAAACTACATTTTACAAGTTCACACAGACACAAAACCACCAAAGCATGACAATGGAGACCTCTGTTTGATGCTTCTCTCAGTGAATGGAGGAAATGACATTAAAAAATATATTTATAGTCATTTTTTACAGTTGTGAAAATTAGACGTAGCTATATGTCAGTAGTATGTTTTGTGAAACAGAATGATTTTATTTCCCTGGACCACTAACTCTGAACAGTGAGCCACTTGACTTTGCCATGTTCATTAGAAAAGAAGATTAAGGTAATGCTACGAAAAGACTGCAGTGCATTTGTGAAATTGCATCAAAGCAATGCTACGATGTTAGCTTTTAGAAAGAAAATGGTTTTGTGATCCAGCTCTAAATACAAGAGAAGTCCTTTAAAAGAATACAATTCAACTCAGCATCATATTAGAACAACAAGGGGCCAAGAAGAGCTCAAGGAAGCTCCTCTACAAAGCACAGGTCGAAGATCAGACTTGGTGTACAGGACTGATTATCAACTGGCGGCTAAATCAGACCCCTCACAGCTTTCCATCCACAGCACATAATCAAAATCAGGAAACGAGGGAAAAATAGGTCAAGTTTAAACATAACAATAGCTATTTAATGACTCAAAAACGACTGAGCTCATTTAGCTGGAATGACAACCTTTTATTCTCTGCACAGAAATGTACATTTGCTAATCACTGAGTACTTCATTGTTAATAATCTTCATATATTATCGTTATAGCAACAATTGTGCAACACGAAAACAAATCTTCCTCTTATATAATTTAAGTATTTGTGACTTCAAAAAAAAAAAAAAAAAAAAGAAAAACTTGAAAAGATATTCAACCATGAAGAAATGTAATAAAATAAATGAAAAAGCGAAGATATTTATTTATTTATTTATTTATTTAACTCTATATTTTAGTCTGACCCACTGGAGCACATGTCAGGCTAATTTAGCTGACGATCCCTGGTGTACAGTGAAGGCCCAACTAACGGAGATATGACTTTTATGGGGCATTAAATGTGAATACAGTCAATTTGCATGTGGCTTATGAATGGTGGAGTCCAGCCTTGCCCAGCTCCAGTCTGACTAATACAGCACACGTGGAAAACTGCAATTTTAATTACACGTGTTTTAAAAGTCCAGTATTAGTCACACCGAGACAAGAAGTCATCTTTTTCTTGTGCCGTGTACTTATGGATGCCTTGAGGCCCTGTCACACTCTTTATTTTTTGCTTTTTTTTTATGTCACACTGTGTGACTCGAGACAGACACAACTTGTGTCTTGTTGCCTGTCACATTGTACGAGAGAAAGGCCAAGTGCATCAAAAGCTATGGTCAAAAACAGGCATCAACGCAGAGTGGCACTCAAAAAAGCAATGGAGTTTGAGAATAGAGGAAAAGTGGTGAAACCCATTTGTCCTCTCTGTGTTGCAGAAAACACTCAGGGTAAGTCATTAGCATACATTTGTTAGCCCTGCAGCTAACTAATACACTGTGCTCCAGCAGGATTTGCAATAACTGTCATGCATTTCGGTCAGTATAGAATTTTGGTTGTTGTCTTTGATCTTGTGATTTAAAGCCACAATGTATGATTTTACCACAGCTAATTCCTTCTTCACAGGCCAGTTCTACATTCAAATGTTATTTCAGATGCTTGATTGGTTGGTTGATAATACCCATGAAAGTTTTATGCCTGTATTAAATATTTATTATCAGTTTAAACCTGATGCACGGAGACTGTAATGGAATTTGCAACAGATTGTTATCTCTCTCACCGGGGCTGTTTGGAATAACTGAAAAACCTGTAGAATGTGCAGAGTGATGTTGCATTGATTAGAAAATATGAGTCCATAAATCTGCTCTCAAACATTCCCATGTGTTGTGCTTTGGGTTTTTACAGCACAACGCCTATATAACAAATGGAGGCTGTTGACATTGTGTGCCTCGGGAGGACTCTGGACGGGAGCCTAATCTCTTTGAATGCACCACAGACCCACATTATTGAGAAATATTATGGGCAATGAAATACATACAATGCACAATGGTTTAGCCTCCTGTACAGTGGTTTGTTTGGAATTATGTGTACATGCTCTGCATATAAATTGCAGGCCAACAGCAATCTGCTAAATCATGTGTACACACAGAGAGTGGACAGCTTCAGGGTTGGTGGCTCGGGCCCACACATGAGCTTGTATTTTGCCGCTGTTCCAAGCTGTTCAGAAATGGCACCAATCCAGTACAACTTCTTGAATATTCTACAATATAAAGGGTCTGTGCTTGTTTTTGAAGTATATAATGGAGTTAATAATAATCTATAATTAACGAATTGGCTTAAGGTAGTTAATTTTGACAGCTAATTTTAATATAGTTTGGCAGTTTGGTTTTAGTTATGATTTAGTCATCTAATCCTTAATAGTTTTAGTCTAGAGAGAATAAAGAAAAATTTGGTTGACTATATCTGCAATAGATTTCGTCACTAAAATATAAAGTGTTTGTTTTTTTTCTGAAGTAAGAATTTCTACATGAATGAATTAAAAATACTACTAACCTGTTACGGCTGGTATTGAGGTCCCAAGCGTTAGCATTGTTTGATATTTAAAAGCAGTTCTTTTCATCGCCTTCCATCTGACGTCACTTCTGCAACGCTCAAAAATGTTCTGATTGGATCTCTTCTCAACTCGCTCGTTCCTTCTTTTAATTGGATTTCGTCCCTGTCCATTTTTGTTTTGTTTTTATTTGTTGACATTTTGTTTTCACACTCAAAACTATGTTGTTTAAGAAAACTATAACGAAAATTATTTGTCAACAAAATTAAGACAGTTTGAAAGCTTGCCAACAAAAGCAATATGGAGTACAAGACAGGCAGGAACTGTTTTAACCCCACAGAAGTCAGTATAAAATAAGTGCAGGTATGCTCACACATATTTGATTGACCTTTCTAATTAACTTGTGGTGTGTTGCCTCAAGTTGCCATCTGACTCTCGATTCTCTATGACCAGGACCACGGGTTAAAGTCTACTGGAATGTGAATGTCCAAAAAAGCACTTTACGAGATTGAACATATTCTAAAAAGCAAAAATAGTGGCGTATGTGAACAACAAGGAGGGGAACTGGAAGTAATGATGCCATATTAGTATTCTATTTTTTTCTTTTTTTTTTTTACGTCATTGTCTTGACATTGTCTTGATTCTTTCCATGACGGCACCAGCTTGTGTCTTTCTTTCAAAGGTGCTGTGTCTTGGATTGGTTCAGTCCAATGCTTTAGCGAGTGTCCACACTAGTTCACATTTGATATGAATAAAAAATAGAAAACGGTTGATTTAGATGGTGTTAGCGTGGCTTTATCGATGGGTTTGAGAACATCACGAAATGATTTCTTATGTAAACTGTAAATATTGCGCTCTCAATAAAAAATTGCCTCAATCCCGACCTGGATACCTGGAAATACTATGATTTTTGTGATAATATATTACGAGTATCAGTGTAAATCATGTTGGTTAGAGGGTTCACAGCTCCCCTACTGGCCTGGTAGATATACTACAGCTTAATAAACAGCTTTAATGTATGCATTAGGCTAGACATTTGCATGACAGTCTTTAGTCTTATCTAAGTGAACCAAATTATTGGAGAGATCATAGCAAAAGGGGTATAAATGTAGAGATAGAGTTGACCAGGACATAAATGAGTCACAATGCACAATCAATAAATGTAATTGTCTGTTTAAATTCAAACTTACAAACTAAGCAACACTGATATCCTGATGTAAGGTTATGGCCAGGGTTACCAAGCTTATTTCTTCTCAGTTCTCTCATGTGCCAAAACATGACAGTCTCAGTAGGACCCAGATTACACTGTGTGGGCATATAGAAAACTGTGTGCCCTGTGTGTGCATCATCAGTGAAAGTGACAGAGTGCTTACTGCTGTATCGTAGAAGCGAAGGGGGGAGCCGCGCTACTGTCCAGGGATCACACCGAGCAATCAGACGACAATGCACTGCAGATGCAATCACTTTGGCCGGTCTGTAAGAGTGTGAGTGACTGTCTGAGAGAGTGGACAGAGGTTAGAAGGAGAGGGGACATGTTGATGCGGCTGTACCATAATGGAAAAGTCACAGGTTTGATCCCCGAGGAGCCAGTGACAAGACTTCCATTAGAGACTCCGGCCTGAACCTGTCATTCGGCCCCACGGCACCGGCGCTGTTTGGTGATGAGAGTCAAATGTGTTTATTTGAACTTTGGCCCGCATTTTGACTTTTAGAGAAGATTCTGAAACGTCACTGAAAGAGGAGACACTAGTAGCAAAAGTATCAAATCTATGTAGTAAAAACAGTGAGGGATTTTCTTTGTGAAACACTGTGTTTTGAAAAAAGGCTATAGCAGCACTGGCTACATCTTCTTAGGCCCCTCTCACACATGCAGTCTTTCCCAGCGTTGTTTCTGCATTTTATGATTTCCCAGTAAATCTGTAATGGTCATTTACCAGCTAAAGACCTAGTAATATTGCAGGGAATTTACCGGGGAGGCTGTGTTGTGAATGAATGCAGTAACATAACCGGAGAGGGCACTTTTTATGTGTCGGACAACAATTTGCAATCTAAATGGACCAAAAAGAGAAAAAACTTCAGGGAGCGATTCATTTTCAGTCTGGGGTGCTTTCACGTAACACCAGAAAAAGTTTTGGATGATCTTCTTCTTCACGTTACCTTCCTTGGTAGTTTAGACGCTTATTATCACATTACTGCCCCCAACAGGTTGTTTTAGAAAGTCGGATTCTCAACGTTGCCGGGTCAAGTGTGAAAAGAGGTGACACAGTAATGTTCTGCTAACAAGGTGCATGTGTAAATGGTGAAAACTACTTCTTATGCTGGTGATGTGTTCCAGGTAATTTGCTGGGAACCATATGCTTTTCCGTGACCTCAAAAAAGACTAACTAGGACACTACCAGTGAGGTCTAGGCCCTGCAGGAGACTCCATTGGTCTGAAAACTTTTGATTTAAGCCAAAAGGGAGCTGCAAACTTTGTTCTGAAAACCTCTGTGTCACGCTGCCATTTTCACATATGTTGTTTGATAAATTAAAAGATCCTTTTTTAAGCCAAAAAAGTGACTTTTTTTAGCCTCTCTGCGGGCCTGTAACGCTGGGGCTTTTTTCACGGCGTCCTGTCGACGTGGTGGAAGTAAGAGCCACTAAATTTACAAAACCTCCTCGCAATCTGATGTAGTCTGCCGCACTAAAGTAGATGTCTGTTATCATCCTTTCCTGTGTCTGTTTAAGTGAAGATAATGACCGGAACTGACCGCTCTGAAGATCAATTTGGGCTCGGACTTCCCGAAGCCTCATGTCCTGCAGCGAGGAGCGGACTCACACAGAGCCGTGGCCTAGTTCTTGAAGTGAAGGACATCATTCAGTCTCCATTTTAAATGCTGTTGGAGATCTAATTTTGTGTAAGGATGCTGGATGTGATTACATTTATTTAGCGTCTCATGCATGCCTCATATCTTTAATCCCTATTACACACAAAAAAAAATTAAAAAGAACCCACATCTTTCCATCGTTCAGGTCTTTTATGTTGTGCTTTATTTGGTAACAGTAAAAGCTATAACCATGTCTATTAATATACATCTACACAGAGCTGAACATCCACCGCAGATGAAAATATCAACCCTAGAATACGTTTGCGGAGGCGATGAGTAATTTCATCATTCATGGCGACAATGGGCATAAATAGAAGCTGTTCATAAGTTGGACCATGTGAATAAGCTGTTGTGCGCTCATTACTTCCTGCACGGATCAGGTATCAGTGGATACGAGCCAGGTGCAGATGGCTTTTACTCCTCCACCCATTTTAAACAGCATCAAGATGTTGGAATGAGTCACACACTGTTGGTGAATATCCATGGGTGACTCATCGGTCAAGGGGTTGTGCCAATTAGTGTGTGTTGTGGCCACTTCCTGGAGAATTGGCAATTTGGAAAGCAGTTCTGTACAGTAAACCAGTCGGATTATACTGCGCAGATGTTACAGTTGTCCATCTTGGAAAAATATACTTGTAAAGCTGTTTTTGTTTTCCGATAAACTGCAGAGCAAACAAAGTGAGCAGTGAGAAGAAGAGAAGCACGCTTATGTTTCATTTTGAGCAGAGATTTGTGTATTTAAGTTAAGGACAAATATGAACTAAATGGATTTTGTTTCAAATTTTAAAGGGAAATCACCATCTGTCCCTGCAGGTTGCCAAGTGTGGAATTACAGTCTGCACTTTTGCCAGCACGCGCCACCTTTAAACTCAATGATGGATTATTCTTGTCATTTTTTTGTACTTTTGGACTGATATTTAATCAGAGCTGAGAAAAAAACGTCATAAGGCTTTGTGCAGATTAATGGCTGGCACTTGCACAGCCCACTTAGTCATATTGAACATACATTACCACATGCCTTGTGCCCACTGGCAACAATTCATTGCTCACTGAAGCAATGGCAAAGCTTGACTCTTGTACAAAGTAGACGTATAAAAGGATATCTTTCATTTTGGGTCTTAACACCCCTTACCCTTTACATCTTTACCCACCTTTAAATAGATCATGCTCTTTAGCAGTAGAGGATATGCCTCCGTATTGCATGACGTAAGTTTTAAATATGGTTTGTACTTATGAACTTGTTCCCACCTACATTGCCTTGCTGCCCCATATTTGATATCATTATTTCTACAGGAATAAACCAATGTGCTACTTCATTATAAGTGACTGTGCAAGTGACAAAACTTGATAAACCTCTTTCACACATGCACTATTTTCAGGACTATATCGACACTTCATCACTTCATCATGTATAAATGCATTTCACTCAGTGTTTTCAAACAGAAGATATGAAGTCCAGATCCTCCAGAAGATCTCTAGAATAGGGCACATTTTGTGTGTTGGCGATGTGTATATTGTGTGATCAGCTCTGGTAGTCGAGTAGAAAACAGAAGCCTTAATCTCTCAGCAGCTTCTTGGAACATTCATTTCCACTTTTTGGTTATATTGTTCATAGAATGTATATCACTGCGAAGGATTTGGCACTTTTGTCTGCCAACTTTATTCATACATAAAGGTGTCGGGCAAGTTAATTACAGGTGTGTTCAAACTTGTAGTCCGCTTAATTTAGTTTGCAGCAAAACAGAAAATGATCAGTTTATTCAGTCCACTGTAAATAGCCTCAGTCAACCGAGTGTTTGCAAATGTTCACAACTATAAACAGTGACCAAAAACACACTAGATGGTGCTGTGAGCCAAATCCATCCCCATTTTAAGGCCTTTCACCTCCTCACTGCTCCATGGACAATGTTGTTTTGGTTTCGTTTTTGTTTTGTTTTTTCATTTTTCGGGAAAGCTAAAAGTTTCCGTTGCAAATTTACGGCACTTTTCCTGTTTTTTTGGACGTCTGTGGTCCATCTAGGGTTAATATTTTATTTGAACCTTACCAGAGTGTGGAGGGAAGCTAACCATTAAACAGATCACGTTTGGTTTGGCCTAAGGTATGTATAGCAACATGCACACTTATGCAAGTGAACCTCACTTACACCGCACCAGAGTTTGTTTTAACTGCACCAAACACAGCACTGTGAACACACAGTAAGTGTCATTCCCCACTCCCACAGTGTGCTACCCACACCCTGCTTCTCAGTAAAACCATCCACACCATCTCCATACATGTATGAACGCTAGTCATGCTCCAAGATACGTGCTGCAAGTATGAAGACAAATTTCTAGAGAAAACTCTCCCAGATTACATTTACCAAAGGAGCTACCAAAAAAAATTACAATTAAAAAAAAATTATACATTTAAAAAAAAATATTATGCAACCTGCTTGAAAATAAACAGTCAAAAAGACATGGAATAGTACTTTATAATATAGCTTTTAATCTCCTAGATCTAAAAGAAAGGAGTGTCTGGAGTTGGTTGTCTGGTTCCAGAGATATTAGTAGGAGGCTGCAGATCTGGAAAACAAAGGAGAACCAGAAAGTGGAGGTTACAGACCCAGAATCCTGATGCCGTCTTCATCATATCAGTGTATATTAAACAACATGGACCCTCCCCTGCATTTTGCTTTTGAACAACAGAGAGCAGCCAGTGGACGTCTGAGATCAGAGAGCTGCAGGATGGAACAACACAAGAACTCCTGCTTCAATGAGACTGTACAGTCAATCAGTCTATGGAAAATGAAGACTGAATGAATTCATTTGAAGAGTCCTGATAACTGAATTTCCCCTTGGGGATTAATACTGTTTCATTGAATTAAATGAATAGCATGTTTGAAAATGGGTTGCATGGCAACAATGGTTAGTTAAGTAATTACCAATCCAGCCTTGCTAGAGAATGTTATTACATATGATTACAAGTAGTGTAATAAAAAAGTATTAATTACCCACAATCATAATGTATTTATCATCCTTTGTCCTTTCTGTTACCAAGCAAACAAAGAGTAGATAAAGTATTTGTACTCTGTTGAGAGAAATGTTTAAGCAAAACTTTAAATCAGGGGATAAATCTCTGGTGTCAACCTCATGGCCAAAGAAGAAAAGTACATGAAATTGTAAGTGACTGCGGTAAGATAACACAAGTTGATTTGGGATTTACAGAAGGGAAAGTGGAGCCTGTTGTAATGATCCTTGAGTTAGATTTCTGCCTTTTTTATATATTGGTTGACTTACAGTGCCTTATATCAGCTCGGGTGTACTTTTATACAATATAGCAGTTTGTTTCCCATCACAGCGTTTTGTTCCCTTGACACAGCAGAGGACTACAGCTGCAGGAAACACAGACAGAACAGCCTGTTACCAATCGAACAAAATGACATAACTTGATGTCCGTCAACAGATATAATGGTAATCAAACTGCACAGCATTACCTCATCTGTCCAAGTCATATCTTTACACAAACCATACACCACATGCATCTTATATTATTGTAGTGATTAAATAAGACAGGAAAGCAACAGTAACTGTGACTTGAACACACAGTGCTGTCAGGAGGCTGTTAATTGGACGCAGAGAAACTACAGATGAAACTTAAGGGTTAAATCAGTGGTTATGTAGACTCTCTTTAAAACATGTTTTCAACTTGAGCTAAATCACAAGACCAACTTAAATGAAAGACACATTTAGCTCAGGCTGTCAGTCACACAGCGTATGATGCAACCATGTGCAAATATGTAAAGATCTCCCACAGGCACAAGTTCATTAAAGTCTTTTATTATATGTCCTGGAGAGCAGCCGTTAAACCGTGACTCAGCTGAAATGACATCACTGAACAAGACTAGATAATGCCATGTTAAACTTGTATAGCTGTATATTGTGGAACAAAAAAAACTACTTCGTCAAGATTGTTTTCAGTCAAACTTTACTTCCTGTTTCAGACCTTTTTCCACTTGGGTTTTTTCAAAGGCAACGGCATGTCCCTGCTGGGCTTCCATGGTTGCTCACAGGCTTTAGAAAGGAGGGCTGTGAGGTTAGGGTTAGCAGGCTGTAATTTCACCTCCAGACACCCCCAAAACTTTGCCTCAAAGACTACAGAGAGTACCAAGAGTGACAAAACTTTTCATCTGTGAAACCAAGTTTGGACAAACCTGACCAAAACACATCATGATGGATGGATCACACTTCTGCTTGTCACATTAAATAGCACTGTGCGCTGATACAATTATTAATACAGCACAGACATACAGGCAAGAGGTGGAAAAAAATGTGGGCAGGTACAGAGTGAACAACCTCTACCAAAACACAGTCAGCTTTACTAAAAAGGCCCACCAACTGTACTGTCTGAGGAGGCTAAAGTGGGCTGGACTCACATCCTAATAGACTGTAATCAGGGTGTGGTGGAAAACATGCAGTCTCCAGCAATTGCTCACAGAGAGTATGCAATTTTATTTTATATATTTATTATTTATGCATGTTTTTGAATGTGAGAGAAAAATGTTTAATCACCAGCACATGGCAGGCCAATCATGCTCTCTTCCTTAAAAAAGAGTGCTCCATTGGTCTACACTGGTCATCAAGGACCAGCTACTGATAATACAGAGAAAGTGGTTATTCCAGTGCTAAAAACATCTTTTCACAGGAAGGGTCATTAGGCTGCTGTAGGAGGTGGCTAGTGAGATGGACAAAAATGAACATCAGCAAGTGGTGCTTGAAGATGTTATTACAGATAGGCCTACAGTGCAGAAAGGAAACAGCAAGTTACACTAGCATTAAGCAACATTTGTGTATTATTGCATTAAAATGTCATTTAGTTTATCAAAATGTCCCAAATGACATTGATACAATTAACAGTTAGCAAGTGATCATATCCTTGACAATGGACATAAATACACAATATATGAACACTGTTGATATGGATAACCTCCTCATGGTCATCATTTCTGGAATTGCACTGTGTCCAGCTACCAAGAGATGCCACCATTTACCCAAAACATACAATATAAAGACACATATATAATATCCAAACTTTTTTTTTTTTTTTGATGAATAAAAGCACAGTAGGTGAACTCAACTGAACCAGCTAGATTCTCAATCAGCATTTAATGAGCACCCACAACTGTCACCTAGAAACAATTTTGAAATCAACATAACAGCTTTCCATTCAATCTCAAAAATGATGTAGACTTTCAATTCAGTCAAATATAGTTGATGTAAAATCCACTCTCCTCAGCAGCACAATAAAAGATGGAGTTCAACCCCCTGACACCTACGGTCTATCTTTAAAATTGTCTTTAGTACGCCACCAATAAGAACAAGGTCAAGAGTCTTCAGACTTTAATCATCATTCTAGTTCTCTGAAAAGGGTTTATCATACATTACTGTAAATTATCATCATTTACTGTCTCCTTTTGAGCTTCTGGAAGATGGAGGCTTTTTGTGGTGTCTTTCTGTTCTGATAAAATGAGACAAATTGCTGGAAATCGTGTGCCGAGAAAATGTTTAAATTGGATGTGAACTATATTTACAGTTAAACTTAAGTTTTTAAAAGAACAGCTTGTTTCAATTACTTGTTTCAAACTATTTTTATTTTTATTTTTCTAATGCTTCAACGTTATGCAGTGATATGACATACATCTTAGCAATACATCCTTTTTTGTTCTGTAACAACTCAACTAGAGACAAACATGAAAACAAAATGACATTAAATATATTCTTAAAGGAAGGGTATTCGGTTTAATCAACAAACAGCATATTGTAATAAGGAATCATCTGTGGAAAAAACAAGATCTAAAGATATCATCTAGACTTTATTCTGAACCATTTGAATAGATGAGAATATTCAGCTCAAACCGGAAGCTATAGCCAATCACACGCTCACATACAAAAAACAGACCAAAATATGGGGTGCTCCCATTTTACATGCATTTTATAATTTCTTCAATATAATGGCAACACGGACTTTACTTTAATGTAGGTTTAGCAGTTTTAGCAATGAATATGCTAACTCCATCAGGCAGTTTAACTGTTATTAAAATGGACTCCCAGCTCATTCACAAATATTTAGAAAGGCAAATCATTAAAAAAATCATAATCTATAGTCACCAGACTTTTACTAACGCTACATTCATAAAGGAACTTGTCTTTAAAATAAATGACACATGCACCCATGCTACTCTTCCACAGTTGACAGGAACAGACGTAGGCCATAAAAATAACACCTCTGAATCATGTGAACCGGACAAGCTGTGAAGATGTCCCATTAGGATCAGGTCACAGTCAGTGTGTCCTCATCTGACCATTTGTCTCATTTAAAGGTTCATTTCCATATCATCAATCAGAAAGAAGATTCAAATGAGTTTTTAAGCTTTCATAAACTCTGAGGAATGTGGTTAGTTATTAAAATGCTACAGTAAGTAGTTAATTACTATTGTTCTCATTGTCCGGCATGAAAACCTCAAAAGTAGAAAGAATTCAATTGTGCATTATAAATTCTAATTCAAATATGAATAAGTATCACGGTTCTGCAGAAGTTTCATTGCTTATCATTTGTAATTATGTTTTCTAATGTTACAAGAAACAATAACATGGTCCTCTGCTGCTCTCTAGGGGAATGTCTGCACAGTGCAACTAAAGAGCAACTATTGTTGTTTTACCATCTTTTGGAATGTTGTATTAAAGTTTACTGTATACTGTGAAGTTTTGGTCCTGTTTTTGGTGGTGAAAGCGCACTTTGCAATTCTAGACCACACATTCCTTTATAAAGCATGTATTATGTAATTATGTAACCATAATTACCATTGTGTTTCCTATTTACACCACTATTGACATGCTATTTGTGAGTTGGAATGCAAAGAGCTCCATTATGTTCAACTGTGTAACCTTTGACACATTGTCTTTTAACTGTTGTTTAATAAATTATACATTACCCATATTTGGTTGTACATTTTTATTTCTGACACATGAGCCATATTTTGTCTAAATGTGTCATACTGAAATTAAGTATGGACGAGAGTTACTGTGTTTACTTTGGACGAATGACTATTTTTGTGTTCAGAGCAGACAGACTGAGGTCATCACAGAATGAGCCTTAAAAATGAACAAACAGGACAAAGAAGCAGTGAGCATCCAAAGACAGGATTGATGGTGAGGATAAGTGCATCTGAGTGCACAGCACCCAACCTCACAAACCCAAGAAAAGAGTTGCCTTTTACATAACATGTGCAAATGGCAGCAATGTAATTTGTTATTTTTCTTAAACTTATTTTAATTACAGTGATTATTCACAACTGTGGATTGCTGAGTTAATAAAAGGCTCATTATTGTCTAGAATGAACATCACTCTGGCCTGACAAATATGCAGCGACATACACACTCACTAATCTGCTGAAGAACTGCTGTCTGTCTGACAGTCAGCCTGAAATAATGGGTAGAGCATGACTCAACATTTCATAGACAGGAAACAGACACAAAGATGCATAGCCTGAACTGACCTCGCCTTTAACTAAAAACATATTTCATCTGGATCATGTCTTTCTTTTCAAAGTTGCATCAGCTGTCAATTATATTTAATCTGCTGCATTAGGCAGACGCATAAATGTATTATTAGACCCATGAGCACACGCCAATGGACAATCCATCTTAGTTTGTTGTTAGACAAAAAGTGTGCTCTGTTGTTTGCCCTGCTGTTTATCATTTCAAATATGGTCTATGTCTGTGGTTTACTTGTTCATGTGGTGTAAATGTGTTATCAGCGACTCAATAACTAGAACATGCTGTAAGAAAAGTTTATCCTGTTTCTGGAGATCACAATGGATTTATTTCTAATACAGCCTATTCTTAACTTATTAATGCATCAGAAGTCACTGGGTCACATGATCTGGAAGTTATAATAAGTAATAATTATTGCCATTGAAACTAACCTGGAAGAAAAGTCTTCTTTTTTTACAGACAGAATTCATAAAATATAGGAAGGTACATATTAAAATAAGGAGTGACCCATATTACAGTTATCAAGTTGGAGGCTAAAAATCATAGCAGTTGCTAATGGCAACTAACAAGCACTTTGATTTCATAGAGTGAATGAATTTACTAAATACAATCAGAGGCTTCACAAGTTGGAAAAATGCTGGAAAAAAAGCCAGAACAAGATGCTAAACCAACAGAGACAGCAGCGTCTGTGTCAGGGAAAAGCTACTTCAGACAAACTTTTAGTCAATTTACGCCATCTAGTGTATTACACTATTATTACAATAACGTTTAAGATATGTTTAGGGTCATCACCCACAGATTTCTGATGTTGGTTAACTAAAACGTTTTGAAGTTTAGTTTTCAAAAAATATATAAATAACTACATTGCTATATTTAAAAAAGCCATGTGGTCACATTTTATCATATTTTAGCAAAGAAGAATTTAAAAAGCTCTATTTGTTCATCTCAATCCGCATTGGTTGAACTATCTCATATCGGGCATACTACAATTTACAAAGTGCTAGTGAACGCACCACCCGTAACCAAGGTAATGACGCTCTTCTCCGTTACCTAGGCATTCTCAAGGCAAACACTAGCCTGATAGCACTGCTAGCCACCCTGCCAGATAATCTTATAGCTATGATCTAACTGCGTTTACTTTTCCGGTCAAGTTGAGTTGTAATTACAGAACACTTAAGCGGAACCCTCCTCTAATGTCCAGTGTTTGCTACGTGGCCGAAGTTTGAGGCTAAGCACAACATTTCCTTAGAACAGCTCCATCTTCAAGCTAGCTAACTTAGTAAGGTTCACGTTAGCTCCTCCACAGCCACCATGGTAAGTAGCCGTCTGCTTGCTTTTTAACATTAGCTTCATGCATTAGCTTTCCAAAAGTGAGTTATTTTTTATAATTTGGCTAGCTTAAAGGGTGGAGGAAAGGAATAAGATAGCAACAGGAGAGTATGAAGCTGTCTTGGTCACGGTTCACACATTATGTACGGGCCAAGCCATCTATTAGCTGGAGAAAATCCCCTTTACGTTCATTTAGCAGATCAGCTAATTCTCAGCATATGAGGATCAATCAGTCGATGGTTAGCTTCTCTATTCTTGTTTTTTTTTCTGTGCAGGCTGACTTCGGGTTTAACGAGCACCATCAAAGTGAAGTTATTAACTACATGCGATTTACACGTTCAAAAAGGGACCTCAGACTCAAGACTATTGATTCTTGTTTTGAAGAACTCAAGGACAGCAGGTAAGCCAAAGAAAAGTTTAACAATAATGCTAATGCATCACTCACAAATGGCAGTCAATGGCAAAAAAAAAAAAAAAAAAAAAAAATGTAAGCATTGTTACCAAAATTCAATGTTGAGTAAAAGTAATTCTGTAATTATATTTTCCTCATGAATTAACAATTTTGCCAGTACAAGATTTTGAAAGCACTGCAGTTATCTTTAGTGTAAATTTTTTTGGACTATTCTTTTGTAATTGAACAGATCAACTAACAGGTAACTCATGAATATTTTTTTATTATTGTGTCTTAAATGTTTGAAAAGGACTTGAACCTTAGACTAAGGGCTTTAAATCTTAATGTAATTCTCTCCTAAACAAAAAGCTGTCTGGACAAAAATGAAGATAACATAAGTTTTATTTGTACATGTTATACAAAGTACAGTTCACAGTGAAATGTATTTCAGACACAAAGCAGGAAAGAGTAAGGGGTTTAAATAAGAACCAAAAGTACGATAGAAATTGTCAACGCAGATATGATGGCAGATATTAAAAATGTTTGTATGTTTTTGTATGTATTCTGTTTAACTTTGGCATACCATAATGTGCTCATACATAATCTGTCAAAACAATCTTTATGAATACTCTGTGTGTTTGTGTGTCCAGGCTGGTGGAGGAGACCTTCACGGTGGATGAGGTCAAAGACATGCTGGATGGTCTACAGGTGGTGGTGCGAGGCGAGGTGGAGACAGAGCTCATAAACACTGCCCACACCAACGTGCTCCTGCTCAGGCAGCTCTTCACCCAGGCTGAGAAGTTCTACCTGCGACTACAGTCAGACATCTCGGAGCTTGAAAACAGGTGTGAAACGTGATTACTACAGTTAACAATGAAAGAGTCTTAAGTGCATTCAGAGAAAATGGTTTGACAGTTTGAGGTCAGATGGAGAACAACAACCAAAGTCAGATGTGACCAAAGCTCCAACATGAGATGAAAAAAGCTTCTACACTTTGTATCAGGGGCCTCTTCCTTCAGGGTGCTGTTCATGAAGTACGCTTGTGTTCCTTCACAGAGGTCACAGAGAAGCCACAGAAATGAAATGAACCTAACCCATTGTAAAGGTTTCCTTCTCACAGACCACAACTTTTACTATTCCACTGTTGAGGTTGCTTCAGCTTTATGGTTTATAAGTCATACTTTTAAGAAAAACACATGGATACACTTATTTAAAATGTTCGATTTGTTTTGTCAATTAAGTCCAATGACATACTGGCATCTCCTAATGCAATATTTGTCCTTATAACGTGAATCTTGCGTAATATGTTTGAGGTTCCTCTTGCTTGTAGTAATTAGGGTTGTGTTAGCTTTTCTGAAGCCTGAAAATTACACTTATATACAGACACAATATTTGTCATGTATTTAAAATAAGTTTGTTGTGGCCCTTTACACCCAAAGAAATGACCAAATAAAGCTGTAAAGTAAAGCAAGATTCACTGCTTTCCAAAGTCAAATTTCACCAAATGTTTTCACCTTTTGTTTTAAGAATCATTACTACATTTTGTTTTCAAAGGCTCTTGTAAAGGCTTTAACATTTTACCTTAGATACCGTTACCTTTCCAGTTCAGTTCATAAGCAAAGCTATCGGCCGAGGATCATGTTCTGACGTTGTGGTGAACTCAGTTGAACTTTTAACCACAGATACCTTTACATAGATAGTGTTTATTATGTGGAGGAGCAAGAGGCCATATTCTTTAAGACAAACAGATTGGGATGTAGATATTGCTGCCTTTTGTCATCCTTAACTTTCAGGTGAACTCGATTGAACTTTTGACCTTAGAACATATGCTCTGTTCCCTATGTGGGCGGGCAAGACAGGTTTTTGTTTTCCTTGGGAGGGCTGAGATATATATACGTGACTTAGATGGTGTCTGAAGCACGCTTACGCCCCGTGTCATGGTGTATGCACGTTGAGCTGCTTCATAAAACCACATTTAAGCTCTTTCACAAACAGCTTTGAATACCACAAACTTCGCAAAAGCTGTGCACAACCGTCATTAACAAACAAGGGTGTTTTTCCTTGTTCAAAATAAAAACACTGTGAATTCAAGCTAAGAGTTATACTCAACTATAAACATTGCTAAATTACATGTTTCTATTCTGTACTTCTTGGCAAAGTGAATACAGAAAAAAATCACATCTAAATGTTTTCCTTCCTTTTGTGTAGGGAGCTGTTAGAACAAGTGGCTGAATTTGAAAAGACGGACTTTAAAACGTTGGATAAGGTAAGTAAGGTGAAACATCTGCACTCACATCTTGCCATTAATCATGCGCTGAAACAATATTAACACCTGCATTGAATCCAGCTGCAGTGGGGATTTTATTTTGAAGTAGTTTTATATTTCACACTGGCTGTAGATGGTGCGGTTCAACGGTGACGCACAGTTACCGATGACATGTGGTTTTTACTGCAGATACATCAGCTTTGTAATGCAATACTCCACTTTGTCTCGACTTTTACTTAAAACGTCGATTCACCTTCACATTTCAAGCAAGACAAAACATACCATTGCAGTTCTTGTGTGTGTTTTTTTAATGTCCAGACAAACCAAGAGATGGCTAAACCCAAGCTAGCGCCACTCAATGAAGGAGGAGTATCTGAACTTCTTAATAAGGTGCCGATATGTATTCATCTCTTTTGTGTTAAACAGAATTATGTTAAGTTGGATTACACTTTTACTTGACCTGTTCTATGTTTATTATAATTTAGGAGATTGCAAGACTACAAGAGGAAAACGACAAGCTCAAAACAAGACTGCGGACTTTAGAATCCCAGGTGTGAAATGGATCAACCCTTCCAAAGATCATTTACTCCACTTACTAATATTTACTGTAATACACACTTCCACAAACAATTTAACCAAAAAGATACTGCCTGAACAACACAAGCAGTGGCATTTCCCATTGATTCATATAAGCTTCTCTTAAAATCACTAAATTATGTACTTTAGAGTAAAAACTAGACTCGAGTTCTGCTCAAATATGTTAGCTGCTGTGATGTTAACTGTAAAAATGTATAAAACAAATAAAAATAATATAAAACCATAAGAAATATGCATATAAAACATACATTTATAGCCTTTACGTATTTCTGTATTGCCCTTAATTTGTGTATTTTAGCAACTTTAGCAAAGCACAATGCTAATCTCATTCAGCAGATCTCATTTTAACTGTCTTTAATGTGGATGCAGAGGTCCTTGGTCCAGTATTTTGTCAAATCTAAATAATCAGGAACTTGCTAATGCTCTCTACCCACTCACGGACAGCACACACACGTATCCAGTCAGTTGCCATTTTCCAAAACCATATTGTTGCTACAGAATGTGCGATGTTTCGTGACATATACTATTTAGTCCAATGAAAATCTATTGTGGTCTTCTTAATTTTCTTTGCCAAAATGTGAATGCCGCTCAAGTTGTTATTTTTATTAGGCCATGAGTGCGCTGGATGAGAAGACCAAAGCAGAGAGAGCCCTGAAAGACCTCCAGAAGGTGCAAGGTGAACAGCAGGTACAGCTTTTGAGTTTGTCTGTCTCTGTGTGTAAGATTTTGTAGCATTAAATGATTAATGAAAAATGGCTATCCTTCATAACAATCATGAAAAGGTAAAATCTGAACATTTTTCCCATCCCTCTTCATTATTTGCTTAGTTTTATCCATTTTTTGCAATGTGCTGCCACCTTTTTATTTTTCCCATGTGCTCTTTTTATTGAATCTATCATGTGTTTTTGCCTGCTAACTTGGGCCTGAAATGGTATGTATTTTGTGTGGCATTCGTTTTTTCCACTGTGTCTAACTCATCAAAGACACTGTAGTTGCAGACGAACCAAACTAAATCGCTGTCTTATTTTTCCTGTCAAGCGCCTCGTCCATTCCCAGGAGATCAGCGGACTAGAGGACACTGTGGCCGCCCTGAAGGAGGACTACGAAAAGTCTCTTAGTGCCAACGCCGCGTCCCAGAAGGATCTGCAGGACAACCTGATCTCGGCTAGACATGAGCTTCTGCGAGTTCAGGAGCAGCTCAACCTGGCAGAGAAGGTTATTAACAATGATACCATTAATAATCAGAAAAAGAAATCATGCTTCGGTGTACTTTGTCTGGACTACATTGTATTTTTTTGTAACAGGAGCTGGATAAGAAGTTCCAACAAACTGCTGCCTATCGAAACATGAAAGAGATCCTCACCAAGAAGAATGAGCAGATTAAGGAACTCAGGAAAAAACTGCAAAGGTGAGATTGTAGTAAAAAAAAAAATTTTAAAAAATGGGAATGTCACTAACCCTTAAGCTTTATTTTACTTTAAAAGTGCACTTGTGTTAAAAATCTTATGCAATTATACTCACACTTTGTTGTGATTATATGTGATGCATATGATTATATGGTGCATTCATGTGGTCCTCGGGAACTCTAGAAAACGTTATTCCGAGTTGAAAAATGCATATGAATGCCTGCACAGGTCGGAACAACAGCTCAGAAACTCAGGTGAGACTTTTAAGTTATTTTAGTAATATAATAAATAATATAATTCATTTAAAAATATTTCATACCAACTGTCCATATAGGCTTATTCAGACTCTACACTAAATTATTTATTCATTCATGTCCGGTATTTAGAGGTTTCTTTTTGACTTTGTGTCCATCATCCTTATGGTTAAGAATGTTCCGATTTTCCGACCTGAAATCATGTGAACACACTGAAATCGGAAAAACAACATACTAACTCAGATACTCTTTCCAAGGATCACATGAATGCACCAATAGAGCCAGTGACCCTCCTGATTCTGACATTACATTTTTTGCTATTTTCTATGTAGATATGAGCCTGATGAATGAGAGATCCCAGAGGCCAGTGGTTTAAAGCATCTAAACAACAGGACCAACATTTCTGACTGTGGTTTGAAGAAGAAACCATCAGTTCCCACCACTGCAAGACAAGAGGGAGAGAAAAGCTCTTTGGAGAGGAATTGTTAATACTATTGTTAATAATCTGGCTTCGTTAGTACTTAATAGCTAAAGGAAAGAGCAAAGTGGGGAGGATTAAACTGAACACTTAAAGTAACTAGTGACATTATGTCTCCTCATTTAGGAGTTTCACTAGATAGAAGACTTCCCTTAGTGCTCTATGCAATCACTAAAGCATCCCTGTGAAGAGGCCTTGATAGTTCAACAGGATAATACCGTCTGCCTGCCATTTAGACTTTATAATTATTGATAATTTATGTTAGTAGTATACTCCCCCTTTATACAATTGACAGGAACAAATTTTTAACTTTCCCTACCATTACCCATTGTTTTTAGTGATTTGACTTTCTGTGAAAGTCCCATCACTAAGAACACTTTTCATCTGCTCTTGTTTTGAGTGGCCTTTAGTCAATTAGGATAGAGTTTGCTCGTCACCAAACAAAGGACATAGAATATTTTTGCGTGGGAACTTTAACTGTGTGTCTTTCATATGGCTGTGAATGATCAAGTGTAAGAGAAAGAAAATCTATACATGATGTTGAAGTAATGCTCTTGTAGAGTGTGAAACATCTGTACCCTATATTACACTAGCTGTGGAGCTGTTTGTATTGTGCAACGTATGAGGTAATAAAAGCTGGTACCAAACTGATGGTGTATTGTCTTCATTAATCTTTTGTTTATGTGTCAAGAATAAAAATAATCCTTTGTATATGTCAAAAATCATACACATAGTAAAAGTTCTTGTTGCATTGTGAGGAATTAGATGCTAACTCATTATGTGCTGTTGCAAATAACACCAATTCATTTTATTACCATGATATGTAAATATATTCTAAATATAAAGGAACAATGCTCACCTCTTCTTTGTTTTGTGTTCCAAAAAGTGTATGCACTTGTGCGGTTGCTTAAATATTACAAAGTTATTCCTTTATATACCCTATATGTTTGTGCTGAGACATAAACAAACCCAAGGCTAACATGCAGTTTATCCTATCATCAGCATGCTTATCATAATAATTTGTTTCTGCAGCAGCTTGGGTAATGCGCAGAAAAGTAATAGCATACATTCAGCTATACAACACTTGAGTGCTTTATCGCTGCACGAAATAAATCACAGCTTCAGGAAGTGGTAACTAGCACTGAAAGCACCAGTGACAGTACTTTCCCACAATATGGTACAACTGCTGTTAACAGAGACTGAGAACGGTGTACCCAGCAGCAACATCCTGTTCACCAGCAGGCCTTCAAAGGGGTTTTCTCACTTTCACAAGAAAACTGTCACTTCTGAAATACGAAGTCAAAGCTACATTTCATTAGTGTTTAAAGATGTCAAAATAGTCACATATGAAATTGTTTAGGTAATATGTAAGATACATGCTCTTTCTTTTAGTCTGTGTCCATCTTTTCCACTCTCAATAATTTTACTGTTTCAATCATTTCAGATGGATATCTAAATGCTAACTCATTATCTGCTTTTGATTAGATGTTTATACACAGTGACAGTCACTGCAGCACTACTGTAGGTCTTAGCTACAGGGTTTCACATAACACCTTTAATATGAGCTCAAAAACACATGCATGTTTCAAATATTTGTATCCAAACTAAGTATGGTAGTATCTTCTTTCTTTTTCAACTAATTATATAAATTTAAACTGATAAAATGCAACTTACTTACAGACTCTAGCCTGGCCAGCCATCCTAATTCTTTTCGATTCCATACACACAAGTAATTTGGACCCTGTTGAGTTAGAGTTTGATTTCCAGGAGGCAGAAAAAAATGGACACAGATTAAATGTCTGAAGACAATAATTGATAGGTTTTCTTCTGACTCGTCCTTACTGCTACTGCTTGGACACTCAGACATTAAAGCTGTGGGACAAGCCGTGACAATGAAAAACAAGTAATAAATAATAGTTTTTTCTCAATTACATAGGTTTTTTTGATTGTTCAGAGCTGTAATTGAAACTGAATTTTTTTTTCTAATTGCACAGCCCTAACACACACTGATTCATAATAAATATCATGCATTTGTTATGATTATAATGTTCATTCATTAATATCCTTCAGCTTATTCCTGTTAGGGGTTATTGGTGGTGGGTTACACCCTGGACAATGGCTAGTTAGTCGCAGGGCTAACACTTTGAGACGTACACTGACAGACTCCTCACAGAAAGGCCATTCCTCTGCCACTGTGCTGCCCCTTATATTTCATATTTATTTCACTTTTTGTAAACTACCATACCACCCAAGTTAGATGTATAGAATTCATTTTTTTCTTCATTTTTCTTTTTATTCATCTGCCATAAAATGATTGCACATTCTAATTGCAGTTGAGAAAAGGAGCTCTTGTGGTGTTCTAAAGCCCGATGCAGGGGATGGTCCATGTTGTTCCGGATGATATATCAGGATGCTGTGTCTGTAACTAGGAAACATGTGTCTTTGGGCAGTGGGAGGAAGCTTGAGAGCCTGACAGGCACAGTCTGACACCATACTGAGAGACTCTGAGGCAGGAGAAATAACCACATGCTCACCATGTGTAAGACTCCTGTATTCGAAATAGAGGCTAGTGATAGTGACAATTTCCTGTGATGACTCCAAAAAAAAAAAAAAAAACAATGACTGAAAGTCTCCTCAGCCTGGCGTTACCCATGGACAGATGATTCCTGATTCTCTGTACCTCTCTGTGACCAAAATCATCTTTGTCTGGGTGTCTCTGGCTTGACATCGTAAGCCTTCTTTAATGATGAATGTGCCATGTAATCATCACTCAATGGATGTAGAAAAAATGGATGTGTGTGTGTTATGCCTTAGTTGGACAAAATGTGGGAAAGAAAGGGATGAAACGGCTCACACTCAAAGTTGATTTAAACATAAGTCAGAGCTCTGAACCCATCATATCCCTAAGAATTACTATTGTACAACAAAATGTAGTTATTATTTATTCATTTATTTAGCCATATCCATTAGTGAAATAATGTTGCACCCATCTTCAAGCTAAAAAGCTGTCTGTGTTTATCTACATGGTGCATAATGTCTGTTTGTAGCCATATGCCTTGAATGATTTTCAAAAACTACTCTAAGAAGTTATATTTTTGGACTTGTTTGGCTTTATTAAATGTTCAAAGTTGACATTTAACACAGTTCACCTCATCTCTTTTTTGAGCCATCTAATTACAATTCATCTTCTTCCTATTAGACCTATATAGATATCCAGCGCTACTCATGCCGAGTGGGACCTGGGGGAGCTTTGAAGAAGAAAATGAGGATCTGCCCAAAAAGGTAAAAGGATCTGCCTATTCTTTTAACCTAGCCGCTTTTTACCTCTTTTCTGGTGCTCCTCCTCGTGTTACTGTGGGTTCTCTCGGCTTGGGACTGGGAACTATCACATCTCTGACAGACCCAGGCTGAAGGAGAATGGCCGTCTGACGGGGCCAACTGAGTAAAAGGACGGAGGAGAGAATGCCTCTTGTAAAGCCAGAAAAAGAAAACTTTGTATCAGGGATTTCTATATTCTTTGTAGTTTCACCTTCATGTTAAGCTGTGGGCCTTTCTAACCTAGCCTCAAGCCATCATCTTGGAAATGTGGTCATATTTTTCTATCTCATATAATCTGGAATGATGTTCAGTCCTTGCGTTCAAGGCAATAGAACATGTTCCCTTGACAATGAGGCTTGGCCAGTGGGCCTTAATGAGGACAGTATGCCTTCTGCTTATCCTAGTGGTTTGTGGTACTCCGTAAATAAGTGTATTGACGCTGGTTAATCCTCTAACCTGGGATTTCTAAAGACTTACCTTACCTCTTAACTACAGGTAAGATCAGGGAAGCTTACCTTACCTGACTTACCTGTAAGTTGAAAGAGTCTGTTACCCCTCAGTTCTCCAGGGTGATCTTTGATGTTGTCAAGGGACATACGGGTCTCAGGGTTTTTGTCCATTAGTCTCTTTAAGAAGTCCTTGCAATCTAAGAATAAATGATAAATAAAATTAAACTTGTATATATTCATTTGATAATAATAGGTTATAATAGTAAACACTCACCATCTGAAAGCTCTGCTCTGATTGGAGGGTTCCAGGAAGATGTCAGGGTGTCCACAGAGGCAAAGGCACGCTTACTGTTCAACATGGTGTAGAGCGTTAGCCCCAGCTGCCACACGGTGATGGGGGCTGCCATGTATCTATGTTTCCTGTAAGACTCTGGAGGGGCATAGACTGCAGTTCCTAAAACACAATCACACAAACATATTAATAAACAAGTTATACGATTCAGGACATAGTAAAGAACAGGTTAGACAGCTTACCATAAAGCTTTTTAAAGATCTGATCAGGAGCAAAAGTTGTGCCACATCCAAAATCAATGAACCGCGCTCGGGGCATATCCTGACCAGTTTCAATGACCACATTGTCTGGTTTGATGTCCCTGTGGAAGATGCCAAGAGACACCATTTCTATGGCTGCATCCACCAGCTGTCTGAAGATACTCTGTGGCAAAAATAATAAAGACATTATTGAAACTTTAGGTCATATCTGTTCTAAGTATGTTTGATCATTCTTGCAGAAAACAGGATATCTACTTTAGCCTCATGCTCATAAAAGTAACCATCAAAGCTGTTGATGTAGTCCACCAGGTCCATGCAGGGCTCCGGTCTCTCCAGCACCATGATGATTTCTGTCTCCAGCTCGTACCAGTCCAGAAGGACAGGGGTTACGATGCTGTCGTCTGTCCCTGGTCCAGCTCCAACTCTTATGAGCATAGCCACCTCCAGAGGAAAAATGCCCCTTGTTCCATTCTGCAACTCCTTTTAAAGTTCCAGACAAGTTAGAGAAAGGATTAATACACTGAATAAAAATTACTGAAGGTGACTAAATATTTAAAATAATATAAACATATCCAAATAATTCTAAAAAGACTCACTGCTCCCATCCATAAAGTGGTGGATTTATCAATGTGTTTGATGGCAACCTGTCGGAAACAAACAGAATATAAAGTTCACTGCTCATAAAACCAACCATAGACTCACTGTGTGTAAATGACCTGAGCGTATAAGACTTACAGGAAAACTGTCCCCTCTTCGAACACCACAGTACGTCATACCAGAGACTCCTTTTTTCAGAACTCCTAAGATCTGGTACTTCTCATTGAACTCTGCAAACACAAAAGACAATAATTACATGTGAAAGTGTTGACCATAACAAAATAAGGCTTTTATCAGAAGGTCTTACCCGTGTTATTTATGAAGATTTCCTCAGTTTCCTGTGTTTCCTCTTCCTTTAAGCCCTCTGAGTCCTCTGAGTCCACACAAAAGACAACACAGTTAGTACAGTGTTGTCACCAGGAACAAGAAAGACTGAATCTGACTCATGTTATTTAAAGTTATAACCTTTCTGTGATGCGTGTCCACTGCCTCAGCATCCAAAACCTGACTGGGCCCTGCCCTGCTGTCAGAGCTAGACCTCTTAGTGGCCCTCTCCAGGTTTTCTGACATTAAAGCTGCAACAATGGAAAATAGATCATGCGTGCATTATAATTTCTTGTTGAGTGTAATACAGTGTCCTGTAATGTATCTAAAGTAAAATATAAAATGAGTCACTCTGGTCTTACCTTGTTGCAGTTTAGACTTGAAAAGCCTTTTCACCAGTGGGCTCTCTTTTCTAGATTTGCGTTTTTTCTTCTTCCCGCCAAATCTATGGCTTGGCCCTGGGTAACCACTAGAATCACTCCTGGATTTCTTACTGGCTGTTCTCTCTGCCTCCTCAGAGCTGTCCTTTCTTTTTAAACTCGGGGTACGTTCTGCAGAAACCCCTTCCAGCTGAGTGGTGGTTGTGGAGGAGGAACTGGCTGGGGCAGCTTCCTCACTAGTTTCCACAGGTCCAGAGCATGGAAGCTGGCTGAGAGCCAGGACTGGCCTGGGGGTGGACCTGATAATATTTTTAAACTGGGTCCTTGCAGTCAGACAGAGTCGACGTTGCTTTCGCCGAGGTAATTGATTCAGAGGCCCTTTAAAAACAGAAAAAGCAGCCTATTTTTATGATGCTGCAAGAACATATTTAAATTTAAAGAACTAGCACTATAGTCATACCTTGATTCCTCAGTGGCCAGCCTGAGGATCCACTTGGCGGTGGCACCATGTTAGTCGACTGTCAAACTAACTAACAAACTAACTAACTAACTAACTATATCTGTCCGATATCACTCCAGTGTCAGTGGCTCTTTCTTGCTTTAATAAATAATTGAAATAAATAAATAAAAATGTTCAATAACTCTAGACCATCCAGAAAAAGTTGGCATAATGTATTATTGACAAACCTGTCAAGTAAGAAAAAATTCTGAGCCTTTTTTACTAATTTTGTTATATTTTTTAAAATATTGTAATTGTGGAGAATATTGTGATTAACCAAAACAAACATTACACTCTTTGTCTGACTTCACTGAACCAACGCCATCTTCACACTCCTTCAAATCTTCTGACCTGGGAAGCCCTCTGATTCGTCTATTTTTATCTGCTGATGAGGGAACTCTCAGTTTGACTGGTTATGTTCTGTCTTCATCTTCAGTGCTGTTCATAATCGGCTCAGATATCAAATCGGCACAGTCAATTCTGTACCTTTCTTTTAGTAATCGGTGCAGCTTCAAGTGAAACCTCATGGGTCTACAGAAGCTTGTTCCCAGCAGAATATAGTCTGATGGTGTCTCAGCCGTTTTGCTTTGGCTCTGTTTTGTGGTCCAAACTGAAAAACATTACCAGTAAATGTGACGCACTGAGTTGAGGAAGACGTTTCTGTGATTATAAATCTCAGATGTTTTGATGTTTTTTGATCTGCAAATGCTTTCTAAGAGCATACCAAGTGCATCTCTTTTTAACTACTTTTAACCATACCAATGTCCTATATTGTACAAGTATAAGCCAGGCATATTATGAGTAATATTTTTGACACTGAATTTATGTGGCTTTTCTTTGTATTTGATGTTTTTACAGTGAATTCCATGTGGAAATTAATGCAGTACAAAGGTTTACCATAGATTCCTGTCACCTTCAGTCTTTCAGCCACTTTTTCTTCACTTCAGACTGGATTTTTACAAATTGTTATTAAAACCTTTGTTTTCTTGTTTGTTTTCTCTCTGAGAGTGGGTGGAGCCTAAATGCATACTGTCTCTATGCACTTCTTCTTTCACATTTTTGGAAACAAAACACTTTCATACTTTCATATGAAACTCCAATTAGAGCACTACAGAAACTAATATATAACTGTTACATATTTATGCACTTTCACATTTATTTCATCATACATTTATTTGACTATATGTACAACCACATTTATGATTGTTGTATGAGAATTTGTACTGACATTGACCCAGTAAGCACTCCACAATCTAATATGGCAGTCTTTAGTCTTACCATGCTATACCATTCTGCTTTCCACATTGAAATAATATAAAGGTAGAGCAGGTTATGAATGCACACAGAGCAAATAAAGAATAATAAAAAAGAATGATTCCCTTATCAGTAGAACAATATAACATTTAATAACCAAGATATTGACAAGTAAGACAGGAAAACAGCAAAAAAAAAGTGAGTTTTAGAAACATTTATCATTTATTTGCACAAATTCATCAGCAATTCTTTTTTCATTGTTTTGCAACAGTTTAATCTAGAACATAGATAAGATTGTGTACTGTTTAGTCGCCATGCGTCATGACACACACCACTGTGGTCAGCTTTTGATCATTTGAATAATTTCCTCTTGATTTGTTACAACACCATGACCCTTGCACTTCCTTGTTTTTGCAAAAAAAAAAACTTCCTCATCATCAACATCACATGGAGAAATGTATCTCCTAAAGCACATGATAAAATGGGGTTTTCGTCCGTGCCAGCTGACATGAAAGCTGCCATCGGTGGCGTAAAGAGTGTTGAAAAAACAGGCCTCGACTTGGTGAAACTTAGTCATGTGTGAAGGGAATGGAGCTGTAATGTTTTGGGCCAATGAGTTTAGTCACACCTCACTCTCTTTAAGTCACATTGAAAGGCCCATTTATAATACTTTTTCGAGTACGACTCATACAGACTCAAGTTTGAGTTTTTTGTGCCTGTAGACAAAGGTGAAGTGTAATGAGCATCTCTAAGCACGTGATTCTGTGGTCATACAGAAAGCATATAAGTGAGTGGAGAATGGGCTGGCTCTTAAAACAACCAGCTGAAGCACACCAACACAAACAGCTCCCACTCTGCAACTCAACTGGTAAGTGACTCATTACAATGCATTGCATATTTCCATAAATACCATCACAAATTTTCATGCTCCAATTATGATCTGTTCATTTCACTATCATGTTTTTTCCTTGCTTTGTTTTCCTTACCTCTATATACTAAAACTAAGGACTGTGGGTGCCTATTGTTGCATGAACTTTAAAGCACTTTTTGGGTTTTTTTGTTGTTTTTTTTAGATTTCTGTAATATGGGGCTATACAAATAAAACTGTATTGACCTGACTTTGATTCCATTGTTTCCCTGCAGACAATGGACGAGGCACTTACAACAGGAACACCCACAGACGTAGACTATCCTTGGACTGTAAGTATCACTCTTCTATCAAAAGCACCATTATATGCCTCTATGACAGTTGTATAAATAAAGATCATATTGTTATTTTGTTGTTGCATGATTGGAAATAAATGTTAAAGTACAGGTTACAATGTCATTGCCAGACTTTTTATTAAATGCAAGACAAATTGAAATCTGTCCAGTCAATATGATTATGCAAGAGGCTAAATTAAAAGTGCAGTAGGCAATTTTTGAAGCTTAATCAAATTAGCTAAAAATGCTTGAATTGTCAATATGAAGGATTGCAAAAGTCAATGCATTCATAGTTTGCACAGGTTTTTATAACAAGGGCCACCACCTGTAAATGTTATCACTTGGTGATGTCATTGTTTACGACAGCATTTTTGTACACACTGTTAACTGTACGTGCTAGCCTTATTTTTACAATTGCAATTTTATGTTTTGTTTTTGTTTTTTTTGCTTCGTTTTCTAAAGGCTACACAGAGTACACAAAGTCAAAAGCGTATTGTTTTTTTGTGTTATGACAGCAACCCTGAAATTGCCTACCCCACCTTTAACATCTAGATAAACTTAAATGTCACCAAGCGCTAGATCAGCATTGAATTTTCCCTTTGTGGAAACCTTTCACTCCTTCATTTATCTCTGTCCTACATCTCCACTCGGGGGTTTGCAATGTGCTGCTGGGGGCCCCTTTCTGGAGCCCCTCAGAATGGTTTCGTCTAACTTCTACCCACAAGCCCCCTCTCCTCGCAGTTTAGGATAGCAGCAGGAAGTTGTGCAGTCGTGGTTTCTCAGGCACAGACACAACACCTGCATCTCGTAGTAGTTTTTGTGCTCCCTGGTTAGCCCTAGTACGTCAGCAACAGCAAGTGACATGAAGGTGTTGTATTCCCACATGAGCATCTGTGAAGACTTCACCATGAGTGCAATGGCAGGAAATGAAGTAAACTATATCAGTAACACTATCAGCACGCAAGTCTCGCTGTCTGATACAACATCTTTATCTTTCATTTAATCTGTTGCAGACATGATTTTATGTATTATCAACAAGGTCAAGTACATTGAAGCACACAATGTTCATTTTACCATAATGTATTTACACATTTCCTTAACCCCAGTCCAGGTAATATAATAAATAAATTGATGCAGTTATAAACATAGTTAGTTATATCCAGCTAACCTCAGTTATAGCTAACCTTTGACTGAGCCCTTTAAATCACTGTCAAAAGAAAAATAATGGACCATGGGATCAGTAATTGAAAAGATAGTGAGGGTTGGCTCCATGAATCCTGCCCTCAGTTGACTCTCAATTAAACATTACTAAGACATTATTCTTTCACTTTTTCTAGGTCCATATGTAAATAAGTTATCTGATAACACTTTAAAATAACTCACACTATTAAGCATTAGATGAGTATTTGTAACAACTTAATTAGTCATTAATTCATCATTTACAAAGCATCATTTAATAATCACTATAACATTATAAACATTGGAGTAGCTGTGTTAGTCTTAACAATAAACCCATGTCTAATTATACATATAAATGATATTTTAGTGTCAATAAAAAGTTAATTAATTAATTGTTAAATACACATCTATTAATGCTTAACTACTGTTTTATTGTGTAAGTTATTATAATGTATTACCAAATATCTTAATTCAAATTCTAAGACAAGTAACTGTCCTCAATACCCAACATGGTGGACAGTAAGCTTGTGCTCACCTAGCTTCAATAAAGATGGATTGTAGTTATCCGGGATCTATTACAATTATGCTTTATGAAGCAGTGTAGCACTGTAAGGCATCATTAGCTAACGACAGCTAACTTTGTAAGTAACATTCTTCCATTCAGTTGCTTTTAGTAGCTTCTTTGGCCCATTGCAAACTTATATAAACACAAAGTTAACTGTTTATTGGGCCAGTAAACCTCAATTGCAGTGGTTCTCTGCAGGTCTCTTCTTGCATAAGACCAGTTTTTACCATTTTGGCTCTTGGCGTAGTGCACTAGGACATCCCATTGTTCTATGTTAAGTTGATTGTCCATCTGCAGACCATAAATCATTTGGCCACCGTAATGTTTTACTGACGCCAAGATTAAGATTAGCACTGTTGTTGAAAATGTTGGATGCAGAATAGTTTTGGATGATCTGTTTATGTTTTGTGATTACAGACTTTTTTTACTGACTACCCAGATGATGACTACCACACAGGGCCCACGGACGGGGCGGGCATGTGCGACCGGACCTGGGTCAGGCATTTCCGAGGCCAGTACGAGCCTCCTCTCTTCTGGATCATTTTCCTTCTCGGCGCCTTGGGGAACCTGATGGTGGTTTTGATCTACACCACCATCCGCAACCGCATCAAGACCATGACCGACGTGTATTTGCTGAATCTAGCCGTGGCCGACCTCCTCTTCTTGTGCACTCTGCCGATATGGGCCAACGAAGCGCTCATTGGTTGGAACTTTGGCGAGGGTGTCTGCAAATTTGTTTCTGCTGTGTACAAAATCAACTTCTTCAGCAGCATGCTTCTCCTCACGTGCATCAGTGTGGACCGCTACATCGCTATCGTGCAGGTTACAAAAGCACAGAACTTCAAGAAAAAACGTCTCTTTTACAGCAAACTGGCTTGTCTAGCTGTGTGGGTTGTGTCCATTCTTTTGGCCTTACCTGAGTTCATCTTTTCCACAGTGAAGACTGACCAACATGGCCGCTCCTCTTGCACTCCTGTCTACTGGAACAATGCGAACAACCAGACCAAGATCATGGTGCTGTCCTTACAAATCTGCGTTGGCTTCTGTCTCCCTCTACTCTTTATGATCTTCTGCTACTCCATCATCATCCGCACTCTCCTCCAAGCCAAAAACTTCGAAAAACACAAGGCCTTGCGCGTCATCTTTGCCGTTGTCTTCGTCTTTGTCCTTTCTCAACTGCCCTACAACGGCCTGCTTATCATGGAAGCCACCCAAGCGGCCAATATGACCATCACCGAGTGCGACACGGTGAAAATGTTCGACGTAGTGGGACAGATCGCCAAGAGCCTCGCTTACACCCACGCCTGCCTCAACCCGTTCCTGTATGTGTTCATCGGAGTGCGCTTCAGACAGGACCTCCTGAAGATCGTAAAGATGCGAGCTGGCAGTCTGAGCAAAGTCGGCCTCATCAAATCGCAGAGCAATTCCAAACGTCCATCCGTCATGTCTGATACTGATACCACTCCGGCCCTGTCCTTATAAACCCATGCCAACCCACTGACCTCGGACCTGAGCGTAGAGTAACTTCTGGTTTTACCGTCTCCTTCAAGCATTACATTAAATAAGATTGGCAAAAATGGTTTGTTTACACACATCATATTCTGTCATTCTCCTTTGAGATTCCTTGTAAAAAGTGTATATATGTAAATACATTTTTTTACTGTGTCTAGTGTGTGTTTTAGTATTACTTCCATCGTAAATGTGTTTGCTGCTGTAACAAGTAAAAAAGATGTGTTTTTTTTTATTTTGAGTGGAAAACTATTAAAATCATCAAAACCTACCAATCTAAGCTATTTTTGTGATTGCTATACATACAATAAATGAGAGCATCAGCTACCACTGGCCTACAAAGCCTTTAAGTAAATACAAAGACAGTGGATAAACCTCAAAAAACAGTGGCTGGCCACCGTTATTAATATCTTAAATATTATGCAACTTGATTGGCCTTTTGGTTTTTAGTTGTTTCCATCGATGTTCACAGCATTATATAATATATTCTGATGCAAAATCTTACATATGCATAGCTATGGTTGTCATGCAAGTCATTGGGTCATTAGTAGCTACTGGCCACAATAAAGAAATGCAAATAACACGGGCTTGGACAGATCTCACAATCGTCCCGATGGGCTATGGCAATCTTCAGGACACAGGTAAATACAGGAAAAGAAGAGGCAAGCATAAAAATGGTCATCTATACTACATGATAGCATATGTTAGCAAAGGTGGGAAGGGCGTTTTGAAACAATAGAATGGAAAATGTGAAATTGATTCGGGGTCAGAAACCTTTCTTTGCAAACCCATTTACAACAGAATAATTCCAAATCATAATGACCAATCATACCCACTAACCTAGAACTGATCTGGTTTTATTTAATTCTTTGTTTCTCTGATTAAGTGTATGTTTTTCAAATTGCGTCGGTCCAGAGGCAGTTTTTATTTAGCATGCATCAGCACTGCCCCTGAATATTTTTTGGGTGGGCTTTAGTTAGGTAGTTTAGTCATACATGTATGAAACAAAGATGGATGGACTTTTAATAATGTGAAACTTTCATTTGGTAGCTCCCAAATAAATAATAATATTATAAAGAACAGAGTCTTACACAACTTGGAAAAAAAGGCATTAACATTGTAATTTGACTATTTTAAAAATCTGTATACTCCTACTAAAAGTTCAGATCAGATTAAAAGTACAGGAGCTGGGGTGGAGGTGGGTGGGGAATGTTTGGAAAACACCAAATGTGGGGCTGTGTTAGGCTATTACCCAATAAGCTGAGCAATCATGTGGACTGACTATAGATGTGATTGAGAATGCATGAATCTAGACTGTCTGACAGTTTTAAATAATGTTTAAATAAATGTGTTCATAAAGAACTTTCGAGGTCTGATGTTTGTGAGCGTCATTCATGGGAAAGTCATTATTTCTGCTTTCACTGCATATGTGGTGGTAAACAAATGTGGTGAGCTCACTCCACAGTGTTTTCACTATGACTGGCAGCAGACTAATTGACGGTTTGTGCCATTTCAATTGAATGAGTTTGTGGAGGTCTGGCAATGACGCGGCACTTTCACAGCCAGTGCAAACGGATGCCAATTCAACTGTCACCCACAGAGACCTGACAACGGCTGCTGCTCAGACAGCTGCCAACCAACCAACCATGCAGACAGACAGACAAACAGTCAGCCAACCAGACACGTGCCACTAGGTCTTATGGCCTCAAAAACCTTTTACACAATTTCAGTTTGTTGTACTAAGAGTGTTTGCTCACATGGCACAAGTTTACATCACTTAGTAGGTCCAACAGAAAAGCACAAATAACATTAAATGCCATGAAATTATCAAAATAACAGAACATTTAAAAAAAAATCATTTTACATACAAAGTCTATCATTTTTAAGCAATCCACCACAAAACATGATTTAAAACTGACAGTCTCAAAGACTTAATTACATTTTCCCTTTTTCTGCACTACTCATCTCAGTCAACCTTATGGCCCATGATCAACAAAGCAAAAAAAAAAATAAGCCACTGTTCCCACTGTCCTGTAAAAAGGGTTTTAGTGTGATGTACTAAATATACACCACATAAGCTGTTTTCACAATGGTGCAAAAGTTATTAGTTATTAACAAAGCTGAAAAATGCTTTGTGAAATCAAAACTAAAGGCACATGGCTAGTATGCATAAAGTCAAATGTGGCATATTGAACACATTAGTATTGCTGTTTTGGCATATACTGCAATGAGTATCCCTAATATTTCATTGATTTCCCATAATGCTGAGCTGTCCCATTCACGTTTGAGTCATCCCGATCCATCTTAACTCTGTGACCCCTCTATGTATGAAATAAGATTCAATGTCTTTAAACCCAGTCTGCTTTAATTGGTCAGTTAACTTACACTTTTAATTCACTGTTGCAAATAATGTCACCAATCTGAAGTTTTTCCAAAACTATGGTTTAAGTTAATGGAACTTTTCTTTTAGGTATTTGAGAGAAAACCTAAATTTCTCAAATAAAATGCATATTGGACATTTGTAAAGCTTCTAAGAGACCTGAGATGAGGACTACAGTAAGTTTGTGTTAAAAGCTACAAACAAATGCAAGTAATGAAGATTAAAGATGTTGGAGACAAAGAGATGAACATAAAACTGGTTATATAAGTCTAGAACATCGAGTGCAAAAACATCAGTGCCATGTTATTGTGGGCACTGAGGTCGGCCCCACACGGCATACCTTCACACTTCAGGTGAGACCACAGGCACGTCTATTGGTTTACCTTCAACTGCTTGTCCTCTCACGACAGGAAACCAGCAGCCGAGTCAATAACAACAACACGTGAGAGCTCTGGTAGAGGACATGCACTAATTTCAGTTCCACTACTGTATGCTGAATGCTTTTGATCACATTTCAAAGACAGTTTTCAGTTTTCAGAAGTGGAGTTCCATTAGAAAGCTGAATTAGGTGGAATTCCACTACTGTGTTAAAAAACTTATTTGCATGCATGAAAAATAAACTTATATTATATTATACTTATATTTGAGATTGAGACAAGACCAAGATAAATGTTTTGATTCTCAAATAGGATCCTGGCTTTTATAAAAGTGGCCTTTAAAAGTGGTAATTTTGGCTTTTAGATAACAAGACTTTCTCCCATTGAATCATGCTGAATTGAGTATGTTTGTTTAACTCTAGACACCAGTTCTTAGCCTGTATATTTTGAGGTTGAACTAAAATTGGACTTTCAGTGAAACCTTGGTCTGATACAATGTGATTTCTATGGATTGGGACAGAAGTGAGCTGTAATACTTCTGAACATCAGTCTGAACATGTCCATATCCTCCTAATGATTTGGACTGCGGAATCACTCCATGTGTTTTAAGGACTTTCAGAGCTAAATTGTCTATATATGTTTTAGGGTCAAAGGTCAAATGTGTCAATGGTGATTGTTTTAAAATCTATGTCTAAATATGATGTATGATGATATGTGATGAATAAATATGGATGCACTTCCACTCATGGGCCACATACAGACTGAAAAGTGAGACCTAATCCATACTGTGATTTCTGCAATGACAATACTGTAGGCACATTTGTTCATATGGTGTGGCAATATCCAGAAGTAAATAGATTTTAGAATAATGTATCAAGTAAAATGATCAGTATTTAATGGGTTCCTATAGATAGAAGATGAAATTTGGTGCAATGATAATTATAGAAGCTGGATAATGTTCTCTCTTGGTACCCCTGCTTCCTCCCACCAGGCAAACAGCTCATTGGAATTGCACTTCAAAAATGTATTGCACTTAAAATACTATACAAATACAGTATATAAGTCCTATACCACTTTCACAGTGTCTTTTCTTACTTAATGATACAACTTCACTAGAACTAAACAGGAAAAGATGGCCTTACAGCTGCTAAGAAATTGATAATATGTTGAAAGAAAAAAAATATCACAAAGGAATGGTTTTTGGCATTAAGGATTTTATACAACTACAACACTAAAAAATATGCCAACAAAAAAAATATCTCTGTCTGGTCCAGGACAATAACGTGCCTCTCTCCAGCTAACTTTCTTTTATTGTTTTTTTTTTGACCCTCTTGGTTTTTTGATTGGCAACAACTCTAACAACTCTACTGTAGACAACTCTACCATGCATTGCCCAACTCGTCTCACTGCTCCCATTTCAGATTGAAGTGTAATTTCAATGTCAGCCACAAGATGGTGCACCTTGTCCACTAAAAGCAGTCCCACGCTTCACTAGTGTAGTCTGTTAAAAGTCATGACCATGCACACAAGTTACAAGAGACACAAAGTCGCCATCTAGTGGTTGTTTGTAGAGAGGCTGGATTAAGGAAGCAGTGATGGACTTCAAAAGTTTCAGTTCCACGAGGTTTGTTCATCCACAGAGCTCCTAATAGACAGGCAGATTGATTGTACTCTGCATTACTAATATTCCACGTTCCTCATTATCCACAACTCTGCAGTCTCCATGTAATCACCGCTGGGGACAACAGCAAAAAAAAAAAAAAAAAAAAAAAAAGGCAAAAGTGAGTGGGTCTGGACTCTGTGGTGAAGACAGACTCACAAGTGGAGCAGCACCTGTGGTTTGGGAACACGCCATCCATCTTTGTGCACAGGGGGGAATTGTACATATGTGTGTGTGATATGAAGGGGGGAAGAGGAAAAGAGAAGAAGCAGAAAGGCAGCGGAGACGTGGAGGAGCGTGTGAGTAATAGGAGCGACGGAGCGAGCATATGTGACCCTCTGACATCGAGAGGGGCCTGTAGTTTGGTTGTGTGGACAGCGAAAGGCCTCAGGGACAGCGGTTCAGGACAGCGAGCTCGGCTGTTGATGCACGTGAGCAAACGTTCACGTCAGAGGTGGTTTTGTGAAGAAATGATGCAAGAAGGACAAGAGGATTGTTCACACTGCAGAGAAACTTTAAGACATCATTTAGAAGCCTATAAAGAGAATGATGCGGCTGTTGTCCGTGTAGGTAATGCATTAAATGATGTGAGAGTCAATATAACTGCCCTGTAACTGACCATGTTCCAGGGTCCCTTAAGTCCTATTGGGAAAAGCAGTAGAACAAAAACTGGGGGCGTCTTTTAGACCATTGTGAACGTAGATGAATGCCTTTAAGTGTTAAATAACAAAACAAAAACAAAAAGGACCAGAAACATATTTTAAAACTTGAAGAATAAGTGTCGTGAACTGACCTAGAGTGCAATTTTGGCTCAATCCGTTTTATTTGGTGACAAATTGTTATGGCTCAGTTGTGATCAAGTGAGGATAAGCTCCACTCGTCCCTTCACCATTGCGTCTTTTTCTCAACAGTACACACCTTTATCCATATCATGCAATACTCACTCTGGTCTTGAAAGCTACACATGCTATCCGGGGTTTGTTTGTGTTAGCTCAGACCTTTGCATTTTGAACACTAAACTTGGTTTGAATTAGCCTTTTTATATATTATAATCTATTGATCACTAATGAATGCCGACTGATGTATAATCGCGGGCATAATAAATGATCACTGTTCAAAACGACCAGAGAAAAATGAATACTGTGTGATCAATAAATACAACATACCAGACCATAAAGGCTACACTTTGATGTTTCAATCAGTGATTCACAAAGCACTGGACATCTTGGCCTTTGTTACAAAAATACTGAATAATAGAGCTTAAATAATGTATACAAAAGCTTAAGCACTATAGTACTAAGTTTTACAGTGCACTTGAATGCTACATTATGTTGATAAAGCTCACTGACCCATCTTCTTTACAAAATGAGGATAGAGTTTGGATTTTATCCCTAGTCTGTTATAGTAGGCTACTTTGGAAATATCAGCGGGCTGTCCGCTTCGGAAAGTGGAGTTTTGGTGTGTTTTTTTAACACTAACGCTAACGTGCCAAAGCCCAGGTCCGTGCAGATGCGCTTGTGGGGTTGGTCATCTCCTCTCATGCTGTCTGCCTGTGTCCAGCCATGTGCATTAGGCTGTTTTCTGCAGTTATACTGTACGTCTATATACATCCTATGAGAAGAATGCCGGGCTCTGTCTCGGCGTGGAGCTCTGTGGAGGTTGTTGTGGCTGCACCATGATGGCAGTGTTATTACGCACCGCAGCTTCAGAGTTTGGGGCTGAGATGAACCCCAGCAGACAGGGACGATCCTCTCAAAACTCTGAAACAAACCCATCCTCTGAATTTGTGGAGTAAAGCTAAATGAAGCTGCTAATTTATAATTGCTTGCATCATTTATTACAATTTATTGAGGCGCAGGACACAAACATGGTGCCTAAATCTACCAGCTTAACCCATGAGGGAGTCTGATAATGGTTAATAACTGCCATGATAAGCTTTGTTTATAATGAAAATATGACCAGCCTCCATCATTACATTTTAACTCTTCAAAGACAAACCTGGTCACAGAACACACAACACTTTCACTCCTGTTCTCATGCACAAGAATACAGTCCTCTCTGAATATTGATCAGAATGAATAAAATGAATTTAAAACAAATAATAAAAAAAGAGCATTACTTAAAACTTAAAACATTACTTTACAATGACTATATATACTTAATAAATTGAACAGCAGGATTATTAAACATACTGCATACTGTATGCCTTAATGTAATGTGCAGTAGCTACACTTTAGGGGTCAAAGGTCAAATCAGTGGAGATGGTGGTTTTAACGCATTCAAAATATTTTCTGACAAGGTATGACAGTAAATGAATACACTGCCACTGATGTACTAATTACATATTTGGGGGGACAACATAAAACACGAAAACAGTCTTTTCTTAGTTTCTCCTCATTTGTCAGGCATCAGTGTACTCCAAGTATGTGTCTTCATAGCAGGCCTCGGCGTCAAACAGAAATGTAATGGAAGTTAGACCTCCACTATTCCAGCCCAAACGGGGAGCCTCTTATCATACGCCATCTCTCCCACAGCTAATATTTCACTTGAGCTGCCGGGCCGAACAGACTGAGAGACGTTTCCATTTCATGTCAGTCATTTCCAGGCCTGCTGTGTGTTACCTGTGCGGTGATAAGTGCTTGACTGACTGCGAGCGTCGTTAGTCACTGTCCGGCCGCGAGTGACAGCCGCAGATTGACGCCGGTGATGAAAGGGAAAGGCCCCGGTGTGTTCAGAGACAACACTAAACCACCGTATATAGAGGTGGCGGGAGGAGACTTGTTTACACATGGGTAAGTATGGAGAATTAGACAACATGGCTTCAATAGAAACATAAATGACAGACAGCGTATAGAATAATGAGTCTTCTGCATTGCTTACGGCATTAAAACATTATAAAATAGCATCCTATAAAATGCATAAATGAAAAGCTGAATAATACATAGCATACCTTGATTAAAGACCATGTCCCATGCAATATAAAACATGAACTTTTCATCTATAGAAATCCAGGAGGAGGCCCCCATAAACCTAGCACATGCTTGAGGGATGTCTATGGGCTTGCCTAGGAAATACCCTTTTTTTCCGGAGAAGCTAAAGGAAGTGTCTGGGGAGCAGGAAGTTTGAATGGATGGTCCAACTATACTCTTTGGTTTATTATAGTGTTTTAGAGTGTGTTGCTTTAAGCCAATCACAAGCTTACGAGAGAAATGATACAAATGAGAAATTCTTTTTTTTTTTCTCCGTGTACTCCAGTTTCCCCCACCAACATCAAAACAACAGTTATTTGATTATGGTTAATTTGTAGCTTAAAAGTAAAGTAATTAATTATATTATGGTCTTGCTGAATGCTGTTTGGTGATTGGCTGACAGATGTGACAAAATTATGTATACCCTTCTCTGTTTAGTATTACTTGAAACTAACCAACTTTACATATGTACATGAAACTGCACTGCACTTCTATCCAGCAAGACCTATGATAATCTTAATATAATACATGGTTGCAGATGTTCTTTGCCTTTAAAATGGCACTACACTGCTTATTTGACTAATCCTTGGATACATTTTACACCAAACAACTGAACCAACAATACCTCTCTGTCCAAATCATTAACTCTATGTGAGGAATCATGTATTGCTCCATTTTCTCAAGGTAAAAAAGTCATGCAAAACTTTCTGCCATATTAGCTTTCTGCACCCATTGGATATAATCTGAACTTGTACTACCGTCTTTAATGAAGTTTTCGATTGAAACCAGGTCAAGCTAAGTTTTTCTCTCCGAACGCTCCAACTACAATCTACTGAAGGGTTAGTTCTTTGGAATTTTTGCCCTGTGACGTTCCCTACTGACGTTCAATACTTAAAAATACATAAAAGCATCGACAGTGAGTCAGTATGTATGCCTGTAAAAACACGCTCCCTAATGCACAAAGCAGAAACGAGAGCATCATCTCAGCATCGCTCCTGACAGGATCTTTGGAAAAGTTGGTGATGGCGAGAATTGAGAAGTACGGCCACGTGGGAGAGACAGTGGAGATGTTAACAAGTTTCCAAGATAAAAAAATTACTTCTGGATTCTTTTAACCATTAGTCTCGCTAGATTGAAAAAAAAAAACAAGAGGAACTAATGCCGCACCACAAGGCCATAAAGTTCAACATGCGGACATCTTCGGAGCATGTTTTCACCCCCTGAAGTCTCTACCCTCATGCCCCAAACGCCAGGCAGTGAGGTGCGGGGTGAGATGGATGGGCTGAGCCATTCGTGTTTTTTTTTGAGGGTTTTTTTTCAGCCCAAAAAGCGAAACAGTCTGACTGCTGCTCTACCTGAGGAGCGAAAACAAAAGAGCCATCTCTACCTGTAGGACTGTGGGAGTCGGTGCTTTGATCTGGACCAGAAAAAAAGACAGTAGTTTGATGAAATATTGATGCTTTTCTTTTCTTTTTTTTTTTTTTAACTGAGTCCTATGGGAGCTCCGTCTGCTCTCAGGATGTGCACACAGATCCACAATAGCTCTCCGCGAAATGAGAATGGACTTCACTATGTGGTTGAAGGAGACTTAAAGCTCCTAATGGGCCTAATGATGACCCCCCACTCTGGCCAGAATTGGAGCCACAACTTTTAGGAGCAGATCAAAAGGAGAGCCGCTTCTAATCGGTCAACAACTGTGGTGAAATACAAACGTAAGCAGCGCGTATCTGACAACACATCAACACAGCCTTGAAAGCAAAGCCTGGACATGACTTACATCTTTATTTGGTCTTGGACGGGTAATTGTTTGCCCTTGAAACAAAAGTGCAACTTTGGCTTCTGTGCATAGACCGTAGAGGGACAATGCACTGACTTAAAATAACGACAGGAATCACACAGCTTTGACTTTGTTGAGCTAAGACACCTAAATGATTTAAAAATGAGCCGTTCTTAGTCAGACTGGGACTGGATTAAACACTAAACCAATGCTCTACAACAGAAGCGTGCAACAGTAGAATAGTATTAATTGGCAGTGGGACTGGGAAATGAAGGTCAAAGGTTTATAGAGTCAGAACTGATTATTGTGAGTGCGCTAAAATCAGTAGCTAATGATGTTAATAGCACATAGCTTGTTTGCAATTTTGAGTTTGTGTTTGCCAAAAATCTACTGCTAAAACCATACTTCTGGATTGCATGTAACCGCAGTGAAATTGAATTTGTTCGAGCTAACACACCTTTAATGATGCAGTTCTTAGTCAAGCAACTGCATGCGTACAGCTTTGTTGGACTGGAGCTGGACTAAACTCTCTGCATATGAAGCGTAGTTCTCTGCAAATTGCCAACACAGAGCAAGACAACACATCTACTCATTAGATTAATGAGTAGATGTGTTTATACAATGTACCGCTAACTTTGTGGTCAGTTATTTTGGTAAATGAGCTGATGTAATAATATTTAAGGGAAAACACTCCAACTAATCGGTGGAGTCTGGGAGAAAAGCGTAGAGAATTCAGTAACTCATTTTTCTCCTAAAGGATAGCTGCATTAAACTAAGCAATTTTAGTAAATTCAATACAGTGGCCTGACATTTTCAAATACAGTTGAGATGGTGCCTAATGTAACACAAAAGTAGACGTGGAAAATAAAGTGAAAAAGTATTTGGGGCAATTGAAATGTAACTGCTTATGGCTAATTTGCAAAAATCACACACTATTTCTTTGTTCATCCCATGGTGTGGAGCAATGTTAAATGGGCTTGGGACACAGTACAGTAATTTTGCCACCAATCTAATTGTGTTTATACCATATGTAAGAAACACTAAAAAACACTGTCAAAGCTGGGTCACAACACACTGTTCAATCATTGCCAATATAGGGTGAAGTAAAGGTATGCTGGACAGTTAGGACAAATATAACAGTAAAAACGCTAACTGTTTGGAACCAGGCCTCACTTCAGCATGACCTTCCTTGTAAACAACTGATCTCACAATCCATTAATCTTTGCATTTTAAAAATGCATTTATTAACATTGGGACATTTGCTGTGCAGTAAAAAAAAAAATAAATAAAAAAAATTCAAGCAATTCTTCACAGTGTTGCCTTTCTGCCCTTTTATTCCAGTACAAAGGCCTTGTTAAGCCCAGTCTCAGACCATGTAATATGATTTCAACTGCGAGTGCTGAAACTTTTGATACGAGTTTGCATGAAAGTGACCCACATTCTCCATGCAACAATGATCTCAGTGCATTAAAAAAAAAAGTCAGAATATTGATAATTGCCCTGAGTGCTTTTGTCTGAAAGTTAAAGCGGGGATTTATCACTCTCCCATGCTCGTACACAGATAGATGATGGGCATAATAAGTTTAGAACGTGGAAGCGAGCTTTTTACACTTTGAGGGGAAAACGACGGAAAGCGAAGGGGGGTCTTGGGAGGAGCCAGGGGGCAGCAGATAGTCTGGGAAAGGTCTCGCGTTAAAGCCGAATTAACATGCCTTTCCATTGGCGTCCATTAAATAATCATATTCATACCACACAAGGCTCCAAACCCACTCCCTTTCATTATTCCGTTTTTAATCCACTCCCGATAAGGGGGCGCAGGCATCGTGGTTTTATTATGTCGTCATTTGGAATCCACATGAAATCCCCACGGGACGCAATCACGGGGGAAATTGCTTAAATAGCCCAACTGGATAGAGTTTTGGGGGGTTTATTATTTCTGACGGATCCAAAATAACTGCAAATATCCCTTTTTTGCGGAATATTACGGGCCGAGACGGGCTTATCAGTCATTCACACTAATGGCCCACTCGAGCCACCCGATACCTCCGGCACAAGGGGGGAAGTGGGGGCAAACCGAGTGATTGAGTCCTGAATGTACAGAAGCGCATAGGTACAGTACGTGTAAGAGAAGAGACGATAAAGAGAGGAGGAAGCGTCCAGAAGGAGGATGGATAACACTTACACATTGTTGACAGCGGAGAGAGGTCAGAAAATCCGTCCTTTGTTCAGTGTTTGTCTTTGGTCTCATATCAAGTGGCCGGCGTAATCTGTTAAACGGCACACTTACCACTTTTAGTGTTAAGATTAGGAGCAGGCAAACACTTGAGGGAATGAATGCTTGGTGATAACAGGCCCAGGATTAGAATCAATGGTGTAAAAAGTCAGTGCATTGTTAGAGTCACAATTTATGATGTGAAAAGGTTTGCAAGATTACAATGCAACTTATCAAAAGAGAGAAAAAGGCTGCTTTAAATGTACCTTGGGATTGTCAATGAAGAAAGCAATTTTGAAAAGAAAGAAAATGAGAGATTGGTGCACTAAAGGGGGAAAGTTCAGGTTAAATATCTGAATACTCCGTCTGGTGTCAGTCTTGGACATCAAAGACTCCATATTTTAAATCAAGCAAGCTGATTTATTTGTCCACATCATTTATTGTTCAGTTTTTTTTCCTTTTCTCAGCTAAAAAAATCTAACTCTACCTCTTTTACTAAATACAAACTTCTGTATGAGTTTGGTCTAAGGCTAGATTTAGACATAAGATCTGATCATTGGAATCTCTTCCAATGGACCAGTCGTGACTCGTCTTGCCCCACCATGGTCAAAGTCTTGATCCAAACACTATGAAGTCTTGGTCTTGTTTCGGTCTCACCACCCTCTGGTCTCAGTTATGGCTTGGTCAGTTAATGGCAACTTGACGACAACATTACAAGCTACCTGTAGAAATGAAATAAGGAAGGAATAAGGACGTCAAAACTAGATCTTTTGGATGGATATCCCTATTGATGTTACCAGTCTTCTTCTTAGCAAACTTGACAATATACAGTATTTGTGTCACCAATACCTTTCTGACTGTCTGCGAACTGGTTTATTAAATGGACAAACCTAAATATTAAGGTTGTACAGATATGTCAAGGCAGTTAATAAAAGTAAGACCAAAAGTAAAGTTAACAAAACACACACACAAATTGGTTGGATGTGTAATTAGGAAAAGTGTATTTTTCTTTCATGTTTGCTTTTCTTAACCACGACACTTCTCCCACTGTGTGCTGCCCATTGACCCTCTGAAAATTGCTCCCTGTATTGAACAACACAGGAGCCTCTGTCATTGCGGTGCATTTCCCGCCATCACATCTGTGTGGATATAATATGCCTATTCTGCCGTATCCATTTCACTGTGACATCTGTCGGACGGTGAAGAATTAAAGGCAAAAGTCCAAATGCCTACACAACATTCTGCCGAGTATTGATTTACTGTTCCTCGTGTAACATACGTGGAAGCGCTGCACACCACATATGATTTCAGTGAGATCATAGCAGGACTGGGCTTTGTCAACTGGTCAGTTTTGACGTGGAATTTATTCGCTGAAAGTGACAATGCATGAGAGAGAGAGTGTATGAGTGCACCTCCCTGTTTGTAGATCTCACAGTCAGAAACAAACAGTAGTTCCGTCTTAATTGGGGTGAGATCTGGAGCTTAAAGGGGGCCAAGAAGGGACCCGAACCCCTTTCTTTCTCCTCCAGAATCGCTTTGGCTGCAGAGGTGCTTTTGATGTGTGCTTTGGCTCTGCGAGTCCTACTTTGGAATATGTTCTTGGGAGACCATTGGTTACTTGCCTCCAGGCAGAATCTCAATCCCCAGGATCCTAGCCCTCTTTGATGAAATACTTTCGGGAGCCGCTAACCCTACTGATGCCCATGTGTGCTGCGCTCCCCCCAAACTCCACTCCTCCCTCCTTTACCCTCTTGTTCTCTCCCGCACCTCGCCCGCCCTAACCTACCCACCCACCTCTTCCATCCCCCCACCCGCACCTCGGCGATCCTCGGATTCTCTTTGAGAGATTCATAACAAGGACTTTATCTCTGTGTAGTCCAGGCCAGATGAGCTCTGCCTGACAAACTGACAGGAGAATTAGTGGCGTCTTAGAGAGCACCTTTGACTGTCTCCTCTCTCAGCCTGACTTCCTGTCGTCACGGAGATGGGCATTTTTATTGAACTGACAATGATTTATATCACAACTCGTGCTCTATTGTAAGACATTTATAGCTTTTCTTCACTTATTTTAATTTAATATATATTCTCTGTGCTTAATCAAAAATAAAATAACTACAAATAAATGTCTGTTGAGTATTAAAGGTGGAGTGTGAAATTTGTTGCATCAAAATGGCAGATTGCAAGTCCACTCCATACACCCCTTTTATCTGCAGCTATGGTAGCCCTGCAGGGACACACTATTATAATGTTAGTGCAAATAGGGAAAATTTTAATTCACTTTAAACATCAAGAAAAAAGTACAAAAGTTTTAGTTTGTTAATGTCCTAAGACTTAGTGTAAGATTCTGTGTTCAAATAAGAAACACAAAAGGCCATAAAAGTAAGTAATGGTACTTTAACTGGGTTCTATGGAGCTTTAAAGGTCTGTTTATTTCAGATAGACAAATGTAGATTGTTATTTTAAATTCTACATGTTACACTCCACATGTCACATTTTTAGAGCATGAGAACAGCTAGGGTAGCCAGGCAGGGACATGGGTTTGTCTGTGAACAAACTCAGCATTAATTGGTCCAATGAACATAAAACAAAAAACAATTTAGTACATAAATGTCCTAAACCATGCAAGAACGTGTCTTCAAGAAATGTGTGGTGCTTCTCAGTTTGTCCATTCTGGGCACATGTAGCAACAGGAACAGGAAATTAATGGCACTTCCACTGGGTTGTTTTGACTGATGCATTTTTTTGTTCACTCTAGATACTACTCGATTTTGCACAATGCCCTTTTAAATATTTAAATTTTTGCTTGTTTGAATTTTCACAGTTCGTCACTCACTCAACTCCCATAAACGTCATCCATCTATATTATGTGACAAGATCAAAGTCAAACATTTTGAGTTTTATTGGCAAAGATGTTGACAGTCAGTGACAGGAGCTGTGATTGATTAACACGGTAATTAGTCAATAAACTTCGAATTATTATTTGAGTTTTTAGGTTGACAGCGAACACACACACAAAAAACCCTAATTGAAATCACTTCAACAGAAAGAAACAAACAGTTACTTTACTCATTTGAAACAGAAGCTGATTAGGTAAATATACTCACGCTAAATACACTGATTGTGACCTGATAGACTTGACCTCTTGACCACACACACATTCAAATCCTAGTTCAAACGATTAAATGTTGATTTTCCCCTCCAAACTCCCACCTCTTCATTGATTGAGACAGCGCCCTAAAGACCTCTCTTACCACATCATTTCCCTGTATATCGACTATGTATATTGATTACACCTAACCCTACAGGAGGGCCTCTCTCTCTGCTTTAACATAGCATTAGGTATGTTTGTGAAGGCTGGGCCCCGGAGACTACTTTAGCTCTCATGAATCCACACGTTCATATATGTGAGGCAGGTTGCTCTATAATGTAAATGCATGGTTTTAAGTGGATAATTAAATGTGAGGCCTGTGTATTACACCTGGAGCAGGGCTGTAAGTGTTAATCTTATTAGGTGATCATACATCCCTATTTGGCAGGGGCTGTCCAGTTTTTAAGCTCAATGTCATATTTCCCAAAAGTTATCTGGAAAAATAAACACTAATTTGTCCCAGTTTTAAACAGCCTCTGTTCTCAGTGTCCTGGATTTCATTTGTAATAATAAGGGAATCTGTAGACTTTGACCCCGTTAGCGTTTTTGCCAATAGAAAAAAAAACAAAAACAGTGCAATGCAAAATATGTTAAACTGATATCTTCTGTGACAATTAAATACTGTGTGAAGCTTTGGAGTGCTTCAGTTCAGACATATTTACCAATTGCATTGCTCTTAAAATTATGCTTAACATGACTCATTTTGGAAACACACTTTTATTCATCTGTCAAAGCACTGTTGGTTTGTATAGCTTTTTAAGTGTACTATTTTGAAAATTTTTGTAAAATCTGGGCACCAAACAGCTAGGTTAAAGTGACAGCTCATTTCATAGGCCTTTGACACAGACTGGTAATATGTTGTACAAAAAATGAATAAAAATAAAAACACACCATTTAAAATATTTGTTAACATATATCCCTTTATTATGTTAATTTACTGCATGCCTTTATGCCTGGTCAGTGTTAGCTGGTCAGCAAGCTGGCCACTTTAGCTAGTGAACTAATAAAAATATAAATGTGAAAACCAATGTAGAGTATTTCGGCTTTCGAAAAGTTTATATATATTCCTTTAAATGTTAACAGTGTTGTATTACTCTTTTCAAAAGCTAATTTAAGCTAATTCGTTGCGCAGGTGTAAAATTAGCATAACACAATCATTAGCTTCTCCTCATCAGGGACATCGTGGCACAAGGTAAGAGGCAAGGTAGGCTAATAGCTAGTTTTAGCATTACTGAAATTTCTTAAATTCTTTTTAATATTTAAACTTTATGACCGTGAATTTAACAGCGTGTGTCTTGCTTTCTGTAAAATTTTTAATTTAAATGTTCAAAAGTGGTTATGGCTGCTTTGTAGACTACACTTACACTATTTATGTTTACAAGACGACTCAGTGGGCTACAGTATGCTAGAAGCTACAGCCAGAAAAGTAAGAAAAGTAAATAATACGTCAATCTTCACTTTATTGATAATTTTGTAAGCAGTTAAATTTCTTTGAGCTTTTTAAAACTTACAATACCCCCAAATACCAGAGGAACAAATGGTCGTTGCAGCGTAAGTAAGCATTGCCCATTCATGTCTGCAAAGTATAAACGCTTTTAATCAAAGTTACAAATGTCGCCTTAAAGAGGAAAGTAAAAGCAAAAAGAGAAAGGGGGTACACTAAATGGATAGGAGGGAGGCAGTGGGGAAAGGAGGGAGCGATCCGAAGGGAGGAGTCAAACGGGGGAAGGAGCAGCTGGAGTCCCACCACACTTCGCCCCTCTTCTCCTCGAAAAGCGCTCTAACTGTAATAACAACTCTCCATGCGCTTCTCTGACGCCTCTGCTCTTTTTTTTACGCACATCTGCGGTCTGCTTTCGGCAGATTTTATCGGCAGGCTCATGGTGTTGGTCCGGCGGTGCTTGAACGCGGCAAAGTGTGAGAAGGAGGAGAAAGACGAACAAGAGGAAAAACTCTGGCTGCGCCGTTTTGGAGTTGGACTTGCAGCGTAAAGAAAAAAAAGAAGAAGAAGAGACGTCCCAGGCAACTCCACAGGCACATCTGCAACTTCGCGTGAGGAGAAGAGACTTTTTCAGAAGCGACTTTTAGGACCAGAACAAGGGGGAAAAGGACCCAGAAAGACGTAAGTAACATCACAGACTTTTACACGCGCGTAGAGGAGAGTGTGTAGTTTGTTTGAAAGTTTGGAAAGGAGCAGTAACGTTTTGGAAAAGGAAAGGCTTTGTAGGTTAGGAGTGAGCAGGGACAACACTTTTAAAGCGATAGTTGAGTATTTAGTCAAATGTGGTTCTGTTACATACTTTAGGATAGTTCTTTTTTTCCCCCTGTTGTCAGCACACATCCAGTTTGGAGATGCAGACAGGAGCAATGAGACTAAACCATGCACTGCTGTAAATAGGGCAAGTGAAAAAGGGATTTGAAACAGTTATGCACTTAACATTACAATTAATCCCGTTAATAGATGTAAGATATTTCAGTAATGTATCCTGCTGAGAAATGGCAGGGATACTGGTTCTCACTTATGTGCTGCTTCAAATAAATAGTAACTTCAAGGGTTTTATTCTCCAGGAACTGAATGAAAACCAGACACACAGTTGCATTCATGGTAGTTTTTAGAAGCCTTTTTACTGATAAAAGTTTTTTTTACATGCGTCAACTGTCCCTTTTACAAAATGTCTTGAATGTAATGCTGATTTTTTTATGCTAGGGCACCAAAAGGGACACTTTTCAAACTTTCCCTTGCTCTAAAAATGAGTTATTCATTGTTACAACCCTGCTTTCCAAGACTGAAGACAGTCATGAGGCTTTGCTAACTAGGATGCCCGTTTAACATTGCACAAAGTTTGCCAAAGTTATGACCTGATCTCTAATGTGCAGCAGTGAGGGCGAAACGTGCTGGGAGCTGCCGAGAGCACAGACTTTGCTAAACCGCTGCGTGCATGTAACTTAGTATTGGACGTTTGCCTGTAAAAACGAACGCATGGGACGGGTGGTGAGGAGGGGAAGGGGTGGGGGGGGAGTGTAGTGGGGGCAAGGCACACATGCATATTTATGTGCACGTGTGATCATATTTCAGCGTCTGTTATTGATTCAGTTTATGCTGTCAGAGTTGGCCAGACTTTGGAGAGAGTTTATGGGAAGCTACACGGGCCATGTTCAGACATTGTTTGTGTTTGTTTAAACGGCTCGGAGTGACCCCTTGACCTTTTACATACAAGGTTTCAAAGTAAAGTGAAAAAAAAAAATCCAGACTTAAAATTTAAATGAGGCATTTTAAAATGAATTTAAATAAAAAAAATAAAATAAATCCCTTCAGGATTTTTACTATAAAACAGTTGAACTTAAGAGATGTAATTCTTAATGTATTCATGATCCGTGCTGTGCATTTTCCAAATTATCCTGTGTTTCCTTTCACATAAACCACAGCCAGTGTTTTCAGAAATGTCGCGGTGAAGGCATGTGCATGTGCTCAAAGGAAATTTAAGCCCATTACGGTGGGGTTTGTGCTCTGCAGGGGTCCGTGTGGGGAGTGTCAGGGGCCCCAAGCAAAAAAAGAGTGTATATAAATATACTGCGAATGGTGTATTGTAGATTTTACCAGACATTTAAAATAATAGAAGTTTGAAATAATGATAAATATAGATAAGTGTTTTTCAAGGAGTAAGAAAAAAAACAGCACTATTACCACAAGAAAATATATTTTAACACGAGGAAAAAAATAGTGTGTTGGATTAGAATTGTGGGACATGAAAACGTCGGAGCTCTCAGCCTCCACATGTGCAGCTATTTGTTTGAAACTTTCCCTCCTGCCTTCGCCAGCTGTTCCACATTTTATCTGCTTGTCCGCTCTCGGGTTTCATCCAGACGACCGTGGTTCCGAGGTGCTCAGCCATGCGGTGCAGCTCAAATCCTTCCTTTTTTTTTTTTTGGTTTTTGACACTTGGCAAATTATGGACGCAGCACCGGACAGCCTTGGAAACGGAGCAGCTGAGACGAACGGAGCAAATAAGACGTTTAACAGGACGTGTTGGTGCAGATAAAATCTCTTTATGAGTCGGGTCCATCATTCATCTCTGTTAGGGATTTGGCGCAGTTTTAGGCAGGGCTTGTTAGAATTGTCAAGTGCAATAAAATAGAAAAGGACTGTCGAGTAAACTGTCATGAGATATTTACCAAGTTTAAATGTAATCACTGCCATGTTATTTGTCACATAGGCCTAAACACTAAGGCCTAATAAGTTAAATTTAATACCACAATCCCATTTCATCCGTGTCATGTGGCATAAATAAATGAATAATTAAATAAAAATACTAAAATGACATCTTTGAGACAACAGTAAAAGCGGCATAGTTTCAGCAAATTATTTTCACACCAAACAATTTTAAATGTACAATTGCCAATATGTAAAATGCACTAAGTAATAGTAATCAATAATGATGAAATTAGTAATAAATGTTGAAAAGTGAAAATGGAAAAAACTTGAATGTAAAACAATCTAAACACAAAATGAATAGAAAACCATTTCTAATGAAAATAGGACTAATACATATTATGTTACAGTACTTCTAATATTTTGTGCACTTGTTATTTAATTAAATTAAAACATTTAAGTTGAAAATACTTAATTATCATCAGTCATTCCCATTAGAATAATTACACTCAAGTCACTGTCTGAACTTATTTTATAATTGTATTTGAATATCAGTAATTAATTAGTGAGAGTAAAATATGTGAGCTTTCAAATAATGAGAGATGTTATTAATATTACAGAAAAAATACAGTTGTAGATTGCAACAGAAATTAACAGATAGCTTAAATCAGCAAGACCTCGGGTTGCAATAATAAATGAAGAAGAATAACAGATTTTAACTTCTAAATGTAATGCTTTTGCAGCAATCCATTTTCCCTAAAGTTATAGCTGTAGGTCATATTAATGCCAAACAGGTGCAACAAAAAAAAGGACTATATCTCATTATGATGCAGCAGAAATGATGAATGCAGCAGTGTTTAAGATGCTAATCTGTTGGAATGAGATGCACAACACAGCCGTTCGCTTTCTGTAGCCAGCGAAGATGTATCATCGCCGCTCCGCTCCTCCAGCCTCGTGCAGTAGGAGCGGGCGGATAACGCTTTTCCTCCTCGGTCTGTCAGATAGCCGCATATTGCTTTATCTCCACTCTGAAAATTATGCATAGCCACGCCACATCCCCATACACCGGTGACCTTGCGACCTGGCAAAATAAGGGCTATCATGTTAATGCAGGGAGATGACATGCTATTAGCTTTTGAGCTATGGGCCTCTTCTCTATTTAAGGGCCTTGCATTCACAGTTAAAGGCAGGTTGTGTCCTCAGGCCTTTTACACCCAGCAGGAAAAATACCTGTTATTAGCTCTGTATGCAAGAGCTCCTAATGAGCTGTGTTGTTGTGCTAATGCGTTAACCAGAAGAGGTGAAAGAGGTGCTGAATGTTTTGTTAAAGTGAGGTTAATGTGAAGGAAGTTGATTTTTCCCGAGATAGTGGGAGCATTTTTATGGCTCCTTTTGATTCAAGCTTGATTTAAAAATCTGTTTTAGTCAAATCATACAAAAATGCAACAATGGTCAGTGAAAGCCTCCCAGTGTAATTTGATTCACTGTTGCCTCCTTTGCGTTTTACTGTTATATTCTAATGGAAGGCTTCCCAAAGAAAGACTCACTTTGATGATTGCTACTTTGATATGTTGACATCAAATGAAGTAGACAGTCGAGGAAGAGAAAAGGACAAGTTAGACGGAGGAAAAGAACTTGTGCAGAACGGTAGGACATGTGTGTGTGTGGAGGAGTGCTGTGAAAAGTTGGGCTGAGACGGCAAACCTGAGGAGCGTCAGAAATGTCCGGTTGCATTTGCGTGCGAGCGGAGACAAGAAGGGGTCTCGGGCTGTGCAAGGGCTTCTCCTTGGCCTCCTAATCCCCAGGCCCAGCCATCCCTTCAGGGCATGCCTCAGATCTGGCTCTCTGGCTCTGCGCGCGGACGACCCAGCTCCGCCAGCAGATTTAATATGCTATGTGTTCCTGCTCCCCCGGCGCCCCTCCGCCTCGACCATCATTGTCCCAGAGTGGGACCCCTGCTCCCTGCTTCAAGGAGCCTGCTAAAGGCACCTTTCAAGCCGGGCGATGTCTTTGGATAAGGCATACGGCGGTGGCACTCAAGATATCACACTGTAATTTTAGATATGTATATTCCGCACACTGAGGAATCTTATTCCACTTGGGGCTTTTGGCAAACAGCGAAGGGGCACAACACTCACAATTCTCCTGCTGTTTGAATCTGTCTCTCCTTATTATGCCATTACACAAACACATTTAGATTTTTTTTTGTGTAATTTCTGTTTCACTGACTTTCAATGACTTAGCTTAAAAAATATTTATTTTTACTCTAACAAAACATTGGAAACTCCCTCCATCTGGCAATTGTTATGGCTAAATTATCTCCTAAAGTTAAATCCTAGTGAAAGCGATTAAAAGTTAGACTGAATGAGGTGAGTGAATCTAAATCAAAATGTTTAAATTTGTAGTAGTTGGATTTGACAGCTTTGCATATCCTGTTTTGTAGGTGAATTCTTGTTTGTATGCAAGTATGCAGAGTGTGCCAGTTAGTGTTTTCTTTTCTACCGCACTTGAGACTTGAGACAGGACAGGTCACGTCTGTATGAGAGCGCCGCTCATCCCCTCCTGTGTTTGCTGAAGCCGTCGTAAAAATGTCCTTAAGCCTGCCGTGTGAAGAATAGCAGCAAGAGGTGAAGTGCTCTGACTTGGCCCCATTTGCTCTGTGTGTAAAGTTGGGCCTGAAGACAGCTCCTTGGAGCCGCTGCTGTTATTGCAGATGTGGCATTGTGTCAGCTTTGATGGGAGCCGCTTGTGGCATCCGTAAGGGGTCTGGGCTTTCTCCTCTGGGCTGGTGACTGGGGGGGCAGATGAACTAGCCTCTTGGAGTAAACAATAATCTGTCACTTAGCCCTGCTTCGTGATGTGTGAAGCCATGAATCACAGCGCGTCAACTTTTCGGCTACATTATTTAAATCTTAGCAGTAAGTACTGCTTCTGAAGAAACTTTATTACTTTCACAAGTAATTAAGTCGTGCTTACAATGTCAGCCCCATGTGTTTGCAAACCCATGCTGCTGGTGGTTATCTTTCAGTGGGAGTTATCCCTAAGTCCTGCTCCATCCTGGAGTGTAGGTCAAGGAGGGGGCTATTGTTAAAATGTCAAATGTAAATCCCAAGGTTAATACCTGAAAGAAACACAGGCACTGCATTCTCTTTACTCTCCAAACATGTTTGGATGAGCACTTCTCCCCCTCTTTTGCTGTTTCATTTCCGTCTACTGCAGTCTTGGGGCAAGTTGGAAAAGGAGGGGGCGGGCATCTAGTATAAAAACCCTTTAGTGTGTTCTTCTCAGCAATGAATGCTAACAGAGTCTGGCTTTAATAATGCCTCATCTTTATAAAAACAAAATGGGAACTCTACTATCTGAGCAAATTTCTGGTGCGACCTGAAAGAGTGCTCCTTTGACAGCTAAGCATTTGAAGACTAATCGTTTTTTCTCATGCAAAGCACACTGTTTTAAGAAGCTGGGCCACGGAAAGAGAGGGGGCTGTGTTTTAACAATACTCCACAGGGAGTGAGGAACAAGGTTTGGGGAAGGGGGTGTGCAGAGATGAGGAGGGAGGGGTATTCTTCAGACAAAGCCCAGTTCCTTTCAGGGTTTCACAGGGGGTAGGGAGTGTGGGGAAGTGGAGGGAGCATCCAAGAGTTGGAGTTCCTTGAAAGAGACAGAACCCGTCCGTTTTTAATGACAGTTTGTCATCAGGCCATTTCTTCTACAGACTTTCCAGGGAACATGCAGGAGAGGCCTTGCACTGACAGGCCTGGAAAGAAGTGGGCCTGAGAAAATTTATAGGGAAACAGAAATATTAACGTGTACATGGGGCCCTAAAACGGCTTTGGCTATTCCTGCCAGACTGGTGTTTTTATTAAGCGGGGTCGACATGCTTTGGAAATATATCTTATTCATAAAGAAAGCCAGGTTAGACTTCCCAAAGAATTCATTATACTCCCCCAGATGCGGCTTTGCGGGTTGCAGCCGTCCCTTGGAGTATGTGAAGCGTGGAGCGAGACATTGTAAAGCCTCCCTCAGCGGGCACAGGATGGCGAAGGGTCCCATTTGTCAAAGGTGCCGGAGTCTTTTTCCCTCCTCAACACTTTCCCGGCTCAGTCGCGAACTCATTGTCTGAGCAAAGGCAGGACATTAGTCACCGCAACACCACGGGAGCCTGAGGGGCTAAGGACCCCAGCTCGGCAGCCTCAGCCGGGACAGAGGGGAGGAGAGACGGGTACAGGGGAAGAATGGAACGAGGGAAAGGTGAGAGAAGGGCAATAAAAGGAGGGCGGAAAGTGAGTAAGAAGAGGAGTGCGCAGTGTGTGGGAGAGGGAGGAATACCATGGGGGGAGTGGAGTCTGTAGCTCTACCTCAAGGCTCAGTATGTAAGCCCCTGTCTACCCCCCAAAGCTGCTTTCACAAAGAGATTTACAAGACAGGTCTCCGGTGTGCGCTGCTGCCCTGCATTATGAGTGAGCGAGTGTGTGTCTTGCACAAATGGACCTTTTCTTTTTTGTTTTCCTTTGCATCATCTATGCAAGAAAGATATCCACCCAAATTTAGCAGTCCCGGCAGGTCAGCCTCCCAACAGCCCCAGTGGAGCTGTGTGAATAACCTATTCTCCCTGGTGGCGCGCTGGGTGTGTGCACTGGTGTGTGAATGTATTCCACACATTCACCCATACAAGGGATCCTGTTAGCTTTTGGAATTATTTATAAAGCTGGGTTTTTTTTTGTGTGGCGCTCTAAGTCCCTGTCTCCTCCCATTACTGCCTATGACTCTACCTGGGTTCCCCTCAGCCCCCAAATGCTCCCCCAGCCACCCCTCCAGCACAGGGAACTCAGTTTGGTGTTTTATCTAAACCTGTTACAGCTACCAGAGACAATCTTTTACCTTGACTATTTCTAGGCAGAAGAAAGATTGTCGAAAAAGCACTTTTAAAGTTTTCTCATTTACTCTAAACTCTATTATAGCCACTGCCTCTACTGTGTAATACAAATAGCCCCTTCCCTGAACATCATGGGTTATCCCAAATAGCCACTTGTGGAATTGGCAACATGACTTGGATAGTCCAGTTCTTCTACATGAGAGTTTGTTTACATGAAAATTCTTTTTATGTTACTTTTGGACATTTATTTACACAAGGACAGCTGTCTTATCTCACTAAACTAGATTTTTTTAATACAGCCAAGAAGTCTGTCACTTTATTGTTTTGTATAGAAAATATTGTATTTCTGTGCTTTTGTTCTATGACTCTATGGATCTGTTTTTACAAAATTTGAGTGTATTTAGAAAGTTCTAGGTGGCCTCAGGACAGCTTCACCTTCTTTTACATTGTATTGTGTGGAAGAAACCCTTGCAGTACCCTAAATGTCCACCAGTGGAATTGGCAATATGGCAGTCGCCATTTGAGTTCTCATAATACATCTGTGTTAGACATTTAAGTACAAACTAACCCATCCCATATGGCCTTTAAAATACTGTAATCCAGGAAAGTTTTTTTCTTTTTTCTTTGCTTAGACCAAGCTGAGGTGAAGGTTTTAGCGTGTTTGAGATGGTTTATGTTAATGTTGCTTTTATTGAAACAAGCTGGGATGTGATTATAGTCCATATGAGTGGCAAACTGCTCTAGTTTCCCCATCTCCCCACGGCATAGAGATCAATGCAAACCAGCTAACACAGGCTAATAAGCCATTAGTACACACATTGTTGGAGAGATTTACATACATTGACCGGTGGGCTGATAAACTAGGTTCTGTGTCCTAGAGGTAGGACTTATTGTGTGTGTGAGTGATTAGCTGGATGAACGCGGTGTGAAGTGTGTGAACCACTGGCGAATGAATTCTTCCCTGTGATGGACTGTGTGATAGGTGCCAGATTTCTTAACTGGGAGCCAGGTTGTCTCTTCATGTCAGCACAGTGCTGGGTGGAGGAGGGGGTGGATGTGAGGATGATTACAGTACACTCTTCCTCTGATCTGATTCATCACTAACTGTCTCTCCTGCAAAGGGTGAACTTATTATCCCTGTCTCAACTTCCACACTGGAGCCAGCTGCTCTCCATGCTTCCCAATTAACCCCAGGCACCCGTCAAACGCTCCAATTAAAGCACCCTCCTCCCTCTCACAAATTTATTTGCCCGCCACTAGTTGAGATGTTGAGCGTGCCGTGTTGAGTGAGCGTGCCGGCAAGCGTAGAGCGTGTTTGTTTAGGAGCTGTCCTAAGCAATGCTGTTCCCGCTCCCAGATTTATCTGAGGCGGAGTTGCAAACAGCTGAAACAAGTAAATACAGCCAGATGTTTGGCTTCCTCACGATCGAGAACATGAGCCTGAGGCAGCTAAGGTCTAATGACAGTCTTGTTGCTTGCTTTTTATGCAGGGGATTTTTAGGGGGGCATTTTGTGACTTTGGAGTTTATGGGAAGTTTTTTGTTGAACACTTGTCTGTGCTGTGAAGTTTATGGCATCTCTGGTGTGAGATTGTCTCCAAGTTTTCTAGGAGTTTCCTCCAAACTCCTCTCCAAGGCTGAAATATTCAGCTGTGTGTTTTGAAGCACTGGTTCCTGTGTGTGTAGCTGTAGGTGGGGTGCAGCGTTAGCATCACTGGCAAATCCTCTGAGACCGTTAGTGTGTGTGGAGCCTACGAGTCAGCACAGAGGGATGGGGGGGCTCTGCGGCTGATATGAAAGTGAAGGGAGAAAGTTGTCTCCCGACGCTGCCGCTGGGAGAGCCGTCAAGGAGCTAGAAGTCTCCGGGACTCCCTGTGAGCCTCGCTGGCTTTGATCTCCCACCTCCGCTGCCGTATACTTCACATTACTCTATGGAACACACTCACCTGCCGCCGGTCTTGAAACACAGACCCACTTCACAAGACAGTTGGATTTACTGAGCCACACAAAGGCCAGAGAGTGCTCTACCTTGGTAAGGCAGCCCAAAGAGATCCAGGGAGGACAAATTAGCAAGTTCAAGGACAACTTGGGAAAAGCATCTGCCATTATAACTCTATTTGCCAATATGTGTTGCAAGTAATGATAAGGTGTAACTACTCTTTACAATGGCCTTAGACCTAAAGTCAACTCTTCTTTAGAAATGCCATTGGGACAATTAGCAGTGTACTTTCCCAGCACCACCCTTTGTCACTTGGGACAAATACTTGACATCAAAGATTATTATGGCCAAATGGTCCACTTACAAAACTTGTATTGTTTCCCTGGTGCTTACTTTGCATCCCTTTTTTCTTTTTTGCCAAATCCTGACATGTAGCATTAGGGCTTCAGAGTTTTTCGGATGTGTTTGTCAGGCCGTCCGATGAAAGATAAGGAGTAAGCAAAGACAAGTGAATAGTTGGTTTCTGCATCTGTGGAATGTATGACCCAATGTTCCCTTTCTGGACGTATTCCCATCCACACAGGAAGTCTAGCATTAAAGCAATGCCATTTCTTCATTTTCTCTTCCTTTCACTCTCTTTCTCCCTACATTCCTTTGACTTGACTGTGGCACATTTCCGGACAGCTTCATTCAGCATTCCTTTACATCCCAATATGTTTACCCCCCCTCCATTTCTCTACAGTCTCTTTCTGTTTTGTTCCGGCTTTATCAGAAGCGCACCAAACAAGACAACTTCATCTCATCCAATTTTCACCCCTTTAATGTGGTTTAAATGGCATGGCCGCGAGGGCCAGTACGCGAATTAATAAGAGCCAATAAAGCTGGCCACTAGGGCATCGAGGCCAGTCTTAAGTAAACATTATGACTTCTTGAGGGGGGATTCCGGGGCAGCACTTGATGAATTGTGGCGGAGCTTGGGAAGGGCTAATTTCTCACTTAGCCGTCCTGATGGGGCTAGCTAATAGGCCTTGCTTTGCCTGGCTGATTGTCTGCTGGCTTTATTATTGTGCATTATCGCGCTGCCCCCTGGCTGTTGTTAGCATTCGGCCCGGGAGACGGCAGGGCCCATCATTAATCACAGAGCTGTGCTGATGCACTCGCCTTCCACACTTATCCCAATGACACAGAGGGATTAAGTAAAGGGAGAAGAGAAGAAGGGCAATGTGATTAAGCATGAATAAAGTCGACAACAACTTGAAAAAGTCTTAGGACAGTTTGTGGCGACTGTGACCTGTAGCTTATTTAGAAAACTGCAATATCTCACGGCCGCTACATGGCACTAACCTAATTTCATGCTCTCTAAATGGTGGACGGATATTGCCCACTAGCAGTTGTCAGGTCCGCAGTAACGATACCAAGTCAGGACCAGGACCAGTGTATAATACAATCTAAGAAATACCAGTAGACTCTATAAATCTTTGCCCAAGTCAAAACTCACAGAACTGTTAATGAGGCACCCCTTATAAAACACTGCACTATCCCTAACCGGTCTCACAATATCTCCACTGTCCACTCCCCTGGGCCAAGTGTGAGGAACTTGTATCAAAGCTCTTCCCGCTGTCACTGCACACTCCCAGGACCATCTCTCTGCTTGATCCTTCTCTTTGTGCACATGTGCAAGAGACACACACAGGGAACGAATAGCTTTTCAAGAACACAGAAATCTCTCTTCCTTCCACTCATCCTGTCCCTGGGGTCCCCCTTTTATTTATGCTCAGCACAAAGTCATCGCACTTGCATAGTGAAAGAAGCACCTGGATATACTCCCATACACTGTCACCCCGTTTTCCTCACTGTGCCATGTTTGCTCACAGATGTGTACCATAGGAACTGCTCAGTCTACTCGTGGCGTAACATGTAGTGTTCTCAGTGAAAGCGCATGAAGGATGTTCTTGTCGCGCTGTGGTTGCCGCTTCTTGCAGAGCACCTTCTAAAGCCTTGTTTTGAAGAATGCCTCCACAAACACAAGTCTGTTTTCACTGGAGCTGAGAGGCACGCTGACAGGATACAGACCTCACTCCCCTTTGCTTTACCGTGTGCAGGAGCCGCTCAAGTGGAAACTTTAGCTGTGTGCTGATGCAACAAGGAACTCAGCAAACTACGCAAAAGAATGATTTAAAACAGCAGGATTCTAATCTTGCAAATTCAAAAGCTTTTGTACATAGAATAATTTTGCTGAAGTGATGTTGTTTACTTCAGCAAAGTAAATGGCTGAACCAGCATTTTTTTTTTCTTTTTAAGGATTAGGAAAAGTGTCTTGTCAAATAAAGGCTCCACTTTGTAGCTTGGAAAAATGTGACAAGTTGAAAGCAGTAGAGACAAGTACTATCTCCAAAGCCGACTATGATGCTCTTTGTCACAACCCCACTTGCAAAAACATGAACAAATGCAAAGTCGAAATATATAAATAAACAATTTAATAAGCAGTGGGACTTTGGGAGAATATGAGCGTTATGTATTGTGGCGTGTGCTTTTTTTTTGGCCCTTATCGTCTCTGCAGCAAGCGAAAAAGAGGCGTCGTGTAAGCATTGCGATTACATCGTGTGGGTTTGTTACACAGTAATGTAAGATGCACTGAGCTCATTCTGCTGTGCAGCACACAGGGTCCCTCACCAACCCCTCCAAAGCATCTTAAGTGGAGAGGTCTGAGGGACCAAGACGCACGCGAGGATAATCTTATTAGCTCCACTGAAAGCTACTGATGGGCTCTGTTGTTGCACTGCTTGTCCTTGACAAAAACACAAACATCCCTCATTTGCACAATGCCTCTTTCAAGTTTTAAGCTTTTTACTTTAAAATATTTACCTCTAAAGAAAAGGCACAGGGCACTGAATACTTGAAGTAGCATTTTTGGTTTAGTGTTCAACTTAAGTGAATAGTCAGTTATTTCCCAAACTGTACTTCAAGTTAGACTTAGGCTATTATGACAGAAGACAAATAATGCTTATTGCTTCACCTTGCCACTCAGTAAGAAAAGGGTGAAAAGGCCTAAACCAGTGTGTGTATCCATATCAGGTTTGATGCGTGTGGCAGAGTTTTACTAATTCCTCTTAAACGGGCCTTACTAAAGGGGCCAGTCCCCATCAGCTGTAGGCCAGACTTAGTGCCATCTGGGCAGAATGTTATGTTTCTATGCTGAATGGGAACCACAAAGACCAAATCCCCAATCTCTCTTCCCCTTTGCCTTCCAGGGCCAAGGGCAAGCCATCAGTGCAGTGTTGAACACAGGCTGAAACCCAAGCATGTGGTTTCCTCAGAGAGGAATTGAGTGTTGGGCACAAGTTCCCAGTGGGGATTTGAGTCAATGACAGGTCCTCTTACCACCAGCACACACTTCCACTGTCTCCTTAAGGGGCCTCATCCCCTCGCTGGCCTGATCCAGAGCAAACACAAGCAGCTTGAGCTAACACTTTCACATTTATCGCTAAATTCAGCTAATCTTGCTGAAGGGCTTCTACTCCTCCTCAGTGTTTTAGTTATTCCAGCTGTGCAGCAGCCCTTAATGTTGTTGGCATAGGTGCGAAATGTGCACAAACACAAGACACACAGGAAAACATGTGCAGGCATGTGGGGCACACACATCCACTCTCACGCTCTCCTTCCTTATTCCATTCATTTTCTCCTCCTCTTATCCCTCCTCTGCTCACAATCTGCTCAATCGTCTCCATCTCCCATCTCCCCTCCCTGTTACTGCTGCGCTGCGGAGCGTTTGTGCAGTGTTGATAAGCCTAAGATAGCAGATCTCGGTGGTCGCTGATGTAATGATGATGAATGCTGCAGTGCTGCCAGTCTCCCCCTCAGGGGGCCCTCGACACTGAACAGTCGCCCTAATGAAATGAACACAAATACAGTACCCTCTCTGTGATGGGGGTGGGGGGGTGACCAAATCTAAGAAGACATTTCAAGAGTTCATGTAAAATTGTCCCCTACCTGCTCCAGGTGTGTGCCTGACTCATTTTGTATGCATTTGGCAAATGTGTTCCTAATGAAGGCCTGCGGTGGATGTGGACGTACATCTAAAGCAGTGTTATAAATAAAAGTGGTTTGGAAAGCACAAGGCAGGTTTTTGATTGAATGTTTGAAAAACAAAGCAACAACATTGTTCATTTTCAATCAAAAGCGAAAGTTTATTTTAGCGTTTGACTTTGATGTCTACAATTTGCAGATGACTTTCAACTTGAAGCTTTTGTCAGCAAGGCGTGTAATTTATGTTAAATTGATTTGCCTAATGTGCTTATAAAATAAGAATGTTTTTTCAGAGGGAACAGTCTGAATTGTGGTATTTTAAACCTGTTTAATCGCCTCCCTTTCGCTGTGGAGGGATTACAGTGGCACACAATCGAAGATACTCCCTCTTCCTCTTTCCTTTAATTGACCATAGGACAGACATTACATGCAAATGACATTAATGGGACTTTAACATATAGTTTAGGTAACAGTGTGTTTTTAATTCCTTTGTGCAGGGCTTCTGTGAGACATCAGTAATGCACAGCCTGTAAATTACTCAGCGTACACATTGTTATTGCAGTGACAAATCTCATCTCTTCATCTGTCTTTTGGCAGTGAAGGTTAAAAGTGCTAAAAGATAACTTCAGATCGCACGGCACACATGATTTACACACAAGGCCAGATTAAATCTTGATGTATGTGTCTTGAAATATTTCTCAGTGTTTCTGCAGTTAAAATGATCAACACGAGAGGCCAACCCAGAGGCAGGAACATCTGCAGTGCTGGCTGTGGGCGTCCAGGTCAGAGGGATTATGGGTGAAAAGGTCTTGCTTTTAATTGCTGCTTTGGAACTGTGGCCTGCCTTGTGGAACACAAAAGGCCGGTCAGACACGCTTCAGTGGCTTGGACTTGTGAATATTTGTCCGACCGGTGGAATGCCCGCTTTCTCTACTCTTCCTCAACATACCCCGAAGCTTAACCTCATATTTGCCTCAGTTATTTCTTCTCAGCTCTTAAACACCCAGGGGCATTAGAGGACATACTACATACTATATCAACAGTATGTACACACTACGAGGCTGAGTCAACTTGTTTTCTAAAAATGTTGGTTCATTAAGAGTTGGTCTATTGTTTTGTCAAAAGAATCCGTTTTTCTTTTTTACTGCACACTCAGCTGAAGGAAATGCTGTCATTTGCCAGGACAGTTTGAAGTAGTCAATAACACGACCAAACACTATAGTGAATGCACACAAAGATGAAGTGGCAAAAATATGTTCCAAAACAGACAAAACTTTTGAAATGAAAAGATCATGATAATCATGACAAATGTCCTTCAGCAACCAGTCAGAGAAGAGGAGTTGGCAGCGAACAGCAGCGTCCGTGTCACTGTTTTTTTAAGAGGCTTATGCGTTTTGCCCAAAATGCAAAAGTTTTAAAGTTTTGAGTTTGGCCAAGGAGGTCTTTTCCTTTTTGTTGTGGCAGCTGATCTGTTGTCGTGTCAACTGTGAAGACTGTGTTCTTAGTGAAGACAATGATGTAACAGCCACGTCACAAAGAAGGATTGGTTGCTGGCTGCACACATCAAATACAGCAACATTTGCAACAAAAAACAAAACAGTATTTCCTGGTAATATATTGTTAGTAGTATATGTATAAATCCATACGGTAAGTTCAGACATGGTCAGCACTGCACCAGAAAAAACTCTGCTAAGAGGTTGTAAAAGTACCAATACCAGTTCAAAGTTTTGTGATTTGCGGCACAGCAGAACTAATACTATTAGTGAAGTTCACAACACCCCTACTGGACCGGCAGATATACTACATTGTTCTCTACAGCTGAACATGTGTGAATCGTTTTGATTATGCTATGGGCCAGTGTGTGCGTTTGGCTTTGTGTAAACACCCTGTAAGTCACAGCTTCAAAACAGCTCTAACATTGTCAAACCAATAACGCCAAAAGAGTTATCCATTTCTGAATTTGATCTCAATAGTCTGGACATAGCTTGTAATTAGCTGTTGTTGTTGTTCACATCTTTGTTTATACAGCTAAAGTCATACTTGCCAATAGCCAGTAATGGGTTAGTATATTATCATTTTCTGAGTGGTGTGATTTCAGGTACGTTACCTTGCTTCAAAGTTTGTTTGTGCCGTTTCACATGATTCCTGTCTTTTCCAATCATGAAGAGTCTTGTAATGACATCTATAGGCCCTTATATCTGTGAATGAGTGGCATCTCTGATCATTTACTTGTAATGGGCATGAACAGACTCCCAAGAAATGATCGCTTTGAGTCTATCAAACCCTCGCAGCAGTGATCCCAGATGATATCTGCAAAAGTAGGACAAAAATGTCTTTGGTTGGGAATGACGGCTACATATGTATGCATGTGGGAGTGATTAGAGGACAAGCTCTTGTTTAATTCTGTTTTGATTGGTAGGGGAGTAATTGCATTGTTTTTTTTTCCTTTTTAGTAAAGCCTGCAATTGCTTGCAGATGTTGTTGCTGGGTCAGAATGGATGACAGACTTTGGTTTTGCAGGAGGTTGGAGAAAAAAATAAACAAAGCGCACAGTGTTTGTCTGAAGTTTACCCTTCACCACCAACCACCACCCCTCCTCTACCCCTTTTTCCTTCCCTGGAGAGTTGGTAAAAATCACTCTTACTATGCTTGTGTTGTAGTTTGAGCCTCTGTTTACATTAGGGTCCTGACTTCAGTGCTGCTCTTTGTAGCGTTGCGATGTTTACATGGCATACAACAATTAAACTTTACAGTCAGGTAATTAGCAGGTCTCTTTTAGTAAGTCACACTGAATATTTCCAGTAATTATCCTTGAATTATGGCGTCTAAGTAGGTTTTGCCTTGTAATGATGCTGTCCTGTACTTTGTGTAAATGACTGACTGTGGTATATCACTGTTGTCTTCATAATCAGAGACCTCCGTGACCTAGATCAAGTTTGTAGACAGCCTCTGAGGTGCTGAACTGAGCAGCATGTCTGCTAGACTGTTGGCTGAACCCCTTCTAAACCCACAGACAGTATTAACTTGAACCACCTTTATTCTTTGAAAGAAAAATTGCCCGGCACCATGATATTCCCAAAAGGGCCTTCAAACAACCCTTGTTTTTTCAGCACTGTGAATGTTTCTCTCTCTGTGGTATCCCCTTAAGGTTTCTGCTTTCTCACTCGAGCAGGATTATCAGTTTATCCACAAGCTGCCTTTATTCCAAGATATAAAATCTATAGAGTTGTTGCGTTTTTTTTTGTTTTGTTTTGTTTTTTTTACAAGAAGTCAGAAGTTTAGTGTGATACGGTTGAAAATAAGGTTAGTTAAATTTGAGCTTGGATATTCCAGCAGTGGTGAGAAGAAATCCAGGCCACCTCACACACTAGCAGGTTTGAGTTAAAATAAATCAGGTCGAGCTGTTGGATTGACCTTTGGGGGGCTCTGGGACTCCAAGAAAGGGAGGTTGGGATCTGAAGTTTTTTTTTTTCACAAGAGCCTCACTGTTGAAGTCTTGTTCTCCAGGCGATTTATTGACAGAATGTTTAAACCTGGATCAAGCAAGACAAATATTATTTTAATGCTAATCAATTCCTCCTCTATTTGACCACTACATAAAAACAAATGCATAGTCTATTAAGGCAATCAGTTTGTGGAACATTTATATGGCACTATTAGCGTATTGCCCTTTTGTGGGGTAGTAGTCATTTTTATACGCCATGCAAGGATAAAACAAACCTTTTTCCATTGGAACCAAATTTTTACTCTTAATAGTGGCCCAAATGTTGTTAGCCCTGCTGCTGTTAGCATTGAAAAGCCCATAAAAATACTGTAAAGGAGCGTATATAGAAAAGTTAAAGAATGTTTATAGGTGTATATATAGTAAATTATATAAATAAATAAAAATGCACCTTAAACAAATCCTACAAAATGTAAATGGGGAGTCATTTTTGAAATGACTGAAACTGCTGTTAGCCTCACTGTTGTTAGCTTTGTAGTCGTTAATTTGAACCCCACAAGAAAAAAATGATTTATGTATGGGCACCAAGTAATACAGCAACACATTCCCTCTTGTATAAATGTTTTCAAAGTCATTTAGCCCCAAAAAACACAGAGGAGCGGCAAATTTCATAAAAAAAATTCAGAGTCACAATCAATGGGAAAGTGCTTTGGTTAAGTTGCTGTGACATTTTTTGGTTCTGATAGTGTCAGTTTGGCTCAGATATAGTTTGAGTTAGCAGATAAAACCAATCAAACCAATCTTTAATCATTAGTAATATTAAGTAGTATTTGAAAATAACAGTCAGGCTTAAGTTGGTGATGTTCATCTTAAGTTTTGTGCATTTTGTGTTGTTTATACCAATGTTATTGACAGGGGCCTCACACACCTACAAGCCTCACCGGTCAATATAGCCATGCTAAAATTGTGTGAGGAACTACTGACTGTTAGCTTTGACCACTTTAATATAATATATTAAAAACTATTCCTATGCCCCTGGAGAGTAATACATAACATTTTTTTTCATCATAGTGACTTACTTATCTTGTTTTAATGCCAATCACTACACTTGTCTTTTTTCCCTGTGTCTTGCTCACCAGTTATCCCATCTCCATGAGGTGTTGAGGAATGAGCCATCATCATGGAAACCCAATCCCAGGCCAGTTCAGCAGCTGAGAAGAAGAAGAGGGTGGAGACCATTGTGGCGACCAAAGGATCCTCAGCTCGCAATGACATTAGTGAGAAGGCGGTGGCTTCCAGCACCACCTCAAATGGTAGGCCTCTAACACTGCAGTCAGATATGATTTATGTTAAAATAATGATGGTCTCTCGGGATACACCCAGTTTTGGGGGACTGGTCATTTAGAAGTTGAGTAATGGAAAAATGAAAAACAAAAATCAGTGAGTCTGAAGTAGATTATGTTTCAGTGGCATCCATCAAGTCCAGTAGATTGAAATCTAGCCTAAAAGTGTCTGCAGATTGTAGGCATTTTACATGATCAAAACTTACTCCTGGATAAACTACTCTAAATTTGAATATGTATTTAGTTTTAATCCATGCAAGGGCTTAAACTAGAAAAACCCCAAATGCAACTTGTGCATCATGCAAAGGGCCCTGAATTTGCCAGGGTCCTTTGTGTTCCTGGCAAAGTCTTCAAAAGAAAATATGTTAGCTTGTACGCAACAAGATAACTATCTTCCCATTCAGTAAACAAAAAAGTGATCCTTCCCAAAGTCCCAGAGCTTAAATGTTTACTTTTTCATCTATTCTTATGCTTCTTGGTGACTCACATACAAGAAGTGACTGGTAGCGGAACTTTGGCATGTTTACATAGCCATGTCTTTAACACATGCTATTAAAAGCGTCTGGGAGCTTACAGTTCATTAAGCCTGTCGTCATTCACTCTGTCATCGGATTCAGACACTGGGATGGAATATTAGATGGTGATTTTTCTTTGCTCAAAACCTTGGACCGTCAAAGTGAAGTCAAAACAAAACTGTTGAACTCACTTGTGGTGTATGCTGCAGCTGTGCTCATTAGCAGCGAGAGGATTTAGGAGGTTTGTGTTTCTAAAGTGGTGGCCTGGTGACATGGGAAGCTGCTGACACCCCCCTTGCGAGTCAGATGCTGTCAAACCAGATGATCCAAACTGCGAACCAGAGACAAACAGTTCAGGAAAGGGTAAATAACTGGCTGTCTCTCTGCCCATATGGGAGTTATCACAGGAAGTAGGTAAGGTAATGCATTCTGGAGCATCTCTGGAACATACTCCCTCTTACTCATTCCCAGATGGCCAACACACAGTTTTATTAATTAAAAATAGCAGCAGGGAATAAAAAAGTTTAGTTGTGGAAAAAGCATGGATGTAATTTGGCTTTGTGATTGTGGTTTTTTCTTTATAATGTGGTGGTAATTACTGCGATGAACAGTGATAGGTATGCGCTTAAAAACCTCACCAGAGAAGTCTCCCATACTGACTCAGTGACTTGGCCATTTAGGAGGACATGCCTCATGTTATGTTTCACTCCCCAAAATACAGTAGTCTCATAATTCACTTGACAAGGGGAGGGACGATTCTTATCGACGCAGAAAGAGATCCCAATCTCCCTCTCAGAATCATAAGATAGCTTACACATTCTTTGTGTGGTTATAATTACAGCACATTCCCAAGTTGCCCCCAGAACTCATAACCTCTTATCAGGTGTAACCCTACACTCGCCTCAACTTTAACCCCCAAAGCCCATGCCCTGCCGCTTCCATCCAAACAAAAGGTAATTGTGAGCAGCTGTGGAACCCTAGTGACTGCTTCTTAGTAAAACGTGAGCCAAGTATTTCTCCCTGTCCAGAGCAGTGGCCCCTAATGTTGGCGTGGGGGAAACCCTGTGGTGAGCTCAGCAACGTTGTGCTTTGTTAAGTTGTGAAAAGTGGATAATAGTGTGGACACTCCAAATGTAAATCTAGGTGTTCTGGACATCTTTGTTGGTAAACAAATATGCACAAAGTGGGCAGATATTTTCTGGGGTTATGGCAAAATGAACTCAACATAAGTGTGAGGCTTTTTGTAAATTTTTGTTCTGAGATCAAGTTTTCATCATTGTCAAACTCATATGGTTCCTCTGTTTTATTTACCAATGACCACTATTGTGATCACTGTTTCCATGATCTTTAATAAGCCACGCACTGTTGCTGTTGTTGGCCTTAGTTTGTGGCCTTGCTGTCATTAACCCTGTGGCTGTTAACCCTGCCTTACTTTGGTCAGCCTTGCTGTAGTTAGACTTACTGCACAACTGCTATTAGCCTTGTTGCCGTCAGCCCTGCTGCCATTAGCCCTGTGGCTGCTAGCCTTGCTGCTGTTCTTCCAGAGGATGTTGGCTCTTCCATGATTTGCCCTGCTGCAGTTAGCCTTGCAATGTTGCTAGTCCAGCAATTGTTTGCTTTTCTGTTATTAGCATAGCTGTCATTAGCAATGCTGTCACTGGCATAGCTGTCACTAGCATAGCTATGACTAGCATAGCTGTAGATAGCATTATTGTGGCTACCATAGCAATTAGACCTGCTGTTGTTCAACAAGTGGACTGGGACTTTGGCATACCATGTAGACGGTTATTACATTTTTACATTCAGCCAATTTAAACTTAAATTTTCATCCAAACTCACTACTCCTTTCATCCTCTTTAAGTAAATGTCATCCAAGTTGAGTAGGCTAAGAGAAATTTTTGAGTCCTGGTAGAGTGTTCCCACATGGTTGGCTAAATGGTGGGTTCATCCTGCGTGCCATTCATCTCTATGTCTCCTCCTCTTCCCTGACAGCTCAAAAGGGCCGACTGTGCCACAACAATGCTGTGATTGGTGCTCTTCAGGAGGGGTGCACGGGGGGCCTTCCCCTCCCACTCTCATCATTCGGCAGGCAGGTGGACCACAAAGTCCCCTGATTCTTTTGTTGGGTCCAGAACTGAAAAAAAAATAGATGTCCATGCCCCTTGGCTAAAAAAATCCTGTCGTCATGGGATAATTTGCTAATAAAAACCTAAAGAAGGGCGGGGGCTATATGGTTGGTTATATGAAGAGGGAAAAAAGGCTGTGGTTGGTTTTTAATATGGGTTAGGAATGGAGAGGGAGTTAGTGCAAGTAATAGGATGAAGCAATAGACTTTGCTGGGAAATTTGTCAAGGATGACTGTTGTAACATCTGTTTATGAAATAGCTGTGGTGGGACCTTTTTATTGGTCATGGTTTAAAAATGGAGAACAAGTTAAAGCTTACAGGGCAAGAGGTATTGTGCTTTCTTGTAGCAAAAGGAAAAGCATGGCTAAAGTGTTTATTGAAGAAAGCGAACACTTGACTGCTTTGAAAAACGTCTACAGACGGGAAGGGGAGATATAGCGGGAGCACGAGGGGCCACCTTCTTTTTAGGCAGCCATTTAAATGATCAACAGTAAATAGAGGGGAATGTCATCTGACAGAAATAAAGTTCCCGTTAACAGCGGGGATGGAAAGTAATTTACAGATACGCTGTCCCCGCCATCTTTGTGCCTCCCAGATAAGGTTTCATTTCAGAAACGGATAGGAGACATTTTCACTTACGGGCCCCCATTCTGGGACACCTGTGATAACAGCTTGTGGACCCCTAATTGAAAATGGGTTTCAAAATGGATTTTCACTTTTCTTCCTCCTCTCTCCCCCTTCCCTCATGACTGCCCCCCTTCGTCTATTCCTTCCATGACGTTTTTTTTTCTCGTGGCGTTCCCTTGTCGTTGGCTGAGGGAGGCGATGTTGAATGGACAGGGAGGGAGGGAATAAAAGAGAGAGGGGGGCAGACTTAGGGAGGAAAATGGAGCGTTGGGAGCGGATCATCCCTCAGCCCGTGTCACAGCTATGACAGGCGCGTGATCCGTCTTATTAATGAAATCATTGATCACTTGATGGGACTCATAATCAACTGTTTCTCCACTGTGTCCTGCCCCATCCCCTCCTCCGCCTCCCTCCTCTTCCTGCCACCTCGGCTTTTCTACGTTGTGTCCCGCTTTATCCAGTGCAGAAACGTTGTTGGAAGAAAAAAAAAGTAGGGAATTAACTAGAACACACAGGAGCTGCCATTAAGGAATGACAGGCGATTTATAATGAGATGATCTGAATAGCAAAAATAAAGCCGAGTTTGTAGGTGATCTGTGCGGTGTGTATTCCACGTGGAGATGAGGAGGAAGCAGGGCCCGTCTGAGTTGCCCCGCTCTGGGCTCTGCCTGTGGGGGCTAATGAGAGAGGACTGATGGAGGGATAAGGGACCTCATGGGAGCGCCGGCTGGCCCGTGGGTCAAACAGCACAATGGAGGAGGCGTTATAGAGCCTGACACACAACCCCACACAGGAAAACAGGCTTTTGGTGTCAAAACTAGCTCGGTTTGTCACATAAATAATACATCAAACTTATTGTATGAAGAAAATGTATTGCTACGTTATTAAAAACAAATGTGCTAATGAAGTAAACACACCCATTAAATTAAGAAGTACTTGTTTGTAGTTGCTACTAATGAACTTAAAGATCAACACATTGAACAAGACATTTATTTATTTATTTAACTGCAGTATCACGGCTGTCAATTGTCAACTTGTTCTCCCAATTAGAGATAATGCTCTTTATATTGATTTTACATTGAAAATGTCCATGAAAGGTTGCAAATTTCACATGTCGTAATTTGATAAATGCTTACTCTGAATATGACATAAAGGTGAAAGTTTATCGGAGAACACCGTTTAAAAGCCATTGTCTTGTAGACCAGAATTTACATGTAATTAGTAATTTTTTTTTGAATGGAAGTTCTTGGAAACAATCCTTTTGTATGACACTTTCAGGCATTCTTTGCTCTGTCCACTTCCCACCTCTCTAATGTCAGCACTAGCTGCTACCTGTAGAGTCTGAATTGTAAAGTCACATTTGGCCTGTGCACATACACTCTGTGGATGTGCTTTTCCTTGGTGAGCCACAGAAATTTCATGGACCTCTGCACTGAAGGCAATTTCCTGCAGCAGCGGGAGGACAGGCTTTGGCAGAGCCACCTCACGGGGACCTGAGGCGCAGGATTAGCTTAGCCGCGCAGCTACTTGGGGCGTGGGGGAACCTCAGCTGCTCAGCCCTCTCCAGCCCAGCCTGGCCCCTTGTCTGGCACATTTCCGTCTGCTTAGATTTGCCCGCTGGAGCCACGGTGCTGTTCGCTTCTGGAAGCCGCATATAAGCCTCCAGACTTTTTATGTTTGCGGAGAAGCAACCATAAGAAGAACATTCAGTCACGCATTTGCCTGTTTACACTGAGTCAGACAAAGCTGGCATAATGTCTCAGCACTGCAGAATTTGAGGTGTGAAAAAAGGCTTCTAGAGTGTTGTAGTATATGTGGTGAAATATACACAAGGAGGATCCAAACTTAACTCTCAACAGAGGCAATAAGTTTTGAACTTCGTAGGTCAGGGCACATTTCCTTTCTAGCAGTGACTGCTATAGGCCCTACATGAACGCAGTTATATTTATACAGTTTTTAGCCCATTTATAAAGAACCCTTCCAAACTGAAGGTCTCTAAATACTTTGGATCCTGCAGAGATGTAAAGACTGGCATAACCAAGCTTTTATTATCAATATGTAGTCATAGTCAAGGCTCTATCTGCACACACTAAGAATTGTGAGGTGTAAATGAGCATGTGCATATCCATACTAAATAAAGACAGTAATAGCAGCTGCTATACTGGGTATTGGGGCAGGTAACAAGTTTGTGAGCTAAAGCTTACCATTTTCATTACTTAACAACACTAAACAATTTGACCTTATCCTTTATCCATAATATATATCGCTCTCTACTGTAGTGTCATCTCTTATTAGTGGTCTGGAGGACCCTTTTTTGTGGACCGAGATATTTTGTCAAATGACCTAATGTGGACAGAGAAAGTGCTGCACAATAATAGGATAACACACAATAACAATGAATTAAATGTACCTTTGGCAAAGTAAACATTGAATTGAAAAACATCAAGAAATACATGGCTCTGGTCTAGACTTTATGGTCACACTGGAGCCACTAACTTTAAAACTTTCAAAAGTCGTATATTCCTATGTCTTCGATTCAAACCAAAAAGATGAGGCAAACGAAAAGTACATCTTAGTTTGTCTTGTTTTTTCTTCTAATAAGTTCTGATAGTTCATGGTGACCATCACAATGGTCAAAAGAACCTGAGGTCATTTTCACAGACATGCTGAGAGCCCAAAAAGCCAGCGGGGTCAGAGGTGACAAAGGTCAGATAAAAGTCTCTGAACCAACAGCCAGCTTCTCAAAGACAAATCAGGCTGCTCTGTGTGAAAGAACAGACGGACAGCCCTGAAGCCCCGCAGCCACTCTAGCTCTCACTCACTCCGACATAGGACTATGAAGGGCCCCCGAAACTCATAAACCCATAAAGTGAGGAAGCACTAGTTGATTATTCCAGCCCTCTGTCCATTTGTTGGTAGCATCAGTGGCCTCCCTCCTGCCGGCAGGAACAAAGCACGAGTGTCCTGACCCCGCCAGCAGAATTTATTATGCTGTGTTCCTTTCTGTGTTTTGTTCACTCACTCACACCTTCTTACCGCACTAGGGCTCCGTTTGAATGGAACTCAAAGGGTGAAGTAGCAAATAGTGGACCCGCCACCAGAGTAGGAGTTTATAGGACTATGTGTTCACAAAGACGACTCAGGTTATTGAGTGGAGCCTTTGTTACTGCCTGTAAATTTGAGTAGTAAAAGTCAGGATTGCCAGGATGATTTGTAGGGCACAATCAGGTGTTTATGTTTTTATGTGTAAGTGTCTTTGAAAGATGTCTAGTTATAGTTGAATACATTTGTTATAAAAATGTAGGTTGTGTTACAAAAAAAATAAAATCTTAAAAATATATATCATAAGGCGCCTGTAGGAGTGAGGGTTTACGTGGGAGTTTGTGAATGCAAAACATTTTTGGTGGCATCTGGTGATAAAAGTGCAGATTGCACTTCCACAACTTATACACCTTCTTTAAGAGCATGTGAGTCAGGAATGGTAGCCCTGCAGGGACATGTCACAAACCCAACAGAAATAGGTCTGAAGGTTTTTACTTATGTTCATAAATACAGTAAAGCATTATGCAAGAATTTAGGCTCAAAAAGAAAGAGGAGTGTGCTCTGAGCACTAGTATGAAGAGGTACATAAAGTATTAAAACTCCCACTAGGTTCCACGCTGCTTTAAATATCTATTTTTTTAAGTTAAATAAAATGGATTAAAATGTTATAGCACAAAATGTTTCATGAAATACCTTTAATAGCCCTACATGTACATGTACTGCAGTTGTACACATTATTAATAACTAGTACTTTTAATAAAATATTGTAAAATATAAATAAATATAAATACCAAACTTATACATACCAAACTTAACAAAATTTTAAAGATTGTATTTTTCATGGCAATCCTGCTGCCACATAAACAGTCTCTAAAGACTTCATTAGTATAGTCTTTTAGCCTGATTGTTTTTCTCCCTCTGTGTTAATTGACTGGATTAAGTGAAAGACATGCTTTCAGGTTGGAGGGAGTAAAAAGACCCTCTCGCCCCTAATCTCTCCCCCCTGACCTCCACACCCCCCGGGCCTTGACTCTCACCCCTTTGCCTGCTCCCCTCCCGTTCTCTGCCCCGCTCTGTTCCTTTCAGTGCGAAAGAGGAGCTAGGATCAAAGGCCATAAAGCATGGCAGTGATTTCTGGTGATTGATTAGAAGCAGAGGTTTGAGGAACAGCGGTGCTCTTCCCACCCTCCAGTGCTGCGCACGCATTCTCCCAGGGCTCTCATAAATAGCTTCGGCTTTAAGTGTGAAAAAGAGTTGCCACGATTGGCAGACACGGCCGAGAAACACTTCCACATTGGAGCAGCTCGCCGAGTTTCTCTGCCTGCTCTTCCTCCTGGATGGCAGGGGGGTGTCAGTTGATAAGAACCATTTGTTGTCTTGCCTGGATCTGGGGAGGGACAGCGTAATCCCTTCGCCCCGGTCTGTTCGCTGAGCTGGAGGAAAAGCACAGAAAAGAGGAGGAGGAATTGATTTTCAGAGAGAGGGCATGCGGAGAATTGAACTCAGATGTGTAGCAGAGACAGCGTTTGAAAGAAACATTTACTTGCGGGGAAACAAATGTCTGTAGCTCACAGCCAAGGGGCCGTGCAACTTGAACTTGAGCAAGTCCTTCTAATGTTAATCAATTGCATAGCTGTCTTTCAGCATTCTGTAGCTGCCGCCCCCTTTATCCTCCCCCTGTCCCAAACCCAACTCTACCCGGAGGCCCCTTGACAAGCAAGTGGCCCTGTAAAGGCATTTTAATAGGCCATGGCCAGTCAGCACTACTCAGAATGACACTCATGAAGTTTAAGATCCATCGTTCGATCTATCATTGTTTCACTGGCTGGATGTAGACAGAGGTCCGGTTGCATGGTCTTATTAAGCTATGAGTGTCAGGCAACTAAACTGTACATGTAAATGTTGGAACTGACTCTCTCTTTTGTGAATCTTACATGCAAGTGTGACTCTAGTGATGATCAGAGTGTGGGCCTTAAGCAACAGCACCCATTCCAAGGAGTTGTGTCTCATGTCAGCGCCAGACAGACTCCAATAAGTAAAAGAGAGCTGCCCTTTGGGGTGGGTTGTTGCTCAAGACGGCTGGAATAAAACCAAAACTAAAACTACAATTCTCCAATGGTTGTGGTATTTACAAAGTGATTGAGCGCATTTTGTAGTGTCACAGAGTATCTCATTACGCCGCTAAAAGCTCTTTAACCAACATATGTACACATGTGTCACTAAGTGTACCCTCGCTAGCGTATAATCTCTCATTTTCCTCACTTCTCCACAAACTGTACGCACACTGGCGCAGCTGTAGGCCGGGGGTCGCGATTATTAACTGTTTGGCGACCCCATGACTTCATCTCGGGTGCTGTCAGAGGCGGCCCACATTATGTCTCCGCTCGGCTCAATGGGCTCTTTGTTTGGGCTTGGCTCCGGAGCGGCTCAGCATGGGGCTGCGTGAGTCCAACTGTCCCACTGCGGCTCTGAAGGGGCAGGCGGGCGGGATCGAGTGCCGAGTGAAGCAGTACGGAAAAAGGATGAAGGGGATACAGGAGATTTTAGGAAGACATGGGAACTGGCAAGATGAGGGATGGAAGCAGTAAAGCAGAAGTAAGTAAAACCAGATTAACATGAGGACGGTGCGAATGAGATACAGGAGGAGGAGAAGCATGCCACAGGTGAATCCCAGAGTAGACTTGATGATTTATTCCATTAATACTAACAGTGGCGTATCAGCTGAGCGGCTCCTCCTGTGGAATGTGGGATTAATGGCAGAGTAATGCTGAGATTAGAAAGCAGGCGGGAGTGACAGAGGAGGTCATACACGAGAAGGGCTTCTTACCTGTAATAGGACGAAAGAGACATGTAGGAAAGTGGAGCAAAGGTTGGAAACAAGCTATTGCAATGGTCAAAAAAGTTCACTCAAATTTTACAAAAAAAGTCAGTGTGCATAATAAAGATCGAAACATTGACATTTCTTAAATAAATGATACAGCAACATCTTTCTCAATTGAAGCTTTTTCTGCTTTTAGTCAAAGAAGAAGTGGCTGGGAATTGGCTTTGTGGCATAAAACCACTTAATCTGTTGCCTACTAATGCCCCTTTTGTGCTCAATTTTCACTGCAGAATATTTCATCAGGGGGTGAAGTGGTCCATCTTTATCCTGTAGTAGGAGGAAGTAACAGAGTTGTCGCAAAAGTCACATAGTTCCTGAAAGATCAAGCCTAAATGGGACAGCCCCGTGTTCAGTGGTGTATGAGGTGTATGCTGTAAATGCACAAAAAAAGAACAGCGTGTGTGTGAGGTGCAGTTTATGCAAATTAGCCATGTGCTTTTTGGTTTCAATTTCACCTAGTGCCTATATGCGTTGTTACATCGCCCAAGTTGTCGGCTTATGCCACAGTAAAAGCTCCAGTATGTGGCAGACGGAGTATATTGAGAACATATAAAGGTTTTACTTCAAAATATTTTGTTATGGAATAAGGTGTAATTCTAACCTTTCAAGTAAACGCACATGTTGAGTATATATTTGGTAAATGAATTGGGAGAAACAGTACTTTTTTGCTTAGTTACCAAATCTTTTAATGAAAAGGCCTGCAAATACTACAGAGCAGGACATTGCTGCACTGCAAAAGTTATTTACTGAGTTTGTAATGTTGATGACAGATTTTTATTATTGCTATAATGCTAATCCGGGTTTTGGAAATCAGCCAAAGTCCACTCACTCAGCAGTTCTTATGCAGAAAAAGCTCAGGCTACCTGAAGTTAAGATTCAATTAATTGAGTATTTCTGGATACATTAACCTGACACATACTGCCTGTAACATCTGATCACTCAACTCATCTTTCTAGAGCACTTCAGAGCCATTTATCTAATCACACAATATGTCTGCTGCTCTCTCTTCCTCCTGTCATCTGCTGCCTCCAGCCCCTTCTAACAGACAGTGGTTAAGTCTGTTTGGCCAACATGGAAGATCCTGTAATCTGTAGGGCTTTCCCTGCCTTCTACAGCCGCTGTAATGAGGGGGTCCAGGTTTCACCTGTATTTTGTCAAAGCAAGGGGTGAATTAAAGCTTGTTTATTAAGCTGACACTCCCATTCATTAAGCTGGCGAGGATAGTGACATCTCCTGAAACCGTAATGACAAATCTAATTTTGTGAGGCAAACTTAATCTTAATATAAAAAGTGAAAAGTGAGCTAATGTTTTTTTAAGTAGTTAACATGTCAAATGTTGCTTCAGTTGGGCTTGAATGTTAACACAATGTTTTTGCTGAACAGTCAGGCATTCTGGGTGCACAGGGAATCAGGGGATCATGTGAGTTGTTATTTTATGGCATTTGGCTTGTAGTTTGGAATTCTGATTGTCATGCTCTGTGTTAAAAAGGCCTTCTGTCCAAAGGTGATGGGTTAGGAACTGTAAGCATTACCAGCTGCAGCATCAAAGGCCCGGCCGCACTGTTCATTTAACCCAGATCCGTCACACTCTGGTTTAGCCCCTGATTCAACCTGTAATGTAGACATTTAGCAGAGGGCTTCAGACTGAGACTAATGGAGAGTTATGGATATGAATTAGCTTTCACTTCTAACCGGGACATGTCAAAGGTGCTTTGCTGTATTTGAGAATCAGTGTGTGCCTTCATAAATAATACAGTCGAAGCAGTGGCATCATAACTAGTGTTGTGTTTTCCACAAAGTTATATTCTTTGGAGAAGTGTGCTTTTCTAAATAAATCTACAGTGGACAAGCTCATACAGGCATTTAGAGATAAATATGGGTTTGTCATTGGCTAAATGTAATGTTGCTAGCTTACAACAAAAAACATCACAATACAACATGTGGTGTGATTCAACAGTAATGTGTGTGTGTGTGTGTGTGTGTGTGTGTATGTGTTAGAGTCTGCATATTAGTCACAGCTTGGACTGCGATCATAGCTTGACAAGGCCATTTAACTTAACTACTCTCTGAATTTACATACATGGGACAGAATCAAAGTATTCCAAATGCTCATTCAAAAAATGAGCTAATACCAGTCTTATTTGTAGCTAAATGTTTAAAAATGTAGCTACATAACTCTGCAATCAACACTCCGAGTTTCAGAGTTGAATGCATATGAATGCAATAAATACAATTACAGCCATTCCATGAACATTCAGATGTTTGCAAAAATGTTTTTAAGTTAGGTTTTTTTTAAGACTTTTTCCACCTTCATTTGACAGATGAGATAGTAAATAGACAGTAAACAACCACTGAGAGTTTGAGAATGACATGGAGGATGCTTGCTTGAGATGGGAGTCAAACCCAAGACCCTCCAGTTGTGTCTGTAATCTACCAGGTGAGCCACTGAGGCAGCCTATTTTAAAAGTCTGATCACATTCTCACAAGAGCAATAATTCACATCTCTCTAACCTGTTTACCTGGTTACTTAAAAGGTAATGGACTAAAATGGACAAGTTCATCCTCACATGCAAAGACCTTGCAAAGACAGGGGGAGACTGTTAGAGTCCACTTCTGACTTTGGCGTTCAACAGTCATTGATAAAGTGCTTAGCGGCAGGAAAATTAATGAATCCGGCCTGACTAGGAGAGGGGGGGTTTGGGGAGGAGGATGTGGAGGAGGGCTGTTGGGGGTAATCCTGTTCCAGCTAAATGGCTGATCCCTCTCATTCCACAGATATCAAATGTCAAAAGTTAAATTAGCCTGCTAGCCTCAGATAGGAGTTAACATGCTTTTAAATGGGGCGGGGGCCGATTCCTGCTCCCTCTGGGATGGCGGGCAGGTGCCTTTGATGTGTCTAATTATCCAGCTCCTTCTAAGTGCTGGCTAACTGTCTTAATAGCGTCCTCTATGTACCACTGCATACTTAAACACTTATTGGCTAACTGTGACAACTTGTATTTCTATGTATGATGGAGCGAGCACAATGTTGTAATACAGAAAGTTATGTATTGCTTGATGCTATCTTTTAGTCGTCACTTTTATCCTCACTTTTGTTGGATATTCTTGCATTGTGTACGTCTCACTGCATGCTAAAATGTGCTGGTGTATGGTGTAGATGCATGAAGTGGTCTTGTCTTTATTCCATACATTACAGGACAGCATTACAGGAAAATGTCAAATTAGGTGTATGCATAGCAGTAATTTCACTAAAACAAGAATTGCTTGTCGTACTAATACATCACACTAGAGGACAGTAAGATTTTTTTTATGGAAGTCTACAGATGTAGCATTAAAACGGACAGTAGCTCAACTTTTTGCATTCGCAAGTGGAGGATAAATTGGGCACAGGGCTGACTGAAAGGAGCACAAAATTAACTCGTGTTGTGAAGGTGGGTAAGAACTACAGTGGCATTTGGATCATAGTTACTTGAAATTGCTGTATTATTCTTTCTATTTTATCCAAACTGTTGGCTCTGTGCTTCTTTGCTTTGGCTGCATGTTCATTTCTCTTGGCGAACTGTTCCTAATCTAAGTGCCACAGACTTAGTCCGGATCACTCCAGTGTCAGGAGTGGGATTCCAGTGCTGGGGCCCAGCGGAAATCTGGCCCGCTCCAGACTGGTGGGCAGCATGCCTAGATCCACCCTAACAGACCCACTATCCCAACCGGTCCTAATTGTGCCCTAGCATGCAATCACTTTTTATTGTTACAAAGGTCAGTCTAAATAACTACCAGGTTATGGCTGATCATAGAGCATGTGAAGCAATGCTTATTCAGTCTTCAAGCCAATCAGTGCGCTAAATGGCTTTTTTTCTCTTTGAAGCTTTGATCAAATGCATTTCTTGGTGTTTGAGTCTTCAAAGAATGCAGGCCAAGGTGCCCTTTGAGTGAAAAACCTTAAAAGCGTAACTATCCATGGTCAAAATGCATCAGTGTGCATTTCAGAGTCTAGGCTTTTAGCTCACTCTGTGCTCAATGCTCATTGCTCCCTCACAATGTGGCCCTGATGAATGGTAGTGGGGTTTCGGGCCGCTCTACGGTGGGCCTGTACCCCTAATGGGTGAATAAGAAGGGGTAGCTGGGGGCAGGCAGAGGCTTGGCACGACACAACCCCGCTGTGAGGCTGATTTGAGGTGAGCGCAGGGAAGAAGGAAGGAGCCACGCAGCCTTTGATTTGCCCCTCCCCAGCCTCAGGGCTTGGAGGCTGGAACTGCGAGATGCTGCGTTCTGGGTGCATCCCAGTGGACCCCCAGCGGCAGTGAGAAGGAGCTGGGACCGCATACTCGGAGCTAAGGGGTTGGGGTGTGGGTTGCTACGAGGCAAATTGAGATGTGGGAGTCGTCAAATTAGCTTAGATGATTATTGAAAAGGGCATTTGGCGGCACGGTGTGGGAAATCAATGGCTGACAAAGGATGTCTAACCAGGAGAGGGAACATCCTGACCTGCCTTCATTTTCCTCTGCAATTTAGTCAAACATCAATCATAAGCTGATTATTACAATTGCCAATTCAGGATTTGAAAAAGTTTTGAAGGATGAACTTAGTTTGTCAAAGTTTACTATTTCAAAATGTTGTGCTGTGTTAAAGAAGACTACATGTACATGCCTCAAACTTGTATCTGTCAGTATTCTGTTTTTTTATCAGTCCTGGAGAAGTCCAAAAGAAATGTGTAATGTGTCAACATATGGTTTCTGACAGCTGCACATGAACAAGTGTGAACCCATTTGAGTGCGATTCAGCAAAAGAGAATCTACACAAACAATACACTTTCAAACTTCTAAACTGATTAGTAGTAATTAGACTGTTTATGTAACATCTATACTGGAACTTTTATCAAGACCTCTGTAACCTTTCCGGAAGTCACAACTGAACTGAATCAGAAAAGCATCCCAGCTTCTGGTGTCATCAAGCTTGTCAGCCAAGACATTTACCAGAAAAAGTACCCCACACAATTGCGCTAATCTACCCCGCTCTTGTTGTGTTGGGCTCGGTGGAGTTTGAGCGGTCTCTCTTTCTGCCTGCGCTAATCGTGAATGATTCCCTGTGTCTATTGCGCCAATGCCAGGGCCAGTGAATCAGGTAAGCCTAAGCTGCTTGGAGAGGTGCTCTTATTAAACTCTAGCCAGCTGCTGGAATTTTTCATCCCCTTTTCATTGTTAATTGGGGAGACTCGAGTCTTTCCCGGGAGTTGATTTGCAAGAGAAAGAAAAAAAGGAGCAAGAGATTATTGCACAGGAGGAGAGCCGCTTTGAAGAAGTGTTTGCGATTTGATTGTATATCCTCCACTCTTCTTCGTCTTGTTCGCTCCCAAGCCAAAACCTGTTTGTGCCACTGATTGTTTGAGAAGTTCGAAGGTGGATTGCGGTTTTGGCTCAGAGGTACAGCAGCAACAACACCTCTGATGTTTAGGCGTTTTGAAAAAGACTAAGAGTTACAATGGGCATCGGGCCTTTGTGCACCTTACATGTCCTGGCTTTGGAGAGTTCCGACCCGGGGGCAAATCAGTTGTTTGGGAGTCAAGGACATATTCGACAAACAGCGATCCCTTTTCTGATCCTCTAGGACTACCTTCAAAGATAACAAGCTTTTGTTTCCCTTGTCTTTCATTGAATTGCCCGGGCACCCTTAACTTTAGCCCCTCTTGTCTTCGCGCCCAAGGAATTGGCCCTACTCCATATCTCATTATCTCCTTTGAATTTCATTTTGTCATTGCATCCGCACCCTCTTTTATGGCACTCTATTAAAGGCCATTCTTGGAGTTTTCTCTGAAGGTATTTGAACCAGTTTTACAATAAGGGAAAAGGGAGAAAAAAACCTGGGCTTTAGCATTTAATGAGTGGCTTGCTGGGGGTGAAAAGAGGATAGAATGCAAGTGCGGCTTGTAGAGGAGAGAGTGGGAGAGGAAGAATGCAGGAATGGAGCACCAGGTACCATTATAGTGGCAGAGAAAGCTCCTGAAATACTAGAGCTGGGGCGTGTGCTCTGATCAGGACGGCAGTGAGCACAATTACCTTCTTTTCAAATCCTTCAGTGACACTGCAGGAGGAAGGAGGACTTTGAAAGTTGAAAGGCAGGAGCTTGCTTTCAACCTCAAACGCGAGCAGGAAAGGGCTCTGAAATTTGTTCAGTGCTCCCCATCCACCATTAGGTTGTTTCTTCCTCTCGCCTCCAGGCATTTAAGCGCTTTTTGAAAAGATGTTAAGAAATTCAATCACCATAGAGAGAGTGAGGGAGAGAGGGAGCGGGATAGTTCTTTTTTCTTTTTTTGAGAGGCCGGCTTTCCTCTGGTCCACAGAGAACTGGCCGGCTGCTTTGTGTTGTGCTGAATAGAACAGCTAACTGGTAGAGGACTGGATGCAACAACCATGGGAAAAGAGGAGGAAATAAAAGAGGAATGAAAAATAAGGGAGGGAAAATGGGATAGGGTCTGTTGGGTGGATGGTTGGAGTTGGAGGAGTGTTGCACTGTCCAACTTTTAAAAGTTGCATGTGTTTACCTTCCTGTCTTCATTAGCCACTTTGGACAGATACCTGACAGGTAGAGATAAAAACACTTTCAGTTCCTTTCACCTGAAATCCAAACCATAGTTGATCATCTTGTTTTCAAGGCATTTGTTTTGGTCATTTTGGGCACACAGTATGCCCTAAAGAACTTTTTACATGCCCAAATCATGTTAGTTATGTGAGTTGAGTCCTTCTGTATTCCACTTTTGATTGGCTTATAACAGAAAGGCATCTAATTTAAACATGTAAACAGACTGCCATAAAGCTGTTGATCCTTTGCTGTTGGTTATTTTATTGGGTTACATGTTACATTCACCTCTAGCAACTTAAAATGCAATGTTTAACACAGAAATGTGCCAAAACCACCTTGTAAACTCATTTAGTTTCACTTGGCTTTAGATAAACAAACATACACATTTAATGCCCTTATTGTAGCTGTACTAATAAAAAATAAACTTAAAATAACTCCTGGTAAAGGTTAGGAACAGGAAACAAATCTTGATTATTCAAAAAGTCAGCCAAACCGCCAACTCAGCCACTTCTTAGATGTTAAACTTCTTCTCGGATGTGAACTCCCACATAAAAGTCCTTACTTGTGTCTCTAAAAAAACCATCTAAACCACAGGGTCTGACTAAACATTGTTTGAATTCTGGAAATGTGAAGTAGTAATATAAACCCTCAGAGACTGGGTTCCGATAAATGACTCCTTTACTGCTAAATGTTTCTTTAACCATTTAGGGTTGTATGGACCTCTAATGAACCCCTTAATGTGGTAGATTGCACAATGATGAACCCCCCCTGTGGTCAGTGGAGGGAGATGGTGTGACTGTGACACTGCTGTGATTGAACTATTAGCCGCTTGACCTCCCTTTAAGCGAAGATATCAGGGGGTCACCGAGAAAGAAAAAATGAAAGAAATAGCAGTTGACATGAGGAAAAACTGCAAAAAAAATAAAAAATAAAATGATAAAGTACTCATGTAGTATAGTTAAACAAGAATGTGAATCTCCTGGGTAGCTTTTTTTAGAAGTTTGGCAGATGATTTATGCCAGTATCAGTATTTGCTAGCATTACAGCGATACCATCTCTGGTCCCAGTGATGAGTCTATTTATAAAACATCAAATATCTGTATGAACACAAGAAAAAGAGCTCATAAATAAGTCGACGGTTTCTACTTTCCCAAATGTAATGCTAGATTTGATAGAGTATACACAGTTCAAGCCTGCACTTACACGGCTATATGCTCCCTTCCCTTGGCAGCAGTTTACAGTCTCAACGTGTTTCAATCCATGTCAGGAAACCCATTTCAAAATCCCTTTATGTTAATATTGCGCTTTGCAAGAGCAGACCTATTAATCCAGCTTTAACCGTATAAGTGCCATTATTCCCTTAATAAGATCACTGGCTGTGCAGTACAGGATTAAATACTTATATCATAACTGACGCTGTCATTTTCTTCGGATGGGAGCCTCTGTGGCTGTCAGTTCCGCATTAAAAATCCTTGAATCTGGTGCCAGTGCAGCACAGGGACGAGACAAGGCCGAATGCAGGTAATAGATGTGGGAGAGTGAGGAGAATAAACGTGGGACCTATGGGTTTCTTCTGTTCCTCACTGAATTTCATTCTCCTATAGCATTTTTTCTGATGGCTTCTCCTCTAGTCTGAAGTGGCACAGCACTAAAGCAGCCCCTCTTCAGCGTTTAAGGTTTTTTAATCTGTCCCTCTCCTTTGGTCTTAATTGGTTGTTGGACGCTGTTGGTTTGCAGTGCGTAGTGGGGGAGCTTCGTACCGCTAGGCTGCTAATACAGAACCTCTGGCGCCAGTGTAGCGGCATTTTGCCAGGCTCACCGTGAGACATTAATACAAGCAGGATCACTGAGGTGTACCAATGACCAAAAGTCTCAGTGGGATAAATGTAATAGCTCAACATGGAGGCTATTCAGAGCAGCAAATGAGGGATCTGGGACAGGAGAATAGATCAGACCATGGGCCCTTTCAGACCTTGTTTTACCAACACATCTTCTCTCTTTATCAACTCACTGTATTCAAATTTGGCAAAGAGTCTGCATTAGATTGATTCTAACTTTCCTGGTTCATATGCAAAACTATACTGGATACAGATACATGCAAACCAGGCCACCTCCAAATGTGTCATCAGATTTCAATCTTTCAGAACACATTTATGAGTGCATTAACACACTGTGTTTAAGCTTTTGGAGGGAAAAAAAAACAAAACAAAACTAGGAGACCATTAGAATTTTCAATTACCAGGACCAGAAGAGATTTTCTTGCGTAGACTAATAGATGAAATTAAACAAACTTTGCAGTTTAAAAGGAAGAACCACTATAATATTTACTACTAAAACATCACACATGCCAGGTGGTAAATGCAGTTCAATTCATTCTCTGTGTCAATTCAGCAGGATGGGATGGACTACTACTACCTGTGTTGTAATCTTCAAGCTCAGTTTCCATTGGTTGAAGCTATATATGTAAACTCTTGGGACATGTTGGGATTCCTCCTCTTGACGTGTTCATCAGCCATTAAGGTGCCAGTAAGGTCATGGCCTCATGGCTTCTGTCAACCTGAGGCAGTTTAAATAACTGTATCCTATTGCATATAGCCCATAGGCCCTTTGTCAAAGACTTATACAACGTTGCAAGACCTTTGGACCCTCATATACGTCAGGTCAGGGGTTACGCCAAAGGTCAGGGGCCTGGCCTGTTTGGTGGAACTCAGCCCTTGAACTATACTCCACATTTATTCCTTTTACCCAGCAAGCCATGACTGTGGACCCAAAAGAGTGCAGTTGTTCTTCTTTTGCTCTTAAACAGGAGCAAGAGGTTAGTGTCGATATGAGCCATTTGTTTCTCAAAAGAAATGTAGCTGTCCTCCTTCATGGAAATTCATTTTTCAATAACTTGCAAAAACGTAAAATCTGTTTGATTGTGTGAAATATAGAAACTTGGTTGTTTGTCTTTTCTCACTATCTGCTTCTGAACTCCCATATATGGTTCACTGGATAAAAAAACTAGAAGTAATCCCAGGTTGCAGTTGTACAAATCTCACCTCCTTATTTCTATGAATGACTACAACATGAACTGGCTGATTTAATATAACGTGTGCTATTCTCAGTTTCTTCTTCTATTCTGTCTACAGAGGATGAGAGTTCAGGCACACCTTACCACAGAGAGAGACGCAATGCCATCAGTTCCCAGGCCCCAACCTCCGGAGCCCCCGACAGGAGTGTGACCGAGGAGCCCTCCACTTCCACAGAGGAGCGGCCTTCACAGCTCAAGAAAGAGCTGCACAGCACCCTGCCCCATCTACCCGACCATGCCCTGCCATACCGAGGCACTTTGATTGCCATGGACCCCCGAAACGGCTACTTTGACTCTCACTACTGTAAGTACATTACCTTGCAATTTTGATTTGTAGAAGGGCCAACAAATTCACTGCACTGCAATGAGGGTGGTATTTTCATTTTAATCCAAAAGAAGGTTCTGGGGGTTTTTGTTTAATTTGTTTGAAATTGCTAAATGGCTATAAATCTGTGGGACGTTGCAGGTAAGTGGGACGGGATCAAAGACAAACAATCTCAGATGATAACCAAAGACATATGTCACATGTCATATTAAGTTCTAGTTGCAATTCTCTTGCACACTTTTTTTCTGTGCACTCTTTTCTTCTTTTTTTAATCCTTTTTTTCTAATCACACAGCTTGCTTGCGTTTTGTTGACCATCCTGGTCAGCGTTTTAAAGTCATCACTTAGTTTAATAAAGAAACTTAACAAAGATATACAGTATGAGTCACAATTTTTGTGAAGTGTAAGCTTTTGTATTACTTTCTCTATGGCCCTTAAAAAGGCAATAAGCATACATAGTAAGAAGTCATGCTTTAAAAAAACGGTGTCTGCCTTTTGTCCTCTAACTTTTTCGAACTTAATGTGTCAAGGTAAAGAGACTTCACAGTTCAAGGACAAGTTAATAGCACTCTGAAAGTTTAGTGCGCCTTTACTTGAGGTAAGAGACAGGACTACCAGATGCTTAGGCTTGACAGATTCATCCACACATGTTCACACTAACCATAAACCAACTCTTAACTCCCCAAATATAACGATTGGGGACCTGCAGTTTGTTCCCATATGGTTGCCAAGTTCCCACAAATGACTGTACCAACACATTTACATTCCCATAAAGTAATAATTACATAGCCACTCAAATACACACACATTTGTCTTGTGTTGTGCCTGGGAAGTTAGTATGGGGAACGGCCGGCGTAGCTTCTTAATTCCCTCATTAGGGGCCTGTCTGAACACAGTACTCCACTTTCTCTCATCAACACACACTTCAAAGCCCCAAAGCAGCGGCGAGTCAAACCTCACCACCCCCTTACTCTGCTTCTCTGTCTCTCTCTGGGACCTGGAGCCTGTGTGAGAGAAACAGAAACTAATGGAGATGAAGCTTGAGAGATTGGGGTGAATCGAGAGCTGTGGCTGGAGTGAGATACCGACGATTATTTGGGGTGAGATAGTCAGTACTAGTTGGTTGGAAGTGTGTGTCTTGTGTGTGTATGTGGCAAGACAGAACAGGAGATAGATGATTGTGGAGTAAGAGGCTGATTAGGAAGGTTAATTCAGCAGCCACTGTAGCCAGGACTTAGCCCGCAGACAAGGATTTGATGTGATAGCTTGTTTAGTTTGGTTAAATTGGCTCTGAATTGGGCCAGACAGAGTGGGACAGAGTGATTTTAATCCAAAGGCAATAATGAAAACTCCAGTGGACCCCAACCTTTTTACTGTAACTCTATTTATTCAGGCACTTCATTAGTTACTGCTACCTTGTGCTTGGGTGCCTTAGAGTCACAAGGGTGCCTCCCTAAGAGAAAGGTTACTTAAAACCAGACATTGGTGCTGTGGACCTAGGGCCCTGGAGGGCAAAACATTACTGCCAATTACATCCTGACCTAACTCAGCAACACTGCCACTTCTCATTTTATGTGTGTGGGGGGGTATGTGTGAAGGAGCTCTGGAGGTTCCAAACCACTGAAGCCTGTTGGGTGGGTGGGGGTAGAGTGGGGAGTAGAGGGTCACAGCGAGGCTTAGGGTCATGTGGAAAAATCACAGGCTGAAATGGAGAGTTCAAAGGCAGCAGGAGAAGTCAAAAGGGCCGCGGAGCTTTAAGAGGCTTTCTTTGTGCATTGAGACTCAAGAGGCTGGAAGACTGCAATCATGTAAGGAAGAGGAGAGGGGCGAACAGCAAGGCATGCTGGGAAGAAACAGTGAGGTTTTACTTCTTACCGACGTAACCCTTTGTATATTTTACCTTGCTATATGAAACAAATTTTTTTTTTTGATGCACCGTAATAGTAACTGGTAGGGCATGTATAACATTTCTTTTTCGTTTCTGTAACAGCTTGGGCAATATGCTTCATGTATCACTCTTTGTCCCCAAACTAATATTTCTGCCCACTGTTTCATATTAAAGGCAAAATTATCCCAAAACTAATGAGTCAAAAACAGTCACACCATAGACCCCCAAATTCTTGGTTCTACATAATGGCCAGTGGAGCGTCTCAAAATGACTTCTGTTTTATTACAACAACAATTTTGTAATGAACTTGCCTATATTCTGAGTTTGATCTGTAGTCAAAATTTTGATTTGTTTTAAACCCGTCAATATAACTTTGAACAAATTTGTATTTCATTCATATATTCATTTTATTTCCACCAACTACCCTTTATGGGGGGCTAGCGCCTATTCCAGATGCTTTGGGTGTGAGGTACCCCTGGACAATCGCTCCCATTCTGCCAGACATTTATTGACACACAACCATTTACTCTTATGTTCTCTATTGTAGATTTAGAGTCGGAAGCTCGAAGAAGATATGCAGACTTCACACAGAAAGGCCCCACACATTTAAATCTATCTACTATCTTTCTCTTTGTGTTTCTGATGCAGTTTTCTGATCCTGTCTATTCCCACAGACTCATAATCTGTACAGAGCACTGCTGCGTAAAGCACTTCCTAGAGGCCTCAGGTGTTAAGGACCTGGGGTGTCCCTAAAGGCAGTGGTCCCATTCCGTCTGATTGAAACTAATACCAGAGCTCCAGTAGTCTGAGGGTCAGCGGGGCGAAAGGGTCCCCCTTAAAACCTCCTCAGCTTCATTCCTCTTCCTCTTACTCTGCTTTGAACCTGAGGCCTGTAGCATCTGCCGCCAGTGCTCTTTTAGGTGTAAAAAGCCACCGACATCTGCGCACACACACCCGGGTCCTACTCCAGCAGCGGCAGTCCCTTTCTGTGAAGGGTTTGTCACCTCCTTAATGCATCCCAGGTGTGTGCATGTGTGTGTGTTTGTGATGAAGAGGGGACCCAAAGCCTTTCTGCTGTGCTTGCACTGTGCACCACGCCATGCAGCAGACAGCCAGGTAAATCCGATTACTCTTAGCGCCGCTGTGTGTCAGTGCTTAATGTGGCTAAATGCGACGGCACCTGCAGCCTCCCCACACCTGGACACTGGGTCGTTAACGCGGTGGCGAAGCTCTGGGAGGCGTGGGAGTTGAACAGCGACACAAGATCCAAAAGGGGCTTTATCTTCAGGGGTCTGTGCACTCTCTAAATCTCTGCTATTCACCCAGACTTGTGCTCTCCCACTCCTCAAACGTTTATGGCCAAAGACTGTGTTTACTCTGGTTTTTACACCCACTTCAGCGCAGAATACGAGGCACTAAGGAAACATTGCTCCTATTGTTAGCATTAGCTAATCGTGGTGATGCACGAGTCTTAGCCGCTTTTCTTGAGCAAACACTGGATAAGAGTCCATATCCTTCTTACCACAACACTAATACACGGGGCTTTACTGCGGGATCAGAAAAAAGGATTGGGATAAGGATTAATGAGGGGGAAGTCTGTTTTAAGATTTTAATTGTGTGAAGATTGAATGGGATGCGCAGCAAAAACATCTGTTTACATTGTGTCATGATTAGTCGGTCAGCGGTCCTGCAGCAACAGTGAGCCTACTTGCTGGCAAAATGTGGCTTTCTCCAGGGGGTTCTTTCTTTTTTTAAGTGCCCACGTCTTAAACACTTGCCCTTCTTTGCAAGTCTGAACATATCCAAAAAGACCAGTTTTCTTGCAGACTTACATTTACAAAAACAGTGATGCTACAGTTGCATTTTCATGCTCCTTTCCATGAATTGTGTGAACGGTCTCATTTATGCCGTAGTTACTACCTCATGTTGCAGGATAGAGACACTTTACCTCTTAACACCCTTCAGGCCAGCATTGTGCAATTTAGAATGAGACAAGAAAAGGACAGGAATATCCTGCAACAAAAAAATGAGCATAAACCTGCCTTGTGAAGCATGTATTGTTGGATGCATTAGGTCATTAACAAGGGTAAATCGGACAAATTAAGAGTCACTGGACTGTAATTGCTGCCCATTGGTCTTTTTGTCTTGGACTGCCTCCTTTAAAAATCTCCCCCTGATCTTTCTGCCAAGGCGTAATCCTTACACCAAAGCCTCTCTGTCCTTGCCTGATCTCAGAAACCAAGCCTGCTAAGCTAGAGGCAGCGGAGGTATGGATATCTTGGCCACAGGATTCCTTCACATGTATCGCTGTAAACCTCTGCTCTGAGCCTGGCCAGAGGTGACTGCTGCTTGGATCACAGTGGCCCTGTGCTTAAGGGAAGTGTGAACACTTAGCCGTGGTGGAAGCCTCGTTCCAGACTTTATGGAGCTGTGGGGGCGGTGGGCGACACAGTCACAGGGGTTAAACTCCAAAGTGCTGTGCAGAGCTGATCTCAGGTCTACTCGGCCGTAGCACACCAGCCGCTGCCCTGGCGTCAGTCTGTCTGCCTTAATATCAAAATGCAGCTGACCATTGAACTGAATGAGCTAGCTGTCACCAAAGTGAACGTGATCCACACAACAATGACCCTGAGCCCTCTACAGTTAATTACAGTGCTTGGTCACTCGATTCATATGGACTTTCCTGAAGCGCTGAAAAAGAGCTGCAAGCTATGTAACAAAGTACTTTTTAGTGTGCCCAACTAAGTTACAAACATTTGTGTTTAGAGATCACTCTTTAGAACAAACTTTCCGACTTTAAACTCGACAAGAGCTGGATGGGAATCAGTTTAAACTTGCTCCCCCCCAAAAGAGCTGTGGGATACAGAGAAGAGCCTGGGGTGAGAAGACACGTGCCTGTTTCAAGTCTAAGTGTTTGTCTTTGTGATTGTTTCAATATTGGCTTTTTGAGTGTGGTGGCACGGTGTAGTCCCCCAGCAGTGTGCCGGCACAGAGAAGCCTGAGGCACACTGCAGGCAATGGAGAGGGATCCCTTCCATCCACCTCCTTTCATCAAGAAAGAACAACATGGGCATGTACTCTGCAGTGGCCCCTTGGTCCAGCACACCAGGGATAATCAGATGATCCCCTTTTATACAGCTTATTAGAGGCATCGCATGCTCTAAGATAGGCGATATTCTCCTATGTATGTGCTTGATGATTCAAAGGGGTTAAGCAGAGTTTGAAGTGCTTTGAGAACACACTTTTGTCTTGAGGTCATGTGGTGCTCTTGTTAGCGCAAAGCTGATGCATGTGAACGGAAGATCTCCAAAAAATGGCAGCTCTCGTTGACAATGACAAGATTAAATGCTAACAGGCTAAAGAAGAATTAAAAAGAACTTAAGATGTTCAAATACTCAGCATTTCTTGGTATCACTACAGCAACATCTGTCTGTGTGTTTTACTTCCTTCTGAATGCATTTTCTTAATCAGGCAATTCACAGTGGCAGAGCTAAACAATGGTGCTGTTGTGATTAAAATAGGGCTTTGCTTCGTCCTGTAAATTCAGTGGCAAATCAGCCACAACACTGGCTTTAGCAAGATAGACTACACTATAAAAGCAATTCTCATAGGAACATTTTCTCATTGCTGGTTAAACACTCAAATGCCTTTCTATTGGATAAATTTACTTCTCCCATTAGGATAATCACTTCTTCTCGTGAACAGTCAGTTGGTCTTTGCCCTATGACATGTTTGTTTTCTCCGTATCCCAATCACATCACTTCTTTTTGTATTTGCATTCCTCTCACACAGTGGTCACGATAAGCACCCCCTTTAAGCCAACAACCCGTATCTTGCTCTTGTCTCCAGGGGGCCGCAAGTATATATTGTTCTACACCGTAAGGATGGCTGATGAACATGGTATAATTAAAATGTTTCTAGCAGCTGGGTGCAACTTAAGATATCGCAGTGGAAGGGAGCTGAGTCTAAGGGCACAAGTGAGACAGAGGGCTATGGGAAGAGTGGTGAAAAGGAGGGGGGGGTGTAACAAGGCAGAAAATGAAGAGAGACATAAAAGAATGGGAGCTCGAGGAGGTCAGGCCCATCACAGGCTTTAATGTTGCCTTCAAAGATGCCTGGGACAGGTGGCAGCTCCAGACAATCTCGCACCACAGAGCAGCATCCTCTCAGGAGGAGATAAGGGATTCCTCCATCCAGGCACCCTCCTCCTCCTCTGCCTCCCGTATGCCCACACTCCCCTCCTCCTCCTGTCTCGGGGTTCTCCCAGACATGCTGCTTTGATGTGGCTCAGTATGAACGGGCAGCTGAGGGCCATTGGGCTGCTGCTTTGCTCTTTGAATGACATCATATTTGCGCGCCTTCCTTCTAATATGGTATAACTGTACCGAGCAACAGGGCAATCAGAAAAACGCTGGAAGTAGGGATCGTCAAAATGTAGCTTTTTCATCAGCTTTGTGTGGGATACTTGCTTTTCTTTTGGCATGTGTGTTATCTTTTCTAATGCCACCAAGAAACGTGGACAAAATGGAGAGGTGTAAATTAGGCAATGTGGATCATACCACAGTAAAAGGACCCCAAGATTTGGTTGAAATTGCTAAAACTGCAAAGAAGAGTGGTTTTGCAGATTCTATGGTTTTGTATGCTATATTAATTCCCAAACAATATTCAAAATGAGAGTCAAATCTAAGCTGAACTGTTTCTATTAGATTGTCTAGTCTAATATGTTAGGGCACATTAAAACAGATCTGTTGAACTGGTGCAACATTCTTTTGTGGTCTTAGGTGGTCTATAAACTGGGGAAAAAGTTCCAAAATCATCTTCAAGGATATACAGTATCCTTATCTAGTCACTCTGTTCTCAGTCCTCCTCCTTTACCTCTCTCCACCCTTTCACTCGTGCTGTAAACCTCCCGTGCCCTCTCTGCCCTCCCTACACATAATGCTTTGAAGTTGCTCAGTGTGGGTAGGCAGCTGTAGGCCACGGGGCTGCTGCTGCATCGCTGCTGGGCTACTGGGCTCGTGGACCGTTGGGATCTGACTCCAGCTCGACTCAATCAGTGGGGCTCTTCGGTGCCCAGCACTTTCAGGTCTCATTAAATCGCTCCGGCAAGGCTAATCCTCTTTAAGGTTTACACGGGCCCCAGTTTGTCTCTCTGCCCAGGCTCAGTGAACCCCCTGGGCGCCACCTGCATGACAAAGACTCAAATCACTGTGACACAAGTTTCTCCGTCTGTTGCCTCCATCCTCCACTCTTTCTGATTCCATGGTTCTAGTTTGCTGTCCCCTGTGCATTCTGCTTTTTTCGTTCTCCTCCCGTTTCCCTTGATAGTACCTAGGCGTGGTTGTAAGTCTTTTAGGATTATTTGGGAGGAATCTGTTGACAGCAGTGCCATAAATGGATTACAAGTTTGTCCTTGTTTTGGGATGCTGTGAGGAGGGAAAGGAGAGATCAGGAGGAAGTGCTTTGAATAATGAGCAGCAATGAAAAAGAGAGAGACCCAGAGCAGGATTAACTCAAAGAATTAATACAAGAGGGTGAAAGAGAGGGTAAGGTGACAGCGATGTACACACTGAAGAGAAGAACATACCAGAATTCCAGATGTTTCTGCTCTCATATGACCTAATTGGTCCAGAAGCCCCTAGTCTAGCCTGGTGCAGACCAGCAGCCATTTGTCTGATTGCTATGACACTGGGCTTTGTCTTCCCTCGGTGACACACAGTTTCCTCCATTAGCCCAAATAATGGTCACACATACCCCGAGAGGCCCGCGCTGACTTTGTCTAATGTTTGCTTCAAAAATGGTCCAGATTCATTGTCTAATTCTTGAGGTATTATTTGTCTTCTAGAAATTTCTTTTACGTTAGCTGTATATAAAAAAAACATAGAGAAACAAACAGGGAATACAGATGTGTACAAAAGAAATGATTCCCTCGCAGTTGCTAGTCTGCTTTAAGATTAAAATGCACAATGACTATCTCACATCCACATGCTGCCTCCAGGCCTAGGCCATATCTGCAACAAAACATGTATACGGTCAGTCTGTCATCCACTGATTGCTATCAGAATCACTCCTGTGACCTTAGTCCAGTCAGCAAATCAGAATAATTTTTCATATTACGTATACATATTCATCACACACAAGAAACACTGATTCTTGACAAAATACTGCATTTCATTTGTGCTATGACCTTAAATGCTGAAATAAAGATCTCAAAAATATCGAGCCCCCGGCCAAGTATAAATCTTACAGGGAGGAGCTGAGCACAATATATGTAGCCAAGTCTTGGTGTGTTAAATCAGCTAGAAACGGCTGTTCGGAGAGGAGATGTAAGGACATGCGAGAGCAACTAAAGTGCTGTGTAAATCTCTGAAGGACAAGATGGAGTCGAGTGAAGGTGTTGAAGTGAAGGGAAAAGGGCAACGTGCAGCACTTTGTTCTGCTCCCCAGTTTATTTCAACTTAGAAAAACTCATGACGGAAAATGTAGGATACAGACTGCTCCTCCTCAGAGACCTTGTGAAATAACCTTCACTCTCGCTATACGGCAAAGAAGTGAAGACAAAGTGGGCATAGCTAGGTTTGGAAAGCTAGTGTGTTTTTTTCTTGACCAACTGAGTTAAATATTTATATATATAATGTATAGATTCATAACTATTTACGCGTCTAGTGTGGGTTGGGGACACTGGGTATCTCCTGCCTTAGGCCCCCTGTATCACTTGAATTGCCTCTGTTTGTTGCCCAAATATGACTGATCTGGGTTAGTTAGAAAAATGTTTGTTAACGTAAAAACCGTATTTCACCCTAAAGAGTCAGGTTTGTCAGCCAAAGCTATATTTGAGTATTTTATTACAGCAGTATTGATTAAAAAGGACTGTGTTAAAGTGTATTAAATTGTTGAGTCTATGTGCATACCAATGTTTATGCAAATTTCTTGAAACTTGAAAACATCTAAGGGCCACATGAATCCAGCTTCACTTCTACTGTTGAGATCACAACTATTAATTTTCATTTATTGTAACCTACCATGTACATTCAAATGTTAATAACCTGAACTTCATTTGGATTTTGCATTGAAGAACCCATCATGTGGAACAATTTGTGTTACTAAGTACGAAGGGCTGGTATTAGTATCTGGACAGTTTGTATAGACTATTTTTGTTGATTTTAATATTTGAACTGGTACAACATATAAACTGTGACAAGAAATGCCCAAAGCTCACAATCTAACTCCCCAAACCGTCAATCTAAGAGTTCTTTTGCAAATATTTATTAGCCCAGAGATCCACTGGTTAAGTCCTTGGGCAAATATGCATAGACTTGTAGAACCATGAAGAAGAAGGATGGGCATTGACCGACTTGTTCAGTCTAGACAAACAAATTACTTTTGACAGTGAGCAGCAGTGGAATGTATGCTCAAACAGAGAGCATGTTACTGCACTTTTTTATTTTTTACTCCACTCGCTTTGTCTTCTCTGTTTGGCCTTTTCCACCATGTTAATTACATTTAGCTGCAGAAAGAGTGTTTGTGTTGTGGTGCAATGTTGGAGCAATTGAGCAAGCGGGAAAAGTGAAAACACGTATTGATTTATAGAGGAATAGCAGAGTGGGATCTGCGGCTGTGTTCATGATGAATGGCACGGGACAAGACACGGGCAAAGCAAGACTCAAAATTCCACTGTTATTTAACCGTTCCGATTTGCTTTTCTCGCAGAATCTTGTACAGTATCTGGAGCTCTGCACAGCGAGAACATTAGGCTAATTTATACAGCGGTAATTAGGCCATTAGACTTGAAACAATCTGGGACCTGTAATTAAGCAAAGCACTCTAAAAGTAAACAGCAAGTCCCATTGAGCCTAGCAAAAACAGGCACCCAAAGTGTTATTTACATGTCCAAACAGCTTGAGGTCTGAGTGTAAGCAAACACGATGACAAAGAGGCAGGATCAGTGCGGGAATTCGCCTTCATTCGCAAGTCAGCCGTGCCCCAGACGACTGCTGCTTCTCTGGGCCTTTTGAGTCTTTTGGTTTTCATTCTCACAGAGGCATATGATAATGAGAGGATAAGTGCCACAGCTGGGAAGGAATGCAGTAAGTATTCAAAGCATCATAACTGCTTTGCTGCTATGTGACATCTTGTGGTTGAATAGGATTTTTTTTTTCCGCAAGGACCAGAGAACATTTCTACAAAATATGGCAAATTGCATGATGATGATGGAATAGTGAATTTTGTGCACAAGTGCATTATGTCTGAGATTTCAAATGAACAGTGGACCAGCGTAAAAGGCTCACTCACAGTTATTTAACATTTTACCCTGATGACAGTTAATGATCTAGGTGTTTTTGGCCATAAATTGCCCTTTAGTACTTTCTCATGAAAGAGTGTTACTTTTTTGTGATTTAAAAAGTAATGGATAATGAAAACATGTAGTGCCAAACAATTTTATTATTTCAAACAACTGACTTTCTTTTTCTGCAACAGCACTCCTTATAATAGGCTGCCAACATCTATGTCAAGCAGGATTTTGTTGAATATAGGTTTTGAATTTACAAGTTCCAGTTAATACATGAGGCTAAATTGGACATGCCAATTACTGCTCTTCTAAGCATTCTATGTGAATTTCCAAACCTGATTACTAAGTGTTTATTTGAACAGCACTGCCCTCTTTGCTAGGGACGGGAATTGATAAGATTTTATCAATATCAATGCCACTGACGATTCTGCTTATCGATCCGATTTTTTATCGATTCTCGTATTGATTCCTGAAAGCTCTGTGTGGAAAAAAAAAGTAACTTTTTCGGCAACAAACAAGTGGTTTTATTTGTTTTAACACTTTCACTTGAGTATATTAAATAACTTAAACACTTAAACTTAAACAATAGCAAATCATATATAATGAGGACGGAAAACTGAATAATAAATATGATTTTAAAAAATATATTATATTTTTTTTGTAAACAGAAGCATACAGGTCACTAAATGTTCTTCCTAATATAGAATTAAACTATTCTCTGTTTGAAAAACAGGGATGGAAGCCTAGATAACATTCACAAAACTGGTTTGTGATTAAATAATTTGAACCAAATGTGAGAGACAACATGAACAATTCTAATGCTTTCATGCTGCCTGATATGGATATTGCGAGAATATTTATACACAATACTGTTTTTGTTGAATATGCCTGTTATTTATAAGATAGCAGTGATATTTAACATTACTGTCTCCATAAAGGAGGTTATGGTGCTACTTGAGCAGTTGTACGCAATGGATCGAAAAACATGGCATTCCTGTAATTTAGTCCCACAGGTCGATGTTTAATCATGTTGTGTGTATTTGCACCTTACACGAAATAACAGCCTCTAGTTATTACAAACAGCATAATTTTAGTGAAAATAAAAAACCAAGCTTTAGATTGTTTGCTCCTCCCCAGGATTCCCTCCTGTGCTCAAAATGCTTTGACGTTATGACGTAGGACGCTGTGCTACGGCGGGCAATAAAGTAAAAAAGGGACAGTTGTGAGTTCTCAGACTGTATATACGGCTGGGACTCGGAGCAGGAGCATCGATAAGAGGACTCATCAACGTCGAGGTCATACAATTCCGATGGATCATAAAATCTAGAACGGGTTTTAACTGTTTTTTCATTCCCAACCCTACTCTTTGCACAGTAAATACGATAAACAATATTATAAAATGATTTCCTCTGTTTGTATTCATTTCCAGAAAGTTGCAGAGCATCTTTGAAAGCCGTCGAGTCGTAGCAGAGGTATGGTGTAAGTGTGGGCCTCGCTGCAGAGGAGCATGCCTGAGCGCTGAGATCATGAGTGCGCACGGAGAGGTGGCATAATGAAATCTGGCAGTCCCAGCCACGGCACAGGCTTCATATGTTCCACATTAGCAATTCACAAACCTCTGGAGCAGGCCCCAGCCTCCCGTTTCTCACTGCGCCTTAGTCACTTATGACAATCTGTCAGTGGCTTTTTGTGCTCTCACAGCGGAGCAGCAATGAGAAGTGCGGCGTTTACAGAGCAGCGCTTCGTCCTCTGTTAGAGCGGAGTCACTGAACCCTCACCGGAGCGGCGCTGCAGCTCACGTTTAGCCGTCAAAACAATAAACTCACAATGCTGAGTTGACAACAAAAGACAATGGAGAGAAATTGTTTGCCTTTTATCAAAAGCCCAATAACAATTGTGAGTGACAGCTCAAATCCTGCTAAAGTATCACATCACTTTGGTTCCAAAGCAGTCTGAAGAAACTCCTTTGTGGTAAAACTTCATTATGAAAGGAGATTAACCAATAAGGATATTGCAAATGATGTGCTTTAGGCTTTATCCTCCCCTTGTCATCCCCCTTCTTTTGAAATGAATCAAGTGTCCAATAAAGGACAAGGCAATTACCATCCTCTCTTTAATGAAGGGAAAGCTGGCTTTTGGTCCTGAGCACAGTGTGTTTGTGTTGAATTAGAATTAATGAGCTTGGTCAAAGTTTCACTTTAATCGCCCTTTCATTAAGACCCATTTGTAATTGTGTCTTAATGACTTCCATCCCCTCTTTTAAAAGAACTATAAAATAAAAAAATCCTACTCTGCGAAGTTCAGATCATTATGAGGTAAAAGAACCATGAGAGAATGCTATAAACCCCTTTTGCCTTGAGGCCGAGGCAATTGCCTTGTTTTCCTACACCTCTGACTTATCATAAGAATGCTAGGACTGTAGTAGTGTGTGGCACGAAGTGTGAGGCAAAAAGTGTAGCACGTGTTGGTTTCCTATGTAGTTTTCTGTATTAACTGGACAAAAATGCCCCTGAATATCCACAAGAGCAGGGGCAATTTAGTCCTGGAGTAAACAGCATGAGTCCCAACAGGAAACACTGGAGATGGATTGCAGGATGGTAGTCTCACCCCCCTCTCCGCTTTGCCCTCTGTTCTTTGCCACTGCATACATTCTCTCCAGTGACACTCTGTTTGCCTTGCTAATGGAGAGCTGCACCGGCGTAAAAGAGGTGGCAGGCTCTATTTAGATAGGGCTACAGTAAAGTAAACTTAGGAGTTGGATTTAAATAAACCTCAGCGGACACTGTGCTGCAGCAAAGTCATGGCAGGCAGTTTGGGAGAAGGAGGGAGGGAACAAAAGAGTGATGAAGGCGCTAGAGAAAAGAGTCCAGAGAGGTGCTAGGCTGTGCTGAGTGAGGAGCGCCATACACATAAACAAAAGGAATGTCTGGGTAATTCAGAGGCAGATGAAGGTGAGTTGCCAGGGCGAAAGGGTGGAGTCTTTAAAATGATTCTGTAATCTCTATAGTCAACCAAAGAAGACTGAGGTTACAATGAAATTCCTGCAATGTAGCAAGGGATTAGCAAGATTAAAGAAAAGAAAAGGCGTTTACTCCCACCGAGTCCGAGTAAAAGCTGAAAGTTCATTTCCGACTCTGACAGCCGAGCTCCGACAGACTGAGTGCAGAGCTGCGGAGAGTAAACAAAGCTGATTCTGGCCCGTGTCTACACCATCCCCGCATCCCCACCTCCCTTAGCAGCTGTGGAATCAGCCAAGCCAAAAGTGAGCCATCAGGAGGGAGAGCCATGATGGAGCGGTCAGATACTTGTCAGAGCAGTATGGACTTTTGAACACTTACAACGGGAGAAAGACTAAAATGATTTCTAAAAAGTTTTTTTTAGAATCAGAAACCTTACAGTAGTATTGCTTAAGTTTGCTTGCAACAGACTGTAATCTATACTTTTACCATAACTTACAAAATATAACCTGTAGTTACCAGTTTTGAGTGTTGCACAAGTACTTATTGCAGTGCAAATTTCTGTTGCCCCAAATACAATAGATAAAAAAAATAGAGCAAATCTCAAACAATGTTTTTAGTATAGAGTCTTTAATCTGTGCATGGTATGTAATTATTTAGTAATCAGTACTTCAAGTAACATTCTATTGGGACAACCCTACTACGAAAGCTAGATAAAAGAAATGAACTGTTTACCACTGATTTGGCAAAAGCATGACAATGGGGCAATATTTTTTCATAGACTAGCTGATTTGTTGTTGCACCTACATTAACCCTCCATAGGAAAATAACTGTAGCTAATTTATAAGACAAAGATTTCCACTGTATCCCTCCAAAACTTATCAACCTATGTGGACCTACAGGTATGCTTTTGATATTATACTATGATTCATATTACACCTTGAAGAAAAAAAGTTTGTGGCCTGCTTTGAGATAATACTGCTAAAACCTTATCTGCTTTACGGATATGGTGACACATTTTACACAATTTCTATTGAAATGGTGGCTATTGTGTGAAAGTGATTCAAATTCTATGCATTAGTCAGACAGTGGTCTATTTCTGTTAAACTTCAGTGCAGATTGTCAATGTTAAATATTTATCTCAAAGCTAGCAACGTAAAAAATCTAAATGATAGAAGACACTGTGTGGATTTTAAAGTCAAAAGGAACCCTTGAGCTGAATTTGTTGGATCCTCATGCAAACTTTTCACTTTGAACCCTATTGTCATGACAGCTACATAATATAAATAGTTGACGTATCAAGTCAGGAGCAAAGTAATAATTGTTTACAGACAACAATAAGTGTTTTTGTCTGCATGCACGTACTTTGAAACCTCAAAGTACACTTCTCCAATAAACACATCCAGTGTAATTTCCTAGTTGTAGGGAGTGTTGCCCAGCCGGTGGAAACAGCTGCATAACTTCACTACAGGGAGTTGTCTTATGTCTTAGAAATTTACTTAGATTACATCACCTCACCTGGATAGCCTGGCTTGGATTTGGAGTTTTAATTTTCTGTATAAAGATAAACTGAACGTAGAAAATGCTGAAAGGCTTTGGGCTAGAGTGCCCAAAGCCTTTATCTTGTAATTTTATTCAATATAACATAGTAGAAAGAAAATTTCATAGAAACTACAAAAGTACATTATAGGCATACTGAATTTGGAATAAACTGGTCATCAACAATAAATCAAGCAAGAGGAGCAGCTGCAATCAATTTTAAAAGTCTTATGTCCATTCATACGTCAATGCACACTCAACTTTCAAACTAAAATGGGGTCAGATTTTTTTTTCCACTTGGTCTAAGCAAGATTATCAAGTGTGAAAAGCTTGTCGGCCCCTCCAATAAACATTGGAGGGTCCACTAAGCTTCAAGCAGCAGTTTGAAATGCATGTTAAACTGTGCATTTCAAACTGCTGCTGAGTGTAATTGATAATAACAAGGGGCCTCTATTGACTCTAATTAATTTTCTCTATTTAAATAGTAAATATTAGCAGCTAAAGGTACAATACATTATCCAGACACACCTTAAGACATCAGTCTTCTGGTTTGCAGTGTGAAACTAAAAATCACCAGCCCAAGTTGATACGTCTCCAGGTGTGAAAAACTCCTAAAATTTTGAATTTATTAGTTCTGCAGTAAACTAAACATCTTACTTTACTTGTACATGGTATATGCTTGGTCTGGCCCAGGCTGGCATTGATCAGCGCAATAAACAAATGAGTGATGATTTAAGCAGAGCAGCTGTGTTTAGCCTGAACGGCACTTGTGGAGCTGTGGGGCACCCCACCGTTTGGCCATATGCCCTCTTGGCACCTGCCAGCAGCTGTTTACAAGCAAAAAAAACACATAGCTGGCAGCCTCAGAGACTCGCTGCGTGAAGGTATGCAGATGTTGACACATGCGTTGCCTCGGGGTGGTGATACACAACTTGGCAGAGGCCTCGGTAACAGGCAATAAAGTGACATGTGTTCGGCAATAAGATGATCGTACAGTTTGTGGAGTTTGATTAATTTGCAGCCGTTAATAAAAACCAGAGTGTTTTCTTAGTTATAGCCTTAAATAAAACCATGCACGCACATTTTAATGGGACAGTAGTATAAAGTTTCCTCACTTGGCAAAAAACCCTCTTCTTGGTTTACTTGTTGCAGCTTGTCTAACAATGGATGCACAGCTGCAACACCGAATTCCATTTTATCATTATGGCGTAGTTAAGGTTAGCGGATGAGCGTAAACATGGGAATCCAGCCTGACGATGGCAGAACAGTCTCAATTTCTGGGGTAAAAATAGACTTGGAAGCCTGTATTATGCAAATGTTAAATTCTTTCTCTCTCAAAACACTAAAACGGAAAAGGGATTTTTTTTTGTTCACACTTTGAGCATTGTACATTTCATTGGCTTTGTAACGTGCCACTTAGCAGCTTTTCGTATTTATCTCTGTTTAGTTTGAATTCAGCCTCGAGACATTTACAAAAAAAGATTCCTCAGTGAACATTTTGCAGCAGCGCAGCTTTCGGTCGCCAGCGTTTAATGAGGCCTCTTTTGGGTGGGTCTGCTGAAAGATAGCCATCAACCACTGCCTTTCATTATGGCTGCTATTTAGATTAACTGAGGGAAAGAACCCACTAAAATATGCTCTAACCGGACAAATGTAAAATCCTACTCATGTTTCTTTCATTATTGTTTCTGTTGCAGCTGCCCCACAGTTCTTCCCAACCTTCCATCCACCCGTGCCAATCGATGACAGACATACGCAGGGACGCTACATCTATGAGCCTTCCCCCGTGGCCCCGCTTCATGTGTAAGTCACTCAGCACCAAGAACCACAAAGTTCTGATCACACCTGAAAACACATTTAATCCGGCCGCGTCACTCACCGACATTAAGCCTGAACTTCCTTCCGGGCGCGAGAGAGGTGTAACCCTACCTGCCTCTCAAATGAAATGTATCAGCACAATTCCATTATGATTGGCCACATATTCATTAGACCGCCTTTGTTTTACTGGTGTGTGGAAAGTATGTGGCTGCAACAATATAAAACAACTTTTATGGTTCTTGTATATCGAGCTCAGCACCTGGTTATTGAAAAGATAAAAGTGAACTATGCAACCGAAATATATGAGCTTGAGTAATAATTTTCAAACGAAAACCTTCCCAGATCAAAGTTTTGTATTTTCTAAACAAAGCAACCACTACTCTTCTCAAAAAACGTGTATTTTTTAAACTTTGTCTTGGTATTTAAACATGAGTCTTCATTGGGGAAGTCCTAGCTTTGATGTCCACCACCTGAACTTACATCTTCAAACCAAAGCTCACAAGTCATTCCCTTATTTTCTCTTCTGATATAAAAATCATTATCTTGCACCCAATTTCACAAGACAAGCCAAACTCATTTTCTAAAAAAGGTTGTTTTCTCACCCGATAAAAAAAAAATAAAAAAAAAAAGTTGTAAACTTTGCTAGTGACACAATCATGGGTCTTCTGTGGACAAATCCTAGCATTTATTTTTCATTATTTTCCTGTATCAAATAAATAATATAATAATAATAATCTTGTACACTTTGCATCCAGAACTTGGGTCTCCATTGGGAAAGTCCTTGCTTTCATATCCCATTCAATGCCCCAACGTACATCCTCAAAGCAAAGCACACAAAAAAATCACCCAAGCTGACAAAATGAGCAAAAGAATCATGTAGACAAACCCACTACTCTGTAAACCTTTTCCTGGGACACAAACATGGGTCTCCATTTAGAAAATCCTACCCTTGATATCTTATCCACTGCCCCAACATATATCCTCAAGATTAGGCTCACGAATCACCTGATTAGCCAAAGTCAAATAAAACCTTTATGAAGTTTGTCTCGGGACTCTGAAGTGGTTCTTATTGGGCCTTCGAATCACTCATCTGACAAAACGAGCAAAAAAATGGCTTTTGTAAACTAACCCACTTCTTTGTTGATACACACTTGTAAACTTTGCCTCGAGATAAAAAGTTGTGTTTCCATTTCGAAAGTCCAAACTAATTTATTCCAAACCCACTTCCTAAAGATCAAACTCACAAAAACCAAACTATATTGTAAACTCTATCCTGGGATCACAACCTTGTTTGGGTCCTCTTTTTCATATCCCATCCACTGCCTTAACTTTAACCTCGAAGTAAGACTTACAAAACTGATAAAACAAAACTTGGTCTTTTCTAAACAACCCATTACTTTCTCAAAATAACATTATCTGGTAAACTTTGTCTCAGGACGCAAAACTTGGGTCAAAGGTTGAAATCACATCCACCACTCCTACTTACATTTTCAAGATGAAGAAAAAAGAGCAAAAGCAGGGGTTGTTAATTTGTCTATTTCACGGGGAATACTAGAAAATAATAACCACAATTCCCTGCAATAGGTTTGCAAACGGGCTCAGAGCATCCTCCTCAAGGGCGCCGGGTCTCTTGCCTTTCAGGATCAAAGGGCACGGCCTCGTACGTGCGCAACATGATCCGCATGTCAGAGACACGTAAATGAACATGTGTCAGAGACATGGAAATGAGAGCGGGGTTGAGGGGAGCCTGGGAGCGTGCGATCCTCATAAGAGCAGTGATCAAGCCCTGTCAGGAGGAAGGAAGCCGCTGACATCTCTGACACACCAACTGAACACCAGCTAGCAACCAACTCACCTCATCTGTTCACTCTTCCATTAATACTAGCAAATATTGTAGTTTGGTTTAGTGTTTAGAGCAACTTTAGAGGTTTTTCTTAAGAAGGTAGCTTGAGGCTGTGAATGGGTGCCCAATACAGGATAATGCCTTTAGATGCTAGATTGTGTCCTGAGACTAAGTTTTATATTTAAGTCATGTGGTACCAAGTTACCATTTTGGAACATAAGAGAAAGAAAGAGAAGAGAAAGAATTCATTTGGACAAGATTTTTGCTTGAAATTCTTGAAAAAGCACAGATTTTTCTAAAAGTTGAATTTGAGACAGCACTTACAATATGAAAATCATAAACGCGCCGTTTGGAAACACGCAGGCATATTGCATACGTTCCTCCTTTTCTTTTTCTTTTTTTTTTTTTTGCATAATACCATACTGATTTTGAATGTATATTTTGGAAACGTGGTGGTATCAGGCTCAGGAAAAAGAAGAAAATTGGTCTTGATAGTGCTTCAAGAGTTCTTAAATTTAACATTTAACATATGATCCATAAACCGCTGCTTTTTTGAATTTTGTTCACTTTTTCTATATTACACAATTCCAAACCTTAACCAAGTCATAAAACACCATCAGACTCTTAAACACAGGATTTAAATATGATACAATATCTATCTTCTAAATATGATACAGTATTTATCTCAAGCTACTTATTCTACATACAGCTTTAATTTGAGATATCAGGCTGTCTTATAAGCAGCACAACTCTTATTAGTAGTCTGGTATTACCAACAAGCACTGCCGCCGATGCTGCTCAGGTCAGCGGAGAAACTTCAAAGTGCCTCAATGCACAAACCACTCTTTCCCTTCGCTGTTAATCACTCTCCTCCACTATTTCTCCCTCTGTCATTTGTATTCTTCACGTCCGAACTCTGCGCACCACAAGGAGATACTTCTTAGTCCTGGCGGTGCTTGTTTCCTTCCACGCGAGACACGAAGGAAGCGATCAGCGCACGACTAGGACAAATTGGATGGGGCAGCTACTTGGGCCGTATTATGTTTGATATTCTTCATCATTATCAACACCCCCTTTTCTCCCTCCTCAGGAGTCATATCTCTCCCTTGCTGATGTGCCACTAAGCGTAATGAATTTTTTATGTTTCCCCCCACCTCCGGCCCACCCCACCTCTCAACCCCTCGTCTCCCGCTCAGAAAAAAAGGGGGGGTCGGGAGGCGAGGAAATAAAAAAGGGAGGTGATTGATGCCCCGTGTCACCGCAAACAAAATGGCAAATATAATTTAGCATTTAGCTTATGCGGAGATAATGGGGCGAACACGCACCGGCTACACAGGCTCGAACAAACAGTGCGGCTTGTTATCCGTCAGGAGCGCTTTGGTATGATCAGGAGCACAGGTTGGAGAGGGGGGGTGGATGGTTCGGGGAATTGAATTAAGGGAGACTTTACGCAGCGCCGGTGTCTTCAGTCACTCCGTCTGGACATGAGTTATCTGCACGCTCGGTTTGCTGTCAGCGCGGACACGGCCGATGCTCTGCCACGCTACTTATGGCCTATTTATCCAAGCCATTAAGCATAGAGCTGTTTAATATGACACTCTATGTCCAGGGAGACTATTTGTCATTATTACAAGACAGCTGTTTAGGAGCGTGCTGTCTTTAATGCTGCATTCATGTGCTCCTTGAATGATCCCAGTTGCAGAGTTAGGAAATAGCTCTTCTGAGTTTTGGTATGCTCACATACTTCAAAAAGTTGGAATGGTTGTTACTCACAGACTGACATGGTGAGTAATGAATAAGTTATTTATTGGCATTTAAAGGTGCATTGTTGAAAACAGTTAAGTTTCCTTATATTTATAAGGTTCTTAGTCAATGTCCTAAAACCACTCTTTTCTGATAGCTACAATGTCATGTGGAACAAGTTTCTTTTGGTTTCTGTAAAATGAAAAAATACATAGAACTTTACATAAAAATACAACTTTTATAATGGCAGTAACAACACAATTTATCTTTATTGAGTGTTGGGACATTTTTTATACTTAATTGGTTATTTATAACTAAACTCATCAACTTACCTATGTATTTCCACTAGGTTTGTGCACACCCAACAGCATCTACTTGTAGAGCTACCATAGTGGCTGACACAGTGGATAAGAGGAGTGTGAGGGATAAAATGTATATGTATAATATATTTTATATAATATAACCTTCAGTGTCACCACCAGTTACCAAAAAGTACATACTATTGCCATGACCAATCACTCAACAAACTTTTTCAACATTGAACACAATACCAACATTGATGATGCATATGACAATAAGTCGAGCACAATTCTCACCCAAGTTTCCAAGTGTTATTTCAAATTCATTCAGTGTTCACATGCATTTTGCAACTCAGAAAATCCTCATGAAGGCAGCAAAAATCATTCTCAGGTTTTCCTCAGCACCTATGTTGGCTTCCAGCAGAAACCATTTTAACTACTTTTGCTTCCATATTGCCTGCATGATTAAAAAAGCAGCACTAAATTCCTCAGTGTAGCACTCATCACTTGAGGGTTCCAACCACCTGATGGCAAATTGCGGTTAATCACACTTCCAGCTCCGCACAACTCGCAGCCAAACTTTTTACAACCGTGCAACTTGCCAAAAAGTAAACTCTGGAGTTCAAATGCTTTCTTGCTAATCTGACTTTGCAAATGGGCAGCCAATGTATAGCTGTCGCCGGAGGGAAATGGAAGACAGGGGGCTGCTTATGGAGAAATATTGAATTGTTTTAAGACAAGTTCTCCTCGGTGCGGAGAATTAATCGTTATTAGCCCTCTCAAAGATATGCCTAAGTACACAGGGACTATTATTGCGGTACTTCCCCATGCAGCCTCTCATTACGGCCTGTAATTACAGTTGGGTTGGCCCCGCGGCAGTTCCATCAATCCAACCAGCTTCCCCCGCCACTGCCTCCACGCACACAAGCCCCGTCACCACGGGGCAGCCACGGACACAGGAAAAAAACAACACTTCCACCCCGCTGCAATGACACATCCACCATCCATACGTGGCAAATGAACACAATCATATCCTATTACAGTGAAGGGCCTAATTGAAACATGTTTATTTATGGTCCGCGTTTTTCGGCGAGGAGCGGGCGTTAGGAGCACAACTAACGGGCTTCAGCATTATGAGGCGGTGGAATTAAATTAAAAGCTCATAAAATGAAATATGCTCTGTATTAGCTGTTTGACACTTAATTTGCCTTCAAATGAGCAGAGGAAATCACAAATTAACTGTCCTTTGTTTTTTTTCTTTGCCTCCTCACCTCACCACCTCGATTAGGCAAAGCAAAGAGAGCACAATTACAGACAGAGGCTAATCGTTGAGTTTATGAATTCTTGAGGGGAAGGTACCAATGTGCCATTCAATATTAATGCCTTAGGGTCTGGGGGTGGGGGTCTCCTCATGTTGGGTGCTGTAGAACTCATACACATAAACTTTTGCGTTTATTTCCTGAAAAGCCAGTACTCCTCATAAACAATGACAATGGCCTGCCTTTGGCCTTTCGCTTGCTTAACCCAGATGGGACACCAGGCAGACTGAGACAGGATTTGTAACAGTATCCCACAGTTTAAAACAGGCTATAGTCTTAGCCTTTAATTAATATTTTATGATGGAGATTTAGTCGAGTTATTTTTGACAAAGTACAAATAAACAAAAAACTTTGTTGATAACTGGTAGCTTCCAAAGCTTGCATGTTTTCCTCAAAGTTTACACATTTTTGGAGCTGGTCTCGGTCTTCACTGCAGATAGAAGGCCATGACCCTGCAGCAGGAGTAGACACTTCCTGCCTAAATAAACACATTGATTGGTGAAGAGCAGCTCTCCACGGGAGCTCTGGTCCCCTCTGCTGCAGCCATTGTGCGGGACTAGCTTAATGGGAGTTTTGAGGGGGAGTCTGGGCTAAAAGAAGAGAGCGCTCCTTTCATTCCAACTTTATTGCCTGACCACAGAACACAGCAAAACAAAACCGGCCTCTCATGCAGCTCAGTGGCTGCTCTCGGTCACCCGGAGACCGCTTAGCACAAACAGAGGTATTCGTCACAAGTCAATTATCAGCTTTGCAGTTTACTTTGGAGTCCCGGGACAATGTGCTTTGAAAGGGAGCACTAAAACAACAAAACACTACTATGGGATAAGCTATTGACTCACAACCTTCTGCACTGTTCCCGTATTTAGGACGCAATTATTAGAAACGATGGAATGAGTTAAAGTTGTATGTTTCCTTATAAGTTGCAGTTCAAGCTATGATTACAACTTAATACTTGTTTTACTGGATGCACGTAAAAAACACAAAACAAAAAAAAACCAAAAAAACATATATATATCTAATGTATTGGCAGTTCAGGGAACTGACAAAACAGCTTGCAGGGAATGAGGTTGCAACAATAAAACTAACTTCTTTGGTTATGGCTTAGGTTAAAAAAAAGGTAGCCTATAATAGGGCTTGTATTAGCTTATATTATCTTCAGGATCGCAAAAGATCATTAATTGCCAATTTAAACTTAAATATTCTACACTTTTTTTGGGCAGAAAAAAATGTGAACTTTGTCTCAGGCCAAAGCTCTGTTCTTACTGACAAATGTCCGAGGGTTTGTGTCCCATCCACCACCCTAACGTCCTTTCTGTCGCTTACAAAAAAGCTCATAAATCACCAAGTCCAGGACATTCCTTCCTCACTGCCTCTAGTCTGTCACAATCTATAAAGAATAATCCGAATTGACTCCGTGAATGTACTTTGTAGGGTTAGGTGGGGATCTGGGCCATAATGGAAAATTGTTCGTGTCTCTAAATGTAAGCTAAACAAAAAGTAGAATTCCAAAGTAGTGAATGAAGAGGGTGGTGCAGTACAGGTGGGGGCTGTGGGCGTATTTCGGTGCTCTGTGTAGGTATTTCATTCAGCTCTATGTTTGTTCAGCTGCGGGCCGTCCTGACTGGAAGGTATTCTAGTGGGACCGCTGAGAGCACGTCTCTGTCATCGCAGCCCAACCTCAACTGCAAAAGGAAGCTTCACAGCCGCACTGCTAATGGACTTAAGGCCTGCTTCAGTTTATACTATGAATCAAATATGAGATTTTTTTCTTAACTTGCAAACCACAAAATCCGTCATTCCATTTTTTTTCCTCTATGGATTTTTCCACTAATTTCACACAGTTTCGGTGTACCAACCCATGCATGCTTTCCTCTGCCTCATATTCTTTGAAAAAAAATGTGTTGTTTGGTTATTTACATAAACTGTTGTCAGAGCGCCCAATCTGAGCAAAGAGGAGCGGCGCGTTGTTTAGCATAAAGACCACGCTCTTATCTCTGCACCTTCCAGATGAGAAGAGGCCTAGCATCGCAACACACACATGAAGGCACACACAAAATGCAAAACAATACAGACAAAAGAGCCTAGAAGATGTTTTAACTGCATTGCTTTATGAATAGTTCTGGTTCGTATGCCTTTGACCTGTCAAGAATAGGTAGGAGATTTGAAGTTGCACATTTCCTTAATTATTTATTAATTTGAGACTTCATTAATAAAAGATTTGTTGGTAAATCATCTACACATTTGTTTTCATGCCACTTTCATTATTCCACATATAGCCAAATTATGCAAAAACATTCCAGATCCCAAAAGAAAATTCCACAATCACAAATGGTACTGATATACTCTATTACGTATTGTAAGTTGTGCAGCTGTGAGAGACATAGTAAAACTATTTTTGTGATTTGGTAATGGTATACAGTATTACAACAACAATATAATAGCCATATATCTATATCACTAATTTTGTAACCTAATAAGTAAATAAAGAGTGTAATTATTATTATTGTTAAAATATTGCGCAGCTTTGATGGAGAAACTCTTTGTAATTTTTGTAAAACGATAGAAAGCCTAGCCTCTTAAATTGTTTCAATAAATATTAGAGTAGTATTTCATCTGCCTGCTAATCACACTTTGCAAGACAGTACTTTTGTCTAATAAGACAAGCAAGATTTTGTCAAAAAAATTTGAGCATGTATACACTTACTTTATACTCATGGAGGATATTCAATTATCTTTACTTTTTTTAAATCATTGCAGTATACCATGTATACCATGTGTCCAAACAATTTACTGGAGTTACATCATTTACACAGAATACAAAATGTTTGTAATATGATTATAGCTGTGTTTTTCCTGCTGCAAAAATTTTAAAAAGCACGTCCCATTTGCTCTAAAACTCCCATTTGAATATTGTCTAGACTGGAACAGAAAGTAAAACAGAGTCATAAATTACAATAAGAATTAATGGTTATTTCCTAATCACATCTGATAATCTCTGTCCAAATATGGCCGCTGTCAGCGTGAAGCAGCGCGCCGAGACATGGGCCACTTCTTCATCTTCCTCCGCAACTGTCCCGGAGCCACTGGCTGTGACTCCGTAGGTCACCCCTGTTCGGCAGCACAGTCACCGCTCTCCCCTCCCCCCTCCCCTTCTTTAATACTTCCTCTATGGAGTAAGTCGGGGGGGACAGGCGGTCACGCAGTCGCCGGCTTCATGATTAATGGTGTTTATTCTTGACAGAAGGCTCCTTTATTTATCTGCATTGCCGTTCCGCAGATACTATCAGTCACCTGAATGAAAAATATTCAGTCATACCAATTTTGCAGTATAATTGAGTAGAGTCACTTCCTTTCAGTTTTTCTTCCCCCCGCGCGCTCCTCTCCCACTCTATCTGCCAGCCTTATCATCGCCACAGTAATTTTCGCGCCGCGTTGTTTGATATGGAGAGGCTTGGCTTTAGCCGCATTTGACATAAAGCCTCTTCAATTTTCACTGGAGGAAAGAGAAAAAAAGGAAGAAAGTTGTGCACCACTCTGCAAATGTGCAAGGAAGAGGGAGGGGGCTTTTTTTTTTTTCTTCTGAGGCAATTTCAGGATTTAGAGAGAAAGGAGATAAATGCCTAAGCAGAATTGAAGTTACAGTCTATCTATTTATTGTAATACACCACTTTCTGAGACCTGAATGGCTACTGCACTGTTCTTTTCCTGTGCAGGCCTGTGATATTTCAGAAGGCACCTGCGTACTTTCTGAATGATGGATCCTGCAGGTTGGAGAGAGAGAAAAAAACAAAACGTTTTCACGCCACAGATATTTGACAAGGCCTGTAAAGGTTTAAGGGTTGAGTCATTACCCGTGGAGATCTGTTAAGACACGTCTCTAAACTTACTGCACAAGGGTTCTCTGTTATAGAGCTACTGTGCTGTAGCCCTGCCTTTGATTCAGCATGTCTTAAAGGCTAATAGTAATCTCAAAGAGGAAAGTAATTTTTATATGCTAATCCGTCGCACAAATGATTCCTTATGTAACTTGATATAACAAATAATCAGATTACCCCACTGCAGTCCTCAATTTAATTTAAAGGTCTATTAAAAATATGTTTGTAAAAAAAAGTCAAAAAGGGAGAGCATTTATCTGTAATGAAAGCTGGTGAATTTGCACATGTAACACATTAGCGCACGTGCCTTTTCTATACACAAGTCATTTGCCCCCTCTTCATGTTTGGAGATCTCAATTTGTAGCTCTCCCATGGAGCACAATGGAAGCGCAGGTCTGAGGGGGAGAGATAACAGGCAGGTGCCAAGAGCCACACACGCGTTTGAAACACGGCCTTGTGAATTTCTGCTTTTTTTTTCTATTTTGCTGTTAAAAAAATCTGATTTGTTTTAGTTTAAGCTGTGGTTTTTAAAATACCTTATTTAATTGTTTGCAAAGTATTATCTTTATAGTAAAAAACAAACACACTGGGTACTATTATAGACCAAATATCCGTATTTCTACATTCAGGTGTTACAAAAATATAGAATTAGTGTCTTAGCATTTTCTGCATTTTCACATCATCATTACGGTATCATTGAAATATACTATAACATATGTCAAATCTGGGTTGGGTATTGATAATTACCCTATGCCAGTGATCCTGGGTACCACCTGTGGCCATCTTTAGTGCTACTGGAGACTTTCAGAGGTTTGTAGGTCCATTGGTTTTTACTATAGAAGCACCTTAGGTCGTGAAGTGTGGAAGCACATTCCACTATATACAGTCAAAGAGTTACACAGTTCACTATAAATAAACAATTAATAGTTATCCCTTTGTGGCAATTCGTAGGCAGTCTTTCTCTACCCTTTCTTTTTAAGGCCTTAAGGAAGTGGGATTCAGCCCTGCAGTGGATTGCTCTTAAACATCCACTTGCTGCTCGATTGCATTATGGAGGATATAGTCCTTATTGTTTAATAGGGTGTTCATCCTAATACACATGTTGCTTCCACAACTCACCCAGGAACTTTTTCCCAATTTTGAGGAAGCCCTTTCTGTAAGTTTTTTTAAGGTGTCTCCTTTCTTTGGCAATTGATGTGTAATAAAATACAGTATGTACAGCCGTGCACTTGCCTAGCCAGCAATCCTAATTTTTAGGCTGGACAAGTCTCTTTGGATTTGAATTTGTATTCAAGAGGGCAATATCAGTAGATGCAGAATAAACATACTCCTAGACGCAATTGTACGTGACATGACGCATCTGACGTAGGCAGAATGACAACCCTCCAACATAATCTGCTGTATGAGGCATTGTCAAGTGAATGGGTATTCCATAAAAAACAATAAAGATGGCACCAAAGTAAATGCTTTCCTTGAATACTGCAGCATTACCAATGAAAGCAACACACATTATGATCCTTCAGCTCTCTCTTATAGATTAATGAAGAGCACATAATTTCACTTTTCAACGCTTTGGTGGTAATTCGATGGGTGTGGCGCTCTGTCACATTTCTGATCCTTGCCGCTTCATAATTAGCTTTGTAGCAGGCCCTCGTCTCGCTGGTGGGGAGTCGCTGTGGAGATACGAGCGAGCTGGTGGCAGCCTCACATGGCTTTTCCCCAACCTCAGGCAACCACTGCTTCTCATGTCTACAGAAATCAACTCAAGAAACCCCGTCAGTTACACTGACCTTCCACAAATTAGAAGACATTTTCAAGAGGAAATACTTTGGCCCTTACCTAATGCGCTGGAATTGATTGAAGTTGAAGTAGGTCATGGAGGAATTGGAGAAATTAAGAGTCAGTATAGAGCGTCTTGACTGGTGCCCTGCAGACGTCATGGTGGAGCAGCGTATGCACCAATGTGGAATTTCCATTACCCTGATCTCCAGGCTCTGGGCTCTAGACCTTGCGATCCTACTCTGGGGGCCAGTTACAGCAAGTAACGAGACCAGTGGAACAGGGCCATAAATCCTCTACCGACTCCACTCATTTTCCATCCTCCTTCTGTCCCTCTTTTTACTTCAGCCTCTCCTGAAGCACACGAAAGAACAGTGGGGCCATAAACGCAACACACATCATGCTTAGGCCAAGTTCTACTAAACACTATTGACAGTTTTAATATTGGAGGAAATCAGTTCATTGCCTCAGCTCCACTCGTTTTGTTTATCTCCTAAATCAAAGAATTTCACTCCCTTTACACTTCTCACACCAATGAAAATGAATTCCTATCACATAAACAGATTCTATTTTCTCAGCCTTTTGTTATCGCTCTTATCAGATGTGGCGTCCATTACATCTGATAGTGAGATTGGGAATGGTTTTGTCTAATAATGTCTTTTGGAGTGGTAGAAATGAGCCAAAAGAGGTTTTTTTTAATCATGCACAAGCTTCAACATGCCTTTTGTCAATGATTGAATTTCTGACTACTTTCTTTTTTTTTTAAGAGTTTTGCAGGATGGTTTCATCAAGGCATTTTAATTTTACATTAGCATTATTAAATGGCCTCCATTCACAATAGTGTTTTACAACAGTGCATGCTAGTATGGCTCAATTTCATGCTTTATCAACCAGAATAAACTCAAGGTTACAGTATTTTTCTGTTTTATTTCACAGAAACTCAGCTTTGCATATCTAAATCATTGGCTGCCAGAATAAAACCTTAATTTCGGGTTTGACTAAAATCAGTGGCATCTAGTGCACCAGTGTGATGTGTGAAAGTGTATGTTAGTCTAGAGCTAACTTTTTTAGATGGACTCTTATTTATTGCCCAAGAAGTTTTAAACTCAGCCTTATTGTCATTTCAAAGAAATTTTTTTCCTTTAACTAATTCTATTGTACTCTTCCACCATACAAGACAAGATGAGCACAAAATGTGCATTGTCTAGTATCTATCTTTGTTTTATCCCAAGTTAAGTATTGATAATTAAAATATTAGTGTGGCCATAGGCTGACTGTCTCCCTTGCTAAATAGAGAATGAAAGTTTGTCATTCCGAGGCATTCTAACTTCTGCCAAAAAAGCGGAGAGTTCTTAGTAATCCCCTCCCCTTTCATATCAGTTTGTTTCACTTATGCTGTAGCTTTGTGAAACATCCTCCTTTGGGTATCGCCAAAATTTTCCCATGTCTGTGTTTTTAAGCCTCCCAATGCCTCATCAGGGCCCAGGCTTGGCACCACCAAGCACTCGGCCCCTTCATGATTAAATATCAAGGAACTCCGCTTGACATTTTATTAGTCCAACAAGATGGATGAAACGGCCAGAATAAAGTAGGCTGTTCACTTTCCTTTCCTCTTGTCCGGCTTCTCTTCGCCTTCCCCTCCTCTACAAGAAGTATGTATTAGGAAAAGGTGATGGATTTAGCTCTGAAGGGGAGATTTCCAGCGCACAGAAAGGATATATTTTTGTGTCTCGAACCTGATGCTCCCCGTGTATCTTCGGCCCTCCCTCTTCCTCTCTTGTTGTTCCAATCCGATCTCTGTCTGAAGGATTAACCGTCTCCAGCAGTGTGTCTCCGTACTGTTTGCGATTCGCTCAGACTCATCCACTTGCTCATTTCACCAGCACTGTATGATGCTCTGTCTCATGGATCCACGCCACTCCTCGCAGACCCTTAGGCCACACTGATTCTCCCTCACCTGAGAGGGCACACGCTCATTACCGGTTAGCTTTGGAGTCGAGGCGATGGGGTGTAGAACCTTAGCCTGTTTAGCTGCAGGCTTCTGCCGAGTTTTGGGTGTTAAAGGGCCATCGAGACACAGACAAGGGAAGATAGACAAGCTCCTTCACTGTTTTCTCAAGTTTAACTCTTCAACACCCAGGGGTCCCCTTTCTGTCTTCTCTGTAGCCCGGGGCATGCCAAAGGAACTCACAACACCGACTGAAAGCAGCTTCAGTTGCACACATGCTCACGTTTGTACTTTGAAAAAAAACCAAAAAAACAATGCTGCAATCAAGTGCCTTATTTCCGAGATAAAGGTTAAACGTTTCATGTGAATTGCTCTTTTAGTAAAATGGCAAAATCAAGCCAAAAGGAACAAAGATTTATTTGATCTGTGCTTGAAATTACAGGAAGAAAAGGCGTCTCATTTTGTATAATTCACTTTCATGTTTAATTTTGTTGCTAATGACACATTTCACTAGACATGCTTATCTCTGTGGCTAAAATTACATTTGATTGCAGTGTGGAAAAATGGTTTTCAAAACAAGCTTAGCGATGCCAACATAAACTTTTCAAAAAGGGCTCGCTTATTGTCAAACCGCCATGCAGATGAGTGTTGTGATAATGAGTTCGAGTTTGAAGTGCATAATGTGAGAAATGTGTATTGATCGTGACACACAGTGGACAGGTTCGTGACCCCTGACGCCTTGACCCGTTTGTTGTGACTTGAGCCTGTCACAGTCACTGATACTGAATGATAAACATTTGTTATCAGTTTTGCATCAGAAAAGTGATATGTGCCTTGCCAGATGCACTGTACATTTTATCACTGGGACAAGCTTTTGGATTTGCTTTGACGTTAGCCGATTTTAGATTCCTTTCTGGGATATTTGCAACAATTCATCCAGTAATATCTTTTGCACTGTGACTTTTGTTAAGTGGGACATTAATAGTTGCGCCACAAAACATCTTATATTGGAAATGTTGTAATAAAATGACATAAAAATAGCTTTGTGATATTGAAACTACACATGGCTAATTTACATGATGAATGAATGAATATTATACTTGCACTACTGCTACACATAAACTGCATGGCTTAAGTTTTGTGATTTTGCCTAGGCCAGCTCAAGGCCAACTAATTTGTATGCATCATTCCAGTCAGACCAAGATGTTTACTGTCACAATAAGACATAATTTGATTATTTACTGTATTCCAGAAAGAAGTTAGGTGAAAAAGGACCCCATAGGCACTATGAAGTGTGAGTGAGACTAAAACACACAGAGGGAGGAGTTGCATAGAGGCGTATTGAACGGAACAGTGTGCATGGGAATGCCTGGCACGCCTCCAGATGTATCCCACAGAGGGGGAATCCTACTCGATCTGACCATGAATAGACATTCCCCACCTCTTGATCCCGCCCAGGCCTTTGATGTTAAGGGGTCACACTGTGCCCTCGGCGCACCAGGGGGGCATAGTTGTCCCGGACGCCTGGCAACGACCCCCCTGCCCTGCCAGGGTAATGACTACTTCTGCCCAGTCACAAGAAAGGCTTAAAAGGCTGTCTGCTGCAAGAGGAAATTCAGATTACATGGGCTGTAGAACTGGAGCTAGTTAGAACAAAGGCCAAGGCAGACATGGATTGAATGTATATGGAATTCTAATAATGCTGCGCATCTAATGAAATGACCTTTGACCTGTATGTTCTACAATTAAAATGCTCCAAATAATCAAAATAAAAAAATAATGCCTTCTCTGGCATCTGAAGTCAGTCTGCAAATAGCAATGGGTGAGTGGTTTCAGAGCAAATTTGTACAATCAAAGTGTAACTTAACTCTATGTATACCTAACCATTAGAGTGAAGTTCAGAACCCAATAAAGGTTTTAGGGGCTGGGTCAAGATATCCAGGAAGAAAACCGCCGGCCCGGTTAAATAAAATCAAATATTTTCCCCCCCCCCCCCGGGGAAAAAAAAAGGTTTTTTTTTTTTTCCCTTCTTTTTTTTTTAAAAAAAAAAACCCCCCCTTTTCCCAAAAAAATTTTTTTTGGGGGCAAAGAACCCCCCGCCTTCCCCCCCCTTTTTTCCCCCCTGGTGGGGGTTTTTGGTTGCCCCCGCCCCCCTCCATAAACTTTTGCACCATTAAAAAACAAAAACACAAACATTGGTTCAGAGTCATTCTAGCCAGGCCAACCATACCCATGCTCTTCACGATAATGTTTTCTCTGTAAAATAGGTCTTTAATCCTATGCCTTCACAGCCGTTTCCAGGAATCCCTTTGGATCAAATGTGACAATTTAAATTTAAATACGGCGAAGTTTACACATTGTATTCTGCCTCCATGGACACTGCTCTCTGTAAATCCAGACCAATCTAAAAAACAAACTTGTTCCTTGTAAATATTAGAAATAGAGCTTATTTCTTGTTTTGTCACAGTCATATTTAGTCCAACACTTATTTTAGACAAATTTAGTAATTTATCTCATCACTTTTGCACAGCTGTATCCATTCACATACTGTCCTTGGTTGGTAGAACTCTTTACAGATTTTTTTTTTTATTCACTGATGAAGTATGTCAAATACTATATCCATCTTCTTGTGTTGTGTCTGTCTATCCGTCGGTCTCTCGTTCCCCCTGTCTGGGCTCCCGCTTCTGTCTCCTTGGGTCTCAGCTGGCTCTGTTCCTGTGGCCTTTGATCTCAGTGAAAGGGTTGGAAGCTTTAAAGTGCCTCTGTTTCCGCTGTCAGGAGCCCCTCTCTTGCTCTTCTCTCTGGTTTAGGCTTTCAGAGCGGTGGCAGACCCCGCACCGTGGTTGGCTGGGTCAGGGGAGTGCGGTGGGGGGCGCAGTGATGCGGTGCGGGGTGCTAGGAGGTGATGTGATGGAGGTGATGTCGGCGGGGTAGGAGGGAGAGTGTGGGTTGGCAAGGATCCGACACCTGACAGCTCCAGTTCCCACCTCAATCAGCACCTCATGACCACAAACACAAAGTCAACAAAAGGTTCCTGGATTTCATTAGATTTATTCTCCTGTTTTGGAGGACATTCTGAACCCTATTTCAGGATAAACCCCACATTCAGAAACTGTGTAAGCTTATGTACATTCAACTGCATTCAACTGTATCATATAATGTCATTTCAAACTTTCAGATAACTGTACAACAAAACTTAAAGCTACACCTGATAATACCTAAGACAGTTTATTATTGATAGACTATGGCACCAGACCACAGTACAACTTTCCCTCATTGCTTTCTCTGTGAAGACCAGAGCTGTTTCTATAGACTATGAGCTCCATGGCAGGTTTAAGATCCCAAATCTATGGCCAGATTAATTCAAATAATAAAAAAAACACTTGGTGAGCTGTTCTTGGATGTTTACTTCTAGCTAGGGCCTAGGCCATTGCCCAGTTTGCCTTACCTATTGCAATGCCCCTGCTCGCTGTTACCAACAAAATACCAAAGCTAAAATATTAAGCTGCGCTGCTTGACAAGTGGTACTTTGGCTAAAAATGTCACAGATGTTGAAGGTTGATGCATACCCAATTATTTCACCATAGAGATGGAGCAAGCCAGGCCACCTCCATGTGTGCTCAGGATGCTTTCAGGATGCATACTTTGCATTTAGGACTTTAAGGTCTAAAGGAGGCCTTGTATAATTAAAACTAATTGGAATAATATTTGTTTTTGGGGTTTTTTAGCTACTTTACTACAACTGCTACTATTTTAGTAAAAGCTAGTTTTGCATACTGTTACAGTTTTAGGGGAGGTACTGGTTATAATGGAAAGAATACATTCTTTTCTCTTATTGCAGTGGTTAAAAGGTGGCTGAGATGGGAACAAAAATATTGGATTATGTGAAGTGATGTAAATTACACATCTTCAAATATTTGTTTTTCATGCTCCACACTTTCATCCAAAGTATTGCTAAGAGTAGATACTGTTGTATTAAAGGGCTGTGTCAGTACCACCAGGTCATAAACCTGTTCCATAATGATACCTTCTGCCCCGACTGAAGTCATCAACCTTTCCCACAAATGTGTGTTTCTACTGCAGCTTTTCACCAAAAAAATCATTAGTGTTGATTTAACCTTGTTCCAAACAAAGATTCGAGGCCTGTTTACATGAACCCACACGCTACAGTAAACCACAAAATCTTTCGGAGGCATGGAAACTGTGTATACATCTGGTGAAATGAGATGACATTTTCAAATCCGCAGACCGCCCCGTGTAAACAGGCCAAGTCCTAAAGAGGCGCTGGCTGGTTTAAGCGAGGCCACGTGAAAGGAAATGGCTTCCATATGTCGGACACTCAATCTTTTCTTGTGCCCTGTTTGCAGCGTGTCTTCTTTGAGGGTTATTGAGACTTGTAAACCTACAGAGCGAAGAAGAAGAGGAAAAGTTTTTTTTTTTTTCTCCTCTGGAGGAGCTTGAAAACCCTGCGGTACAGCTTTGATGTAAATCTTAAATCAGGTGTTACTAAGACGCTGCAACACACGCACCTACAGTACAATGTACCGAGCACATTCTCACACTCTACACGTTGTCAGAATACTTCCCTCCGTCATGTTGATTAATGCTCTCTGGCAGATGCTGAGACGATCACTGGAGAGACCGCGGAGGATCAGCAGTCTCTTGCTTCTTGCCGCACTCCTTTAAAACATCCATCTCTAGGTTGTCCTCCTCAGATCCCCTCACACCTGGCTGCCCCCCTGGAGACCCCCTCTTCTCTGTTCGTTCTCCTACTCTCCTGCTACGGCAATCCTCTGCCCACACTTCCCTTCCAACTTCATATCTTCTACTCCCTACTCCTTTTATATGTCTGTTTGCAGTGCCACCATCCTCTGCTACCAATCTTTCTTTAAGCTTTCCATTCACCTCTCCATTCTTTTTCTTGGCTTTTACATTGGTTCTGTTCCTTAATTGGAAAAACAAGCCAAGTTGAGGCATCTAGCCAGGGTCAGCGTTGGGAGAGGCAGCCAGCTCATGACAGGGTTAATCAGTGTCGAGGCAGCCAAAGTGGGTGTCTGGCTCTTCTCAAACACACATAAGGACGGCCAGATGAGGAGAAGACATCATGAAAAATTGCCTAACTTTCCTCCAGGGATTTTATTTCTAAAGCTAAATGTCAGAGTTGTCACATGAGGCAATTCCAGGTACACTAAATGTTTGGCCTCTTTCTTGGTTGTAATCCCGGACGAGCCCTTAAATTATGTGTCTATAAGTTTTGCCACCTGTTTTTTCAATATAATCTTCAACTCCATGTACAAGGATTAGATGTTTTGATTCTTTAGCTTTGGCCCTCCTCATATCCAGCTTTAAAATTAAGAAAGGGTTATTGTAAGAAATCTTTCAGCAAAATGATAAAGGTAAGAGACGTAGTAAAATCTTGTCTTAGTATTTCCTAGAAGAGACCGAGGAGCATCTTCCACTAAACTCTTTCTTATCTATTGTCATCGGTGACAACGCTTTGTTTTGGTTGTGTTTATGCAACACTGTGTACGTGTTTGAAAGGCATGGTTGACCATGTGACTTCAAAGGGGATGACACTCTGCAGCTGTGTTGTGATCTGTGTAAATGAGGCATGTAATGCTGGCATGTGGGCACATGACCTGGTTATCACAAACACACTCACACACACACCTGTTTGGTGTACTATTGCCCTCAGCATGGCCTGCTGTACATGGAGGAAGTCAAATTTTTCTCATGAAGAGACGTGCAGAAAGTCACCAGTCAAACGAAGATGGAACACAATGTATTGTCCTTTGTAATCAGATGCATTTCTCATGACCTAGACACACTTTGTACTTTATCAGTGAGTTCCAGTTTACATATAAAAAGTACTCATGTAAATCTGGAAAATTCAGTTGAATTTCTGGTCATCTGTTTATATATCAACTTTGTTTTGGCAGTCTCAAAATACTAGGATCTTGAAAACTAGCTTTTTTTTTTAGTGTTTCTTCTGCAAAACACTACCAGTACTCTTGCCTTGTCCCAGCCCAAATGTGGTTATTATTAGATCCTTTTGCATTCTCACACCTAGCAATCAGCTACAAATAGAAGAATATTGTCCAAATACTGTGTTGTTGTGCTTTAAAACTTCAGTTGCTCTGGGAATATATTAGCGGTATTATATTCTGAGGATATCACGGCTGCTCCAGGTTTCAAAAGTTATGTTTTGGAGAGGACCTCTGCCATGCTTCATGTCCTTAATCACAGCATCTCTACTGCATACTACAGAAATTTCAACAGCTGGCTGTATCCATTTGAAAACAAGATTGTTTGAATACACTTACAGGGCAGAGTTTGCATTTTGATGTAAATGGCTATTTAGTTCATTAGCAGTGCTCCCAATTTAAAAAATATGGAAGTATATTCTAAATGTAAAGGCACATTCTTCTGAAAACCTAAAGTTTATTTTCCAGCTTTTCCTTTTTTTTTTTTTTGCATGAACTACCCCTGAGACTGATGCTGCTGGTCTCTTCTCATGTGGCGTCACTAAGACATGTTGCCACACACTTGAGCGTGGTTAAAGCTCTGGAATTGTCCCATAACCCCTTTGGACTAATTATCAAAACTTTTTTACGTAGGTGTGTGTTTCCACTCCTCGTAGCTCATTACTGGCCTTGGCCTCAGCTCTTTCATTAAGAGGACTGTGGAGTGGTAGGGGACCAGGGGACGGGCGGAGGTCGTAATTGGGCTGTTCCGCTCCCCTGGCCTTGCTCAAGGTCAAGGCGAGACAAACTGCTGGCCCGATCTTTCATTCGGCCCTCCATTTTTCTGTTCCCTGCCTTTCCCCTCTCTCAGCGCCCTCTTAAACCTCCACCTTGCCTTTCCCTCCCGCTTTCGTTCATCCTCTTCTTCTCCAGGGGTCTTTTGTCACAGTAGACCAGTCCACTGGGGAGCCACAGAGAAGTGCAGGGGCTAATTCAGTCTAATCTCTTAGCCCGTTAATGTCTAGCTGATATGTGGATTTCTACACATCCTCAGGGGGAGGCCTTTGTGGTTAAGGCCATCATTAAGAAGTTTCTTAGCCAATTATAAAAAGGGAGGAAAATTAGTTCTCTTCAAACTCAGCTACTAAGAAGTTTTCCTGATTGTTCTCCACTTTTAAAGAGAGGTGATTCATGTGAATGGCTGGTGATAAAGAGAATAGCCTGCTAGTATGAGCTGCGGCAGAGGGACAGAGCATCTTGTGTGAACCTTGCGGATGGATTTTGTACAACACTGAGTCCGTCGTGTGCAATTTTGTACACGGTATGAGGTCAAAGCCAAATTCGAAGCCGTCTGAGTAAAGTGGTTCAGCGATGCTTGTCTGGCTCTGGCCAGCGGTGAGCTCGGTCTAACGTCTCCCTCTGATTAAGACGCAGTGGTGAAAGCTGCCTTTGATCTGAGGAAATGTCTGCGTAGGGAGCAGTCGGAATGCGGCGCGCTACTCTCTGCCGCGCAGATGCATGGAGAGAGATAGCGTCACAGTTCATTTGTCTGGCCTGGACACTGCCAGTACACCCCCGGTCTTACAGTGCGAGGCAGAGTGACTCAGGCTGAAACAAATGAATATGATCGCCACATCTAATGTATGGGCTCAAGCCATTATTGCTAAGTTACTTGCTGCCCTGTCCACATGTAGACAGATTTTTTTTTGTTCATTTTGGCCTTCTGCACACAAGCAAGCAGTGTTTGAGGTCACAAACCACACGTTTTAGTAGTACAAAAGCGCTCATGTAAATCTAGAAACTCTCTATGGCAGTGGTGGGCAAACTAAGGCCCGGGGGCCACATGCGGCCCGTTGAGCTGTGTAATGCGGCCCGCCAAGCATATATTTGCCTTGTACTTTTGCTAAAGCTACCATCATATCTACAAACAGAAAATGTCCATTCACACTTCAAGTTTTTAATATGGAATGGAGAGAGATATTTGTAACTGAAGTCCAGTCAGTAGCCTTATGTATTATTTGCCAGTTTGCAGTTTTCAAAGAACATAATATCAGCCACCACTTTTCCACTAAACATTATACTAACTTTACAGGTTTTCTCGTGTAATTTGTATTAGTTTATAGTTTACTGGTCCGGCCCGTCTTCAGTTTTTAAAATCCAGTGTGGCCCTTGAGTCAAAAAGTTTGCCCACCCCTGCTCTATGGTAATCTTCTTTCAGGATGAAAACCTTTTTCATCGTTCCCTCTGGCTTTCATCAAGTTAGAGCAAAAAAAGCACAGAAATATATATAAAAAAATAAATGTGTTAAATCTCACCTTCTGTACATTCAAACTGATAACTTGAATATATACCATCAGCTAGTGGCCTGGCAGACTTGTAAAAGCATTTTTGAGATTGTTGTGTGGATTTATTCTTAAATACCCCTGTATATATTCATAGCAACAGACAGACTTTATTGTTTTTCAGCTATACACAAGGTTTACATTGCATTGGCTGAAAATACAGTAAATTAGCAGATTAAAAATAAGTATTTATCTATAACAAGATATGTTAGGTGCACATAGACCATTTTCACCATTGTATTTTACTAATGTACAGTCTACAGTTAGAACACATTCCACTCTCACTAATGCAAACATGTCAATAGTATGTTTTATCATTTATTGTAAGCAGTTTTGTGGAGCAGAGCTTTTGGAGTGTTTAACAAATGATTACTGCTTTAATATTAGTAGCAACAAGTCATACCCAATTTTGTAACTGTCTTTTGTTGGATGTTAAAAATACATATGTATTCATCTATTATTTGTTTTCCCTCTTATGTTTGTCCACAGGCCTCCAGCACTGGCGGGAAGTCCAGCTTTCTCTGATATTTCCCTCATCCGGATCTCGCCCCAGCGGAACCCCTCTGTGGGGGCGGAGTCGCCCTTTCACCCTCCGCACCCCTACATCAACCCGTACATGGACTACATCCGTTCACTTCACAGCAGTCCCTCCCTCTCTGTTCTGTCGGCCACCAGGGGCCTCAGTCCTGCAGATGGTGAATAAAACACACGCTCACACTCTCACGAGACTCGCACATCTGTACATAACCCCAACAGAGCACTAATTGCTGCTAAAGCTTCGCTAGACCCTTAAAAATAATTGTTAAAATTGATCAGCGAGCTTCGATTGCCCGATTCCTTGTATCAGTTTAATTCAGGATCAGTAGAGGTCAGCTGAGAGGCACCAGATCCATCTCTATTAAGACCCAGGGGTTGGGCAGATGTTATCAGAGCACAGCTAGGGTTATGAGCGTGGCACAGTCGGAGCAGAAGGTGGGGGGCTGCGCAGGTTGGAGCGAGGCTAATCCTTTTGATCTGTGAGTCATGTCAGAGACCTCAGGAGGATGCTTCAGTGAGCGGCAGGGTCACGTACAGGGCCCGCTCTCACACAGGGAGGCTCCCATTCAAGTTCAGGGTTGGGAGCTGGAGGGAGGAGGGGTGTCTGGGGTCTGGAGGGAGGGTTTGGTACTGAGATCCCAATAGTCAGAGACAATTATTGTGAAAAATATGGAAGATGTCAGTCATAATGTTTTCAATAATGTATAATTGCCTCAAAATAACACTTGCCTGTCTTGAAAAAAAAGTAATTAAAGCTCCACAGTACCCAGTGCACGTTCCATCACGTCCTGTTCCTACCCTGAACATGGACACATTATTGCATCAAGGTTTTGGATATTTACAAACTAAACAGATTTCCTTTCCAAAAAAAGGATGTTTAAGGGTTAATGGAATTGTTATGCACTTCTTGTTTGTATTGAGAGTGAGAAAAACCACAAGATCTTATATCCACTTTGTCTAGAAAGGACTTAATTAAAGCAGAATCCAAGCTCTAAGCAAGTAAGGAAACAACTGTAACGATATTCAGTTTTTACGAAAGCAAGACAACAAGCTGAATTCACCACCTTCTAATGACCAAATCTCCTCTTCTGCCCAAGTGTGCCAATCAAAGTTGCTCGTCCGTAAATCTCTGCTCCCCTTAAGGTCTGCAAATGCCTTGATGACGCCACTTCTCAGTCTTCACCTCTAGACTTTTGGACACTTGAGCAGCAGCAGCACTTTAGCCTCTTGCCTCTCGCCGGAGTGTGTTTCTGAAAGAGCAGATAGCACAGGGCACTTCATCTTCTTCTCACCCGACTCTACTAAAAGCTGTAGAGGTGAAAAGCCACACTGTCATCGCCTCTCCGCCATCAAGTATACGTTCAGCCCCCAAAATCCCATACACTTCAATTTCCCATTACCAAAACATAACCTACCACATGATCCCTTTTGAGTTTCCAAAGCTTTGCATTGTGAATGAGGCACCTAATTACTCCTTTAATCAAGCCAGTGATTAATTAACCCATCAGCTTTTGTGCTGTTAGTATATCACCCTGCTTACAGAGAGGCTTCAATATGCAACCATTTTTCTCCAGCAAAAAGTGCATTTGAATAATGATGAATTAATTAACAGAATCTAATGGAGATTTAGAGTGGGTGGGATTTAGTGCCACCCTCTCGCTGCCACACATTTGCCTTTTTTTCATCGTATTTGGAGTTCAGAGGTAGGTTTGGCCCTGATTCTATTGTTGTGCTTAAGGAGCGCCCCGTGGCTCACCAAGTCCTGGGGCAAACATTGCAGAGTGCCTTACCGACACGCCACCTTCTCCCCCATTTTGCCCCCAGGATCAGATTCGGATGCCAGTAGTTTTGATTTAAGCCTTTTCCCTCTGTGAATCTGAATGGGCCACATTATGAGTGAATGCAAAAGCAAAGCTAAGGCGGAACACTGGAGACAATTAAGAAACTCCCCCAAACATAATACCCACATCGAATTAATTTAGCGTTTTTCCTTACATTCATCTAACCAATCATGAATGCATATAACACGAATACAGGCCAGCCTTAAGTGGAAATCTGTCTATTTATTTTCTCAACTGGGGTAAAAAAAACACACAAAAAAACTCTGACACTCTGTGGGTCTGAATCGTTTCCATATTTGCATCCAAAACCACAGTGTTAGTCTCTCTTTCTTCGAGTATTTGCATAAGGAAGCCCACCAGCCGCCAGATGTTTATTTTTAGGGACTTACAGCGTGCAATAACTGAGGGAACGACTTGGAAAGGGAAGCATTTGAGGGAAAAGAGTGAGATGTATCTTTATGCATGCAGATCTATCTGGGCAGATTTAGGCCTTTTGTTTCTTTTCTATGGCGTTTAAAGGAGCACACACTGGAGGAGCAGGTTGCATATCTCCACGTTGCAGCCCTGATATGTACAACACAGAAAGAACCATCTCTGGCAAAGGATGGATCAACCCACATATTCTTACCACACACACTCACACACGGTGTATCCAAGTGATCAAGGAAGAAAAAGAAGAGAAAGGGGCTGTTTAAGGATTGTATTGTGGGATGAACAGTTCTGCCGTGCTCGCGATGAATGCATCAATCAAACACTAATGCACACTCACCGCAATCTGTGAGCAAGCAGCCGCTAATCCCCACTGAGGCTCCCCACTTCAGGTGACGCTCCCCATGCAGCTGTTTTGCTTAACTTGACTGTGTTGCTAATGCGCTCATTACTGTTTGCCGCCGAGCTGATTATCATCTAATGCAAATGAATGTAGGGCTGTAATGCCGTGCAGGTGCCTGTCACGTTTCTCTCGCCACCTAATAATTTTCCCCACCGCTTGTTTCGGCGACCTCTTCATCTCGCGATCTGTTTCCGTCGCTCCTCGCGGGCCCCTCCGCTGACCCCAACTCTTCTCATTGTCCAGCACCGCACACAGGTCTGACCACAGCGGAGTACTACCACCAGATGGCCCTGCTGGCGGGACATCGGAGCCCCTACACCACTGACCTACTGCCCTCTGTGGCCTCTACAGCCGGCGCCAGTAGTGCCAGCGCTCTGCACATGGAGTACCTGCAGGCAATGGACAGTAAGTGTTCGTACATCTCACTCTCAGACACTGAAACATGAACTACTGGACAACTAGACAATAAGTAATGGAGACCAGTAAGAGTAATCCTGCGCTAATCCTGTTATCCCTATACTGTCACACATTGTCTCACATCTGTAGTACTTCTGTTACTATCTTCAGCCCCCGACCCTCATGCAACAACGGTACCCTTTAGGTAATGGTGAAGTTGAAAAAAAATAACTCAAACATAGTCACTAGCCCCTTTTATGTCCACTTTTGTGTATTCCATTTTTATTTTCTTTTTCTCACGACATCCTCAAAGGGATTACAAATCAGCCATGTATGTGTCACATAGCACTTTTTTCTGCAGCTTTTGTGTAAAGGGGTTGTGTATTGTCTATACCATATGTGACTGCAGATACCCCATTTGCCTTTTTACACAATTACAGGATGTACTATAAAAGGAGATAGTGGTTTGCATGCATTTTTTCTGCTTGATTACCCAAAATGGGGCACATTGCTAAGTAAGATGGGATATTGGTGGGAGAAATTCAGGCAGATGTCCCAGAAAAACAGCCTAGTCACAGGTCACGTGTTGTCCATTCAGCAATCTTAACACAGCAAAACTGTTGTACAATTTGTCATTTGTTACATACCTTATGGGCATTTTCATTTGTAGTTAGCTAGAGTAATACTTTTTCCATCCTCATGGAAAGTTCATTGTGCCCCACACAATTAAATACACTTGGACTGGATTCAGCCTTGCAGGTAAATGGACACCCACCAAAGCATTGTCTATTGTGCTTTCACCCTATTATAAATGAACAGCAGTACATTATAGCATGGGTGGGCCCAGTGGGAATTCCACCTCTGAAATGCACTTTTACAATACACCTTGCTTCTGCTATATATAGATCAAGTTACAGCTTAACCAAAGTAGCTAAGCTTTGACATGATTTAAATGAGCTATTGTCTTAATGTGTTGGGCTCAGGACTGAAAGCACAGGACTTATGCTAATGAGTTATTTTAAAGTGTAAATAGGAAATTAAAGGCACACTGAATCTTAGAAAGGTCAGACAGCCTCACCCCTTTCCCTTTGATGAGAATGTATTTAGTCAGGCAGTTGCAGCTTCCATGGAAATCCGGGGTGAAGTTCCCCCTTTTCCTCCGAACAAACTAATTAAAACTAGCCAAACTTGAGCGGGTATCAGAAAATTAATTGCTATTAAGTGGGAATTGGAATGTCCCACCATTCATCACTGGAGAAATCCTTTCTTCTGTGTCACTTTTTAAGATTAATAGACTGAAACAAAACAATTAGGGCCAAATTTTAAGTGGAGATGCAACGCTCCACACTTAAAAATCGCCTGTGATCATTGTTGGTAATAACTCATCATGTTACAACATTGTGTTTTTCACGCCTGAAAAATTAACACTTTAAAGCGCTGTTGAAAAAACATACAAAGAGCAGACTCTATCAAGAGGCTTTCACTGATAATCTGGGCTACAGTGGCTATTTTAGTCTGTTTCACATCAGAGTAATTACCTTCAGAGAGAGCTTTGCTAATGAAACAATGGGCCTGTCCTGCCTATTTGTGCTTTAATGGGCTATTGTATCCCGTCTTACTGCCTAATTAGTACCATAGCTCTCATAGATCTCAACACTTCATTCACTATTTGTGCTCTGTATTTGTTCATTTTTATTTCACTGCTACTTCTCCATTACTAAATGAAGGGGATTTGTGTGCTTCCACACATAAATTACTTCTGCAACTGCAACTTTATTTATAAAGCATATTTAAAAACAACCAGGTTGACCAAAGTGCTGTACAATAAATAACACGCAGAACAATAAAATAAATAACACACAGAGCAATAAAATACCTCAAATAAATAAAAGAACCCACAACAAGAAGATAAAATATATAAAATAATTTAAAAAAAAAAAAAAAAAGAAAAAAAAACTTCCCTGCTTGTTTTCTTTTAGACTTGTGCACTGTTGAGACTAAAACATTATGAATCCATTTTATTACAGTAATTTTGAAATATTGTAATATATATTTAATGGTCTGGACAATGACCTCACTGTGGACAACAAGTAGTCTTTAAGAGTGCTTAAGATGTTTTCAGAGAGTGAGACAAAGAGGTTGTGTGATGTATCTTGTGAAGGACACATATGTGGCAGTGCTGAGTAGCTTTAACAAGAAACATTAGCAACCAACTTTGCTATCTCTGGTGCTAACATGTTATTCTATACATTTAATTTGACAAATGAAATGATGCAGAGGCTAGTCTGTTCTGCTATACCTTGTAATTGGATACCTCTTTGATGTGAGATGGATGAGGTGGTTGTCTTTAAGTTTACAAGGATCATAGAATCATCATGCTGAGACATGGTTGCTAACCACAAAGTCTGACTGGACAGATAAAAGTCATGTATCAAATAAACACTGACACCAAAGTTAACCTCCTGAGTTAACAAGCATCCATAAGGCTATTGGTGGGTCACATACAGTTTTCACCTAAAAGTCAAAACACTGTATTTGTTGAGTTCTTGCATCCAATGTATTTTCTGCTTGTTGCAAAAGAGAAGGACAGGGGCATTACTTGAATATAGAGCTATTTAATCATTACTTACTCAACCTTTGGTATATTTAACTATTGCTTTGATATTTTTACAAAAAAATCCAGATAAATTCTAGTTCTATAGATTGAGAAATATAGTGTTTAAAAAGTTTTCTCCAATGACAATGTTATACAGAAGAAGTCTGTGACAGTCACATCCGCAGGCCTCCCCTGTGATAGCGTCCCTCTCAGGTGGCCCCTAGGTGTGTCGGCGAGGGTTCAGCCCCAGTTTTAAAGCCTGCTCTTTTTTTGTCTAACTCCATCAGTCCGGTGTGTCTGAACCCTCCCTGGCCACAAGAATTAATGACGCATGGCGTAAGCAGCCGTCCCGTCCATAAATCAAGAGGAAATTAGAGGGACAGTCGTGCTACCAGCCTCCATGCTTCTCTCCCGGTCTCCCTGGTTGGCCGATTTATCATTTGGGCTGTGCATTAATAAACACCACTCCCATGAGGTTTAGCAGTGGAGGGACACTGCTCTGCTCCTCGCCACTGCCTCGTCTCCTAATTCACCACAAGTGGAAGCTGTCCCTCATAATCATGTGGATGCAGCTTGTGTAAAAATGTGACACAAAGACACATTTTATCAAACCATCAAAGTTTAAATCCATTTTTACAAGTCTCCTTTCAAACAGAACATTATTAAGGGTTTCTACACATTCTGGAAAACATATAGCTGACCTATTTTAGTCATGGAAAATATGTAAAAAGGTTTGGAAGATGATTTTGCCAACATAATATCCAATTTAGTGCTGCTTGTATAATATTAATTGAAGGTTGGTTTGATCCGTTTTAGCCTAGTTTTGCCCCTTGTTTTGAAGTATTTTGATGATTTTAGTAGTTTTGTTTCTTCCCCATTTTGTTACATTCTATTGTTTTGGTCATCTTTAGTGCTGTTTTGTTCCTTTGTCTTGTTTTTTGGACCCTTTTAAGCCTAATTTTGTTACTTTAATTCTTTTTCATCTTCTTCGATCAGTTGTTTTGGTTATTTTAGCCTTTTCATCATTATTTGGTTTGGTACTCTTGAATGTCCTTTATCTATGTTTCAGCTTTGTTTTGTTTGATCCCCTTTTTCTTTTTAAGTGTCATTTATTTTTAGTAACATTGTTAATTTTATAAAATGTCCCAAAAATGATCTACAGAAAAGAGAACCCAATTTTTCAATTACAGGAGCTTGGTTGAATATTTCGGAGAAGGATTAGACACATGATTTGATAGTAAAAGTCATGTGACCAGCTACAGCATTGTATTTGGCAGTTGTATATACTGGAAGATTTATATGTGAAGACGCTAGGGCAGATTTTCCATACGGTGACAATAAAAACGGTGTGTTGCTTTCCATACAGCCATGGTTTAAACTAAGGCCTGCTTCTGCCAGAACGCTGTCGTCTCAAACACACACACACACACACACACACACACACACACACACTGATTACCATGTGAATGGAGTGTTCTGTAATCGTTGGATGTGTCAAGCGCGAGATGGAGCATTGAGATGGATGGATTGTGGGGGACGTAAATACGGAGGGGGGTTATCGGGCCTGTGTAAGCTGGTTTTGTTACCCTTTATGAAATAACTCAAAATGTTTTATTTCCAAGTCTTGAGTCACAAAGTCATTGTGTCAGTTCAAGCACAAAGCGCGACATCCCCTCAGTGCTTTATTCCCCTCCTTCCATTGCTCTCTGTTTTTCCCTGTCTTGTTTGTGACATCTCCATGTGAAAGACAACAAAAGTCATGTTTTAATCTCTACCCGTGGCTCATTGTATGTTCGCGGAGAATGCTCGTGCCGTTTCCGCCTTTTACCTTTTCAAACCCCCTTTAGTATTTCCAGTCAACACTGATTGCATTTGAATAAGGACTCAAATTGGACTTGATTAAATATTACCATAAACAGTCAGAGCATTTCTGCAACATAAAAGACATGTTTTCTCTTGGATGAAATGCAAGCAGAGCATCAAGTGACAGCCGAACACTCATTCAGACGAGCGCTTTGTCTGATGATTGACAAAAATGTCATCTGTTAGGGTTAGATTAGGTTAGGTTTTTGATTTTATTTTGGTGGAATATACTCGTCATCACTCCCATTTTTTCAGTACCTTTTACCACTTTGTATCAAGCCATTCTTTTAAGTCCAGTTTTTGATTCTAACTTTTTCTTCCTCTCCATCTTTCAGATTCTCGTTTCTCCAGTCCGAGGCTGCCATCAAGGCCCAGCAGGAAGCGCCCCCTGCCGATCTCACCCCTCTCCGAGCACAGCTTCGACTTGCAGACCATGATCCGAAACTCACCCAACTCTCTGGTCACCATGCTCAACAACTCACGCTCCAGCTCGTCCACCAGCGGCTCCTACGGTCACCTCTCGGCCGGAGCCATCAGGTAGCACTCTTGAATATATGCTCGGAAAAAAGACTCACCTTTTTTCTATATTTTTATCAAAGTACTTTGAGATGCATAATTAAATCAACTTGTAGTTAGTGAGTTATTTATTGTAATATATGTATTTTAGGCCTGTCACTTAGAATATTATATTGACTGGGTTTCTCTGAGGTTAGTCCTATGAGGGTTGGGTGCCAATAATAGGTCAATACATCATATTTCCCTCACAGCAATATTATATAATTTTTTATTTAGTCTCAAAATGTAAAAGGTTATAAAAGGTCTTAATTTTTAGATGACAAATTTAGTTTGAAACAAATGATTATGGCAGTTTATACCTTCAAGACAAGTTTTAGTGAATTTCAGTGAATGGGTCCCAGCTATTATTTTAAGGCAACTCATATGTTCTAATATATTAATAAATAAATACTCTATACAATGGTAAAACAGTCGAGTTCCATATGAAATAGTAAAATGCACCAAGGCAAAGCTGATGTTTGTAAAACCTCTAACCTTTCTTGAATTTCTGATACCTTACGTTTATATAAATTTATCATGACACTTTACAAAGTCACTAGTATGATATGATTTTAATTTTGCTTTCGTTGTGCATGTGCTTGGCCATGCAAAAAAGTTGCATTTGTAGCAGCCTTGTACTATTACAACTTAGGACTGTAAGATCTTTTTATGACAGTGCTGGTCTGCTAAGCTTGTTTCCCTAAAGTAGCTGGGTTCGATATGAAACAGGAAAAGGAATAGTAAACTGATATCAGAAAGTGTGCAGCGACCCTAAATAACAGCTCAGAAGTTAGGAGGTAAAGCTGGTATATTTGTGTGCCTACGGTGTGTGTCAAAGCCCTCTGTGGGTGACGATCTCCCAGCCAGCCAGTCAGCCTGCCTCCCCGGCGGCTCGTGTCAGTCATCCTCTGCACCTCATGGAAACATCACATACATCACGCTCGGGCAGCAGAGGCCAGAGAGAGAGGGGAGAGAGAAGGAAAGATCCATGGCCCCACCCACAGCCATTGATCAGCGATCTGTAAGAAGAGCTAGATCAATCACCCCGGCCCGCTCGGCCACTGTCCCGCTGACAGGGTCCAAATAGCCCGGGCCAACAGACTGATGAGTGATATGACAAGCAGATGGGCCCCCAAATGTGTCTCGGCCCATTGATTTCCACTCGGCTCATAATAAGATCAGCAGACATATGGGCCGCTGCGAAAGCGAAGCGTCACGACTCGGGATGAATGAAGGCCTCTGCTGCTGAACCACACAGAACTGTGTTTATCTTGTGGTTCACCTGTGGTTACATAGACCCCAGCAGAGTGGGGAGGTGGCTTCTGGGAGTTGTTGTTTTTTTTTCTTTTCTTAATGCCGCAGGAAGTTAGCTCAGCACACTTTATTCAGTACCTACGCTGAACAGCCCCATGTGTGCTTTGCCACTTTCCATTTAGTAGAGTAATCATTGGTCCATGAGGTTTATAAGATTAAGACCTGCAAGTATTTTTAATGTGTTTGACTATTAAAAATGAGACTGACCAAAGAAAAAAAGACTTATTATCTTAATTCAACTTAATTAAAAAGATTAAAAGTTGTAAAATACATGAATACACTCTATGCACATACGGCTGTGTCTGCTTGATTTACTGTAAAGCTTCAGGGAAACCATTTAGAACAGATTTTTTCCTACATATTCCTGTGAATTCTAGTTTTTTCGTGAGGCATAAATTCAATATTAGTCTTTAAAGGTTGCCTTTATGTAGTTTTTTGCTCTTGGTCTTAAAATGTTGTGGTAGACTCACTAGAAACGCCTCAGTTATGATGGCAACATTGCCTTAACAAGACCTTAAGATGGTGCATATTAAGAAAATCCAAATTAGAGGGTAATTTAGGGTCTTTTGCCATAAGGCAGTGTGATTTTTGGAAATAGTCTAATAGTGCTAAATGAGAACTATGCCATGTGCTAGCTAACAGCTAAAAGGAAAACAGTGTGTGACATAGCTTTTTGTTGGAAAAATAGCAAATATAAACCTCTGTCTTAACAAAAGGTTATCTTTTCAGAAGCTCACTACACTAGGCTGTTTAACAGTGCTTTACATCATTGTGAAGCGGCTGACATTTGCAGCCCTATGAGCAAATGCCACTGTCCTTCAACTAAAGGAATCTAGTGATAAACCCTGTAAAGAAAATTTAAGATTTGATGCATCAAAGTATGACAGTCTTTAGCGTATAACTTTAGTCCAGTGTTAGCCACCAGTGTTAGATTCTCCACACTACATTTACTATCAATGCATTACTGTAGTGTGAATGTGTCACAAACTTGTCCATCTCACTGGGAAGAAGGGTAGGTCACTGCCTCTTCCTATTTGTCATATAAGATTAACATACAACACTCATTAACATAATTAGTTAGCCAAGTTGATAACACAGTTAGCCACTTGATGCTTCTTAGCTCTGCCAATTCAATATAATCCTGTCTCTTTACAGGAGATCCACTGACAGCCATCCACTAGCACTAATACTCTCAAACAACTTCCTTCCAATGCCCAAACTAATAATTTAAAGCAGATAAACTCCACAGAAAAACAGCTTTATTTACACGGCTGTATGTTCCAGTGCGGATAATTTATCACCTGTATCATTTGCCCAGTGGAAGAATGACATACTGCCTTACACAGACCACATGATAATTCACAGTGTGTTAACAAGCTGAACATTCATTGGCAGGGCTACGCCGGCAGCCTCATGGTTCCAGCATTACCACACCAGCCACTGTCAGATTGTCCTCAGGGATAAGGAGCCATCCAGAACAATCCATTTATCCACTGCCTTTCCCCTCTTCTGCCTCTTTGCCTCCACAGATTTAGAGAACAGTCAAAGTTGTATTTGGGTAATATGATTTACAGTTGTGCTCATAAATTCACATGCGCGGCAGTATGCAAATTCATGACCACAATTTCCAAAAATGCTCAGTCCAACAAACACACAGGAGAGTCCACATGCATCACCGAAGACAGGAATTGGGAGTAATGTCAACGAAAGACTGCACAATATACAGTACTGGATTGTATGTTTGAGAGGGTTTTCGGTCAAAATTTCCAGTTCTGTCAGAATCCAGCAAAAAAGTGACATACATTTTGTTTATATGAATGATGAACTTCATAAATTTGGATCTAATAAGGTGCTTTTCTTAATTCATAGGATTTTTTTCCTTCAGAATCATTCCATCGTTTCCATAAGAAGAAGAGAAGAGTTTCACATGGAGATATCAAATAATTCAATGTACTGAAAAGTACAGTGCTTAAGAATTTAAGTAATGCTGTGTTTAAATTAAGCACTAGTAATAGTTTACAGAAGTCCCAAAACTGCCGTAGGAACATGGGCACCCCAGAGTAGTAGCCATTATGAAGTCACTCCTGCCTTATTCACTCCCTTTTTTCAACACAACTGTAAAATAAATTGCATACTGAGCCAGGATGAAGCAAAAAGGGTTTTAATTGTAAGATAATGGTATGCATAAATAATAATAAGACACATCTATTTGGGTTGCATTTGTTGGTATAATTTGGGCATGGATTTTGCTTGCTCTGGAAAGCCCTAAAAACAATAGATTTTAACCCATAAGTAAAATTCTCTAAAGCAAGGCTATGGCCCTGCTTACATCCTTTTAGTTTTAGTTTAGTGCATTTTTATGGAAAAAAACATAAAATTCTGAAAAAAGCTGTATTTGAGACTGAAGATTTGTACTTATAAAGGAAGCAATATTTAAATTGTGGAGCCCTCCAGTATGTTTTATTAAATTTGTCACTTCCTTCTACTCCTTTCAGTCCTGCGCTGAGCTTTGCCTACCCTCCAACCCCAGTGGCTCTACATGTGCACCAACAGCTGATGGGTCGCCAACCGAGCATCGTCGGCTCCGCTTTTGGCCACAGCCCGCCTCTCATCCACCCTACCCCGGCTTTTGCCACCCAGCGGCCCGTACCCGGGATACCCCCCTCCGGGCTGAGCGCCAGTGAGCGCTCGGCGCTCTCCAACGACTCCTCACAGGTGAGAGCTGGCGCCTGTGCGATTCATCATCACAGGTAATAGATAGCAGTGCTGTATGCCAGCCGCATCCAGACGAAACGCTCTGGTACAGGCAGGACCCCCCCTCCGAGCACTCATCTCCTGGGACTTTCCTCCTACTTGTGTTGTCTCTTGTTTTTTAGGCTGCCAAACGCGGCCCAGAACGTGCCTGCTGCAAACAACAAGGGGCTTGTTAGCATAGAATCCCACTGCTGACTCCATTAATCACAAGAGAGAGAACAAGGATATAGTGAGCCAATATTGACATGGATAGATGGATCCAAAGGGGCTGTTTCGTCCCCTCCTCAACCCTTACTGTATGTGCGGGCCCACATCTGAAGTAAATATTCACTCTTTATTACCAGTCCTCCCTGCTGTTTCCCCGAGCCTGAATTCTGTGTTATCACGAATGAGGCCCTATTTAAATTATACTCACTGAAATTGCCTTTTCCTTCTCCTGGATAAACTGAATATTGCTTTGGGGCCACAGCTGAATCTGATGTTTTATGAAAAATACTAGTGCAAACATAGACATGTTTATCGAAAACATCTACTAAAAAACTTTCAAATACCATGAAACTTTTGCTCTCTCTTCTTCAGTTAATGTAAATTCAGCACTATGAAAATGCACAGTCTCAAAACTGAACCGGGGAGTCCACATGCATCAATAAGAATAAGAAGCATTGTCAAACAAAGGCTGCACAATACAACATATTGTATTGGTTCCTAGTCGTCTTTCTGGGTCACCAAAAAATTTCCAGTTCTGTCAGAAAATGCAAAAAATGGAAAAAAAAATACCTGGGTTTGTATGAAGCAATGCATGAATAGCCACCCACTACACCAAACAAAGGATGTTGATTTACTGTGACTGTTATTTCTTAAGGAGTGATATTTTATTATAATGTTCCATAATGTTATAAAATAGTAGGTATTCCTGAATTAAATAGTAATATGCAAATGCTGTGAATGCTCTTTTCTCTGTCTTTTTCCCAAAACAAAAAAAAATGGGTGTAGCTCATACTTTTTATGAAAGATTCAAGTGCACACACAGATAAATATATAGTAAATGTCCACTAAAAACCTTTTGACAAATAAATACCAGATGAAACTTGTGCTTTCTGTGTCTTTTATGAAGATCAGAATCAAACCACTGTGCAGAGTAGCTTTTCCCAGAAGCCAGAATGAGTCTGAGGCCAAAGTGAGGTCATCCTCTGACTCATGAATGGCTCATTGAATTGCTTCATAAGTGTGTTTTAATTTCAGTGATTAGCTCTGCTAATGCAATACAATGGATTTAATAGTTTTTCATTAGCAGCGTAGTGCTTGCTTTATGCCAAGCATACAGAATCATTACATTTTAACGATAGTTGTTTTCCCTGCCTGATTAAGAAAATGATTTACTGGCCTTTAAGGAATACATGCATTTTTAATCAAGCTCAGAGATTAACATATAAATATATATGTAAAATGAAGAGGTAAAGTCAAACTCAAACCAAGCTTTTACTGTTAGAATTCTGACTGATTCAACTGTCTCAAGTAAAAATAAAAGTAGTGGTAAAAGTGGGTCGCAATGGATTTTGAGTTTTCCCAACTGTCTAATCTCAAATATTCAGAATAATATTTGTGATTTTCCAAAATGAATGCATTGCGTTTTAATGCTCAGGGGCAGAAAAAACAGCAAAAACACTGCTAAAAGCACAAAGGTTTGACTAGAAAATTTCAAAAATACATTAATTACAGTTAATAACACTATAAGGGACAGAAAACAGACCAGGAATTTCGGTCATGCTTGCAATTGTATAGTTTAATCCTTGCTGGCCTTAGTATAGTATGTCTTTATGGAGTCAGAAAATGGATCCTAGTCCCTCATTTTTGAATGCACTTTCCAGAAAACACTTTAGAACTATAGATTGCACATTCCTTGAACAAGTAGTTACTACCCAAAGTTATGATGAAATAAAAGTCAGGATTGCTCTACTTTATTTCTGCAGACAAAACCAACGAGCGAATCGGCCGTGAGCAGCACAGGAGACCCCATGCACCACAAGCGCTCCAAAATGAAACCGGACGATGAGCTGCCGAGTCCGGGCTCAGTCAGTGTCCAGGTGAGCACTGTCTGCATTTATCAACTTAACAGAGGAACCTTGTCTGGTAAAATTATACACATTCTTCCAAGAAAAGCACATTGTGGTCTAACTCCCAGAACTTACCTCCATTTTATGGTTGGATGCTGGAGCTTGTGGAATTCCTAACACACCAACACTCTCCTGCTTCCTTATCTGTGGCAGCCTCCCAAGTAAAACAATCCATTGATTTTTGAAACACTCAGAGGAAATTGTTTTTGCTTTTGTTTAATCAAAATTTTAAGTGGCAGGAAAAATGAATGAAGTGTGATAACAGCATGCGGGGAATGTGTTTGCATGAGCAGGATAAAGCTTATTATTAGAGTCGATATATTCAGCGGCGGTTCCATCAGGCAGTGGCAGATAGGGCGGCCGCTGTGTGGTGCGGGCCCAGACGCTCTCGTATTAGCTCCACTGCTGCACTCAGCCACCGAGCTATGACAGTGAAATATGTCCAGGCTAATAGAGCACCCACAGCACCAAGAGCTGGTTACTTTACTCCAATGGGCTCTTTGTGGAAGAAGGAAAAACAGCATAATCTGACCTTCATATTTCTGCACTCTTTTTGTCTGTCTTGGAAGAATAGACATTTACAGCTCCCTAGGACCCAGTGCAACTCCCCCGTTCTTTATACCTGCAGTTGCCCAGAGTGGACAAATGAAATGCTGCTGGAGGAGAAGCACAATATAATATAATATTTCATGAAATCTCAGGACATGTGTGTAAATGTGCAAATACAACACAAATACATTTTGTTTCATCATTTTTAAATAATGTGCTCTTCCACTTACATTACAACTTATTCGTAGATTTGTTTCAGGACAACAGAATGTCCTTGTAAGGCTTCCATAGGGTACAGAATTGCAATCTGACATTTTGCCACACAATGCGGCTCAAAATTACACACAAACTTTAAAACTATGATTCCCACGTCTTTGAAAACTTTTATGGAAATTACATTCACATTGATTTTTTAAAAAGTGGGAAGCTTTTAAAAACCTGATTTTGCTAGGGTCCTCATGGACATTGCTTAGTCAGCATAGCGTAGTCACATCTATAATTCCTGTTGTAGTACATGGTGTATTCGTTTTTGTTGCAAAAGCTTTACTGTTTTGTCCTGTTTACAGGACCATCCTGACGGCATGACACTTGTAAAAGAAGAAGGAGACAAGGATGAGAGCAAACAGGAGCCTGAAGTGGTTTATGAGACAAACTGTCACTGGGAGAACTGCTGCAGAGAGTTTGACACACAGGAGCAGCTTGTACAAGTGAGTATCACTACAAAAGACAAAAGACAGAAACATTTCAGAATTTCCCATTTCACAAAAACACAAACAAATTTTCCGACTTACATTTACCAAAGCTGCACTGCTCTGGACCATGCCCTCTATCTGTCCACACTGTTGCCTAGCTGTGCGCCTGAGCAGTGGCAGCCTGCACTCTGGAGCCACTGGCGTTGACTGATACTGCTGCTGGATTCCTGATTGGATCCACAGACTCCAGTAATGGGCTCAAAAGCTGGAAAGCACATCTCACAGCAGAACGCCACTAACTGATTTGGCGGGTTAAGCCTCCCAGAGCTTGGATGCAGGCTCTGTGTACTACACCGGGACTGGCCCTCCTCCTGTCCGTTATCACAACTCTCACACAGGCCATATGATGGATGGCTCTCATCATACTGTGCCCCAGGGTTCACAGTTAAACTAAATATTAATGACATTATAGCCATGTCACCTCTGTTATGGTGACTAACACCACTGCTATTAGCCTGTTTCTCTCCAGAGGCCTGTGGAGTGCTCAAACAATACTTGGTGTTGAAAAAGTGATACAAAATACATAAATCTGAGGCTGTGATAAATGTTCAAAAAGAGAAGAAGTCATGCACATATATGTGCACTATTTTTAAACACTATTTGTAATTTCTTGCACTTTCAACCCTCACTCTCTCAATAGTGTAGATGTCAGTAAGTATTAAGCCATGTTTAGCCTTCTTAACGTTAATATTTGCAGGAATATCTAGACTTAGTCAGTCTTGTCTCCCATTTAGGTTAAGCAAGCGAGCAAGAAAAAAGGCTGTTTATAGTTAATTCTGGCATTGTGTAATACCAAAAGTGTGGCATCTAGTATGAGGTGTGATACACTAGAAACACACAGTCTAGGCTGCTCAGTATATTGCATTTTATATCACAATATTTTACAATGACAAAGTTGGTTTCCTGTGTATGTCAGTATAGTTGGCCAGTTAGGAGCTTGAGTAACATTATGGTGGAACTAAATAAAAATTTAGTGGCACTATTGTAATAAGTCTGTTACTATTATTATTGTTGACCCCAGGAAGAGTAGCTGAAGCAGTACGCTGCAAATGCTAATGGGGATCTTAATAAACATAAAGTCCAAGTAAGTTACAACCCTTATCTGTCGATGAAACTCCACAAATTTTCAAGTTAAATTTTTCAAGGAGTATTTATAGTATATATACATAAATATCATCAAAAATCATTACACTGTTCAACAAGTATATTGCATCTTTTTCTAATATTGTGCAGCCCTAGTCTTCATACAATGGGGCAAAAGTAATAAAAGTCCCATTTGTAATTGGCACCAAAAAGTACTTTTTCATAAATCAATAAAAATGTGCCATTCTAAACTTTTAGTTTTGTTGTAACTATAAAACTACACACATTTAATATGTCCATGACACAGGCTCAAAGCATTGCTTTCAACATCTATACACTATTAATGACATTACAACCATGTCACCTCTATGGCTCTAACACAAGTGCTATTAGCCTGTCTGTCTCTTGTGAGCTATGAACATTTGGAGAAAATACACTAATATGATGCTGCTAAGAGATGGCCGAATATAGCCACACACACGCTCGTGCACGTGAAACACACATCAGCACACATCTGATAGAAAGATCCTCAGCTCTTCACAGCTGTCTATTTGCCGTCTTGACATCGCAATCCTCAGCTGCGGTGGTAACCCCTATCTATAATTGATATCCTCAGCTCGGAATGGGCTGCCTCCCGTGTTTGAAGGGCTCGGCTCAAAGGTTGAAGATCTTGACAACTTCTTGGCCCTGTTTCAGGCAGCGGGGTAGTGTTGGGAGAGAGAAGGACGGCTGTTGAAGGAGGGAAAGGCTGGGTAGTCACACCAGGTGGCCAGCCAAACAAGACAATACCCCTCTGCACCATATACCATCCATACCAAGCTCCAACTGCTACAGACGCAAACAAAATCCTCATTACGTTTTACTTTCACTATCTCAAAATTATTCCCTCTCGTTTGTCGCGACTTTCAGATATTGCATTTTATTTCTCATTTCCTATGCACATGCAGATATGCCGAGAGATGCCAATAAAAGTCTTCGTCTACAGAGTCCCTGCCCTCTAATTCAGCGGCGCGGACGGGAAAATGCTCTTATCTTGCCGCGCCCCCCACCCCCTCCCTCAGTAATAGGATAAGTACAGTATTTGGACCACAGTGGCTCTCGTCGCACACACTGGGAGGGAATGGGGGTGGGGTTTGTTAGAGGGGTGCAGTGGGGGTTCCATATAAGCAAACAATAGCACGTCCCATCCCCCTGTTAGTTGTATCGTTTTTGTTTCTGTTAGCTTGTAACTTAACTACACACTTTGTGATCATGTGACTTTTGGACAGGTAAAACAGGGTTCCTACTCTGGCAAAACTGGAGTTTACTGGATGTGTTTTCCAGTCATGGTGAAGTGATGTGAATGGAAGTAAGGCACGGTCAACTGGTACGGAATGGGTCTATGTGGTATGCCTGAAATGTCCAAAGAGCCCAAAAAATGTAAAACACTAAATGGCAGTGATGGTCAAATGTGATAGGTATAGTCCAAAACAAAAGCATGCAAATCTACTTTTGCTGAATAAACTAAGAAAAGCTAGTGTTTATTAGCAACAGTTTTGGATAGTGAAAAGAAAAAATAGCATTAAGCAAGAGCAGAACTGACATTAAATAGTCAGGGCCTGAAACAGAAACTGGTGCAGCTTTCTGAAAGTTCTGAAAAATGGGAACAATATTCTTGTGTTTATGTTATTATTGCAGCAGTATACGGTTATATCTTCACCCCCTCTGTTTTCAGAAATGCTGTTGTGGGGTACCTTATTGGTGATAATGTTCTAGAAAAGTATGTCCAGAAATTAATGTGAACATTATGAAACCATGCCACAGCTCTATTTTAACACATCCACCAGAACTAAAAGTAGCAGCAGCTCTTATGTTTATTTGTGCGTGGCCTAATTTTCCAATTAAGCCTTCACACCACCCTCGTTGCTCTGCACCTTGTTCAAAAGCGCTCCTGCAGCGTTCTTGATGCATATTTTTACCCTCTCCAACACGCTTGCACCATGACATGCCACGGCGTTCCATTATCATCTGCGTTTAAGCGCTCTCGGTGCCCGCGATAAGATAAACATCAGATCTACGCAATTTAGCTCACTTATCTGGCCTACCCAGTCAGCAAAAGCAAAGCGGGTGTCAATTTTAGTCTGCACTATTTATTTCATTCATTACATTTCAACTCTCCACCTCTCTACTCAGCGCTACATTTTTTTGCTTCCACTCATTGGGCACATTCTCCCTTTCATTTCCCTCCCACCCCTTTTTCTCCTCAAAGGGAGTACTTTTTAAGATAAGGCCAAGTGGCTTCTTTAATGTCTCTCTTGAAGTGGGTTTTTTCACTTGCTCTAGAGATGCCAACACCACACTCCCATAATTCCCTAAAATGGCCTTGCTTAACACTTATTATTCCTCATTGTTTTTTCACTAGCAGTCAGTCATGAAGGCACTTTCGTGAAGGTATGTTCACAACAATGCATGATGAAAAACAGACAGAAATGTGCTACATATAAAGGGTGCATAACAATGTACATATAACTTTGACGTTAAGGTTTTTTTTGTTAGATAGTAGTTGCAAAATGTGATTATTTGTGAAAGTTTCAAAAAATCAAATTTTCTCAGTCTCTTGTTAATATTCATCTAATGTAGTTTTAATTATTTTTGTATAAACACAGAAATAATACTATTTTACAAAAGAAGCTACTCTATTATCAACACCAAATGGCAGTATATGAGGATAAGGTGATAATTCTAATTAGAATTAATTTTTTTCACACCAACACATTCTAAGGTGACTTTAGCTCTTGACTCCCTCCAGTGGCGCGTGGTGCATAGTGGTGTAAAAGCCTGTGCACATAGTGTTCACAGCCATTTTTGGTATTCTAATACATTATTCTGAATACCTGTCACCACCACCAAGGCCCTGTGACCTTTTAGAATAAAGGAAAAAGGTATTATTTTGTGACTCCATCTACCCTTTTTATGTTTTTATATACTTTCACACTATGAAGTTGTTGGAGTAAATATTTTAATAATAAACATTTTTTTTCAATATTGTGTCAAATGGAAGATGACGTGATAAGAGGGATCATTTTGTGAAGGTTCCACGTATTTTAGTTATATTATAGATGTTTATAGGTAATATGGTATGGTATAGTAATATTTTAGGGTATTTACATTAAAAATATGACTCAAAGTTGATGTTTATGAAGTACTGAGAGTCTATAATTTCTGGTCATTAAGTCCAGTCCTTCTTACAATTGTTATCAACCTCCAGTGTCTGATTGTTTGTAGGCTTGGGAACTTTTTCATCTCAGGCCCCTGAGCAAGTATTAGGCTCTACATCCAAATGAATCTGATTGGCTTGGTGGTCCTCCTGCGTGTGTTCTTAAAACTCATCAGACGTCTACCCTCCACAGTCTCTGTTTGTGTTTCAGGCTGTCGACATAGGTGGCGCTCTGATGTGATTGTTCTTAGATGGGGAGCGGACCCTCCCTTTGCACAGCCTTGCGGAGGCGACTGCTGTGCGCCTCCCCAGTGTTAAAGGGAGATAATGGCGGGCATAGTCTGAAGGCGGGCCCCCTCCCTGGCTGCCGGCGCAGGCCTTTAATTGGTAAAATGCAGATTTTTTTTGATCAGGAGAAGGATTAGGCCCCTTATCTGTCTGGAGTATCTTACTCTAAGATGAAAAGACTGCACTGAATTACACATGCCAATTCCAGCTCCCTGCCCCCTGCTCCAACATTCTCATCCTCCTTCACTCAATCTTTCCCCCTTTTTACTTCCTCCCACCCGTCTTTGGTTTTTTTCATGCTTTTTTCCACTCTCTTTACACAAAGCACTTCAGCGTCTGACATCACAAAAGAGCATATGATTTATTAGGCCGTGTTTGATAAAGCTAAACGGTGTTGCGGGTCCCACAGCTTAGTGAAATTGCCTTGTAAACAGGCCCTCTTTTCATGCACGCTTGCATTCTAATGCATGAGGGCTATGTCCCAGAGAGGGTTTGATAAGGAGACATGGAGATGGATACCAAAGTGGGTAAACGCTGGGAAATAGCCTAACAAATGACTGCTCCATATTACAGTATTATGTTGAGCAATGGCTAAGAGGGTAGGATCATTATTTAACATAACAGCAAACCAAGTGTAAAAGTGTTTGTGTTTTTATGTTAAAGCAGCAGGGGTCTCGACCAAGAAAAGAGTGCATGCACCTGTGTGTATGTGCCTCATACGTCACCGACGCCTCCAGTGTCCCCTGTGTCCGTGTCCCCGGTGCTCCCTGTCGCGCGACACCCTCCTAAATCCATCTTGGTGGCGTTTTTACAGTTGTTGGCCGATAAGCTGGCAGGGGGAAGATGAATAACCTGCCGCGCCGTCGCTATCAGCACCTGTTTGTCGATTTAGCCGGCCAACGGGGCCTGTCTGCTCAGCATGGAGATTATTGATTCAATAAGAATTGCCATTAGATCATGCCATTAGGTTTCTCGGCGGCCCCTCTCCCCGCGCTGTCTGTCCCCCTCTCTGTCAGCTCAGCGGCTCATGCATCACAGCCGTCAACCACCTCCTTCATTTGTACAAATACTGTGTGCGAGTGTATATCCATCTGTGTGTGTTGTGCCAGCCACCAGCGTGATCTGACGCCGCGCCGCTCGCCCATCGCTCTCGGCCCGGGGGATATCGAGCGCCGCTCACACCACACCGATCACTTGCCACAGGGATTCCCTCACAGAGAGGAAGGAAAAGAGAAGAGCAGTCAGGTTTTCGGAGTCTCTTAGCGAGGTGGGGAGTGAGGATATCAATCTTGGGCAAACTTCACTAACGTCCATAGTCGTCCAGTCCCCAATCATTTTCTGTGGAATTAGTCTTGTTTTGTCACTTTAAAATTAAAAAATGTCAAGTGAGAATAATGGAGGTCCTTTGCAGATACATTAATGTCAATTTTACTCTTTGGCTTTTACACTGCTGCTGGACTGACTCATAGGAGCTACACAAAGATTAAAATTAACACATGGTGGAGGATGTAAGAGCATTTATCCAAACAGAATCTCTCCAGATCCTTGATCCTGATTCGTTTATTACTACCTTTTTATGGAATTCACTGTAATTTGAGAATGTAGACACTAATAAATGAGAGGAATTAAGGGTTGACAGGGTCACAGGTATGTGGCTCGCAATTAATCTATCCATCTATCTGTCCAAAGACAGGCCCTCTCAGTTAGATTCTACTGACACTTAATAATATTAAGCAGTTTTTTGTGGGGTATTAGCACTAGTAGCTAAATTTTATAGAGAGGCGAAGTAAGGCCCCTTTCTGATAGACCCTAGGGAACCCTAATGAAAAATTTTGAATGGTCTATATGGATTGGTTCGCTTTTTATTCCCTTCTTGTCACTTCTAGGGTCTCTAGTATTATCAACGATGTATCTGAGAACAGTGAGTGACCTTTTTTTAATGTTTTTATTTTAAAATTTAAATATATAAATACAAAAACGTGACAAATCTCAAATGTATTTGTTTGTGGGATAATTTGAATATTGTCAGTCAGTGTCATGTATACAGTTGTTGTTTCATAACTGTTACAAGCATAAATTACTATCACAAAACAGTATAATGCATATCTACATCTAATATTTTGTAATGGTCTCAGATATTTTTGCATATAAATGTGAGAAAGGTCAATTTTTATTTAATTTTCTGGTGTTTTTGCTGGACAATATCTTATCTGACCATATTACGTCAGTACATGTATCATACCCTGCCTGATGTATAGATTTGACTCAAGTTCAAAGGGCTGAGAACCTTTACAACAGCAATGCTTGAGGCTATCCAAAAACAGCAAAATTCAGACCTTGGAGTTTTTATATAATAATCTGTTGAAAATCTGTGAAGGCCACAGTGACTGATCAAGACTGGTTATGGTAATTTTCAGTTCTACCTAGACATACCTCCATTTTCTACCTTAGACAAATATAGAAAAAATACAAAAGAAGTAAAGAAAAACCGAAATGCACCAAGCTAACTTGTTGAAAAGTAATTTGATTATTGCATATAGAAATTAGTGGACCATTTAGTGAAATTATAAGCAACATTTTGCATTGCATTTCACAAGGTACAGTAGCACAGATTCAACTAGTGGTATTCTGCTGTGTTTATCTAAATTTTTGCTTTTTTTGAAATATAATTTTATCTGTTACATTGAACACATGTGAAAATGCTTGCATTACAGTTTATTGACTATGACTTCACTTACAATTAAAAAAAAAAACCTTTTACAAACTGTATAAGTGAGTGAATTCTCTGACTTCACAGGCCCAGTGTGAGTGTCGATTGGTGACATCAAAGTCCATTGGTCCATTTTTTAATACCGTTCATGGTGTTGAGACTATAATACTGAGCCGTGAAAGCCCTATCATTGAAGCCCACTCAACAGTCCTTGAACTAACATTAAAGAGGCGCCGTTTCTGGTGCATGTCATGGTCACAGTTGCGCACAGGGTCACAATGTGGCCAGGGGGCGTCGGCTCAGTTCTGTTAGCTACAAAGCCGCCATTGTCAGCACCGTGTAACTCCTCAAAGGGAACTGTCACTGAATGCTTTATTTGCTTTAGCTCTGCGTGTTTTATAGCTTTAGCACTGCTGCAAAAAATAGTGCTCAAAGAAAGGATGTATTCCCCAGAGCCTTCCAAGGTCAAGTCTCGATTTATCCTTCTCTTTGCTTCCCTCCTGTTGCCACCAGTCCCTCTGCGATGCCCCCGAGGTAAAAAAAAGAAAGACCTAGGAATGTAATAATTCCAGTTTATTCTTCTCAGGATATTATGTCTGTCTGGGCTTTAAACTGCTCAGAAGAGGCACTTGAGAGGCCACCGCATCCAGATATTGACTATTCCTTCATTCCCATGTAACATCCTCCAATTACACCTTTTTACACGAAGCGATAAAGAAATGAGATGAAGAGAAAGGTGGCGCTTACAGATAGAATGCTTGGCTGGAGTCGGAAAGCCCCCGCATTTTCAGATTCTCCCACTGAACTTTGGATTTGTCTGCCCTTTCTAGCTCACCCGCCTCCCCTCCTCCTTCTTCTTCTTCTTCTTAAGCCTCAGATTGGAAGTTGCCACGGCAGCACAACTGTCAGCGCTTGTCACAAAGGGGCGAGGGCCCGATGTGATGCGAAGTGACAGGGTTTTATTTGAAAATCCTGTTCAAATCGGACACTGAGACTCACTACGCTGCCTTTTCCCCTTCGTATTTGTGCAGGAAAGAAATAAAACGACTGAGACTAATGTCCACCCCACTGATCTACACAGTCAAATAAAATGCAAAACTTTTGTATATGATTGTGAAAGTGAATATTGTTTTCTCATTTTCGTTTCTAGCACATCAACAATGACCACATCCACGGGGAGAAGAAGGAGTTCGTGTGTCGGTGGGAGGAATGCTCTCGGGAACAGAAACCCTTTAAGGCGCAGTACATGCTGGTGGTCCACATGCGACGGCACACTGGGGAGAAACCACACAAGTGCACGGTAAGGATACATAGTTCATTAGCGCGTAGGCATGGGACAGTAACTAGTTTTATTGCTCACTGATCTCAGTTGTCCACTGGCTGCTCTCTGTTGTTCAAAAGCCCAATGCAGGGGATGGTCCATGTTGTTCAGTATAGCATCCTGTCTGTTGTTGTCAGCCTGTCTGTCTGTTGTTTAACCAGCCCTCTCATTTCATTTTTCAAAATTTATTTTCAAGACAGGAAATAATACATTAACATTTAACTTTTTAACTGTTTGTGCAATCAAAATTTTGAATCAAACTGCAAATTAAGATGCTGTAATGACTTTGGGTAAGGTTTCACTATTTAGACCAAGGATACTCAAAAAAAACTTGCTCTGGTCACATGTTGGTGTGATCAAATAAATAGCCAGTAAAACCAATGCAACCAGTTTATAAGTATAAATCCCTGCCTGAAGTCATTTATTTGAAGAATTGTAGCTGATGTGTATTTAACTTTTATAACAACCTAAACATTTCCATATATGTAATTTACCTAAAAAATAAAAGAATTTAAAGTGGTAACCATAGTGTTATTCTTTTAATATCATTACCATACCATAATCTCACACCATGCCATGCCTGTTATTTTCAGAGATTTCAGACATGGTTCTGTTAGCTCGTCAGTGACAGAATTGAAAGTGTTGTCTCTCTGTTCTTTTCCAGTTTGAGGGCTGTGCCAAGGCCTACTCACGACTGGAGAATCTCAAAACTCACTTGCGCTCTCACACTGGAGAGAAGCCCTATGTGTGTGAGCATGAAGGCTGCAACAAGGCCTTCTCCAACGCCTCAGACCGAGCCAAGCACCAGAACCGCACTCATTCAAATGAGGTACTGACAAGCTGGTTCCTTGAATCAAACTCATGTTTTCTCCTTGAATGCACATGATCTTACTGTTTTATTTTTTCCATTTCACTGTTTCATTTTTAGAAACCATACGTCTGCAAAATCCCAGGCTGCACCAAACGCTACACAGACCCCAGTTCGCTCCGAAAGCACGTCAAGACGGTGCACGGGCCTGAAGCGCACGTCACCAAGAAGCAGCGTGGAGACTACCCGCGCCCTCCTCCACAGCCCCGCGAGCCAGGAGCCAACGGCCAGGGTCGGTCACCAGGGCAACTGCCCCTGGGAGGCTACACGGACCAAAGGGAGTACAACCATGTTACCTCGAAACAGGATGAATGTCTGCAGGTCAAGTCCATCAAGACTGAGAAGCCCATGGTGAGACTCCAATTCAACCCATTTTCCTATAATGGCCTTTTTCCTCTCTTACTTTTGCTAACACGTACCTAATGATTAATGTTAACAACTTCTAACGAGTTATATTTTCCTTCTATCCAATGCTTCGGCATTTTTCTTCCCCCGTTTCTAAGGACAGTGGGTAATCAGGTGAGATAGGTGTCTTACATTGCATTTGTAAAGTATTCTCTCCATTTTTTCATGCTCACAGTAATTTTGTCTGTCATGTCCTCCTCCATCACATCAACATGTCAGGCTCAAAACACCCCAGAGCATATTTTCATTGCAAACTTTATTGTAAAATATACAAATAAAAATATGGATATTTACCAAAAGCATTTTCAGTCCCAATGCCTGGTTGCTCAGCCAAAAATTATTCAGCAGTTAGATACTTCCGATGCCAAAAAATAAATGCATTCTTCTTCAGTGCAACAGTTTGTGAAAAAAAAACAAAACGTAAACAGCCTAATTGGACACCAGACAGTCTCACAAGAGGCCTTTATCCTATTTGCTTATGCTCTGAAAACATCCCGAGACATGATTCTCGCCTTTGAAGATTTTTTCAGTGTGTTTCCCAAATGTGGGACAGGGGAAGGCAAGTGCATTAACTATGTCCCAATTATGTTCTAAACACTGTTTACGGAGTACATTTGAACTAACAGAAAGAGCAACAGAGAACCAGGACTGGGCTGTTGTTGAGCCTATAATTATGATCTCAAACATGATTATAACTGCACTCAAGTGGTCTCTCGTGGACTGTAAGGACTCTGATTTTTACTACTCAGACAGGTTTACATGTTTCGTATTTCAGCATGACTTGTCTGTACATCCACTGCTTTTCTTGCTTTTTATTGGGGGTGTTCATTCAAACACTGAAGGCCTGGGCGAGAGTCATTTGTGATGTCACAAAATCCTGTTGTAATATTCTTCTCAAATTTTATGCAGATCCTTTCATTGACAATTTTAGACTCTCTATTACATTTGATCTTTAAAACCTGGACAGTTTTTGTGGGTGAAATTATGGTTTTTTTGTCAATTTAACAATTAGTGTTTTGTTTTCTGAATTCTATTAGTTGTATTACTATTTGCTTTTTAAATTTCTGACAGTTTTTTCTCTCTTTGAAGTTTTAACAATGATTCAGATATTTAGAATGTATGAGAAGATATATCCATTTTAATGAGGTTTTTTGCATTTAGGCATTTATTTTGCTTCTAAATGATTGGGTGAGGTGATGTTAAACACAATTTTTGACAACACAAAATCAGAGTTTTCCTCTAGCAAACAGCTTCAGGAGCCACTGGCAAATGTGGACTTTAGGGTAAAGGGTAGAGTTTTTCTATCACCATGCTGACTAAATATAAAGACAAAAAAGGCTAGGTTGCGTTTAGGTAAAAAAAAAAAAAAAAATTAAGGATCTGCTCTTGTGTTCACATTCTCAGGCGTCTCAGCCAAGCCCTGGCGGTCAGTCTACATGCAGCAGTGACCAGTCCTCCGTCAGCACCTATCCCAGCGGTGGAGTCCAGCTTGCTGTGAGCGCTGGACGCTTGCCAGGGGAGGGGCTGGAGGAGGACGAGGAGAAAGAGGAGGACGACGAGGAGGCAGAGGAGGAGTGCGAGGGTGAGCGAGCCCCCATCATGGACTCCACCGTCTCCACAGCAACCGCGGCCATGCTGACCCTGCAGGCGAGGCGAAGCGTGGGCCGCCCCCTGCGCTGGATGGAGCACATCAAGATGGAGCGGCTGAAGCAGGTGAACGGAGCGCTGCCCAGGCTGGGGCCCCTGTCCCCTACACCGCCCCCCAAAGCGTCCACGCTCCCCAGCATCATGGGGAAGGGTAAGGCTCTCCACTTATTTATATTCAAAGGAGTAATTAACTTTGAAACAGGCTGGAGCACTGCATAAAGTCTGGCCCATTTTAAATAAACAGGTACAATTGAAATGGCTGTGAAGGGAAGGTATTTCAGACCCATTTAACCTAATGTGATTGGGTATTTAGGCTACAAACTCACCCTATCAAAACAAAATTATAACAACAAGATTATAATTTCAATGTGAGCAAAAATAAGTACCACTTTTGCTCTAATCAATCACTCTTTGTAAAAAAAAATATTTATTCTAAACAAGAGGTGTCTCCATGACTTTAGACATACCTCAGTAAGAGGAGTTTGTTCAATCCACAGCTGGGGCCAATTGTTCCACATCAATCTCCCATTTCTCTTGTCTCACGACTGTCTCTGTCCTTTAAAGGCAAATGTAAAAAGGAACAATAAAACTTTGTACAAATTTGAACAAATTACAGTTGTGCACGACATGTTTCATCATGCGTTCCATTTTCCCATTTTTGGTCGAGACATTCCTGCAAAACCAATGATGAAAATTTACAGTTCTGCTGGAAAAAGGCCCCAAAACCATATCGAGCTATATATCATATCAGAGAGAATAGCATGTAACAATGTTTCATGGCCCAGTGCTGCCAGTTTTCTGTGCTAACATCTGTTTGAGGGATCTCTCCACACTTAAACTTTCCCCACATCTCCCCCTGTAATCTCTCTCTCATCACATTGTCTCTAAAGGGATTATTTAAAGTAACATCAATTTATTTATCAACAGTAGATGGCAGTGTTGTGTGAGAACGGGCATTTTCAAATCAGCCCAGTTTTAAAACAGAACTCTGAATTACAGTTTACTTTTTACACTCTATCTGACGTGTAACACCAATGTTACAGATCCAGTGGCAAAAGAACCTCCCTTTTACGTTGGACTGAGGGCGACAGTGATCACAACGGTTTATAAGTGTATATCACATGACAGCATTTTAAAGTCTGGTGTTGATTTGCAGGGTCCTGTGAGGGCAGACCGTGGGGGGTTTCTCAGCCGCCCAATCCCACCGAGCTGGGCAGCACCGAGCTCACCGTGCTCACCTTGCTGCGGGACCGGCGCGACAGCAGCGGGAGCGCGGCCAGCTCGGCGTACCTGAGCAGCAGCCGGCGCTCCTCGGGCATCTCCCCGTGCTTCTCCAGCCGCCGCTCCAGCCAGGCCTCCCAGAGCGAGGGTCAGAACGCGGCCGCCCACCACCGCCGCCTCCACAACCTCAGCTCCACCGACTCCTACGACCCCATCTCCACGGACGCCTCCCGACGCTCCAGCGAGGCCAGCCAGTGTGGAGGCGGGGCAGGAGCGGGCGGCCCGGGTGTGTGTCCGGGTGGGCTGGGTTTTGGAGGGTCACGGGGGGTACTTAATCTGACCCCTGCTCAGCATTACCACCTGAAGGCCAAGTATGCTGCAGCGACTGGCGGCCCACCCCCCACACCTTTACCGAACATGGTTAGCTTGAAGGCTCGCGCGGCCACGGAGGACGAGTGTAGCTCCAACCCTCTGCCCCCTTTAGTCAGGCCTCAGCGTTGTACTGATGCCACTGGACACATGAGCTACAGGAGGAGGGTCCTGTATCCTGGGGAGGGGCCGATGAATGGTAACCGTAGGGCTAGTGACCCGGTACGGACGCAAGCACACGATGCTTACAACCTACCCCCAGTTCAGCGATTCAACAGCCTTAACAACCTGCACCCTCTGTCCTCTGTGTCTCATCATTCAGTGTCTGAAACTCGCAGCTTCAGCCTCAACAACTACACACGAGCAGAGGGCAGCTTACAGCACTCACAGTACACCCCCAGCATCGCCGAACACGCCGCCTTGGAAGCTCTGGCCATGGAGGACAACAGTGGAGCAGGACTGCTGCTCGGAGATGAGGACGTGCTACCGGACGACCTAGTCCAGTATTTGCACTCCCAGGTCCAAGCAGAAGGGGACTACATGCGCCTTGAAGACCAAATAGCAGCAGGCCAAAGGGACAACTACCAGCCCCTGGAGGAGACTCCAGGCATGAACATTTGCTTCAGTGGACCTCAGCAGCAGGTAACAGAGAGGAGGAGTCCCAGTAAGCTGCCCATCCAGTGGAACGAGGTGAGCTCTGGGAGTGCAGACATGTCTCCTCAAAGGGCACCCAACCAGCATTGTGAGAGGTGGTCCGGTACTGAGCACAGACCCGTATCTGTGCCGTTTGGAAGGTTTTCCAACATGGTGGTCCAGCAGCAAATGTCTCTTGATTTACAGAACCCTTGTGCCCAGGCGAGTGCCTCTCAGAGTGCATGCAGCGTCAACCAAGCTGTGAAGTCAGAGTCTGTGCCTCACTCGTGTATGGAGCTGAGAGGAACCGCTCACAGTTCCACGTTTGGCAAGTTTTCTCAGATTCCTAATGGCCATCATCAAACCTTTAAACAGCAAACTTTCAATGGACCTCAAAAACAGAGTCACTTGCAGCAGAACTACAGCTCCTCTTGCCATGTTGGAAACAATTTGATCCTACACAGAACTATAGACACCATCCCTGGGCTTCCCCAAGGCCTTCAGCCCAACAGGCTCACCCACCTCCCCCGGCCCCCGGCCAACGGTTGCAGGAACCACTCTGTTCGGACCCAACAGTACCAACAGTATCTCAACCCCGAGAGGTCTGGAGAAGTCCAGATTCAGCACAGTCTCAACCAGCAGAGGGGTAGCAACAACTGCCCTGTGGCACACCAAGGCTCTGTGGTAAAACTGGAAACTCCAGATGATGGATACCTGGAGGAAGGCTTCATTAACCTCTCCTTTGAACCAGCAGAGCCTAAACCCTCACTGTTCCCTGTCCTGGGAGATCAGTGCTTGTTGGAATCCATGGCTGAATCTGTTGGACAACATGGCGGCAGTGTTAACAATGTCTCGGCTCCCCTCCTCTCCCCCGGCTCAGATCAGGTGACCAGCTCAGTGGACGCCTCAGTGGCGGGGGTCTTGGATGAAGGTGTGAGTCTAGATTTTGGTGTGATGATGGAGGACAGCTATGACCAGGGCAGTCTGGTCTCAGGGGTTTTGAGTCCCTCCATGTTCCAGGGTCTGTCGAGGACCTCGTCCAGACTGACCACTCCTCATGGATCTGCAGCCTTTCACAGCGTGGCCCCTGGCCTCAACAACATGGCCATCGGAGACATGAGCTCTCTCCTCACGACCCTCGCAGAAGAGAGCAAGTTCCTGGCGATCATGCAGTAGCCTCACTCCACTCTCCTCCCGTTTCAGAAATGTACAAGAGGGAAAAAGAGAAAAAAAACTCTGGTGTATGTGAAGATTTTAACAATTATGAAAATGTTATAAAATAGTGTAAACAGGCAATTGCCAAACCAATATATTTTGTAAATTGACATCCCATATAGAATTGGGATGTAATAAAAATGTATAGATAAATAGGTATATTCCTTTTATGGAATGAAGGTTAATTTTTGGAAGCCCTTTGCTTTGTATTACTATGTGATGTGAGCAAAAGCTCACTTCTTTGAAACAGTATTCTGTGTATTGTCACTGATTTGCTGTACACACTGTTGATAAAATGCATGTATTCAAGAATGAACAAAACACTGACTTTAAAAGTACACAGACCATGTGCCAAGTGTCAAACAGGTACAAAACTGTCGGCTGCAGCAGGTCAAACAGGGTCATGTATGAACAGGCCCTGCTCATATCTTAATAGAACATAGGTTTTATCATGTGGTATATTTACAGCTTTTGCTTTTGTGACTCTGTTACTGTTTCTGTGCTTTTACAAAAATTTACCAAGTGGTGTTTTTGTCACGAGTAACTCTGGTCTGGTATTGTCCACAAACTGAACAGCACATCATGTGTATGAGGCAACATAGATAGTCCTCTACTTGATATCTCAGTGGTTTGATTTTGTTAGTCTGGTAAGGTACTCATGATGTATATAACAGTGTTTTTCTATTGTTTGTGCTCTTCTGGTGTTGGCTTGCACGAGTGTTGTGGACATGACGTAAGAACGGACATTTTCTCCTAATGATGATCCAAGTCATTTGGTGCTTTCTGTGCGTACACAAATAGATATCTAAGTACTTCAAGTGTTGATCTGTCTTAATGACCAGCCGAGGTCCACAGCACATGAACCTTCCTCTCATGGTGATGAAAATGTAAAGTTATGTTTTGGTTTTTTGAATTGTTTTGTATTGTTTTTCTCTAAAGCTCTTACATTGAGAATGTGTACTGCCAACAAGTCAACAGTGTTAGTATCGCTATGCAGTCCTATGTAACTGCACAGAACATTAAGTAGTTTACCTTTTTCATTGTCAAAGCAGTGAGGTACAAATTGTTTTATTGCTTTTTGGTACTTTTTTGTAATTGTGCATTGTTTTGTGAATTATTTCCTTTAGAAGAAGGAAATTCCATTGAGGACATGTGCCTTACGTATCTGCCTGTTGGTAAAAGATCACTGCCAATCTATCATTGTGAGTTATAAAAATGAACACACAGTGTCTCGTAAGACCTGAAAAAGATACAAATGTCATTTCTATGAAAAAAGTCTGAACTGTTCAGATTTACAAAATGCATTCTACCTTGTTTTTTCTATTATTTTTATTTTGCATTCACATGTATTGTGCTCTTTTATAGATAATGTGTAAATACATTACTCTTGTGTAGATTTAGCAAATAAAAAGAGGAGCATCCCGGGGCCAATAAAGAGCTGACTCTATAAACAGGGACCTCGGGCCGCGGGACGGGGCCAGACACACATGGCTCACAGAGGAGCGTATGGTGCACAGCGCCGACTCCTCCACAAGAGCCACTCTGCTCTTTTATAACTCACAACAAATGTTTGTATGGTTTTAATAAAAATCCAAATGATATCTGAACTCTCTTTTGCTCTTAATTTGTCATAAAAATACAGTCACTTTTCTTCATTTGACTATCCCACAATATCAGTAAAATTACATACATTCACTAAGATCAAAAGAATTAAATATAAATATATAATTTGAATTCTTTTTGTCTGAAAGCATACAACTCTGCATCACGTTGATTGGAAGTAAACTAACTGGTGGAGCATATCTTGTACATCTGATGCCCTCTTCTGGTCATCACACAACATTACAATATGAAGATGAGAATATAGCCTCATGGATTGAATGGATCTCTTGTGAATGACTTGTTTGGTTTCACATTCACATTTGAGGCAGTCATCATCTCTTTCACCATGCTCAGATTAAAGTGGATGTCTGTTAAAACCTTCACTTACTCCCATCTTTACCCGTGGTTATTCTACTTCAGACTCTTTTGGCTGAAAACCCATCAGCTCACACCAGGCCCTTGTAGTGCCTTCAGTGCAAGTACAGAGAGCACTTGCATCATTTCCTAACGCCCCAGAGAAAAATGGGAATATTTTCTGAGCGAGGCTCCCATTATGCTTTTTAGGAGCTCAACTTCAGTGTAATCATGTGACTAAAATGTAGGGTGTAGGAAGACTTTCCAGTAAAGTGAACATGAGAGGCAGAAATTGTTCCAACAGGGTACAAGATGGAGCATTTGGCTGAGTGCTCTGTGGTTACAGCTGTACAAATTTTAGGAAGTGCATGGACAGACTTTTTTGAGAAGTGCTTAGAGAACGGTAAATTTAATGTACATTTACGAGTGCCAAAACTTAACACGGCATGTCTCAATACCAAATAGAGGACTAGGTGCCAAATGTGTACGAACCATTTATAGATATAAGGGCATGTTGATTCTTCTGGGTTTTTTTTTTCACATTTTCATATAGACTGGATGATCACACGAGTATGAGTACAAGAGAGTCTGATACCTAGTAGCTACTAGCATCAATAGTCTAATCATCAAAAGGCTAACCTAGCTTTTAGGGTTATATTTTAAATATATATTAAATTAGTTAACGTTAATCATTCAAACGATTTATGTCTTTATTCAATATTTTTCTCTTGCTATCTGACCGACGGACTGCTTCCCAAATTCGAGTTTTGTGATGTATTTAAAAGAGTTCATTTATTTTTCAGCAGCATTTAGCTACATACTTAATGCTAGCTAACACGTATTATATATAACCGTCCGTCAATAATAATACTAATGGTGCATTCATGTGATCCTCGGAAAGTTGGAAACCGTTTTAAACCATAACAACAAGAAAGATGGACGCAAAGTCAAAAATGTGCTAATGTTATTTTTAAATGAGTCAATAAAGTCAAAGAAGCAATTATTAGCCTGTTAATAGTGGTTCAAGAAAAGGTAGCCTACTCAAAACATAGGAAGATAACATAACGTAAACCTCTAAATACGTAAAAAAAAAAAAAAAAGTTAGTAAAAGTGTTAGTATATAGTCTAAATAATATCAACAAAAAAACTAGCTGTACTGTCAAATTATCACATTATTAATGTGTTAAACAGTTAGTATGAAATGTTTTTAAATGACTCATATTATATACAGTATATTACATACTTACAATACTAAAATATTTTTTTTGCTTTCCATCAAACAGGAAACAGTGGAACACAATGTACAAAATGCCTAATAAAATAATTATTTTGGTTTGGATACGTTTTAGTTTTAGCCCTTTCTGTCTGTATTGTCCATATTTTACCAGGTTAGGTTTAATTTACACGCCAAACAGTCTTGGTATGCAAAGAGAAGATAAAGATGCAAAAAGCGCCCGTTAGCTAAATCCTGTAAAGGTTAGCACATGGCTAATTTGCATAAACCAACAAGTCCACAGCACGTGACACAGACGCTATGCTACTCTTTTCATAATTTTGTAAATTATACAGAATTTCTTGCCAATTCCCAAAACCAAGATAACAGTAGTACGTTTTGTTTGTTCTTTTGCCATTATAAATGTCTTGCAGACGGCAGACAACAGATATTTCACTATACTACAGCTGTTCTTAGCGCTAGCAATAGCATTAGCCTTCAGAGTGTACAGCAGCCTATTAACTTCATAGCTATTTTGGACTTTTAAAAAATTTAAGTCAGATTATTTTAATTTATTGCCCAGATCCAAGTAGGCCTACCAATAAAAGACAAATCTTTTTACAAACAAGTTCAGGATAAAGAAGGAAATGCTTTTGGTGTACAATAGGAAACATTTTATTACTAAAAAGTTGTTTGAACTCAAGGTGCTCTTTCAGCAGCGTTTCCACAACTATTCTTTATTGAAATCACAAGATTGTTTTTTTTTTTTTTTTTAACCACATAATGGAAAAAAAACCATAAATCATACATGAAACAACAGTAAATGATGGATTATATACAACAATGGGTCAAAAGAGGGTCACGTGTGTGGTGTTTGGTTTTTTTAGGCTCAACAGGAGGCACTTGAATCAGAGAGCCTTAAAAGAGCCAAGAGTGAGCCGTAGGAACTCAACATGGAGACGGAAACCTTAGAGGTTCTAGGCGTACATAATATTTCTTCAGTTTAAACCTGGAAATCTTCTCTGGGACACCGATGCATTTACACAGCGTTTACAACAGGCCCGCACCACAGGAATCTAGAGCACAACGGGTGCACATTCAGAAGCATGCATCGCCCACAATCAGCAACGAGGTTAAAAAAAAAAAGAAAGAAAGAAAAAAATGACTAAACTGTCTGCTGCGTCAGATTGTTAATGCAATAGACATACACTATTTACAGAATTTATATATTTTTTTAAACATATGCCACTTCAATGCCAGTTAAATTGAGTCCATAACTGCATTGGTGAGTTATGAGAGGTGGTTTACAATAACTTCAATGTCTTCAATGTCGGCTACCGTTATAATGATCTATTTACAATAAAACAAGTATGCTGAGGGAGAAAAGAGTCCAGCACGTTGGGGGGTCTGCCGTAGTGGTTTTCATCAGATCTTCTCCTGGATAAAGGGGTGCTGCAGAGCCTGGTTGATGCTGATGCGTTTGGCCGGGTCCAGCATCAGGGTGCCGTCCAGCAGGTCCTTGAGCTGCATCACCTTCTTCCTCTGGTCCTCGGGCAGCCGCTGGCCCCCCACCATGTCGGCCAGGAGGTCTTTGGTGGGGTTGATGGTGCTCATCACCGTCACCTTTTCCTGAGGGGGACAAAGGCAGGGACGAGTTACGAGACAGGAAGTCACAATTAATGCCTAGGCTACATGTTCCCAGGTAGGTTTATACTTTAAATGTTAGAAAAGTCAGTAAGACTACTAGATAACAAACTACACTTCAGTACAGGTTTTTCATTTCTGTAGAATTGTTTTTTAAGTTACCTCACAACAGCAAATCAGTGAAACTCATTACACAAAACAATACTGTCATACAAAATTTAAGACAGTGGACTGTGATGTCTTTCGCTATCTAGAATTAGATGTCCCCTTCTGTAAAAGTTTTTTTTTTTTTTAGATATTGAAACTTAATTCACTGAACTAATGGTATCTGGAAAAACTATTACGTGATTTAACATGATCTTTCATAATGGTATGAATCCATCCATCCATTATATTTATTGTTTTTTTGGGTGGAGTTATGACATCAAAATTCTGTTCTCAATCCTGATTGGACATAGCTTTTGGAGGCAGACCCTGTGTGTGGAAAAGAGTGGAGCGCCACAAGGGCTGTTCTCAAACCTGATGAAGGTCAGATGGAACAATACGTTGTTGAATAAATGAAGCATGAGACAGTGAGCAGGAATTTTTTTGTTTTTCCTAAGTACTCTCCCTACTACACATCTGGCACCATTTTAGTAAAAAAAAGGTAAAAAGGTTTTGTTAAAATTGGTTTACATAAAAAGAACTCTATTCAATTGAAGAGAATTTAAGGTGAAAATTTGAAATGTTACAAAGACTAACTGTTGAGAAACACACAAACTTTGTGTGGTCTCTAGAACTAAAAGTTTTAGTTGTTTTTTGTCAAACACCACAACAACTTATGTCTGTACACATGTCACTGCTGTTTTCCTCAAGAGGAAGTTTCATCTTTTAGACATCCTCTACAGATGTGTCTTACCAGATATCTTTGTGGGTTATTGGTTCATTCACAAAGTGTTTTTAAATTCCAATATGACAGAAAACACCTCAGATATGCAAAAATAATTGTAAAAATTTGGGGAATTTAGTCAACTTTCCAATTATGTCTATTTACTACAAAGCAATTCAACGGCCTTTTTATTCTTCGACTGGATTAAACTATGAATATACTGAGTGTTAAGTTGGTGCAAAGAGAGAGCGCATTACCCTTTCTGTCACTTTGTCTACTTCAATGTACAGGAAGTTCAAGTTCTGATCGAAGTGCTGGTCTTTGAACAAGCCTTTACGGATCATCTGAGGAAAAACAAACACAGGGTTGCGTCAGCCACAAGCACAACACTAAGAGAAGGAGCTGTCATGATGCAAGCCAACCTTGTTGGGCATCTTCCCCTTGAGGTCCATGGCCAGTTTGAGCATGTGATTGTTGGAAGATCCGGGAAGCAGGATCTTCCCGGTGTACAGCTCGTATAAAGTACAGCCCACGGACCACATGTCGATGCCGTAGTCGTAGGGTTTACCTATGACTGATGGACAGGTGAGGTGAGTCTTGGAGTTATTACTTCAGCTGGAGGTTTAAGCAGATTTAAAGAAACTTACTGATTTCTGGAGCTCGGTAGAACCTGCTGACCAGATATGGCGTGATGTCGTTATCAGCCACATGTGACGCTGAGCCGAAGTCACACAGCTTCAGGATGGTCTTTGACTCGTTTACCTGGAACAATACATCATGTACAGTCATTAAAGACTTATAAACTTATATCATAATGCAAAGACTTTAAATAAAATGTACATGGGTGAGAACACACTTTGATTTAAAGTTTGTAGATCGCCTTTAAGCATTTTTAAAAAAAATAAAAATATCGCTTCAGGTTGGGAATCTGACTAGAATACTCTTAAAATCAAATGAAGGGAGACTTTTTTTTTCTTTTGTGTCTTGCTGTAATTTCCACATTCTAAAAAATTGACAATACAAATTAAGCCACAGTTTTCATCTAGAAAGCAAAATGCCACTTTTTCAACAATTTTTCCTTCAACTTAACTGTTCCAAGCAGCTCACCATTATTTTTCTTTCTCATCTACTTTTCTTAACTGTTTTCTATCTTTTCTATTTCTTTTTGGCCATTTCCGACTGAATGTGTATCTTATAACACAAGCGTACCAGGATATTGTCAGGTTTGATATCCGCATGGAGGATGTTGCAGCGTTTGAGCAGTTTCAGAGCCAGGAACAGCTGCTGGCTGTAGGAGCGCACCGCCTTGATATGGAGCCCCACGTCTTTGCCGTATTTCTTCAGCACTTCCCGCAGATTCATACTGAGGAAACAAACACGACACAATCAGACGCTCAGTTTCACAGAGGAGCTGGCAGACCTTTCGAACCGTATTTGTCCCAAACCTGAGCGGCTCGAACACCAGACAGAGGTGCTGCTTGTGGTAGAAGTGTCTGAAAAGGCGGAGGCAGTGGAACTTGTCGTCGGGGTCGGCGTCGTTCAGTTTCTTGAGGAACTCCAGCTCCTTCAGACCAGTCTTCTGCCTGTTCGGTAAGAAGAAACATTCAGTCAGTACTTATAGGTGTCATAACCCTTCATCCATTTATAAGGAGCTTTATATTTTGTCAAATCACTACAAATTTGGCTGCCATTTTTGCACAAGGAAAAGAAACATTTAGAATAATTTCTAGTGCATTGGAAAGTAGCTCAGAGATTGACCCTAATTTCATTCTTTTTATTTGAGGTCATGTCATGTCTCATTGTGAATAAATAAACAACTACAGTATCTGCTGCCAATTCTATCATCTGCATTACCATAATGACAATAAAGACTCTTGTCATATACTGAATTCACATGAATGATACAGCCAGGATGCTCAAGATTTACAGACTTAAGGATTTTTTTTTTTTAATTAACTGACTGCTATTTTACAAACCCTGAAAACAATGAAATAACAGACGAAAATGGTTCCTAACAGCTGTTGGGGATGTGTTTTTGGATTTGTGAATGTATCCCTCACATGAGCTCGTTGTTGCGGATGATCTTGACTGCCACCTCCTGGCCGGCCCGGGCCGTGTCTCTGGCTCTGATCACATTACTGAACACCCCCTGTCCCGTGTAGCCGTACACGTCGTAGCGCTTGTCCAGTGTCTCGCCGATGTTTACCCCTGAAACATCAACACATCTAATGTTAGTGAACTCATCCACGAGTGAGAAGACGGGATGAAGTGAGCGGGGTGAGGGTCGTACTGTAGTAGCCCTCGGCGTCGGTCCAGTTGTCCCTGAGGTTGGGGTTTTCCTTGAAGTCCTTCCCGACGCCTGCTCTCAGTCTGGCACTCTGCACAAACAGGATCAGGTCAGGACATATGAAAACAGTCACTATAATATCACATACTTGTGCAATATACAGGGAAATAACTTGTAAAACTCTGCTTTTTACTTGAGGCACACTATAAAACTAAATCTGTCCAACATGGCACCTCTCCCCAAAGACACTCACGTCAAAGTCAGCAGCGAACATGTCGTCGGACTCTGTGAACATGTCTGGGGCCGACGGCTTCTTCGGGTTTGCTCCTGTAAAGACAACAGCCAGAGAAACAGTGAGGTAAAAAAATTAATAAAATAAGAGTGGATGTTGAGTCATCAGGCAAAAACAGAATATCATGTTTGATTCACAGAGATCAAAATGTGCTGCAGATGGAACATACACATGGGTCTAGAAGAGGGATGTCTACCACAGAAGTGGCACAAAAATTGTATCTCTATATGAGATATAAATTGTATTTAAAACCATTTTGAGAACTTGGACGTATTTCCAATCCCTGTGTGCAGCAACAAGAGACTAGAGGCACAGCCCGTATACTGCTGCAATAAACAATAGACTGTTTCCAGTTTCTTCCCATCTTTCTGAACATTACTTACATAGAGCTGCGCCAATTTCATACATAGTCAATAAAGGAAATGAGTTAAGTCAGAGTTGTTTGGCTGTTATAGACCCAAAAACAGCTGTTGCTAATAAATGCTAACTTTGTTTTTTTTTCTTTTGGATTATTACATCTATCACAACGAGGAGTAATTTGTTTGACTGCAGTGTTTAGCTGCTCCTTTTTTAAAGAAGACCACTAACTGAGAGAGCTGAGGCCTCCCCAAAGTGGTAAAGTTTGGGATGCCTTTTAGGTACCTTTTGGATCCCTTTTGGTAAAAAAAATAATTTTGATCCCTTTTAAGTACTGAACCAACTCACACCGTACCGCACCATGGCAGTGCAACCTCGACTTAAGCCGGAACCAAAATAATGATGGCATTTTGACTCAAGTCACATAATTTTAGTGTTGCATCATTATGTTTTTAAGTAGTTTAGATGTCTGTACTAGTCTGTGTGCTGACGTTTCTATCAAAGTGGACCAGAGTTTACTTTACTGACATTTGGCAAATGACCCGACTGAGGCTCGAGCCCCACCTGAGCAGCCGTCCCCCTCTTTGAAGTCATTCTTTATGAATTTTAGGCTACCTCTGTACTCTGCCATACAAGTTGTGTGCACTTAACATCAGTGGAAGAATTTGGAATTTAAGGAAAAAGATATCAGTTTATCATCTGTTTAAATTTGCATCAGCATTAGGAGAATGTCCCTCCTGTTGTCAAATCAGAGGTGCATTTAGAACAAGCTAATTTTTTTAAGGCTGATGTAGTCAGTTTTTACAGATTGTAAAGCTTAATCTCTAAAGGTTTAAAGCACATCTGGACTTCTCTTCGACCCCGTGGACCTTGTACACACACAGGTCCGATGACTCTGAGGACATTACCTTCCTTCTCCAGAGCGATGAGGTTGTGCTTAGCTTTGATGCTGGCCTCGAAAGTGTTGATGTTCTCGCGCTCGTACTCCTTGACGTCGGCGGCGGCTCGCTCCAGGATGTCGTCGGGGGAAGGGGAGCGGCTGCGGCTGCTGCTCTGGGGGCTGTTGGGCTCGGACGCCATGTTGGAGTCTTCATTCAGAACCTTGTATTTCTGTGCACAGAGAGGAACTGGTTATCACAAAAATTAAAATAAAAGTGACAAAAAAGGGCAGCACAATACCAGTGTTTTTTGCAGTGACAAATTTGTGAGCTATTGTGGCTAATGCAAGTTTGTAAGTGCATTTTATTACTAGAATAACAAAGCTTTTTCTACTCATAAACAAACCTGAACAATGGCCATGCGCTGCTGTCTGCGCTGCTCGATCAGAGCCTCTTCATCAATTTCCTCAAAGTCCTCCAACCTTTAAATACACAACAACAACAATTCATTTTAGGAGCACAGTCTTTAGTGCAGTTTTGGCTCAGTTAGCTTTACTCACACTTCTTCCTCCGAGGACTCCTGCTCCACTTTCATTCCTTCTGAGAGGCTTCCCTTGAACTTGTCTTCGTCTCGGCTGCGTCGCCTCCTCCTCTCCCGGTCTCGAGACATGGACCTTCTGTACTGCCTGGGTCTTCCATAACGGTCCCTCTCATCAGACCTGCACCACACACAAGTCGAATAGCATCACACATGGTTATTACAGTACTACTACATACTTTTAGTCACCAGTGACCATCGTAAACTGCTACCGAAGAGTGGAAAGTGTGTGTCACCTGTGTCTGAGTGGAGACCTGCTCCTCCTGCGGGGGGAGGACCGGGAGCGTCGTCGTGGCGATGGGGACCTCCGCCTGAGTGGAGACCGACTCACCCTGCGACGAGGGGCCAGCCTGGGACTGGTCTCCCTGGACCTGTCTCTGCCTGGTCCTGCGTCCGCTCTGGGCCGTTTCCTGGAACAAAATGAAGAACCAGGATAAAAATTTTAAAAAAAGAGGGATTAATGTCACTTCAGTCGATTATGCTAAATGTGCTTCACTTAAAGCAGGACATCTTAGTGGTCAGTCTCATGCCGTCAGCTGTTGAGCGTTAGTGGTGCTCATGAGACTTGTTTATGTTCAGTGGGCAGTAGACTACACATATTCAACTAGGGGTCTGCTAAACAGTTCTGGTGAAGCCATTATACTTGTTTTGCACTTCCAGACACTATATTGCATTGTATTGGTTCTAGTTTGTTAAATTGGTCTATTTCAAAAGGCTAAAAGGCTCCAGTCAAGTGTCGTAGAGTGTTAGGGTCAACTTTCTAATAAAATGTTTTGGTGTCTATTGTATTGTGATAATTGATTGGCAATAGTTTGTCAAATAGAAACAACTGTTTAGAGAACAAATTATTGGACTCTTCACCTAAACCCACAGCACAACCTGTATTTGTCAACTTGGCTGCAACAAGGGCAGAGAAACAAAATCTAGCACATGGCCAAAGACCTAATTTGACTTATGGTTTATGATGCATGTTCAAAGTTCAGTCCAGAAACAGACAAATGAAGCAACAAGGGGTTCATGCTGTTACAGTTTCATGAATGCTACCATTAAATCCATTTTCAAGTACTGCCTCTTAGCCCTCTTTACTCTCCTGGAGCACAAACTGAAGATATTTATAAGAGTGGTTATTGTTTTTGTATGCCTCTCTGCACATTCAGCTCATGTAGATGGTCCCGAGTATAAACTGACCTGGCGGGTGAGTCCTGCCGGTCAGCATCTCGCCTCCTGTTGTCCGGCGAACGGCTGCGTGCTCTACGAGGGGAGGAGCGCGTCCTGGAGGGGGAGCTCTGTTTGGACGTCCTGTCGGAGGCACCGGCTGTTGGGTGGTGGTCCCTGTGTCGGGGTGAAGCGCTGCGCCGTCTGCCAGGACTGTGAGGGCCTCGTCTGTGAGGGGAGCGATTCTCTTTCCCAGATGAAGCGTCTTTAGAGGGGGACTTGGCGGGCCGTTTGTCCCGGTCGGCGTCAGAGCGACTTGAGCGCTCTCTCCCTGTAGACCGGGACCGTCTGGTTCTATCGTCCCGCTGGGGAGAGGAGCGTTTGTCAGTGCGGCTCCCTTTCTGCTCGGCTCTCCCACTGGAGGGTGACGCGGACTTCCTGCTGCGGTCCTTGGACCTATCAGTGCTATCTGAGGGTTTTCTGTCCTTGGATCTGCTCCTCCCGCGCCCTCTGTCCTTAGCACCTGTATCCTTGATGCTTTTAGTGGCCTTGTCCCTGGACTCCTTAGGCGGCCTGTCCGCAGATTTACTGCGACTGCGCCGTTTGGAGCTGGACTTGGCGGCCTCTGTTGAGTCCCGTCTGGATTTGACACTTTTGCCACCTCGGGGAGAGACGGCTTTCCCTGAGCTGCTTCTCTGCCGCTGCTCTCCGTTCCTCACTCTGGCCTCGGCGTCCTCCTCAGAGCCGGAGTTGTAGCCCTGAAGGATCAGACCCATTCCCGACTGGACCTTCCCCTCCATAAGCTGACTGTCCAGCTCCGCTTTTATCATGGCCCTCTGCTTCTCCAGGTCCTCCAGCAGCGCCCGGTCATCCAGACTGGGGTTTCCCGAGGAGGGGGAGGACTCTGTCTTCCTGTGGCTGGAGGAGCTGAGGAGTGCAGCGCTGGAGGGAGAGCCGTCTTTGCGCTTGTGTTTCCTGTGTTTGTGCCGGTGCTTACGTTTGCGGTCCTTGTCCTCATCAGAGGCATGTTTGTGCTTTTTGTGTTTGCTCCGATGCTTATGTTTCTTCCTCTTGTGTTTACCGCTGCTGCTGCTGTGATGTTTACTTGCCTCCTCTGGCTTCTCCCCATTGGTCTCTGCTTCCTCCTGGACAAGAACACAATTACGTCCGTTAAGTTTAAATTACTCTGCTCTGTCCAGTCACATTTCCCTAAAAGCATTCAATACATTTAAAATACCATCAGTAGTAAATATACATAATATACAAGTATAGTTTTCTTTCTATATTTCTTATTATATGTTTCTTTTAGATAAGGGGGATAAATAAAAACAACATAGCAACATACCTCTTCCTCCTCCTCTTCTTCTGATACACCACCACTGTCCTCATTTCCACTTTGGTCATGGATTTCTAGATCTTGTTTCCTGTAATAACAGTTAGTATGTCATTACACACCATTTGTACCAGAGCCTAAAGTAATACATCATATATATCTAAATATGTGTATGATTAAAATGGTACCAGACACATACTGTCGGTTTTTTTCTAATTATGTATATTGCTTGAAAGAATGTGGAGATTATTATGAAAGCAAAAACAACGTATGAAGAGCTCCGGGAGCATGTGCTCTAGCAGGTGCTACGCGTTTGAAACCAATGGCAACGAGCAACAGATCCACAACATTTACTGACATTAGTCTGGTTGGCGTGAGCAAGCTACTGTATATTTATAGACCAAGAAGGGCAAAAAAAAACTAATGAGATAAACACGTGATTTATTCCACGGCTTTACAATTATAAAAACAGTGACATGGTCCGTCATTAATGTTTATGAAGTTAATTTATTCTCGATGGCAAGAATTTGGTTACGTAAAGCACACGATCCGCCGATAAAGTAAGCCTATATATAGTCGGGTTAGTGATTAGAGGAGCCATGTGTGAGCCACTACAGCTCTCGTTTATTGGAAACTTCACTGGAGCTGTCCCTCTGAGCAGGACCGCCAAGACACTTCACTCATTAGCTCGTGTGCGCTAACAGCGGAGGACAAACTTAGAGCTAGCCAGCTAGCCGTATATTTAAGTAGCTTGCTATCCCAGATGTCATTCTGTTAGCGACCAGATAAGAATAACCAACGATAAACATGTGGCCCATTCAGGAAGCAGTCAAGTAAAGCGAAATAAACTAAAGCCCGCCTCGCATTGAGCCAAACTTAATGCTGGCGAAGCTAAAGACCTAGCGTGTTTGGCTAACAGCGTTAGTAAGCCGTTGGCAAGAAATGAGCTAACCCCGGCATCAAATGTGAACCTGTTACTTGCTTTTTCTGTTTCTTCTCACTTATCTCACAGATATTCAATTCCCTCGATTAGGAATAGAGTTACACTTAATTAATACAAAAGGCATATGTTTAATTTAATAACTTACACGTGTTCGTTGCCATTATTCATTCTTCTGGACGTGATATCCATCTCAACGTCGGCCATTTTCCTCAGTTGAGGGGGCCTTTACTTCTTCGGGTGTTTTGACAAGGAAACGACTGTGATAATCAAAAGACCGATGCGCTCTCTGCTGCCCTGGCGGTACACTGCACAGCCAATTTTTGACAGTTTTCTGAGTCAGTTGTTTGTTTTTCCACCAGAGCGCGCCATTGTACCACAATCTAATACAAGGTGTGAATCATGCCGTATTGCTTTTTTTTACTCACATTATTATAGTTAGATGGTATAATGTTGATCAAGCATACCTGATGCCAACCATATATTATGATACCTGATATGGACATATCATATGCTGCTATAACAGTACCCTACATGGTTATATTTTCAATTTAATTAATAACATTTTTTGAAAAAGGCATGCTGGAATTGTAGTGCAATTATATGAAACATAAATTTATTACCAAAGTCTTACAATGTTGGAAATGTAGCAAAATACAATATGTACGGTCTGCTGCTGTTGACTGTCAAATCATGTAACAGTATCATTGTTAGCAGAGGGACGGGTGCCTCAAACTCATAACAGCTCTGCAGGAGTTACTATTATTCATAGTTTTATGCATTGTGCACCAGTTGAAATGCACTAGTGCTTGCTTATCCTGGGTAAGTTTCAGTTCTACTTGTTTTTGATTTTTCTAGAGCCTTTTGGATATCAGCAGTGTATTAACGAGCCAAAACACTGTAGCTCACCCCCAGTACCTGCAATGTATCACAGTGCATCTCAGATTTATATGAAAAAGTTCTGTGCAAGAGACCTCAGTGCAGATTAAAGTGTCGGTCATGGGGACATTAGATATTCCATTAGTCGAGACACTGGTCCCAGAGTCCAGTAAATCATGGTGTTATACACTCAATACATGAACGGTACATCACTGCAGTCTGGAGGAGAGTTGGCTCTGCTGTGCGTGTCATACACTTCTGATTTATTATGCTGTGTAAGCAGTTTGTGTAGACAGTCTTTTTCGACTCTGGACTCTCTATACACAGTGTAAAAAGTTTAGAATGTCAACATTAAGGCTTTACTTAAAACAATTTAAACTTAAAACATTTTTACAGTGGTGAAATCAGCTTTAAAACACCAATAAATCATATAGCAAACTAATAATTGAGATGGTTGGAGGACACTATCATTAATATTTCCACTTTCTGATTTGAAAGCACAAGAATACACCATACCACCACCAAAAATATTTTCTATCTTCCAATAATCCAAAGACCACCTAAACGCAACATCACTATGTATTTGGTGAAAGAGTATCCAGAGGTTGAGGGTGTGAATGGAAGCGTGATGTAAAGCGCTTTGGGTGCCAAAGAAGGATACAAAAAAAGCGCTATATAAATACATCTCATTTACCATTTACCAAAGAGGTATGTGTGTTATATCAATTTGCCATTGTTTTTTATGGGATATGCTTGATCTGAAAGGGTTTTGACGAGGGGTGCCCAAACTTTTTCTCTCAGAGGGCCAAACAGAAATGTATCAGTGTCTTATAGTTACAGTGTGACAAAAAATAAAAGCAGACATCTTGAAAAATGACATAAAGGGTTCAACAAAAAATAAAAATAGTAAAATCTTGGTGCAGTGGTGGAGCACTGCATATGTTGGATGGATGCTATACAAAACAACATGGCTGGCCTATTCCCTACATTCTGTTACAGCCATCCATTCCTGCACAAAACACATCAGCATATGGCACATGACTGAAGATCTGAAGATCTTGTAATAGTGTTCTGAATTTACCCTGTATTGGTATTTTATTAAACAAAGAATACCTTGCCTCACCAAAGTAATGCCTTGGTGCCCTAACCCCATAAATTAGTTCTATGATTTCTGAAAGTTGCATTTCCATAAAGAAGAAAGGTTTTAGGGCCTCTTCTCTGGATAGACAAAAAGGATGGGCCCGTAAAAAACGAGAGCACAAAGATGCTCACTGCAGACAACCACAGTCCATTATAGAGCCTGTTAAAACACTCCCAACAGTTTGCTAACCCACTGCCGCCTCAGCTCATGCCCTCTACTTCATGTTTTGTCTCTTGGTGTGGCCCGGGACAGAATTATGGCCTAAAATGCAGTTCAAGTCTTCTTCAGCTCACAATGGTTCTCTTTGGAAGGGAACCGCCCGCCGACATCGACGCAGATGTTCTTTGTTCACTGACAGATGTAGCAGTCCTTACGTTATTCTGTGCCTTTAGGGGGGATTTAGCTTTACGACCGTCTAATGCTGGGTGAGAATTGGTTAAGAGGCAGTTTTAAAGTGCACCACCTCAGCATATGGCTTCATCAGCCCAATGTAAAGAAAAAGGTAAAGGGATTTAGATAGACATTTATTCTTTATCTGTGTTCAAGGAAATGGGTTTATCTTATGAAGCTTAATTCTAAGTGTTTAGCAGATTCACATTTTGGCTGTGAGTGACAAATTAGTAAACACCTGCTGTAGAAGCCCACAATTACAACCTACGAACTACACATTAGGTTTCACTTGCCCTTTAATCTAGGTCATAATTATAGGGCTTAAAGTGGTCATTAGAGCAACACCACCAACACATTTTGCCTTGATATGAGTCAAAATGATCTTGATGGATTCCGGTGTTTATGCTAACAGTTGGTTGTAGCATTCTTGTGTGCTTTTTGCCCGAGGGCCCCTTCAGATCTTGCATTTCGATCCATCTTGTCTTACAATGGCATGCTGGTTTAACGAGTGGTGCTCAATGTCGTAGATCCTGATCACCTTCAATGATGTCTCTATCTCTTAGCGCACTCGCTACTTGCACAAAGGCTGGACCCGGCCACTCTGTGCAAATTTTGAGGCCAGGTCTGAAAGGGGCAAACAGTCTTGCAGTCTTACCTGGTACTACATAAACAATAAATCCAATCCTATGCCAAACATGTTGTCAACGACCCTGTCCAATGTAATGTTATCCTTATCTTTGCATTACATACATGTATCATAACATTCTAAATCTATAGGGACATTTAAGGTCAAGCAAAATACAAAGTACTTGGAACTTGAACTAAATGTAATTTATTTAACCAACTACGTTAGCAAGCCAAAGTGTGCATCACAGCATTTGATAAGGCATCTCTGAGTCAGGCTAAAATCTGCAAACTGATTGATGAGCAGAATCAATTGATAAAATCGTATCACACTGACTTCTTAAGATATTACTAGCTGCCTTTGAGGATTTATCCACGCACTAATGTGACAATGATGTAGACTTTTTCATAAGATATGGTTGGTCATAATAAGAGCACAGTACTGCACCACAAGTTTGTCTTGTAATAAACATTTCTATGCTACAAGGAAAGAATGCAAAATGTCAGTTCTTCATGTAAACTCAAAGAAAGGATGCATCTCGTATTAGGAACTGATTGGATACTCTGCTGTCACCTGGAGCCATGCATCTCTAGCCTCTTCCACAAATTTAGTTAATGGCAAAACACCCAAAGGATTATCTAAAATAAGATAAAAATAGAAGTTGTGCATGTGTATGACCTACACATAGGACTCAAGTTGTGCACATGTTGTTGGTGCTGCCAGAAAATAAAAAAAACAAAGCCTCCAGAACGTCAGAAAGTTTACTGATAATGACTCAAGAGTTGGTGGTCCATGTGGATGTTCAATTAGAAGCTGTACAATCCTAATGCTCTTGCTTTTATTAATGATCAACCCATAGGATTCACACAAACAAGCTGGCCTTCACTGGTGACACATCAGTCACTCATTAAACACTCAGACCAGTCTATTTTTCCATTTGGAGTTTCAGAAGAATTGCACTGGAATGAGGTTTGGAGGCACAACATGCTGACGCTGGAAATGTGGCCTAACCACAAATGGAAGCATTACTCAAAACAGACAAATCCTGTCATTACTCCAAGGTGAAGGGTTTTACTGATAATAATCAAGTGGTTTTGCCATGTAATACGATGATTCTTTAAGAATTCTCTTTAAGAGGTATATGAGAAGTGTTTGGTTATTTTTCTTGGAAGGTGTTTTCGATGCATCATTCCAGGCGTGCAAACCACATATTATCTTTGGGTGGCAAATATCAGGTTTTTAATCTTATTACCAAAAGGTTAAACTAGGTGACCAAACCACAAACACTCAAGACACAATGTGCAAAAGGCTGATGTACTGTAGACACTTCAGTGGATCATCCAGGAGCAGACTTTTGAAGATTGTCAACTGATAATAATATAGCAATTTTCTTGATACTGTATCATTAAGTCCAAGAATGATCAAATTATGTGTGGGATCATATGGACAGTTATTTTGTGCTCTCTGAGTACTGGAATTCTTGCAAAGCATGGCATTTTCAATCAAATCAAAACACATAACATTGCAGCAGTGGAATAGTGTCATTACAACGAGATGTCTAGGTTGTACTGAATTATGCTAATATTATATATAGCCATTAATAAATAAATTAAAAATATGTTACATTTTACATTCATATAACAATTAACATCCCTTTTGAAAACCACTGACAGTATAAAGTCCTTCTTTACCGTCAATGGTGGAAGTAAATCCAATACTAATAACTATTAAAACTACTCTGTTTTTAAAATTTTAAGAAAATAAGTTATTTGGTTTAAATAAAATTCACCTCTATTATATGTAATTTTTTTTTTATCTTACATTTTTTTTTAAATTTTTATCAAATACAAACAGCCTTCCAATTTTGTCCAGGAATCTGTCAATGTGTTGTTATTGTAGATGATGATTTGAAATAATAGTATGAAAAAAAGTTGAGCCACCATTCAGGTTCTAGTATCTAGTATCTAGTAAAATTCTAAAGGTATCCAGCCCTAGTTATCTGTTTAGTAGAGTGAACAACTGCAATATGCATTTTATGGTGTTGTTCAGTTTATTGTTCTTTAGCAATGTTTACAAGCAGAACACAGCAATATTGGAGATTAAATAAATACTGAATGGCTTGACCAATTATGTTACTTTGACTGTATCACTACTCTGTGGTTAAAGTGGGGTTATGTGGGATGCACTGTGTTTTTACACCTTGTCACATGACCTATTAGAACATCTTTCTGTAGGTGTGACAGGTCAGGTATTTTTTGTGCGATTGTAATGACATAGAGATTTTTTTAGAGCAAGCTTACATTTTGGGTTTGCTTTTAAAAATAAATAATCTCTAACTATCTACTTCTAACTCAAATCATGCAAGAATTTCAACCTCCCAACATAATTTTATATATTTTGTTGGTAAAAGGGGAAAGGCTAGGGATCAGCTTCCAAAATATGAAAAAGAAAATGAATCAAAAGGGACAGAGAAGCTTTGTCTGAGTTTTTATTCTATTAACTGTCTTAACATCAAACTGTTACTGTCAAAAAGTGACATGAACTGACAAATACACTCTATTACTGTAGACTGCAAAGGGTTTTGTTTCCTGGTAGTGCCCGGTAAAAAAAAAAGAAAATGTGGAAACTGTAGTTTGTTTGTGGTTTTACAATAACCGTATCAACAATACACCATTATGTCATAAAATGTCCACTTTATTCCAGAGTGTTTCCCCCAAGCCTCGGTATTTACAGCATAATCTTCCCTTTTACTGCTATATATGCACTTGTGGGTTTTAAAGCTTCGTTTATTTGCAATTAACATGCTATTTCCTGTCCTGTACTGGTAAGGACCATTTTGGCATTAACAATAATTAGCTGAATCGCCGTTATTTGTCTTCCTGTAAAGGACTTTTATGGCTTCCCTACTTCATTAAAACATTATGGGGCTTCTTGTCGGTTACATTTGTTCTTTTTTGCCCTCTGTATCCCTTTGAAAAATAAAATGAATAGTTTGTAGCTAACATAATTTAATTCTACTGTGGGATGACGTCACTCCATTTTTGCTTTTGGTTGTTATTTATGTGATAATTAGGTGTATGCCATGGCCTCAAATGGGGGCCAAACTTACCAGATGGGTAGAAAAACAGGCTTTGTGGCATATGTATCTGCTTCTAAAGGATGTAGATGTAGTTTTCTTTGCAGCCCTTTAAATTCTTTGCATAAGAATGCCCTGTTGTCAAGGAGGGAGGAAGGAAGGAGGGAGGAAGCCGAGAGGAGGAAGCTGTGCTGAGAGAAAAGCACTTCTGCAGACAGTGGACTGACTTGAGGGGACTGTTTTTTGACTTTCTGCAGACAGAGAAAAGAGAAGAGAGTTAGTTTCTCATGCTATTTTTGGAGGTTTTTGTTAAGAATCAGAGGGGAAAAAACAGTAGAGGAACTCAGTCACTTAGTTCTGCAAAATCAATATCTAGGGGCGTTATCAAAGCTTTTTCTTTTTTCAAATCATGCCACGTTTGAGAGTAAGCGGGTGATGGGCTGAGCAAAGCGACTCATCAGCTAAAACTAGCTTACCGCTAAGAGCCAAGTCATAAAGTTAGCATCTCAGTTGTGTTTTTTTTTTTTTTTTTTTTGGAGTGATACTGAAGAGTTCTGTCCGTCATGCTGGACTGACCGTCGACTGACCCAATGGCTTCGGCTGTGTTCGAGGGCACGTCGCTGGTCAACATGTTCGTCCGGGACTGCTGGGTCAACGGCGTCCGGAGGCTCATCATCAGCCAGCGGGGCGAGGAGGAGGACTTCTTCGAGATAAGGACCGAGTGGTCGGACAGGAATATCCTCTACCTCCACCGGAGTTATTCGGACCTGGGAAGACTTTTTAAGAGGCTAGTGGAGTCGTTTCCCGAAGATAGGAGAGACTTGTCCAAGTGTCCGCTCATTGAAGGTGGGTAATAAATGTGACACGAGCTCAAAAAGGGTAATTACAACAGATCGGGAAGAAAAGTAGCGGCTGGACAGGGGCGTAGCTAGCGCTTTTGGGGGGACGTGTGCGCACAGACTTATTGGCCCCCTTTACTTTCTCAAGTCTTTATCAACAGATTGTTTTATTGTCAGTTTATTAGTAACATGTAAGTATTTATTTTCAGATATACTACTCATTTATTTATTTACATTTTTTCCCGGTTAGTGTTTACACTTGTTTATTTGAATATGTGACTAGATAAAACTATTAAAACTCAAATATTTTCAGTCGCTAGTCTATTCTTACTAGCAAGCTGCAGTATGTTTTGCATTTTATGAGTCTAGCTTTAGAAAAAAAAACACACAAAACAAAATAATAGCACATGCATGCGGTCTCATGTTTTGTTTTGTTTTGTTTTGACATTATAGGCAAATAGTATGTTTTAAAATAGGCAATAAAAAATACAATATTCGTACATGTTGGTGCTTTATCAGCCATACATCAGATGTGTCTTTTTTTACATTGCTGTCAATGGGGAAAATGTCTGGGTAATGTATTTTTTCACTGTGGTTCTACAAGTATACATATACACATTACTGTTGTTATAAGTATAGGGTTAGAATTATTGATGCCAGGCTAGTTCTTGTTTGTATGTTATGACCTTTGTGTGCTTCACAGATTTGGAAAGTTCGGCTTGTTCACTTAATGGTCACTTTAGGTATCTGGTTTGTGTTCTGTTCTTGCTTGCAATGAGAAAATAAGTGACGTAATACCTTAGAGAGTTGCATTTGGCCACAGATGTCGGTAGTGATGCTCCAACATAAATGTTTAACATAAGCAATATCTCCAAAGACAACATTCAAAAATGTCATCATCTATTATCTTATCAATTTATTCTGCAAAATATTTAAATAGTCCCACTAAATGAACCCACTAACCTGATTTAACTTACAGCAAACTTCTAAGGCATTTTGCCCAGATTCTTTCTAAAAACATACTAGTGTGTGTAATGCAATAATGTTTGTGTGGTTTAAGAGTGCTCTTAAGGATCCCATATCACTTGCCATAAATTGCCATTAGGCCACAACATGCAAACAGTACTTCTCTAATCACAATGTCTGTACGGGCTACTTTCACTTCTCCATTCTACATATCAACCTTCACAATGGAAAATCCTATTACAGTAATATCAACACAGCCATCCACTTCTTTGTGCTTACTTTGTAATGCTATTCTGAGTCTGGAGGAATACTTCTTTTAAATAGATCATTGGTGTGAAAGAAATGGTAAGGCTTTGAATAAAAGTTGTAGCTAGTAAACTCTATATTTGTCCATGCCTTGTTCAACCAAGCTTGTTGTGTTTAGGCTTTAGAGTTCTGTAGTGTTCTAAAGTGACCATTGTTTTTGGAGGAACTCCTTAGTCGGGCTCAAAATCTCTTTGGCATTTCCCCTTTTTACTTCACCACAGTGCGCATACAAATGTTTTGGAAACAAGGCTTTAGTGGTGATGGGAATGGCCCTCTTCCTGCCCACAGACTGAAACAGTAGACAGTGTTATTGACTGCTAGGTTGCATTACATTTTAAGAAGATACATTGTAGGCCTCATTCGGCACTTCTTTATCACCCTTACCTCATATGTTCTAATTGCCAGTGTGAATAAAGCACTGGATTTCACAGGCACATTGCAATGCTTGTGGCTCTTCTCATGTTTGCTTGTTTCTATCCTGCACCCAGGCAACAAGGAAGGCTGGTGAGCTCGCACACTAATGTCATGATGAGAGAGGGGCACGGAGACGGGAGTGGACTTCCCATATTTAGTCCCAGCGGTGCTAACTTACCTCACATGTGACCTCAGAGCACACACAGACAGGAAGCGATCACTCACATTCCTTTTGAGGAACGTAGAAATACAGTACGCTAGAGCTCACTCATTTACCACTCCCTGAAAAAGAAACTGTCATGAGTTTACTCCGGGGAAAATGTGAATCATTGTATGTTTCATTATGAGTTATTACACATAACGTAATTTAGCATTTTATAGCAAGCAATATTTCATATTTCATGTTTTTTAAAAAGTGTAATAAATACATTTGAAAGGTACCACTTCTATCTACAGTATAACATAGACAAAGACATTGAAAATCAAAATTTAAATAAATGATTGTTGGAAATGTGCAGCAAATAGTCATAACAAACATATGTTGAATTTAAATCAAGCGATGTTATTTTTAGAAATTCCAGTTTCATCACAGTTTTTATGTCACATGTATCAAGACACTTTCCATATTTTATGTAAGTAAATCCATAGGTAACATGTCAACAACTGAAACCTGCCCTCTATCAACAAACAAAGACCCCCCACCCACATGGTATGGTTAGCAAACTTAAAATTAGCCTAGCCATAGCTATCTCTAAGTCATTATTTTTTTCCAAACAGCGTAAAACTGCATATTAATTTACAAAGCTGGGGTGAAGCAAACGTGACTTTTCTATTTACCAGTGCACAGTAAATGTTATTTCTCACCCATTCTTTGGACCGCGACCCACCAGTTGATAAAGCCTGAACTCTATTATTATTTAGAAGAATAATGAATTGGAAGCATTGCAATAACTTTCCAGCATTTGCATTGTCATATTTTATTGTGAGAAAAACATTTTAAGCCCGTTGTAGATGACCTGTTTTATTTATGAGCCATGAGACAGAAGGTTAGGTGGACTTATTAAGTCTGACCTAAAACTCTTTGGTGTACTGTAGGTTAGGGATGAAAATATCTGCTCAAAGATAAAGCACACAGACATATCGGCCCAATGACAGTGTGGAAATTTAATGGTTAACCGATGAAGTCTCACATTGCTGATATGTTTTTATCAGATCCATGTTGAAGGCAGCTGTGACATAGTCTTTGCAGGAAATAGACACTGTCAGAGGAAAACAACGAGGAAAAAACATGGCGTTTTTTTTTTTTCAACATATTTTGCATTGAATGGACAAAATAGATAGGATATATGTTGTTTGATATTTTGGTTATGCAGTGTCTCAAATTCTGTGGGAGCCCTGTGTTTTTTTCTTTTTGGTGGTGTCCGCCTGCTGTTTTTGTATTTTGCGGTGTGTGTGAAAGAAGAAGAGAGGGCGTAACAGGCAATTCAGCTGCACTCTGCAATTTTACTGTCAAGATTGTTTGGATTTGGGTGCAATCTGTGTTAGAGTATCCCCCCATGTTCTTCTTTTGTTGAATTGTGCCTTTTAACTAATTCAGCCTCATAATTGCTGAGGAAAAAGATACATTTGTATGCTAAATACGTTGATCTTAACTGTTAACATCTGTTTTGAACCAGGCTCTAATCTACTGTACAGTAGCTTGGGATGCATGAGATCCATTTACATAATGAGCCTCCTTCTCATCATCTGCAGCAGGTATGTGCTGAATCTGCTGCTAATTAGAGAGACGCATCATTAAATTCTGTGCACACCAGGCCCACTGCGGTTACAGCCGTTAAATCTTGTGTAACATGGATATTGATGTTGCAAAATAACCACACATTCTTCCTCTTTACACAGTTTAATCTCTGTATCATGTTTAAGACTTCTTCAGAACATAATCATGTCAATTGGGCATGTCAGGTTTTAAGGGGTTGTGTATGGAAAAAGAGGTTGCACTTCAGATTATAGTTTATTAATATGTAATATAAAAATGGATGGTGTCGTTTTGATCCTGTTATGGTAAAAGTGCTGATTGCTATTCCACACCTTATACTCCAGCTACAGCTATAGTAGCCCTGCAGGGAGATGCTTTCATCTCTGAACAAACCCAAGGAAAATATGTCTGATGGTGATTTCACTTAAAACAAATTTAAAGCAAAATCAATTTATGTGCTTCCCCTGCACCAGTGCCCAGATACAAATGCAGTGTTATTTTGAGGTGATTTTACACTGTTAAAAATATAGTTTTGACTGTGTTCCAATTTTTTAACCTGCATACTACAACACTTCAGGTCTCATTAAAAAAAAACACACACAAGAAAATTAAGTTTTACAAGTATTCCAAAGACAGGACTTAAAACCAGGGATGACCAAGCCTACTCTGTGGTCGACCCTATCTGTGGAATACACAGCTTCTAGCTTCTTGATCCTGCAACAGTGTGTTCCTTGCAGGAGTGTAATGCCTATTTTTGTAATGGGCCACACAGTAAGTAAATGCACTTCTTGAGTAAATCAATTCAATTAAAATGAATATATCCCCAAGGGGAAATTTAGTTGTTAGCAATCTTTAAATAAGCAAATGCTTTTATTCAGACTTCATCTTCCATAGACTGATTGATTGAACAGTCTTATGGCAGTAAGAAAGAAGGAGTTCTTGTAGTTCTGTTGCTCAAAAGCTGAATGTAGGGGCTGTACCATGTTGTTCAGTGTAGCATCAGTCCTGTTCTGTGTCTGTTGTTCCACTTCTTCTACCAGCCTGTAATGGATTCTTTTCCTGATTTGACGAAGAGGGCATCAGGATGCGGGGTCTGTAACCTGGAAACAGTTCTACTGTTGATGCCATGTTGTATCTGGAACGGCTCTTATTTGAAGATAAACTGTAACACAGGCACATTTAAGAAATTGTGAGCATGTTCAATACCACTTGTATGATTCAAATGTAATGATGGAACTTTTCATTTGTGTAACAGAAAGAAAACATGCTTAACCATTGAAATCTTGCGGTGTTATCTCAAAACAAACCACTTTTGGCTCATGATCTCATTTTAGGGTGGTCCCAGAATGCAACCCTGAGGCACTCCGACGATCACACTCAGTGCTAATCCCTCTGTGTTTCTAGTGACGTAACAGCTCAATCACTGCTCACTTTGTGGCTGTGACATCACCACTGTGGGCCATTATAAATACATGAGTCTGTATTCAGCGCTAGTTTATGCTCCTCTGACTCAGTACTTCCATGTAACAGTAACCACTATGTGACTGCATTTTGTCTGCAGCACTTAGCAGAACAGCAACTAGTCACCATTAACTCGTCACCACATCCCTTTGTCAGCTCGGCGCTTATTGTGCTCTCCTGACTCCTAGTCACTGGGAAATGACTGTGCTGTCTCTGTGCTGTGTTCTGTCTTAATACTTCCACAGATGTAAAGGTTAAAGCAGAATTTCTTTTTTTAGTCTCAAGGTGCATAGATGAATAGCAGACCTTTTAAAATCAGATTATACACCGTACAACAGAAGGTCATTTTCATTGTTATTTCTGAGGCTAACATTTGCAAAGGAAGGTAATGTAATGCAGTTGAAAGCATATGTCTAAGTAATTGCCATTGTTTAAATGTTTATTTTCAGGGCTGGTAAAAATCAAAGACGCAAACGATATAGAAGAGAAGCTGAATGAAGTGGAAAGACTTCTGAAGAATGCTATCAACATGCCATGCAAAGTACGTGATTAAGTTTAAACTGAAGATATTTATACGAGGACTGTTTTTACTGTGCATGAGAATTTCTGCATGATATGTCTAAGCATGTGACTGTCTATTGGATGTTTGGAAACTCACAAGTCATGCGGATAAAATGACTCCCCCTCTGCAGTATTCCAGGTCAGAGGTAATGTTGACTTTCTTCGAGCGCTCACCTCTGGATCAGGTGCTGAGGAACGACAAAGTCCACAGGATACAGCCATGTTTCCAGAGTCCAATGACGATATCAGGTACTCAGACCGCTCTTGTGAAACAGTATTTACTAACAGCCTAAATGTCAGGGTGACTTCATCAGTGAGTCAATATGCCACTGTGTTCTTTCAGAAATCATGAGGTCCAATGGATTCTGTCTGGCCAATACAGAAACTATTGTGTTTGATCACAATCTCCCTGAGGAGAAAGAGAGGCCTTCATCCACTGACTCTACCGATCACACGTAAGATATGTCCTGGGATTTGAATAATTAATGAAAAAATGAATATTTATTAGAATATATTTGAATAAAAAAATATCTGGATGGATGGAAGTTTAAAGACATAATATGCAGGATTTTCTCAATTAAAACAACTAATATTTCTACTTAGTTATGTGTCACTAACAATCTCAAAAAGGTGTTTTATTTACTCTTTTACTAAATTCAATAGTCTTCCTCTGAAGGCTGTTTTCATGATTGTTTTGCACAGTCAAAAAAAGTTATCACTAGATGTATTATGTGAACAAAGTTTGAATAACAGCAATGAATAACATACAGTACTTTACTTTATTTATTAATCTCTTATTTGCTTAAAAAAAGAGGATTTCCACTTCAGTGCATTTCCAACAGGAAATGTGTGCACCTCTTCCTTCCATGGGTGTGTGTAGGAAACAAAAAAAAGGGAACATTTTGCTCTTGGTTTTTCTTTCAAATTTCACATTTGACTTGTAATACGCTTTGACTTCGAATCAGATCATTAAAGCTCACTAAGACCTTTAACACAGTGCTTTTTAATCAGCAACATCTGTCTTACCAGTGGAGTAATACGTCTTTATATCTCTGCCAGGTACGAGGATGGAACAGATTTCTTACCAATGGAAACAGAAGTGTGTGATGAGGAAACAGAAGCATATGTCACCAACCTTTCCTATTACCATCTGGTCCCTTTTGAGACTGACATCCTGGAATGAGGAACTACACACAATAGACAGACTGTGGATGGACATCTGTTGCTATTATTAAGATGTTTGTACCTTAAATGGAAGCCTGCTATGCAACACTCTGTCCAGTTGGGAACAGGCCACGTGGAGCCGCTGTCCATTTGTTTGTCCAGATGTGCAATGCACACAAATAAAAAGGATGGAACTGTGGGCTAATTCAAGTTTTTTTGCATTTATCACCAGTGTGCCTCATGCAAAACCTAAGAGCAAGTTAAGGGTTGACCACATTATGGACACTGACGTCAGGAACAATATGAGAAGTGCATCAGTCGATCTCCAAATGGACATAGTTTTGCCGAAATGAACACTATCTATTTTTGCAGTATTACAATATGCAGATGTTATTTTGCACAACCAATTTTCTGGTGCATGATACCATTGTTCACTTTTATAAGGGAAATTTCAGTTTCTCTGAATATGCTTCAAAGCTGTTACCACCTTTGTGTTTAGTCCTGTGAGGAACAAAAAAGTGTTGTAATTTTCACCAGCACGTTTTTTGTTTTTTTTCATAGTTTTTTTAGTTTTGTGAAATGCATTTTTTGGCTCGAAAGTCTTATAAATTATTAACACTTATAATCTGTTATTCGTGGATTTCTGTCAAATCATAGAATGCAACGTTTCTCGGAATTTGAACAGTTGCATTTGTCTAAGTTGCTTTGGATATTTTATATTTAGCAACTAGTAATTGTATACATTACAGCAAAGTATGTGAAGTCATGCCAAGATGGTGTAGTGAAAGAGGGCTTTGTCTAAGGGTCAGCTGGGGTCATGTCTGTGTAAGGTGACGTGTGCTGGGTCACTCTGTCATCTGGCTGAGGTCATAGTGATTCTCAGCTCTTTTGCCGATACAACAGCGAGTCCACTCTTTATATAAAAAGACAAATGACGAAGATCGTTTTATGCAACCACTATCCAAAGAATTCATACCACTTGTGTATTTTATGATGAATGTGCAACACATGGAGGGATATTTTACATCAAGCAGCATGACAACATAGGACGCAGTGAAGCATAGCGTGAAGCATAGCGGCTGTAGCCCAAACAAGTCATATTTGCAAGAAAGGCCTATGAGAACAAAGTGTATCTTTATACAGTTGGACTTGACAATGTTGCCTAACAGCGTGTGCCCACCGCTCTGTCCCTATAAATACAAAGGCATTCAGCTCGAACGAACTTGGCACCGGAGGCTTAAACGGGACGGACCTCTGCGTGGGCCTATTCACCAACGCGGTCTCGATCAGCATTCACCCCGTGAGAAAGTACAGCTTTTTCTCACGGGGTTTATACAGTTTTCTCGAAGTGTGATGTCGACAGCTGAGGAGAATTTTTTTTAGATTCATTAGAACACATAATATTAATCTTAGGACAGTGCATCATGAGATTTCTGTTTTTAAATAGTGATCAAATGGTACTCACCCAATCATGTGAGGTGAAATAGTGGCTCCAGATAACTTAAAATTCAATGTAACCCAATGCCAATTATGTTTTTAACAATATTTAACTTATATGTGAAGAATATGTGAAGCTAACTTTAATATGCCTTATACTTTTCATATTCATCTGCTTATTCTGATGTGACCATATCTAATTATTATGTTTATTGTGATACAAGATGATAAACCTTTACTGACTGTATGTGTTTGATAAAACAGTTTCAGAAAGTATTACATTTCAAATGTGCTAAAAGGTTCTCGAAATAAATGTATATGTTTTCATAAAAGTCAGTGTGATTTTGCATTTTTGTATTGTATTTTTGTACATAACCACTATAGTGTTAGTAAGGCCTTCTTTATGTATGAATTATTGACATTCATGGTTGCTGTATATATTCTGGTGAGATGTAAATACATTCAGATGGATTGTTTCAATCATATTTTACTTATTCAGAATGTCCAATATCTGAAAAGGCTATATCTGAAAAGATAAAGAATTAAGCATATTATGGAGATAAATAATAATCTTAGAGCGCCCCTCTGTGGTCAGTGATGGACCCTAACATTGAAACACGCTGAAGTGAATACTATTATCTAATGTGGTGTGTATTGATATACTGCTGCTAAACAGGAAACAAAAATAAGAGAGTGATCAAAACAATAAAATAGCTGCAATTACAAATTAGTCTATAACCCTGTATTTCTATTATTATTATGATTATTTTGTATTTTGACATTGTTCATCGCAATATTGAATACTGAGAATACGATTTTTAGGCAGACAACCCTTTCATATAGATGTTGGCTGATTATACTCCAGACTTTGGAAGCATATTGTGGAAGTGTGGAAATCACTGAACAAATTGTTGTTGTTTTTTTGTTTTTTTTTTTTTATGTTCGCAGCCCTAAGTTATCCCATCTATAGCAAATCGTTGTAGTTTGTGTGATAAAAATAAAACACAAAATAATTTTAAACTCTTTTTAGAATAAAATGTCACTGTTTTCTTCCTGAGCTGTTTTTTAAATGCTGCGCATGCGCACACCGGGGCTTAGCCGCTGTATTTCCTGCTTGCCGTTTCCACTCGAAGCGATGGCAGAAGTGAAAGCTTCCTTGATTTGCGGAGGTACGTTCACTTTTTTACTATGCGTGCATTTAAGAATACACTATACATGTGACCACAGTATATATATGTATATGATTAAATCATGCTGTTATTGAAAAAATGGAGCAAAATGGCATTAGTTAGCTTGGACGACAGCTTAGCCGGGGATGCTCCAGTCATGAGGAGCGGAGCTAGAGGGCTTGGATCTAAACTGCAAGGCTCGTGTTCACAATGAAATGTTATACATTTTTGTCTTATTGTAAATCTCTTTTTTTGTATTGTGCAGTTCTAGCGGCTTTCTTGAGTTCAGCTGTGCTTGCATTTGTTGAAGACCTTGATGACACGTAAGTGATGCACTCCTCATTGCCCTGCTTCAGCATTTCTGCTTCCTGCCTGTGTCTCATTTAAATATGACACTGTACCCCAGCCTTCAGGACACTCTGGACAGTCGGATATTGTATTTGTGCTTATTTAGCTGTTGAAATATTAGATTGTGTAGAAGTAATTTAAGGTCAGATCCCAAAAGGGTTACAATACTCCAAATACAGAACAGAGGTTGTCTTCCTAATTAAGTGTGTCTATTTGGATGCAATTTTAGTCAGTCTGTTTAGATAGTGTCTCTGGTGTGTATGTGTTTGTAGAAACCTCTACTTACCTGTTTATAACTGGGTACTTCAAGTCATTTTCATGTGGAAAACATTTCTTTATCTGTATTGTATGCACAACTTATAATATTAACTCATTTGAGCTACCATTTTTCACAGACCAGCAATACCCAAATTGTAATTTTATAAAATAATATGACAGATTTTAAGCTCTTATAATAAATCATGAAGTGAAGTCATAGAATAGTTCTCAGTTATGTTTCAGTCACACAAGTCAAGTTGTTTCCGTAATAATTGAACATTAAAGACATTCATTGAGTGAGAGTAAAACAGGCAGATGCAAAATGATTATAAAGTTAAGTTCTCAAGCTTGTTAATATAGAATACAGATTAGTAAGTAACTAGTAAAATACATAGCTTTTAGCTTTTAACACAATTATACATAATTTGAACGCATTATTCCACAGTTGAGCCACAACAACAGATAATCTTCTCTGCCTTGTCCCCTTTTGGTAAAATGAAGGAATGAACCCGGTCTAAACCAGGACTTTTTTTATTTAGCAGCACTACAGTTTGAAAAAGTACATTTCTATCACAGACCATGACATTATTGTGATCCAAGTTATTCTGTGCAATAATGATAATATCGCAAAAACAATTATTTTGCAATAACAAAAATATTGGGATACCGACACATTAGCACAATATTTTGTGCAGTCTGAGTTCATACTTGTCTAATTTGCAGGCGCAGAATTTAGGAAGCCTTACGTTTCCTCTTAAATTACTAGTACTAGTTATTGAAGTTTAAATTCTGATCGAGCGTCGAACGTCTATTGGTCTTTTTGTTTGAAATTGTAATCAGTAGGATTCAGTATTGGCTGTAGTTTCAAATAAAAAACTTAATGTTTCCTACCCCTACTCTCTTTTCACAGATTCAAAGACTCCAGAGTCAATGATGTCTGGCTTGTTGATGTAAGTACAATCACACACGCATCTCCCAAAACCACTCTTATTGTAAACTGATCACAGTTTGGCTCATCCTCAGCGGAAGTGGCAGTAGTCTGGGCCTGGTGGAGAAGGGGTGGGGGACCGGGGGTGTGTGTGTGTGCACTCTGTCCTCTGTGCTTGTGATTGAGAAGTCATGCATGCCGGGCAAAGCCGTGGGGCTGGCAGGGGTCTCTATCACAGTTCAGGCTCAGACAAAACAAATCACAAAGTCTGATGGAAATTCAACATGCTTTTAGAGGCTATAACTTCCAACAGTTTTCTCGTGACAAAGTATTTAGTCAGTAACAAGCAAGGGACAATATTAGGACTAATAACTCTTTATTTTAGTTTCCTCTTATTTCAAGTTTTTGAATTGTACTAAAACGTGTAAGGAAATATTGGTCTCAGATTGGACAGATATCCACTTGCCACACACTTTTTATTTGTTATAAAACTGTCATTGGCCTGTTATTTTTATAGCAAAGTGTGAATTCCTGGAACAATGACTACTATAACATAACAACATAGCAACAGAAAAGTAATATAGAATAGAACTTTGTCTGAGACGTCCAGTGGCTGATGTCTGTCATTCAAAAGCCTAGTGCAGTTGATGCTCTATGTTGTTGTTGTTGTTGTGATTAAACATAATTTTCTATGGTGAACAAAATTTTAATCTGTGATCTAGTTTTAACTGTGGAGGTCTTACTTTTAAACAGCTGCATTTTGATATTACTTTAGTGTAGAATATTAATAATTATCTTATTCTGTTTATTAACACTTTTATCACAGGGCCACACTGGTTTAAATTAGGTATAATTTCCCTAAACTTAATTTTAGACAGATTTTTGCATTAAACCTACTTCTAACATCTAACATATCATACAGTTGGTGCATTCAGGTGCCATGATCCAGCCAGAAGCTACACATTATTTGTAGTTTCCTTTTATTTTAAATGTGTATTTTTAATATGTGGTCCACTGAGGATATTAGACACCCACATTGAGGTGAGTGTACAAAGGAATAATAAAGTATGGAGTTAAATAAATGAGGAATAGAATAAAAAGTGATATGACGAACACATACGAACACACGCTTGCATTTTTATTAATATAAGAAACCTTGTCCAATAGCCACCCTGCATAACACAAAGGCTATATCAGTGCTCCTGTTTGCCCCTCCAAACTACAGGGAGCAACTTATGTATTCCTTCGTATCTTTTCTTTTACAAAACTGGACTATCCCTTTAAATTCCAAAAGGTGTAGCATGTAGCATCATGTTGTTATTGCAGTCTTCAACATATTTACTCCATATTCCCTGATCCTAATATTGTGTAGCCTTAACATTGATTTGTACTCCATTTTTTTCCTCCTTTCCAGTTCTATGCGCCATGGTGCGGCTACTGTAAGAAGCTGGAGCCCGTCTGGCACGAGGTGGGGGCCGAGTTGAAGAGCTCGGGCTCGCCGGTCCGCGTGGGCAAGATGGATGCCACGGCTTACTCCGGTGAGTACATGATGAAGCACCACACCGCGTCCCGCCGGAGTGCCACTATTCTCATGTGATTACACCGGCGTTACAGACAAGAGACTGAACCTAATTGACTCTGTTGTTCTGACACCACGAACAAGTCATTAGCGGCGATGATGTGTCACAACAGGTGATCCATTTTCAACCCGAACCTTCTGTGTTTGTCCAATTAGCCTACATTGTCGTAACCGTTTGTAGATGTTACAAGAGAAAACTTTCTAAAAATCCATTGTTTTTAAACTTACTCCTGTGTTTTTATGTTTGTGTTGTGTTGCAGGTATTGCATCAGAGTTTGGCGTCCGCGGTTACCCCACAATAAAACTGTAAGTGTCGCTTTGGGCTCCGTCTGACACGCATTCATCTATCGCAGTGACTTTTAAACTCAAGAATACTGCAAACATCCGTATTTTCTTTCCAAATAACCCTCTCCGCGCTGCTGTGGAGAAATCGATATGAGTTTAAAGCATCTTGCGCATGTCTAGAGGCAAAGGAGGCTTAGTCAATATGTCTGCAGAATGAATTTCTGAAGTCTAACTATGTCAAAGTAACTTAACTCTAATTATTGAGTCATATTCTCCTCTGCTTTAGTTGGTTATGTTTTAATTGTGTCATTATTATTCTCAGTCTTCAGCCCCTTGACGTTTAGTCCACAGGGATGGCCCAAGATATTATAGTCGAGGGAATAAGGTGTTGTTGCTGACAGACTTTGTTCACACCTTTTTTTAAAATTAGATTTTAGCTTCAAATTAATTTCATGGTCTTCCTACATACCCTTTTTTGCTCACTAAAACAGGTTAACACATTTGTTAAATAACAATCATTTTTATGCAAATATACTACATTTTTGGAATTTTCACTATGGCTGCATGACATTTTTACTAGTTTTACAAGTGGATAAAAATAGATTAAGAAACTAGAACATTTTGGCCACACAATATAAGTAAAAGTTCTTAGTAAAAAATAAGTATGAAGAAATTTTGAGTCTGAGCTAGGCTGCATGAAAACAAAAAATGCAATAACTTGTATTGGCTTTTCTTTAATTTTCTTTAAGGCTCTGATTGGTTAAGCATTTAGACATAAGTGTGAACGTCATAGGGAAGACAAGTGGTTTGCGATGGATGTATTTGATATTGCAATAATAATAAGTAATAATAAAATTGCAATATTGTCAAACCCTAGTCTAAATAAACCTCCATTGTTCACAGTAATGCAGCTTTTCTTTTTTCTCTTTTTTTTTTTTTTTCAGACAAGTTACAACTTGTCAACAAGTTCTTCTCTCAATTCCAATGTTTTATTTCATAAAAGCAAAAAAAATAAATTTTCTGGCCCAGTGCCGACACAATAAAGCAATAGCAAAGCAGCAGTCACCCAGCAGTGGTGAGGAGACTGGAAATGGAAGCTATTTCTGTGCAACTCAGATTCGCAATATAGCTATTTTTGACTTTTTTTTCTGAATTAAAACTCCAAATATCAAATCAGATTTACGACCCAGCACAAACTATAGCACATGAATGTAGTCCCTTTTGGCATGGCTTCATACTCACTTTTCCTTTCTTCTTTCATCTTATTATCTAATTTTGCTGTAGCAGAATTTAAAACTCCAATGCATTAGCAATTTGCAGTTCAAGAAATCTTTGTGGCTTTAGATATTGCATGACAATTGCGATTTATTGTTCAGCTCTTCTGTTTACCATCTGAGGGAAAACAAAAACAAGTGGGATAATCGGTGACCTTTAAACTGCATTCATGTGGAAAAATGTGCTATAGCTTTAAAGAAAATATGCTGTTAAAATTCCCTCTGAAGCGATTATAGATACACTGACATTTTCTACACTAAATTTATAAAGTCAGTTTCAACAGTGGAGCTCATGTCAAAAATAGTCACGATTCCCTCATAGATGTCAATTCAAAATAATTCCTTTGCACACACAGACATAATGAGCTCCCTTTCCAGTGTCATCAAGCTCATTTAGTGGCGGTTTGACGGCAGGGTTTATAACAGTAAAGGCGGAGAGAGTGATGAAACCTCCACAGTGAGAGAAGTGCAGCAGAGGCCTCCCCGGGTGACACACGGAGACATGATTTACACTTTTCCCCCTGAGTTCATTAAACCACACAGACTGACGCAATCTTAGCAATTCTCAGTCCATTCGCTGCGCTGGAAGAGTCAGAGTCTTCTCCTCTGGCTGGAACTCAATTAGGGACAGTCATTTGTTCCTTTAATTGCAAAGTTGATCATTTGGATTTAACTGACCTTTTCCTGGAAGGAGCTTTTCCTCATAGATTAGTTGTGTAATCAGAAAGTCTTTTAAAAACCTTGATGGGAGAGTCAGCAGTTTGGTTTGCCTTGGGATGTTATTATGCAGCTATTTGTATAGCATTAATAGTATATCCATTCTAAACCTGACAGCCACCTCTATAGACAGGGCACTTCAAATCCACTGTTACATCAGCAGCTCTCCTCACCTTTTGTTTTCAGTATAACACCTACATTTGAAAAGTCCCTCAGTCTTCACCCAAACTTTACCCATAGTCATTACAACACATTCATAGATGTTCATTCATTCATGCCCTCATAGCCTTGCATGAAAAGAAAGTTGCTGAAAAAATGTATCCAATTGAATGTTATGTAAATGATGACAACTCCTAATCACAATACCATCGACAGTTGTGAAGGTTGTTTCCAATTAATGCAAAATAGAGCTTCAGTTTTAATAAATAATGTTATCATATTGTATGTGCCAGACCTTACAGAAAGGGCTAGGCTTTGGTACTATTACTGTCAGAGGCATAGCATCTATCAATTATTTATTCATTTGTCATCAGTTGGATAATAATGCTTTACTGTTATATATAATATAATATGTATGTTGTATTTTAAAGTGTACATGCATATACTTATAGTCTCCGAATATCTTGCTGCCACAGTGACAGTTCATTATTGTTTGTCTTTCTGTTTTGTGTTCTTTCCTCAGGTTAAAGGGCGATCTCGCCTATAATTACAAGGGACCGAGGACAAAAGATGACATCGTGGAGTTTGCCAACAGAGTGTCGGGGTAAGTCTCTCAATAACAAGGTCTTTCATTAACTCCTTCAAACGGCATGGGAAATATATTTTGCGGCGTGTTAATAAAGCCGAACCCGCACACGCTTATCAACGCCGGCCATACTTGTTTCCGAGGCTCAATGGATTTGTGCCTCTGACGCTCCATTCTAAGCCACTGTATCAGCCGAGCCCGACAGACTCTCGGCTCCTTCAGGGAAATCAGTCCAGAGCCGTGACAGAGGGCCTGATCAAAAGCTTGGCACTCCTTTGAGTCCAGCGTGTAAGGGGTGCTCTTCCCACCAGGGGGCACCACGACCACACAAATCAGGGTTGAATCCAAACTGATGAAGGCCACACTTGGAAGTAAAATTATACCGGGAGCTAAATATCAGGCGTTTCCATGGATTCATGAAGCAAGTAGCTATATTTGAAGCCTTCATATCATGTTGTCATTTCCACACATGACTAATAAGCATGAGTTTGTTGACAACCTGGAGTAGCAGAAGAATTTTAAAAAACGTATGCAAATTTATGGAGTATATAAGTCCACAGCTGACTAAGATGGACAGACAAATAGATATATATTTTTTTTACATGAGACTCATAGAGGTACAAATACATACAAAGTGAGGAGGAACAAAAGTAAAATGTACCAAATTGACATCCGTTGTTTTGAAAAGCAGTAGAGTCGGGAGAGTAGTTGACCCCTTCTGTAAATTTCTTTCTGTATCGTAAAATATCATAATAAGTCTCAGATGTATGCCCCATTCTTTCACCTTTGACCTAAATGCTCCAGACCAGCAAACAGCTTTTAGAAGTCTGGATATCTGCTAATAATCTATTGATGGAGATCTGGTGATTAGCTGCACCAGGTCGCAATGTATTTCACAAATTCTATAGAAGCAGTCAGAGGAGCTCAGTTTTGCACCTATTTTTGCTTTCTGCCTTTCTTTCTTTTATAATGTTTAAATAATGTCAACAGTCGAGAAAGGTGTACATTGTTGTTCATTGGAGGTTGTATTCATCTCATACTAAGACCCTCTGTGATCAGATTATTTTAGTGTCAGACATCAGTGTGTGCCTTATTCAATACTATTTAACTTCTTCTTTACATTAATGAGAATAATTAGATATCAGATTTTAGTCAACAAACACATTTTGACGACAGCATAACTGATACTCCTCACTGATTCCTGCTCTTAAAAAAAGTTTGGGGACCCAGTTGGGACGTGACTTAGAAGTGATGGTAGCACTGATTAACACCTTTGCCGCAAATTCAAAAACATTTTCTTGACTTGAAATATATACAGAAAATAGCAATATCATAATATTGTATAATACATGTTTTTCCAATACTCTGCAGCCCTCCTAACTATTCCAAAAGGCCCAGATTTCACCGTCTGTTAGACATGTGTGGCATAAATCAAGACTTTGATTTTGTTTTTAAAGCTGGAGCATCTTTTCGATGTCAGCTTCACTATTCTTTATTCCGTGTGTCCAATCCAGGCCAGCTGTCCGCGCGCTCCCCAGTAAGCACATGTTCCAGCACATGATGAAGCGGCATGATGTGCTTTTTGTCTACGTCGGCGGTGATTCGCCGCTCAGAGTGAGTACAATCTATGTCCACCACATGTCAATGGAGACCGGGCCTCTCTGAGTTTTCATTTTGAAGAGATTCTGCTCTCTGCCATAACCACGTATTGATTCAGCTGTCTGCCAAAGTGCTCTGCTGCTCTACTAACATTTTTTTAACAGACCTCCGAATGACTCAGCCTTAAAAATGTCAGTTATTGTGTCTTTGTATAAAACTTGCAGGAGAAGTACAATGACGTGGCCTCGGAGCTCATCGTCTACACTTATTTCTTCTCTGCATCAGAGGAAGTTTTGCCTGAGGTAACAAATTTGAAAATGCATATTTGACCCAATAAAAAGTGTTTTCAGCTTCACAATATAAGAAAGGATTGAATATCTTTCAATAGATACTGCAGTCTTGTTTTTTTTATCACACACAAGGTATAGATGGCAAAAATAATGGTCAAAACTAGAGATTGGAGGTGATTTATTTTGTGATTTCAAGTAAAGCTTTTGCTAACAACCTTATGCTAAATGCATAAGACTAATGCAAATTGTATTACAAAATAATGTCTTTCTCACTTCTCCTTCACAGTCTCTGAAAAGTACAGTAAAGCCTGTAGTCTGTATGTCTGTGTTATTCACCCAAATCCAAGCCTCTGGGCTGAACAAATCTTGCCCAAATGCTCAGTAAACCCAAATGCTCACACCTGTCAATGACCAAATTAAAAAGTAGATTTGTGCTGTTGCAGTGTTGTGCTTTGGTAAAATAACGCCAACAATGTGAAAACTCTTTTAGTATGTGTGTCACTATTTTAATATCTCAACTGAAAGGTGCTGAATGTTGTATGGCACTATTAAGGCCTCTCAGAACCCTTTTGACAATGGAAACTCAACCTAAAGCCAGTGGAAACAGGGCTTTAGTATTTGAATAAAATGCAGTGCTGGCACTTATTTAAAGCTAGTGTAATTTCCTTAAATGCCAGCATTCTCTTTCAACTACATAGTGTAATGCATCAAGTCAAAATGTTTGTTAGTTTTCCAGACCAAGTCGCATGATTATCCCAGGCACTAAGCTTACAGAATACAGACAGGTTCCCAAATTGCCATGCAGCCTGCTGCCAGCAGTCTCGTCCCATATTTTCCAGGTGCACATGGAATGAGGCTGTAAAAAAAAAAAGATTTATAGACTAGGGTTTTGAAATGATCCTTTGTCTTTCAGGAGGTAACTCTGCCGGAGCTTCCTGCCGTCGTCGTCTTTAAAGATGGAGGATACTTTACATACGACGGTGAGTGGAGCTGTGCTTTTCGTCATCCGCCTCACGTCTCTGATTACTAGTTTTCATCCACAGCGGGGCGTCTTTAATTAAGCCGGTCTAAAGGTTTATTTGGAGTGCAACAGACGGCAGAGTACAGCAGTCCTTTTCTCTCAGTGCTGCGCCGCAATGCTTGTTTTCTCCATCTTTGTTGCCGGTCCCTGTTGGTGTCCTTTCATCTTTCACCATGCTGAGTTATGGTGTGCCTAGCCTATCATAAAGCAAACCGAGGATCGGCCCACTATTGTGTGTGGCGAGGCCAAAGTTGTAGTGGCGGTTTGTCTCCGGGTGGACACACATAGCGGGGCTGGGGTGGACAGGCTGGTGTGCGTGGGTGTGAGAGACCACAGTTTAGGCCAGAGGAACCAGGGCAAAGCTGGGTCTGTATACACAGTCAGTTGAAACTAGGAATTAAGTGAATGAGGCAGCAATTGAGTCACTTTGAAAAATTGTATTTGACATAGGAGGTTAGGGAAGCTGCTTTTTACGGTGTTCAACTTAAAGCTCCTCACCGCAACAATGTCAGGTCACCACATTCCACTAGGATGTCCTGGGTGGGAACACCATTTTGGGCCCGACTCTAAGAAAGATTCAACTACTAGGGCTTGGCAATTATTGAAAAGTACTTAAAGTAAATTAAAAAATAATATCCCAGATTAAATAGTTGAGCTATGTGCAATAGCTTAAGCATAGAAGCAACAAATGAAATCCAAGAAAAATATTATGTGAGCGAATGTCAGTGTAATTTCTTGAAGCACACATTAATATATATCAAAAAATCAAAAAAATGGGATGAATTGATTAAGATGATTTTGAATTCACATATTAAAGTTGACTTATTCATTTCAGTCAGCATTCATGTGTTTAACGCAACGGTAAAAGTACTTGAAGTACCTGAAGTACCACAGTTTACTGTTATGTTAAACATATTGAGGATGATAGGAAGTATCATCCTCCATGGATAGGAAGGTGTTTTTTTTTGTTTTTTATATAAATATTGTGGCAAACTGATAAATGTCAGCACATAATTCTCTACTGTCAGTTTGTCAAATCATATTTATTTTTGCCACATCCAGATTTATCGAAAAACTTGTAACTTCTGCCCCTCATGGAAGGTCATATTCCCCCATCATTCATTTGGAAAGCTTTGCCTTTTCAATTAAATAAGTCTCTTAGACTTATATGAGTGGTTTTGAGACATAATACACATTTTCCTTGTTTGAAGCTTGTTGCTGTGAGGACTATACTCACACTTTTGTTGGACTTACAAAAGTAAAAACTGAAATCAGAAACAAAAACAGAAATCTAAATAATGTTTAAGACATTTTTGTAGGATTCTAGGCTAATAATGTCTGATTTTATTTAGTAGCTGCAAGAAATGTGAGTTTAGGGCTGGAGCTTTGTGACAGGTTCTCTCTAACAATTTATAGCTCCAAGTGATAAGACATTCTAATAGGCTCTTTGGCAAAGTAATCTCCCATTTAAGCTGGACTAAGGGCAACCTTTGCTAAGCACTGCAGTAGCTCGTCACTCTTTTTGACATAATATTGTTGTCGACAATGACAGTAATACAACACATTCATATTCCTTATATATTAAACATCGCAAGGGAAAATATAACACTTTAAAAGAAGAGGAGCTCTTTTTCTGCCATCCATGTAGAACCGCCTCAGCGCATCAGCATGAGTTCACCACATTCCTCTAGGATATCCTGGATGGAAAAGCCGCTGTGTGCCCTGCTCGGAAGCCGGAAGCGAAAGCAGAGAGCGTCCAGGCACAGCGCCAACACAAACGGGCCCCAGTAGTGGCTGTTGGGCAGGTTGGGACCTCTGTGTGACGCCCTGAGAACAAAACGAACCTCGGTAAGCGCCTGGAAGCTCACGTTTGTCTGCTCCACTTGCCCATTACAGAACGGGGGCTTCCTGCACCAGTACTGCAGCAGGAGGGGCTCACCGCACAAGACTGTGATATTGAAAACTCCACACTCCGCCGACTCCTCCTGGACCCTGATGCGGAGGATGTGGCAAACATCTCGGATTGCCATGGAGACACCCTATTAAGCTTTTCAAGGACTGTGGAAGGGGAGCAGCGAGGCAAAATGACACTCTGGCATCTTTCTCACATGGCAGATTGGGCCTGTCCCTGTCACACCTCCGGAAATATATATATTTTTTTATAATTAGCGCAAAATCTCGTTCTAAAACAGATAAAAGCAAAAGAGATCAAGTAATCTGATTGTTGCTCATTAGGCACTTACCTCCAGTGACACAAATTGGTCCGAGCGACATTTAAAAGAGTGGTTTGTCTGTTTTCCTCTTGTCACCGCATGTGGTCGTCAGCATCTGGTCTCGCTCCAGCTGTTCCCCGCTGAGCTGCTCAGAACTGTGACACTGATGGCGCGTCGGCTCCAGGAATAAATAAGGCTCAGGCATCTTCTGCAACCAGCTCTGACACATACTTTGCATGATGTTCTGCTGGAAAACATTTATCTCATAAGAACTTCTGCGGCGCATTTGCATCAGCAACACGTGGCACTGTTTTACAGCCCTCTCTGACGTTTATTTGGCTTTATTTGGTTTGCGCACGCATATTCTGCCAAAATAGACACCGTTTTCCTTCGCTCACATGTGTATTTAAAATTTAAAAGGCCCACACTCACAATTTTATGCACGTTTGCTTGCGATTCTGCCGCAGTGACTTCTTGTTGTTAGACTTCTGTGGCGGTGCAAAGCGACACTGTGCAAACAAGCCCTTTCGCTTTGTAGAAATGATATTTGACATAATAATGTTGAGCTTTTCAAGGCTTTGTGCACATCACAAACAGTGGCATCCCGTTTTGAAGTCCATTGTTAAAATATAGTACAGCAAAAGAGCTCATCCATATTTAATGAAGTCCTTCAGAGTAGCACAGTTTATCCTAGTCTGACTGTGTGGTGTATTGTGTGACTGAGGCTCGGTGTTTGTGAGTATTGTGTATGATTTGAAGATGTTTTAAAACAAGAGAAAGCTCATTATAATCTTTTTGGTTTGCAGGAAGTTGTAGTTTAACCTTATCACACAAGAAGGCACATAATGCTTCGTGCTATGAGGCTGAGTGATTTTGCATATGCATAAACAAAGCACTAAAGTGGCAGGCTGATTAACAGGCCATGAATGTGATGACAAGGTGAGAGCACTTCGGGAAAGGTGACGACACACTAATGACATTGTGTAGTTGTACTCATATGGTATGTGCTTATTGGTTAGTGTCAGTGATATGCTGATGAAAACTGCTGTAAATGAAAAGTATTTCTTACTCAGACAGAAGATGGCCCTTTTCACAGTTTTTAAAGGAAACTAGAAAGAAGCTTGAAACTGCAAAATGTATTGCCATAGCTAGGTTTATAAATTGAAAAAATATCAACACTCCTATATAATCCTTATAATATCAAGCATGTCAGCAACACATAGCACTATATTTTCAGTTCACGGCAGAATACCCAACCATATTCTGTGGTGCAATGTGATTTTTTGCCGAAATGGAGCTGTGAACATTTGGTGATTTAAACACACACGCGATTTAATATGAAACATTGTAAAATATATATTATGTTGAATTAAAGGTATTTTTAAATCGTATCTAAGAATGACTTTAACTTAAAATGACTGAGGGCTTCCACAGAAAGCAAAAGGCGAGTATTTTAGAGGAACACCTGGTCAGCGATTGGATGAACCACATGTGTGAGTAACTGCAATCTAAGTGTAGTGCCATGTGGCTTTACATTAGTAACGGTAAAACAATTGCTTCATCTTCAAAAATGGAGCCGTCTACATTTGCCACAACATGACAAACATTACTAAAAGTAAGGAAGGAAATTTGGCTAAGAATAACCAAAATATGAAAAAGACCAATCAGATATAAAATTACCAAAAAAACTTGGGCTAAGATTAATTTGGCATCATAAAATTTGGGAAACGCTGGTTTAAAATACGTATGGAACAACAGGGATTTCATTACTGTATCCAGATTCACATTTGTCAATGGAAAAATAGAATGAAAGCTGTCATTCTCTTGTGTTATCCAGCTGTGTCTGTCACCGCTTGTATCAGAAGCCCTTTGTGTATCTTTGAAGATGTATCCCTCTGTCATGTCTCCCTACCATGTTGCACTCTTAGTTTCCATGCCATTTGCATTGTATAGAGGTCTTCCGTGCTATTAACCTTCATCACTGAAATCTGTCAACGCCGCCTCCTCCCCCTCACTCAGAACTCTTGACACCGCATCACTCTCACCCCACCCACTGTCTGCGCCGATCCGTACTCCCGGCCCTCATCTTTCAGTGCGCTTCCTGCTGTGTGAACTCTGCACTGACAGGCTCCTGTAGGGCGGCCTGGAGAACACAGGGCCAGCACCTGCCAAGAGACCGGCTCTAATTTGTATGAAGGTGAAGGGGGTTGAGTCAGCGTGGAGCTTCATCAGGCTGTAGCGTCGCTGGATGGGGCCTTCAGCAGAGTCAGCAGCTGTGTGCTCTCTATAAAGCCACAGGATTTGTGGAAAGAAGACAGTGGAATGTTTAGCATTCTGTTTTCTTTTTTTGCTGGGACCCCTATTTTGAGATGTCAGACGAAACATGAGCCAACTTTAATCAGCAAACGTCTTGGTACTCTTTGGCATGATTTTGTTAAGCAAGGACCATGAAATCTGACCCTTTGTCATGCTTTATGTGGCATTCAAATACATTTATTCCATTAATTTTGTTTATAAATTAGTTTGCTTATTTTATAAATATTTATAAAGTGTAACACAAAGACTAAAATGTAACAAAACAACCAGAGAATGTAACAAAATTACTCCGAAATGTTACAAAACACAACTAGAATGTTGCAAAGTTGCAATAAAATGTAACAAATAACTGATTTATGTCACATAGATCACTGAAATGTAATGATAAAAAAATGACAGAACAAAAGTGTACAAAATGACTAAAAATGTGACAAGACAACACTAAAACACAAGAAGGTATTGCTGAAATGTAAGGAAACAAGACCATAATGTAACAAAATGCAAATAAAATGGAAACACCTCAGTGAAATGTAACATGCTACGTATCAGCTCGTACATTGTATCCAACACCACTAAAATGCGACCAAACCAGTATAGAATGAAACAAAAAATACTGAAGTCAACAAAATAACACCAGACTGTAGCACAATTTTACAAAACAAGAGTGAAAAAATGTAACACAACCATGCTAAAATGTAAGAAAAAAACGCATTTAACATTAAACATTGAAAATTAACAAATGGCTCTAAATTTAACAGTGCAAATAACACATATCTAAAAAACATATTAAGATGCAAACAATGTCACTAACAGCGTAACCCTAAAATGTAACAAACAGCTCTGGATTTTAACAAACCAACCCTAGAATGTAACATAAAAACATGAAAAAGTGATCAAGAAGCTAACAAAATAACTCTAGGTTGTAATAAAATTTCACATTTCAATAGAACAATGTTCAGAACAATGTTCAGAGCAATGCTAAAAAAGGTGCAAAACCAAAGGCTTGTATTCTGAAAATCTGTCCCCTTTTCCCACATTTTTCAATTTAGTAGTTTGACAATACAAGTCCAAGACTGACTCAGCAGCCTTAAGAGTACCGCTCCTGTGCTTTTCAATGGCAGCATAGGAAAAAAAAAAATCCACAGATGCGTGGGAGTCATTACCATTTTAATAGTAGTACAAGCAATGTCCATGGGGTTTTAAAGCATGTTGAGGTTTTAGCTTGTCATGTTGAGTATAATGCGGCGCGCTTCTGCCTCCGTCGGGGCCTCAAGCCTAAGAACCATGTAAAAGTCATCACTGCTCTTGTAATTACTATAACGGTAGCAGAAAGGTCACCGAAACTTATTAACATGTCATTATGAAGTCTCAGCTTGACATTAATTATTAGCAACTTTTAACCTCCAAGCAAAAAAAAAAAAAAAAGTATCTTCATAAATCACTGCAGATGTCTGGGCTGCAACATGTAGCAGACAGCTGTGTTTTTCTAATCTAATGTACTATGTGTGATGTGTTTTTTTGTTTGTTTTATTCCTCCTCTTGTACATCTGTTGAATTATGCATTCCAACCAAATATGGAAATATCTGCCAAAGATATGTCTTAAAAAATGAATGTCCCCACATTCGTGCGGAGAATCATTTACAAGCCCAAATGTTTTTTATTTTAAAATGGAATAGGGTCAAAAAACAAACATCCACTGGGAATGGAAATTGCTGTGTTTAATATTCTGCAGTCTTTTACAGCAACATTAGTCAGTCTGAGCATTTAATAGATTTCCACTGCGCTCACTGTGATCTAGTGCTCCACAGTGCCATTTTCAAACCAGAATGTCTACTTTATTTAAATGGCTAGTTGGGGATTGTTTGAAGTGGGGTAGTGGGAGGTAATTTGTATTGTGTGATGTTTAATATTAGTATGCTAATGTTCCATGAATGGAAAAACTACTAGTGTGGACAGAAAAATTAAATAATTGGCTGGTGGGACAAATAACTGTTTGTGGTATACTGCGGTAGCATGTGAGTCCCAGCACTTGTATCAATACAGACTAGTGTGGACTTAAGGGTGCATTGTGTAAATTGTAGAATCCAGTTGAACAAAATGGAACGAGCATTATATTCTTTGCATGTCTTTAGTTTCCTTACTTTCTGTTCCTGTTCCTACAGTTGCCCAGAATGGACAAACTAAGCACTGGTGGAGGAAAAGCACACACGTATTTCCCTGTGAGCACATATTCTTGCATAAAGGTTTTGGACACTTGAACTGAAACCAAAATATTTTCTTTCTAATTTTTTAAAGTTAAATTGCCATCTGTTTTCACTGGGTTTGTCCTTGGACCACGGCATGTCCCTATAGGGCTACCATAGCTGAGTCTGTAGAGAGATCTGCGCCCTGTAGCAGCTAAAAGTTCTGCAGTTTCCCTTTTAATTGTCATTTGAAAAAAAAAACCCAAAAAAACCCAGTAGATCCTAAATAACTTAACGCATTAGTTTGAACAGTCACAATATTTGAGTTAAAAATATGTACATGAACACAAGCTTGAAAAAATGACAGAGAAGACAAGTAAAAAAGTTTGCAAAACAGGGTGTAGGGTGTAGGGTGTCTATCTATTTATATAGTTACATGTTCTTTTTGGTAACATCTGAAAGCAAAAGTGCAGTTTGCAATTCTACATTCTTCTATTCAGCTACGGTGGCCCTGCAGGGACACACTGTCATCTATAAACAAATCCAGTGGAAATAGGCACTGATACTTAATTTAAGTTTTTAAAAGTACGGAACAAAATCAGTTTAGATCCCACTTCATGAAACAACGTGTGCTCAAAAACGGCGTGCTTCTTCTTCAGTCGTGCTTCGTTTGCTCACTCCATCACCATAGGAACCTTAAAAGCAAGTAATGGATGGATTTTTTGGCCTGATTCTGCAGCGCTTTAAATGTCTTACAAATGTAAAGAATGTTATGTGATAGTATTTGAAGAGTTTTGACTGCTGTGTTACATTTTGTTCAGGTACATACTACAATATTTTGCAAAATGCACCTTTAACTAAGAGTTCTCCTGCAATATTAATATTCTGCAAGACAGTTTACACCTTTCTGTACACAAGCAGCTTTGAACATTTGTATAACGTTATAGCATTATTTTTAAGACTTGAAAGAAGTAGCAGTGAGCTTCAAAATGTTACGATCAGAGCTGTCACTTGAATCCAAAAACAGACATAAGGCCCACACATTTGTGATCATTGTTTACGTGACCTGTGTGCACCGCTCCCTTTGTGTCCCAAGAGGCCGTGCGAGCGCTCTGTGATCTCCTGACAATGCGGGCATCAATGCGCCGCGCCGCCTGTGCGCTGAATGTCGATAAGCTGTTTTAATGTGCCAGCGCCTCTGAAGGCTCCTGTGTCTTTGTTGCAGAGTACGAAGACGGTAGTTTGTCAACGTGGGTGAACAAGGAGCGCTTCCAAGGATACCTCCAAATCGATGGCTTCACGCTTTATGAGCTGGGAGAAACAGGTGGGCTATGTGTGACATTTCTCACTGTCCAATCTTGTGTGACATCCAGAATATATGGCCTCTCTGCACCTCTGTTATGTTTTCTACGTTTTGATTTGGCCATGTCCTTTGGTGTCATGTTGTTTCTATCACTTTCTCTACCACAACAAAAGTCCATGATTAACAATATTCATAAACTTCTTCAATATAGTGACTTAACAATATGAAGTCAAAAGTTTTAGGGTTAAATGTGAAATTTTTGAAAGGTGAAAATTTTACTTTTTGTCTTGTATAATGTCATTGTGACAAACAAAAGGTGTGTCCTGAACATGGCGTTTATCAGGCTGGAGTGTATTATATATACATTATGTCTTAGTTTCAAGTCCATTTATGCTATCTGGAGAACTTTTTTTTTACTTTTCAAAAATTTTTTAGATATAGTAATAAATCTGGGATACTTATTAGGGTTTCTGTATATGTATCTAATAGTCATAACCAGTATAAGGCTTATAATGGAATACTCAAGTGCATGTAACAAAATTGAATAACAAAATTGCTATAATATTTCTTAGACTTGGCACCATGGCATAGCTATAAAACACTATTATTAAACATAAAAGTCTGTATATCCGTAATAATGACAAACATACTTTCACTCAGACCGAAGGGGCTTTTTTGTCTGTACTTCTAACTAGTCAAAACCAAGGTTACAAGTATGAAATGTCCAACCGGTCCAGGAGAAGGCAATCGGGCAGACTTAAGAACCGAATACAAACATTTATGGAGAATATATAGTGATATCAAACGGGTTAAACAGCACATTTGACATTTTTTGTTGTTTGTTGTAATTCCACATTCCACAAAAACAGCTCTCTAATGACTCCACATCAGTCCTGTCGTTCATTTTCTCTCTTAAAACTATAAAATGTATTTGCGGACATGAAATACATACGCTGTTATTGGCAAAGCAAAAGCATCTATTAATGTTTATATTGATAAAACCAAGTCAGGACTTTAGTGAGTTATGTTTTCTCTGCACTTTTGTTAAACCTGCCTTCTATAAAGTAAGCAAACCATTTCAACTAAAAACCGCAATTCTGATTAGCACCTATAATTAGTTTTAAAATGAAGCTGTGAAAGTTATTGACCTGCCACATACTTAATCTTTACCTTTACTCAGCGAGCTCCTGTGATATTATCTCCAACTAAACATTTAATATTGAACACTGCCAAATATTCAATCTGCCACATGCCGACCGTAATTAAAAAATCAAACAGTTCGGCGCCGGCCTTGTCAAGAGTTCCTAGTTAAATTCATTGCATATTAAAAGCTGGAAGTGAAGCCCTTATCGTCTAGATTCCGACTGAGCTGCTGCACTTTCTCAAATGTACATAGAGTGTTCCCACCACAGGATATTTAAACTTGAGAGTGAAATGTGAACTGTCGCCTAAATGGCAGTAAACTGATGCTGTGTGCTGAGAAAAATGTGCCTACTAATATTAGATCCAGTATTTTACCCTTTTATGTGCCGTTCGCTGTGGTCAGATCAGTGACATTCACATTTCTGCTCCATCGGCTGCTAACATTTGTAACTGCATAGACTTCAATATACTCATGAAAGTGCTTTATATTGTGAGGGTTTTGCATTCAAATATATTTATTGGCTAAACACTACAGAGTCATGGCCATTGCTCGCTTAAATTATGATTGTGGGGTTTCAGCATAATATTTTCCAGCCTTTTCTGAAGGCATTTGAATCACAGAATCACATTTCATGCTCGGGCTCAGTGGCTGTGTGGGTTGAAGCTTTTCTGCCACATATCATCATCCCAGCAGCTCGGCTCACACAGTCTTATATTTGAATACAAGTGTAACCACCATCAGTGGACGGTTTGAAGCTGTAAAAGAGAGTATTTATTACTCAAAGCATAGAAGTATTCATATGACACGTTAATAACACCCACTGCTATTGAGAGAAAATGATGTACCAGGGCTGTGTGATATCACGAAAAGATGCAATTTGTTGAATGTCGCAGTGACAATATGACCGGCAATATATGAATGTCCCTTTTGGCAAAGTGGAAAAAGTAAGGTTCTGAACAAACTTTCACTGTCACATTTTTTACAATTTGCATCACTTCATATCATAACATCCCATATTAATGCTAAATGCTAATGCAAAACAACTATAGCAAAGTAGAAGGTAGTGTGCGTTACCCTTCTTGTGAAAATAAAATAGTGATTTGATGCCTTTCAATTTCTGTCTCTGTAAAGGAGATATAGTCTGAAAAAACACTTTGAGAAGCACATGGCTAATTTGCATCAATCAACACATCCATGGTGCATCACAGACACTATGCTGTTTGTTATCAACTCCTTCCGCTTCACAAAACCAAGGCCTTGGAGATTGACGTCTTTAGCGCTCTAGCACTAGCAGCAGCAGTAGCCTTTGTGCCACTGACGGCATGCCAATTAAAAGAGACAGTGTACTTACGATTCAAGCAGTTCTTTGCAATATGGTTAGCTTTATAGTTGATATTGCGATTGAAATACATTTGTAGTCTATTGTGGAGTAATTTTACCACCAGATGTTGCAGCATTCAAAGGTAAAAAGAGGTAAGGTGGTGCCACAAACTTTGACCATTCTATCGGGGACATTCAGTATCACAAGTCATAAGTCATGCATAGTGTACATTTACGAATAACTGTGCAACTCTAAAGTTCTCATTTCCACTTATGTTACATACTATTGTCACACACTTCCAAAGTAAGTAAACAATAAGCATAGTGTGCTGTGAAGAAGTGCAGAGATGAATTAAATTAAAGACAAATAACATCATGAGCAAATTATATTATATTGACCTTCACACTTAGTTTCAGCGGATAAAAAAGTAATTGCCGTCTACTACAAACATGATATGGTGCCTATTAATAATTTAGTCTAAATTGACAAAACAAAACACAAATACAGCAAATAATGCAAAAGATTGTGTGTAAACAAAAGCAATAACATAATAATATAAGCCATACAATAATAAACAAGCAGCATCTATAATCAGTATTTTCAAAGAAACAAAGCATTAATCTATTCAGGGAAATATAGTCAGAGCTCAGTCCTCTTTAAACATGCAGCGTAAAAACAACCCCAGAGCAGCGTTCCGACGTTGTTACTTTAACCTGTGGGTCATAATATCTGCTGCCTAAACTCACAGAGGGAGACCAGACGCCAGAGGAAAAAAGACTGAGAAAGTGGTGCACATCTCTTAATGAGCTTTTTGGCCAGCCATGCTTAAGGAAGTCTAGTCCAGCCATTAATAATGAAGGAACTCTCATTAGAGCCAGATGAATTAATAACAAAATCACTACAGCAACCAAAATACCACTCAATTATGGTGTCTGTGGAAAAATGCTGCCTTTGCGTCCTCATAAAGTCTGTCTCACCTAGTTTTTGATTTTTTTTAGTTTGTGTGAATTACAGTGTCATAGTGCTACAATAGTATGGCCTGGGCTACCTCAAAACTAATTATGATGATGAATTATTATGTTGTCATGTTTAGAGAATGGAGTTGTTTACCATTTAATAATTTGAGATTAACGGTAATATGTAATATATAATACTTCAGGTTAGATTTGTGTATTTCAAGAAAAGCCATTGTTTAGCAATTAAAGCTATAACATGATATTTTATGATAATAAAATAATCAATGTAACTCTAAGTTGAAAAATATTTCAAAAATCTCATAGCCTGATTTTTTTTCTCTTCTTTTAAAAAAAAAATACTAGAGTTTAAGTTTTTGTCTAATTTTCCGAGATAATATTTTAACTAACATTTCGAGATGTTCAAGCCATGTATAATTTTTTAAGATTGAAGAAGTAAAGTTGTGGTTCTCTATTTGTGTATTTTTGAGATTATTTTCAGTCTGATATATAGAGACTGAGGTGTTGGTATACAATTTCAGGATTTAAATCATGGTTTAATATTTTGAGAACATATCCTATTTTTTTTAGATATGTTACTGTAAAATTGTAATCCTTGGAAAAAAAATTGTCCATTGCCACTTAGCTAGCCTCATCTGGTAGAGCGCAGACCTCATACTTGGGAGACCAAGGTTACTATTAATTGTTGAAAAAGATCATAAACAATGAAAATAAAATGAGAATCTTGTTTGGCCTTGCGGATGTGCATGAAGTAGTTCAAGTGGAGTTGTTTGAACTTCCAACGGTGATAGGGAAGAAAGCCTTATTATTCCAAATGTTATTTCAATGGAACAAAATACTAGAGCTTTATTGAAATATTTCAACTTTATTCTCGTATTATCATGATTTGTATATCTTTAATTTTGTTTTCATAAAAAGTGCCATAATAAAATTGAAGCAGAAGCATTAAAGGCCTTTAATTCACACAAAAAGCCTTCATGGATTAACCGCCTCTCTCTTCTCTGCTCTGCTGGCAATAAAACCTATTTCTATATGGAAGATATCTTGGGTTTTTTTACGAGGCCATGCTGTTCCCCTCCTTTAACCCCATCAGTGACGCTAGTGCCCACCGGGGGGCAGGCTGGCACTCCAAACAGTGCAAAGCCGTAGCCTCAGACCAAATGTGAAGCCTTTTAAGTTGTGCAACACTTTTTGAAGTATTTGTCATGTGGTGGGTTTGGATTGTAAACGGCTCAGAAATAGCCCCCTTTTTGAGAAATTGACCACTTGTTTCCAATTCATCCAAAAAGCTAAAGCTGGCTTAGAATGAATCAAATCTTCTCCGTTTTCTGAATGTGAAGCTTCTCATCCACAGCCTCTTATCTTCTCGCCATTGTCTACTCACTCTCTCTCTCTAGCTTTTTTTTCCTCATTGTGATTTGTAATCCCTGTCTGTCCTCTCAGGCAAATTGGTAGCGATCGCTGTCATCGACGAGAAGGACCCCACAGAGGAGAGTGGCAGGTACAAAGAACCCTGAAATTAAAAAAAGCATGCTTCCATAGCATTTCCACTGCCCTGTAATCCCACTGTTACCGCGACAGTCACAGTTAAACGCTTTCAAATAAAGATAAAGCTCGTAGTTATTGTTTCGGCGCTGGCCACAAATTGCAGGCATTGGCTAAAAAAAGGTTGGCACTGCGTCTCATGTGGTATTTCAATCTCTTCTCATTTGCTTTTAGATTAAAGACCTTGATTCAGAGGGTGGCGAAGGAATACAGAGAACATTTTAACAGGTAAGACACGGATCCGCTCGGAGGTCAAACATGAATATCCAGTTCCTACATTTATGCCAGGATGATGCACTCGCTGGGGAAAACTTCAGGCCTGTCTATTCGCCGCGGAGGTTTACGCCTTTGTCAGGGCATGTCTGTTTTTTCGCTGAGGTTCAGTAGAAAGGTAATTATGCAAAATGTCAGCTTCCAAATATAGGTGTTCTTTTCAGCTGTCAGTCAAAAACCCCGGCTCGGCTTGTATTAATGCATAATTTGGAGTTTTTCTCAAGCTCCGGGTGAGAAATAACAAGTAGGGATGGGATGTTTGTGTTCCGCACGGTTTTGTTCTGCCTGGTTTTTACTGGAGGGGAGCCCATTGAACAACGAGACAGAAATACATTTGAATCAATTGGGCTGCGCTGTTGTTACACAGCTTTTGCTAAAACACCCGCCTACACTTGGCTTTTGTGTCAAAGGTCAATCAATGCTTTTGCAGGTCAGAGTATTTATTAGCTTAATCGTCACTGACAATAGCAATAGAAAAATGCCCATTATTGTACTGTCTGGAATAATGTGCATTGTTAATTGTCGATTAAGTAAAGGAGCAGTGGTGATTATGCACTTGCACGAGTTTAATTGCATTCAAAAACTTGATCTGAGAGAAATTTTCCTTGTGTGTTAGGTTTGTTAACGCTCAGGAGTTTCAAGTTTGAAAAAAACAGGTTTAGTGTGAAAGAGTATGTTAAACCTGGAAGGAGAACAGACCAACTTTATTTGAACTCGTCAACGCTTACTGTGGTAGCTCACTTTCTGTTGGTTTATTCTCAAACCCAGTCTGCGTCTGAAGGAGCTTTCTGATTGCATTATTCATTTTGTAAAGTAAAAAACAAAGTATACACTGTATTTTCATTCAAAACTGAATATAGACCCTCCATATCTACATATGAATGTTACCCTCATTTAACATCCACCATTTGATTACTGTTGCCATGGTGAATCCTGCCTTTCTCGGCTCCACTGATAATGACTTTCATTAGCCAGTTCTCTTCATTATTGCCATAAATTGAGATATGGTGCTATATATACTGTGAATTTTGTCCACATTACCCAGTCATACCACAGATCTTTCCCTAAACATATCCATATAACTTACCAAATACTACAGTATAATCATGCACAAAATCTAGTCATTTCGTGCATGTGTCACTAATATTGTGCAGTTCGGATTCACACAGTTTCCGTTAACATCCGACTTGTTTGTGAACAGTAGCTTTCGTAGGTCATCGACAGTTCAAGCTCCCGGGGTAAAGCTCCTGTCTCAACACGCTTGGCTTCTGCTCAAGTGGCTTGATCTCCAGTGAAGATGACCCTTATCTCTGCTCTCCCACCGCAAGTGACGGAGGGATTTCTCTTTCAAGACGCGATAACAACAACAATATACGGCCGTTCCGTCGTTCTGTTCCGCTTCTGTTCTGAGCTGCGCCCCATTATCGACTCCCTCAGACGCTTTTCTCGAGTTTGAATGAAGAGGTGTACTGCAAAGCACTGCTATGATCAAAGGCTTTCTCCCTCTCCAGGCGTTCCTATTAGCACTGAAGAGAATTACACAGATCCCTATCATCAATTAGACTTCTATCCGCCACGCTACCCAGTTGTGTTTTTTTTTTTTTTTGGAAGACTGGCTGAGTTGGAGATCCCCACTGAGATCAGAGCGACTCGCAGCGTTTCGAAAACACCTAAACGCTACTTGTAATTACAAGCCAGGCTCCGGTGTCGCCCCCGGTGGTGGGCGGGGGCAGCACTCAAGTCTGCAGATCACAGGTGATGACTGACATCTGAATGAGCTCACGCCTCTCAGCGCCGTAATAAATGTCATGATATTTCGCTCTCCTTCCATTTGTCGTGCGTCGGCAGAGCTCTGAATAAAAAAGCTCTTGTGTGAGATTAGTATGTGTAGGGGGGGATTAAAGACATATATGTGCAGACCGCGGGAATTCAGGATGTGACAGTTAGTGGGAGAGGATATTATCGAGGGCTTAGAACCAAAAATGGCTCAAGTGACATTTCAGCAGCTGCACAATATATCACAAATGTGTCAATATTGCAATTTCAGCAAGCGTGAAATTAAAGACCTCCTTTTATTGCAAAAATAGTGTAGTCTTCCATGTAACAGATACTTTTCATGTCAAATTTATTGGACAGTTGGAACCTTCAGGAAAACTGTTGTACAACCAAGTAATTAGTAGGTGAACCAGTTAAATCAGTGGAAATTAGTTTATTAGCTTAAATATCTTTTACCTTTTAAATATTTTCATATATTACGCCAAGGGGGGCATTCAAATATTGGAAGTCATATCGCATAAAATCCCAATATTGTGCAGCTTATGTGGTTAACAGTAAAAGGATTAATATAAAATGGTATAGCAATGTTTTTCCTCTTGCTATCTGATTTAAAGGGCAGTTCAGTTATTGGGACACTCCCATCTCCCACTCAATCAACAGTAGCAGAAAATCCTACAGGAAAAGTGTTTTTTCCAGCATTGCATACATCTGCTTACACAGATAAACAGTTCAAAAATGTAAAACAGAAATATAGAATGGAAGTGAGTGATGGAGATATAATAATTCAAGTTACTCTAGGTGCTAGCAGCAGCATTAGCCTTCACACAATGGACAGCGCAGTGGTTAGGAAACTGGAAACGAAAAGTGTCAGTTTAAATTAGATTTAACAATATTGCTGTTTTTCACATTGTTCAAATTAATCATAATAATAGAAAAAAAAAATTATATCTCAGCTCTAATAGCAGCAATATGCCCTGTTACCACTAAGGGATTGCTGTGTTCAGAGATAGCCTTTTGGTTTGTAATTAAAAACGATTAGAAAATATTATGATCTTTGTAGCAATAAGAAGAGAGAAAAAGAACATTTATTTGATATTTATGGAGCACTTTGTGTAGAGAAGGCTGGTGCAATGAGGAAAAAAAACCAAAGACCTATTTTAGATGGACTATAACAGCACTTCGGGGGAACAAACTAAATATTTAACCTGCGGCCTCTTCTCCACAAATGGAACCGGACCATTACAACTAGCATAAAGTCTGAATAACTTCAGCTTTGAATGAGTAAAGTTTTGCTCTTTTGCACTGATCAAAATAGTTAGAGGCTGTTTACTTTTCAGTTGAATATATAAAAACATCATCACTGATTATAGCAATACTTCTCAAGCTGCACAAAAATGGCCACTTAAGTGTGAAGTTACATAACCACAGTGTTTAAACAAAACTATTCCTCACTCTAGGCTTGTTCTAACCCCATGTTCTCTCACAAAGACAAGTTTATAAGTCTCTTAGGTCTGTAGTGCTAGTTCATTGAAGTATAACGTTGAACATTTAGAACTTTTTTGAACTTTAGAAAGAGAATAAATAATAAAGTTGCCGTGTTCATGCTAAGAAAATGGTCCTGGAATTATCGACAATATAAGTATGGAAACTTGTGTATGTATATGTGTAATATAGTGTTTTTCTGCGTCACAATAACAAAATATGGACAGTAACTTGACTAAAATTTCTTGCATAAAAGTACATTTCCATTAATTCACGTTTTGAAATGACAAACTTTCTTGAAGTATTTATAGTCTTTTTGGACAAAAGTTAGAAAACTTCGAGAAAGTGGAATGGAAAAGATTCCACTTGATGTTATTGCATTAATTGCTGAGAAGTCATACATTTTGTGTTACATCAGAGACTGGAGGTAGGAGTTGGATTTTGCTGTAGCCTGAAGAAAAATTGATAGACTGTGGTTTTTCAAAAGGTTTATGTAGGCAACTCAAATGTGTTCTTTCTTTCTGTCAATAAATTGCTTTTGCATTTTGCTCATGTGTTAACACTGTCTCCTTGTCAGGGACAGTTGTGCTTCTCTAAAAACTAAAATGAAAATGTAAATTAAAAAAACCCCCAAAACAAGTACCAGTAGTACAACCAGTAGTACACAGGTGGCAACAGCTAATGGACCTAGCATGTCTAACAGAACATAACGTATTGAAAATGTATGTAGAGCAATGACCACAAACAATTTGTAGCTTATATTTACCATTTAAATAGACAACTTCTTGTACACAAATATTACTGGATGCACACTCGAGGCAAAAAGCCACTAAAGAAGAGGTCAATAGCTTTCACTTGATCTTCTTAGGAATCCCTTACTCTAGAAGGCTAAAAACCACTGCTTTAAAAGAAGACCTCGTTTGATGATATGGGTTTCTGATGTCTCTAAATGTAGTTTCTGACAACCTTTCCAGTCTGACGCACCATTGTCAGCGATATTGTCACCAGATTTTTTATTACATCCTGTCGATTTATTATATAGTGGGCCGTCTTCATAATCACTGCATTGATAGAAGCAGTATTGTTTAGTGCCCAGGGGACAAATCCGGCGCTTGTAGCTACGATTCAGGTGGAATATATAGTAATATATATGCAGAGTGCTCCATAATCAGTCATTCAGTGAAAGTGACTGTCTTTTTTTTCCCTCCCCGACTTGTGGGAGCCCTTTCCCAAGTCTAGTCTCCGACATGGAGCACTACAATAAGATACAAATTGAATTCCTCCTCCCGGCTTATCGTTTAGATAAATCACCTGAGTCTTTTCAGTGCTGGAAAAAGATGAGGAAGTGGAGACGGTACAAGAGTGAGCATTGGGGAATACTTTTTTTCTTTTTTAGTCCGAATATGATATTTCTGTGCATATTTTATTCTTATGCTTTGGTTTTTCTCTGCAGAGATTTCCAGTTTGGCCACATGGATGGGAACGACTACATTAACAGCCTCATCATGGGGTAAGTGTCTCACATACAGCCTTCCAGTGTGCACTCGTGTCACCGCAATGTCGCTCTTCTCAACGTGAGAATCTGTCAGCTTCTTATCCAGGTCTGGGCTGACTGTTAATACCAGCCCCTGCCATTACAGAAGCTCTCTTGCGGAGAAGTCAATTACGCAGACTGTCATTTTATTTTTAGCGCCACGGGCTATATTAACCCCCTACCAGTCTGAGAAAGGATGCACAAACTCCAGTAAATCGCCTCAAATCTGGACTGACTAGTCAAATGGAGATGAATAGATGAGGAATTTCTGCGTGGATTAAATCTATAGCGGCTGTGCGTTTTAATAACTTGTCAAAGAGCAGCTCTAATGATGCACCAGAGTTGAGCCGCCTTAGCTTTTACGCCAGGGCTAAGGCCGACAGTTGGGGTGCTTTGCTCTGAGAGGTCACAATACTGACATCCCACATTTCTAATTAGACGCAGTGTCACAAGTGCTACAAAGCCAATGGAGTCACAGCAGGGCTTCTTCAAGGTAAAGCCTCGTTTCCACCGAGCAGTAAAAGTATGGTTCAGTTCGGCAGTGGAACGGCCAATGCAGAGTTGGGTTGTGTTTTCACTTAAATGGTCTTAGCCGGAGGGTGATAACATTGTCTGTTACGTAAATTGTAATGTCATATAAATGTCACATGAGTTTTTTTGTATGATACAAAGAAAATTCAAAGTTAATTTTATTGCCCTGCCTTTGCAGAGGTTAGTGTATCTGTAGGCTTTCTGTAAATAGGTCAAAATGCAAACTTGTTTTAGGGCATGGAATATAGTCTTATGTACCTGCTGACTAACTGCACTGACATATCAGTTCTGATCATGCATGCTCATTGTTTTGGGCAATGAAAACACCAGTTAATTGTCTATAGATTCATGAAAAATGTTGCCTTCAGCATTTCATAACTTACAAAATATAGTTGGCAAGAGTAAACTCTAACAATATGAAGAATTCGCTGTTCTCTAAGAGAAAATGTTCTGGTCATTGGGATCTCTCTATACATCCTTTGTTTTGAGCCACAGCAGGCCCTTATTCTGCCCCTCTCTTATTTGCAGAGTTATGCCTTTGAACATGGACCAAATTGTGACAGTCAGCATCTATCTTGTTACTTCCATAAATTCTTTTGAAAATTGTAGTGGTATTTTCAAGTTCTATCAGAAACTGATTCAAAACTGACTCATTAGTCTGCAGATTTGGATTTTCAAAGACCTTTTATATGACTAAAATAGAGGTCTAACCTACTCAGATGGGTGAAGCAAGACCCTAAAAACACTCAACAACAGACAGAGCTGTTAATGTAGGACGGTAGGTAAACTCTAAACAGCATTTCATGTTGCAACATATAGATGTTTCCAAGTACTGATTGTGAAAATGTTGCTTTTTTTTACACTTTCCAAGAAGTACTTTTACTTCACATACAAACTGATACAAAGTGGGGGAAAAAATCCCTTTTGATCAGTCAACACACTGCAGTGTTTTTACTTTTTAGTGCCACTTTTACTGTGTTGCTACCCCATTGGCAGTGTACTAAAAGTCACATACAAAGGACCCTTTGGACAAAAGTGGAACACACTGCTTGGTAGACATGGGGCTTGATTGTATAATTTTTAATATGTTTGGGAACAGTGTGTTATCTCAATGATTAACTGCCTGCAAGATGTTATTTTCAGCATGTTATTGTTTGTATAAAGGAGATTATAGCAGACATGGTCTCCTAAATCCTATGTAATTAAAAGTGCTGCAGTGAGTACAGTACAAGACAGACTCTCTGGTGCACGTCAGAAAACGACAGGCAGTGTTTTCATTTAAGGATAAGGGGGGGTGATTAGCCTTCCTAATTTTGTTCGAGTGCATTACAATATGTAGTTCGCAGGGTTTTACCGCACCACATTTGGCCACTGCAACTCAGGATTAATTGCCCTCCTTTGAGGAATAAAATCCTGGCCTGTCAATGTCCACTAATCCCCTCCCCTAGGACGGCCATGGAAATAAATCTGATGGCTTTTTACCCCGCTCTCTGTCATCACGGCGATTACTGGCTGCGGTCTGTCTGGTCTAAGGCTGGTCCCACTTTCACCACAGGCTCATGAATACATACATGCACGGTTACATCATGAGCAGCAGCGCGGACCAGACGCTGCTTCTGTTTTAACATGGGATTACTGCTAACCCTCCTTGTACGGGGTACAGAGTGCTTTGAATCTAAGTGAGGCTGTATGTAAGTAAAGTAACGACTTGTAATCCTGCAACATCTCTAGAAAGGTCAGGAACATACAAGCAAGACTAAGTTGATAAGATACAGAAGGTAAAATAAATCGGAAGGCATCTATTTGCATAAACTAGCGTCAAAAAACCAAGCCGAGTTTTACCAGTTAGTGCTGCAGGTGTGGTATTTTTCCTTGGCCATGGCAGATGTTGGCAAGGACCCAGTGTTCTTATCTAAAATTCAGCAGGAGTTTTTCCCTCCACTGTTGATCTTTTTCAGAAAAAAAACATCTGTGGCAAACACACATTGAATATTTACTCGGCAAGATAATCCTCACAAATTCACTTCATCATTATCACCAAAATTTTGCTTAACATTTATATTCCTAAAAGGCTGGAAAATGGCATAACGGACCATAACTTTTGCAAAAATGAGCAAAAGAGGAATAAAGACATTTTAGATGTGTAATGAATATATGTTTCAGTAGACTAGAACTGTTTTAAAAGGAAGGAAGCCTTTTGACTGAGGATGACTTTTTAGATTTAGATATTATTTTTTCCTTAATAAATAAAATCTTCACTTAAAACTGCATTTTGTGTTTACTTGAATTATCTTTGTCTAATATTTAAATTTGTTTGATGATCTGAAACATTTCGGTGCGACAAATGACCAATGACCTGGCCACTTTTATCTTTTAGCTCTGACTGTATTAATCTCATCATGGTTTTACCAAATGGCAGTTTTTAGCTGCACTGGCGTGTCCAGGATTTCAAGATTAATTTAGTTAAGAAACTTACGCAAAAATATTTTACCACTGTAAGCTTAATATGTAGACTGCACTTCATTGTCACTGTCATTGAGAACTACAACTCTTTCTTCATATTTGTATTGTGCTTAATTTCACTAAATGTTAAACACACACTCCTAATAATCAAAACTTGGACATAGATAAAGCTCTTATGTGTTTCCTTTTAAATCCATGGCGGTAAGGACTTGGATATAGGTCAAGTTCTAGAGTAAAGTACACTAGAAAACCCTTCATTAAGAGCAGCAAACCCAGGTCGTCTCTACATGCTGAGGTGAATAGGCTAATCCATATTTATTTTAAATGGGTGCCATCTGTTGGAGTAGGCCACATGTCAGATGGAATACACATTTATAATGACTCTGCCAGTGTGTGTGTGTGTGTGTGTGTGTGTGTGTGTGTTCATGTAATTGCAGATCTCAGCTGGACGCAGTGGGCAGCCCGCTGATGACTCTACCTTACAGCCGAGTGTGTTTGCACTCCTGATCTCAGCTGGGTGGTGGGCTGGGACAGTGATGGATACGCGGGCATGCGGTTGCAATTTGTTACTGGGTTGAGTAACACCGCGGGGATGTGAGGTGGCAGCGCCGTGATGGACCGTCTGTGTGTGTGTGTGTGTGTGTGTGTACCTCAGCACCGGGAAACCTTATCTAAGCCCAGCTCTGGCGATGTGTGAGACGTGTGGAAGAAGGATAGCTTGTTTTTATGACCTTGTTCCTTATCTTAGTGAGTTTTGTAATTCCTCTGCTTATTTGTCTGTAAAAGGCTGCCCACGCACTAGAGGATTTTCTTTTGGTCTGTTTTTTGTTGGCCTGACTCAAGACAAGTAATTGTAATAAATAAGTGTATTGCACATTATTATTTACTGTTGGTATATGGCAACAGGGCATCACGTGCAGATACCTTTTTCTTAAACGCATGTCAGCCAATTAGTGAAGAATAATTTGTCATGTAATAATCTTTCTTTGTTGTTCCTTTTATCCTTTTACCAAATATTAGCCTGTAGTGTAGGGTCAGACTTGGTAACATTAATTTGTGAGGGCTTTTTCAAAAAAGCAGCTGCAATTCTCAAAGAAATTATCATTACATGTATTTTTAACAGATATATTATCCGACAGATCAGCTCCAGGCAAATGCTAATACACATTTATGAAATAAATGTCTGTAATGGCAACATGCATATTACCAAAGTTTTGCAGCTTTAGCCATGTATATACAAATGTAGTCGGGCATCTGGCTAATGTTCTGTACCTACTCACTTCTTTAATCCATTTACACAGGCTCCTTAATACAGGCATGTACATTTACAACACTTAGAACACTGTCAAAGCCAAGCCAAGTTTTACCAGAGATAGTGCTGCAGGTGTGCTGTACTTTGTTGGCCATGGCAGAAGTTGGCATTAGCACAGTGTTCTCATCTAAAATTCTGGAAGAGTTTTCTCTTCCCCTGTTTGTCTGTGTATTTTTTAAATATAAATAACATCTGTAGTCCACACAAGTTACAGTGTTTACTCAGTGTCTGCAAGATAATTCTCACAAATTCACTATGTAATTATACTATGTACAAAAAATAAACACACATAACTTCATCAGACATTTCTTATTGTAGTAAGTGTTTAATAAAGACTGACAAATGTTAGATCATGCTACATAAATAAATAAATATATGATAAATGTAGATTTGTAGTGAATGTGTGTTTCATAGGTGGCCTTGACAGGAGGCTATTGGGTAATGTTCTCTACCCACTCTTTGTCAGCAGTAGTCAGATACCATTTGTCCATAGCAAGCTTGTTTTATTAACAAACAGTAAAAGGGTCTGTAACAAAACTATCCTCAGTTGAAACAGCCTTTGTGTTTGCTTTAAAAGTATATGCCTCACACAAATATAACCGAGAGTGAGCTGCGGAAAGAAACAAACTCAGCAAAAACCCTCATTCCTATTATGTCCTTGGCCCATTATCATCCAAATCAAGTTAATGACGTTTGTGACAGGGCACTAGATATGACAAGATATTCTCATAGCCTCGCCAAAGTGAGTTATAGAGTAGTGTGTTTCCATTATTTTTTCACATTTGGCTGAAGCACTGGGGCTTTTCTTGCCCATTTTTGTCTGTCTTCTCTTTCGCTGGACTCTTGTCAGCTGTAATTTGTAAAGGTCTCTTTAGCTGTGACCAGCGCTGCCCCATACAGGCCCTGAGTTGCACACTGTTTGCATAAAAGATAAAGGAAACGCCACTCTGAAATAGGCCAGGCTGTATCATATCTTCCCTGAAAAAAAAAAAAAAAAATCTCTCTTTGAATGAATGCCCATGGGAAAAATCGAGGGGTTTATTTATCTCACTCTTGTTCTCTCCGTGTTACAGTTTGTTCCTTAAGAAATTACAGCTTGCTCTGTTCTAATCATTCGCTTTGATAACGGCAGCCCAAGGTGGGGAAGATTAAAAGCTGTGTTTTTCTTGTTTTTTTTTTCCGCAGCGAGGTGACGGTGCCCTCTGTTATCATCCTGAACACATCCAACGAGCAGTACTTCCAGCCCACCGAGGCCATCCAGTCCATAGAGCAGCTGGTCCAGTTCATCAACAGTGTTCTGAACGGCTCGGCTCAGGTTCGGATCCTCCGCTCGTCCCTTTCCTTTCCTCCCCCGCTCCCTGTCACGTTTCTGTTTATGCATTCTGCTCACTCGTCCCCTCTCCCTCGTCTTCCTTTCGTGTCGTCCCATTGTAATCACACCAGTAGTCTTCATTAATCAAGCATGTTGGCTCGCATTTTAAGTCCTCCCTGGTAATATCTCCACCAGATGAGGTATTTCTGCAATCTCCTTTTGTATGCTTGGATTTTGTATTGTTGTCCCTTTTTAGATTACTCCAATAACTCTTCATACACACAGATTAGTACACAGGTTTGAATTGCAGTGCACATGAATATGAAAGAGAAATATCATTACTATTTTGACCAGATGCTCAAGACTCTATGTTGAACCAAAAAAGTGTGTTTCTATATAAAATATATTGGAATATTAAAGATGGGCATTATGGTATTAACAAAATCATGTGTAGAAGAAGATACTTGAAGTTGTTTCTCAACTTTCTAAACTTCTGACAAGAATAACTAGAGCAATGCACAAGTTTGATGGGCCCCACTCCTCTTTAAATAATAAATGACACATGCAGTTTAATTAATTTGCAAAACTGGTGTTTTACAGGCTTAGATCTTATGCAACTGTCCCTTTTTAGATGATCTAATTCTCTATGCTCAGACATTACTTTATACAGTACATCTGTATGCAGCATATGTGTTAATTTGGAACATAACCAGCAGTTCTTTTGTCGTATGCTAAGTCAAGCTATCTGAGATGTCTATCCAAACAAGTAGACATAAAACTATGTCTCAATGGCAAAGTGAACATAAAGTCTAATATATATAAAACCTAACTACAGTGCGTGTTTTATTAAAAAATAAAAATTAAAACATGACGTGAATTCTAAGCATTTTGAAAATGTAATTGTAATGGTATAAACAAGCGTTTGTGGCATCAGCCTCTTTATCCATGCAAATAACAATAGAAGATAGTTTGTAGATGTGTAAATTTCTAAATTCCAGACACAAAACACATAGAAAACCTAATGCTCTGCATAAGTTCATTGCATGCCATTTGATATTATGTAAGAGTCTTGCGTAATGCATTTAAGAGTAGAATAGCTTGATGAACAGATGTCTACTTCTTACACCTTTTCATCTTTTCAAACAGCAAACACTAAAACACAGCACACACAGGTTTACTATATTTATATGATAAACTACTATGTTTAGACTACTTGAGTCTGTACTGTATTGTCTTTATCAGTCTTTTCTTTACCCAGATGCTAAAATCTAGATGTATAAAACCTAAAAGCAGGCATAGAATTGCCTCTAGAAAGCCACTCTGCACTGCCTAAGCTAGCTGCTTTGTTTAGCTCAAACAGATGTCTACTTCTGAAGTAATGTATTTAACTGTAAATTGTATACAGTTGAAGTTTCTGGTTGTTTCTCTGCATTTACTACATTTATGGGGTCATAAATGTGTGATAAATCACTAATGTTTTTTTCAAAGTGTAAAATCAGAAATGATTGATACGAAATGCTTACTATGTTCCATTTACATGCAATATTTGTTTCTTTAAGTAGTTCATGCATAACAGCGCTGACTTTCATTTAAACACACTATATTGGCTTCTAAATGAATCTGGAAAAGAAATATCCCTGTCTTTGCTCTTGATGCTTGGTCACCAGATGTATAAAACCAAGAAAATAACTGCCAGAGGTCTTCTCCCATTTCCAAGAAAGGACTGGGCTATTTTTACTTGGCCAAATAAACCGACTCCAGCCAGATAAACAGCAACAGAAACATGTGTTTCTCTAGTTCACTTCCCGCCAAAGCCTGGACAGTGTCAGCCACTTAACATCCTGCTTGTAACTCCTGACCTAAGGTGCCTGGAGGCTGCCAGTGCTCCACAAATACGAGTCATTACACTCAGTAAAGTAAATAAAAATACATGTTTAAAACAACACAGATGGTGCAAAAAGAAATAATTTAATTTGTATAGTGTTCTTTTAATTATCCCCAAATATTCTTACAGAGTGTGAATTGCTGCCAAAAACAGATTGTGTATGTGTAAACAGGAGTTACATCACACTCATTAACCTTGTATGAAGCTGTAGGCAGAGTTGGAAAGCTGCACCACATTTTATGAGTTCCAATTACCCAAGAATCTGTGCTTACTACTTTGGTGGTGCACACTGTCAAGTTATTGCTGTTTGCCTCACTCCGGTTGGCAGCTCCAGCTTGCCTTGTTCAGTTTGAGGCAGTTTTAAGGAGACGACTCTAGACGTGTGAAATAAGATTGTAAAAGAAACAAAACACATTTTGTCTGCACAAATCTCTCCGGCAGCTGCTTACATAAAATATCTCACTCTGATCTAGCCAAGGAAATTGTGATCAATTAGTGCTGCGACAGATTAACAGCTAATACCTTTGCACAGACAGGCTGTTAATTAAAATGTCTGGGATGTTCTGAACATACAAGCTAAATCCTAGACTGAAATAATGCAGATTTAGTTCCTTACCAATATTCAAACAAGATGTAATTGATGTTAGAGTGGCACCATTTATCACTGATTTGTCCTTATCACAGTACCAGCAACCTCAGAGCAATGTATTTTATTACATATTTCAATTCAAAAGTGATTATAGTAGTAATAGTGTTATGCTTACTTTTTTGATTTCAGAATAATATTTTCTTTCCAGAATAATGTAAACTGTAATGTAGATATTGAAAGATGATAGTCGTAGACTTAATGAAGACAGCTATCACGTTACCCCGTGGACCCTGACATTGGATAGCTGTATGACATAAAAACCTTAAAAACTAACTTACTGCCATGTGTCAAGTGGTGCTAGACGCTTTTGAAAAAAATAAATAAATAAAATACATCACAGTAGACAATGAGTCCTGTCCATTAACGTTTTATTAAACTGTCTATGCATATATTGTACAGTGGACAAAAGGTACAATTTTTTGGTATTTGGTAACATCATTAACAACAAACAGCTTTAAAGTGTCTGTACATTTTAGGAATGGTGCTACTTCTGGTAATTATACTCTTTATAATTTTTTTTTAGATATTTTGTTTTTTTGCGCTTTTTCCCATTTATTCTTTTTGGAACTTTTTCCAAAAGTCATTTCTTTCTTGTTTATAACCATTCTTGCATTATTCAAACTTTTTTTTTAATTCACAAGGCATTATTCTATTTTCAGCTTAAGTTTTACAACTTTTTTGGCACAAATTTGACTTAGGTAGTGTATTAGTAGTAGTAGTTGAACAAAACTTTCAGGCTCCCCCTCAAATTTCACTCTTTTACACAAATTACTTGCTAAAACATTGATTTTTTTTTGCCTCTTTCAATAGATATATTTTTAAAAGCTGTGTGATTTACAGAATTCAGATTATGAGCTTTCAAGTGCCAGAATTTCCATCCAGACTCCCATATACTCCCATTTTTGGCCATTCTTTCTTTTCTTTGCTATGATTGGAAGAGTCACTCAAGGTTTGCCTTCATGTTTCAGCCCTTTTCTCTCCCATGAATTTCTCTTACATGCACAAATTATATATTAAATGTCTGTTCTTTTCCCCAAAATGTAACATTCAAATCGCTGTAATTTACAGAGTCTGAATTAGCTCTAAATTGTCTGTAGTTCCAGCCCAGCTTCCATTGACACCGCATTAAAGTCATCCAAACTTTACACCACTTCTCACCTCCATTCTAGCGTAATTCTGCAAATTTCAGCTTTTTTCTGTGAATGTCAGCTTTATTCTGTACATTTCGACCTCATCAACCACATCCAAGAGCTTCAGCCAATACAAAAGTTCTAGAGAATTAATAGCATCCTTTCGATCAAAAATGGTGCTGCAATTCTAATCTACTTTCTCTTTTTGCAGGCGTATGGAGGGGATGGCATCATTCAGAGGGTCAAACGCATAGGCTTTGATGCCAGATCCACCATTATGGTAAGTCTATTGACAAAGTACTAGAGCTTGAACTGAAAAGTGTTGAAAGGTCAGTCATGCTTTACGTTTTTGAAAACAGCTACCCTGAGAGACTGTCAAACATTCTCAGTGCCTCCATCTGGATAAATGCTCCACACTTTCCTACAGGCCTGACCTTCACTGTTTCCCAATTTAGGCAAAAAAAAAAAAAAAAGTTCAACCTGTTCCCATTCCACTAACAGTGTAGAACAAATACACCAGCACCCTGCACTTTCCCTCTGGGACAAAAACAACATTCAGAGAACAGGAACAGGCTGAGGATATGCAATGCAGGCAATAAAAGCGTTGGTGGGGCGGCAGAACAGAGGAGGAGCAGCGAGCCCTTCCCTATTTTACCCCCAAGTAGTTGTAGTCTTGTGGGAGAATTTATTTTAGTGAGGGTGTGAGAGGAATGTAAATACAGCTGTTTTAGCGCTCTTCAGTTGGCACAGAGCGCCTTAAGCTCAACGCTGCCCTTTACGCCGTCCTTTACAGGGATGTGGACAACTTCTGAGGGAAATTATAGACTTTAGTGTAGGTCTGTAGTGGGAGGTATGGATACTTAAGATTTAACTTGAACAAAAACAAAGGCTTTTAGGTAGATTTGAGACACTTACAGGGAAGATTTTCTTAAAACAGAAAAGTTATTGATTTTAACTTTTTCCACCAAGTTGAGAGAAATGCATGACACAGCTTTTTGTCAGATAACTTTTCTGGGAACTCAGGTAAAACAAAATAAATACAGTCACAAAACTATTATTTAGCAGTGACACAGAAATGTTGCTAATTCATATTACTTACAATCATGAATATAAATGATAAACACAGAGTCAGTTTTTTGACCTGAAGAGAGCATTAATTACAGTTTTCTTTTCTTTTATCTTATCTTAATTTACAGTAATAGTGTCCTATCAGTGCTGTATAAAAAGGACAAACAAAAACTTACGCCCAAGTAGTTCTATGGCAGTATCTGAGGATGTCAGTGAGTCAAAGAAGCACTGAGGCTAGTATCGCTATCACTGTCTAAACTACCTTAAAAGTGCACATGTACATACTAATTAAGTAAGGATAAAGATCTCCCTCATAGCAGTAAAGTACCTGACAAAATGAAACGTTCCTATATGGCACTTCATTATCACTTGCACTCAGCGAGTACAAATCTATGTCCTTCCTTTCCAACTGTAGGAGAAAGGAAATCTCGCCATACTCCTCGTGACTTTTTTTCCAGAGCAGGGACCCGGTTCAGTGACATGAAATGACAGGAGGCAGATCGGCAGCAGCCACCACCTCTCACCCTGAGAGTCTGTAGCTCTAAAGCTGACAGCAGCGTGAGCGGGCAGCCACATCAGACCCAATGACTCATAGCCAGCTGTGTTAGCATAGCATACCCATCGCGACCTCATCTAGCGTCACCAAGCCCAAGCAATTACCATCAGTCTTCCCGTGGCAATGACTACAGGCTATGTGAATATTCTCCTTGCTCCCTGCTCGCAGTTGACAGTCGTTGTGAGCTATTTCCTGGGTACATTTGGCCTCATTCACAACCATTTCCTGACAAATCTTCTTAAATATTGCTTTGTAGAGAATTACTCATGAACACGCCAATGCATTTGCCCATATATAGACCTAAATGTGGAACTTTAAAAACTGGCAAGCTAGTTTGAATGAGCAGTTGTTACCAAGGTTTGTGTCCCCAATAGATCTTCTTAGATTTACTGTAATCTTCAATTGTGGACAGTGGTTTATTATTTACCACGATGCAAAATAAAGTCTTTTTATTAAAACCGACCAATAAAAACCTGCCCAATGTGTCTTCTCAAAACTGTTACTTTTCTTACTGCCAGTGACAGACTCATGTTCTTCCAAGCCCACATTATTTGCTCTCCCTGACAGAAACCTCAAATAGAAAATGTCGAACTTTAAATATTAAGTCGTGTTCAGTCGTGGAGCGTCCCAAACACTGTTTTGACTGTCCCTGAAAAGACAGGATGTTAGTCATAAACCCTGGCTCATGGGTTACTTTCCCTGTTCCTGGAATTTGTTCTGCCAGAATAATATTTATTTCCCGTTGAGAAAATATTGTTCGATGCCAAATAATTCCAAAGAAGCTTCATGAATGTGGCCCATAGTTGTATCCCTCTCCATAAGCCCACATTTGTCGCAGGGAGAGTTGGGTGCTCGCAGGACAAGTGCGATCACGTGATTCGCTAAAGGAGACCTCCGCACAAAAATGTTAATTGCCGGCGCAGGACTTGGATTCGCATACACTTGGCTTTAATCAGTGCTGCCGCAGAGATCACCACCAGAATAACTTGTTGACTCGGCGCACTTCATCTCACAAATCCTCAGGGGCAAATGGAGAAAAGCTTCCATTTACTATGTGCAGATTCTATTGGGCCTCTGAGGGCTATTCAGAGAGCGGGACACATTTGGAGTCATCAGCCGGTGAATAAATGAGAGGAAAGTCTGGACACATGCGGCATACTGAGGTGCAAGAAATAAACAGAAAAGAAATGTGTTCCTACGTCGTCCTCCTCAGTCTGTGCCGGTGTACTGTCTTATGGACTGTGTGAAGTTAGGATAACAATCAAAGGGGAAAGTACAAAGGCAAACCTTTTCTTGTGGCTGCAGCTGCACAAAAGAAAACCAATAGTTTTTAGTTCCCGGTGTTATACAAAGACAGTGACAAATTCTGCGGTTGTGGCTCGACTAAACTGTCCATTTAAATGTAGAACTGTTTTCATCCCATTGAATATGCACAGGAGTAATCGATTTTTATTGATGGGTGTGTGTGTGACTCTATGCTCTGGTGCGATAGAGCAACCTTTCTTTAAAGCCTTATGCAACAGTCCAAACAAAAAAATAATAATAATAGTGCCACAGTGGCTAAAACTATCTGTACTTACACTCAATAATATTAGTTGTGCAAGTGCAAGTGTGTTCACACCAAGTATAGGGAAATGCAGTGCAATATTCAGTTAGTGCACCAGCATGTGAAAACCTGTGCAGTCATGTATACTCTCCACACCCAACAGCCAACATTTTGACTTTGTAGCACAAGAGGACATGTCACATTAAGTGGGAAAAATGGCAAGTATTAATTTGAAGCAACGGTTGGAATAACAAAAATCACTGACAGTGTGATACATGCTTTTGTTTGTTAAACTAGGGTTAGGCCATAAACTAAATTCATCAGTTTAATCCATCCATATGTTTTCTTCTGCTTACCTGGGGCCGGGTCACATAGGGCAGCAGTCTAAGCTGGGACACCCAGCCTTTCTCCTCCCCAGACACTTCCTCCAGTTTATCCAAGGCGTTTCCAAGCCCTCTGGGAGACATAGCCCCTCCAACATGTCAATCTCCCGCTCCATTTTTCCCTCAAGACTCCAATTTTTGTCCAAATTTTTGATACTGGTTGTTTGATATAGTTGAGTTAGAGTTCACAGTGGAGTGTGTAACACAGAACTGACCATGACAAACTTATCCGAATTGAGTTGTTTGTTGTGAAAAGGCAATAGTCTATTCACAATAGAACATAAACAACATATCAGTTGTTGAAACTGAAACATTTTGACATTTCATGGAAAATATTTATGGCAGCAACATCTCTCAGAAAACTTGGGACAGGGTAATGTTTATCATTGTGCAGCATCCTTTCTTATTTTAACAGCATTTTACACAGCGTCACAACTTTTTTGGAATTGGGTTTGTATTATACAAGCCTTCATGGTGTAATTTTCCAGCCATAAAGAAGGTGCTTGGAGAGCCAAATGTTTTCCGAGGTGGTGAAAAGTTTGAAAACCAGTGCTCGAGGCAAAAGCTCTGGAAGCTTTAGCCCAAGGCAGAGAACTTGGAGTTCCTACTGTCATCCGATGTCAGTCATTTCTATTAATTCCAATAGTTTGAATAGAATTCTCCATTCTTTCTTGTCCCCAGTCGGTGTTCCGCAGTTCTCCGCTGCTCGGCTGCTTCCTGTTCGGCCTCCCGCTGGGCGTCATCAGCCTCATGTGCTACGGCATCTGCACGGCCGAGACCGACGATGGCTCGGAGGACATGGACGCCCTGAAGCGGGAGGGTCTCACCGACGAGGAGGAGGAAGAAGAGGAGGAGCGCCAACGCCAGCTGGAGGCCCCAGAAGAAGAAGAAGAGGAAGGAGGAGAAGAAGACGAAGGCGAACGGGAAGACAACGAGGATGAGGAGGGGCCCGATTTGGAAGAGAAAGATCCCCAGGAGAAGAAAACCGATTAACACAGGGGCTCTCCGTCGGACAGGGAGGATGATAGGCCTAGTCAAACGCAGTGACATGAAACTCAAAGACATATCGGCGGATTCTCTTTGGCTTTCATCTCACGTCTCTCCAACAAGCCCCCTTCAGCACTGGCTTCTGTTCTGTCACATCTCCGAGTGTGTGTCAGCGCCAAAGGTCAAGCGCTTGCTGGAGACATATGTAAGAAACAGCCTTTTTTTTAAACGCATCGTGTTCGAGAGCGGAAGGGATGTGACGAACCAGATCTGTACAATTTATTTATTCCAGCGTCTAACAGTGGTTCTCTTTATCATGTGTCAGCCCTTCATTATCCTTGATCCGTTGATATTTTGCAGCTGCCTTAAAGGAGAAGTAAGGCCATTTTGGTTCATTTCCTTTTAGTTTGTACAGTTAGTATTGCATGTAGCCTTTAACCAAAGCTGTAAAGGGAGAGCAGGATCAAACACTGACAATAAACATCAATATGGCTTCTATAGAGACCATTACAGCTCACACACTAGCTTATTTTATACCCTTTATTGTTGAAACCGTATCATTTTAGTTTATTTCTGGGGTTTTCTCTTCTGATTGGAATAGAGGGAATGGGATTGCATAAAATATATTGGTAACACTTTATAAGCATTAATAAATATGTAATTGATAAGATTTTAAAGAATTAACTGTTTAAAGATGTGTATTTATTGTACAGTGTTACCAGTGGCCTTAATCCCACTGTATGGTACGGGTTGGTGCGGTAACGTTAATGTGAATAACCCCTAAAGAGGCTTTAGTTTCCACTGGAGAGAGCTGCTTCAAAGTAAATATTGAAGTCACAAAGGCAGGAACAAAAGTAGTTTCTTTATAAGATACAGATAGAACTCTAAAGCAGGAAAACTTGGATGTGTTACCAATTATTTAATAAAGAAGAGAGTCAATCCTAGTGTGTGGATCGAGAGGCTGGAGGTACAAAACATAAGATTTATTTCAGCTTTATTCAAGCTTTCTGAACATTAAATTCATAGAGCTGCTGCTTGCTGCTTCCTACATTTTATTGGCCCACTATTTAAAGTCTAAAGTTCTGCTTGTGCTTAATGCAGTGTAGACAATAAAAGCAATAGTTTCAACCTGAAAACAAAAGCCGAATGACATTTACATTTGCTCTTTTTAGAGATGCTTCTGTCCTTTTTAGATAAGGAAAACTTACCTGCACTGACCCGAGCACACCGTACATCTCCAGTGGAAACCAGACTGAACTCTGTTAACCAAAATACCTCACTTACTTCTCCTTTAAAGCCCTCTCTGTTATATATTTTGTCATATCCTAGTCCTCTTTTTGTTTACACTATTCTAAGCCTACTTCTTCTTGCCTTTAAACCTTAACCCAGCGTGGGCTTATCATGTATAGCGAGATGTTTAAAAAGCTAAGAAAGTGCCCGAGAAGGAAAAATTTGCCATAATTCAAATGAAATGTGCTTTTTTTAATCTTTGTTAATGCCTGAGACGTTTCGCTTTTTCTCAAAGAGTTGCCCAGAATCATGCATTTCTCCACTCCTGTCAGATACCAGCGAACGCACAATGATCTCTCCCCCTATTTCAACCTGCCATAAGCAACCTGCTAACAATTCCCAGGTATAGATGGATAGGACGTGTAGAGCAGACAGCCATAACATGCATCAGTGACTCCCACGTCTATTAAACACGCGTATTCCTCAGATAGACCGTCTCTGTCTGGTCACATATTTCAATCTGCGCTCCATCTCTGCAAGCTATATCGAATTCAATAGTTGTATTTGACATCTGGACGCACCGAGACATACCCTGGGCTTGTTGTATAACCGCTTAAAGGAATCCAATTTTTATGTGAAATAAAGTGAGGGTTATGGTTTCCGGCGGGATTCACCTGACCCTCTTGTTTAAGCAGCAAAATAGAGTCGAGATGTGACTTTAAAATACTCCAAAGGTGACCATTAGCTCTTCAAATACTATGCATTTCTTTAACATTTCTCGATCCTGCTTTGATGTTGCATAAAAGCGTACCAAAGGAAGTTGGAGATAAGCAATGAAAGCTTTCTATTAACAGGCTTTCTCTCGAGGGAATGTCACTTTGAGCGCTGGAGATGAAATGAAATATCTTCGACCTTGGGAACAGTGGTGTGAAAAAAGTAGTTATTGCTCGTGAGCTTTATTGACAGCCGTTGTCGCGTAAGAGCTGAGATGTACCAGAAGAAGTCACAAACCTTTACAGAAGACCCCAGAGGGAGACCAACATAAATTGTGGACGTGTCTTTATCTTTAGATTCGACAAAAACAGAGCCACGTCAATCCTATAAAAATGGTTTGTACATCATCATTGACTTCAATTTTTTGTGTATTTGTGGCCCTATGGGGTGGTCTCCTGGAAGGGATGAAGCTTCATTTTTTCCTGTAAAATGGTAAACACCTGTTACCTTTGAATGGTACTTATCACCTCGAAAAAGGCCCCCCAGAGTGTATTTTTTTGGAAACACTAAACGCAGCATGTAAAACCTGAAAGCGGTTTGTTGTGAAAACAATCACATTTTGGCTGTTAGCGATTACATTTTCAGAATTTATACATACCTCCAGCAACTTGATTTTCTAGTTGTCTGTTCTGGAGCACAATTTTGCTATTTATGCGTGTATTGACTTGTATTGAGCGGTGGAGTTCACAGTTCCTCATACTGTCCAGGCACAGCGGGGATTTTGTTTTGTTTTATATCCAAGTGGATGTATGTTAACTCTATTATATAAAAAACAAAGGGGAAACTTTTTTTTCTTTTCGTTTTTCACTTTCAATGGTAATAGGATAGAATTTAAAGGTGCAGTGTGTAACATTTTGTGGAACACTTGATTTTGCATGTCTTGAAAAATATTAAGCTCCATAGAACCCAATTGATGTCGCCATTACAACTCCAAGGTGTGATTGATTAGGAATATCAAAAACACAATACGATAATGCCAAGTCAATATTAATCACAATATTAAAAAGACTTTTACAATATTCCTTCTATAGTAAAAAATACTCTCAAACTAAATTGAGGTTGCGCACGAAAGATGTGACGTGGCAGAGGTGGACAACAGTGAGAGATCGCTGGGCATGCTTTCTTGAGAAATATTTCTAGACGTGTGCAATGAGAGGATAATAGACCGTATTATAATTTTAACATGTTGACAATCTGAGAGATTGTTGAATCGTGCTACAATGTACTTCTGTTTATCAAGGTTTTATGCTCACACACAGATTGATTTTTGCGTCTGTGTCATAGTCTTAAAGAGTGACAGACCAAACCAATGACAAACCAATCATTGTGAAGTGTGCAGGAAACCTCAGTTACAGCAATATGACATGAATGGACCTACAAAAGTTTTCTGTAGATTAAACTCTGCTGATAAAACGAAACGACATCAAAATTTACTGAGAGCATTACAGTGTCGTGTAAGTTAAAAGACTCACAAGGTGCTGTAATAACCTATTGATTTCTGCGTTTGTTGAATTTCTGACAGACCTACAAGACGTGTGCAGTACAATATCAACATTAACAGTGATCAAATTGAAATTGTGATCTGCCATGACAAAAATTATGATATATTTATACCATATTTATAACTATCACTATTCACATTGCAATTTTGACTCTGGATCCTTTTCCTCTTGTGATACATTATCGTGATACAGATATTGTGATTTTTGATTAAATGCTGTTTTCAACTGGAAAAGGCCTGTTGTGGATGTAAACATCTGAGTTATGTGTTATGCAAAAGATGGACCAAGAAAAAAACTACAAGTTGGTAATAAACATTGGTTTATTTCAGACCATCTTCCCAATAAGTTTTAACAGATATGATATATTTTAAAGTAATGTTGGCAGAAACCGTGATATTATTGCCATTGTGGACACTGTTTTGGAAACTTTATCATACAATTCACACCCTTAATATTGACATTTTTGCTACATCTTCAATTTCATGCCTATTTTTACAACTATCATTCACACATAATAGATATTACTATTGCGCAGTGTGTAGAAAGAAAGATTTCCATCTGCAAAGTCACAAGCAGGTGGCGCCAAAAATGACACACTGCACCTTTAATGCTTTGAACTCTTCATGCTTTTTTTTTTTCATGTAACACCTACTTTTAACCTATTCTTCCTTCCAAACAAGCATCAAGATTCATCCCCTGGACTTTAGCACACTGCTGTCTCTCCATACAGACTCTTTACTGTGAAGCCGAACTAAAACCCTCACTTTTGCCTACTCCCAGTTTGTAGTTGCCTACTTATTCTGCCAAAACCTCCTCCTCCTTTTAGTTTGAATCAAGATTGTCACACTTTATTACCGCTTTGAAAGATCGAAATAAAGATTGTCCTCTTTTTTTTCCTTGTTGTATCTCTTTTGTTCATCCGACGCGCCTACTGAACAATGCACCTGGCTTCCATTTAGACATCTGCTGCAAAATCTGTATCCAATTATCATGTATAAATCCCTTTTTTCCACCGGTGTAATCCAAGGTAAAGGTGTCTACCCAATTATGGCAGACATAATCAAATTTCTGGAGATCTGGATTTAACTGCGACTGATTGCATTACTTGAAGTGAAACTCATTTATTCTCCTTTTCTTTAGGGAGCAGCCGCGGTTCACGAGTCAAAGTCGACGGCGTGTCATTCCATAATGAATAGGCCCGATGTTGTACCTTCCAAAGCTTCAGCTCACAAAATATGAAACACAAAAGGCAAGTTTGATTGGCTGTTCAGTTTTGATAAAAGACGCACATGTTCATTTTCCACTGGGTGTCATTTTGGGGGGGATAAATCGCCAACAAAGGGAGACGATAACATATGACTACATCAGAATCGGTGTCACTGAGCGGTACTGATGCAAAAAGTCATTCATCGCTCAATTACCTCACTGTATATCCACCGAATGAGTTTCATCATGTGGCAAATGAAAGAGGCCTGCTGTCTCTCACTTTTCTTTCACACAACCAACAATCGGCAGCCGCAGACGAGGCCAATTACACCACAACGGCGCTCGTTCGCACGTCTCATGTTCGAACGGCAAATTAGGGCTGGATGCTAATCATTTTTTGCTCACACGGGATTTGGTTAATCATCGAGGGTCAAGGTAAAGGGATAGATCGTTATTTTAGCTCTGATTTCAAGGGAGTTCACTTCCTGTCACTCTCAAAGAAAAAAAAAAAGAAGAGAAAAGGCTGATTAGCTTCGCTCACCATGGAAACCAACACCCTCTTGTTTTCTAGCAGCTACTGATGAGCCCTGTTTCTACCGAGATGAATGGATATACTGGCTTTGTATGACATGCTTTTGATTCCAACATTAGCATACAATACCTTTCCATTAGGAAAAAGATACTGCAGAAATGGTACAGTGCTGTGAAAAAGTATTGGCCTATTATTTATTTCTTATTTTTTGCACATTTGTCACACTTTAATATTTAAATTTGTTTGATGATCTGAAACATTTGACAAAGATAACTCAAATAAACACAAAATGCAGGTTTTAAGTGATGATTTTATTTATTATGAGAAAAAACAATACAAACATCAGTACCCAGCCCTATGTAAAAAAGTAATCTCTCCACAAAACATCTTGACGATTCCCAAGACTTTTGGGAAAGAAATTCTGTGGACTGACGAAACAAAAGTAGAACTTTCTGGAAGTTGTGTGTCCGGTTACATCTGGTGATAAAGTAACACAGCATTTCAGCAAAAGAACCATCATCATCATCAATCATATCAGTCAAATATGGTGGTTGTAGTGTGATGGTCTGGGGCTGCTTTGATGCTTCAGGACCTGGAAGACTTGTGATTGATGGAACCATGAATTCTGCTCTCAACCAAAAAATTCTAAAGGAGAATGTCCAACCATCAGTTCGTTACCTCAAGCTGAATGCTGGAAACCCTCCAATGTGGCTGAATTAAAACAATTCTGCAAAGAAGAGTGGGCCCAAATTCCTCCACAACAATGTGAAAGACTCATTGCCAGTTAAGTAACACTTGATTGCAGTTATTGCAGCTGAGGGTGGCATAACCAGTTATTAGGTCAAGGGGGCAATTGCTTTTTCATTTCGTTTGCAGATAAATAAAATCATCACCAAAAAAAATGCATTTTGTGTTTACTTGAGTTATCTTTGTTTAATATTAACATTTTTGAGTATGACAAATGTGCAAAAAAAAAAAAAGTAACAGGAAGGGGACAAAAAAACAATCGACAAAAAAATCTAAATTGGCTTGCTTTTACACTATAGCATTTGCAGCTATGTGATGAAACTGTGACGTCAAACCAACTGCCAATTGTTTCTGTATGAAATATAAATTAGTATTTGAAGCAAACTAAGACATAGGTCAAGATCCACCTTATTGTAGCCATAACGCTTATTTGCTTTCTTCAAAATAGTACACACTTTAATACACTTTTTTGAATAAACTGCAACACAATAAATATCCTGTACCTTCTACAGCCATTTCCTGTTTTTCGAGTCAGCATCTTGTGACCTTTGTAGATTAAAATATTAATATTCATTCTTAGGCAAAGAGTGATTAAATGGTGTAACTGGTGCAGCTCTCTCTTCTCTGGTGTTTAGAAAGCTGCGTAACAACCAGAAACATTATTCTTGAACTGTACAATCCACTTTCACATCTTTACACAGGTAAGTTTAATCACTTCTTTAATTTAGTTGATGATAACAGAATTTGGTGCAGATACGATGTTTGTGTATTGAAACTTAGCTAAACGCAAACTAGTTCAAGTGCTATTGATCCAAACTGAGTCATAACCAAGTAAAATGGACTGTATTTGTGTCGGAAATGGGGCTTTAGAAAGGCTTTTTGTTTTGTTGTTAAAAAATACCTAATTGCACAGATTTTGCTGTTTTGTGTGTGTGTGTGTGTGTGTTTTTCCATAGTCGGATTGTTCCTCTCTTCCACTATTTTCGTTGGTGGGACGGCTCAAGTGAATTTAATCGCTGCTTGTCATCTTGTCATTTTGAAGATGGTGCTTGTAGCTTGTTGTTTTTCCTCTGTAGGAGTTTTGACATAAAGAAAAAAAAAAACTTAGGCAGGGGCCGTGCTTACAGAGATGTGTGCAGCCCATCAAAGCTTTTACAACTTCTTTTGGATCAAAAATCATCAAACGGACATGCAACACGCTTCTGAAGAGGAGAGTAATGCCTGGGAAAATGAGATCAAACACACATTAGAGAACTGCGGCTGGAGAAAACTGCACCCCGCTGATGTAACTTTGATTTATATAACATTTTAAATGATACACAAACTTGGATCAAAAGCATTAACACACATATTGGTGTACTTGGCTGATTGATTTAGGCCTACAATATTTTTAGTCTGATCTGTGCATTTGAAAGTGTTTGTCAATTAAAATAGTATAATAATAGGTGCACCAGATCTCATTCAGTTCTAAACGACCAAGTGTTACTCCCCTCGAGCACAAGTTCTTTGGTTCACTGGCGTTTAACCGATGTTAGCGTGTCCTTAACACATACTTTCAAATACCGTCAGAACTAAAGCAAAATACAAAACTTAAATTCATTTCTCAACTCCATAATATAACAGATAATAATCAACCAAAACATGGTAGAAAATATTGTAAATGCACACTTAATTAGCGCGCTACTCAACACAATTAAACTATTACAAACATACACTACATACAAAACTGCTGTTTATTCAACCTAAATCATTTTTTTAATCTATTTCTATCTTTTTAACTGAAAATGTATTATAAACTAAATCTAAAGTCTTTTGTTCATTGCAGAATGGTTGCCATACATTTTCAGTATATTGTGCAGTCCTAGGTAACATACCTCTTACTAACATACCATTTCTACAGTTTTGGTTTATACCCTTCCAGCATCACCATCAAGAAGTTACACTCCCACCGCGGCAACAAAAGCAGCACTATTTCCCATTTACAGCATGCAAGTTAAAAGCCACTATAAAGGCGGTAAAAAACACTTAATTGCATGTCTACTTTATTGACTAATGGGCTTTTTTTTACACCAGTACCATTAGCAAATGACACCACAGCCTTGACATATTTCGTCCAGCCCTCGAGCTTTGCAGAAATGACTTTGACGGCTTTAGCAATGTGCACACTAATCTTACCAGACAGTTCTATTTAGCAGCTTTTGATGAGGAGGCACAGATCCTAAAACCATTTGTGTATAACTCTGGGTCCTCCCTGTCCTTCTGTATATGGCCATATAAAATATTCCAAAGCATCCATTTACTGTGGCTTTTGGCCTTTAGCTGTAAAGCATATAGTGGAGTTTAACATGAACTCGTAACAAGCAATATTAGCAATGTCACCTTATGCCGCTCAGTACTGCCATCTCATCTGCCTTGTCGAAGGAGGGAATGCCCATTTCATTGTACTCATTTTAACCTGCTTAACCTTTACACCAAGTGTCCATCTTTATCCAAATCAAAACCTAATATGAATGGACTGTGAGATTTCTGGCGATTTTGTGTTTCCATACAGTTTTACAAGGATGGAGCTAAAATAGTAAGATTTGAGTTGTGTGGATGTATTTTTAGAAAAAAGTGTTGTCACCGTGAGTCCTCTGTTGTCACACTCCATCATTACGTGCTGCCGTATACGCCCAGCTGCAGAGACACATTGTTTTGACATCTGTATTTATTGTCAGTTATAAAAATTGGAGGCGATTACAGCTCATCTTCGGTGCACATCTCGGTCGGTGACAATTTTTTATTTATAGCTGGAGTGTACAAATGATGCACGTCTCTGCGGAGAGTAACAAGTGCATGGCCCATATTATCCCTGTCACCTCGATGTGCGCTGTAAGCATTTCCCGCTGGAGTGTTCCTGCTTATCACCGCGCCGGGCAGCCGTTAGCCAGCACCGCATCCCTAATGATGTTGCACCGGGTCGCGATCGTTTACCTGTCCCCTCGGGGTGGTCACGCTGACTTACAGTACCTCAGACGACTGTTACCAGAGGAGCTGGGATGAGTGTGAGCCCAGATCCTGACGCCTATAGCCATTTACCAACCTGAATATCCAGAGTGCTTAAAAATATTCCTACAAATAGAACAAGCTCAATGGGTTATAGTAAGATGTAGAATATCTTTGTTATAGACACCATTAGTCCTCACCTTGGACAATAAAAGGAGTTTGACATCAACCATTGTGCTGAGAGAGGCCCAGAAAACTCATGTTAAGATTATTTTTGTCCACTGATAAAATGTAAAGATTGATAGCTGCAAAGTTATCCGAGCCTGGTAGTGTCAAAAATTAGCAGCAACATTGATTCAGATTTTTATTTTTTGTTCTTTTAAAGATTAGCATTGAAATATGTGTAATGAATGTCATTATCAACTTCAGTCTTCACCATACGTAAGAAATATTTATGAATTTTCTGAATTTTTAACCCCTTAAATGCCAATGTTTAAAGTGTTTTTATGAAAAAAAAAAAAAAAAAAAAAAAAAAAAAAAAAAATCTTGGGGAAAACCCCCCCCCCCCCCCCCCCAAAAAAAAAAAGGGAAGTTTGACATCAACCGGAAGAAAAAAAAAAAAAAAAAAAAAAGAGGGGGGGGGGAATTTTTTTTAAAAAAAAAAAAAAAAAAAAGAAAACCCCCCCCCCCCCCTAAAAAAAAAAAAAAACCCCTTTTTTTTAAAAAAAAAAAACACAAAAAAATCTTAAATCTTTCTTGTGCTATTCAGATATGCCCTAACTTCCCTCTCTTTCTTTTCTCACTTTTTTTGTTAGCCATCAGCAATGATGTTTTTAAACAGGTTAAATTGTGTTGTATTCAAAACCACATGGCACAAGACTTGTGTCTATTGAGACTCACACCAAGACTGGTGACTGGAGACCGAGTCAAGACCAAGACCATAGTATAATGCACTGGAATAGATACCACAGAATAGTTCCAAAATAACACTAAAATTCCAGTTGTCCAGACTCATTAAGGGGTTAGTGTTTGGTGAAGGAGGCAGAATAAAAAAAATCTTCAGTTCAGCATAAAATGAGAGAGGTTTTCATTCAATCCCATAAAAAGACAAATATACCGAGTGCAGTCTTGGTTGGTCTTGACGTCTGAGATCAAAACAAGAGTAAAAATGAGTTCTAGACTGAGTAAAATTGAGTTTGAGACCAAGATCAAGACATGTTTTGAGTGTTACATCAAGACTAAGCCATGATGCTAATACACTGGACATGATAACTGGAACAGAGGAGTAAAATTAGATCATTGGGAATGATTGGAACTAATGTAACCTGAACTCAACTCTGAATAAGATTTTAAACAACCAAACTCAGTCCAGTCCTTTGGTGTCAGTTGCAGATGCCATCTTCCAACCTAATTGTCCAAGCAGAAAAAACAACTTCTAATATATAGATATATGAAATGAAGGTACAGTGCAAGTGTGTCAGCCTGTGTTTCATCTCATCTTTAGTCCCTTTCCTCAGCTGTTCAGGGACGTTACGTGACTCTTCTCCTGGGTCGAGAGCTTACCTTCTAGTCCCTTATAAAGACTGGAGCCAGATGGGTTTTAATGACACTACAGTCACAATACTAAACTTTCACAGGCTTACAAGTTGCCCAGGCATCCATGTGTAGCAAGGGGAAAAGCCTGAGGGAACCATTTCTGTATCCTTTTAACCCTAAACACATGATCTCTCCACAAAATACTACTGGGAACAAGCAGTTGAGTGGAGAAAGTGGGATTTATTTAAGGGAAGAGCTATCGTGCAATAATCCTTTCAGCAGTAGGTCTAGAACTAGTGGGAGATGGTCTGGCTCCCAATAAACAACATACATATTTTATAGTTTTCTATATGGAGTGTAGGGAGAAAGCCCTTTTTAAACCATTCATTTTTGCCAAATAACACCACATGGGTGATCCTGAATTGTGCACAGATTGGTTTGGGCCTGTGCCTCTCCATTAAAGAGTGTTTATCATTCTGATTAAGGTGATTAGGCATAAACAAAGAAGAAAAGAGATTTAAATTAAGAATTAGACCCTTCAACAAATGACTAGAGAAGTAAATACCTAAATTTCCATTCATTTTAAGGAGCAATCTGGAAGTAGTCGATGTAGATTTATGTGTTTTTCCATTACCCATATCTTCTACCCACTCACTAACAGCACACTGTTCCATCAGCTGAAGACGCTGAAGTAGGATTCATGATTTTTGATTGATAAACCCTGAGCATTTGACAAACTGTATGTGCTTGTTTATTACATTATTACATACAATTACCAGTGATTTTTAGCATGTAGCCTTTAGCATAACTGCTCGTAATAAATAAATCAGCTGAATGTCGAGTCCGTCGCTAATGTTCTCTCCTGATGCATTTACATGAAACACAATTTACGATTCTTGGTGGCTAATGCTAATCCTTCCATTGAAAATGTGTTGCAGTCGGCTTACTTTATGACACCTGTATGTGTCTACACTAAACCCTAGACCCTACACTAAAAGGGTCTAATAGGGTCTTATAATGCAGTAGACTCAACTGTTGAGGGCCATAAAACGCAAATCTGATCCAAAACTGTAAGAAGCTGTTGCTAAAAACGCTTCAATGTCCTTTGTTTCTTCTCGGGATATGTTTATCACAAAAACGAGAGCAATTCCATTTGAGAAAACATTGTGAATTGTGTTTTTCAAGTAAGGATTAGGTCTATATGTCATCCCATTAACAGAGCCTTGTCTTAAGCTCCATCTATAAAAAGCCGACTACATTAATGGACCCTAAAATCCAATGGGTTACTGAAGTAGTGCAGGAACGCTTTTGGTAATCAAAAACAGTGCCGACCTGACTCCCACTGCAGTGAAAACAAATCTATAGAATTGCACTATACAGAAATGAATATTAATAACTATATAATTAATAATAATATAAGGGTTTTTCAAAAATAAATGAAAGCAATTGTTTTTCAGCTTTTTTTTTTGCTAGAGAAAGTGCTTGCTAATTTGCCGATTTATTTTTTTGCATATTTGTCACACTTGTTTTAGATCATCAAACAAATTTAAATATTACAAAAAGATAACTCAAGTAAACCCAAAATGCAGTTTAAATGATTATTTTATTTATTATGGGAAAAAAGCTATCTGAACCTACATGGGCCATTGTGAAAAAGTAATTGCCTCCCTGAACGGCATCCACTGTAATCAAGGCTTTGAGAAAACAGGCAATAAGTCTTTCACATCTCTGTGGAGGAATCTTGTCCTATTCTGGCAAAAACTACACTGCAGCCAATGCATTTCAATAAAGTCCTTCTGTCCAACGTTAAATCCGTTAAACCCACATGAGACGACAAGTGTTGTGCTTTTAAATCACACACTTTTTTTATTTAATAAATTGAGAATAGCACTACTTTTGTGGCCATCTACTGTATATGACCCTCTATTCTTCAGTGTCTATACTGGTACATTGCTTATATGAGTATTTTAGTTTGGAACCATACTGCTGTACTGTTTAAATATTTATTGCTTTTTTATAAATTGTGTCATTTATGTTATGGTTCAGAAAACCCCTACAAACTACACCAGGCCCATATACATTTATTATCCTGTCCTGTCACCGGAGCACTCAGAATAAATGAATGTCCAATCCATTATTAATATTGGGAGTATGTGCTGTGGATGTATGGTGTAGTGCAGAACAGTGTTTCTCTAAAAGCAGGAGAAGACTCACAACTATTCTATTATAGTCTTTTGTGTATGGCTTGGGGAAATCTCATTCATAAAACAGAGTCACTATAGACGAGCAGTATCCATAAAGTTTTAGCTCATTCAGAAGTTTTTCCAATAGACATCAAAAATGCATGGACATCTGGGTTTGCCGACGTCCAGAAGGTAAACCCAGGGGAGGCATGAGGGCTTTCATACAAGTGTTCAGGATGTAGAATTATATCACCGAACGTAAACAGTGGAAACGTACTGTCAAACATCAGCCGAAAGTTGTACACCCGTGGAATGTATCAAAAGAATTCCTCCTATAGCATATGATTTATACAACTTTGCAAAATGCTCAGTTGGTGTCCAGATGTGAGTTTTTATAGAACTGAAACTGGTCAATATACTCACTATATTCAGGTGAGTTCGTTACCAGCTCCTGTGCATTTAATAAAACCTCAATGGATGATGATAATGCTACATTTTGGGTCTTTGGCCTTCTCTAATGAACCTTATTTCGAGTATTTAACCTTTTAAACCCAATGGTTAGAATGATCACACCCATTGTATCCAATTTTACACTGTACAATACCAAGCTCTTCTGTTCCACTCTTCTTTCACTCGTCTACTTTATATACTTTTCGACACAATCTGGAAAGATCAAATAAAGTCTCTTTAACCTAGTGGTGTAAGCTGTACTTACTGATTGAAGTACCACATGCCACACATGACAATTAATACTACAGTTATGTTCATAATAATAGCACTGTGTTTAAAAATGTGAGTAAGGCTCTATTTCTTTTCATTTGCAAAAGCATTGGGAACACTGCACATTCAATGCTTTAGATTGATCTTTCCTGTGAATCACTGAACTAATATTTCATTGTATTTTGAGAAGCTGACACATCTGTGTTGCATGGAGTGGACCAGCTTCTGGCTCCTGTGAACAGCCCTGGACCACTGGACTATTCTTCTTTATTTCATGGTTTTGCCTCACAAACAGTATTTTTGATGTCACCCACAAGTTTTCTATTGGATTAAGGTCCGTGGATTGTGCTGGACACTCTATAACACACCAGTAAGAGAGCAGCATCTTGGTTCTTGGCGTTATGGAGTGTCCAGCACAATCTCTGGACCTGAATCCAACAGAAAACTTGTTGGTGCCATCAAAACTGCTGTTTCCGAGGCAAAACAAGAAATGCAGAGGAATAGTCCAGTGGTCCAGGGCTGTTCACAGAAACCAGAAGCTGGTCCACTTCATGCAACACAGATGTGTCAGCTTCTCAAAATCAGTGGTTAGACCATGAAATATTATGTCAGTGATTCACAGGAAAGATCAATCTAAAGAAGTTTTCAGTTTAAACAGCAAAGAGGAGTTTATAGTCGACGCATTGATTACTCTGTGAGTGTGCGCACGTAAAAGCCAGATGTTTTTTGAAATGGTGTTAAATTTTGTGAAAAGGAGGAGGGCCTATACTAATTGTGAATGAAAATGCAGAGTTAAACTAAACAAAACTATGGCTGCAAAACAAAGCTAACTTATTCAGAAAGATGGCAGTTACTTTTCGAGCTTAACTCTCTAAACAAAGTATGCTCTATCAGGTGACAGGAAGCAGACAGGCAACAAAAAAAAAACAAGCTATTTCCAGCTCACCTGAAATGACCCACTGAGAAATGACTCTCTCCTATGAGGTGTTTTATTTCCGAGGCAGAATGTCAGACAGTCTTCCGGTGCGAAAGTGAAGCTGTAATATATCACCAGGTTTAAATATCTATTCCAGATCATGAAGTAAGAGACTTTCTGAAAGCAATTGATTAATACTCTGAGCTTGTGCTTTATCTTAATGAATACATGCTGCTTTGTTTTTTGTTTTCTTTTTTAGCTTTGAAAGTGTGCTCCCATCTACTTCACTTGTAGGTTATATGTTTTACACTCTTGTGTAAAAAGTACAAATTCATACGGAAGCAAATTGCATTCAGAGTAAATAAATAATAATAATTAAAATGATCCAGTTTCATACCTAAGCCCCATGAAACACAGTAACAGTTTTTTATTTTATTTTGCTCGTAAAAAAAAAACAACAACAAAAAAAAAAACCTCATACAAAACAAATATTTTTAATAATTTTTAATAAAACCTTTTTTTTTTTTTTTTACGTAAATGCAATACATTTGTAGAAATTCATACATTCCAATAGACCTCTATTTATTTATTTTATTTTCAAAAAACTGTTTGTGGTGTGAATTACAGTTAGACAGTTACAATTGTGAAGGAAATTGACTTCAGACCCATTTTTCTGAGATAATTCCCAGTGAAGACCAAGATGATGGCTGGTCAAGACTAAGTCAAGACCAGAACCAGTCTACAATGTAGTCATAGATATCAGGGAACAGTTAAAAATCCTAACAGTCCAAGTCAAAAATCGATTTTTGAATCAAACCTCATAGAGGTTAGTGTTTGGTGAAAGAGAAAGTTTAGATCAAGATTTTTAATAAAATATAAAATCATTAAGGTTTTCATCCAATCTCAAGTCTTGTTAGGTCTTGACATACGAGTAAAAATGAGTCTTTAGTACTCCATCACTACTCTTTGCAAACAGAACTCAGTAGATATCCCATTACTTCCTGTTCCTGAGGGGACAAACTGAGCACTGCACACTGATGAAGCACATTGATGCATGAGGTTTAGGAAACACATCAACTAAATCCATTTTGTTTCAAACTTTTAAAAGTGAAATTACCATCTCAAGAACATCATGTCCCTTCATGGCTCCCATAGCTGTTCACATGCTCTAAAAGGGATCGTTGAGTGTTTTGCAATCAACATTTTAGCCACTAAATATTACCAAAAGTGCACACCACATATTAAAATGTGTTTAAAATACTGCTGAAGAAAAGATTGCTGCAAACAAATGCTTCTCAATAATCCAACCTGTGAATGCCATTACCTGTAGAGATAATGAAGGTGCCCAAGTAGGTACTTACCACCTTCAGACTGGCCCCTGAGAGATCCCAGCCACTGCAGAAATAATGTGTTTAAATGCAGCATCTTTCACTCACAGCAGCTGTGAACAATAAGCAGAGTAGAGATGTCCTGATGCGCTGTTCTTTGGTCCGACAGTGCAAAGTGCTGTTAACGCTCACCGGAAAGCCCGTTTTAGCACCTAATACTACACGGAATAACAGCGCCGGTGGAGAGTAATAACATCTTCGAGCTCCTGTGGCCACATTTGGCTCGGGCCAGTGGTTAACTTTGCAATCTACGCGGAAATGTTTTCTTTTCAGCCGCCTCTGATAGCTTTTTAATTGCTTTCTCTGACACTGTCACCTCTGCGCCTCGAGTCCGTGTTGTGTTGGCAACGGCAAGGGAGCCCTCTAATGTAATCACGAAATAATCATAATTAGGAAAACATAATTGTGAGCGGTTATTTGGTTTAAAATGACCCCGAGGTACAAAGTAATCTGTTAAAATACAGCCTTGGTGATAGCACATGGCTCAGAGACACGGTGAAAAACAGCCAATAATGAGGCTCATGGCCTGTTCCTGTTTGTGGGGAACACAACAAGCAGCACAGTCCTCTGGGTTTCTTTTAATACTTTTGATAGAAAGCTTCTGGGTGCAATATTACACTGTTTTTATACGGTTGTTGCACTGGAATACTGTTATTGAATTAGACCTTCTGAATAGTGTCTTTATTATCTGCCTGCAGTGGTACAAGCACCGCAGAGAAAACATTATTTGTCGCAAAATAGAAATAAAGAAATGGATCACAGGTAGACAGCGTGGTAACATTCAAGGAGAGAAATTCAAATTATAGTCTCAGGCTTGAAAATTCATGTGAACATCAATTTAAGCTGGCAGGAATCCAGATAATGCAAATCAGAGTCAGACTATTGCTTCATGTGTATAGCTTACTTGAATTAAGATCGGAAGTGTTGCATTCTCCAGAGTTGTTCAGGTTTTTTTAGAACGGCAAAACACATATTTTCAGTTTTGCTAAATCCACAGTGATTCTGTCCGGTTTAAACGACGCCAGTGTTTTTACACACTTTCGAATCTGGCCGGAAAGTGTTTTTGTTTTGTTGCATCAACTGCCCTAGATCAGGCTGTCCTTTGCTGAACTGGCTTTGGTCTCTTAAATAAAAAGTTTAAAGGTAAATAAGCCCTGTCAATTCTGGTTCGTCATGCACTTATGTTCTTTGTGGTTATGGCTTACCTTAAACGTCAATATTTATCCGCATTTCATGTTGTCTTTATCTTCTTTTTCCTACTGTTTTCTCGTGAACACAGAAATAGCATCAGGGATTAGCTAGCACCGCCATGACAGTTCTGGATGCTCAGCGCTGCCAGTTCTTCCATCATTTCATGAATCTCAATTTCATCTCTATCTCATCCTCCACTTCAATTCTTTACTCAAAGCTTCCATCTAATCCCATGAGTCCATAGTGAGCCATGGCCCAGACCGGTACACTGTTAATTTTGTTTGTGCTCCTAAAAAAACAGGCAGGTAAGATCATTTATGCATATTTTCATGTTGAATTCAGTTTTTTTTTTAAGTCTTACAGACAAGACTAAAACAAAACTGAAATTTAATTAATTTTCGCTCCAATAAAAGCCATACTGAAAGAGAAAAAGAACTAAATTATCTGTTATACCGTCCTCTCTCTAAAATTTGAAAATTGACTCTTGACACATGTATTACATTGTGGTGCTGATAATTATGAGCAGGGCAGCTGTATTAGTTTGCAGATTTCTTCCTCAATTAACACCCTTTTTTCTCAGTAGTAGCACCAGTCAGGAGTTGGAGAAAGTGGAGATTTTAATGCAGTGCTACTGAAAGAGAAAATGACCTGTTATTGGGAAACAGTGAAGCCAAAGTGTGTGGAAAGTGCTGTACAGAGCTGATCCATCACCTGCAGATCACCTACCGATCAACAGCTTACATGAAACTTTTGATTTTTAGTTTATTTTAGATTGTTTCTGATTCTTCGCCATGTTTTATGAGCTGTTTTGTTGTAAAATAAGAGTTTTTTTTGCAACAGAATAACCCATTTCCTTGAATTTACTTGGTCCTTTGTTGTTGACATCAGGGCAATGAGCTGTGATTGGCCAAAATCCCACTGTGGGTTGATCATTCTCGCCTATTAAACTCCATAATTATAAAGCCTAGTTCACGTCTTAAATTATTTTTTCACAGATGATTCCTGTTACAAAAAGCTATTAGGTGTCTGTCAGACAAAATACAACTGAAAAACAATTTGGGAATCGTATTTTAAAGGCAAGGATGTTGTTGTTTCACCCCAAGTGTGACCGGTTTTAATGCCCCAGTTATTTTCCATTAAGGTTCAACAACAATACATCACAAATCAATCTTTTTTTTTTTTTTTTTTTCTTCAGAGTGAGGATTTGATCATCTTTAACCAAAAGCATAATCTTACTGACTCTTTTGGCAGCGGTTAAAAGATAAAAAAATTACAAAAACAAATCAACGTTTATAAATATGAACAATGCACTTCTTAAAATATCGTGTTCTGGTTTGTACGATTTGAAAATTAGGATTGATGTGTACTTTAATGTCACGTTGATGTATGAATTTGGAAAGTCACGCAACAAATCAAAACGAGTGTAGAAGTGCTCTTCCCTTTTGAGTCTGAAATGTCATTTTTAACTGTACTTCCTAGCTTCTGTTGTGCAGAAAGACTTTAGAGTGTATTCTCCAAACTTTCCCAAATAAAGCAAAGGCCTCATAAAAACAAGCCCACGATGACACTGTCAGCCAGCATTGCTCTTAAAGCCGTGACATGTGCTCTCTGTGGGCAGTACCGGCTGGACGAGAGCTGCAGGAGTTGTCAACTCTCCAGATAAATCTCCTCAAAGCTGCACGCCGCCTGGACCACCCAGAAAGATCCAGCCTGGGGGGTTTGTCAAGGACAGCCAGAGGCACACTCAAAACTGGCCCTCAGCCCTGGATTCTCCCAAAGCAGCGTGTATTCTGTGATTTATTCAGAGACAGGTTTAGTAACTATTGTGATCAAGTGCGAAGAACTCAATAGTTGTGAGTTAAATGAATGAATGTGGCTAAAATAACTCCAAAGACTGCATTTTATTGACAATGTTTCTATCCTAACAAGGGTTAACTTATCAAGAAACACCTAGTAACAGGTGTATTAGATGTGACACACTGAACAAGTCAAACCATGAGTCACAGCTTTATTCTTACAAAAACATGATCATTCTGTAATATTAAAAAAATGACATACAACATTAAAAACAGTATTTATACATCACATTTTTTATTATTATCTTTAAGATAATTTTGGGTGATGATGATGATGATAATGATTATTTATTTTTTCAGAGAACATTTTTTGGAATAACGTTGACCCCTCTATATAATGTATATTTATTTGAATATAATTATAATAAAATGTCTAATACCATACTCTTGATTTAGACTTTTTGGAGAAAGGTCTGGAGAGTATAAATGTAAAGACTGTCTCTCATTAAGAGCGTGACATGTTCAATTTTAATGCATTTTAGAGATGAGACAGGACATTGTTTTTCTTTAAAATGTTCTGCCAAAGGATTCCTAATGTCTTTGTTTCTGATGCTGCTTCTGTGTCCAACTATTCTAGTTTTTAATGCTCTTGTTGTACTTACATACGGAAACATTTTTTTTTCTTTTTTGCAGGTTGTAAAAGGCATCATCTGTGGAAAAAATGGTGTTGAAGATGACATCTACAACGTGATGGTAGAAAATATCACCAATGGAACAAAAAAGATGTACATGTATTTTGTTGCATTTCCACACCGGTCTTGCTAAATATAGCCCAGAAATGATCTGCCATGCCTTTCTGTCTTATCTGAACTTGTTTTAAACAGAGCAGAAAGTGAATGCCTAATGCGGCCCGCGCAGCGACAGACGGGTATAAGATGTGACGCCGCACCTGGAGTTAATGAAAAAATGATCCTCTTCTATGCAACATGTAGGGTCCTGCAGGATCACCGCCTGCCACTGCCACTTACAAACTGCATTTGTCACGGGCTCTGAACGGCGAGCGGGCAGCCAACATGTCCTCCGAGTCTCGCCGCACCAGTTTGTATCCATCAGCTTCTCGTGTCAGGGAAAGAGACTGATAACGACATTCGACAGTCTCTTCGCTTGAAATATCACACACCGGGTATCAGCGGCGCGCGTAAATGCTAAATAACGAAGCTGTTTTTGTCATACATCAAGAAAGCGGCGTTGGGATTGCGCGACACCGTCATTTACCGTGAAATACAAATGTTTTCACATGACAATAAAGCATTACTTTTCCATCTGCGGAGGCTCGATTATTCTTGGTATGTGCTCTTGATAATGGTATTTGAGTCACCTCACACAAACACGAGACTGCTCAGCCGCACCTTCGCGGAACAAAGCTTAAAACAATTAACAGACAATTTCCCCCAAATGATAAATGCCGTCGTTCATGCCCCGTAGCTTTATCCATTTATCTTTCTGTGCTAATTACACGTATTAGGTGAGATTTCTCTTCGTCAAATGGATCCAGAGGCACACATTTGTTTTGTTTTGCAGTTCTAGTGTAAGCGAGAGGAGCCTTAGAATTGAATGCAAACATCATTCAGGTTTATTAATATTACAATAAAATAAAAAACGGCAGCTGACTTTAATGATTTCATTTTAGGAGTGCCCTATTTTATGTGGGGGAAAAAATCACATTTAGGCATTTACCTTCATCAACAGCCAACCTATGTTTTGCACTGAATAAACTTGAATAAATACACAGAATAAATTAATAAAAAAGTAAGAAAATTGCAAAAATGGGCCGCGCAGATGAGGTAATGTTTTTTCCTGGAATATTCTGATTCTTGATTGAATCCACGCGCTGATGGTTTCCAGTTTCAGAGAAGTCATAGCAGCTTGAGATTCACAGAACCTCTGCCATGATTCACTGAGTGTCCTTTTCCATGAATCAACTAATGTGGCATTTGTATTGAATTTGGAAAAATTACTTTCAAACCAAGTTTCCAATTTAAAATGAATTGTATTATTCATCTCTCAAGATTGATTTCTTTAAAGAGGTTTCTAACTTGAATTGAAACAAATTTCTCTAACTCTTGGCCTACTTTTCTGAAACGCAAATCTCCAGTTGATTCACCACATTCTAGCATTCCTCATTGTTTTAAGCTGATTACATTATTTTGTGAGTGGTGTGCAAAGTTATAGGTACAAAAGAATTGCAAAAACATTGATGGCTTAGTGTTTGGAATGTAGTAAATGAAACTAAAACGTATCTGCATTTACTTTTTCCAGGGTTTGCTGAGCTTAAGGCCCAAAGCTGCTGGGACCCACAATGGGAATAAGATAAATGAATTTATCTGCATTCTGAAGAACACCACTTGAGTTTGTATTTTTAACTAAAACCTGATCCATTTGAAAGGATCTAGCCCAATAAAAAGGCTAAAAGACGACATCTTTTAACAGTTCACCCGTGGATGAGGGATGAAATGTCTCTTTTAACCCTTCTGTTGAATTATGACCTGGGTGACTAAGCATCTAGGTGTATTGTAGTCAAGACTGCACTGGCTGAGACCAAGTCATGTTTGATACCAGATTGTATTGAGACCAAGACCAAGACCAGTGTATAATACATTAGAATCAATACCAGGGAACAGTTCCAAAACCCAAGTCCAGATCCACTTTTAGGCTGATGGAGTTGGAGCCAAAATGAAGAAAATGAACTGTTTTTTATTCAATCCCAGCGGAAATAAGAACTAGCATCAAATAAACTCATTGCGCTCTTCGTTCCGAGACTGAGACAAGTAAAAAAACAAAAAAACGCCCTTAAAACTGGACTCAAGTACTGCAACACGAGGATCTACAGTAAATCTACTTTTGGGCCTTATTTCGAGCCAAAAACACAGGGCACAGCCATGAAGTACAGCTTTTGTTTGAGGACTGATCTTTGACGGCCATTTGCCAAACTTAAATTTTGCAAACTGAGCTACATTTAATACCGTTCGATGATTCTGGGTGCAACTGTAGGTCACTCCATCCCTGCTGACCACCTTCCATTCCCGATAGGCTTATCACCAATGCATTAAAAAGCCTCCAGTCAGCCACGTCGCACATTTAGATACTCACTCCAGTTATACACACACATATCTGCTGTCTATAATTTATCCCCACCCTCTTTCATCTCCTCTCCGTTATCTCCCTCTGACATATCACAGCTCATCTCCGAAGTTATTCTCGGCCTATTAGCATTCAGAATAGACGGCGTCTTTTTTGCGTGTGAATACAGCTGTTAAGTGATTGCCCCGACTCGGATCTGGAGAGGATCGGAGATGAAAAAGGTTACGGCGAACGACAAAATCTCATGTGGTTTTAAAGTGAAAGGACACTGATTTGAATAATCCTTTGTTTGACAGGTGGTGTTTTGGACAGGAGCGGTATAATGAGGCCAACACTCCAGACGACCCCTGCCTCAATTACTCACAGTAAGAGTAACACGCCACATAAATTTACTTCTGGGCTTTTTATTCTGTTGTGATACCTCGTCTTTATTTGTGAATCGTTTCCTGCTGTTTATTCTCTCGTTTTAACACAACTTTAGGTTTGCAGACCAATTAGCGCGTGACGGCCCAAACTTTGCGATGTGTCTGCTGCTTATTCGAGTCACTTACACAAATCTAGCCTTCGAGTTCGCAGGCCGTCAAATTAAGACATTCCTTTTCATCACTCAACCGAGTTCACGGGGTACGCAAAGCGAGCACTTTATTTAATGACGCCATCTTTTTTATGCCTCTCGGTGGTGCGTTTAAAGTTATTTGTGTTCTCAAGGGTGAGAAACCGGGCAAGGGAACGACCACAAGGACGGAACTTTCACAAATGATGCTGCGTAGTCGAAGCCATGTTGTGAGGGATTGGGTACCATAAAATTCACCAAGAAAACTTTGCCGTAAAAGGATGTGTTGTGAGAACTTCATGTTATCAGTGGCACTGCAACAAGAAAACTCATGTAAAAACAGTGAACCTCCCAATGGTCTGATTTTATGTTCTGACACTTGACCTAAAACATGTCTTTTTTTTTCTTAAATCATTGCAGTTACATCTGGAAGCCCACTGCTCAAACTGGAAGAAATGGGCCAGGACTAGAAATGCAGGTTAGTTGAAAGTTTTAAGGATATAATGGAATAAAAGAACAGTCTTAAAGCCAACCTGTGTAACTTTTAGCCTAAAAATATATATTCTCAAAATGATTTTGATGGTTCTTAGACATGAGATGTGTAGAATCATGCCCATCTCACTGACATAGTAGGCTTTGTTGGACAGAAAAATCCAAAAAGGGTGGGATTTAGCAAGATATTATGTGAGTGGGGCGCTCTACCACACTACGCATATAATAAAGAAAATAGGCCAATATACTGGACCCTAGCAGAGTCGTATTTGTCCAAAACACACTTAAATGACCTACCGTTTCAGAAGACATGTTCTTTCGTCCAAACTGGGGATCCAACCAAGGGATCTGCGCCCTCTGCTGGCGAAAAGTTACGCTCAGGGCTTTAAGAGAGTGGCAGAAAACATTAGATTTGTCCAAAAAACTTCATGCATGTATGTTTCCTCATTAATTAGACCGCTTGATGGAGATACTCACTGACACTTCTTCCCCAACTCCAAGCACTACTATATAAATGGTTTTTTTTTTCTTGGTCCTAATCCCAACCGTTACTCCTCAACAGCAGCATTGCAACCTTTCCTGCTTGTTTTCAATCAAAAAACTTAAAACTTTAAACTTACGCTACATGACTGAATCCCACAATTATCTCTGCCTCCTTAAGCATGTAACTGTTTTTCTCCTTGTTTTGGGTAATTTCTCCCATTTTCTTTCTGTTGACCTCACGACAGCACTCAAAGGTCAAGGACTTCTGTCTTGACCATTGTTTGAAGTACTTGAAATTAGCATCTGTTGTTTTAAATCTGTTGTTTATGTGAGAGAAAAGCGCCTCATACGTTTCTCAGAAATGAGGCAAAAGTTAACAGGGGAATTAGATCGGCACCAGCATTTAAACATAAACAGAGTGTTCCATGAAGCTCAAGTTCCAAGAAGTTGTACGCATTCAGCAGTAGCTTGACTAATGTCTGGTTTTAGTCAGACTAAAGCAATAAATCAGGTTTCTAAAATGTAAACAGTGAAATTCAACTGTCCAACAATGTTGAAATATGTCAGTCAGTAGGTGATTATTTATGATCATTACTTGCTACCCTTTTTTAGAACCATTTCTGTAAAGTGCTGCCACCAAAGCTGAACTAAATTGACCATCATTAAATGTTGAAAAGCAGAGAACTTTGCAAGAGCCTTAAATCTAGTGTATCTGGCAACGAACCGCCACTATTTTTACATCCATGTGATAAATGTGACTGTCCTCTTCCATTTAACATCTAAAGCTTTTCACTTTCCATCCTTCTTCGCCTTTAATCGTTTGCCTGTGTGTCATTTACTAGCTCCATTAAGCCTGTCACTCTTTATTCTCTTTACAGCTCGAAATAAAAGGCAGGACGTAAAAAATTATGCAAGTAATATTTTAAGGTTCAAAGCACACAAGACACATTTACGAACCAAAACTGCAAAGATGAAATTTAGTAATTGTCTTTCTACAGAACAATGTAATGTCCCAGAACTTGGCGATCACACCGTTGGAAAGGCTTTTGTCGGGGTTCTTGTCATAATCACAGCGAGCGTTAATGATGGAAGGGTTTGAAGCAGTGTTTTGGTAAAGTGCCCAGACTGGAGGCAGAGAGTTACAGTCCAATATGTGCGGCGCTTTGAATGAGAAATACTTACACCAGTGGAGCTGTCAGAGACGGACTGAAGATGGCCGCCTCCCCAGTGTTACACAGTGGAGTGTCTGGGGTGGTCTCCGTTTGCGATAATGAAGTGTTGTTGTCTTGGCGAACAAGAACGGCCACACACAAGAGGAGGATTTCTGTACAAAGTGAAAATATCAAATCCGGCAGAAAGAAAATATCAACAACACAAGTGTTTTCAGCTACTTGCTAAAAGTATTTGGACATTTGGAGTGGCTTAACTTGGAGTTGGCGTCTGAATCACAAAAACAATCGCTATCGCAATCGCTATTAGTTCCGAGCAGAGATTACGTGACAAGTACTAAGGATGGGTTTACAGGAAATGGCAGGTTTAACAATGGACTAAATGACACAGCAGAAAGAGCGTTTCTTAACAGATGCCATTGTGATTGGAGAGTGTATGATAAGGACAACATCTGATTGGACAGGATGCTAAAGTTGGTGATCAAAACACAAGCTCTCACTGCAGCACTTTCATTTAATCTGAACCACTCTCAAAGATTCAGTTAGAAGTGGACTGAGCATATATTTGCATGAGGCCCAAAAAGAAAATTCTGTGCTGTAGCTTAATCAAAACATGCTGCGTTCAGGGGAATGTGCTCATCTCTTGAGAATGATGTCGTATGTGAGCCACGACAGGAGGGTGCTATGAACCCTGCTAACGCTACAGTCATTACTCAGATCAGCCTTTTCAAGTTGTCTATTTAATGTGCACTGACTTTAACACTAAGTAAATTGCACAAATAGAGCACTGCACCAAATTCATTTTACCATACCATTGTAAGGTTCTAATGGATGTTTTTTTTTCCAAGTTAGGTGGTACAATAAACAGACAAATACTGTATTTTATTTTTCTTGTCATTCATTTTTGTGTTACAGATATTTCTGAGTCTGCTCTCCCTGTTACTGTGGGTTCACAATTGTTACTCCAGCTTACTCCAAAAACATGCATGTACAGGTGAGTGAATCTAAACCTGCCCATAGTGAACACAAAACAACAACAGCAAAGCAGCAGTGCGCTTTATTCTGACTGATAAAGGAGTTTAGGTTGGTTACTTTTTTGTAGATTTCTCTGCCTCCATAGACCATCTCTAATATGATTTACAGGCCACACAGAATCTTGTTAAAAGACTAAAATGGCTCCAACCACATCTCTGATTTGCATAAATCAACAAAGTGTGCTGCTAAGGCTATGTTGTGTCTCTAGGTTCATTTCCTGCCACTTCATTAAACCTTAGGATTTCAGAGGTAATATGACTGCTTTATCTGGTGATTATTAGTGTCTTTAATGTCTGCAGAATTTTTTAGACATTATTTGAGCTGCTCTAGCACTAGCTGTAGCATCAGCCACAACACAGTGAGCAGTGTAGGGCTAGAGGAAAAGTTTCTGTTAAATTTGATTTATTATTATTTTTAACACTTTATTGCCCATCCCTAGATCCAGCTACTCATGACCCCGAAAGGATAAGCTGTTCACACATTCACACATTAATTTAGGTATTATCTTTTTTTTATTTTTAGAAATAGAACAACAGCAATCCCATCTGAAAGAAAATATTAGGGAGATTTTGACTAAGCTAAATGTCAAGTCAATGAGACTAAAAATCCAATCATTATCAGATTTCTGGAGTTATCAGATTATTCAAGTGATTGTAAACAGCATAATCCGACTCCTTGATCTAATAACAGCAGTTATCTAATAATAAGAAATTGGATTAGATTTCTCCACAATAGTCCGATATCTTCATGCCTGTATACTTGTTAATCTGATTTATTTCATTCTTTTACATCTGCGCATTAGTAAAACAAAGAAAAACGCAGGTAATGGAACTTTTTTTTTTTGTCACAACGTTACTGGAAAACAAAACACAACAAATACGGTGTTTAAGCTAACTACTACTAAGACTGCAGGCGTCGCCATGTTCAGCAAGACAAGACAAGATGTTTTGAAAATAACGGAGAGGAAGTTTGTGTCTGATGGCACTACGTACGTACATACTCCGAAAGTAATCTAATAATGGACTGAAACATGTAAACAAGGGTTTTTTTTTATTCATCGCTTTTCTGAAGTGCATGTAAACACTTCAAATCCGATTTTTACAATTATCTGTTTACTCAGAGTTATCGGATTATTCTGGTCGTGTAAATGGGCTCACTGCAGCAGACGCCGAAAAACGTAGGTCGTGATGTCACATGGGCAACATATTGTCGACTGTATCTTGAGATAGTCTGAAATTTCCACCTTATTACCAACAGCGTAACTAAACTCCTTGGCTGCACATAATCAGAAGGCCCTAAAGTGTCATATCACTTATTAGCTGCACTAATGCCACGGCAGCTCTGCGATCACAGCGACCACACAGACCCCTGCTCTGTGTGTGAGCTCTGTATCCGCCACGTCCGCTTCGGCTAATGTCAGATTGTGTGTGGCTCAGCAGGATTTTTATTGGCCCTACCTCGATACTGTGGCATTATTCACTGGACCAAATGAATCTATGAGCTGTGAAATCACTCAAGGGCTGTAATGATGAGCTATCACGGATCTGCCCCAGCTTTTGTCGCCATAAAACAAACTGATAGAGTTAGGGCTTTGAATGTGCTGACACTTTGGGACGGGGAAAAGCTGCAATAGCAGATTAAAGATGCATACGCTTTCACACTTTTTATATCCCGAAGCGTATTTCTTCAGAGCAATAGGCATTTTATGAAACACTAAAATACTCATCTAGAAATGTGAACAAATTCAATTTAACAATATATACATAAGATAACTTTTCTTTTCGACGGCTATTATACGAGATTGGGGCTTGTAAAAGAATGCACGCAGCGATTATGGACCATTTTCATCAGCTACTGTGAGCGATTAGCTTTGCGTGAGTTTCTGGATTGGAGTCACTGTGTGAGTAACTTCCCGCTGCCTGCAGGAGCCGAGAATGTTCCTGATAAGACTGGAGAGATTGGACAGAAGGGGGGAAAGCTGCAGGCCATAAGGCAGATGGAAGGTGCTTAACTAATTCGGTGGGTACAAGACGAGCCGGTGGCCTGAGAGTGCAGTACATGCTACATCCTCTTATTTTATATTTAGGACTCACTTCTTTTTGCTCTGTTTTACCAAATTAAAATTAAAATTAAAAATATGGCAGTGCATCGATCTGTACTGTGGACTCACTGTGGACAGCTTGAAAGAGTTTAGTTGGTATTTTGACAATAGTCCAAACTACAGAACCAGAAGGAACTGAAGCTTATTTCTTTTTTTTTTTTTTCTTCACTATAATATGATACTTTTTAGTTTATCACATGGAAGTTTTAGTGTTCTGGGTTGGATATGTAAAATTGTGCCAACATTTTTCCCTCATTATGACCAGGAGATGTTGTGTTTTACATTGTGGCCTAATTATTGCTGTATAAAAGTAAGAAGAGATGATGACTCATGGATTCAACAAAATAAGGGATTTAGATCAGGGAAACCTATTTTAAATATTAAAACGTAAAGGTGGGCCATGGGTCAAAAGTAACTTTAAAATGTTATGTTATTAAATGTTCCTTATAATATATTTAACACAGGTCCATGTTGGTGATTTGTCAGACTATAAAACCATGGAAATAGTTGAGCTAAATATTATCCTGAATAAGTAAGTTTTTTTCCAAAATGGTGCCTGTGGAGTAAGTGCCAATAGTCCAACCTTTCTTTCTTTCTTTCTTTTTTTTTTAGGTTTTTCATAATATAATAATATTATGAGATAATCTACATATAATATGGCATTAGTGTTCTGAGTTTGATAGGGAAAAATGTACCAAAATGTCATTCATTTCATTATGACTAAGAGACGCTGTGTTTACATTGTGGGGTAATTATGTCTGCATAAAAGATAATGACTTTCATGGTTTCAATTGTTTCTTTAGATATTTTCTTTCATAATCATGTGGAATTCACAACAAAATCAGGGCTCTTAAAAAAAACTTACTTTTCTTGACAAACAAATATTAAAACTTAAAGGTGGGCCATGTAACTAAAAGTAACTATTGCTTATGTTGCGATTTTAGTAAGAAATATTTTTATGTGTTTGTAAATATGAGTGATATTTAGGATTTTTTTTTTTTTTTAGTTGGATGGTCAATTTAACCCAAAAACGAGCCGCAACCTTTACTTAGTGTAAGTTTAGCCACTTGACCACTTTTGAGCCCAAATTTTTCAAAACATATGTCAAAGATGAATTCTAATCATTTCAACTGATTGGAAACTTCCTAAAATATGTGAAGATATTTTAATTATACATCTGCCTTCTATTGACTTGGCACAAAGACCACCTGGGCAAAAAATGGCTCAGTTTACCCTCCTCTCCCCTGTTTTGCAAGCGTGACATTTTTATTTTTTAGACATAGCTAACATTGTTAACCCCAAACACTGATATCTGGCAGGACTGTTTCCTCTTGATGTGGATTGTTATACACTTTTTTATTGGACTTTCTTATTGTGTGGACACTAAATGACCGATAACTTCCATTTGCTCCGATAAACAAGACTGCATCTCTATCTCGACAAAGAAAAAGAATCCTTCTGATGCTCTCATTAGATCTCTTAACAAGTTTGCTGTTGGACTTACTGTTGTAGGTGGTTCATTAATTACATTTCACGCTGACTGTGATGCGGGCTGTGTGGGTGTTGATGTCATAAATTAAGACTTTAGTTAGACATGCAGTGTTGATCATGCAAAAATTAAACCGTGCTGTTTGCGTGGTGACCTGAATTAACTCTGTTTTAGAATCATTTTCAAGCCTTGGTGATTAGGATTTACACAACGTGAAGGAGTTTATCAAAAAACATAATGCATCTATTCATAATGTTACAGAGAATTACCTCTTGGCCTTGAATATGGCTTAAAAAACAGCTGCTGTGCCAACTTTGCGGTACTTCATTGGCCAATAATGACACTAAGCAGACCAGATGTCACTGTACTGGATAACAGGGAAAAACTAGGAATAATCAGTGAAAAAATTGAGACCTTAAGTTATGATGTATGCTTTATAACTAAGGATTTTGATAGATGAGAATGATCAGCCCACAGTGGGATTTTGGTCAGTCACAGCTCTCCCTTGGTAAAAACAAAAAGGAAATAGATTATTCTGTTGCAAAATACATCTTATTATGCAACAAAACAGCTAAAAAAAAGATTAAAATAAATAACAGGCAGCAAATTAAACATGGATAAATAAAATTGGGTACTGGAACTTTAACCATTAATGCAGTAAAGAAAAAACAATAACAAAAACTGTAGATGACATAGCTGCTAAACACATGATAAAAACAATAAACAATAAAAACGTCATATTGTGCTTAGAACAGACAGAATTTTATGGAATCTTATATCATCAGAACTACATAAAGTTGTCTCTAATGAGTTTTCATTTTAACATTTATTCTTTAGATGTGTGTCACATTTATGCTCCACTAGCAATACACTAAAAAGCTGAGCCATGCCCCTTCGAACCGATGTCTATTTTGATTAAATACCTATGTAACCCCACAGGCTCTTTACTCAATCAGGAAAAAAAATATAGACAAGCTGACATTGAAAACCAAAAAGCACATGGCAAATTTGCGTAAACATGAAACGAAAGGAATAATATCTTTCTATCTCCAAACATTGCAGCTTACATTTATTAAACTGCACCTCTATCATATACAATGAACGTATTCCAACGCTATATTCTATGTAAATGTGACATATGCCGTTTTTTCATTGTTGGTTTCATTCATTCTGCTTTAAATACTGCTCACTTTTTTCATAATCTCTGGCAATGATGTTACAGGTTTTCTTGGCAGATTCATGGACCTTGAACTCCATCCACTCACTCATCAGTTATCCATATGTCCGTCCCTTTACCCTCCCACGCACCTCCCCCCCGCTTATAGGTGGCTAATTCCTGTCAGCGCGCACAGTCTGTTGGGAAAACGTCCACCGCATAGGTCTATATATCTCTGCGTCCATCTGTCAAAACTGGTCAGCCTTGGTTTAACGCACCGTGTCCGGGGACCACCAGGCGGGGGGTTGGCTGCCCCCTGTGGGCGCTTGGACGGCTCCGGTGAAATGCTCACAGTGGAGAACTGCCCGGAGATTGGACTCAGGCCCAGTCAGACAGCCGGCTGTAGCAGATATCAGCTGTAGTGTCGGCGTGCCAGCGCAGATTTACCGCTGCAGCCTCAGCGGTTATCACGGACCGCGTGATGTGACGTGACTTAAGAGTCGGAGTCGTGACTCAACGGAACAGACCGAAGATGACAGTTATACACAGGGATCCTACGCAATATGGATTTTGAATCATCATCAGAAATATACGCTTACTATTCTCCACTTTCTGTGAGATATACAATTCTGAATCCCTCTAAAAGTACATTTTAATTCAGTTTTACATATTATTATAATTTAAATTGTTAGTTCTCTTCAAATGAATTAATTTAGACTTCCATAGACTGATTGATTCATTAACTGTAAAGTGTTACGGCAGTCGGAAAGAATGAGTTCTTGTGGCGTTCCATCCTGCAGCTCATGATCTCAAACGTCCACTGGCTGCTCTCTGTTGATCAAAGGCCCAATGAAGTTGATGGTCCATGTTGTTCAGTATAGCGTCCGTCCTGTTGAGTGTCAAAAAGTTCCCTTCCTAATGTTGCCTTCACACGAAATCAGGCAAATGGTAGATGGTCAACCAGAAGTCATTTGAGTGAATGAGAGAAAAATCATCAGAAATAGACAAGGGCGGCAGAAAATAATATGCACAGAAATGATGGACAGCAATGCTCTGTTGTGAAAACAAACCCAGAACTTAAAAGCTTGTTAACAGATTAGTTTGACAAGTGAAATCACATTACAATCTAACCAAAACTGCTTGTATTGTATATGGTGGTACGTAAGCAGAGTCTGTAACATTGTATTCAGTTTACCAATGTTTAATTCCCAATATATATATACATAAAATAATGCAAAAAAAGACATTGCCATAACTATACTGTGTACCTTGGATTTGGTTGCCATCATGAGGCTTCATTTGACTGCCTTTCCATCAAATTCTCATGCATCCACACAAACTTGAGCATATGTTAACCAAGGGTCAAATAATAGCTCTTGATTTAACTCTTCATGACATTTTTTTTTTTGAAAACTGTTAAATCCCAGTTTCCTGTGAATGCATGAGATGACTTTATCAAAGGATAGTTTCAGTATTTTCAAACTGCTTGCTAACCCAGATTGAGTCTCTGCTGAATCCTAACCTAGATCTAGCCTTGGCTAGCTACTGTGAAACATTCATCGGGTGATTAATCAGTTCCCCGGTGTTGGGAAACTAAATGATTTATGGTAGTACCTCTTTTTACACGAGTCTTAAATCTGTCAGAGTTGCAGTTACAGCACATGCTCGCTTTCCTCCATCTCTTTTGCTTCCTGTTTCTCTTCTTTTAGAGCTCAATTTGACCATAGAAATTTAGTGATGAACATCTGAGAATGGTGGACAATGGATTTGGGGTGTGGTTTAGAATTTTGGTGCCACGTTATTGAAATCAGTCTTGGTTTTAAGGGAAAGGTTTAAATCTAAATTCAAGTTAAACCATGATTTAAACTGGTTTAAAATTTAAACCTTGTTGGTGCAAAAGGCCCTTTATATTTTTCTCAAAAAGTATGTGACATTGTCCCTTCCCGAAACAGATAACTGCCTACTTCTGTTTACTGAAGGATAAACTTGGCCAAACAGCATAGGTTTTGTGTGGAATCTGTGTGTTCAAACACACACATGTACCGGCCGGTGTGTCAGAGTGAATTAATGCATGGCCCAAAGCAGATGCAACTTACCACATTTCCCTTCTCCCGTAGAGATTGTGCCTCATGAATAAAACATTTCCGAATAAACACGTATATTGCTTTAAATAAGGCTGTATAGATTGCACTTAAGATGCGCCACTGTCTTTTCCCGTTTCACCCATTATTTGGTAATCACTGACGTTAGCATATTTATTCACCCCTTTCCATTTTACTCCGAGAAAAACAAATTATAATTCGAGAAGAGCCGCCTGGGGATAGACATTGGTCAAATACAAACAAGCGCTGCGCTAAATGGAAATCACTAAAATTTCAGGAGCCTTGTAACGTCTGACAGCCCAAATCACTGTCACTCTGGGCAATGATGCAGACGAAAAGGCGATGAGAAAGATGGGGAGGAATAATAGGATTTTTGTATCTGCAGGCCACAAAGGCTGCGGTAAGTATGAAAAGCCATTCAGTTGTGGCGTTGTGCCAAATGACCACAGCTCTGCATTCTCTGATTAAAAAGAGCGTGTGAAATGTGCAAACAACTCGACGCGTCACCTCGTCTGTAAAAAGAGATGTTCCACAAAGAAAAGCGCGGGTGAAACCACCATGGGGTGCCACTCTTCGGGTATGAAAACCATACTTGAAAGGCCAGATAAAATATTCACCAGAGAGGAGTATGTGGAGATAGCCTTGAGCGAACAGAGCTCCTGCTGCGTGACGCAGGCAAAGAAGATGATACGGAGGTGGAGAGGAGAAAGTTATGAAAATGCAGGCTCTGGAAGAACCTGGAATATAGATGAGTGTTTTTTTAAGTCATGGGTAATATTTAAAGAAAACAGTCGTGGGCTCATTGCTTCCTATAAGGCTGTGCTATTTGGCAGACAAATTAAGGCAGGTTTCCATACTTTTGGTGCACTTTAAAAGGCAGTTCTATTGTCAAAAGGAGTCTAAAGGGTCAAAAATAGTTGTACAATTACTAGAAAGGCAGTTGGTAAGAAGCTAAACACACTTTGTTTTCTGCCTTTAATAGACAGAGATAGTGAAGATGGACAGATAATAGGGTGAAAGAGGGGAGAAAGCCAAATAAACACAAGCTGGATTCATACATATGTGGTATGACATAGCATTTTTGCATTCTTCTGAAACACTGCTCTGGGACAGAATGATGCACAAAGCTAGCCTTTTTTTCTTTGCAACTGTTCAGTTTTAGAATGGCTCCTATGGCTCTTGATTGATTTTTCCATTTGGAGTATTAACTGCAAACAGTCTTCATCTTCTACTGTTTATTACAGTAGTATACAGCTTTACTTTCAGTAACAAAATGACTTGTTTCTTTATTTTTAGTAAAAGGCAGCGCACCCATATTAATAACGTGTGCTTTCACTCTGATTTATATCATTATCTACATCGACAAAACAAATAGCATCACTGTTTACATATCTAATGATGCTCTTTGAAACCATCAGACCATCGTACCCCATACCAAACCATGCTATACTTTTAGCATCAGTCAGCAGTTTTTTGACTCAGTATGAAGAAACTCACAGGGTTCATTGAGATGCAATATTATATTTATTCAGTTGACTAGCAGTTAACTATATGATTCAATTAGAACATTTTTTTATAAGTTATACAGTTCTTTTTTCTTTAGAGTCAACCAATTCCTAATGCAATCTGTTCCTAATGCAACAAATGCCCACAACTCTGAAAGGGCATCATTGACATCAGTGTTGCAGTTGAATCATCAGCTAACTATCTCCAAACCTTAAAAAGTCAAAAAATATCTTTGCAAATTTGGTTTATTTATTTCATTTTTTTTAGATATATGTATATATCTCTGATTGGAATAGCTGCTTTGTTTGTTTTGTTTGTTTTGTTGTTACACCCGAGAACGAACCAGGAAGTAGATGCCCAGTGCTAATTTCTTGAAGTAGTTATTATGTATGATGTTTAAAAGATCTTTACATTTTGCAATAGGATCATCAGCCATATATCTATGTTTCCTTAAAGCACTTATGGAGCATTTTGTGAGTATATATTTGGGTTTAGGTTTCACAGAAAACAATGTTTGGCCCGTGATCAGCAGAATTATTTATGCGCTTCTTCAGCCAAGTTTAAAAAGTGCACTGTTAATAAACCCCAATCTTTTTTCTACCAGTCTCATAACATCTACAGACCAGTTTCTGCCAATGTTATTATAATTCGGACCATGTCGATACACTCCAGTTTTATTCCCAAATACATTCCGGCATCACTCTCGTAACCCTAAAAATGGCGTGCGCACAAGGCGACGTTAAAGAGATTTACGAGGGAGCTCGTAAAATGTCTTTGCAAAAATAACGAGCCGTGTGTAATTAACACCTCAAACTGTTTAAGTGTCCATTAAATCACACTTTACGCAAAAGGTCACATCTATTTGCAAATGCGCAATAAAGTTCAGCAGAGGTGGGAACACACCCCTCGAGCCCCTGCGATGATATACAGCCCAGTGACAACTACACACAAGTCTCATCCAATATTTCACCTAAACAAGCACTTTAGGCCGAAATACAAGGCCACAGTGAAAAGAAGAAATGACACTAATTCTCCTTGTGACATTTCGTCCGTCCCTGCATCAAGAGCGTCGCCCGTAAACACATCCCAGAGATCATTAGATTGTAGCGGAAAAGCATGACGCATCGATGGAGGAGGACATAAAATTCTAGGTCACAATTGATTAGCAGACACAAGCTTTTCGCCCGGCTCTCTGTCATTGTCGGGTCTTGACTTTATTTTTAGGCGCGCGCTGATCGATCGGAGGCTCCTTTGTGCGAGTCTCGGTGGCATTGTGCCTCCCCGCCGGGACGCTGTAGGTCAGACCAAAGCACTCGCAAAGGTTGAACCAATGATGGGAATCAATGGATGGGAAATGTCAACTAACGTGGCTGTTTACCACACCGGAGGACACTTTCTTCAATTGTTTCATGTCAGCGGCTTTCTGTAGTTTTATCCCTCAGAATGTCTGGCAGATTGGATGGAAGCACGGCTGACTTAAAATGAAAAGGTTTGTGACATTTTCGAGGAATATTTATCGATTTTCTCCCGGGCATGCGCCGGGGCAGATGCTAGCTGATGCAACATTAATGTGACTCTATGACATTCTTAAGTTAGTTTAAGTTTAAAGTTCTCGGTCTTGGGTGATTTGAATTGAACTAATGGTCAGCATAAAAAAAAATGTTTTTTTATTTATGGAGAAAGCCATATGGACCCATTTACAAGCGACATCATTAAAAAAAGAAACATACTCTGCCCGGCATGAAAAGCAATGGTATTTCCAATTCATTTATATCAGCATGAAAATAAAAGAGCATAAAAAACATTAGACATTTAGAAGGCAGTGGAAAAAAAATCGACATATTGGTGACAGTATTCTTTGTCTTGCATAAAACAATGGCTCTATTTGTAAACACAGAATACACAAGGACAGACAATACAAGGACATGTACCGTCAACATACATACATGTCATTACTTGATATTTTTAACAGCTTTGAGGGATTAAGCTTCTTATTTAAATAAAAGATTGACTGATGCTCTTGTTTAGTCTGACCTTATTGATGCACGAAACTCTGTATCTTTGCTTTAAAAACATTTATGTAAAGTTGTTAAATTTAGTTTTATCTTAATGTACGTTTTGCACATTTTTAGCACTGTGTATGCCCATAGGGTCAGGCAGAATTTACCATTCTTTGATGAGGAAGCATTAGTATTAAACTATCCAAACTATCCATTTATCATTGCTATTCTTCCATGTTGTATTTTTGGTGTTCTGCTCACGTTCAGTGTAACTAAGCACCTAGTGACTTGCAGCTTGCAGCCTTTAGCAGACGTGAGAATAAAGAGGAGTAAATGCCTGTATTTGCTAAAAATCAAGCCACTCCTTAATGTTCTATATCCAGTCACTGGCAGCACACATATGCTGACCCTTTTCACACGTCCACAGGTTTTACTGAGCAGCAGGGGATGGGCAAACCATGTGGTAGTAACGTATGATGTTTAAAGGATCCTACTTTCTCGCAGTGACGGTGGTTAATGCACTAATATCAATCTTCTTCCTAAAATAATGTCATAATAATGTCATTTTTTGGCAAAATAATTGTGTTTGCCGAAATCATCCCCTAATGAGGCTGGCCATCTCTGGAAAAATTGCCTTCACCCTCTGTTGAACATAACATAACGTTATTTTCATTTTGGGCGAAACCATTAATAAATATCTTATGGTTCAGTATTTGGTTTAGGTTTTTGTGTTTTCTAAAAACTTGGAAAAAAAAGAAAGCCATTATTTTACGAATGTGTCATTATGTTCGACAAACTGTGGTGAAGCAACACACAAACAAGCTCTCTGAGGCTTCCACTTTCTGCACTCCGCTTACTGCACCAGTTGCACGACATACCCACCATCAGTCCGCTTTTGGCAGTTGCACCCCATGTTTCTGCAGACAGTAATTTAGAATATCTATATCTGTAAAATCTTGCAGAAAGATAGCCCTAGACATATGGACTAATGGAATCGAGCATAACGATACTAACAATTTATTGTCCCACCCCTCGACCTGGCTGTAGTGGGTATATGAGCCACGCCATTGTAATCCTCTTGTTGCTTTTTCTGAATAACTGTAATAAATGAGGAGAATATAAGGGAACATTCAGTGTAAGGTCATGATGAAGTCAGGATAGTGCCTGTGTGGAAGATGCTGTGGTCAATATGTGTCATTAGAATTGGTCATTTTTGGTGGCTAATGCACTTTTGGTCCTATGAGGTAAGTGGTAAGTAATGGCCACTGAAAACACTTTTATAGCAACTAACGAAAGGCTCTAAGGCATCATTCGACTCCAGAATTAAGCACTGTCCGATACAAGCATCTAAGGCAATAAATTCAACAGGTTTTAAAAGCTTTTTTGTGGACTTCTGTAGTTGTAATGTAAAATGGCAAAAGGTTTGTTACAGGTTAAGATGTAATTTTTAACGGAGTCGTTGCATTAAAGTGCCGTCCTGAAGTCCTCCTGATGATCTTATGCTGTGAAGAGTAACATATCTGCCCAGTGAAGACATATAAGCACAACATATTCCAGTATTAAACAAATGCTTTGAACAGAGGTGACCTGACAGCCCAATTATCACAGCGTTCCTCGCTCCGTCTCATCTCCATGTGAGAGTCCACTCATGCAGAACGCAGCCACCCACTTTCGGCGAGCTCCTTGAACTGCTCGATGACTCAGCAGCGTTACACAGTGAAATCGCAATCTGCTTTTGGAGAGGTACTTGTGCAGCTTTAATCTGCTCCCAAATTGGGTTTGATACAAGGAGCTGTTTTTTTTTTTGTTTTGTTTTTTAACACGGCGCTTAGAAAAATGGTTTGTGTGGGATTTCAGCCGCTCTCGAAAGTCTGGCTTGTTTTGTGCTAAAACTCCGGACAACAAGTGATGCAACTCTGAGGAAAACTGTGTTCATTCCAAGAGTATTGTTTTTCTCTCTTTCATGAAAGATTTAGAGTACTTCAAAATGGGAATTGAAATGATGTGATGAATATCACTGTAAACAAGAGAAAAAGGCAAAACAACATGCTTCATGCAGCTTGGAACTTTGGACTAAAAGGACTTACAAACGCAAATAAGCCTTCAGTCTTGTTACACTTGACAGCACATAACATTATGACTTAATTGTAATCCTAATGGTTCTGTGCTCCCAATGAAGCAGTGTGGTAAGGGTATGGCTTGCTTTTAGAGGCAAAAAAGTCCCTTATTTGCCATCCCTCCATGTTGTTACCAAGAGTATGCTATGGTTACTAAAAGGTGTAGCTAAAAACTGCGGTTTGTTGATTGGGTGACAGAGAACTCTCATTTGCACACGAAGAAGAAAAACAGCAACATTTTTGAAACAAAGATTGTCTTCTTCCTGTGACAATAGTGTATGGCAACAGTAGAGATTTGAAAATGTACTTTCCTTTTTTTTTAAATAAACCTAAAGATTGTCAAAGATTATCTTATCAACAGCTCTTTCCACTTTTCGATAGAATAGGTGTCTTTAGCTCTTGTCCCATTTCGCCATTTTCGTTGGAATCTTTTTCATCTTTTTCATGACCAGGAGAATGCGTTTTTGAATTATTGTGGGTCATGCCTAAATTACGCCTCTTCCAGGAGACTCCAAGGGAAGCAGCAAACTATTTTTGATTGATTAATTGATTGATTTTGATTGATTGGTCTTCTATGGCTTAGTCCCTTAATTAGGGGTCACAGGTGACTGGAGCCTATGCCAGCAGCTTTGGGACATCGATAAGGAAGTAAACTTGCCGTTGACCCTTGATTTATTAATCATCTTTAGTTACTTCATTGACTTTAACATGTATTTGTGAAACCATGGCTTAGGAAGGGTGAAAATCAACTGGAACTCACGCAACATACAACCTGTGTCATCTCTTTAATATGAGAAGCTAATGGTCAGCACTACGTTGAAACAAAAGATTTAATAATGCATGTCTTTGGAGGGTGGGAGGAAGCCGAAGCTGGTTTATGTAATGTGCTTTTTTAACTGCAGTATTTTCTTGCACTTTGCTCATAGTTATTTTTGGGTTGGCTTTGATTGGACTAGTTTGGTCTGTAGATCTGTATCCTTTGCAGAATTTGAACTAATTTCAACTCTAATACAATTATGTTAACATGTTACACAGTTAGAGTTACTCAATATATCGCAAATTTATCTTTATTGCAATATCCGTGTCGCAATAACGTGATTGTCTTCCATGCTATGTGATGGACATTTACATTTTCATCCAAACAAAGCCTTAAACAGTGGTGCATCCAAATAGAAAGGTCCATTTACTCCTAGTTTAGACCTGTTAATCCTGGTTTAGTCCTTGATTAATCTTTAATATTGATTTAGCCTTGGAGTTTATTTCTTCTATGTTCGAAATCTTTTAAATGTTTTACCACGCCAATGACCATTCAAAGTCATATCATAATGGAAATAATAGTTTTCGCACATCACAAAATGTCTAACATAGTACAATCTTAGTTCAGTTGTTTGCATTAAGACATGTGAAGCCTGCAGGATTGTCAGACTGTTCACAATGTTTGGTACTTTCTGTTCTGTTTCTGGGGGCTCAGGTGCAGGTGTGAGTGTGATAACAGGGGATTATAGACACATCTTCACCGTCAGATCCAGTGTCACCCTGGAAGTCTGGCCGGTGTCGGTGTCAGCGGGGGCCCCAGTCGGCCCGGGCCAGCTGCTCCTCTGACACACACCGCTCGCAGCGTTGATCCCTGCCACCGAGCCTCATGCGCTCATTAGTGCCATTACTGGGAGCAGTGCCGGGCCCAGGGACTCTGCTCCAGTTGGACTCTGGAGCTGAGGGAAACATGATGACACTGCCAGCTCCGGGGCGAGGAGCACACTCAAGGGCCAGGAGGATTAGAGCGAGCACAGGCTTGTTTGGTGGAAATAAAGTGGGTTTAACAATCTCACAACCAGCTGCTGAAATGAGCTTGTCATAGAACCACCTTCAAGTGCAACAGGTCTATTACCTCTACTCAGCGAAGGTCCTAAACTTAGCTCTAAATTTATTTGTAGCTTTAGTCCTCATTTTACATCTATATTAGACAAATATGAACTTCCAAAGATGTTGAATTTACATGTGAGTATTCCATTTATCCTGGTTATTAGGATATTCAGAGAAACTCATCTTAACTGTATACCTCTTTTTTATCTGGATACTGCTCTGGATACGTAAAATTTAGCTTTTGGCGTATAAAATTTCCTGCAGTGCATTGCCTCAACTTATGTTTCTCACCAGAAAAACAGTTGCACTAACTCTGCATAGTTGGCATTAAGTGGAGTTGTCTAAGGGAGGGAATCAAGCGGTCCCAATACAGGTTTCCAATACACTGTTCACGATAACAACAATATCACGATACAGCGATTCATAATAATAATAATAATGATGGGTTTGATTTGACAGCTTTTCAACTGACGTTATTATTCATTCCACAGACAAAGTGAAGTGTCTGTGATTCTGCAGATATTCATTTACAATATCTATATATCGGTGAAAATGTAGTGGAAAGATAGCCCTAGATAGATCCTGTGAAAAAATGGCCTTGTATCACATTATTATCAAAATATCCGTATCTGTATCACAATAATGGAATGGAATAGAGAGAAACAATCCAATAACGATACTAACAATTGATTGTCCCACCTCCAGACCTGACTGTGGTGCTGTAGAGTAAGATTCAGTAAAATTCAGTGGGTGAATGAGCCATACTTTTGTAATCCTCTTGCTGCTTTTCGGAATAACTGTTATAAATGAAGAGAATACAAGGGAACATTCAGTGTAAGGTCAATGTAGTAAAGATAGTCCATTGTCTGCCTCACGGACCAGGATGAGCCAGTGCTGTCCTTGGCTCTGTATGGATCTGGTTGCATTAACTATAGATTCAGTTTTCTGTATGAATCAAGTTGTTTTTTAACACAGAAACAGACACAGCTACATTACATACATGCATACATACATACATACATAACAATACACAGACAGAAAATGACAAAAAAACAAAACAGTCACAAAACATGCCTTAAGCAAATCTAATACAAAAATAAATATTACTTATATGTATTTTTATTGTGTGTGTTTATGATACTTTCTTTGAAACTGAGCTAAATAAAGTCAAGTCTAAGTCTAAGTACCCCATTTCAATTTTTACCATTTAGATGATTCAGTGAATTTTTCCACTTTCGTTTGTACTTTTTTACTTCCTCTTCTGTCTTTGCCATATTTCCTTCAAAGGAACAAATGATGACATAAAGTAACTGATCTTGAAAGAAAATCTATTTTGGCTTTAAAAATAAATTGTTTTCCCAGTAAAAAAAAAAAAAAAACAAACTAAAAAAACTAAAAAAGCTAAATTAACATCCCCAAGTAAAAGTAAGTTAAAATTCAAATTTTTACAGATTTTTTGGACCTCACTCCAAATCATCCATAAGTTTCCATCAGCGACATTACATTGGCATTCAGTGACAAGTCGACAGAGGGCGTTACAATCACTATTCCACTGTTCAATGTGACCCCTACATGATGAGTACTTGTATCTGGGACTGTCATGACTTAATCTTATACAAATTGCAGCGAGCTCAGTGCTTTTAAAAGGCAAAGCTGCTTTCCAGACGTGGCTTTTTTCCCTTTTTTTTTCAGTAACAGGAGAAAGGACAGTACTGACCTTTGACTGGAGTGAGCTGTCACTCCCACAATGCAGTGAGTGTAGTGCAGCGATGGTTAAAAGCACCTTAAGAGCAGCGGAGATAATTGTTCAATAACCACTGCCTTTTACTGAGAGAAATGGATGAAGTTATGTGAAATATCGCTTGGATGGTTGACTTTTTTTAAAGGCATGCTCTAGTTTGTTTCTGTGTATGTCACTTAAAGTACTTCGCACATGTGCAGTTTGCTGGTGGATGTCAAAAACAGGGATACAGCTTATTTTGGTGTAGCTACAGGAGACATTGTTGCTTTCAGACAATAGAGCACAGGCCAGTCAAATGAAGGAGAGCCTTGTTTGGGCAAAAAAAAAAAAAAAAAAGTGAGTTTATCCATCTTGCGACTGAGCCGGTCATCTGTGTTTATATGAAGGTCTGTTGTTTATTCAAAGCCTAAGGACACTGTGACGACGGCGGAAGTAATAACCGAGCAAGCACTGCACTGGAAAATGAAAACAGTAGCTTTTTAGATTTGTTTCTTTTTGCTGTAAAAAAAAAAAAAAAAAAAAAAATCACCCCCCATGGTTACAGTGGTGTATCACAATCAACGCGAACACACACATCTGAAGAGCCAGCTACTTTTCCTAAGGTTGCGGCACATTCATCTTCTCCCGTGTGTTCCTCTGTTTACGGATCTGCAGAGCCGAGGCGAGGTTTGATACAGACACCCAAGGCACGTAAAATGTTAGATGTGAGCTTGTATTTTTTGTGTAAAAGCGCGCATTTACATATTTTCCAGAAGGGGAACATTATCTGCAGAGAATGTGGTTGACTGCAGGTGAAGGTTACCAATGTAAAAGAGGGAAGTGTTTATTTTCTTCATTCTTCTATTTCTGAGCACAGCCACGTAATTCTCACCGTCCCGGCGCTGGAGATTCAACGATAATTCAAACAAATGTCTGTCTTGTTCTTTGATCCGGGATGATGGGTGATTAGTGGAGCCCGATGTAAGAGTCGAGACGTGAATTAATATATAAATACGCATGTAGATATTAGCCGTCTGTTGTTACAAGGTGGACAAGCTTTTTTCTGTTGAATGAACAGCTGATTGATATGACTAGTAATCGAAGTGGAAGGTTGATATATTCAACCCAGTTTGTATCATTTGCGAAAACCACTGGTGCATACAATATCAGGATACTGACATTTATTACCGTTATGAAAAGGCCTTAGATTTTTCAATGTTAGAGAATTTTGGGTTGTCAGTCGCTTTTCTACAGATTTCTCCGGTGGTGAACCTTCTTTGTTGATAGCTCAGGTTTACACAGCGTATTTCCCATTCTAAGGAAATCCCTACCAGAAATGACCTCAAGGTGTTGCACTGTAAAACATATCCAGGAACTATACAATGCATTTGTGTAAATACTTGTTCAAATACATAGCACTCAAAATCAAAACTGTACAACATAAATATCAAGAGATGAGAACATTCATTTTAAAAGAGAATGCCAAAAAAAAAAACCGAATCACTGACTTTAGCTTATTTTTTATTTATTTACACAGCCATCTGTTTGACTATAGATGTGAATGAATATTAGACTTTTTTATATATTACAGTTTTTTACAATCTTCATTTTTTTGGACACTGTCAGATATTTGTCTCAGGTAATCTGCCAGATAAATCGTCTTTGATCATGTCACTTTGTGCGACGTACAAGACCAATTCAAAGCTATAATGTTGGCTACATTTAAACTCACACATGCAGTAATAATTATACCTATCTTTTTCTGCATTTATGCATAGTTTCTACACCAATCCAGTGTTTCAGGAACACAAAAACCTGGACTTTCAAAAACTTGCCTGTGTGTAGCAGTATAGTCTACATGATCTTCAACTTTGATTGGTTGTCGGAAGAAAACAATATGGTAACCTTAATGATTCCGAATGATTGGGGAATAAATAGAGCCTAGCAACTGACGTCAATGAGCTATGCTTTCTGGTAGAAGTGTATGCATGTATATCATCAGACTGATAATTTATCTTTTGTTAAAATTTGTTATTGAAAGGCCAACTCTTGTGATATAGACTGTGAGTTATACGCAAAAGAGAGACTAAGCAAAATGTAATATGTGACACTACAATGTAAAAAAACTTTGATTGATTTGATTTATTGTAACTTAATGTCAGCAGAATCTCTGTATTGTGATATTATTTTATTATCATGGACAGTGAATAAGTAAGTAATAATAATATAATAATGGTAAGTAATAAGTAATAATATCGATACCCCTTCATGTTTTTTGCATTCTTTGCAACCTACAACTCCAGATAAAGAGTAAAAAAGAAGTAAAAAAAGAAGGTGCCAAATTGCCTCATTATAAAATGGACTGGAGAGTTTGTTAAATACTGCTGTTAAAATATTGTTTTCATTCTACAAAAAGTAAAAAAAACTTAAAGTCAAGTGTAACTCTTGTGTTAGATACAAATATTGATGTCCCATCCACCACCCAAACCTGAAACTGGTATCTCAATAAACACCATCATTTGTTTTCTGACCTAATTATCCTAGTAGGTTTTTTGTGTTGTGAGTTTATTATTCTATGTGCCTAGGATTTCTGAAATCTCAGTAATGGATTATATTTAGCATCGCTGTAGCCAAACACGCTTTTATTATATTCAGAGACATGCCTCTGTAGCTGAGAATCATTTGCGATAACAAATAGCAGCACTGTTGCGGCAGACTTTTAAATTATGGATTTATTCCAAACACACAGCCAGCCAACACAATCCCAACTTTTGTGATTTGTTTGGGGATAAACAGTTGAAAGGATTCGTCGTGTTGGAAATCCACTTGAGAAAAAAAAAAAGTTGGCAATGGCGTCGAGGGCTCTCATCTGGCTCTCATGTCTGTCACAGCTCGGTTGTGTGTGATCACAAAGTGTCACTAATGTATCATTCACAGTGCATGTTAAAAAGGGCTCCGGTTGATCTCTAAAGCACAGTGCCGTTCTCCACAAAACAGAAATCCTGCACCACTGATGTGCCGCTAGTGCTCTCATAACAAACGTCTGACTTCTGCTGTTCGGCTCACTGAACAGTGCACCTTGTACTTCTGTCAGGGAACACCTTTGACTTTCTGACATTGTTTGAGGGCGCCTAAAAGGATGACGTGACGAAGAGGGGCATCCGAAAATAGGCGACGTATTTATATCATCTGCTCAAAGCGTAACAATGCTTGCTTCATCCAAATATTTAGATTTTATCTGAGCGTGAAATGAGATGTGGTATTGAGTTGGATGAACATAAGGAAAATTGTTACTTAACGGCCAAGAACATTTAGTGACATTTTGCATTTTAGAAAGTTGAATTTGGTCATTACACTTTTGCTGTTAAAATGGCCTCCATTAACAAAAATGCACAAAAAAAAGTTGGACCTAAAAACACAATTCATATAAAACCTGTAGGGGTCACAAAATTCAATTGTGTACATACTAAAAAAATTTATTTTTAAATTAATTTTTTTAGTTAGGGATGGTCTAATTTCACTTTTTTATTTACTTTATTTGTTTTAAATTTGTATTTTTTTACAGTGTGTGGACAAACCCAAGCCGTATTTGAACCCGGGTCTCCCAAGTATGTGATAAGCACTTTATCAGGTTCTTTTAAAATAACAAGACACGCCAGTTATTTCAGCGTCTTTGGCTTACACTAAAATTAAAATAAATCATTGCACATAATCATAGAAATTGTTGAAAACTAGTAACATCTGTTAATAGCCTGTTTCCACTATGTTTGTATTTGTTTTACAGAGTGTATCTACCACCAAGATAATGATGGTCATGCTATTGTATTGCTGAAGAACATAACCAATGCAGTGTCCTTATCTAGGATTTTTATGGTTGTTACTGTGCTATATAAAATTTCCATTGTATAGGGTAAAGTAATATGGTGTGCTAATATATGTACATACAATATACATACAAAACCTGACAGGCCTGACCTTGCAACATACACCATTAGTGTAACCTTGCGCTGCAGCTGGATTCTTGCTAGAGTTGCATGGTTGAAAGCTCACGAAAATCCATCTTGAACCTTGAACCTCCCAAATGGTACTGTGGAACAGACCAGTACTGTGGGGCAGTAACCATAAGTGGGCTTAACCTTGAGGCCCGGGACAACTGATCGCACCCCCATCAGCCCCTCTATGTGTTCAGTGCTAGCTAATAGTTGCAAGTGAGACATTGGGTTGTTTGAGGACACCTAAGACGATGAAGTGCTGCTTTAATGTGCTGTAACTTAAGCCAACCACAATGCATTTTCATTGAAATTAGCATTAGCCACCAAAAATAGCAAATTATGCATAGACAAGATGGTTTTGGCCAATGATAACTGACCATACACATATTTTTAATGTCTCAGGAAGGAATTGCTGGTTTCATTTAGCTGACCCCATTTGTGGTTTTAGGTTCAAATAATTACAATTTTTTTCCATTGTTTCTTCCACAAAATGAATCATTAGCTGATGATCAATAAAGCTATTTTAGAAAAAAAAAGGAAACAAAAAGTGTGAATATAGGTCAGCTCCCTGTGGTGTGATTGTGTAAACAAGATATATGAATTTAAAAATGCAAAAGTAGGTAAAACCAAACCGGCGGCAGATCAAGCATTAATAACAATAAATATTCTTGAAGTCAAACCAGCAGTTTACTCAAATCCTGCATAAACACCAGAGTCGAGCTGAATATGCTTTGTCAGGCCGGCTCTCTGCTGCAGAGAAAGTAATATATTTTGTCCTCCGGCAGGGAAAGCAGAGATAAGCCAAAGCAACAGATTAGCCGCCTTGAGTTTTCTATAGCTCTTCAGATGTGTTTCTTAAAAGTACTTCAATATTTGGCAGAAAGGACTCTGGATTCGTGCTTGACCTTGGATAAGGGACAGCAAAATATTTGGTGACCCTTGCTGGATGATAATCACCAGGTCACCTTGCCGTCTGCTTTGACACTCCATTATATTTCTTGTCCTCCCACCTCTGTTCCTGTCCTCTGGGAGCTTACATTATCCTGTTGTTGTGAAAGAGCCACATCTCGGTGTCCTTAAGGTTCTCTGTGGACATTTAGAAAAGCATTTTAATCATTGACACAAAGAGCAAATATAGTAAACACACAGCAACTTCCCATTCATATGTGAAATAACCTTTATAAACATAGGTGTATAGCAATAATGTCATGCAAAAGACAAATGTACAATGATACATGTCCTTATTTGGTTTTATGGATTAGTGTTGCATGTCTATTCTTCTTTATTCATGTCAAGGATGCATTTAAACAAATTTAAGACAGTTTATTTTTTAATCATTTCAAAAAATTATAGTGTTGCTTTAAATATTCAAATATGTGGTTTATTGGTAATCTAATGATAGTTAGTTTTGTTCATTATTGCTCCACTGAGACATTTCCATAGCAGTAGCATTAATGGCACACCCTACCCACCCTACAAACTTTATTATGAGGAAACCATATTTGAAAATGCCAAATCAGACAAAATGTCTATGCTGGAAATGAAATGGCAACCTAACTCCATTTCCCTATCTTGTTTGAGTTCTCATTTCTGTTATTTTGTTGCTTCTCACCATTTTAACCCATTTCCAAAGCTGCTATTATTGATTCATGCTTCTGGAAATTTTGAAATAATGGAAAAAGAATGGAGCAGATTAAGCGGTGACCAAAATAAAATCTACAGCGACCTGCCTTTGGGGCCCAACCCACTGTTTGATAAACACTGTGTTATTGTGTATTGGTTAAACACAACTCAGAGTACTGTGCAAAAGTTTTAGGCAGGGTGGATTTAAAAAGTGAAGTAAACTATAAAGTATTGGGATTTTTATGAGTTTACAAAATGCAAAGAGAAAAAATACAGAATATGGTGTGACTTTGCCTCAAAACAGCAACAGTTCCATTGTCAGTCTTTGAAGGATCTGGGCAGGTTACATTGAAGAAAACCAGGCCAAACTGGACTAAACCAGACCATGAAATCTCAGCTAGAACCAGAACAGACTTTATAATGTTGGGATCAGAGTTACACCACCACATCAGGAGGACTCTTTGTTCTGGGATCACTTTAAAAAATTGAGATTTTTGTCACTTCATTTTCTTTCACATTTTGTAAATTGATTAAAAAATTGACAAAAAAACCCCCATTTAAATCATTTATTGGTGACAGCATGTCTTCACACCTGACTAAAACTTTCACACAGTACTGTTTGTCAAATGATTCCGAATGCTCCACGTTAAAATAACAGTTTGCTCCTTTTTGAAAACCAGCCATCTGCTCTTTTACTAACTAGACTTGCTGTCGTGTCTAATGGGGCTGCCAGCATTAGTCCAGCCAAGCAGCCGGCAGGGAACAGGAACTGGGATGCACCCCTTTCTGAACAAAACGAACTGCGTAAACCATCATCATTTGACTCCATTTATTCCAGCTACTTGTGCATTGCCGCAGACCCGTCATGCACTTTCTGAATTACACCACATACTCCACTGGACTCCCTGTATGTCACGCCAGGCGCTCCTCATAAACAAATGACAGCGCTAGTCTCTGCATCTGCTCCCTTTTGCTCCGAAAGTATCTCTGTGATGCTTGCGATTTCGTGTCATTTCCAAAAACCGCCGCTTCCCCTCGTCTTTTATCCTCCGCCGGAGACTATTCATACCCGAGTCATTGTGCGATTGCTCCCAAAGTCCCAAAGAATACGAAGTTGGCAGGTAGTGAACGCAAGCCCGATCGGTGTCTGGAATCATTAACAATAGGCCGCCGTGCCGGTGTGTGGCATTTCACGGCTACACGGAGCCAGGCCTGTCACGCCGATAACGTCCCTGGGGGTGAGGTTTGCGTGCAGAACCGCGGACTTTTCTTTATTTATTCCTCATTAATCCGGCAGTGGAGGTGGCAGCTGCGTATGGAGATTGTCATGTTTGCTGAAGCTTTGTTTGCTTCACTTTGCTATCACAACATTTCACCTTGTATGTAAAAAAGCATAGTTTTTTTCCAATCTGGTAGCATTTGTATTCGATGGAAACACTAGACTTTGGAAGAAAAATGCTGTTAATGTATGCACAATTGTTAGGCTTAGTACTAAAACTGATAGCCACTGAATAACTATGCCCTAAAGTAGGAGCTCATGCTTCAGTTCTAAACCACACTTTAACCAATGCTAAATTAGCTGTGGTATTAGTTCAAAATTTAATAATTTAATTCAAGGGTGACCATAAGTTTTTGTGATTTTAAGCCCCCTGTCCTCTGTCCCGGATCTTATCTACAAATTTTATCTAAAAAAACATTAAAATGTCCAGATTTTGTCCAGTTCCTGTCTTGATTGTCCAGATTTTTTACCCAATCATAGTCAAAGCAGCGCATTGTCCTCAATATTTGCTTGTCTGTAGACTGTCTGTGTGTCAATCGCAGAGTTACCATGGCAACGGCAATATTAACCAATTGAAAAAGAGCTCCTCAGGACTGTAGCTCAGTATTGATTCTGAAGCGGCTATTGCTACAAGTTTGACCTGTCATCAGCCTAAAAGAAAGTAATGATTTACAAACAAGCTCCAGGAACAACACAACTGTCTAAGAAAAGTACCGAGTAATGAATATGTTTTCAAATACGGTAGAAAAGTTGTATTTCAGGCATTTATTTTAAAGTGAAATAATAATAAAAATGTTAAAGCTAAACAATGCGATCAGTTTTTTTTTTTTATTATTTACTGGTGTATTTTTCATTTATTATTGTAGTGTCATAAAGTAAAGTTGAAGTATCCTGATTTTTTGGTTTGAAAATATGGTAAACCCTAGCTCAAAACCTAACTGGACTGTTAATCTTTTTCAATTGGTTAATAGTGTGCTGCTTTGGCTCTAGGATTGGGTAAAAAATCAGGACAAAAGGGCCTGGAAGGGGGCAAACCTGGACGTGGAACAAGGGGCGTAAAATCTGGACTGTCCTGGTTATATTGGGACGCGTGGTCACTCTAAAATAGACAGAATTGGACAATGTTTTAATACAGAAAATTGGCTATTCATATTTTATTGGCAGGTTAACATCATGGCTAGCAACACATATCCTGGACTGTTTATATATGCAGAAAAAAATAAAATAAATAAATATAGGCCTGTTCTACTGTTCTTTAATACACGTTACTATCACAGTCACCTTGACACCGGTTTGTTTTCCTTCCTCATTGCATTTGTCCGATGCTAACATTGGGCGTTAGAATTCAAAATGCTTTGTTAATGTATGCGCCATTGTTAGACAAAGAGTGATCCTAACTGCTAATGGTGCAGCCGAGTGAAATAACTCATAATACGTCCCCAAGGCCACGGAAAAGGTTGCTTGTTTATTTATGTTTGTTTACATACGTCTTTGGTGCAAATTGAACACAATGAAGCTGTTTTTTATGAAGAAATAATAATGTTTTTGCCAGACCTTTCAGCATCACCAAACATAGCTATCATTCCCACCTTTGCCTTTGACTGTTTACATTAAATGCTTCGTTTTGCTATCACAACACTTAACCTTGACTGTAAAAAGCATATTTTTTCCCCCTCTCAGCATTTGTTTACGATGCTAACGCTCTACTTGTCAAATAAAACGCTGCATTAATGTATGCACCACTACTGGGACACATTTGAGAAGACCCTGGACCCTGGAGAGACAGGACATATGATACAGTACGTCTCTTGGGCCACAATTAAAGTATCTTGTTTATTCTTATTTATATATTGAATCTTCGATCATATCTTTGGCCCAGTAACAATGCAGAATACACAATATTAACCAGTTTTCTTTTTCTTTTTTTTTTTAAGGTTAGAAGCACTATTCTTTTTGTGAGATTGCTCCCTTGTTAGATAAGTCGGCAATAGTGAGTGGCATCACTAAACACAGCTATCATGCAGGCATTTGAGAAAACTGCTGACCCTGAAGCATGCACTATGTCCCCAAAGGCTCAATAAATGTAGCTTGTATTGATATATATATTTATTCTGGGGTCATTGAGCTAGTTCCACTCATCTTTGGTCTAGTAGTAGTACAAAATACGTGATTAAACAACGTTCTTATGTAGTTTCAAGTATTTCCTTTGCGTTTGTTTTTATGAAACATTATAATTAGTTTGATAGGTCATAGGTTCTTGGCTATTGATTGTTTATAAGATAATTAAACACTATTCTTTTTGTGAAATTGCTCACTTGGTAGATGAGGAGGTATCATCAAATGTAGCTACCATCACTAGCATTCTTGTTTACATCTGATGCAGAGAAGATAATGGGCACTTTTACTGTTCATAATACAAATACTTCACTTTTTATTTCTTTCTCACAGCATTTGAAGTGGTGCAAACACTAGAGTATTGGAAAAAAGAAAAAAAAAAACTGCATTAACATACACATCGTTGTAAAGCTTTGTGGAACAAGATCCTCTCCACCGGGAACACAAGACTGAAGGACACTTAGTAGTGGACCCTAGAGCACTACGTCCCCAATGCCACACTAAAAGTAGCTTGTTTACTGTGGAGCGGTGCAGTTTTACAATTCCAATGAGCTCCCAGCCAGAGCTGTCTATATCAGGCGGGATGATTTAAGTGCAGCGAGGGGCCGAGAGACAGCCTGCTTCAATACAGTGTGAAGCAACGGGGGGCTGCTATCAAGCTATCAAGTCTTCATCTTCAAACCTCTTCAGCGGCCTTTGTGAGTGCACGCAGGGGTCATAACGAAACCATTAATTCATTGCTTTTGATCAATAATTTCGTTTATTGTGGAATCTCATCATGGACGCTTTTCTCAAGGACTGCTGCGCTTTAAAGGAATCACTCCCATTACGTCAACATTCAAGAAGACCGTTTTCATTATTTCTTGATTTATTATGAATCAGTTTAGGTCTAAAAACTCTCGGAGAACGATCCAATTCCGTAAAGCAAAGCGTCTGAATACAAATGTTGGACATATAGCAAGAAGTGTCGACACTTGGGGAATAAAGGGTAAGATTAATGGGACACTGGGAGTGTAAAGCGGTGTTGGCCCGGAAAGACTTTTTAAATGAATTCAGCATGCATGATAACGAAAGATTGGTGGAGAATTTTATTGTCCGTATACTTTTATAGACTATTTGCATGAGTTACTATTCTTCCTCTTTCTCCATAAAAGAAATGTCTGTGATTAAAATAATATCGGGAACTTAATACTTTGAGCAGTTTAGAAATGTATTAGAGAATCATTGCTTCTACAAACCATTTTTAAGAGCTATAAAAACTGATTCATAGAAATTACCAGCCTCAAACTAAATGAGATTAAATCTATTATTCCAACAACATCCCAAAATAGGAATATAGAGTGGTGGAAAAAGGTTTTGGACACACCATGTATTTGTGAAAAATTGAATTTAGATTTACTCTTAGGTCTTCAAGTGCATTTTAGATTTTTTGTTTAGTTTTGAAACACATTCTCTGTTATTTGTTGACTTTGATACAGACAATGTTGAGAACTGACATATTGAAAATGTCAAGAATTTTGTTAGTTTTTCTTGTAAATAATAAAGAAAAAAATCTATAATTTTGTTTATGTCTGTCTACTGTAGCCACACCTTTTGAAACACTTTGAGATTTGAGTAAAATTTTGATAAAACTTTTTTCCACCACTGGATAATGTTTTAAAAGAAAGGAAAAAGTACTAATATGTAATATCGATTCTATTTGTGGAAACATGACTACTGTTTTGACTACTTAACATATAGTAAACTTAATTAAACTGCACAATGTATCTTTCTCTTGTCTTATCCACCTGCATCAGATGAAAAAACAGTGATGAGTGATGGTAAATGTTTCTAACCTTCCCTTTGTTTACAACACAAGGTCCAACACGGGGCTCCTTAGCTTCAATGGAATGGCAGGTCCGTTTGACACTGTTGAATAGCTAGTTGCCAATATCAAATTCTTAGTTTCCACAATTACTTCATTATCTCAAGACTTGTGTTAATTATGTTTAATGTTAATTGTTTTAATTGGGTATTTATTGTCTGTTTTTTTTTTTATTTCTAGTTCTTCTATGCACTGATCAGATGTGACACTTAAATTTCATTGTACTGCTGTGCAATGACAATAAAGCTTTTCTATTCTATTCCATTCCATTCCATTCCATTCCATTCCATTCCATTCTATTCTATTCTATTCTATTCTATTCTATTCTATTCCATTCCATTCCATTCTATTTCTAATGGACTAATCCAAGATGTGCATTCAGTGTATCCCAGAAAGCTAAATTATTAAAAGGACCTATATATCCATTTGATGAAGAATATGTATGTGTTTGCTGTGATTCCCAATCATTTGGATGAAAGTGAAAAACCTTCTAGAACACAACAAATGTAAAGCAAGCAAAAAGTGAAATGTTGTGATTACTGAATGGTTTGAGTGGGCCGTTGCTAAAGTAGTTGCATGCATTAAGAAGATGTCCAAATTTAAGAGACTTCTGAAACCACTCTTACATTGGATTGTAGAATTCCTACACTAGTATAAGGGACAAAAAATGGACCTAAGTAATAGAATTGTAGTTTTTGGTCCTCACTCCAAACAACATTTGTAATGCATTTTGCAAAGATAAGTACGTACCTCCCAAACCTACCCAATTATCATAAAAAATGTAATGTTCAGTTAGCTGCACCAAGGCTACAAAAGTGCTGTCTTTGTAGAACATGTGCATAAGTGGTTGTGTAGAAGTGCTGCAGGATTTCTTCACAACTGTACTTTTGCATTTGGATATCCAACATTTATGAGTGTTCCTTGTTTTTGTGAGCATATGGTGCTCTACTGGGGCTCCTCATCCCATATGCCAGTGCGCCGAGGAGAACACGCAGTTTAACGGTTAACAACGCTCGCCTCGTGTAGGTGATGGAATATCGCTCCATCAACAACACGCCAAGCAAGGAAAGTGCATTATTTCTCAAATCAACAATTATCAGGGCCACAGATGGGAGGACTGAGTGGATTTTACTGCTTTTATGGCTGTATTGATGTTGGTTATATCACATGACTGTTTTTTTAAACAAAGGATGAATAGAGCTTTATCATATGATTTAGTATCACACAGCTTCATTAGCAAGTCACACATTTGTTCCCTTTAAAACAATGTCATTATCCTCTTTGAATCATTGTTCATTTTCAGGATAATAAAGCACTTTCAAATGCAGCCATTGCTTAATATGTGCCTCTGTCCCGGCTTAATAAGTATGCATTCATTAACACATGAAATGTGATGACTGTATTTTTCCCCAGTGTTTTCTGTATGATGTTGTTAGTCTCCATGTCAATGCTGGATTACTTAGCATTTTTAGATATTTTAGATAGGGATTATGGAGCGATGTATATTGGACCTTTTTTGATGGAAGACAGTAGCTGGACTGGAGGCAGGATAAGAGAGAGAGGAATGACACTGGGCATATGACCCGACTGAGAGTCGAACCCGGGTCTCCCATGTGCTTGGCATGTGCTCTACCTGAGCTGCAGGGGAGCCCCCAGTACAATTTTTTAAAAGGCATGAGTTGGTCTTTTTTCAAAAAACAGTTACTGTGCATAAAGTGTAATGGGTTGTTTTATGTTTTTTTTTCATGTTGGAAAACATTTTGTGGGTCCTGATAAGGTACAGGACAAGGTAATTACAAGCCAAAAACGTGTACTCAGGAAAAATAACGCAAATAAATTTGGCGTGAACTGGAGACTCAAGGTTTAAGTCACATTCTCCAGAAGCCTCTGGAAAAAGAGGTATAACTTTTCATCTACCCTACACATATACCTATAGGCTTCTGGAGAATGTGACTTAAACCTTGAGTCTCAAGTTCACACCAAATTTATTTGCCCGAATACGCACCTTATTCACATTTTCCTTTTACAACCAGTTAAACTTTTTCTTCAAATTTATCTTACATTTTGTGGACAAAATTACAAATTTGTTGGGAAGTAATTAAATACATTAAGATGTATGTTATGCCAAGAACCAACAAAAATGTTGATAGTCATTGACCTACAAGACCAAGACGTTTAAATGGGTTTGCTGCATGAGAGTGGAACATATCATGCACCTTTTGTAACACGTAGGTGTTGCTTTAATTACCTTAGGGCAGCATAATTACATAGATGTTAATGCTATAATTAGTTCACTGCGGTGTATATTCACAGTCTGTGGCAGAGTGTATCTAGGGAAGCTTTAAAATGGTAAACAAATGGCTCTTAAACTTTATTGTATTGCCTTGGCTATTTCCTCCTTGTTTTGAAAGATGAGCTCTCCAAACTGGATGGCCTTCCTCTAAGTGCATGCATTTACACTGTGTAACTTTCAATCTGGTCGACCGCAGTGAGTGAACACCTCAGAATCTAATCATGGCTTCATTGTGGTCTGCACTGTATGAAGGCCGAGCTCTATCTCTCACTAAAATAACCAAATTACCGGCATGGCAAAAGGGGGAGGCTTTAGATTCCACCATTATCGCCATGGCAATGTGATCTGTGGGTTTGATAATGCTCTGTGAGCTTTAAACTTGTTACACAGCGTTGTGGAGTGAGGAAAATCAAGGGGTAAAAGCCTCGACATCATCTGAGCCACGAGAGGGGCAAGTCTCTAAACAAGACCGGACCACATCTCAACTCACTTTAGAGGTCTTAAAGGTACAGTCTCAATATGCTTCAAATAAACAAAGCCCAGCTGGAGTTCATCATGGAAATGTCCAGACCCAAGAGTTTAATGATGGCCTCTTTGAATAAATCAGTTCTGGAAAAGCTGCAGCTTATTCTTATTATTGTCAATTTGGCATTAAAGCTTCATTTTGCCACAGAACAACAACTTATGCAACCTAGAATGTGATTGGACTGATTTTACAGCGTTGATATGTAAAGTAAAATTTTTTTTTTTTTGCAAATGAATAACCATAGATTAAAAAACAAGATTTGGTTATGTTGTTGAATGTGAAAAATGTGACTAAACTTTAGTGTTTAAATTAAAGTCATGGTTTTTAACAGAATTAAACACAACTGTGACATGTCACATTGATGAGTGACATGTCAATGCAATGTTTAGAAAATAGAGTAGCCTGGCCAGCCAAACCCATTTACTTCCACCAGGCTCATTATGACCTGACCGTTCATAACCGTTTGTCTAAAATGTTTCTCTGATTGGTTGTATTTCTATCCAATTCCATCCAAATCTGACTTCAGTTAGATAGATTTCCGAAATGGAATAGGAAATAAAAACTAGATTGACTGGCCAGGCTTCAAATACAGTGTGTTTGGATCCATATTGTGATATAAAAGTTAGCTTTGGCACAACCTACAACTCACAAATTGACACAGAAAAAGTTCATTACTTTTTTAAGAAAATGTGTAATTATACAAAAAAGGAAAGGCATTGTTTTGAAATGCTTATATTTTTCTATACTGTTTTTTCATTAATAATCAGAACCAAAGCGGATTTAAATTCAACACATGGGAAAGGTCAATGTAACAAACAACAAGAGCTGGAATTAAACTGTTCAAACCAAGTAATTTGATTTAATGAATGCACTTTCACTTCACTGCACAGGTATTTTTCATTATCTCCTATTATTAAGGCTTATAGTCAATAGCTTTTACATTCAGACTCACCCTGACCTCGCTGGAAGACATTTACCCACCGTATGTGGAATCATCAGATTATATACTTTAATATACTTCCTTATATGACAATGAAGTGTGGTATGTTTTCTCTTCGAGGAGATTCCTGCTAGTATTAAGCTCATGTCCTTCAAGACTGTTATACTTGTGAACCTTGGACTTCCAATGTTAGTAGATGTGAGTTACTGCTGCATATTGAACATCTACAATAATACAGTTTTATCTTTGAAGGTTAAGACAGAAGTCAATATTATTATTATTGATCACCTGGCAAAAGCAGTGTGACAGTCTGTGTTTGGCAGCGTCTGATGGTAACTTTGCAGATAAAGATGTTTCAGTAGATAACAAGCCATTATAATCCGCCTCCATTCTTTTGTTCAAACATGATTCTCACATAATTACCTTTACGTTGTTTAAACTGAGATAGATCTGACTGCAGACCTCCAGTGAGGGGACACTTCTGGTGCAGTCTCAGTTCAGGAAATTACATTACTTTTTTGTAATTAACGTAAATTTACACACTTTTGGAAGCATGGAATTCAGTTTAATTGATAAAGCCCAATATCATTATAGAAGTTGTTTTAAAGGGGAGGTGCTGGGACAAAAGGATCCACTGTGATGTGTTTGGGACAGTCATTGACAAAGAGTCCATCATATGTACAAATGAAAGAAAATGAATATAAATATAGTCCATGATAATATCAGCAGGAACTGTTCTGAGTGAGAGGAACTGGGGACTGGGACAGCATCACAGATGGGCCACAGTTAAGGTCCAGTCATCAATGGGACGTCTAACAGCAGTTGGACATCTGCAACAGTATCCAGTCACCCAGAGGTCAACTTGTAAACAGCAAGTAACTAAGCAGAAATGTAGAGTATATCTGAATAAGAGTGAAGTCAGACAGAGCCAGAGGATAGAAGCTCAGTGTGTCATACTTAGCTTATCTCATCTACTGTATATGTCCTGACCATAAGCCCCAGTGACAAAGGAAAGTGTTAAGCGTTACCTTAAATATAGAGACTGCCTCTATCATATGAGCTGAAGCTGATTCCATAAAACAGCAACTAACTGAAGGCTCTACCTCCCATTGTACTTGTGGAAACCCGAGGAACGACTAGTAATCCTGCATTTTGAGAATGAAGTGTTCTGTTAAAATGACACGACACCATGAAGTCTCTGAGGAGAACAGGGCTTTACTGATGCACAGTATTTGTGTTCTTTGGCGTCATTCATAATCATTTGAGCGTTCCTAAAATACATGTCTCAGTTGCATATCGTGGTCACAGTCATCTCCACATAGACCTGCCACACTTTGTAGCGAGTTCAATGCGAGTGACCAATTATACCCATTTAAAAAAGATTATTTTTCTGATTGGTTGTATGTTTTTTTAAAATTTCGTTGATCTCTGCGGATGTTGGTACAACCCCAAGGATTCTGACTGGTTTGATGTCAATTTTTACGCCTACTGGAAATCAAACTCAAACCAAGAGAGACCAGACTAATTCTTTGGATAGAACAGAAAAAGAATTTGAATGGCGGGCCAGGCTTTGATATTAATCATTTTCAAATTCTTCCCAGGAGGCAACAAAAGCTTCAAGCGGAAAATCTGATTAGACATAAATAATGCTGAATCTGTCAGCGATAAATACCACTATGTCCAGAAATCTCTACTCCACATCCTCTCTTTCTCTGCAGGGACAAAGTGGAGTTTTCCGGACATTTCTAGTTGGTTTATAACAGTTTTCTGAGAGTTCAGCTCTGACTTCACTCGTACACTCGTTAAGGAGCAATTGACAGCGGCGATACTGCAACAGTAAACACTTTTGTGAACGTGATACACACACACAGTTTAAACAGAGCCACTGAGTCTATTACTGATAATGGCACTGGCACACAACAACTGTCCCTTCATTCTGCTTAAGACTGTCACCCACTCGCACTGAAAAGCTTCATATACACCTTTTTTCACACTGCCAAAAACCTTGTTGTTTACGTTAATAAACATCTGGATATGGAAAAAGCGGATTTTGTAAACAAAAGTAAACAGCTACACAGATTAGAGCAGTTCGGCAGCAGCCAGCTTTATCAGCCTATTTGACTGGACAAACTATTGGAGTTTATTCATAAAGCCATCCCAGAACACTTTGTGTGAAATGGCATACTTTAATTAAATACCAATGACAATCTAATTAATGCTTCCTTTGACTTTCACAATTCGGCCTTTTGCCAACACGTTTTCCCACCGCATTGTCTCCCGTGACCGCGTAAGTGACGCTCAGTGTCTGTTTCCATGGTGCATTGTGGCTCTTCTGGTCATGTTCCATGGATGTTAACTGCCAATCCCCGGTGGCTGTCGAGAGACGGTGAGATATTCATCTGAAAGGTGCGGGCGGCATCGATCCAACGACGCCTCGGTCTTCACTGTACATCCAAATGATTCGACACGAACCCGAGAGATACAGCACTTCAAGAGCAATGCCGTTTGATTGAAACGGGGCCTAAATAGCTCCTTAAAGAGGTATCACGTTGTCAGAAATCTGATTAGTCCTGGGCATTTTGCTGAAAGAACGAGAGGCACCTTCACCGCATTAGGATTGATGCTTTTTACGGAAATGAAAACCGTCTTTTTCAGTTCCTCGTATAATGAATTAAAATCCAATTACGACAGCTCATTAGAATAAACAAACACCGCATTAGCATCAAATATGTAAATGAGCGAGTATGGTATTACGAGGAGAGATGAATGGAGGGCTCCGTGAAGCGTCTGTACCGACATTTCCATGTGACTGGATACAGATATTCGCCACAAACCCACCATCCATTAAAGATTCATTAGTAAAGAAGTGTAGCAGACACGTTCTCGTCATCCCATTTGTTTTGTTTTTTTTCACCAGAAATAGAAACGTGTTCCATTCGTCTGGTGATAAAGGGTTGAAAACCAGAAAGCTGCTTCCATCCTGTGTGTAAGTGTGCAGCGTCATGTGACTTCAGCCTTTTCCACTTCTCGCCGGTGTCAGAGTGCACTCCCGGGAAAACACATTATCAGCCATCAAGGTGTTTTTGCAGGACAATAGTTGGAGCAAAGCAAGCTCCATTTTAACAGCGGTGCACGTCAGAGAGCAGCGTTTTGTCACGTTTGTAAGGCACATGTGACATTTTGGATTTGGTGAAACGTCCAAGAAAAACCTTTTTGGATTATGCTTCTCATCACGGACGTGTTTTAATTCACGCTGGAATAGCACAAGCTTGCAAATGTAAATGTAGACGATGCATACTGCTGCCGGTGTATGTTACAAACACAGTCTCTGCCAACATTAGTATTCATGGAGTTATACCCGGTGTCATTTATTCACACGGGCTGCATTAGGTGTATATTTGTTTTATTGTGATTATAATATGGTAATGTGTACTTTGAGGTTCAGCCCCACAGCGGGTCTAGCTGCATGTTTACATTCGCTCTATTCCACTGTAACCACTTTTATACCGCAGTGAAATCCAAACAGTGTTATGACCAAGCAGGTTCAGTATGATTTTTGTATTTTTTTTTTTTACCCCCACTAGCTTTTTAAATTAGATTCATATAAATGCAAGACAGCTCCAGTAAAAAAGAGCATTGTTTTGTTTGTTCAGAGAAACCCGCCTCAATGTGGGCAAGTCACATGTAGCAGTAGTTGATCTAGGCCTTCTGTATGAACATGGACTCATCCCCAAGACCATAATGGCATCATCTGTCATATTAGTGTCAAAAGTCCATAGAGATATACTGTATTACTCCTTTACTCCAAGAAATCCATGGCTATGTCACATTCTCAAACCAACTCATCTGTCTTAAACAGTCATTTTCTAGGATTTAACCACAGCAGTGATAAATAAACACCACTGGTCTGGGCCATGGGCTAACTGTGGACACCAAGGATCAGTCACATAAGACGAAGATGATAGATTAGAGGATGTGAGTGAAAGGTAAATGTAATGTAATCTTATTAGTTGGCAGTGCTGAACAACATCAAGTAGTTATCCTTTCTAACTAATTTGATTGAATAATCCAGGTTCCACTCACTCTTCTGAGGCACAGGGCAAAGAATTTTCTATTTTGACCAGGACCAGAACATGTCTTGAACTGTTAGATATTCTTTTGCTCTGGTGTTTAATTGATTTGTCAGGCATTTTTCAAATACACTGAAGATTATGCCGCTTTCCCACTTCTTAGTGTGTAGCCAAAAAGAAACAAAACATGCCAAAAGTGGCTCTGTTAGCCCACAGCAATAAAAATGTTTTTCTCACATGAGTTTGGATCATGCACAGAAGGAGCTGTTTAAAGCATACTGTTCCCCATAACACACTGCTCATTTATTGACTAATTAAAGAAAGCAGTGTTATTAAGGAGACTTAGATGGACCAGTACAAGTGAAATGTTTGTGACAGCCCAAAATAACACATTACAGTCTATACTGCAAAATCTTATGTACAGATTTATCTGCAGGTAAATGATTCTGTAAATGTGGTAATGTTGAGCCTAACAAATGTCAGGTTTAGTACAAAATGCTACAAGTCCATGTTGTGGAGACACTAGTACAGCTGCCTTTTTAAAATGTCTTTCTAACTTTCTTTAGGTATTTGTACCTTTGTGTGTTTTTAATTATTGGGCCAAGAGTCTGGAATAAAGTTGAAATGACATGTAGTCATTGGTTATTTGGTTTCTGAAAGTAAAAAAGATGTTGGCTTGTTTTTTTTTTGGCTCAGTTTACCACAGCATTGGAAAATAAACAGCTACTGGTTGGACCATGGGCTAACTGTGGACACCAAGGGTCAGCAATGTGGAATGTCTTCTTTGACAAGTTTAATAATTTAGATCACTTTTTGACCCAGTATTTTATTGATTACCTTCTTTTTTGAGACTCTGCTACCTTTCCATTGCTTCGCTTTCAGCCAAACAAAATGGTAACCTTCATAACCTTCACAAAAAACCAAAACTCATCAATAAGATTGACCGTGTTATTCAACTGAGCCATAATCTTTTCATGGTCTGTATGCAGTAGGCTATAGTGTCTAATTTATTCTGTCTTTATGTGTGTAAGTGTGATACAGAATACTCGCCTTCTCGCTTTAACTGTAGCCCATTTAAAATTCCCAATGCCGCTTCTCTGATTAACGAGCACCATCCATGCCTAATAAATCAATACCATGAAAAATATATTCTTACCGTTAAACAAATGGCTCTTTGTAATGTTAAAGACCTGTAACGCACTGCTATTGATACTGCGCATCAATAGCCCAGCCCGTGCTAAAGATCTTAGCCTTTGTAATGCCAGTCTTTTATTCTGTCGCCTACAGCTCGATCAGTTTGAAATAACGTCCTTTAAAAAAAGCAGTTAGAATCCCCAGAAATGGATGTCACCTTGTAATAACTCCCCAACTGTAAAAGCTCATTAGTTTTATCATAACATCACATTATTATGAATCATGAGTGGGATTTTATAGCTGTGTTACATAACGGGACTTGCTGCAACGCGGAGCTGGCCGTTTGACCTTGTAATAGAAGGGATAAGACTGAAACTCTTTTTCACCACAATGTGTCTCATTAACATTCACTGGATAGAGCTTTTAGTTGGTCCAAAGTTCTAATCCACTGCATTTGTTGAGGCGAAAACTGTCATTTTTGGGATGTGGGAGACAGTGACTTCCTCTGAATGGGATGTTGTGATGAATACGGTAAATGGTGAAGCTGATAAGACTGACCTCGAGCTGCTGGTGTAAAATCTAACCAGAATCTCAAAATCTAAGATATTTTTCTGTTATATCTTAAAGGTCATTCGTTATATTCTTATTAAAATTCTGTTTTAGTGTCTGTGCCTTTAAGCTCCTCCCTCCAGACGATGAGCTATGATTGGACAGTGGGACCTCTCTGCGCTGCCATTATTATGAATGCCTCTCAGCAGAGCCTCGGGCCTTAGTCCTGTCCAAATGCTTTTCTTATTGGCCAAAAGCTTTCCAACATGGACCAGTGATGTCAGGGTCTAGGTTTGCATCATTTGTGACCTCACAAAATCTTGGTGAAACCACCAATCTGCCATTTTAAGAGGTTTAATAACTCTTTTTCTCTACTCCCAACACCCTACATAGCAAACTGCCTGCTTTTATCTTTTTTTTTTGTCGAGTTCAGCATCAGTGGTCCCATTTTTTCCAGAGATCATTCTGATAACAATATACTATTATTTGATTAAACTGTTTTCCTCAAATGAAAGAAAAGGAAAAAAAAAAAAAATTACATCATTTTGTGTATAAATGTACAGACTATTGTTTGATGGAGGACCTTACATGACTTAATGTAAAAAAAGTGAAATTTATTTATTTATAAAGGCTTATCTTAGACTTGTAGCTCGTAGCCTTTAGCTGGTGCAGCCTAAATGCTTTCTTTGCGTTCTCTACCCACTCACCAACAGCACATACAGTATTGCAATCAGTCACTTGGCCAAAATGATCTTCTTTAATGGAGAATTCACATTTTTTGGTAGCTAATTCCTTTTGGCCCCTTTGAAAAATGATTGTGGTCTGCTTAATTTCCACTGCCAAAATGCACACTCTGCTTAGTTTACTCACAAACAGTGAAAGTGTTAACTCATTCAAATTACACGGTCCAGTTTTGAAATAGTCCCACTTGACATCTACGGCGGAAACCTAGATTTAATCAGATTAGATGTTTATTCTGCAAATGCACAAATAAAATCATGTCCATTTGATACAGTGCTGTGTGACTCTGTGTTTTAAAGCCGGAGTAGGAGTTTGTTGGATTTTACAGGGTGTAGGCTGGGGCTTTGCAGATCTGGATGTTTAAGATGGTGTTTACACATGATGCCATTAACCTGGTGCTCTCCTTGTTAAAGGCACTGCTAGATTCCTCCACAGTGAATTATCCGTGGATAATGTAAAACAAAGGTGCAGAGAGAGCAATGATCCCAGGGGAATTTCCATTTGAAAGACCTGCCTTCCTTTTATTACAGCCCAGCCGAGAATTTAACATTTTATTTGTGCCAGTGAATGACTTAATCTTTAATCATCAGCTTATCTTGGTTATTTTTGGTCTTGATCCCATGTTTTAGCTCAAGCCCAGCCATGTGGAAACGTATTTAACCTCCAGTTCCCTTCCATTTACCTCCTATGGAGATGATGCCAGAGTAATTACGACCCTCAGCGGGGTTTGGGGAAACCTAAACAAGTCCAATACAGTACGAAATCCAGCTACAACCTTGACAGGACTGAGCTGCAGGGTGGCACTAATGGAAGCTTTGATAAATAGTTCTCTACATTGTCCTTTTATAATCTGTCCTTTTAAAACAGTACAAAGTAAATGATGCCCTTTTTACATTTGCAAACATTCATTAAAGCCTGTCTATTTTAGAAATCAGAGTGGCCCTACACGTAGCCCAACGGTAAAATACAGTAAAAACAGATTCTATAAGTAATGGACTGTATTCCTTTATCCCTCGTCAGGGTCTATCAGTTCTTTTCATGTTTCTAAAAGCACAAATATGTGTGAGAGTTACACTTCTGTTCTGAAATTTAGAATTGTTTTACAAGGGTCTGCCTTTTTGTAAATGATATGACAACACATTAATTCTCCTTAGATGGTATCCTTGAACTGGAGTGTGCACCAAATTGTCTAACGAAATTGTTTAAAAAAACTATATTGAGCTCCACTAAACCTAGTCGAACCATACACTCCGCCATGTTGCCATTTCCTCCAGTGGCCACTCAAAAGGATTCCCCTCGTAAACCACAATAAAAGTCAAATATTCATGGATGTATAATTTGAACAGGATACTGAAAAAGTCAAAAAGAAGAAAAAAACAAAACAAAACATGGCTGCCAATTATTTTAAATGGACATTGCTCATTAGCGCAGCACACCAAAAAGGTTTTTGGCTTCCGTGTTTATTTCCATGTTATGCGGCCCATAGAGCAGACCCAATACAGCACTTGTGCTTGTGGTCTTGTGTTTTGACATCATAAAACAATATTATCTTTTTGTGAAATGGAGGATTTTTTCCAGAGAATAAGTTCAGGATATAAAAGTAGACAATAAACACTACAAAATCTGACCATTGTGGCTATTATAGGTGTCCTGTCAGCCAAATACCAGGCATTTGTTTTTACATTGCTTTCAATGGGGAAAATCCTTTTTGAGCCGCATAGGGTTTTTCATTGCAATACCTTGAGTGGCCACTAATCAAATTAGCAGCAGGAAAAAGGGGTGGTGCATTATCCAGCACTTATAATAAATCCATGCAAATATTGTTCTGTTTATTGACTATTTTCACATCTTGGACCTTTTCTCTGACACAAATCATCTTATGCAACACATACAGTGGATAAAACATCAGACTGCATGTGTGAGGGCCATAATGCGATTGCTTTTGGTGAAAATAAAACAAAATGCTAGCCATGACTTACTCAGGATTCAGGGTTGTGTCCGAAACCACTCCCTAGTCAGTATAATTTAAATAATGCATTATTTAGTTTGAATGTGAACTTTTTCAAGTTATTTTGTTCATGGATACAGCATGTCCCTCCGAGGCTACCATAGGGGCATAGGTTTGTGAGAAGAGAAATTGCCAAGTGTTTTCTGGCTACTAGATGCAACTGAAATCTTACACACTGCACCTTAGAGGACTAATAAATAACAGTGCTTCAGTGTTATAGTAATTCCGTCCACATGAAGAATAGATTGAAACAGAGAAGTGCTGGTGGCAGTACAGCACCAGACTGGAACACAATAGCCCCAGGTTCCTCCATATTGGTATTTATTTCCATTATAAAGGGATTCATGGGAGGAAAGAAGGGCAGAGGCCATAGCAACTGGTTTCTCAGTGAGCTCCAGTATAATGTGGACAGTGAGGGCTGCATTATGTCTCCGGTGCTCTATAATACTGTCCTGCAGCTCAGGCTGCATGCCTCTGAGGGACACATTTTGGGAACAGGCAGACTGATAAAGAACTACCCAACAAAGTGCAACCTCATATAACAGTCCCACGCAGACCTGGACCCAGACTGCCACATGATTCTTTACAGTAACAAAGGCACAGCACAAAAAGCTTCACACTTCAGTAATGGAGTCTGCAGCACTGCCATAGTAAGTACACTAAATGTCAGTGTGTAAATATAATGTTCAATTTGTGCTCTTTCATTTTCTTTTAGTCTTGTTCTCATATATTTACTAATCTGTTTCACATTTAAAAGTTGTTGAAAAATTGTTGTTTGCTAATGTTAACCGTACCTTGATAAGTCACAAGTTGTGCATTTGAAAAACTTTTTAGCTGCCTCTCAGATATTATTGCACAACACCATCTGTCAGAGGGAATGTTCCCTTCCCGCTGTCTGTTTGTCTGATAATATTGTGTTGAATAACACAGCTCAGTAAGGTGTCCTGCTTTATCCCACATAAACATTTGGTTTGTAATGATCTGGTAACCTTACATTTGCGTGTATTATGTCTGTGACCAGAGCCAGAGGAAACACAAGCTGATACTGTTCAAAGCAGCAAACAGGGAGATTTTTCTCAAGTCAAAACATTCAGCAAAAAGCCTTATCGTTCTAAGAGCTTGTATTTCTATAGAATATTTAGTGAAAAAAAGTATTGCCATAATGATTTTTTCTATGCTTTGGTGATCAGTGATTTACAATGTGTCAGGTGCTTTTTGGCCTTTGGTTGTAAACAGAGCGCATTTGAAAAAAAAAAAAGAAAAAAGATCTGATTTATATAGCGCTTTTTAAGGCACTCAAAGACTTTATTCTAAAAGATTTTAAGAGATGTGAAATATTAGGGGGAAAACCAGATGCTTTGGCCAATCACATGATCGCATAGATGGGCTCTGAAGTTAGGGATGCTCCCATTGGCTTTTGGGCTACACAAACAACAACGTGGCTGTTGCAGCACTGGCTATGTCTGCTTACAAAAAAGTGAAAGTGGACAACTATTGGCAATGGAATAGTCTGCAAACCAATTGGCTGATTAAATAATTGCAGTTCAATGACTGATCAATGGTGTCAGCAGGAATAGAATTTTTTGGGAAGCCATTAAAGGCCTCTCAATGGCACAGTATTAACTTATGTACTTAGTGTTTATGCGTACACTGAATCTGTCCAGTCATTGCGGTGGGCCCTTTAAACAACCATCTGCCCAAAGTGACTTTAAAGCCCAGAAGGATCAGCAGAAACGAGACGCATGCACGGCCGCAGCTCACCGCTTTATCCGCAGATCTGATTTTGTTTCTGTTGGTGCCGTTTTAATTTAGGTGTCGCCTTGGGGAAGATCCTGCTTGAGGCCTGTTTGGACAACTTGACCGCTTTCGCCTTGTTCAGTGGGACACAATTAACCTTTCCCTCGCAGCGGTCGCCTGGCGCAGACAGTACCAGCCCGAAAAATACCACACAACACCAGACGCATAATGATTCTATTCACTGTTTGTCCGGCGTCCTTTGTGTTTCAGAAATGACAGAGTATCCAAACAGCCACATTAATATGATAGAACTGTTTGGAAGCAAGGATTAGTAAATTGTTTTTTTTCCGCTCTGGACGCTGATGGGTCGCACAAAGCAGATGTCTCTTTTGTGCAGACGTCATTGTTTTGTGCAATAATTCTATTTCCAAAACAAAGGACTAATTCTCCATAATCACCATCTTTTCTTTTCCTTTAGTTTACCCAATAATTACATGCAAAATGTTCCTTTACAGCATCTGCACGAGACGTAAAGCCCTTTTACAAGAACTGTCTGCAGTATCCATTGCCGCGTTGCCAATAGCAACCATCTGCATTTCAAAACCCGTCAGATGTTTCTTTGTAGAAATTGTGATCTGTTTTCGTTGATTATTATTGAGCTGGTGTGCGGGATGGGGTATGTTGCATGTGAAAGTCATGGCTCCCACTCACATAAGAATACTGCATATGGAAAACAACAATTATTTTCAAAAAGGGAAACGGCAAAAAGAAGCAGCTGGCTTTCTTATACTGAAGCTCAGATTATGAGACATAGATGCTAAAAGAGCCATGTTTAATGGAATTAAAAAAAAAACAACCTAGAAGCACCTTTTCCAAGTTTCATACTGAGTTTCATTTTGTTAATTTATGATAACAAATCCATTCCGCATCTTTTCATTAAGGAACCAACTGCACAAAATATCACAAATGTATTATTATCACAATATCAACAATCTCAACATGCAAAGACATTTCTGGACCGCATTATAGACTTATAATTTTAAAATGTTTGCTGGATTAGAGGCTGCAGTCCGTAATAGCACTATGTAACTTTTAGCCAAAACATATATATTCTCAAAATCATTTTCATGGTTCTTAGACATGAGATCTATAGATTTGTGCCTATCTCACTGACACAGGACCCTCAGCTGGACAGCCCTGGGACATGGACTTGTCACAACAAATTAAGTCAGTGGCGCGCTTTACTGCACTCAAATAGAGGGTGCAGCAATAGACCAATACACTGGACCCTAGCAGAGTTGTAGCAAAAAAATGACCCTAGACTCAGCAAAAAAAAAGACTCAGAAGACATGTTGTTTTTTTTTAAGCTTGCATAGTCTTAAAGGAGCTGCGCCCTCTACTGGATAAAAGTTACACAGTGCTGCTTTAAATAATACTTTGAATTGAACTGAACTTTTGTGATACTGGAGGGACATTTTAAATTCAATATACTTAAATTGCATTTTTTTTTAGCTATATAGATCTACACTGCAGCTCTAAACCAGGTAATACAATGAAATACTGACTGTATAGACTATGTACTATATACAATCCTAGAAAACAACACTGTCAGTTTCATTTAAAGGTACTTCAGGCAGGTACTAGCACGCGGGAGACCGGGGTTCGAATCTTGATCGGATCACTTTCCCAATGTCAGTCCCCGCTCTCCTTCTCCCCATTTCCTGTCCAGCTACTTCTACACTATCAATAAAGGCCAAAAAAGCCCCAAAAAAATAATCTTTAAGAAAAAAAAGGTACTTCAGTGTAAATTAGATGCTTCTTTTTGTAAATTGCTTAACAAGGAAATGGACAATAGATCAGGGTTTGTTTTTCCAACACGTACCTAAATATTCGTGTCCTCTACATGTGCCTGGCATCCATGTAAAGGCTAAACCTTCTTGTCAGTCTTTCTAAATCCACTCTCCAATCCCGTGCACAAAATTGCAGGTTGTACCGGACTTGACTATTCCATCCTCCAGTCCGGAGATGGGCATTAGACACTCACGTTTCCCTCATCTGTCATTTGAGGAATGCCAGGGTGTGCCCCCGAACAATGTGGTCAGCGGCAGTAGCATTATCTCCTCGACAGAATGTAAAGCGTTCAAACTGCACGAATGCACCGCTGGCAGCACTCTGCGCAGTCTGGAAAACCCATTTCGGTGAAAGTGCTTCTGATGACGTGCCAGACCAGTCTATACAGCGAGTTACATTCCGCAAGAAAAGCCAAAATGGCCCTCGGTTTCGAAGTGATTCCATATGACAGATGTAGAAACTTCCAGAGTACAATTTCTCATTGAAGATTTATGCCCATAGACCAGTGCATATTACACAGAAGTTCAGACATACCACAAGTGATGAATGGTGAACTATATGTGTCTTTGCGTTAGCGTCACACATTCTTTTTTGGAAACTCGACTCAGAGTGTTTTGTGTGTAGTCTAGACGGGCTAAGAGCAAGGTTATGGTCAGGTCGTTTTAGAAAACTTTATGGATGGCTCGATTTATTTACATTCAGAGGCCAACAATTCCATATGCATCAAGATTTATGTGTGTCTAAAATAGGATGTGTCCCTGTTTAATGGGGACTGTCCCACTTTAACTCCCTGTCCCATGTCCCAACATATATATGTGTAAAAACACTACTATCTCCCAGTTTTAAACAGACCATGTCTCTGTTGTTCCCATTTTAACAAACACAATTTTCATAGACATTTCTCGCTCACTGTAATTCATAGGCCTTTTATGTTTTTTTTTACCCGTAAACATCCTTTATATTTAACTTTAGGCTGTAGCTTCATTGTGAATGTGTGTGTTTAGATTATAATCTGAAAAGGTCATGTTTTTTTGTTGGCACTGCAACTCTAATTTTTTAACACATTTGAATAACCATTGTTTTAAAAACACATTTGATTTTTTCATCTGCCAGTGGGTTTGTGAAAAAAAAAATTGTGGGAAAAGTGTCCCAGTTTGGAGGTCTGGAAATATGGTCACCCTAGTGTAAAATGATTGGTCTGTAAAGGCACAAAAGCTAAAAGTCTTTTGCTACAGTCCTGCCATGTCAGATTTGTCTTTTCATGTTTAGTTTTGTTGCCCTGAGTTTAGACTTACAGGCTGTGTACTAGTCATTAAGCTGTGTTTAAAGAGACAAATGGACAGTGTGCCTTTATTGCTTACCATCAGCTGTATGTTGGTACTGCCAGCACCAAAGATTTAATAAAACTTGTGCTATTGGAATCAGGAGATCTGTTAGATGTAAATTTTTAATAGATTAGTATTGGTGAATATAAATTACCCCTAGTTATTGACTGCTTGTATAAACAGTCAGGAATAAGCAAATTCCATATGTATCAGGATTTGTGATGATGAAGGAATAAGTAGTACACAGCCTGTAAGTCTAAACTCAGGGCCACAAAACATGACAGGAACGTAGCAAAAGTTCTATGTGCATTTAGACCTTTGTGTGTAAGACTTAACGCTTTTACAGAAGTGTGATGCATCAAAATAACTTTTTCCTGATTGTGTTGTTTCTCACTGCTTTGGTCAGGTCTGTTCTGTGTCACCGAGAAAATTTGAGTTCTGTCAATCAGCGTCAGTGTGGAATCCTCCGGCGGTAGCGATTGATTTGGGGCTCTATCTCATCTAAGACCTCTCAGCGTTTTCTCCTTTTTGGAGCCATGGGTTATAAACCGTCGCGAATCCCTTCAAATTGTTTTTCTCTGCGCCATCAGATAGGGATCGGCTGGGGTTTTGTTTGCCATTACATTTTAATAAGACAGATGAGACGGAGGAGGGTGGAGTGTTTTCAAGAGGAAAATAAATAATCAGGGACCTGGCTGACTCGGCCGTATTGCGAATGAATCAATGGACTATTAGAGCTTCAAGCCAGCCATGAAAGCGCATTTATCTTAAGCTAAGAGATATAGAGGTCAGAGATGACACCGGGAAGATGTGTGCTCGGCTGTCAGGAGTGCGGAGATACTGTTGTCATGTCTCCGCTGGCAGGCTGCAGCTTTTGTTCTTAATGGCGCCATACGTCAACGCGGACATAACTGTCAGCCACCCAACTCGGCCACGGTTAGCAATGTGTCATCGCTATTGCATCACAGCGGAATACATTCAGCGGCGTTTGTCTTGTGCGTTTGTATCTGAATACGAAGTGGCACTAAGTCAAGTCGGTCTGCGGCGATGGGTGGAAATGCAAATTCACCTCCCGACTTCGAAAATGTGCTCTGACAGCAGTGTTGCACAAGAAAATGGAAAGTAACGTAGACCGAGTTCAAAGGGGGGTGGATCTAAAAGAAAGAAGTTCACATAACGTCACAAGTTCTGTTTTTTTTAAGAAAATAAAACAAGTTATCATTTAAGTGCCACTGAATAAAACTGTGCTCTTACATCAACGTCCATTAGACTGTCAGAGGTACATATTTAATTTTTGGAAATAAAGTCTTGTCTATATGCAAAGGTAGTATAAATTGGGGGAAAAATGGGTTTAAAAAAGCTTTGCAAAGTAAAAATTTAAAAAAATTCAGAGATATGTAGACAGGAAAAAGAGTTTTTGTCATATGCTCATTGACATTTACAATAATGGCTGCCATGAAACCAGGATTTGTGACTTTTTTCACACTTCCTGGAGGCACTGTGTTTATAAAAAGATGGAGGGCATGCAGGGATTCTACTGAAGAAGATGCCCTTTAAAGAATATGCTTTTTTTTTCTTCGTAGTTTACAGTTGCTCAAACCAAACAAACCCAGATCTGAACAAGAGTTTGTGCTAAGTTCCCAAAGTGCACTCCACAAAAGTGAACAAAGTAAGTTGACCATAAGGAGTCTGAAAACATGCTCATATATACTGCCTAATAATGATTAAGACCAGCATATGTGGTGATTTTGTGTTAAAATAATCCCCTTTAAGTACATTTAATTCACTTTTATACAAAGAGCTTTTTGCAGTTTAAAAGTTCACAATTTTGTATTGTAGCACAAAAAATATATACAATTTAACCTTGTCATCTGTCAATACAAATTAAAAAACTTTATGAGAATTTTTAACAGTATGTGTTTGTGTGGCAGGGGCCTCTTGATTGGCCCCAACTGCATGATTTTTGTTAGGCTTGTACTGAGAAACACTATGAGGCAATAATTGAAGGTGAAAGATACTTAAAATAACCAATAAAGCATGTTTTGCCTTTTTTCTTTTTTTGTTGTTGATTGATGAGCCTGGCCAGCCATCCAAATTATTTTTCTGTTCCATACAAAGAATTAAACAATTTAAATCAATTTTGATTTCCAGTGGGCGGGACAAATGAATGCAGATTAAACAAACGACCTGATATAGGCCATGTGACAATGAAGTCTGCCCCATTTAAAATGAATCATAATAACTGGTCAATGGTGTTGAGCTCGGGTGGATGACAGGCTCAATGGGTGGAGTTCCAGACCCACTTCACTTCACTAAGAAAGACAGTGGGTGTCGTTGGCCAGGCTTGTGATTGACAGCTAATTTATTCCGGTGCTGTTTTTGATTTTTCTGAAAAGTCTTAAGGTAGAGCAAAGCTAAATCTGCTATCATTGTAATGTTCATGTTCCTGTTTTTGATTCATAACACAGCCTTCCCAGCAGATTCCTTGGAAATCAGTATTCTCCACCTTTGCTGAGTTGCGGTTGTTAATTAGTCTTAAAGATGCCTGTTAATGTGAGTTCATCATGTTGGAGTTTAATCGAGAAAAAAATGTCAGGCTTGTTTGTATGGTTTACATCTACAGATTCCCTGTAATATGCATATGTAACACAGCTAATGAAGGAGAAATATTTGCTCGGTCCAGATGTCACATTCAAATACCATATGGTCCAATGCATCATGCCACCTGTAATTACCCCGTTGAAACCCAACACCTCTGGTCCTAATGAAGGTGACAAAACTCCGAGGCAATCATTCTTCTGTCTGCACTATGGCACCCATCTCAATCAAACGCTGTACTGTCGCCATGCAACCGTGTCATAATGATGCCTCTTTCTTCCTATGTCTTTTTATTTCTAATAGGCGCCGGTATAAAAAGACAACAGCATTCTTTAGTACGACTCATAGTGACCAGGAACTTCTTTGAACTATTTTGCATTAGCATGCAGGAGCTAATGGCGGCGGAAGGCATGGCAACACAATAATGCACTCTTGACTCCAAAGGTGGAATGGAGCTACTTTTGGGGCAGACATAAAAGCTTTCTAAATGTATTCTCCAACAGTATAAAACAATGACCTTTCATGCTAGACACAAGGATGATGATAGTTTTATAAATGACAAAGTGGTTAACAAAGCAGCGGCTCATCAGAAGTAGAATTGTAAAGGGATTTCAGTAAAAGAGGTCACGTCCAACGCATAGTGGAGTGGAGGCTACTTGACGGTACTTGACACCACTCTCCAACTAAGAAGAGTGCACTTTGAATGGTATGTAACACTAATTGCAATCATCTCTTTCCTCCTTGTTTCCTTGATGAGTAGTCTTGTTTTCAGATTGTTGCATTTTTAACTCAAATTGTGCCCTATAGCTGCTAAACAATTGCCTTGACCTCTTTGATGAGATGAAGAATGTTACTTTAGAATTGTTTTGGCATTGGCTAGTGTTAATTAATCCATTTTGCATTTTTAAGAAAGGGTTTTTGTTTACACGTGTCGAATAAAATCGAAAATATTGAATAATTATGACATTTAACTTACTTATTTCTCCATGTTTGACCTCTGTTTGTTTTGTTTTATTTGCTGACATTGAACTGATTGCTCCTTCTTCTCTTAGGATGCTATAGTCCCATAATTTTAGTGTTGCAACTTGTCACATTATTTTATTTTATTATTATTTATTTTTTGTTCGGCTTAACATCTCTGCTTTCCGGGCGGTTTACATTTCAGTCGATCACACTGGAGTTCAGTTGGAGGCAGATCGAGGTAAATGTTTATTGCACACTTAGGGTTGTACTGATGCATTCACAGTCACCAAGTAAACCATACGTACAGCACATCTGCAGTATGAGCTGTGCAAACACATACTGAAGAAATGTCTTGTTCATTGCATTGGTTAGTCACGCAAAAGTTAAGCTGGAAAAATGTAAACGTAAAATTAGTGTGATGTTATTTGAGTAAGAAATCTTGATAATGGTCGGACCACAAGACGTTAACCAGTGTTGTGCTATCCTTGGCTTTCCATGAGTTGCTGTGTATAGCAGGCAGAACATTTATATTTAAGATAAGAAACCATGGTTGTTTATATTTTCCTCAAAAACGTTAAACTCAATACAACTGGGACATCTTTCAATGACCAAACACCATAAATAATGCACTTTACTCTACGGCAGTGGGTCTCAAACTCTTCACATTAAGTACCCCGCTAATAAAAACATTTGTCTTTCCAAGTACCACCTTTATGCCGATACAGATCTATGCCATGTTAAGTTTTATATCTATCTTCCTATCTGAATGCTTTGCTTCTACTTTCAAATTACATTTTAGATTCCTCAGCTTTTTAAGAGTCCAAACATTTAGTGGTATGGTAAAGTGTATTATAGAAAAGTTGAAGCAGAAATCAATAGTCCTAGATTTTGTCGTTATCAGAGATTCTCAAGTACCACCACAGAGAACCCCACCAGTGGTACCTGTCCCACAGTTTGAGAACCACTATGTGGAACATTGTGAAACAGCAACGTTTCTGCTAAATTTTGGGTTTCTATGGTGGTCTCATGAATGTACAATCCTCGTGTGGGAGCCCGCCGGCCATCGCCTGTTTACATGTGCGTATTATCTGTGAACAAGTGGAGCGTTTGTTGGCAGACACAGCCCGTGGCCTCGTCGGTGGCTGAGAACGAGATAAAGAGACATCTCGGATCGGGCTGCGCTCCGACAAAAGCCCGGCGCCGAGAGATGAAGGCGTAGCGTTTGATGTGGGAGACGGCAGGATGCTCCCACTGCCGGCTGTAGTTCTGCATACCGGGTCCGATAAGAGAGCTGCTCGTGGATGTCTCGTACACGGCCGCCGAGTGAGACGAGTGGAGCGCTCACTGAATTCAAAAGTTCAGCCGTGACCTTTCCGCCTTGTGCTGTGGGTGTGTACAGTGGAGCTTAAAGTGTAATGTCGAGCATCGGGGAACCAGTCTTTCTAAAATGTGATTCAATACCAGATCTTTGTTGTAAAAGTAGACTTATCGAACGAGTGGATTAAAGTTTTTCAGATGATGTAACGGAATATAAGAACTAGCAATTCAGACAATGATATAGTTCTCATAATTCTGTCCCCGAATGTTCAAGTTTCGCTTGAGGAGCTGGAAACACAAATGTAAATGACGCAAAAGTGAGAGATCATGCTTCATATGCATCAAATTAGAAACAGTTGTTGTATAATGAGATCTTAGTAGTGAGGAGAAACCTACTATTTCAGGTCAGTTTAGGATTTGCATTGTGATTTTATTTCGGGCATGGATTTAGCTGTAGAATGCCTTAAAGCTCCACTACCTGATTTCCATTTTTGGACATAATACAGTTAGGCTCCACTCAGCCCCGAAAGCAGCCGAGGGACCTCTCCTGCTTCTCTTTCATTAAAAAAAAACAAAAAAACGGACCAATTTTTCCTCCACAAAATAATATTACGTCACAAAAGTTTACAGCTTACCAACAGATAAGCTGCAACTTTATGCATCTTGTTGTTGATGTCATATCTTTTTCAATGGTCTGAACCTACAGGGGGACTACAGGGGGTTTTGTCGTCCCACTGCTTCAGGTAGGACGACAAAACCTGTATAAATCAGCTGACAAGACACGTCACAGTAACATTACAAGACTCTTCTGCAGGAAGTTTATCAGTCGAGTTGTGGATTACCTAAAGTTACATTCGAAGTGATGCTGTACATGCCTTTTTAAACCTCACAATGGAAGCATGACTGTGTTGAGTGTCCTGTATTGATAATAAACTTCTTCTGCCTACGACATCCAGAAAGTCTCCAGCTTCTTTCTCCTGTGACTCTTCTCAGCTCCAAGGGCAGCTCAAACATTCTCTAACAATGACAAAGTGTGACTAATGTCCATCATGCTGCATTGTGGTGGCATTATCACGATTTTATTCTATTTTCACCTTTCGACCCGTGACCCTCCTCTGACCTATCACTGCTGGATAAACTCTGAGATGCACCATTATAACTGTTCACCCAAGCTCATTAAGTGAAACATACTCTTGAACCAACAAATGCTAAAGCACAAGACGTGACCCCATCGTAACCTCATAGAAATCGACTGTAACCAACATCCTTAAGTCTGTGAGGAAAGATAGACTGTAATCACCTCGAGACAGGGAGGGATTTTAGTTGGAAAAGTTTAGTTGAAGTAAATAGTCATCATTTCCCTTGAATGCTACAGAAAAACGTCTAATATCACATTGAACCATAGATTATTGTAACCCAGTGTATTCCATTTCATTCTTGGGAGGATAAAAAGCATATGGTAGCACCGACTTCTCACTTTACCGTCTCCTTTCTCCATTAATTTTTAGTGTGTGGGAAGGGTTAGAGGCTTTTTGGGCGCTCCCAGACGTTTAGCCGTACCCACGACTGAACGGAACCGTGGTATTTCAAAGTGACACAATAATAGACTCCTACGACAAGTAAAGTCATCTCGGAAATAAAAAGGGCTGTATATTACTCTTGTATTTCCATAATCGCCTCGGCCTAGTGTCGTATTTACAGCTCCCCGAAGCTACATTCAACGCCCCCTCATTGATATATGATCAGGTTTAAAGGCCGGGATTGTTTATTGCTTTTATTAGCTGCGGACATCCTATTATTTAGGATGACACGGGCTTATCATCTGCCTCCAACAAACCAAACAATCACTCTCTGGAGTCTGCAGAGGTAATAGTATGGTCATTTAAACCTTGACTCTCAAAAATGGGGCTCCAGCACTAAACCTTTTGAGAATAAACAGCATGGTCAATGTTGTGCTAAGATGTTGCCTTGGTTAAGCAGGCTAAAATAATTTGATAAAGTTGGGGTTTATATAACAACAGTGTTTGGGGCGGAAAGAAATGTATTTGGCGCTACTTCTAAACTAGTCCTTCCTCATTTTTTCTCTAAAGGTAATTTGTAAGAAAAGATGGAGGGGTGTTTTTTTGGAACTTTTTCAAGATAAGTAACAAGTTAAAGTGGATCCAATATTCTTTGCAAATGGCACTTTAGAAGAGAGAGAGAAAAAAATATTGGGATAGTTAACTGTGATATATAATAAAAATAAATATATTGGCAATGATTGTATGGTGGATGCCCTTCCTGATGCAACCCTTTTCAATTGACCAGCTCAGAGACTGTGGCTGGAGTTGCTCCACCGGGGATTCGAACCTGGGTCTTGGAGGCTCATCTGGTAACGAGCATATTCACATAAAGTGACCTGTTTGAGTCTGCCTCTTACTCCATTTCATTCCTGCCTCTCTCTCTATTTCTTGTCTATTTCCATTGTTGCTATTAAGTTAGTATTAAAAGTCAGGGATGGGAAAAAAAGACAGAAAAAAGAAATTTCACAGATACACCTGGATGGACTTGCCAATTCATCAAGTTAATGGTAAACAAAGTGTATGAATATGGGAGTGTGTTATCATTGTAAACTTTATTTGACATGAAGAAAAAAGAGAAACATGCATTGATTTAGATAAGGTTTATGTTTGGCATTTACTGCTAAATAACAAAAACAATGGCAATATGTCGTGTTGTTCTGTACGAAACTGCTACATGAATACTACATAGATTTCAAATGTATTTTGCCACTCTGTCTGTGTGTAGTCCATATCTCACTACTGGGCTGGCCTTGTGACGCAGATTCTTTTGAAAATACCACTTTCAGAAACATCATTTGGATTTTAACTGTTAATGTTCTACTGTGACTTTCAGTTCTACTATTATAATTTTCCTAAATCTTATTCTTAAAGCAGAATCCCAGATTTCTGGTAGCTAATGTCCTCTGGTCCATTGAAAACGTATTGTGCACACAGCTCATGTTCTTAGTTAAACGGTAAAAGGCTTTGTCTAATTAAGCCGCGAATGCCAAACTGTTTTGTTACTGTCAGAATAAAAGTTAATGAATTCTGGTCGGGCTCCAGCTGACTGTAACGACACCACCGGTTGGAACTCCCGCAGCTCCCAACGCTTTCTGTGCCCTTTCCCTGCCTCTACACCCACTCAGCCTCGCATTCCCTCAACGTTCCAAACAATTACAGACCTTAACAACAAATGCCAATGTAGCGCTACTGCGGTCAACGCGTCTGGAATCCCTGGAGTCAGCAGTAACGCGCTTTGTACTCCGGCCGACTGCGGTTCTTTGGTCTTAATTAAATCACAGCCGTGTTTTTTTTTTTTCTTTTTCTTTTTTTTTCTTGAAGGAATCTAAAGTTTTATGAGGCGCGGATTTACGGAGGCATTTCTCGAACGTCTAGCAGGGAGCATATGGGAGGCTGAACATATACGAGTGCAAAGGGATGATCAGTTTTGAAGAGGGAACATAATTAAAGGCATATGAAGCTTATTCCGCCATGCGTGTCTTCATCAACACTAAAGGTTATCCATATCATTAATTTGGATGTACTCTGCCGCTGCGGTGCGTTTCATCCCACTGACGTAGTTATCATTCAAATTTTATCAAGCCTGGCGCTCTGTTTTAATCTTCACATTCCTTCTTGGTAATTAATGTCACTGACCCCTTTAAAATCAATCAGAAAAATCTCCTAATGACAAAGGCTCGTCTTGGCTCCTAATGACTACCATCAGTCACGTTTTTATCCATCGATATGCTATTCATCATGGACTCCGCTAATGATTCCATAACAACATGCCAATACCTGTTTAAGAGGGGACACATATGCCTTTAGATTCTATGGTATGGACACACTACTAGAGATAGGAGAAATTTTGATCAAATTTAAGGCCTCAAACCTGCCACAGTGAAATTATTGATGATTATATGATCTAATGTAGCAATAAATGCAATGGATGTGCTAAATGCATCCGGATTTGTGGTTGCATTTGGAGGCGGTATCCAGAAGTGTTTGGATCCCTCTGGAAATGTGTGTGAATGCGGACTCCATTTTAATGCTAACTTTAAGGGTTAATGGTAATTGTATTGTAATGGCAAATCACCCGCAAACTTTCCTGTGCATCTTAATAACAGTGATTGGTTGCACACAGCAAACATGATTAAATCAGTTTGAAAAAGGTAGAAAAAGTTAACAGTCAAAAAGTGTTGTTTTTAACTAATCAAAAGCTGCAAAGTGAGGATGAATGTGAACTCATAAATTCCATGTATGAATGCAATAAGACACAAGACGGCCAGAAAAGACATCCAGAAAAAACGGAATGAATCCAAGGCTTATTTTTAAAGTCACTTGAAGTCTTTTTGCAAATTAGTGTCAACAATAATATGGCTAATAACACTCTGTTCATAAACTGAGGGACAGCTGTGTAAATATGTATTATGTGCCTGGTAAAAGAACAAATTTAGATTGTGAAATGTGTGTTTATACTGTTATCATTAGTGTTTCTGCAGGTTTTTTTGGTCTAAAATGGAGTGTAATCAAGTGACTAGGCTTAACTTGTGTGTTCTCAGGTGTTAATACTGGTGTTAATGTGGAGCCAGGCCTGGTTTTAGAACAAAATGGACAGAGTGGATCTAAAACTAAGGAGGGTGCAGTTGTGACTGTGGTGTGTAAGTCTTGTCTATGTGGAATATACAGTATATATTGCACATATTTGAACTGTAGGTAAAACAATGTGTCTTCACTGAGTATCAGTGAGTTCAACTTATTGGCCTGGCCCTCAACTAGTGTGTCAGATTCTAATGTGGCCCTTGGGGAAAAATAATTGCCCACCTCAGCCTTAGATAAACAGTATTTAACATTCACTCTGATCTATTTTATTCTTGCAATATTTTGACTGTACATTTTAAACAAAGCCGTAATGACTGATAAGAAATGGATAAAATAAAACGATATAGAGAGAGAAGACTAATATAACTAACATAATATCAGCATTTGTTTCATTTGATGATTGCAGCTCATTCAGAGTTTTTTTTTTTTTTTTAATGATAAACTTTGTGAAATGGGGCTGTGTTCATTTTGTTAGATTTGAATAAAAAGCTGCTGCACCAACATCACAAAGAGGAACTTGTTAAACAATTTCTAGTGACTAAAAAAACAAAGTTAATGTTGTAAGGCTAATGGACTAGCAATGAGACTCCAAACTTCTTATTTATTGTTCACTGTAAATAAAGCGATGGTGTGATCAATGGTCGCCATAAACAAGACTTACAAAGAAAGATACAAAAATATGACATATGACCATTGTTTTCCTATTTCCATGCCACTGTCTTTCTAAGCCAACGCTCATTCTGTCACAGGAACATAGCTTCATTTATAAAGGTCCTTTTAGAGTCCACTACTGCATGCCAACTTAACTTAACAGCTTAATCTGGTGCAACATCACACAAATAAAAAGTATTTTCTTAATTACGTTTTTTAGCTTTATGGAAAACCAGTGAGTAACCCAGAAAGGAGGCTTATCAGTGATTAAATGACTCTTGTGATTTCCACTGTGTAAGCATTAATTGAAGTTAATAAGAGCAAAACTTGCATATAATAGGTTTAAAAGCGTACAAGAACACCACATAAACAGACAGCAACCTGGCTTTTATTCCATCACCACTGGTGTGTTCTCATACCACAGAGTATAATTAAAAGTTTTTCAGAAGTGCAAATTTGGCCAAGCAGCTACAAAAAAGTCCCAGGGCGAGGTTTGGAGGCACCTCATTATCTGATGGAAGGGAAGACGCCAACAGCTCGACGGATTCCTGCCAGGATAAAAACGAATGGGAAAAAGTGAAAAAAGCCGACAAGTCATTTATTAAATGATGGCTGCTTTAGTGGAAGCTGCCAGACGTCGGCAGACACTCACCTCAGTCCGAGTAATGCTAGGCCTTTGACACAGTATTTATTACACACTGCTTACTGTTGAGCCTAAGAGTCTGCCATTATTAAGTGTAAGAAGTGGAGTGGATATGGTTTAGAGCAGTAAATTACAGTCCTGTTTCATGAATAGAGCCAGTTGTCAGAGCATGTAGTCATATCACAGAGATTCATGTAACACTGCTGTGGCTTTACCTTAAACAGTGACATGTACACTGGCCTGAAATGTTAGGTTTTTTAAGCGTAAACTGGGCTAACCAGACAGTTTTTCAAATTGGTATGTGTTCAATTTAATAATTCAAAGTTTTTTGTTAACCTGACTCCTCCGCCACATAGAACTGCTCCACAGAACCTAGTGTATTTCGCAGTACCATCTGTGAAGGCTCCCGTTGGAAGCATTTGCAAAACGGAGGCGCTTTCTGTCAAAAACTTGGTGTTGATTGGATGAAGCACCAGTCATAGGAATAATTCAAATGACGTGCCACTCTTTGCGCTTCTTTCAAACAAGAAATACTCTCTATTTCTGATAAAACTGATCGTCAACGCTAACATCTTTCGGCGTAGCCATGTTGATAACAAAGAGGAGAAGAGAGCGCTTGTTGCTTTGGTCAAATTAAAACCCGCCTCTTCCTGTTCGTGCCGCCACATGATTGGTCACAAGAGTCCGGTGAGTCCACGGTTCGACTCAAGCAGTTTGGAAACTCTCAAATCTTGTGAGAATCCAGCTGTAGTGCAAGGTTATAATTTGTGAGTGCAGTGTGAAGTCCTTTCTGCAGCCTGTGAGCACTGATGGTGGCCCTGCAGAGACATGTTGTAGAAAACTCAATTAGGTTTATAAAAAGAAAAAAAAAAAAAGGTACAAGCTTCTTTTCCAGCAGTACTTACGTTTATTCAAGTGTAGGAACAGGAAGTAAGATAACTAGTCTTTTCTTCTAGTTTCTAGGGAGCCTTAAGTCTATTTTCACAAGTTAATCAAATCCTCAGTTTGTCGTTTTGATGTCTTTATACAATAATGAACAAATACAGTTTTTACCAGTGTATTACTTTTTCTCCAATTATACAAGATTTTTGCAAAAAGCTTAAAATAGATTATAAAATACTGTGAATTGTGCACTTTAATGAGTTGTGTAGTTGTTTAACTAATGCTTGGTTTCTCAGTGACAGGTGTCTGTGCCATTCAGTCGATGATACACAACGGTAAAATGAAAATCATATTTGTAGTTTAGATATCATGATTTCACTTGAATAAATAAAAAAGATGATAAATTGTAGATACCCACCCTAAATGACAACCTCACAGACGTATGCTAACAGGGGTCCACACTTAAATGAGTAGTTTATTAGCATTTAAAAGGTGATTGCATTTAGTTTGACAGTTTAATCACCTGTTTATTGTTTATTATCCCCAAAAAAAAAAAGACCTTAAGAGGTGATCTAGGCTTTATAATTAAGGATTTTAATAGATGAGAGTGATTAGCACACAGTGAGATTTTGGCCAATCATAGCTCGCTTCCAGTAAAAAGGAACGCTCCGATTGGTTGACACTGATGTAAACAAAGTACCAACAAAATAAACCAAGGAATGGGTTATTCTGTTGCAAAATCTGCCTTATTTTACAAAAAAAATAAAAAATAGGGAAACGGGTAGCAAATTAAACATGGATAAATGTTGGCAATTCTTCGACTCTATGTTTAGCGATGCAGATTGGTAACATCCAAACTTGAAAGCTTCAGGTAAGCTATTAGAATTATGTGGTGAATAAATTCTTCCAGTTTGACCTTTTTTTTTTTTTAAATAAAAGAAGCAGGAAAGGTTATTTCACTGAGTGATGGGGATGAGACAGGGACACTTTAAATTACATTTAATCTTAGCTCCTATCAGACATATGACTCATTGCTAATAAATACCAAAGTATGGCATTCGTCTCACACTAATGCTAACTAGGAACATTGCTTGGAAGTCATTCTGTGGAAGACAATAAATGGTAACCTCATATTCAAAACTGTATTTGATATCCTTTGTTTGGAACGACAGCTGCCATGTAGATGACATCAAGTTTGAAGGGAGGACATTCTGTCTAATCTGTATTTTCCTCTTTCCAGCACCACATAGATGCAGCATTATAACACTGTAATGTTAATACATCCACTGTCACAGATGATAATACTCATTTGGTGGAGCTATTTCTGGTCTCTCTATTGGCCTGTGAGTCTAGTCTGGGCTTTCATGACAGGTACTTCCAGATCACTTCTCTTTCATCCACATACTTTTCATTTCTGTTGAAAATAGCATTAAAGAATCCTGTGGTAATGACTGATGCATTAGAGGATTTCGACGACGGCTTTGATGCTGCTGGTTTGTCGTCAAGCAGCAGCCATATGGAAATGCTTTATGTGGAGCGAAACAAAAGACGACAAAGGGAAAGCTGGTAACAACATGTCATTGAGAAGAATTAGGTTCTGTCAAAATATGGAAGTGTTAACATAAAATTCACATTCAATTAAAGATAAAATCCATTTTTACATATCAGAGAAATGTAAATGATATCTGAAACTATTATCTGCAGGCTTATGTCTTTAATAGGATAATTAATTCAAACATTAACAGGGCTGTAACAATCCCTCTTCTATATCGGTGCATACATTTTTATTTCTACAATCCAATGTCTCAATTAGTGCTCAGAGAATATAGTATAATGGTGTCAAATTGATTCAAATGAAAAATGGTCTTTTTGCTATTGAAAATAAAAATGTGCTTTCGTTAACCCTTCATTTTGTGCTCAACCTGTGTCCCTTGGCCGTTATTAACTTCAGGCCTCATCAAACATAACACATTTTTATAATTTTTCAAAATTATTCACCCCTCAAATGCAAGTTTTAGCAATTAAAGTCTCTTTGTTTTTTATTTTTGTTTTCGACAAAAAGTAGTTTTTTTTCAGTCTCATCTATGCAAATTGGAATTTTGTCAGGTTATTATCTGAGCTTCTTGAGATTCTGATCAATTTTTACTTTTTGTTCAAAGTTGTGTGTAAATAAATTGCTCCACCTGGGTCCAACTTGAGTCTTGAGGCACAAAAAATGTCATAGTATGGATTTCAAATTGTATTGTGGATGATCCAAAAAGCCTCTTGTGGAATAATGTGGGAAAAGAACTCTGGCACTTTAAGACTATGTAGCTAGTGATGCTAATAGCGAATAAAGTGCTTATAGGAAGATATTTAAAAGCATTTGGCTTAACTTTAATTTACTCCAATATTGATATACTAGTTAAAAAATAGTTTACTTAAAGTACAGAGACAGAGAGGCTTTTTGAAATGTCGGTACTAAATGAAACAATGTTGAGTGAATGTTCTTTATTCAGGAGCTATAGTGGGTTGTCAAATAACTGGAAAGTTGGCGGTTTAATCCTACCATTCACATTGTGTCCTTGGGCAAGACGCTGGACCATAGCATGCCTCCAGTGTATGTGATACTGGAGTTTGAATATGCGCGTGTTAGTAACAGAGAATGGAAGAATGTAAAGTGCATTGAGTGCCAAACCAAAACGAAGGCCGTATAAAATGTGTATGTTTCACTTGCTAAAATGAACTATAAATGTTACATGTAGCCTGGTTCTGTGATACTGCCCCTGCTGCTTTGCCACACTGATACAGACCCACTGTAAACACCCAACTATCCCTCCAAAGTGGTATTTTGGTTTAATTAATCAGAGCTGCCGTTAATAGTGTTTCTATTCCTAGACTTAACGTCAGCTCACAGACTGACTAAAGATGTTTAAATTCAAATGACAGGTTTGCTTCATTTTAGAAATAAGGGATGCATGGAGGGGTTTGCTCCTGCCTTACCTCGTGGCATGTATGGTATTGTTACAAACAGACCTCTGACATCAGTTTGAATTTAAATTTATGGAAATAACCCATGGGACCGCTGCATTAATGTTAACCTGTCACATTATTATTGCATTTCCTAGTCATGCACAAATGCACATTTATAATCAATACAGTCAAAAGTGCTTCTAGACTCTTGTGGCCTTAGACAGAGGGGACTTTGGGACCCCTAAAAAAAATCAATGCACATTAATATTTACACAAGCAAAAAGATTACGTCCAAACAAGCTGGATGTGGACAGTACCATTAAGTTGGTTCCCAGCATCATTAAACAGTTCTTTTTACTAAGCTTTGTTACAGATGACATTATATTAAAAATGTATTTTTAATTTACTGACTTGACTGTTAATTGTGCATTTGCATTAATGCTGGGCCATTAGCTGAGGTAAAAAAAATATTTAGCTGCGAACATCTGTCCAGCAGAGTGAAGAGTCTTGGTTTAAGAGCAGATGGTTTAAGAGAGAAGTGAAGGAGGGCATCTTTGTTAAAAAAAGGAAAAGCCCTGTCTAAAGGTCTAAAGTCTCACTGTAAATAGGACATTAATGGGAAACAACTCTCGCTCCAGCACTCACATTACAACTTCAACTCTATATGACTCTGAAACCAGGGTTTCCAGACTTTAGCTTTCATTAACTTTTGTCTAATCACAACAAACTCAGGCTAAACCCCTCCCTCTGAGGGATATAAAACTCAGCACTCTTATCAGTTGAACTTAGAATCAACAAAGTCCTTTGGATGAGGGCCAAACATCTTAGCCTACATCCAGATGTCTTCTTTGAAACCGTAAAAACCTTTTTTTGAATATGTACTGGATGACTAAGAACCTCCACAGACATTGTTACAAAAAATACTATTTACATACCATTATTAGTTGCTTTAACATCTGAATCTGCAATGGATAATACAAAAAATAAAAATAAAAATCCTTCTATCAAAACATAAAAGGTTTGGAGGTTGTCTGTAGGCTGCCCAATGTTAACTTCCACTGCATTGCCTTCTGCTGATGATATATGGTTGTGAAAAGTTGCTTCCACTCAAACTGTGAGGTTTATACAGGGACAACTAAGGTTCTGAATGTCCAGCACCTTTACCGACATGACCTGGCCACTGTGAAAAGGCTTTTGTATGTCTTTTGCTTCTGCAGCCAATGTGCTCCAAGGTTTATGTGTAACATGTGCCTTTCCATCACTGTCTGGTTATATCTTTTGCAGCTGAAAAGGTGTCCCCAATACGTTCATGAACAGATGTCTACGGAGCCACTGCAACAAACATACAGGTCTCATCTTTTCTAGGTTTCATTGGTATTGGCTTTGGCCCCTGCTCTGTTCCTCTGCGTTCTCATCTCCCCAGGGGACACAGGGGGAACTGCATGAGGTAAAAATACCCGACTCCTGTGAGAAATAAACAGGTGACACCTTGCTGCGATGAAACACAGATGGCCCTGCGAGGAACAGCTTGAGAGCACACAATGGTCCGCAGTCGCCTTTACTACATTAACACCTAAACACAAAGGCTCTATATCATCTCCCTGTGGAAAAACAATTTCAAGGTCTATTTGTCTCATGAAAACTCAATGATGCATCCTGATTCTACAAGCTTTTTAAAGGGAAAACTTTGTAACAATCCAGGACATAGATTTCGAGTCACATTTGGAGAGAATTGTTATAGTTTTTCTTTATATAGATAAATCACATCGGACCACTTTAATAGAATCAACATTGTCACAATTCGGTCTGTTTTCAAACTGCGTCCTAATGACCAAATCAAGATCAACTTCATATTTTTTTTCCGAGAGTGAAACGCTTCATACTAAAATAAGCAAACTTCAACAGAGTTTATTGTAAAGAGGCAATCCACTGCACTATAAACCAAAGACCATGCATTACGTTGATTAAGATTGCAGCGTGGGGCATGCAGACACTCTGTCAATGTGGTAAACCTGCTGAAATTGCAAAGACGTTGAAGTTATTATAAGCTCTATATTGTAGGTGTTAGTGAAATGCGGTGGATAAGCAGTGGTCAAGAGTGGAATGCCTGCAGGACTATAATGTACTCAGGCCATGAGGACCAGTGTTCTTCTGGAGGCAGTATATAAGAAATCCAGATGGATAATCGCCACCTATTTTCAGTCCAAACATTCAAAGCCCACCATTAGGTCTATGCACCTAAGACCATATGCAGGTCACTGTAAATGGCATTATTCACCATGATGTTTTATGACACATTACCTTGGCCACCCATAAATGCTCACTTTGAAGCGAAATGTGTCTGGAATCCTTTATCTCACAGCCAGTGCCAATTGTGTCCAACTAATCGTAACTTACTTCCTTTCAATGATTGGCTGTGTGTCCAGAAGCAGTTTATTCTGTGTTTTTTGGTGCTGCCCCTAATCCATACCAGTGGTGGGCAAACTAAGGCCCGGGGGCCACATGCGGCCCATTGAGCTGTGTAATGCGGCCCGCCAAGCATTTACAAATTATTTATAATTTAAGACAGCATATATTTGGCCGTTTTCCTTCAATGCCTTGTACTTTTGCTAAAGGTACCATCATATCTACAAACAGAAAATATCCATTCACACTTCAAGTTTTTAATATGGAGTGGACAGAGCTATTTTATTCCAAGTTTATTCAAGTCCAGTCAGTACCATATGTCTCATTTGCCAAGAAACTGTTGCAGTTTTCAAAGAACATAATATCAGCCGCCACTTTTCCATCAAACATTATACTAATCAGTCTGTGCAAGAAATTACAATTTACAGGTTTACTCATGCAATTTGTATTAGTTTATAGTTGACTGGTCCGGCCCATCTGTCAGAGTTTAAAACACACTGTGGCCCTTGAGCCAAAAGGTTTGCCCACCCCTGGACTATACTAAGGCCCAATCCCAATTCCAAACTAAGATTTTAAGGGAACACACTTTAAATGAAGGGTTAAGATAAATTCGCTGACTCTGCTACTGTGAGAGAGGTGGAAAAAGTCATCAAAACTCATTTCAGCAACAAAAAAAAAAAAAAAAGATTTTAAAGCAGTCCTGTTTAATTTTCCCTGAATCTTCTCATGTATGTACGAATCTGTTTTCTCCTCAAAAATCGCCTTAAATAATCGCTGTTACAAACACAGGTCACAATCTTGTATTTGCAGAAAGTTTAAATAGTTTTATTCGCTTATGCATAACAGCGATGTCTGTTTTTTCGTCAGTATCAGTTGATATGTGAGACTATATGAGAACTATATGAGACTATATGATACAAACTTGAATATGTTATGTTGTATAAAGTATGTTATATGATATATTTTAAAGACCTTATATTAGTATAGATCCATGCAGCCACATTGTAGTGTTGTCTCTTTTCTTAGGGGCATAATCATAGCTTAGCATAGATTCTTTCGAAGATCAAGGGGTAAGGCTAAGGGGTAAGACTTCGACTTCTTTTTTTCAGTGGTCTCCACATATCACATGTTTAGTTTGGCGGAGATTTTTGCGCCGAATGCCCTTCCCGATGCAACCCTCTTTATTTATCTGGGTTTGGCACAAGGGGAATCGAGCCGCCTATCTCCCACACAAAGGCAGTGGTTCTAAGCACTTCACCAAGGAGGAGCGAGGCTAATTTTTAGTATTGAATAGAAAACTGTGGCCGGAAGGATGGCCGGCCAGGCAAATGTCACGTATAATGCATTTTTACTTAAGAGGACACGCATGTAGGAAAGTCAAGGACACTGGTGCCTTCTATAAGTGTTCATCTTGTAAAACCAGTATATGTTGGCTCTGTATAGGTATGTATAGCGCTGTAAGAAGAGAACAAAGGGCTGCTGAAGCACCTATCCGTCTTCCTGAGAAATCCCTTTCAGCGCAGGAGTGAGATATAGACCGGTGCGGTGACAGGGAGCAGGCCTATTTTCCCTGTTTCAGCACAAAAAGCAGGTAGGCGCCGGTGTACACGGCAGAAACACGGTCATTTGTTTAAGAACAGTCGACAGGAACACGTTTATTTGTCACGGAGGACACGCGGCGAGAGCGAGTGATTGAGCGGTCCGCAGCGAGTGACCCTGCGCACGGATTACACTGGATTGAAACGGCAACAACAAAGACACCGCTCAATTGGATGCTAAGGGAGCAGGAGGCTTTGTTTCCGGCCTTCAATGCAAGGACCACAGAAGAGCACTGTTGCGTGAGATGTGTGCCTGCTCCTACTTTATCCCTCTAAATATATTCAACAAAAGAGCAATGGATGTTATTGTGTTATTTTCATAGTTGTTCATCAGTTGTATTTAATAAAAATACATGTCACGATTTCTTTAGACGCAGGAGCAAAAATAGAATCCTGTTCATCTTCAACTGGACTGAATGCATTTGACTGAATAAAAGACTCAGACTATCAGCCCTGACCTCTGACCGCATTGATCCGCTGCACTATAAACCCTCATTTATCTAGGGAGGAGATAGGCACTGAGATTTTCTATAGCAGCTTTTAAAAACCTATTCTTCTTCTTCAATATAAGAACTATTCATCTTCAGCTGGAGGTCTCCATCTTGACACCGGTGACCTTTAACATCAGCAATAATTAATTATATTATCATAATTTCTAGAGGCTTAAGAGTCTAACAATGTTAGGACTAAAGCTAAGATTAAGCCAATGCCAAAGAAGGACTAATCCAAAACTAAACTGCCTCTTTTCTTTTTGCATGCAGTGATTTGTTGAGTTAGACATTAGATCAAATACGAAAAAATATACAGGTTTAGTGTAGTGCTTTTGCCTCCACATTATTATTATTTCATTGTTAAGGGAGGTTCTACATAGCAATGCATGTCTTTATTTGTAATTGCAAATTACAAGGTCTTCAATATGCTTGTTGCTCCAGGCTGTACATATACAATGGTTATGTCACAACAACAAACCACTGAGCTGAACAACAAACTGTACAACACAAAAAACACACACAAAACGAGAACCAAAACTCGAGATCCAATACTCTTTGACTGTCTTTGATCTTAACATGCATAGACTACTATTATTCCAGTTTAAGCATCAATGGAAGGCACAGATTTAATATATGAGGCCTTTTATGACCAGTAGCACTATGAGCAACATGCCAAACTGTGAGGCTAGGTTGCTGACACTAAGAGGTAGAAGATGGATGAAAGAATGAATGAATGAATAACCTGGTAGATTTGGGTGATGCATATAATGTCACAAAACCTTATACATTTAGGTAAATCCACATCATAGGCGTTTATAGGTGCAGTGTTGTAAGAGGAAAAGAGGGAACAATCAGGTCGTCTAATGGAGAAATTGTTAAGTGCAAAATCAAAAAGAACATAAACAAAATGTGAATAGCAAAACAAAATGAACTTTACATGGTTACGGCATTGTTTATTCAAAGAAACAACTGCTAGCTCTCCACAAACCTGAGCTAAAATCCCCAAGGAGCCAAGGAGGCATAGGAAAGGGTGCTGTCTACAGAGAAGACATCAGTGCCATTTTTGACTATCTCAACCACACACAATACAATGAACTGGTTTTGCAAATGACAAAAAGTAAAATGGAGACACATCTATGTCCATGTCTACTAAGTGTTAAGGTCAGTTCAGAAGTGGTACACTTTTAGTTGTATTTCCATTGTCAAAATAAGTAAAAATGGTTGTCATAGAATACCATAGCAAACCATACCATAAAGTAGTTTCACTTTTGGCACCCTTTTGTTGTCATAAGTGTGTCAGTTATGCTAAGTGCTGTAACAAAAGAATAGGGTACTAATTTCATGAGGAAACGGGAAACACATAAACAGTAAAAGATAAAAACACTGTGAAACACTGCGGAAGTCAAAATGCAAAAGAGTAGCTCTCTGTTGCTTGATTGGACAAAAACAAATGCAGTACCCTGACTACATATGTTTTATGCTTGCATCATTTTCATATCTCCAGAAACCAAACAATTCCAGTGTTGATTTTTTCCCCCAAATCTACAGAGCATGAATCACAACAAGAGACACAGACACAGCTTCTATTCCTGCTGTGATGCATAGGGTCTGATCTGTTCCCAAACTGGCATTCCCTGGCACGGCACACAGGTTATTTTCTTACCAGTTCCTGTCAAGTTTTTTGGAACTATGTGGGTGAAGCCGACTCGGAAGTGGGCGAAGACCTTTAGTAACACTCGGACAGCGGTGCCGTTTTAGTCAAATTGTAGCTCAGGAGAGAGTTAGCTGAACTGGCTGACCGCTGTAAGAGTACAGTGCATGTTATGAGGTCAACAAACTCGCCAAAAACAACTTATAAACTCTAGTCCTAGACCACACATGTCAAACTTAAGGCCCGGGGGCCAAATGCGGCCCTTTGCAATGCTGTATTTGGCCCTTCAATTTGAAAGATAATTTTTTGGGGACTTTGCAAAATAATCAGAGACAAAATGCACTAAATTATTTAATTATAAGTTATGTAATAGCTAAGAATGCCACCAAAAAATGACACTTAACAGGAATAATCATTTTAAAGGGACAAAAATGGGGCTTAAAATGAGTCAAAGTAGCACAAATTGAAGTGGATTCACAAAATGATGATAACAACAAACTGATGTGATGAAGACCAAAATGAAGGGGAAACCTTACATTCAAACACTGTAAAACTTAATAAAAGATACCCAAGTGTCACAATTGGCCTCTTATTTCTTATTAATATTCTTATTTACGATTATATTATTATTGGGGTGCACGGTAGCAGAGTGGTTAGCTCCTCTGCTTCACAGCAAGAAGGTCATGAGTTCAAATCCCAGCCAACCCAAACATCATGTCACTGTGGGCTCCCTCCGGGCAAAGACCCCGCCCAGGGTGCACCCCACGAAAGGCCCAAGCTGCTGGGATAGGCTCCAGCCACCCGCAACCCCAAAACAGGACCAAGCAGTAGAAAAATGAACAATTATATTACTACATCATATTACTATCCCGGCCCCTTACCAATTTGAGTTTGACACCTTTGACCTAGACAAACAAGACCCATAAGCATAATTTTACAAAATGCAGATAGCAAAAAGCAAACTTGAGGCTACAAACTTTGAAACTTTCGTAGCATAAAATCGCTGATGGCAGCTGGGGCTATAGATCCAAGAGGACCTCATTAATATGGCACACGTGGAACCAGGTTAACATGTTTCTCCGAGAGCTCACTTTTTTGCAGGTGCATACTAAAATCGTCGATGGGTCCGGCACAGGTGCTGAATCACCAGCACCGCAGCAATTAATCCCAACATTTTGGACAGGCTCCAGCTTTGAGGCCCTCTGATTCATTCAACCCCTTTTTTTACATTAATATTGCACCACGGCTTGATATACAGATTGTTAAAATTCCACGACAAGATGATTTTGCACCATTTTCCGATTTCTAAACCTTATCTCATGTTTGAATTGGGGACAACAATAGACGGTGTAAGTCATGTCAGAGCGTATTTGCAAACGATCAGTCGTAGTTTGCCAAATTGCTAGTTGGGTTTGATGAGAAAAGCAAACGTTTATGGCGCTCGTGTATCATTACGGTGATTGCTGTCGGTGTGAGATTACTGGGCTTGTGCACAAACTGTCAGCACGCGACGGATGACCCAACAGAGTAGCGTTGCCATGGACACGAGGCTCCGAGCTGAAGCCGGGAGCTGTTTGGAAGATGTCAGCTCTTATGTTAGCAGCCATGTATGTCCGTGGAAAGGTGTAGTGAGCCCCACAGCCTTGTTAAGAGACGAACGGCAGGACATTGAGCTGTTTTATTCGGAAATATCCCTGTGTCGGTAATGTAACAAAATGTCAATTGTGTGGTTCAGTTCAGTTACATTTGTGTTGTCCATTTTCAGATGTCTCCATTTGGACCAAGACAGTGGAATGGTTAGTAAAAGGTATAACTATTTTGTTGATTTGGTGAGATGCCTTCTCACGAGATGGAAATGTGTCTGCCACCATCCTCTCACATTTCTGTACTTGAGAGTTCAGACTGTATACTTCAGCTTTAGTTTAGCATGCTTTTCTATTTCCATCATGCTATTTGGAATCACCAGGGCCTATTAAAGTAAAAAAAACAAAACAAAAATTTGTCTGAAGTTTTCAAGATAATAACAATAATAATACTAATGCCATTGCGACTATATTTGGAGACCTTTCCAAGCAAATGCTGAACCTCGAAAAACCCCAAATATTTTTATTTTTATATACATATGTGTGTTATATAAGTTATATATAAACATTTATTTTACTTAAATTGAAATTGATGTCACAACACAGGGTCTTTGAGAATTAATTTTTGGTCAATTTTGTTTTGATTAGATGATTTCACTTACTTTGAAAGTCTTCAAGTTAGCTGGTCATTGGCCCTTACCCATTCTCTTCTGGAAAATTCTCTTGTCTTTGTGAAAAAGGTCCTGGATCCCTTCCCTTCTAAGCAATTTCAACCCAAATCGTGTTGGACTAATTGTAAATATTTGTCTGAAATTGAGGTGGGTTTTATGCAATGGCTCAAACATTTTAATGTCTTTTCTTGATGTCCTTAGTTATTCAAGACATATTTAAGAAAAGGACTTGTGTGTCAAGGGAGAAAGTCCCTTGGATGAGAAATGAAACGTCTTCACCTCAAACCTACGTTGAAAAACCTTTTCTTGTCTTTTCTTGATACTAATCTGGGTATTCCTTGTCCAGAAACAGTTCATTAGGCGTCCAGTGGCACTGCATCTTGAAAACCCAACCCAGTTCAAAAAGACCACACTAATTCTTTGCATAAAATAGAGAAAGGAATAAGAAAGGCCCACCAGGATAGAACTAAACAGTAAGGCTCGGTAAAAACAAGGCTTTAAGTCATATTATAATATATAATACGCACACATAGTTGGAATAAATAGAGGAAAAGAAAACTGCATATAAAGGTCTTTTGACTGAGAGATTGAATTATAATGCCACTTCGTTTCCATCTGTCACTTTGTGCAGGAAATGGCTCCAAACATGTTTGACATTTGAAAGTGTCGCTCTCAACACAGCTCCACTTTGTCAACCTTTACTACAGCTATAGTGTGATTTGAATTATCGCCCGGAGCTCGTCGTGGATAAATATAAAACAAAAATAACCATTTGCTTTTATTTGCTGGATATTTTGATGTTTTGAATAGTCAGTCATGTTTCCTGGGGCAAAAACATAAACAGGAACGGACCTGAAATGCCACGGTATCTCGACTGAAATCTTTTATTCAAAGGAGGGAAAAAAGAAGCAGCTGCGAGGCAACAAAGAGCAACTCGCATTTGCATGACTCTCCAAGTCGTATTAGCAATCAGGAAGTTGTGCAGAGGAGCGCGCAGGAAGTGACTTTGATAGGATCAATCAGGCACAATATGCAGCGTGATGAATATGCAGCTAAACACGGCTTGGGCTTTCACTGGAAGAAAAAGAAACTCAAGCAGTTTTAATTAAAATTCAGAGAGGCTCAACTGAAGCATCGAAGCGGCGACCACAACAGGAAGCAGGAAACCTCTGATTGAAGGGACATCAAAGAACGCAAATAATATGTGCATATGAATGAAGACTGTGAGAACGTTTGATTTACATATGATTCCAAATGTGCGGAGTGGTATAAAAGCAGCGAATCATTACGGTCATGTGAAGACTCCAGCAATGACGGGAAAATCTTTACGCAGAGAACAGCCTGTCAAGCGTTGGCTGTTAATTGGGAAGAACAATTGATATTTAACAAGGCTTCACAAATCTGATGAAATATTTCCGCGCACAAACATCACCTCTACGAGTACTATTGAGTCTTGGAGATATTTTCCGTATTTCAAAAGGGTAGAGGAGATGCGTTCCAGCCTTTACGCCGCCTCATCACTTTGAATTCAAAGGTGCCGCAGCTCCAGACACAATCCAAACTCGACGGTGTGAAGTTTAAAGGACGGCAGAACTTTTGGGTCCTTTGATGAAAAGGCCATTTGGAAGTGTCTGTTCTGTGCATAAAAAAAAGGTGCGACATCAAACGTGAATGTATTTTACCACAAGGCTATACAAACAGGTGAAAAATAACACTGCTGTACCGGGTTCATTTTGGGAAAAGAAAGAAAAGAGAGAAGAAGGAAAATAATTCTTTTAAAAGAGTCAAATTTAAATGATACTGTTGATACTTTTCAGTCATTTTGGAATCAGAGTTTTTCTAATATTTTTGGTGGAAATAAAATTCAAACTGTAGTTACATAAGAATGAATTACTTTTACGTTCCAGTCACCAACCCTATGTATGTTTTTTTTTTTTTTCTTTTTTTCTTGCAGTGTTTCTCTTTGTAAGTATCCATTGCCAGTGCTGGAATAGACACTTTTTCTCTACTGTCGGTAGTCCCCAACTTTTATTTGTTGAACTTTGATAATAAAGCCTTGATGACATCTTAAGATCTTGTTTTTTCACAGAAGATTCCTCTTACAAGATGCTATTAGATAAACAGAAAAATAAACTGGGTAATGTCTCTTAAGTGATAAGTAACTTACTAAATAGCATAGTATAGACCTCATTTATGGTGTCGTTGCATACTGTACTATAGAGCTCCTGGAGATAAAGCCAACCAATCCAAATTGAGGGCGCTGGCAGAAAAGTGCCTCATCTGTATATTGAACGACAGTAATAAACAAAAAACTGTGGAAAAGTATTGAGCTCATTATAGCAAAGAAAAATGAATAAAAAGAGCAGGCTACATGAAGAGGCTAATGTCTTTTCTTCCTGTGACACTGTAGATAATCGTTGTGCAGCTTACTCCAGAATGAATGTGGAGAAGTGAAAAACAGATTTTTTTTTTATCATGTTACTAAAAAAGGTTATATATGTAAAAAAAATCGTATTTAGATAAACTAAGGAAGAGTGATCAGGTCCTGCAGTAAATCTGCTCTGTAACCACTTCAGACCTGAGCAGCTAATAAATGGCTGTGTGTTGTAGATTTATGTCATCGGTCAAGATTCTTCAAAGTGCTGATGAAGTCTATCTGTTAGATATCTACACTAACACTGTTTATATTTTGCTCGCTTTTTCCTGCCATCATGGCCGATAGAACGCATTTCTTCACGTGACGTCCAGAGCTCTATATATACATCAACATTTTCTATGGATATTAAACTATTACACTACTAACTAAACTACTGGGAAACAATACATATGTGGAAGTACAACATTAAATCTATTACATTACTTCAGTTGTATCTACTGTATCTACAAATTCTGTGAGACCTGGCCTTATTAATGGGATATTTCGCTATCTTTTAGCAAAAAAAACCCCAAACATATGAAGACTTACCTGCTTCAGGCCCATCACATCTGATTACAGGCACTGTCAGGCTATATAAAAATACTGTTTATGTATACTGATGGGAAACAAGCATGACTTTTGATGTCATGCTTGTTAAGTATGATCGAGTCTTTGTGAGAGCAAATAGGTGAATGGATGCTTAATATAAAACGCTTTAAGTGCCAATTATTAAGAAATATCGCTATATAAATCCAACCAATTACTGTTTAAGTTGGAAGAGAAATGTCATAACAAGTCACCTTTAACATTAGCTCATAACACAGTAATATGTCAGACTAGGAGAGTAGTATGTTAAGGAAGGAAGGTTAGAGAAGGTGGTTAGGTTAAAGAACAGTAGCATTTTTAGATCTAATACTGTCCTTTCAGAAAATAAAGCTTTTGAACTTAAATAAAACAGCAACTGGAACAACATGACATTTGTTGCAGTTCAAGTTTATGCAATAACTTGACTACCATACTCCTTAAGCCACAACTTTGACCCGTCTGGGGCTGGAGAGTCCACATAATTGACTGTAGGCCGCTGAAGTGAAGGCCATGTGAATTATGACACTTCGATCGGGGTGTGACAGTCGGTGCAAGATGGATGGGTCCTTATGGAGGACATTAGCACCCACCGTAAACAACTCAATGGCCGAGCCGACTACTTAAATATAGTGACCCGAGGCTAGAGCTGGCTGAGGTAACAGACGAGCAACACTTGCTCAAATCACATCCATATTTAATACTGCAGACACCAGAGCTCAGTCAGTCTGCTCACTTCAGCCTTATTTAACCTTCATGGAATCTGTGCATGAGGACTCCACCTTTAAGTCCACCCATGTTACAAAGAGAAGGCACACTTCCCATCATCCCATGAGGCTGTGAATCTCAGCGGTTCCAGTACAATGCAACAGGAAATGCACTTTAATTGGAGTAAAATTGCAATGTTATATTTTACAGTATGTAGTGGTCCAAGAGGTTGGGGGTATCGCTTTTCCAGTTGCAACAAACAGTAGAAGAGTAGAACAATTCTCAACTCACAACTTAATGTCTCAAGTTATGCTTCTGTTTAATGCAGTGTTTCTAATTAACAACTAGCATTGTTTATAAAAAAAAAAAAAAAAAGCATATTTAGCATTCTTTTATCTCGGAATATGACAAAAAGAGGACAAGCTTCCTTTGTAAAAACTAGGCCATTTTGTGTTTTCCTTCTGCTTTTTTTTTTCACCTGAGTAATGATTCTCTGCTGTAGCTCCGACTTTTGGTAACCCTCACTCCAGTTGAAACGAGACCACCATATTTACTCAACATGAGCCCTATTGAGTTATCACATAATATAATGTAAAGTGAAGTATTGTAAGATGTTGTGGTGAGAAGAAGTTTAGCAAATTTGAGCAAAAATGTCACTGACACCTCAGTGTTGTGTTGAATGAGGCGCGTATCTCACTCAGCTGGAAAAAAGCAACTTGATGGCTTTGTCATAGTTTGTGTATTTTTTGCAAGATGCTGTGTCGGGCAGCTTGACAATAAAGCTGAAAGAAGCTAAAAGAAACACTTTTATACTACTGCTACTTCTACTACTACTACTACTACTACTACTACTACTACTACTGCTACTACTGCTAATACATCAGAATTATATATTGCTTTTCAGAGGTTGCAAAGACGGTTTACAATACATACATGAGACAAAGAACAAAACAATGTACAGACGAAACAACAGATTACAAAAGAGGTTATGACAGGTTGTAACACCTGTTGAAAATGTGGGTTTTTAGCTGTTTTTTTTTTCTCGAATGAGTCTGATGTTTGGATCTGTATGGGGAGGGAGGTCCAGAGTGTAGAGTTGCTATGGCAAAGGCTATTTTCTCTCACTCTTTACCTTTACAGTCAGTACACAAAGCACTCATCCTCAGAACTTTCATTCACAGATCTAACAGCTGGCTCTGGTTTGGTTACAGTGTCTAAATAGTATTTAATCACAGATTATTTTCCAGCACATACATGGATGAAAACCAGCAAACTTATAAGATAGGATACAGATGCGCTACACCACCGACATTTATGGAGTAAGTACTGTTTCTAAAGTAACCATTAAGACTTAGTATCTGTTAAATCACACCTGGTTAACTCTTAATACCAGTCAGTTTTGCAAAACCATCCATTTCATCAAAGGAGACGCCTCACATTACCATTGCAACAACCCTATCTGCTTTGTCCAGTCATAAACATGTTCCTAATTAGCAAAGAGATCTACATTTGTGCATTTTGTTGTCTTTCCTCTCAGCTTTACCCTTGCTTTGCTTTTCTTTTTTGCTGGTTTAATGATACTGCATTTTAGTGACCTCCGAAGGAACATAAACCCATTACTTTCGATGTAAATAATTGAAGATGCATGCCAAAGAGAAAGATCTGTGCAAATTAGGCAGAGTGAAGATGACAAATGGCTCTGAGGTAAAATACGAGGATACTGTTCTTTAAGTAGGTCTGATACACTGAGAAATGCTTGGCCGCACTGTGGAACAAATTTGTTTCTAGCACAGCAGGATATGCTGAGTATCCAAGGAGCAATATTTTATGATTAAGTGCTCTAATGACTGCCTTTAAGGGCCAAAGCATCATTCATAATACACTTTGCAAGAGCTTTTCCTGTGCCTGACTGCTCTAAACCAGTCTAACTCCCAGCGTGGCCCCATTAATTCACTATTTGCCCAATCAAATTAGAAGTGGCAGCTAGCATCTGGGTTTGTTCATTCAGGAGGTGGATCTGATTGGACTCGGGGCCCTGTCAGTGCACGCAGCCCGATAAAAGGTTCATACTGCGACCGAGTTGATTGCGCAGCGATGTTTAGGCCGCCCAATAAAGGGGTTGTTATGGTGACGTAACTGACACTAAACCACTGTGTGCGCAATAGGACATCAAATATGAGAAACAATTTTGGGAAGATATGACTTAGGTGTGATTAAGTATCTGCCCCCTTCCTGATTTTTTCCTTTTTGGCACATTTGTCACACTTAACTGTTTTAAATCATCAAACAAGTTTAAATATTACACAAAGATAAATCAAATAAACACAAAATGCACTTTTTAAGTAATGATTTTATTTATTAAAGGAGTTGGAAGTCGAGATGCTGTGGCATGACCAAAAGGCGGTTCATGCTCAAAAACCCTCCAATGTGGCTGAATTAAAACAATTCTGCAAAGACGAGTGGGCCCAAATTCCTCCACAACAATATGAAAGACTCATTTCCTGTTTCCCTCTAACATCTGATTGCAGTTATTGCTGTTGAGGATGGCACAACCAGTTTTTACGTTTTTTTGTTTGGATAGCTTTTTTGCCTTAAATAAAATCATCACTTAAAAACTGCATTTTGTGTTTACTTGAGTTATCTTTGTCAGTTCAGCAAGACAAATATGCAAAAAAAGAAAAAAAAAGGAGAAGAAACAAAGAAGGAGGCAAATACTTTTTCCACAACATCCTAGCTTGAAACATGTAGTCTGAAATTCAATAAGTATATTGCTGATAAAAAAACGGGGAGAACAATTCCTCCTTTCATACAGTTTGCCTACCTAAAACTGTTTTGGACTGTACTGTTATTGAGTATTGGGCCCAGTGACCTTCAAAAGTGCACATCTCTCCAGAACTCATCACGTGGACACAATGTTCCACACATATTTTGTTAGATTCACATCAGAAGTGACAAAATTATTGTTGCAGTTTCTCACATTGTGTCGTCAGCACTCAGCCCTGTCCCAGTAGATTCAAGCTGGTCTATTTTGGCATGAATATATCACTCTCAGGTGTCTATCCAGTTTTGTTCTGGGACTGCTTGTTGCTTCAGTGATGTTGCTTCTCGTTTGCATGTTGTACTTAGCTTCAACACAACTGTACTTGGAAGACATCCTGTTGTAGTGTGGTACATAGAATCAGACAGATCATCTACCTTTGAAGCAGCCCTTGATAGATAATCAAAGGTGCTTCCAGGTTGCGGAATCAAAGGTCGAACTTATTAGAAATGGTTTATAATTTTGATAAAGATCACTTGTAACAGAACCATTACATGGCACTGATGTGATAAAGGAGATAACCTTAAAGTGTACCAGCCGTCTGCCTGAGCCAGGGCACTTAAATGCTGCCACCCGAAGGGAAATACATCATCAACAGCTGCTGCAGGGGACACAGCAGAGGTTATGAATGTCATTATGGTCCTCTGTGGACTTTGTTGTGAACTCATTCAAAGTAGTTCACAGTCACGGTGGTGAAGAGCCTGTTACAAAATATATTCCCTTCTTCAATAAGGTGATGCGGCGGTGGCCACTTGTAATGCTGTAGATAATCAGATAGCCAGGAACACAATGAGGAGCAGTGAACCTGACAGCGCGGAGAGCCAGGATTAGACTACTCTATGAAAACAGAATCACTCATGACAGACACTTGTGGCCTTTCATACCGACAGCTCACAATACAGCAGAGAAAATAACCCTTCCTAGTCATTTCTCTTATCAATCCACTCTTTTCATTTCCTAAGCTCACTATTGAATTTTCTCACTCAAGCTCAACATGGCTGAGAGGATTCTTCACATTGTTATGTGTCATCCACACACTGGGCTTGTCTGGAGGTTTATAGGAACAGTCAAAAGAGTGTTGCATATTAATGCCCCATTTCTACTGAGCTGAACAGTGGCGCAATAACTATTCACTCAGAGAAATGAAGAGAAACGAATAAAGTTTGGATGAAGGGGACGGAAGATTACAATAGAGTTTTGGAATAGCCAGTGAGAAAAAAAAACTGTTAAAATCTGTCAAATTTGCTGTGAATAACTGGCATGTAGATTGTACTATAAATAAACACACACTGTAGGCAGGAGAAAACAAGTTTAATTTTGATAATGAGTGAATCAGACCAAACAAACAAAAAAAACAAAACAAAAAAAGGGACTGTAACAAAATAAGAAAAATTGCCAATTTATGGCAAATAAACGGTATGTTGTATTGTATTGTAGTACTTGAATTTTGCACCTGTTAATTACTCACATTTCTGGATATGTGTCCAAAACTGTATTAAATATTATAGCACTATTAAATGATGTGTTCTGTGTTAAATCTCACAATATTCTATTAGGGACTGGCAGGGGATTACTTTAATGAGTTAAAAGTAATAAGAAAAATCTTTCTATTTTCAAAAACAAAACCAGGTTTGGATCAGTTTTAATATATACTTATAATAAGCGTCTTGTTCGGTGGGATTAGGCAGTTTTATGAAGTTTAACAAAGAAGGAGCAGTTTTTATGTCAACGTGGGCTATTACCGATTAAAGTGTCTCTTTTCAATTTATGGAAGAGTTACAGGAAGAGGAAGAGGGGCAATGTCTGGAGAGACTTGGACTGAAACAGAGAAGAGTGGCAACTGTTGAATTACAAATTAAGCACTGCTCTAATAGTACCATTTGACTTTTTTAGATTCATGGCTAAGTGTATTTACTATTATTTGGGCTTTTGCTGCAGCTTTGTGATAGTGTCAATATTACTAACTTTTGATTTGAATAGTTTTGCCATTGATGACGTATGTAAACAGCGGTCTCTTGCTCTTTTCTGTCAGCTTGTGTCTGTCTTTTATATAATGCTACTTGATGACATTAAAACTTAGAACTATCAGGATTGACCCTAGTATCATATAGACTTTTGCCCTTACTTTTTAGTGTTTTGCTACATTAAAGATCATCCGGAAAAGCTGGTTCTTTTTCACTTTAAACCAAAATGCCTCTTTTTATTAACAACACAACAAGACACGTAAAAAATGTGTACTTTTTGAACATTTCGATTAACTTCATTCAGGGTCCATGAATAAAAGTGAATGAAAGTGAGCTGCACTAAATATTTTTTCTTTGATACTATAAAAACTGCAGAATTTCTAATTAAACATTTCCATTTTGCTGCATAACAGTCCCACATGCTTTCCTCCTTTTAAAAGCATTCATATTGCAGTCTCATTCCTTGTATAAAATGTTTTGGAAGAATTAGCACACGCGGTCAAGGAAAATGCTACCAGTGCCCGTGTTTACTGGCACTTTTTAGCTCGACTCAACCTCTCTCCGACTCACACTGATGCTACCATATTGTGTGAGCACCTATTTTATTTCCTCATGTCTTTTAACAGCGTTGTCAACATAACGTATTAATGTTCTGTGCCGCAAACGCTACCTCAATGTGAAGCGGCGAGCTCCGAGGTCAGCCCCGGTTCATCGGCGGAAGAGAAAAACATTTTACTAAAACATCAACGCGACAATACCGAGAATCAAACAAAGAGCTGAATTAGAACATTCAAAGTAAGATACCGGCTGTGCCTCACACTGAGAGTATCAAGTGAGGTGACGCTGTATAGCAAACACAACACTGAAAGCTGTTGAATTAAAAGATAAGGCTTGGGTATTCTGTGGGCATCTATTGAAATTCACATTTTGACAAGCGTAGATACGGTTGCTAAGCTAGGATACGACATCCACCGACAAAAGCCCAAAATTAGCCTGTTGTCTTCGAATCGAGGCACATTAGGGAGATAAATCTGCCAATCGGTGACTCAGAAGTGTACGTATGGGCACATTTCAATTCTGCGCAGTCTTAATGATGACAATCTATTGATATTTCTCGAAAGAACGCACCGAATCTGTTGCTTCATCCAGTCAGTGCTTAATCACCGCTGACTCCATTCATTCTTCCATCTTCGGTGACATCACGAGCAGATGTTCATATGCAGCGAAACATCATAATGCTTTTGAAACTAAATGAAGCAGAGTCACAATCAATGTTCATTAATTCATAATTAGGCATTTGATACTCGCTGCATATGTGGCTGGCGACTGGTTCAATGCAGATCAGGTTTAATTAGTGCCTATAAACAGAGAAGGAAGTTAAGCGGAGCTGAAAGAAGTGATAGGCCCTGTTTCCACCAGCAGATACAGTTCAGTTCAATGGTATGGCATGTGTATTTGTTACGCGATGAAGAATTAAAATTGCCCATATTAAAGGAATGTGAGTATTAATGGCTGTCTGTAAGTAAGTGTTAAACTTGCAATTAACAGGTGATTGTCTAAAACCCCCAATACAAAATATTCTTTCTTCCAATTTCAATTAACCCTTCTATTTTTAAAAAAAACAAAGTACCCACCGGATCTTTCTCTCGAGCACCGAGCTTGTTTGTGACAATAGAATAAGTTTGCTTTTACGCCACATCCGTGGCTTCTCTATTGGTTCACTCAGAGACTTCATCCTCCTAATTTAAATCATCGTCCAACTAACTTTTTAACAGAAAACAGCACTGTAGCAGAGGTGTCAAACTCAAAGTGGTGAGATAGTTAATAAGAATCATGTGACGGTGACATTTGGAAGCTTTTATAAAATTTTGAATGTGATATTTCATCTTCATTTGAGTCTTACAAAAGTTAGCTTTAACATTAATTTTCTCCTTTCAATGGAAACTGGTTTTAGTTGGATTTGAACAGGTTTTAGATTGATTTCAAAAGGTTTTAGATTGATTAAAAAAGATTTAAGTCAGATGTGAACGGGTTTTAGTATGATTGGAACTGGTTGTAGATGGATTTGGACATGTTTTAGATGGATTTGAACAGGTTTTAGATGGATTTGACCAGGTTGCAGATGGATTTAGACAGGTTTTAGAAGGATTTAAACAGGTTTTAGTAAGATTTGAACAGGTTTTAGTTGCATGTGAACAGATTATTTATCTTTGTAGCAAAAATCAAATCCATTTAAAATCCAATTCAAACCTAAATATCCAAAAAATCACTAATTGTATTGAAGGGCCACATAAAAGGTTGTAAAGGGCCGCATTTGGCCCCCAGGCCTTGAGTTTGACATGTGTGGTCTATAGGGTGCACTCTGCCCCACCACCCACAAAAGTTCTAGGATAAGTTTCAACCACTCTGCGACCCATCAATGAATAAAAGTGAATGTTGCTGTTGCTCATAAATGCTTTGATTTAAGAAAAAATGGACTGCTTTTCTGTAGAATGACTGTTTTGGTGCATTCATGTGGTCCTCTGGAACTCAAAAAAATGGTTTTCCGAGTTGAAAAATGCTCATGAAGGCCTGCTTAAGGCTGAACAACTGCTCAGAAACTTCGGAGTTGCCCGAGGTTCCATGTTGATGTTATTTTTATCATCAACATGGCTGAGGAAAGGAAACAATAAGATATAAGTCATTTAAAATATTTCATACCAACTGTTTTGCACATTGATAACTTGATAATTTGAAAGTACAACTAGTTTTTGTCTGTATAGCTTTTTTGGACTATATACTAAGTTATTATTTATTTATCCTGACTTCCTTAAACAGCGGGGTCACCGAGGTCACTTCCCTCCTCCGCTCCTCGTGTGGCTGTGGCGTGCCCATGTCGGCGCTTCTCGGCAAACTAGACGAACAGTTTGTGGGCTAGAACTGAATCTTTGTCCACTCATCAACGGTGAGTTGTTGGGCGTCTTTCGGTGTCTTGGTTGTGTGGGTAGTAATCATGTTTGGGTTGCTGACTAGTGATAAGCGTCTTTGTTTCCCTGCGACGCTATCCGGCCCATTCAAAACTACGTAGCACCCAAGCTAAATTAAGACTCTTCGGTTGCGCTGGCAGAAATTAAAACACAGCATTTATTGTTCGGATACTAAACACAATTATGGTTCTGATCAAGCCGAATGGTAGATAACCAACTAGGTTATTGAAATCAGTCGTCCATTTGGTCAATTTGAATCGACTTATTTTAGTTTAATAACTTTTTGCACTAAACCTAAAGCGGCTATAAGCTTCTATTTTGTTTCTTCTCGATTATGAATGAACTGACGTAGCTACGATAATTGATCTTGATTTGTTGCGCAACTCTAATAATTAAACCAAGCTTCTGCTTGAGTATTTTGTTCTTTATTGAATAGTTTCATCTATTAATTTAATACTTTTGATTATTTAAGTGTTTCGATATGTGAGACAAAGGAAAAGTGCACTTGTTTGTTGAATGAATTGTGACAGTTTTGTTGAATGATTTGTGACAGTGTTTAATAGTCACATGATGTATGTCACATGATTAATGTATAGCTGATTGATAAATGATTAATTCAATTTCAACTTGATAAAATGTTTCACCTGTTGTCTGCATATGTAAATATGTACCCTATACATATTATACATATGCAGATATTTGTTTACAAAACAAATGTTTATTTATGTTTTTGACCTTTTATAGGTCAGGTTTTTTTTCTGGGATTCAAAAGAACTGCAAACCAAACTGCAAGTGTTGAACCCCTCTTCAGATGGCGAGCTTCCCACGATCTACCAATGTGGTAGGACAAAAATGACACTTAAACCCTCTGCTGTCCCTTCTCGCGGACTAATGGATTGTTATTGAACAATTGCTTCAAAAATGGAATTGCAAATATTAACTGGACTCTGAACTCTTGGAACAAAACCCGGAAATAGAATACCTGCCTAAGAATACTTGAACTGTCTGTTATTTCTCATGCTCATTTGATATTATTATTATTGTTTGTCTTTGTACTGTTTTGTTTTATAATTTAATCAATATATCTAATTTAAACTTAACCCTTAACCAACTGACTCCTTTTATTCACACCTCGGGCTCCTTTATGAACCAGCCTTCTGATGCTGCCAAATGATAATTCTTAAAAAATTATTTACAGAGGTCGTAGTCAAGTCATCCTAGCCTACAGGTGTTACATCATTAATTAAATGTTAGTTAGGTCTTACTTTTACACATTACACTGTATGGTACTCCCATACAAGTGCCAAATAATGTGATAGTTTAGAACACTTACATCAGGACCCTCCATGCCCATTTGACAAAAGAATTGAATAACATTCTCTACGAAACTAAAACAATTAGTTTTACTTAATGGAAATGCTGCTGTAAAAAAGAAGACGACGAAAAGAGGAATAATGAAAACAAGATATTTTAAAGATAACGTGAGCAGCCAATTCCCCAAATCAATTCACAAACTGCCAGAGGTCACTGCCAACTGTATTATCCACGCAGAAGTGCTGAGTGGACACTTAAGTCAGCCCGGTCAGCGGTCCCTCCGGCCAAAGCTGAGGAAACTGACACTGACTCTACAAACTATTAAATGCGTTAGAAACTCCTGAGGAAGTAAAAAGACTGCAAGACTTACGCAACGGTTTGCCAACACATACAGACTCAGACATAATGATCATCTAAAAGCTACTTTTAATGAGGGATTCGCGCCAACAGCAGAGTAAACAAGAGCTACGGCCAAGATTAAAAGCTCTTGAAAGCGCTGTGAAGAAATAGATTAAACTGTTTCATCTGAACTTTAATCAGCCGTATGATCAGAATGCAAAGATGACAACATTTTATGCACATTTCATGCTTTATTTTACGAGATTATGTTCATTATTTGCCAGCAATTATAGTGGATTTTCATCTGGTATTCAAGAGCCATTTTTAGCTTTTTAGCACCTTATAGTATACCACCTACATACATAGATAATGCATATTCATATACATATTCTCATCCACATTTACAGTAACAGAACTAATTTAATGAGTCTCCATCAAAGTTCAACTATTCTGTCAAATAATTGTTAGTTGTACATAAGAGAAGATATATTTAATCTGAGTTTTGGAGCCATTGGTACAATATATTTCCTGAACAAAATTAATCTGTGGCAAAAGAAGTATCCAAATTTCCAGTTCATTGCACAGTGAGTGGTTAGTATTATAGAGTATGGCACAGATTTTGTTCATTTCTCTGTTTTCTCACTGTCTCCTAAGACTCCTAAGAAAGTCTACGACAGTCTTTTCTGTCCGTCTCACACTTCAGCCCGTCCTACTGGGGTTTTCAGGATTTTTGCTTGTGGACTTGTGCTCTGTGTAGCTAGCAGTTGTTCCTTTGTGGAAATGATGCTTTAACCATGTCAGCACAACTCCTGAGGCAGTCACTGTAAGTTTTCACCCTGGCTGGTTGGCAGTCTGTTCTCACTTATGTACGAATTTATTTTATTTATTTTATTTTTGGCCTTTTTACATTAATTTGATGGGATACCTGGCAAATGACCCGAGCAGGAATCGAACCCGGGCCTCTCAAGCTTATTGGACAGCACTCCCAATTCCCAATCAGGTAAAAATTTTAAGAAAACAATCACAACAGTTTTGATGATGCTAGCATCTTGGTCGGCATAAAAGTAAAAAAGTGTTAGTCATTTCAGTTTTTTTGGCACATTTTTTGAAACATTTCCTCAAAAATTTTCTCGAAAATTTGCTCACTGTGTTTGAAACAGTTAAAGCTAGTTTTGCTGACAGTGAGTTTGTCAAAGCCGTCAAAATGGTGGCTGTTTAGTCACTGTTTGAGCCACAGTGGGAAAAATGAAGACATGTTTTCATTGTAATCATGATCACCAAATCAAATGGCTGTGAAAAACTAAAATAAACTGAATAAATACAGAGCTCCCAAACACACAGACATAAAAAAAGAAAAGATGTATTTGTGACTTTAGAGCTGTCAGTATCTAATCTCAGTCTCACTTAATTTCATTGTGTTGTTGAGAATAGTGCTTTATTTAGGTTTAAATGCCAGGCTTTATAACATTTGTGGTTTTACTTTTGAGTATTTACCAACCCATTCCAACAAATTCTAACATTTTCAAGGACTTTTATATCTTGTAGTCCTTGGTTGGCAATTTTTAAAATACCCCGACAATGGCTGCATAATGAAGTGCAGAGCTTATATAGAGCTCAGTGTGAGCCTGTCGATGTATTCACACCAGTCAAAGATAACAAGCAGAAAAGTTTTGCTGAAGTTTTTCTCTTTTTCCCTCATGGTCATTGATCCGTGGGTTTTATGATCTGACGGTCTTTATCTGTCCTTGTGAAATAAATGAAAGCACCTATCCACCGTATACATCTAGATGGCAAAGATACAGTGGAAATGTCATTATGTGATTGTGATCAGTGCTGCGGAACTGATGTTTTCAAGTGGAGTGTAAGAAGTGTAATATCCTTCATATGTTTACAGAAATCTAGGAAAACCATGCCTATTTTTATTTGCTATTTTTTTGAAAAAGATGGTGCTGAGAAGGATGTGAATGGTGTATGAAAGCGGTCCTAAATCTGAACCTTGTGGAACTCCTTTTGGAGATTTGACATCAAAATGAATGCATCAGTGTGTCAGATTTAGACACACTGGCTAATTGTTTCTGTGGTCAAAAGGCCGGTTGAAGTTTAGATACAGAATTTTTTTTTTTTGCGATACAAAAGTATTATTTGTACAAACTTGAACACATTATATCAGTTAGACCATTGTAGTGCAAGTCAGTTCTTCAATTAATGCCCGATTTTGTTTTTGCCATTCCTCTCTCTCACCACTCTCTCCCAACAGCAGCGTAGTAACCTGTCCTGCTTCTTTTATTTAAAAAAAAAGCTAAAACTGGACCAATTTCTTTACCCCAAAATACTACACTTCATTTAATGGTAGTTTAGAGCTTACATGAAACTTTTGGCTTTGAAGTTTTCCATTGTAGACTGCAGCGATCCTATAATTATCTCTGCTTCGCTGTTTTGCTGTAAATGGCGTCTTTTGATGAGGATTTTGCAACGGAATAACCCATTTCCTTGGTTTATTTCCTTAGTCCTTCGTTGTTGACATCAGTGTCAACCAATGGGAGCGCTCCTTTTTACCTGAAGCTTCTTAAGGTGTCATTTTTTCACTGATGATTCCTGTTACAATAAGCTTTTAGTGATTAAACTGGCAAACTAAATGCAACAGTTAAAAAAATCAGGTAATGAACTTTTAACCATCTCATTTAAAGTGGAACATTGAGTGGCAGAGTCATTGGGTTTACATATTGCAACAAAGGTGAGCTAACGCAGTGTTCTAAGACAAACCAAGTGTGCCAACAAATGCTGACGATAATGTATACACTATCTGTCTTCGTCCAAAACAAACATTGTGCATAATCCTTCCTTAAAATCCAATATGAATAACTTTTTAGAGGATTTCTTGGAATGTAAAACCATATTCATAGGTTGTCGAGTCATTAAAGTTTCCCTCTGATGAAGCCCAGCAGTCTCATAGACCTAACCCAGTCTTTGGAGAACATGAACTGGATTTACAGTACACACTAGCTCCTCTGAGTGTAAAAATATCCTCACCTACTTCACGCTGCAGCCCGAAGTGACGTAATCCCGAGCCATTTTTTTTACACGCCTCAAGGGCTTGTTCAGCTTTTCCGACATAATGTATAGCAAATGTGTTTTATCATGGTAGAAACAGCTGGATGCCTACAAGAAAAGACTAAAAAGGGCCGGGCTGGGGGTTAAGTTGACACACTTAACCCGCTTTATCCTGTGATACATGTGAGGAAGCATGTCCACATTCTGACAGCATTTAATGAGCAATTCCCCGGCATGGCGAATGTATCTGCAGGAAGGGATTGTTTGAAATAAAGGATAAAGATGATATGGTGTCACCGTCACAAGGTCAAGACTGGAACATCGTTCGTTCAGCTCTTTCTCACCACTTCATCCTCCTTTAGTCCGTCCGCGCGGTGCCGTCCTTCAGATATATCCGCTCAGACCTCTGTAATTGCACCGTGACAGCACTGATTCCTCATTCCCATCAATCACTCTCGCGGAGATGCACGTTCCTTCCCAACATGTCCACTTCCATCCTCCTCCGATGCCTCCTTCCTTCCCTGCCCCCTCTATACTCCACGCCGTACGCTTAACTGTGATAAATAACACTTCCGGCGCGTGTCCTGCTGAGGTTGAATCACAAACGGAGTCCACCGGGTGATATATTGAGTGTGTTGCCTTTTTGACAGCTTTTTCTTGTGTTGTTTGTACCATTGTGCTTTCGTAAACCCCCTTCCTGTGTGCGGTATGTCAGGTGTACTCGGCTTTGTGGACCACCGGTCAGGAAAAAATATAACGGGCTACAAGACAGGAAATTCAATCTGTAGACAGGTCGTGTCAAGGAAGTATGGAAGACAAAGGCAATCAGAGTGTGTCAAAGATGAAGCTGCATCAAAGAGGAGGCTATAACCTGAATACCTGATGAAAAGGTTAATGTTGACTACAGCTTTTCAAATGATTTACTATTTTAATCTTTTTAATAGCAGCAGGCAATCATAGTAAAGATAAATCAGTCTACACGGAATTGCAAAAAACCCTGTTAAATCAAAGCAATGGCTAATTTGTATACATCACACACACTATGTCATGTATGTCAATTTCCATAGTCATTACAGAGGTACAGTAATATGACAGCCTTTCTCTGGTGTTTACTAGCCGTCTTTAGCGCCTGCAGAAACACCACAGCCGTGATTTATGCTTCACTGGGCGCTAGCAGCAGAATTAGCTTTCACACAGTGTACAGCACCCTGGGTAGGAATCTGGAAATGAAATCGGTTACGGTTCAATTTATTTAGCAATTCTTGCAACTCTATTTTTGAAATAACTCAAAAGTAAAAATTAATTATATCAATGAGTTGTGCACTAACAGTATCTATATGAAATCATACTATCTTCAAATATATAATTTAGGTGTTGCAGGGCTGAAGCCTATCCCAGGTTTTATAGGCGTGAGGTTGTATACAGTTAATAGTATTGCCACTTAAATGGGGAAATGTGATTTTTTTTTAATGCATGTGTAAAAAGAGCATATTGTAATTAGGAATTATCTGTGAAAAAAAAATTAGCCCTTAAGACGTCATCTAGGCTGAGGATTTTAATAAATGAGAATTTTCAGTCCTGGACGGTAACTTTGGCCAATCACAGCTCGCTTCTGGAAAAAGGAGCGCTCTCATTGGTCCACACAGCTTGTCAATAAGGAAGTAATGACTGCAGATAAAACGGAGAGAAGGGAGAAAAACATAAACAGAGAAAAGGAAGGCAGTGTGAAACAGAGATAAATATTGACAATTTAATCACATAATCACGCTTTTCTTACGGTGAAGTCTTGGGGTTATAAACTGACAGACAACCTTTCAAACACACATTTATCCTCTAGGGGCAATTCAGAGTCATTATCTATCCTATACGTGCAAGTCATTAGACAGTAGGAGTGTCTGCAGAGAGTGTGTGGTTTGTTAAGATATGATATAATGATAATAAGGTGAAGCAAGATAGCTGTCCCATCAAACTTGCTAATTAGACACTAGCTGATAGGCCTTTTAATACAGAGCTAATGTAGTTACCATCCAATGTTAATCTTCATTGGCAAACAGTTCCAATCACAACTAAAAGCTGTTGCCTCATTCACGGTATGTCTTATTTTTTATGATTCTCCTTGTGAACTACCAAACTAGCAGACAGCACATGTAATTCAATACAGAGATAGTTATTGGCTAATCAAGACCTGCCTTATAGCATCCTGTTACATATAAACGTCAATTACTCTAGAAATCACTGTGAGGAAAATATTGCTTGACTTTAAAAAGGCCTACTTGGTTCTACTTTGTAATGTTTTTCACTTAATTCACACCTAGGAGGCATATTCCCGAGGAATATCTCTTGACTTTAGATTTATCTGTAAAAATCCTTGAGAATTTGATCTCTACAGGTCAAAAAGATCTATAGTTCCAGGATTTATAACTATTTTCTATGTTTCAGACAAGAGTTATGAGTTCTGTAAAGTACACATTTTTTATTTTTAACAAACTCGATGGCTTTTTTTCTGTTTTGCGGCAAACTTAAAAGAATTGGCTTACAAGGGTAAACACACCCTTAGCAGCTAGTCACAATCTATTCATCCTGAAATCCAACTCCAATCATCAATCATCACTAATAATAGAAAAAGCATTAGGATGGCTTGGCAGGCTACGTATCGTGACACTCTCTGCATCTTACATGCAGGAAACACGGCTCTCATTTCTAAAGTGTGTATGTAGCATGTAATTTATATGCGTCAACTTGCGCGAAATGTAATGAATGTTTTTGTGGTCTTTTCTGCCCAGTCCCACGAGGGTCAGTGTTTGGACCGGAGCTACTGCAGGCTCCTCAGATCTGCAGTGGGAAGATAAGAGCCTTGTTAATAGAGGTCTGGCATTTCCAAACAGCTTGTTCTGCTGTACTAAATGATGAGACTGCACAGCGCTGTTGACCGAGAGAGGGATCTTTACAGCCCTGTAATGAATACATTTGGTTGCATTGTGGCTGTGTTGTTCCATGCGGCGGAGATGAGTGCTGCTGAGGTTCACAGGCAGGGTGTTCTATTCATAGCGGTGTGTACAAATGAGTCACTGGAAAGCCTCGTCTGCTCCGGCGCAAAGTCTGTGTGTTGTGTTGTGGGATGTTTTGTTTCTTATCAAGAGAACAGAAGTGAAAAGTTTGCTTACAGAGTCCCGCTGATAGCATCGCTCCGGCTCGCAGTGACGGCAGAAAGAGAGAAAGGGAGAAAACAAAAAAATATCAGTGAATTTACCAGAGCAAAATGGTATGAGTACGGAGAAAAACACAGAGAGGAATGAGGTTGGGCTGTGCTGAAGAGAAATGAGCTGCATTACACCGAATCGGCACTCTTTATCTTAAAACACAGCCTGGTTTACAGAGCATATCACGTTGAACTTTGGCAAAAGATTAAAAGACAAAAATGCTCCATCAAAATCAAAAATAGGTGGAAAATGAAAGATTTGAAATGCAATATTTGAAATTATTTCATGAAATTTCACACTCCAGAACAATTTCAAGTCAGAATTCAACCATTTCTGACATGTTTGCAGAAAAGCGTCCATGTGTACCTCTAATAGCCCTTTTTTACCTGCATATTTAGCAATTGGCATCAAGAATAATCCAGTATATAGACTTATCTCTTAACACATACGTCATACATACACATATAGTGCTGCAAATGGAATAAAAACAGCTTGGTGTCAACACTGTACGTAGTGGCTGTGCAGTGAACTCCAGAACTAATGCAAAGGAGTAAAAAACAAACCATTTTACAGCACTGCTAAAAGCTTGGATAGAGGCAAACCAAAGAAAACAAAGCAATGGGATCCTACAGTGATCCAGTTATAATAAACACTTCATATCTGGTGAAAAACAGAGCCATTAATGTTCCATTTAGGGGCCTACAATTACTAAAGGGACCCTCACGTGTTGTTGCTTCAAGGTGAAGTGCTTGACATAGCGACGCAATAGGTGCAATTAGAATGCTTAATTGAACCCCGCCGGTTTGACGTCATTGTAGACTGGCTTTTGCCTTTCCTGGAGTGTGAGGACTGATTGTTTACATTAATGGCTTCTTACTGTGTGATTTTATATATATATATATATCCATTGCATTATTCTGTGCTTAATGTGTGATAAGATTTCACTGATTCAAAGGCGAGACAGGTCTGTGCATGTTGTCATAAGATTAGAACAGCACCGTGAGCGTAAACAATAGATGCATTGATGGTGATGAATTTCTGACAATGTCTCCATTCTCTCGATGAGCTTTCAACTTCCATCTGATCCATCTTTCCACTGCATCAGATGTACCACACTCTAGAACAGTGGTTCTCAAAGTGTGGTACGAGTACAACGGATGGTAGGCTTTATTAAGTGGTACTTGGAGTCTCAGAGTATTTGTTTTTTATATAAAAATGTACAATCCGTATATAATTCTTTGGTTCATGGACCATTATATTAAATCAATCATAGGCTTAGTCCTACTTTTGTACAGTTTTAATGCAGTACAGTTGCTGATACATTCACTTTTATATGACCAGTGATAAGTGGTAGTAATAGTATGAAAAAAGTAGCAGAAGTAAGTAGGTGAAACATTTTAGAAATGGTACTCGACGATACATTAGCTATGCCAGGTACATTTCTTGATGCCGATTAGCACTGCTAACTCCTCCATCTTGTCAAGGCAGAGTCACTTCCTCACATTTGAGACTCACATCCTCTGTATCTTGCCCTCTTTAACTTTTTGGAAATATCTGAAGCACTGTATAAAGCTAGCAGCTGAAATCTGGTCCACAGTAAGCCCATGGTCCAGACTGGTGGCTGTTTACTTTAAAATAAAGTAGTGGTTGTTCGTTGCCGCTGGTAAGGCTGCCCAAACACCCAGCGCCATGACAACATAATAATCCATCACAGGCTATCTTTGGTTGCATATAGATCTGCTACTATTATGAAGACTTTTTGTCCCAAGGGAGGATATTAAGTGTGTTTTGAGCAGCTGAAATACAGCGTGAACAACAGTGTAGACATAAGAAAAGATGACTAAACAGCATTCGATAAAGTAGCATAAAAAAGGTCTAAGGTTTGTTTTCTGAGATGTAGGATAAAAAAAGACCTCTTGCCACTCTATCCTCTGCCACCGGGCTCCACCTACTCAAGAGTCAAATATCAGATATCTCTAAGGATAAACAATTGACATGGACCATAATATAGATATGACCTATATCACTGTGTTAATGTCTGTTTAAAATGCAGTTTATTCTTTTAAGAGGCTGTTAAGTTAAGCACCCACACTTGACCCCAAGTGGTCTGTTCCTCTGAATATCCATTTATTTACAGTGATTTCAGCGAGCCTAAGAGTATTCATTTTGTAGTTGTTCATTAGTGCATTAAAAACTATGGCATAAGGCTGGGAGCCTATAGAATATCTAGACTTGGGGTAAAGGGACTAATTTTCTTCTACCACCGACCACCTCACACTTAAACTCACTCTGATTAGCTGACTAACTGCTCCTAAAACATAACTTCACACTAACACACACACATTGTTGGAAAAGCAGTACCTTAAATGCTGAATATGACTCTAGGGACCACCATTGTGTCTTTTGCTCGGCCATAGTCTCCAGATGAACCAAAAATACACTTTTTTATAGTAAATTGCCTTTGTTCTGTTCATTAGAGTCTTTTGCATTAGCCTTGGTTAAAATATTTTTTTCAATCAACACTTTAGTGGTAATTCCAGAGTGAAATTGGTAAATACACTGCAGAGTTTGTATTAAAGCAGAGCCAAGCCAAAAGCTACAACTCCCCAAGAAACAACACAGACTAATTTTTCCCTTTTTTACCCCTTCATGAGCAACACGAAATACAGATGTCAAACAGGAATTACCAAAGTCTCGTCCTCTGAGACCGCTTGCAACTTTTGACCTTTACCCTTTTATAAGCAGAGACAGCGGGTGTTTCTTTAATAATCCATGTTTGTTCACACACACACACACATGTATTTTTAAAAATGGATAATTCACTTGAGTGTTTTACAAAATATTCATGTGACACAACTGTAACCACTTTCACTTGGACAATGTGGTTTAATTGTTAATTGCGCTGTCTTACAACACAAAGTGATGAACACTGTAGGCTATAAATTGTGAACCTGGAATTGCTTCTAAAACGCAGTACCACAGCCAGTATTATTCATGTTGTTACTATTGGATACAGGCATTTCACAAAACAATGAGCATGCACAAACTGAGCTGAGAGGTCACTGCAATTAGGAAACAGGAGGAACAGGAGGCCAAAAGGTCCTGAGTTTGACTCCTGGGCAGGGCGGGGCCATTTTGTATTTGCATTTTCTTCCTGTGCTCGGGTGGGTTTTCTCCAGGTACTCCAGTTTCTCCCACCAACATAAAAAAACATGCACAGTTGTCTCTGTGTAGTAACATGACCAATTTCTAGCACAAGGACAGAGTGTATAAGACAAAGCACTTTACATAAATCAATATTACATAAATATATTACCACGGTATTGTGGTAGTAGTGGCTGTTGTAACACATTTTTAGCTCAATTTTTCTCCGTCTCTGCCCCAACAACAATATATATGAATCAAAATCAAAAATCAAAAATAAAAAAAATAAAATAAAAATATCTAAAACAAAAAAATCAATCAAATAAAAAAAACAATCAATCAATCAAAAAAAAATAAATAAATCAAAAATCAAACAAATCAAAAAAAAAAAAAAATCAAAATCAGAAATCTATCAAAAATCAATCAAAAACAATCAAAACACTTTATTAATCCCCTAGGGGAAATTATGATGATGACATTACACCAACACCCCGTCATGCTTCAAACCACAGATCATCGAGCGGGCGTGTTTAGACAGTGCCGCTCCTCACTTTGTATTGAGAACACAAACAAATCAATCCTCCTAAAGTTAAATACAAAAGCGCCCAAAGCAAAGTCAATTGTCAATACTTGAAAAAAAAAAAGTTCAGTAATAAAATTCCAAGTTTTATTTGCCCTTATCCTGCTACCAAGAATAGCCCATGCACATTCAACTTTCTTATGTCAAATACACTATAATGAGTGTGTGTTGGAATTGCAGTGTCTTTTGCCTCAGTCTGCCAACTCCTTCTTTTACATTTCCAAGGTTTCTGAATCCCTGCATGATCTGTCATTAACTATCTCAGCAGAAAAGAAAAAAAACATAGGTGCTGCCATCGAAAAGCTTCCACATCTCATCGTCAGTGTTTCTTTTATTCCTTTAAGAAGAAAAAAACACAGTGGACATAAAAGCAGCATTTGTTCAGAAGAATGCAACCTTTTTCCTGTTCCTTGGTAGACACAACATTGAGTATCACAGTGCCTTTTTAACAGGAAATATACAGCGGTTGCTTTCAAACCATTCTCTTTTACAATGGCTGAATGAGCCTAATGGAATCTCAGATAAATTTCCTTGACCTCTACATTATATTACGACACTGGACAATGAAGCAGCAATTATACAAAACTCCACATCTGAAAAATGTTATATTTTATTGCACAGTGTTTACTTGTTTCTTTTGAGAAGCTTATGTCGTTTCACAAAGGCATGTATTCGTTTTATGACCTTGACAAAACTGCTAACACAATATTTACTTTAAAAAAGCCCAGTAACATAGTTGTATCAAATCATCTAAGTATTAAATGTTTCCTGAGAGATCATATTAGAGGTCATGTTTGGTAGTCCTTCTGCGCATTGATATGTTTTTTCATAAAAGCAAACAGTAAACTTAGCTTTGTTGCTTCATACATGTTATAACAATGGTATAACATAACGGGCAGAAAAGCTGTGATATCCAACCAGATGCATTTACAGTTTCAAGACTCAGGAAGGCAAATATGTCTACCAGGAAGAGCGCTTGCCACATGTATAAAGAAGATATCTAGAGGACTTTTCTCACATGTCATATTGCGTCCACACTTTCTCCTGTCTTCTTATACATGCACCAAAATTCTAGAGGACGTCTGCAGAATGTACGTTCATATATGTCAGAAAACAGTCCGGATGTATCGACAAGGGACCCCCAATTTTAGGAATTATTGTCCAAAGAAGCTGTACAAAGGCTATAAATGTCAATAATAACAATTGAAGGCCAGAATTTTCTTACATATAGACATTTCAGCACCTACTTCATGAGGCAGGTCTGTAATCTTACCTTAAAAGTCCATTAACTCATTTTTTATAGTGTAAAATAAAAAAATACCTTAAGACATGATCTAGGCTTTATAATTAAGGAATTTAATACATTAGAATGATCTGCCCACAGTGGGATTTTATTGTGTCCAATCACAGCTTGCTTTAGGTAAAATGGAGTGCTCTCATTGGTCGACACTGACGTCAACGATGAAGGACCAAGGAAATAAACCAAGGAAATGGGTTATAATGTTGCATAATTATCTTATTTTACAGCGAAACAGCTCAAAAAAGATAAAAATAGAGAAACAGGCAGCAAATTAAACCTGGATAAATATTGGCTTCAACACAATGTTTAAGGAGACATAGATAATTAAAGGATCACTACAGTCAAATGGTTCGAACAGGGAGTTAGGCTTTTTGTCACCAATGAAAATGTATTTAACAAGCTACTGACTGCACCTCTCACTGAGCTATTGCATATCTATCACTAATGGAAGGCTCCTAACTTCTGTTCTTAGTTGAAACGAGGTTGAAACTCTTTTGGGCAGGCGGTATATGCATGTTGGTGCCATTGGCTGCAAAAATCAAGAAAACTTTAAAGCTGTAAGAGCAGAGAGTGGGTGGATTTGCTAATCTCAATCCTTAGAATAGAAACCCCGACCACTTCTGTTACTATTTAAGTGATGTTAACCCACGCATTCGCCAAGGACGGGATTATACCTCATCCTTACTTCCCATGCAGCTGTTCTGTCGACACGGCCGACCCTCTTAGACAGATTTTTGAATGCTTTCCGTGGGCCGGATTTGCACTACATAGGAGGAGAAATGAAGCTCTTCTCCTCAGCATCGCAGGTGTTGAGGTGTTGAGTTGTTTTGGCTCAGCGTGGCTCCAGCTCCTCGGCTCAGTGAGTGATGCTCCGTCGGGTGTTCGCTGCAGTCTGCGGCGTTTCGGAACAGGTTAATGGACTTCTAACCCCTCATCGCTGATTAGCATGATTAATCAGACAGCGTTGCCCCTCCCCTCCCGCGTCCTTCCTCCCTCCGTTCCCATCCTTCCCAGTGCTCGCTCTAGCGCTCTGTTCCTGCCAGATGGTATCAATGCAAAGCTGAGAGCAAGGGGGGAAAAAATCAAAGGTAGACTTCACAGACTCCAAAAAACCAAGAAAGCACAGCAGTTATCGCCTGCTGTTCAGATGACACATTTACAGGCTTCACGCTCTCGGCGGAGGATAATCCCAAGAGAGACGACAAATGAGAAGACACTTGAGCAGACTCCCTGGAAAATAACTTTAATACATTCAAATCATACAGATGCAATCAGATAAAGCCTGATTTGCTCTTTGCTGTCCCTGTCTCAGACTACACTCACCCCGAAAAGCAACCTAGGGACCTCTCTTGCTTTTCTTTTATTTAAAAAATAATAAAACTGGACCAATTTTTCCTCCACAAAATACTAATACATTTCACCAAACTGAGGTTTAAGGTTTGGCGTTAGCTTAGCTGCAACATCAGAAAATGTGCTGATGTTGCAGCTAAGCTAACGCCAAACCTTAGCAATTATCTTCTCCTCGTTAAACATTACATTAATTTATAGTATTTATCAGTGTTTTACATTTACTCCCTTTTCTCTGTTGATATTTTCCTTTTTTGGGCTGTTTTGCTGTGTTTAAACACATATATAGCGCTGAAAATACAACTATTAAACTTCCTGGAACTTCATATGACAAGCCGACCAATGGGAGCGCTTCTTTTTCGTGCATGTGACTGGCCAAGGTTTTCCGTTCTTGAAGGAGGTTCTCATCTTTTACAGTCCGTTATAATAAACCGTAGATGGCGTTATATTTTTTTTTTTTCCACAAATGAAAAATAAACTACACTAGAAGAAATTTTTTTTAAAGATCAGGTACAGTCCTTTTAAAGCAAATGCAAGTATAGTTTCTTATTAATACAGTTTGTCTGCAAAAGCTGTTAATCAGACTTTGGTGTGGACAAAACATGCTGATTATGCCTAAAAAGGTGGCTCGTGTATCCTAAACAACTCGTGTATGGTGCACCATATAGTGATGACACCATTTTGTAGGGGTTTCTGATAGTGTAGCAAACAGCAATTGCCAGTAGATGGTAGCAGCAATTGCGGGTTGTCAAAAAAAGAATAGGTAGAAAGTATGTTGTTAACTGCCCACAACAGTTTGAATGAGTTCAAGGAGTGGGTCTGCAATATTTGCTGCCAAAATATGTCAGATTTCATGTATTTATAGTCAAAATACTTCTATTAAAAGTGTATAGTGCAATATGTAATGTCATGATTCTTTTTTATAATAATGGCTTTTTTAGAAATTTCCACTCAAAGCCAATCAATGTTAGAAAACTGAAACAAAGAGAAAGTTCTTTTAATGGAAACACCCGAGATGAAAGCTGCTTCTTTTTTTTTTCTTTTCTTCTCCTTTTTCTCCTTTCAGACATCTGCCTCAGAGCAGGACAATTACATCTGAGGATCCTTTATTAGTTCAATCACAGAAATAGCACGCACACGTACAGGCTGCCCGAAAAATCTCCAATCCTCAGTCAGTGTCATTAGCTCCAAATGTCAAGGTTAGTGGTGGCTGTGAGGGGTGAGGATCACAGGCTGGAGGTGGTCTCGGGGGGGGGGAGTGGCTACGATCTTTCTGTCTGCTGTCCTCTTTTGCACTTCCTGTCTGGTGATGGGCCAGAATATAATGATTCAGCGCTGCACCGGGACAGAAGTAGTGTTGATGGAAGTCTGCCAATGCTTTTAGATATAACACATTAAAAACCCAAACAAAATCACTGTTCCTTTCTTATGAAAAACGTATAGGGGAAAAAAGTAATCTCACTAAAGTAATAACCATGAAATTAACTTTGCTTTGTATTGTTTTGTCCCTTTTTAGTCATATTGTAGTTTTTCAGCCTTTTTTTCAATCCATTTCTTCATATTGTCCTGCATTTTAAAGATGAGATTTTGGTACTAAGAGCATTGTTTATGAATGTTGAAGTGTTGTTTTGGAACTTTTTTTTATTGTTTATGAACCTTTTTTTTTTTTTTGGGACATTTAAGTATTGTTTATGTCTTTTGAGTGTTGTTTATGTCCTTTGAAGTATTATTTTGAAATGTACAGTATGTTATCATCTTTATGTCATTTTGTTACTCTCTAGCCCTTATCTCTCCAGGCTTTTTTCTCTTCTTTCTTTCATTGGAGCGCTGTTAGATCCTTTCTAGAGGCATTACTTACACATCTATGTAAGTGTAGATGGGGTACTTAATTTCTTTGATGCATCCTTTGTACTGTTGCTTTGTTCCTTTGAGTACTTTACGTCCAATTTTCATATGGATTTGCTTTACTTTACATTTATTTAAACCCTCCAAGTTGCACACAAGCAAAACATCCCTCGTCTTTATAGAGCCCAGTACATTACTAAGGACATCCCCGTCTCACTTTTTCAACAAGTTCATTAATACAGCACTCACTGTTGCGAGTACCTAACATGAACCATACCCTCATCTCTCAACATAGGTTTGCTTTCCATTTACCATCTTTTATCTTTTACCATTTTTAAAACAGTGTTACATAGAAAAAGTAAAGCATAAAGACTCACACAGCAGTAAGTATATGACATGTATTTACCCCCAAGAAATTGTAGATTTCAGGCAAGGCTTGAAATACACCAGCTTTAAGTTTACTGCCTACAAAGACATAGGTCGCCTTCAGACCTTGCATTTAAATCAGACAGAGCTCTAATATGACCTGCTTTAATGCAAGTGTCAGTGCATTTTAATGTATCCTGTTAGATCAGCATGCATTTGTTAATATTCAGATCTCTGTGGAGGTGTGGATGAGAGACTTACTATATCAGGGACATTGATTTTACTTTAGCCGTGGCTAGTAGGAGCTACACAGCATGGTATTTAAGCTCATGCGTCAGTATTTATTAATAGGAGCACATCAGTGAGGCAGCATTGTCTGCAGATAATATGATTATATCAAGGATGCATTTTACATTAGAGTGAGGAGGTTTTACTGCAGACCTTAAAGGAAAGTAAGAAAGTAAAGGGCTTAATGCACAAATATCAAAAATGCTGTTTTAACCAATCAAAAAGCATTTTGCAAATGAGATGGGTGAGAACCAATCAAATGTGGACTAAGGTAAATACAGACTGTGAACAAGTAGAGAGAAGACATCTAAATATAATATAGTCTAAAGGGTGACACAGTGTCAGTACAGAAAGCTTATGATAGATTATATATATAGCCGCTTTTAATGTTACTTTGGTCTTGGATTTAGCCTTGTTTTATCCCGGAATAGAAATGCCATAGAGATCCTCGGTAATGTCCCGGGAAAAGTTCTGGAAAATGATCTTCTCAAAAAGACTGGGGACCTTGATTCAACTTTCAAACAAAGGGACTTTTGGAACCTGCAGATGAGACTTAGAAGTTGACTCAAGAATGCATGCCTCAGCCCAGTGCCCGCTTCTTCTTCTTCTTCGATTTCATTGTGGCGGTGTTTAGAGGAGTTTACAAAGCTCGGGGGAAATGAGAAAATGAGTTTCAGCTGCTTTCAGACCTCCACCACAGTCCTGGGGGTATCCTTACTTCACATTCAAAGACTAAATAATTAGAGGCCGTTTTGTTGTGGGGAGCCTTGATTTAAATCAGATCAAAGTACAGCGCAGGGATCGGGTTGCCCTTCGAGATAAACGACCCCTCGTATTTTGTGCGCCGTTTCATTGAGTTGTTTAGATTTGCCAAGGTGCTTATTTTACCCAGAGATTTGGGGAAGCCGTGCTGATCCTGAAACCACAAACTCAGTCCTCATTTCATCTAAAGTACACCTTGAAGGAGCGCTTCAGAAGAGGAAGATGATGATTGATTTATGGCATTTGAAGAATTAATTAAAAACCTGGCAGATGGTGTTGTACTATAATATTCTCCTCATAAAAGACCACCCTATTCATAGTCTTTTTAACCTCAAGATGTCCTAAGGTCTCCAATAATGTGTGCTGTTTGTGTGTGATTTACTGTAAAATTGAGTAAATAAAGAGATCAAATGTGAGGCAGGAGGCAGTAAATAAGGGTTTAGTGTGTATCAGAGGTGAGGTAAAATAAACATACAGTATGAAATGTTTATTTTATGCTAAATCCTCAGCTATTGTCACTGTCTACCATGGACATTTTTGTGTGTGTTTTTGGAATTTTATTTTCGCATAACTTTGGCTGTGTTGATGCAAATGGCTTAACATTTGTCAAGGTTGTGTGAATTTAAATTTTTTATGATTTCCATTTCCATATTCCTTTCATATGGCTTTTAAACAAAATACCCCACCTGTGTCCCTTTGACATTTTTTGTGCCATTGACATTTAATTTTTTACATCCCTTGGTGTTGAAATCCCTTAATGTTTCCATGGCAACAGACATTTTTTGTATCCGAGGAACTCAGGTGGAGCGATTTATTTACAAATGACTTTGATCAGCATCAATCTTTTTTTGACATTTCCAGCCTTTGATAATACCCCCCCAAAATTCAAATTTACTTATATAAGATAGAAAAAAGTCTACTTTTTGTGTGTTTTTTTTTTCTTTCTAAAAAAACAAAGACTTTAGTTGCTAAAACTGGCATTTAAGGGGTAAAAATTCTGAAAATATTTTGAATGTATGGTGAGGACTGACCCAAGGCTTAATTTGACTTGAAGTATATTATTATGAAGTATGGGAGAAGTTTGCCCAAATAATTTCCATTACAATTTTGGTCTTTTAAGACACTTAAAAATGGGTCACTTCATTTCCTAATTGAAATAAATTGTCCTCTGTCCATAGAGTCCATCTCGTGAGTGCCAGTATTTCTCAGCATTGTTATTTTTTTATGTCAGCAGACATACTAAGCTCTGGAATATACCTTTTATCTTTATTTTTGGATCTGTTTTTGACAAGTGGTGTAGACCAACAGCCAATAACTCGAGACCCTGCTACATGCGATTGGTTAAAGCTTATATTAAAAATCCTATATAATAAACACAGTAGATGTGCTGTAATTCCTATTACAATATGCTATTTAGTGATCCCTTTTACTTAAATAAAAGAAAAAAAACCCTTCAGTTTAAGCCCAATGTGTGCTTTGATTTACTTTGATTTACAATTTATGTATATTGTAAAAAGAGCTACAGACATTTTTCTCCATTCTTGTAAGAAATTGAAAACTTTACAAGATATTCAATACAAGTGCTCACATTGAAGACTTTATATAAACAAAATCTTAATGTTTTTTGTAGATTTCCCTCACTCCTCTCACACCTACACATCTGTCACCGTCACGATTATCTTGTTTTTATCCCTTGTGCAATGTCAGAGATCACTTTTAATCAAAAGACCTATTTGAATGGAATCTCAGATGAGTACAACACAAACTGTGACCTAATCTCGTTTGCCGCTGTATTAACTCTGGAGGATTACTGTAAAACTCTGTTTGCTTTTCAGGTCAAATCTGCCAAACATCAAACGAAGAACTTGAGCGGTGTCTGACCACCAGATAGAACCAGAGCCTCTGTATATAGCCATATCTTTCTGGCATCTCAATGAATCCATATGTACATTCACAGACATTGATATTCATGAGTCGCTTGCCTTCGAAACAAACAAGCTCTGGACTCTCCATGCTTCATTAAAGGCTCAGTTATCTTCGCGTGCCTTTGGAGTGCGTTCACGTATGTTTAACCAGTATAATTGCCTGTCAGCAGATTGCGTAGCTGAGGAGTTAATCACCTTCTGCTCGAGCTGGGAGGTGTCGGTGCGAGTTGGCAGGGCCGACAGGTGAGCGACGGGTCGGACTCGGCTACAGATGGAGAGAGGCGCGCGTGATTTGAGCTAAGTACGCTCTCAGAATGCCGCTTATAGAAGTATTGATTTGTAACACAGACATGGCTATACTAAATTTGAAGCTTTTTATTCCTTGCTATATGACAATCACAAAATGGCAGTTGAGATGTTTTTTTTCAAATCAGTTACAGATGCAGATTGACATGAAAATGCAGCAGTTTATGGATGGAAGATGTTTGGTTTAAATCCTGGAACTATTTCTACTGTTTTCTGCTCTACACTGTAAAAAATAACCGTAAAAATACACTTATTTTTGATGGTAATAAACCGTTTTAGTGGAAAACGGTTAATTGCCGTAGATTTCAGTTTAAAAAATATATTTTATGCTCCAATCTTAATTTACGGTAAAGGGCAATATTTGTTCATTTGGAAGCACATGTGCTCTTTTGCATGCACATTCATGAGAGGAGTATCACGTAACATCTTGGCACAGATCTTACACTTAATCACCGTCTTTGGGAAAATAAGGTAAGCCATCTAAACTTTTGTTAAAGTAACTGTATATTTACCTTGCATACGAGATGGGGAATTAAGTAAGAACTCTAGATTGTGTCGCAATGGTAACACAACTAGATTTTTAAGATTATTTATTCCAGTTCATAAGTAGACTATGTGTAGTATTTATTGTGCTTGAGGCTTATGTTCATGTAAAGGTGTAACCAAGTTAAGAGGCACATCGTCCCCATGTCACAATGCAAAATGGAGAATTATGCGCTAAAAATAAATTTAAAACGTCCTGGGGGTACGTCTTGATTGTGCTTTTTGTGCGCTGTAAAACCATGTCGCATTGCCTCACAATTTAGCTTAAATACATCTGCACAACATGCACACAACAACGACAATGCTTTGCTAACACGCAGTAGCACATTTCTGTCTGCTAGGCAAACTTTCTCTGTTTGTGAGCAGTGATTTGGAAGCAAGAGGTGAGAGGGCGAGGCTCCGCAGTCCACACACGCTGACTGAGAGAACTGCACTGTGCGTGCAAGGAGATCGTGGTCAGTAGGTAAGTACACTACACTGGCAAAAATAGTCCATCAAAATAACTGCAGAAGTTCACATGTAGAATATGATAGAGCCTGTGTACCTATTTATCTTTGTTAGTTAACCTATGATGAAGATGTAGCCTAATAATACATGAAATCAAACAATAAAGTTTTATTTAGTTGTTTTAAAACGTAAGGGATAATATTACCAAGCCCACTGTGGAATAAAATAGGCTAAATGCCTCAAAGCCAATTCATGCAAATGTAATTCTATACACTAATTAAAAAACACAAGTAGTATAATAACATTACAAGCATTGCGAAAGAATAAAACAAACTGTTTGAATGTTTGCTTTTTTTTTTATTAGGGAACCTTACATCACAGACGTGGCTGGCCAGGCATAGTGAAGTCCTATTTCTGAAGGTTGCTCGCTCTCCTCAGGCACACACAAACTCTTCAACCAAGGCATTATCTAAACTTTAGAGCACTACTCCTTGTGTTGATAAACAGGGTTGAAGTTCTTTTTTGATTACATTTTGTAGGTTTCAAAATAATAATAATTGAAATATAAACTTTTCAGGTACTTTATGAATGTAATAATTGGAATTCAAATAAGGCCTTACAAGTTAATAGTTTTTTGCAAAAATGTTAACTTGCAGTTTATGTGCCAAGGTTTGCACCAATAAATTTACTTTTATAAGGCACATGCGAATTCACAGCTGCCTTTCAAATGCATCTTTTAAATGTGGGTTATCTAGCTGTGAAAGAACTTTTACCAACTTGAGACAGTTAAAAAAACATACCTACAGTCATTCAACAATTAGAAAAACTGTACATACTGAAGGACCGTTAACTTGCAATACTGATTTTTGCAACACAGTATGTGAAAATATGACAGCTCTCAAATTACATTTTGCCAGTCATTTTAAAGAAGGTAAAACTGTAACGTGTCCTTTTAGAAATTGTAACAAAAAGTTTTCCAAAAGATCCTCATTTACTAGCCATATGTCAAGAACTCACAAACATTGCCCAAGTCCAGTTAGTTCATGTCCAGAAAGCAGAAGTGCCAATGAGTCTGAAAATACACTATTAACTTCCAATGAAAGGGAGGTTGTGCCAGATGAGGCAGATGAAGAACAATTCATGAGACAGCTTGCTTTGTTTTATTTAAAAATGCAAGCAAAAATGATTCTTCCATCTTCAACCATCCAAACCATTATTGAACATTTTCAAGAACTGCATGATATAAACCAATCTCATCTGCTATCCAAACTTGAAGAGAAGTTGCTCTCACTTGAACTCTCAAAAGCCGATATCAATGCTATAATAGAGATTTTTCAGGGTGATGAGGATCTCCTGAGATCATACAACAATAAAACATTTAAAACGGATCATAGGAGGAAAGAGTTTTTCAAAAAAAACTTTCACTACGTGGAACCTGTGTCAATTTGTCTAGGCCAAAATGAATCTGGCAAGGAACGTTTTGCTTATTATGTGCGTGTCAAAAACACTATTGAAGCTCTCTTGACATCAGAATCTGTAATGAACCAAATTAAAGAAGTAAACAGTAGAACTCAGTCTGATACTGTTTTAAGTGACGTTTGGGATGGCCAAAATATTAAGAATAATGCTCTTCTTAAGGATCAAGATTCATTGGGCATTATTCTTTACCAGGATTCGTTTGAGGTTGTTAATCCTCTTGGATCTGGAAGAAAAAAACACAAAGTTCTAGCCATCTACCTCATGCTTGCAAATATTTTGCCCCACAATCGATCGAATATTGAGCAAATGCAGCTTGTGATGCTCTGTCAGGAACAAGACTTCAAGTACTTTGGACAGGATCTGCTCTTGAACCCTCTCATTGAAGATTTAAAGGACCTTGAGCTTAATGGAGTTACATCCCCTTATGGTCATGTATATAGGTGTGCAGTCTGTGCATTAGCTGGTGACAATCTTGGATCCCATAACATTGGGGGGTTTACAGAGAATTTTAGCAAAAGTCTACACTTCTGTCGCTATTGTGAAATAGATCGTGAATCTTTTCTGACCAACCCACTGGCAAAAGGCCCTGACCGCACTCCGCAATCATATCAATTTCAGGTTGACATTCAGATACAAACTGGTGAAACTTGTTGTGGAGTCAAATTTGATTCAATTTTTAACAAGCTAACACACTTTCATGTGTGCCAACCTGGACTTCCCCCTTGCCTAGGTCATGACCTTTTTGAGGGTATTGTATCGACTGATCTAGCGATATACATTAATCATCTTGTTTCCAAAGAAAAAACATTCAATTATGTGGAACTGAATCGACGCATCAGCCAGTTTACATACCTAGGGAATGATGCCCATGACAAACCATGCGAGGTCAACCCTGGAGCCACGAAACTTTCTGGAAATGCAGTTCAAAATTGGTGCTTCCTGCGAATGCTACCAATGATTATTGGAGACAAAATAAAAGAACCAGAACACAACAATGTATGGCAGCTAATACTACAACTGCGAGAAATAGTGGAACTGGTCTGTGCCCCATCCATTTCCAGAGATCAGATTTCCCTTTTAAGAGTTCTCATTGATGAATATTTGCAAACAAGGATGCACACTTTTGCTGACCATCCACCTAAACCAAAACATCATTTTCTAAGTCATTACCCTGAACTAATTCTGCATTTCGGACCACTTATTCGTTTGTGGACCCTCAGATTTGAAAGTAAACATACATATTTCAAGCAGTGTGCACGAAAGCTTCATAATTTCAAAAACATATGTATGACGCTTGCTGAAAGACATCAGCTTTTGCAGTGCTTTCTTAGTGCAGGGACACTTTTCCCACCAACTATTATAGTTGAAAAGGCAACAGAATTTATTTTGGAGGACTACAATGACAATATCAAAAATGCTGTTGCTGGTTATAACTTTGACAGTCAAAATGCTCTCATAGGCAATGTTGTAAGAGTGAAAGGCACTACATATAAGCACAAAATGTATGTCATTGTAGATCAAAATGATGACGGTCCTGTGGCAGGCAATATCAAGAAGATTATCATTCAAAACAATTCAACTGTATACTTTGTGGTTGAATTGTATCAGACTGTACGACAACCAAACATGAATGCCTATCAGATTACACCTAAAACAAAACGTTACATTTGTGTTGGACATAACGAACTAGCTGACTACTACCCCCTGCCTGAGTATTTCATTTGTGGTATACCATTCATAACATTGCATCATTCTATTCTATCTGAAACTCAGGATGTCTGTCCAAGAAGACATCCGCACCATTATCCTGAAGGCGCTGCCCAGTCTTCCTCAGAGTAAACAAGATGACGTCCTCAGTACATTACAAAGGGCTGGTGTGGAATCAGTAGAGGATTTGAAGTATGTGCAGATGGATGAGCTCACTCAAGTTTTACCTGTAGTACAACAAAGAAAATTACTGGAAACATTCAAAATGGGTAAGTAAGTTTATTATTGTTGTTACAGTTATTTCATATGTTAAACAATTTTTTTGTTTTTTCTTTCAGAAAGTACAATAACACTTGATCTCCGATTCTTGGATAGTGATTCATCTGCATTATCTTCAGCTTCTAGTCCTTTCCCAGAATCCTCATCAACCTTTTCCCCCAAATCATCATCATCAGAGGCAACAGCAAGTTCAAGCTCTTTTAGCTCCCCAAGTTCTCAACATTCTAAACGTATTAAAAATGATTGGATGGACCAATTCAAAGTACCATGGGAAAAGATGCCACAGGAGGTGCAGTCAGCAATAGCCAATAACACAAGACCTTCTCCAGTACTACGACGACAGATGGTACGAATTCTTGTTGATGAAATACGAAAATATGACCCTAATCCCACAAGAAGTGAGTGCATGATTGTTTGCCGCAACATTGTCAAAAAATACCCTGACAGTTTTGCTGATATAACACCAGGAGGTTGTAGTTTTGCATCCCTTCTTGCCCAAGTTAAAGCCAGGATAGAGAATGTTAATCGTGAAGGCACAGTTAAACGTCACAGAGCTTCTAAAGTATCAGGCCAAATAAAAAATCCAAATGATTCTTATGGCTGCACTCAATTCCAACCAAGTATGCCACCAGAGGAAAACTCTCAAACACTGGAAGAAAAGCAGATGCAACTACAAAGAGTGTACAATGAACAAGGAAAAAAGGCTGAGGACCAGGAAGAAGTCATCCATCTCATGAAATCCACGTTCTGTCTTCAGCGCAGTCAAATCAATCAGACTCCAAGCCTTTCCATGGGTGACTTGAAGAACCTGTGGCCTTATCTCTTTACTCCAAGAGGCATGCTTTCTCATTTTGAAAACCTTACAGAAGTAAATGTTCTCAGAGCTTTGGAAGTATCCATGTTGGAATGTGGTGAAGATTTAAAGAGGTACCTGACAATGAAGGCAAAGCAACACGGCCAAGACTTTGAGGCCACAGGGACCCTCCATGTCATCAATCTGCTTATGCAGTACTTCAAAGAGAAAAGAGAAGATCTCATACTCCTCGTCGATGTAAGTCATGTTTTTATATACACTAACATTTACTGTATATCTGTTAATGACTGTGTGTGTTTTGTGTAGATGGCTGCCACAGCTGCTGATATTGAGAGAACTTTGACTCTTACTGCAAGTCCAATGCTGATTCTTCCGGGTAAGTCCCTTAATGGGTTTTATAATAGTCAATTTGTAATGCTCACAATACTTTGATTTTGTCATGGGAAGATATACTCTTGTAATTATGTCATTACAACATCATGCCTTCACATGACAAAATTGTATCAGTATTGTCCAGAAAAAAGTAATCCTGTCATGTCCTGCATTCAAATCTTGGATGCTCCAAAACGTACCTACCACCTATGCCCACAATTCTATACTTTGTTGCAATTACTGGGTAAAACCTGATTAAAATTTCACTCTAACTAGAGTAAAATTCAACTATGAAAAAAAATGTTAGTTCAGTACTACGTGAATAATACCTGAAAAAAGTATAGTAGTATAGTAGATCCAAATTATATGAAATATGGTCTTCATTTATTAATTCTAGAGTAGACTGTATGAAACAAAGCATAAACTGTTGTTACTTTTTTAGTAAAAATCAATAAAGCATGATTACATTAAAATTAAAAATGTGCACATTTTTAATTGTAAAGTGAATTATTGGTCGAGAAGGGCTTAGTAATAGAAATGGTTCCAGTGACTTCTTGTTCAAAAATGCAGAATTGATAAGTGCCATGTCTTCATTACTTACTTTCATTACATACTTTGTTCAACACAACATTGCTGAACCCTCTATGTTTGACCCGGTATCTACATTATTTTTAAATAACAAGTTAGTACAAGGAAGTGGGTGGGGATAGGTGGTAGGTACAAACATTCTCAGATCACTTCGGTCTCAGATGCAGGATAAATCAAGATTAAACATGCTTAAACATGTAGAAATCAATCCAATTACAACTGTGAGTAAACTAATCATGAGGAAACTCTGTTGTGACAAGGTTAAAGGGATAGTTCGGAATTTTTGACATAGGGTCTAATTTTCTAGTGAGCCAAAGTTATGAAGACGCGCGGAAACACTTTTAACAAATTTCATGCATTCTTTCTATTTCGGGGTCAGTCGATGCGAAGGCTAGCGCAAGTGAATGGTAACTGCTAGCCTGCCATTAAAAACAGTCTTACCCACTCCACAGTGCCTCTGAGGCAATCAATATTTAACGCCGGACTATCCATGTAAATGTCTGTGTTGATGGAACAATTTTAGAAATAACCAACCTTACATTTTAAAGTATTTATGTCAGAGCAGATGCTTCCTAGTCGTAAGTCTGGCCGCGGCAGAGTGTCACTGGGTTACGAACTTACTACCAGGAAGCATCTGCTCCGACATAAATACTTCAAAATGTAAGGTTGGTTATTTCTAAAATTGTTTCATCAACTTTAATGGCAGGCTAGCAGTTACCATTCACTTGCATCACATCATCACATCATTAAAAGTGTTTCCACGCATCTTCATAACTGTGGCTCACTAGAAAATTAGACCCTATGTCAAAAATTCCAAACTATCCCTTTAAAAGGTCTCCTTTAATTGGTTTCTCAGTTTGTCGGAAGTTCCTTAATTGTAAACACATTGTTTTTTTTGTTTTTTTTGTCTGGATGTTTTCTCAGTTACTGGTGATCAGATGACCACCGATCGATTTATGATCAGCATTGAAGGACAAGTGGTCTGCGAAGGCCACGTCGAGTTCAACTGTGCCCTCGCCACTTTATTTTCCACCTACTATGTCTTTAATCTGCAATATCAAGAGGAGGCCTCCAGAACACTTGAATTTATTCAAAGGTATGTACTATAAGCCTAAAATACAATTCATGATTAGCAACAATACCTGTACTCATTATGTTTACTTGTTTGTGTGCAGGCGTTTGATTGGCATCAATCCAGAAAAAGGATCAAAAGCCTTTCAAAGGAAGGTCATTTCAAAGAAAACCGGGAAAATGGTCCACAAGAAATGTGTGAGTGTCAATCCTCATGTGGCCACTTTGATTAAAAACCTCACAGATTTCAAATGGGGATTTATGTAAAATATACCTAAAAGATTAACAGTTCATGTTTTCAATAGTGATCACTCACTACACTTGTAGTACAATACAAATGTGTATTTTTAAGTTCATGTATTTATTTTTAGTGTACAGATTTTTGTAGAGAAAAATGTTTATGTTGACATTTCTTGAGTTGTTTAATAAAATATTTTTTCTAAGAATTTTGGTTCAGGAGTATTATTTTGAAAAGCCAGTCTGCTTCTGCCAGTATGATGCTGTTATTAAGTTCTATTGTATTAAACCGTTAAATAAGATTACAGGTAAATGCCGTTAACTTATGGCTAAACATGCAACAGTAATGAACTGTAAACCACAAAACATGTACATGGTAAATTACCGTAACTATTGTACAGTATTGAGCTGTTGTTTTAACTACTGTATCAATACCGTGAATCTACAGCAATGAGCAGGCAAATTTTGCTGCCAGCTCTTTACTGTAAATTAACGCTAATTTTTCTTACAGTGTACTAAGTTTCTCATCTTTAGTGTTTGAAGAGTCAAGAGGTTCATAACACAAAACAACGAGTGTGTGAACTGAGTCACCACTGAAAAAGCTCAGTTTTACCTGTCCACATGTGAATGCAGTCAACCAAGTTTCTGTGAGTCTTCACCCGGTGGGAGTTATTATATGGGTGTGTTTTCTGTGCTCTAAAACATTCTTCTAGTCTATTTGTTTTCCGAGAGACCAACCTTCCACGGAGTCAGGGCATTTATTTTATAATATGGCTAAAAAGTAACTAAAAAGTGAATCTATATCATTTTATTCTCAGTTTCAGTGTCTTCAGTAAAAATGAGCATGTGCAACAATTAATAGAACAATATCTGATCATTTGGAAAGTTGTGCAGTTTAGTATAAATAAATTATATTATCTGTAATCAATTCTTATAATTTATAGAATAGCCCTGTTATTTAGTCCATGGAAAAATCCATCCGTTGTTGGACCAAATTTATTATTTTTTTCTTTTGCTGCAGTACCACAAATGGACACTAGTGGAATTGACAACATGGAAAAGTGGATAACACCAAATACAGTTAGTTCTCTGTGGTCATAACGTAGTATCATTCTAAGCCACACATGTCGAACTCAAGGCCCAAATTTTTATGTGGCCCTTTAATACATTTAGAAGGGTGTATTTTTGGCACTAGGTTTTAATTGGATGTGAACAGGTTTTAGATGGATTTGATTTTTGCTACAAAGATAAATAAAATCGGTTCCAATCCAACTACAACCTGTTCAAATTAATCTAAAACAGTTCACATCCAATTAAAACCTGGTCAAATTACTCTATTAACTGTTCAAATTCAACTAAAACCTGTTCACAACCTACTAAAACCTGTTCCAGTCTGTTTAAAACCTGTTCACAACCTACTAAAACCTGTTCCAGTCTGTTTAAAACCTGTTCCAATCCAGCGAAAACTGTTCAAATCCAACTAAAACCTTTTCAAATCCATCTAAAACCTGTTCGAATCCATCTAAAACATAAGAAGAGGAAATTGATGTTTAAGATAACTTGTAAGACTCAAATAAAATTGAAATTTCACGTTTAAAAATTGTATAAAAGCCAACTGTCACCATCTTCAGCCCCTGAAAAGATTCTTTTTAACTATCACAGCCCCTCACCAACAACAGGAAGCCAGAAAAAAGTCATGTGACTGTCTTACCTCTTTTATTTTTTGCAGTGTACCATTACTCACTGCCAGCGTTAATCTCACTGAATCCCACTGTCACATCAAACAATGGATGAAAATCACAATTTTGATGAACAAACCAATAGAGTTAATAAATATATAATAAATATAGACCCAATTTGAATCTATCGTGCATAATCACTTTCTGGTTTGTGATATGACTTAAGAGATTCAAGTATGAAACTAATCTAGTTAAGGGTCTAGATTTGCAGCGCCCGTGTGGACTGCTGTGTCTTAAAGGAGCGGTGTCACCATGTGTCTGGGCTCCAGCCGACTTTGATGTACCTTTGAAACAAACTTCAAAGCTCAGAGACCACTGCAGGTTTGATGTCTTACACAGAAAGGAGCCTGCGCCGCTGTAGTAGAAGATATGAAGGTTTTCACCGTTTGGCCGGAGAAGCAAGCGCAGGCCTGCTTTGGTCACGGAGTTAAAAGCAGCGTACACTTTGGACAAATGACCCGTGTGCTTTTATACAAGTAAAATAACACAGGCTCCATTTGGTCTTGTTTGAGCTTCAGGTCGTATGAGGTTAAGGCCCTGTTTGGAAAGCTAGAAAGTTTGTGATTTTATGGAAAACAAACAAAAACAAAAAAAAACCTGATCATGTAACGAATTTTAGGCCATTTTTGTAGCAGAGATAAAGCTCTACAGTTGCAGTGTTTGTTTCCAAATCGGATCACATCCGGAAAATGGTGATGGATTACTTATTTGTAATATTATGCCTGTCTCCTGTATTATTCTTTATATTATGGCATGTGTATATGGTTTAACAAAGTTTCTAAGAGGAACTGTAATGTTTGTTTTTGCAAGAACAAGTACAGCCAGTTTACATCTTGACTTATGGGTGGCATTTAAAAAAACAACTCCACCGTGGGGCCTGTTTTCAAAGGCCAAAACAATGTCTGGGGCAAAACCACATCAACACTTTTCCATTGTATACCAAAACCACTGCAGAAGTAAATGGGATAAATGTGTACTGTTTGTGTCCTGACAAATCGGATACGAGGACGCATTTGGAGGCTGGGGTCACATGTTTGTAGATCTACTGCACACATGTCGAACTCAAGGCCCGGGGGCCAATTGCGGCCCTTGTTCTGTGACAAAAATAATTCCCTAAGCTTCGAACATTACAGTCATAGACAATAAACTCCAGAAAAGGATTTCTAGCTGATTATAACTAAACAAACCCAACCAGTTTAACCATAGTGCTTATGTTTCTGTGGTGATGTAGCCAGACTGAAAGAGAGCTATTTTCATAAGACAGGAGACTTTCGATTTACACTCTTTTCTGGTGAACTCATGATTACACACTGTTTGGAAAAAATATGGTTTAAATGCTCCTGATTAAAGAGAGCTCCTTGGGGTAAGGTGAGAAGGCAGTTTATGGTGTGGTCTAAAAAGTCAATTTTGGGTTCGCCACAGAGCCATGGTTTGGGGTTAGCACTCAGCCGTGACTTGCTTTCATCATATTTTGGTAGTGGTTTAAAAAAAAAAAAAAGAAAAAAAAATAGAGACTTCAAATTGTAAAGCTTCTTCTTCTTCCCACATTGGCTGTGACATGAAATACAGCAGCCTGGCAGTATTTTTTGAAGAGAACATGGTATCACTGGTGTCAGGTGTTATTTTTAGACAAAGAGGAGCCGGTGGCCTCTGTTCATTTCAGAGGCCATTTCTGCAGAAGCGCACGTCTATTCAAATGGTGTCTCAGATGGATCCATTTGGAACCTGCTGGATTTGATTTGCTTCAGTGTGAAATGACACACTTTTGTTGTGGTAAAACACAGAGTCAGGGCTATTTTGGAAAATGGTGGGTCACAAAAACACTGGCATCTTTTAAAATCAAGTGCAATGTGGATAGGCGACGACTAGATGTTTCGCATTCTTCTCATCGTATATTTATTTTTTGTTGATTTTTTAATACCTCTATTGCAAGCAGGATGTCTATTAGTCTAAATGCATTTCACTTTGTTAATGCAAATTCAATATGTGATGTAATATTCAAAGGTAAATAATTTTTGATAGCATTAAGTGGTGAGATGCAGATGTAGCCTATGGTGGCCCTGCAGGGACATTGGAAATAGATGAGATAAGTTCACTTAAAAATAGCGCAGTTAAGTTAGTTCATAAATGTGTGAAGCCTTTGTGTATATATTTATACGTTCCAATATGTTCTTCTCTTCCAGCAGTGCTCAGTTTGTCCACTTTTAGGCAACACACAATAGTGAAACTAATAGCGCCTTCCTCTGGTTTAGATGGGGCTTTATAGTGCTGTTCTTCTAAGAGGGGCTTGCACCTTAAAGCTAGCTTAACCCCGCTCCATTAGAGCATCAACAGTGTGCAAAACTACTGGATGCAGCAGCAGTAAACATTCAAGGTCTATAGCTTGACCTATTCATTCTAACTGTGTTCACTCAGTAGCCAGGAGAGGTTTGATGCCTTTTTTTCATTCTTTTTAGTTTTTTTGTATGAATACAAATTATTACATTGAGTTATTCACTAAAGTAATAGAAGTGCTGTCAGTCTTTTCATTCATTTATTTTTAAAATACTATTACAAGTCATCTCAAAGCACTTGTTTACACTATTATTATTTTTGACAATGACATGCAATAAAAAAAAACTAAATTACATAATTGGAGTTTTAAGCATTTTGGCAAAATCTTACAACATGACATATATTCATCATATTTCTAACTTTTAACAGTCTCTAAAGGGTTGTGACTGATTTAAAAATGTATATCTAATGGCGTTTTCATCCTTTTGAGTTTTGGTATAAACAGTAATTATTATATTGAGTCATTTTTTAAAGAAAAACAAGTGCTGTCAGTTTTTATGTGACGCTTACAAAACAAGTCTTCTCGAATCCAATGACAGAAAACTCAACAATCCCTCACTTAAAAAGCACTTTACAGAATGCTTTTGAAACACACAAAATTGAGATAATGATGAATCCCTCGAGAGACCGTCTTACGTCCCGTCCTTTTTAGTTTTTATTGTAATGGATTTCCACAATCAAATCTTTTGATTTAGATTGACTGATGACACGTGCTCATCTATGTATCCCATATTATCTGCTGTTTCTGAATCTGCTCGGCTTGACAGATATTTATAATTAAAAACGACACTAAGAAAACATGGTCCATCTGTTTTATTATCAAAACACCACCTGCAGCAGAGTCCTTGGATTTTAAAATATAATGTGAGCTCATCAAACAGGAAAAAGTGAGGTTATTTATTCACATTTTCTGTCTGATTAGATTCACGACAACACTATGGGATTCCTGTTATATCATCTCCTTAAGATAAATCAACAGATAAATAAATGTGACTCTAAGCTAGGATCAGAAAAAAGCGATCTGACATAAATTACCAAAACATAAATATGTACGAATACAACAAATGTAGTGTTTGTGTTGTCTTAGACTGATCCTGACTGTCTGCAGCAGTAAATCCAGTTACAGTGCAGTTCACCACAGAGCTCTGCTGCTGATATGAAGCAAACAGACGTGTGAGTGAGGATTAGAGAGTTTTAAACCAAGGCACCAGCTCCATTGTTTAATTACATGTTACACGACTGTAGAGTGTTACTTTGTTGAAATCTGGTTATCAGTAGCTTTGAGGCAGTGTTTTTAATCCGGCAACACTGACACAGAGTTGCACTGATTCATTCGTCAGTTCCTCGGGTACTTACTTCATATTTCGTCAGGCATTTTGTATAAACTTGTTTAAGGCCATTACAGCTATAAATATAGTTTATAAAAAAAAAAGTAGTTTAATTTAAATATACTCTCCACAGCTGCTATGTTTTTCTTTCACAAGTTTAATTTAAAATGTATATAAACAGTGGCAAGAAAAAGTTTTTGTGTTGTTGTCAGTGTTTTTTTTTCAGTCAAAGTAGCCATAGTCCACACCTTCAAACTCTTTGCTAACACCTGAGACCAAACAGCTTTTTTGAGGTCATTAACTCAAGGGTTCACATACTGCTTTTCTCAATAAAGAGAGTGTGTGGTAACAGACAGAAATGCCAAGATCTGTGGATGGAATTCTAAATAATTCTCCATTATGTTCTGATAATTTTATATTATTTATTGCTATTATTTTTTCCTGCACAAATCAATAAAGTTGTAAGTTCATAAATAGTGTAAACACTGCCTCAATAGAATTCATTAAACATAGTTACAAATCTACCCCCTATACGATATTCTGAGCTCTAATATAGACCTAGTTATAAAATAACATTATAGACATGTATCCAGATTTTTTTTTAATGATAAACAAAAAAATAAACAGATGCTTTTAATCTTGTTTGTAGTTTTAACTGTTTATATATTGCTTATGACATGCCTAATGCCTATGCCTTAATATGCTACTATGTGTTTTTTAATGCAAATTAACCATGTGCTTTTAGTTTCAATTTTATCAATCACTTTTTTTTTTTCTTTTACTTTATTGCATCATTTATATTTGTATGTTGTGTAAATACTTCACATTAGAAGCCGGATTTTTTTTTTTTTTTTTTTTTTTTTTTTGCACAAGTGGGCCACAAGGCGGGATTTTGACGGGAGAAATTTCCATCAAAATCATAGAAAGGAGCTTAAAAGGGGCTCAAGTGGGACGACGAAGAAAGGCGGTAGACGCTGCTCCGGTTTCTCCTATTTATAAAGACGTCTTAGATATATATTTGGCGTCGGCAGAGTCAGCACACAGTACGACAGGAGTGATTAGAGCCGAGTCGCCTGGATCCACTTTGTTCAGGGAAGAGCCACTGCTGGCAGCTGTCTGAGGTGATGCAAGCTGAGCCCTCTGGAGAGAACCGCACTGGCGCTTATTTATAAAAGCCAAAGGGAAGATGAAAGGACAAAGGCAGCCGGAGTGACCTGTTTGGAGAGGGGAGCTTCAAAGTCAAAGCAAACTCATCTAGTCTTTACGGGGACAAGGGTAAGATAATGAGCACTGAGAAGAGCCCTTGAGAGGGAATCACAGAGAGTTCAATTAGGCCTCTGTACCGTCGCTTCTGGCTCGGTCTGACTGCTCCGTGTGCCGACTTGATGCTCCCCGAGTTCCCGTAATGACAAAAAACCCACTTGCTGCAAGACAAAATCGTAATAATATCCCCTCATCGCCTTGCAAGCAATCAGAAGAGCACGCTGCTTAAATGTACGTACTTAAACCCGCCGTGGGACAGCTGCGTAATTGTTTTCACTTAGTTGTGCTGATTTTAATGAGGGCTTCTCGGTGAGGGTCGAAGGTTGGTGGCGTCATTTTAATTTTGTGGTTTTATTTTATCGTCCAAAATGCAATGATGTGAGAATCCTTTGAGACTGTAAGATTAACATCTGTACAAATAAACAACTGAAGATGATTTGGCCCAGGGATAAGGCACTTCTGTCAGTGTGTTTACTCACACAGATATAGCATTTAATTGGACTTCTGTCCTTGTCCCAGGAAATAAATATTGCATTTTCCCACTGCTGCTTGAAAGTGCTTAAATCTGAATGACTTGTTGTGAAAGTTTGAACAGTGTGTACATTTGAGCTGGAAAATACTTGTGCTGCAGCAGAACAATTTAATAGCTATTCAAGCTGTAAATGAACACTATTGTTTGTATGTATTTGTATGTCGTCAGAGTACAACAGTGTTTAAAACAGTACAGTGGTAAAGCGGGGCAGAGTCTGAGCCCCCAAGATACTCCTGTCTGTGTGGAAGCCATGTTTAACGGCCACTCAGTCTTCACTTCGGATTTTAGGACGTGGGATAGATATTTAAAAACAGTTTGAGACACCAACAGCAAAAGTTACAGTTCTGTGGAAAATGGCTCAGATATAAAAAAAAAGTGTTAGCAGGTGAAGTGTGTCTCTTTGTTGCCGCTGCCTTAAAATCAGTTGTTTATTGTTGTATTGCTACAAACGTATCCTTTTGCTAACATTGTTTAATATTTCCCAATGCCTCACCTTTTGCACAAACAGCAGCAGTCTTTCCTCCACAAATGGTTTTCTACGTACCTCTCCAATGTCCTCAAGTTAGACACACTTTTAGCTCCAGCAGCCTTCATAAATCAGATAGTGGGCAATAAATAAAGGAATTTGGCTTTTTTTTTTTTTTTTTTGCCTGTTTTTGTGCGTTCTCCTGCTGTGAGAGATATTAACCTCACACTGCTCACACAGAGTAAATCGCTTTGCTTGATTTTTTTTTCATGCACTATCCTCTTAGAAAGTCTTTCAGTACATGAATAACTTTAGTAAATCAGATCCTAAAAGTACTGCTGTAAGATGCTGAAAAAAGGAAGCTTGAAAGTGTTTAAAATTGCTTAAATTCGACTGATGGTGTATAAACTTTGAAGGACAATTTTATTCACTTAAAAGCATGCTCAAATACAATAAGAGATGTCAAGATGCCCCCTTTTTGGTTATCTTTGATCCTGTCTCAGTGTGCAATATACAGCAATTTATTTAAACCCAATGTTTGTGACTTGGATTTTTTTTCTCCAGAGATTTGTTTTCAGGTATAAGATGTTTACATGGATTTTTAAACTCAAACAGACTGACATCATTTCAAGTATTTAAACAGCCCAGAGCAAAGAGGGACAAATGCCAGATAAACAATGTTAAGTCATGCTTTCGTCAGTTTGCTGTAATGTCTGACTTTCATCTGCCACATGTTTCTCTTCAAACTTCGTTATCTCCATCACAGACCACACATCATCACCAGTGCAATGAATATAAGGCACGGAATCGACCGGTGGAACGTTCAATATGTCTGCGACAATCCGTATTGATTCATCCGTTAAAGCTCGTGGTCGAGTTGCTCAGCAGGCGGCCAACGGAACAACAGATAAAGCATTTTACAAGTCTCCCACCGGCAATATTTATATTGGGGAGTAAATTTGAGGTTTCTCGTAAAGCATTATTGACTGGAATGCACCGGTAGACTTCATAATCATCCTGGCTCGACAACATTTCTGAATAACCTTTGAAGGTGGCCATGGGATCTGGGTCTTTTTCTTTCCTTAACAACTAAGATTGACCCCTGCAGACCGGGATGACAAAGAGTTACAGTCTAAGAGATGCTCTGACCCACTTCTCCAGCCTTTACAATATAGCTCTTGTTCAAAGCATTGTGTAAAATCTTGTGGTCTACAGTGGAACAAAATGGAACATATCCTTGAAAATTTTTTAGTATTGTCAGTGTCTTTAAATATCACTCTTTCACTTTCAAGTTTGAAAAAAATACAATAGGACACTTACTAAAGATGATCTAATCAGAACATTTCCTCTTAGATACTGCCATTACTATTATTGACGACAATTTGTGGTGATTCATTGTATGTGATACACGTGAACCTATGAGAACAGGGAAGGCAGATCACATGACTTAATCAGAGTACATTTACAGTGGAGTTTGCTACATTTTATAAAAAAAAAAAGAAAAGAGAAATACCTGATATTAGTGTGCATCTTGTGAGTTCTGATGGCATTGGGTCGTGCTCTGTACAACCCAATGGAAATTCTTGTACTTCTTTGTTCGTACAACGCTCCATCCTTCTGCCAGAGGATAAACCTTTTTTCTTTTCTTTTTCTACATTTGGAAAGTGAACTCATCACATCGTATGCCTTCAGGGCTGCCGTAGGTGCTCACAGGCTCCAAGAAAAAGGGGTTTAAGGGTTAGAATTTATCACCATTAGATCTAAAAACAAACAAAAATACAAAAAAATATACTTAGTCATTTAAATCTTCACACTCATCTTCACAATTAGCCTTTTTTAATACGATACGACAGATATTTACTTCACTGGTTAAAACAGGTACAAGTGGGATCCTGATAAAATAAATATATTAAAAAAAATCATCTGTGTTTATAAATGTGACATCTCTAATAATATAACAGTCCAGAAAGAACCATTTGACCATTTGTAGACACACTTTCGAGACTAGATTTGATAAATTTCACACCCATGTGTAACATTTTAAAGATATTTTCTTGTATTTGAGAAAAACTGTTATCGTTTAAGGAATCAGGTTTTAATATATGCAAATGTTCAACACACACATCAGAAGCACTGGCCAGTCACATGCTTGAATAGAAGGGGGTTTCAAGAAGGGGACACTCCTATTAGATTACCCCAGGTTACATTACATCACATTACATTACATTACATTAGACTTTATTGATCCTACAATGGGGAAATTCACATGTGATGGCTTTTCACATATAGTGTAAAAATATTCTTGGAAAATATAAAGACAGAGCATGCAATAAAACTATATGTCCATACTTTAGAACAAATTTTAAATATAGAATATAAAAAATATAAAGAAACCTTAAAAGGTGAAAGAGTATTCAAGCACTAGAAACAAAAAAGACAAACAAAACAAAAAAACAAAAAACGAAACATCAACAACAACATGGATAAATATTGGTTAGATTTCATCAAGTCTGTGCTATTGTAGCTCTATTATACATACCCACCTTATATTCCACTGAGTAGCTCTACCTCTAGCTCCATATCGTTGCCTCACAGATTGTGAAAAGCAATTTTCCTCCGATATAAAATGGAATTTCACATTTTTCCTTGGCCAAATATATACTTTATTTGTGTGTAAAGATTGCTGATGTGAGATATCAACCACATCCAGTACTACAAGTGCAAGCTGCAAATTGATAGAATAATTTAAGCTCCGGTATTGGGTTCATATATCAGTAAGCCAGTAGATTATAGTGCTATGGATAATTAGTTTACACAACAATAAAGCACTAATCACATTATTGACATGACACTGGAATAGATCATTTCCAAGCTCCAAATATCACTGACTTTGTTAAAGGAAACGCGATTGGACGTAGTTTCCAATACAGTCTTTGCAAACTGCGTCTTGTTTGATGTTTGAATTGTTCATGCATGTATGTACTCCTCCAAATAAATTGCTTCCTAACACAGAGCTTGAAAATATCTCTGAGATCTTGCAGTATATAAGGAGCCGGAACCCGACAAGAGGCAATTACCACAAAGCTCTTAATATTTTCGACGAACGTCCTGTCAAAGTAATTTCACTCCAGAGTAAACCAGAAATCAGCAGAAAGTTCCACGGCTTGACCTAGCGCGGCCTTAAAATGCGATCTGATACGTGAGGCGGTATATTCACATTAAGTATGGTAATAAATCTTCATAACAGCTGGCGTTGGCCTCAAATTTATTGGGATAATTTTTTTCCCGTGAAGTCCATTTTGGCTGTGGGGTGGAAAGTCACTTGAATTGATTCGGGGCACGAGGAGCAGCCGGTGTGGACGGACGCCATCATTTATCAATTGTGTAATACTCATTTGTAGGGCTGCCTTTGGGATTAGCAGTTAAAGAAGCAAGAGGGACTTCTGACTGAGCCGCTGTTGGAGACATAATACACACAGTACATCCTCGGACAGCGGGCAACCTTCTTAGTCCACGCCTACAGCACTCTGGGGCATTGTGGGGCTGTTTTATAGTGCTGCACCTGGAAAATCCATTATTTTACCAACCGACAAGCAATACAGGTATGTTTGGCTTTTATAATGCTGGTGTGCAGGTCTAAAAGTTGACATAACATGAACGACATAAATAAATCACAAATTTTTTTTGTCTATTGGCTATAAATCCTCTCCAATCCAATACCGGGAAAAATGGGTTATACTGACAATAATAAAAGAAGACTTAAAGAACTAATCGATTAACGAATGTCAGGGTTAATTGTATTTTGTGGTTAAAAGTGACACTGTGTTGCTTGACTTTAAATAAATATAACAAATGACAACAGCAGTGTAATAAACTTTCCTGCTTCTTTTATTTAAAAAAAAAAGGTAAAACCGGACCAGTTTTTCGCCACAAAATACTAATACGATTAAATCGAAATTTAAAGCTCACCTGAAACGTTTACAGTTGTAGACTGTAATTATCTCCTCGTTTAACATTGCGTCGAAGCATTACCAACATTCATCCATGTTTAATTTACTGCCGTTTTACTATTTTTGAGCTTTTTCGCTGTAAAATAAGAGGTATTTTGCAACAGAATAACCCATTTACGTTGATATTTCCTTCAACAACAAAGCTACAATGAAAATAAACCTACGGGAGAGCTCCCATTGGTGTCATTAGGCTTTAATTATAAAGCCTAGATCATGTCTTAAGGTTTTTTCCACAGATGATTCTTGTTGCAATAAGCGGATAGTGATTAAACTGTCAAACTAAATGCAACAGAAAAAAAATCAGGTAATGGAGCTGCAGTTTTTAGTGAGCTTTCACACTTCACAAACTGCATCATTTTCTCTTCCCATGTTCAGTGCAGAGTGGTCAGCACACCTCATAACGAGAAAGCGTAAAAGAATCGATTCCTGTGTTGGCTGGCAATGGCTTTTCCCTATGGATTCTGTCTGTTCTCCATGTGTTCTGTGTTATCTCTCTAGGCTTTCCCCCAGCATCCAAAGACAAGAAGATAAGTAAACTGGTGAATTTACAACTGCGAGTAATCATCAGATTTGTTTGTGAGGGGTTGTTTATTCTTTTATTGGCGGTTCAAGTGAAATAACAACACTTACTTTGTTCTACATTTGAGAGGAAGTCAAAACGATACAGATGTAGATAAAGTGTCTATTCCAGCACTGGATACTTATTTTTATGGAGCAAAAAAGTGCAAATTGCAGGATTGCACCAGTCTTAATGCTGAACTCCGAGCTGGATTGGTCAAGTTTGACCTTTTTTAAATCAAATAAAACAAAGTAAGGTTGCCATGCTGTTGTTGAGGGGAGACAGATGGGTTTGGTGGGTGTCTTTAAACAGCAGTAAACCAGTAAATATATATAACAACAGGACAGATCTGATAAAAAAAAAAAATGTATTACCAATTTTCAAATTCTTCTTTTTATTAATTTATTGTGCACTGAGTGAGTGGTGGATATTTGAAACACAATTTTGTTTTTATCAAATAAAAATGATAATAAAGGATAATCTAAATCTAATGAATGAATGAAAATAAATGATGAATGTATGTTTAAAGTGCAGGCAGCAGCGCTACCACAGGTCCTTCTTACCAACTGCCTTTAGACTGTACAACTCACATGTATAGCTTTTCCCCAATGCAATATGTAATCCCATTGTAAATATGTAGATAGAGTGCTTTTTTTTAATTATATTGCTAATTTATCTTGACCTGGTTGCACCTTATAAAGTTTCTTTATATTTTTTATGTTCCACATTTTAAATTTGTTCTAAAGTCTGTTTATATTTTATTGCATCCTCTCTTTTTTTTATATTTTCCAACACTATTTTGGCACTATATGTGAATTTCCCCATTGTAGGATCAAAAGGACTCTAAGAAAATCTAATGTAATCCAATCCAATCTAATCTAATGTTTGTAGATACTAACACTTAAACTTTCATCAGAAATATGTATCCTTCACTTTCACGTTCTTAGGATACAGATATAGCAGAGGAGATATTATTTTGTAGTCTTCAGAGGTGGTTTTCCAAGATGTCCGTTCACGCGCTGGCGTTTTTGTTTGTGCGAGAGGCAGTTTTGCACGGGCAGGTAAGCGTGAGAAGACAGGTAGCTGTTTGCATATGCTTAGCGCGCTCGGTGTTCGACGGCGCGAGCGATTGGTGTTGTGCGAACCTCTGTGTCCGCTCTCATAATGAGGCGTGACATTACAGCTCAGCAGCTCCTATAATGGAGGTCTCTCCTGATCACACTTTAAATATTCATGCGCCGCTGCTGTAATCCACACAGTGCAACAGCTACTGCCGTGTTTCCTCCGAAGGCCCCGCTGCAGCTCCAGATTCTCCATGTCATATTCAGTCCAGGCTCACTCTGGGGTGTTTGTTTACAGCTCGGCGTTACAGTTCACCTCAGCTCACTCCACTGGAAATAACAGCAAATTAAATTTTAACAGCTTGAACTAGTTTGGATCTGCAGTATTAAACATGGGCTGGGGGCAGAAAGAAACCTGTTGTGCATGTATTAGTTCTTCTTAAGAGTCAACGAGTCAATATTTTACATAAACTCAGGTTTTACTCAGGTAATATAGCACATTTAAAACAAACATTGCCGCCCAAAGTGATTTACAGGCTGAGGAAAGTGCACTTAAAATAGGAAACAAAAAAAACAAATCAAACAAGACATAAAAACAAGTAAGTGAACAATAAAATACCTAATAAAATGGATAAAAAGATAGTCAAAGTCCAGCTTAACTTGTTTTTGTTGATGTGAGAGACTGGGTTGCTATATTAGCTCTGGTTTTGAGCCGAGTTCCAGGTACCACTAAGTTACACGGGTTTGTTGACCTCATTGTTCTGGTAGGAACATGGATGGACAACAATGCTGAGAAGTATGAGGGGGGCCAGTTCATTAAGACATTTAAAAAACAATAAATACAATCTTTTTTTTTTTTTTGCCTTGTACCAGAAAGAAGACTAGCAGCTGCGTTTTTACATTTTTCATAGGTCAAATGAATAGTGATAGTTTTACTCAATTCAAATTTCTTTCTGAAAAGGTATTTTGTGTGTTATTTTACCCAATATGTATTTGTGTCATGACTATGTTTATAAAAATCACGTTTTACCTTAATGTAGTTTCTGCAGCTTTAGCAAAGTACATGCTAATCTCATCAAAATTCAGGAGGAAGGTCCTTAACAACTCATTTATAACTTTGAGTCCTCCATGTTGTCTTATTTGGTATCTAAATGCTTTTATGTTCTCTACCCACTCACTGACAGTTCACATGCAATCACAGAATCTCTAAAATCCTCCTGTTTATGCATAATTACCCATTTTTGATTTATAATACCACTGTAGTCTCAAGTGCTACAACATCCTCAGTTCCGATTATTGTTGTTACTGCACAATCCTTTAAAATGTATGTAGGAGTCACTTTGAAAATAATTGTATTAGTTTTCAACATTTGACAAATGAGGCAATGATTAAAATGTACTGGGTTTACTGAATTTGGCTTTGCAGCTCAGTTGCCACACGACCCATTTGGCCCAGAAACATTTCCCAGAGCGACTGCACCGTAGGAAGAAAAGTGTGTAAAACTGCTGACGGGACACACACTACTTCGGATATGGTCAGATATTGTTCTGTCCGAGTTATTTTTATCCTGGACTTTTTATCTGTCAACCATCCTTACAATTGCCTGGGGCGAGTGACGCTGAGCAGTAGTTCACCTCGTGGCACAGTCTGCATTGAACTCACAGAAGAATGGACTTCCCAGGTTTGATTTTTTTTGGCCAGTTCTTCTTTTTTACCCCTCTATTGTGTTTTCAGCATCTACTGTCCATTAAAACTAGTCAAGATTTTAACATTTTAAACTAGGGTGGCCCTGATACTAATTCCAATACTCTTTGGGGACTTGTTTCACTCACGAAACTATTTTCAGTACAATTGGAGTTTTCTTATTTATACAAATTCTGTGAAATTGTAAAAGATTGTAGACATTGGAGAAAAACATGCAGTGTGTAGTATTATTTATTTATTTATTTTTAATATCAAAAACTAGTGGTGAAATGTGGATTGCAATTTCATGTCTGTAAATACATACTGTGTGTGGACAATGTCGTTGCACTGTAATGCACCTCAGCTTAATTTGCTTGATTCTTATTCATACACTTAATAAATGTGGATGCACTGTATGTGACAGATCTTCAAAATCTGATCCTTCCTGACTTCTTAAGTCACCGAACACAAAAGAAAAAGGTCAACAGATGGATTAAAGCTGGTAGCCAATGAAATTTTAAAGAAATGCACAGTCAATGTGTGAAAGCATCTGTGTACTGTAAAGAGAAGAATGTCAAGACTCTCAAACCTGGAGTGACTCATAGTCACAAATACAAGGAGTGTTTTTTCTTGTGTGTAACAAGCACTTCCACATTGTTGCTGGTGAACCTCTTTTTTTTTTCTTTTTACTGATTTCAGTTAGTATGAGTGTAGAACAGTGCTAGTGCAAACCGTAAGACAAACACTACAGAAAACAGTAGCCCTGGCAGTTCCTGATATGGTTGAAGAACACAATTTTACTTGCGACACAATGAGTGGTGCCTTAAGCCTTTCACTCATTCACATTCCTCCAGACTTTATTTAATGAGGAGGGGCTGCGTGTGTGAGCACAGTGCACCCAATTTTTCACACCCGGAGGACGTCCTGCAGAGGGACTGGTGTAAACTCCAAGGCTGTGGCGCAAGAACAATGTCAGTAGATCCTCCAGAGGATCTTCCAGGAGTGTGTTAAAGATGTGGTGAGCTGATGATGCCTACACTGTGTGTCTGGTGTTGTAAGTAGATGACACAGAGGCCTCATACCCTGCAGCTTGTTTGTGCTGTAATTTCTACTGTTTGATTATGTTGGAATACACATTGTATTGATACTAATTCATCAACCACCTTCACGGTTAAAGAGTCATTCTTTGTTTGCCTACTAAAAAAAACAAAAAAAAACAAACCGATGACGATTATTTAATAGATTTTTATTTTTTATTTTTTTTTTTAATCAAAAAAAAAAAAAAAAGCATTTTACCTCATTGGCCCACATTTTGCCACTAGTTTTTCTTGTTTTTGATCCATTCGGTCTGGTGTCCACATTTTAGTTGAACCTTTCCTCTAGTTGGACGACTCCTTTTTTTTGGCACAAGCAAACTGCACTAACAAAGCAATACAACAATAACATCTTAAACAAACCAAAAAACACAAGTCTGAACACACTCTTAGATATTTCAAATAATTTGCGCAGGCACAGAATATCAGTAGTTTTACAGAATAAGCCCCAAAATATTCAAACATACAATAACCAAAAGTTCAGCTATTGTTCCATGTATTGCCACTTTTAGTATTAGCATGCAAGTCCATTCATCAGACTCTTTTCCTTCTTAGATTGAGGAGGCTCATCCTTGAATAAAGATCTTTGTGGCATAACACGTTTGCTTCATTACACTAACAAGCTCCTCCATGTAAAACTTGTATTATTTACACACAGACAGTAGGGGATTTATACAAGTTTTCAAACTCAACAAGGCATTTCCAGAAGCCTGTTGTACTGTGGTGTTTTAAAAGTGGCTTTGATCAATGATCAAAATCCCATCCTTTTAGCGTCAGACAAATGCACTTCTTGATGTGGAACAGACACTCGGCTTTTGTGCAGTAATAGCAACAGGCTTAGAAACTCCATCAGTGAGACACACGCATGCAGACTCTAGATCAGAACTGTACCATGTCCTGCTCTGACAGCTACACATCTAATGCCCCATTTACATTACTCAAAAACAAACAAACTAGTAAACACTTACGTGGCTGTTACCTGCTTGTTCAAATAAACAGCAGTAAAGTGTGTCAGAGCGTATTCCCTGGAGTTAAATGCACATTAACTGAACACAACAATTAACTGTTTTTACAATGAATTTTCAGGGCTAGATTATTGTGGAGCTGCAGCACATGCATTTCAAGACAAACATAAACTACAGCCATTAACTAGGGCAGTCGTGTGTAATATGCTGAAGGAAGGATATAAAGTTTGTAGGAAGCACAAAGCTGAGAAGCATATAAATAAAATTTAAATGGGACTGGTATTGTGCTAATCACTGTAAATGACAAGCAAGTTCCAGATGCTCTCTAAAGCACTTACAGATTCATGATGTTAAAACAGTGTCAAATATTATCTGTTGTTTTAATCACTGTGTGTGTTAATAAATAAGAGGTAAAGACATTAGGAAGCCTTTCAGAAACAACTGCTAGCACCCTGCTGCTACCCACCTCCACTCGGTTTCTTTGCACAGAGATGTCAGTAAAGACACAATTAGTGTTTTGTAATGAACATAATTTGCATGTGCATTTTGAAAAAGAAACTTAAGGAGAACAAAAAGGCACACACACAACAAAAGGAGACTGCCCAAACAAAATATTATGGCAAATGGAAACTGACTGACAACATCTGTGTGCTGTCAGTGAGTGGGTAGTGAACGTTGATGACTGGCTTGACATTCAGCTGAATTGTACAGTATATATAAGCATCTGTGCTACACCAGCTAGAAGTCACAGGGTGATTAGGATAGTAATTTTCCTCACCTATAACAGAATGTCCGAAAAATAATATAAATAAAAACAACAAAAAACACCCACACCAAATACAAAACAAACAAACAAAAATAAATAAATAAATAAATAAAACAGCTCAAACAAAAGTTTGATGCTTTTTTTTTTTTTGTTAACACTTTAGAATAACTCACAATATTAAGCATTAGTTAAATATTTGTAATAACTTTATTTATCCTCAATTCATCATTTATTAATCCAACATTGATGATCAATATTATGTTATAAGCATTGTTATAAATGTTTTAGTCTTAACAATAATCCATGTATATTTATACATATAAATTATATTTCAGTGTCAATAGTTTATTGATTAATTAATTTATTGTTAATAACACAGTTATGAATGCTTAAGTACTGTTTTATTGTGTGAGTTATTATAAACCAACAAAACAAACAAAAAAACTCCACATTAAGGACACAGACTTATATAAATGTATTCAAAGGCATCTTAGGTAAAGTAAGTAGTAGTTAGGCTTTGCAAAAATATGTAAAAACTATAGCTTCTTAACATTCTTGCTCCGTCTGCTAAAGGTACACAACACTGCAGCCAACAGACCTCATTAGAACTGAGTCTATAATATATTGGATATTAAATGTGTTCAACTCAGGGTCTGGATCGACTCTTAAGCAACCCATATGTTTAAATCCGTTTTAGATTTCTTGTTTACATTTTTACATCTCCACTACCAGCCTCTCTGAACGCTAATTGGCTAATGGTTTGGAGCTGTCTGCTAACATCTATACTATTTCCATAAGCCTACTCTCTGCAACAAAATATAAGTAATGGGTGTAGAGCTATACTTTTCTAGTTCTGGCATTTAATTTAAACAATTTCAGTTGACTTTGTAATTATTTCATCTACTTCTGGCAACAAAGTAGCTGGGCACTTTGTAATTAGACACTGCAGAGGAGACTGTGTAACTAAACAGTAGCGGTGTAATTAATAGTCAGAGCGGTGCTGTGATGTGGTCAGGTTTTTTGGACATCTCTCTGCTCTTCGTACGGGTTTTAAGGTTGGAGCCGCTGAGTAAATTGGCCGCCCCCCCGCACCCCCTTCCCCAAATGGCCCCAAGCGGCTGCTGCACTTCCTATTCGCCACAGTCCCTCCGTCGTCATGAAAAATAAAACAGATACAACACCCCCGCGTTAGGGAAGCTTTCAACCCCTGCTTTGCCTCTGTGTTAATATTTCATGCTCTCCTCTTACTTATTTTAGTGAGAATAATTGATCTGGAAAGAGCAGCACCACGCTAAAATGAAAGGCTCTGAGGTGCACGGCTAAAGAAGAAAAAAAAAAAAAAAAAATCTATTATGGTTGGACGATCTGAGATAGCGCAGGTTTGTGTGTTTGCCGCTGTCTGGCAGGCTTTAACTACAATTTCTGATTTGAGGAGCGAATGCATTTTGGAGTGTTGCATTGAAAAAGACAAAATGTTCCACAGCCTGTTTAACAGCTAATGGATAGGTTACTTTCCAAGAGGCTTTTTAGGACATTGTGGAAAATGCTGCTTGCGTCTCCTGCCATTGTCACGCACACACCGCTCATTCATTCAGGAGTCCGTTGTGCTTTCCACTTAGACAAACATTTACCAATGTGTTGTTGTCGCACTGCAAATAACCCTTGGCATTCACTGTTAGCGTTATTTTCCTCCGCTAGCGGCTCGCGCGGGCAGAATGGGAACACAATTGATTCGTTTTTAAGGAGTTACTGCTGGGGGTGACACGGGGTCAGGAGCTGCATTCATCGATGCACAAAAGCTCCTCCAGAGAGAAGCACCTCTGAGCATACGGCCTCTCGCAAACTCCCGCTGCAGCTCCGCTTAATGATTTGTAACAAAAGGGAAAAAGTCGGCAGTCGATGGACACTACAGAGGTGAAGTTAGGTGACATCTGCAGGCTTAAAACAAAAGCTAACATCCGGTCGGCTCTGGGTGTCAGATAAAATTATACTACATAAAACAAGAGCCTTTTCATTTTACGTCTGATGAAAGGTGCTATGACGTAAGGTGGTTTTATATATCATGATTAGTAGCTTGCAGCAACATAGAAAGCCATAAGTCAGTGACAGCTTTTCTAAACAGCTAAAGTCGCAGAAACAACTTGTCAGCTCAAAATTAGACACCATTATGAGCTTGCCATTTTGCAACATGGCTTTTCTCATAACTGCCAGTGAGTAAAATTCAGTCCAAACCTCATCTTTGTCAAATCTTTTCTTCTGGTGGCTTTCTTTGGGTTTTCCTTTGTTTGTTTTTGTTTTGGCGCCTTGGCCATCGCGGACAACCCCAAAAAATGAGAAAGCTTGCTGAGTTGTTCCAGTGAAGTAATGTAAGTAACTTTTGGTAACGCCAGCTTTACGTTCATAAAACCACTTTCCCTGAAACCACTTTTTCCTGACATAAATTTTCAGAATGCCACTTTTCCTGGCGTCACTTTTTGTAACATCGTTTTTTTGTAAATCCGCAAGCGTAAGTCAAAATTTTTGGTAACGTCACTTTGTGTATGGTCACTTTGTGTATGGTCACTTTGTGTATGGTCACTTTGTGTATCATGACTTAAAGTAATGCCACTTTCTGCGATTTTCCGTGTCGCGGCTTTTGTCACTTTTTCTGACGTCACTTTTTGTAATGGCACTTTTCATAACAGCACTTTTAGTTCATAAAGCCACAGGTGTACGGCATAACTTTTGGTAGCATCACTTTTTGGATTGTCACTTTGTGTATCATCACATTCTGTATTGCCACTTTCGTAACGCCACTTTCCTGATGTCACTTTTCATACACCACTTTTTCATAAGGCCACGAGTGTAAGTAAAACTTTTGGAAGCATCACTTTTTGGATTTTGTATTGCCACTTTTGTAACGCCACTTTTTGTGACACCTATTTTCAGAACGCTGTTTTTCGTAAAAGTAGTACAGGTCAAAACTTGTTAGCATCACTTTTTGGAGTATCACTTTATGTATGGTCACTTTCCACTACATCAATTACCTTAAAATCACTTTTTGTCAGAACCCTTTTTTATTAAATGCACTTTCTCAGCTGCGGACATGGCTCAGACTCTTTTACGTCATGAAACCATTCAAATAACTGTGATAAATTACTCTCTTTTTAGGTTAAATGTTAGTCAGTGTTTCAGTTTAACAACAGAAAGTTAAATACTTTGGTTTAGCCCTGAGAATTTTCCATTTTATTCCCCAAAGATTTTCTGTACAAGTGATGGAAGCGCCGTTAAGTTTCGGTGGCCGCGCGATGCTGAGCAAAAGGAAATAGAACACCTCGGTGACAGGTAGCCCTTGCGAGCCAACGGCGCTCCGAGACAAATAAAGTCAAATAGCCATTTATCATGCTGACAGTTGAAATCCCATCTCCGTAATTACAGCTGATGCCGGGCGCTGAGATCAGAGCAATCATTTGGGCAAATAATGTCCAGCCGCCTTCGCCATGGATTGTCTTCGAGATCAATGATCAGGGAGTAAGTTAAGCTGAGAAAACGGTAAACAATTGTTACGTGTCCAACAGTACATTTGCTGCGTGTGATGGATGTCGACAGCAGCCACCTTTTTTTTTTTTCACTGGGATATTGGAGACAGGATGGAATTGGAGTAGGAGATAATCGATGGACCGGTGAGAAGACAATCCCTCTACACACCATTTTCTACCAGCGACTACATCAAGCATGCATCGAAACAACATCTCTCCTGCATTACGGCTGTATACTTTACAGCGTTTCTTTTTTTTTCCCTGAAGCTTTTATCAGGCGTAACAAGAGCTCTTTAAATGTTTTGTGTAATGAAAACTCGGAAATGTAACGCTACACTGAAACCATCTGAACAAACTGAATCATAGCGTCTGACTTTGCAGTGTTATGACAGTTTTTTGGGTTTTCCAATTCGAGAAAAATGCTTCTTTTGTTTTCACAGTCTCCTTCAAAAGCATAAAAAAAATCAAATTGGCGAAAAGCAATATAAATAGAGTTTGAAGGTGCCTGCTGTGTCTTGTGTTTCATTTGACCATAGAGAGTCTCTCAGGTTGCTGTGGGAGGAAAGTGCTGACACTGTGTGGTTTTGCCATCTGCTTGGTGTCCTGTGAGATCCTTGGCGTGTTCATACACAGCCTGTCTGCATGGAGGAAATCTATGGGATGCACACATATACTTTTGGCATGACCTTTTTCTGTACATGCATTATCCTTCCAAGGTTGCCATGCCCTGGAAAACATTGGTAAATATATATTCGATGTTAGTTTTTTGATAAGGTCTTAAAATTTACCTTAACTTTTGTTAGCATTAGATCCAACTGGATAGGCCACAGTAAAAGACAACAACAAATTCCAAGAAAATCTAGAAAAATACAGATAAACCCCGACACTTTTGGTTATCAAGGGGCTGGAGACTTTCCCAGCTGCTTTGGATGTGAGGCAAGGTAAACCCTAGACAACTGCAAGTTAAGCATGAGGCTAGCACTGACAGACAACCATCTGTATTTACCAGGGGAAGCTAACTGGTTGTAAACCTGTAGAAGAACCTGGTAGAGTGGGCAGGACATGCAACACAGAAATCCATCATTTTTTAAATCAATATCAAGCCACCAAACAAAGTGATAGGCCTCGACCCACCTTGAATAAATATTACATATAATATTTATTGTGTAGTTGTCACAGTCATAATTAGTAAGAACCTTTTCGATGTGGAATAGTTTAACCTAAATAAGGCTTTGCCATATTTAATGTTAGATTCAGGGACTGCACTGTCATTAGTTTTCTGCAACAGCACTGACGGCCTAAAATGCAACTTCCTGTGATCTGCCAAGAAACAGCTGGCAACAGTCTGCAAATGATTTGATTGGATGATTTTTTTCCCATCACAGAAATTTTTTAAATCTACAGGGTTCCCACAGGTGCTTGAAAACCATGAAAATGCTTGAATTTTAATCTAGTGTTTTCAAAGTTGTAAAAGTCCTTGAATTTTGGATAAAGTGCTTGAAAGTGCTTGGAATTCTAAATGTGTTGCTTTAATAATTCACAGTGCCACTTTCAGATATCAGCCTTCCTTAAAAAGAAACCAAACTTAAAGGGACACTTCATCCAATAAATTAACATCTTATTGATCACACAAGTTTCATTTCTGAAGCATTCAACAATTTAGACAAAGTCTTTTTTTATGCCACAATAGATTGAAATGAGAAAAAATAAATTTGGTTTATATGTATGTCAACATGTAATATACTGCAATAAGGTGCTTGAAAAACATGAAAACACACCTTGAAAGTGCTTGAAAAGTGCTGGAATTTGAACTTAGAAAAGGTGTAAGAACCCTGAATTTAAAAAAAGTTAGAAGTACACTATAAATGATCAATTATTTTAAGATGGCCATTATTTGGGGGTAGTTTTCGACAACAGTATACTTCTGAGTGGCTACTAACTTGCTCACCTGATTGGTTGAGGGATCCATGGCTCCAGCTGTGGAACAATATTTACAGTGTCAATTGTTTATCTTCTATTTTTGTGCCACTTTGTCTCCTTTGATGTAGTTTCCTTCTCTTTGGAGACATTGCAGTAAGTATTTAGTGTAAAGCCCAGAAAAGATGAAAGACAAATTAAAAAAAAAAAAAAAAAAAAAAGGATCCCTATTTTGGCTTGATCTCTGCTGTAAATGTATTATATATCTGCTCTAAAAATACATAAGTGTTGAGGGGTATTACGCTGAAAGTGAAGGAGACTTTTTTGTAGATGCTGAGACTGTTAGAATAGTGTGACCTACGCCTGGCTCACATCCAGCTGAATCTGTTTTTTGGCAGGATGATGAGTTAAAAGGTGAGGAACCAGATGGATACACAGTGTTTGTCCTTTTTCTGATCTGAAGGACCTTGTCTCGGCGTTTAAAGGACACTACGGCTCTGTGCACACCTGGATCGGCGTAATGGCCGGAGAACGCCTGAAGCGCTCCGGAGGCATTCAGGTGCACTCAGCTCTGAATGGGCCGGTAAGCACGGTTTAGTCTCTTCACTGCACATTTCAGAACTCGGCCTCAAAATATTGTTGACTTTCATACTTGTGCAGTAGTTCGGGGTTGGGATTTAAATGTATCAAAGCCTTAGAATCATAGGGGTACAATATGGCCATATTTCAATCTGATTTGTGTAATATTTTAGTCTCAATAATATATATACACAAAGATGACTGACCTCTTCTTATTCGACCATTTATAATCCCAACAAAACAGGACCTTCAATCATAAAAACAATATTTTATTAAAACATCTAGAGACCTACTGGCTTGTTTATCTTTCTCCTTATAGCTTAGCCATTAGCCATTCGAACAGTGCTTGCTGAGTATTTATACTCTGCACAGAAACTTTCCCACAGCTCGATATTGCTGCTGTTTAACTCTGGTGTCTTGAGCCATTTTGAAAACTTCATAACCAAAGCAAATAATTAAACATTGCATTGTTTTTGTACATATTATCCATATTTTATTTGCATTAGCTCTAATGCTAAGCTCGAGCCACGTCCCTACTGCTCCCATAATGTGTTGATAAGTAATAAGTCTAGCCTTAAGACATTTACTTTAAAGCTAGTAACCTATTTATGTTTAATGCCCAACTAATTTTAAAATATAATACAGTTGGTTACAGAGTTGGTCAAATGAAGGTGCAAAAAAGTTAAATAAGGGTGCAACATAACCAAGTATTAATTTTTACCATGTGAATGTGTTTAAACACTAAATGGACAAATAACAATGGATCCTAATGGGCTTTGGCCTGTGTCCTCAAAATTATTCTTGATTTTTTCTTCATGCTTATATTGTTTTTGTCCTTTCATATTGAGATAGGCAGGTATAGGTAGGGTGACCACATTTTCAAACCAAAAAATCAGGACACTTTAATTTTACTGCAACTCTAATGACAATATTAATATGAACCAATGAAAATAATGTTCCCAGAAATCAATACAACACGGGTAAATAAAAAAACAAAACAAAAAACCTTAACTGATTGCATTGATTAGTGTTTTTTACTTTAAAGAAACACAACTTTTCTACCTATTTGACAAAATATTCACACTTTCAAAGTCTGCAAAATGCGTTCTATTCATTCCCCGGTTCTTTTCTGAGTGTTGTTCCTGGGGCTCGTTTGTAAATCACGACTTTCTTTTCTCCTGATGACACGTCAAACTGTGAACGCTGGAGAAGGACAGCTTAGCAATAGCCGCGTACCTGAGAAACAATCATCATTGAGCTGCAGAAAAGAGGAACACTGTTGATCTTTTTAATTGGTTACTATTGCCGTCGCCATGGTAACTCTGTGATTGACACACAGTCTACAAACAAATGAGTTTCAAGCACAATGCCCTTTATAATTGGGAAAAAAATAAGGACATTTGGGACAGGAAGAGGGCAAAATCGGAACAATCGAAACCCTGGCTTTCTTGCTTTAAGACCTCCGTGGAGAATTTGGTCTTAAGATGGGGTACACCCTTGTCCAGTTAACAGTTTTCACAAGCCTAACACTCATTCACTATGGGATATTTACCGGACATTCACAAATTCCCTTAAACATGCATATTTTTGGACGGTGAGAGGAGGCCACAGTAGCACAAGGACATTTAGACTCCCTTCCTTCTGAAAAGCTATTGCCAACCACCACAGAAATCAATCCCACTGTACAATTTGACAGTTGGGATGTTTCAGCATAACAAAACTAATATTGATTACCCAGTGACAACATCTGAAAGGTATACAGCCCTCTGCAACTCCACTGCAGCCAGACTCCAGTGACTTACCGGCATTCTTATTTGTGCTGAGTTTTGTGACATGATTTTATATCTTCATAAATATAAACCCCGCAGATAACTCCACGATTTTGTCAAAAGCGTCTTACTGCTTTGACTAGTCTTTGTGAAGCTGACGTACTCCTTTTAAAGCTCCATTTCTAAGTGCTGCTGTAATGGAGCAGACTAGGAATATTGCGTCATGATCCCAGTATCAACACCGTGCTTCGGGTTAACGTGCAGGCTCCAAGTCTGGGAAAAGCTACATCTCTAAGTCCGGCCTACGCTCCGATCCATTACACTGAGGAAATAGAATAATATATGTGCGGGAGAAGTGCAGCTGTTTCACATTAGCTCCATGCACTTCTTTTTATGTATTGCTCATGTAGTAATCGAGCCAGAATGAAGCCAGTTTGCAGAGATCACCTTGTTTTGGAGAAAGACGAGTTTCTCTGTTTGCACTACACTATACAGTAGTACGTTCAGGACTCATACAGGAGGAAATCCATCATAAGAGACCAATTCCACCAGCAACAGCCGCCACAGACAGTGATAAAACCCAGCTGCAAGAGATATGGAGTCATTACTTAGAGCTAGAGAGATGACTCAATGTGTAGTGAATAAGACACAGTTCATGTTACTGTATTCTACTGTATTTCTTTAACCTTTTTTTCTCCTTCTTCCATCTAATAAACTATTTTTATGTGGTGTTTAAAGCTAAGAGGATAAAAAAAGATGCTTTTGAGGAGTTCTTTCTTCGTTCTTTCTCTACCAGAAAATACACAATAAAATATGGTAATCATTGAAATATGTAACTCAGAGTTTGTTTGAATATTTCCTTGACATAGGAATTTCATCAGCACAGTGCACACACCTCTTTGACGGGTCGAATTATCATCTTGTGAGAAGACATTCGGTCAAATCAACACCATTTTACAGACAGATTTTTAGTACAGCTCCAGACTGACTTTTTTTAAAATTTGATGCAGTCCTGAAACCATCTGTCGCTTTAAAAGTTGCTAAAAAAATCAGCGCTCACATAAAAGGGGAGAATTACCTTTGCATAGAGATAGTGGAGAAATGTTGGTCTCCAAATGTAGTGTGCAAGTGTAAAGTTGTCACATAGACTGATCAGGACAGCTCCTTACCTCTACCTTAAGTTTGTACCAGTAACTTGACTCCAAGCCTAAAGCTCTTTTAATGTTATGGCTCCAGACTGACGTATACAAGGCTTTATAATCTTATTCCTAAGGAAGTATATCAAGACATGAATGATCAATGCTGTTAGTGTCTTTAGTGTTTAACTGCCTCCAGGTAAATATACTTCTCCTGCCTAAAACATCTAGTAAGTCTCCAGTCTGTCTTTTCATAGTGACTCTCCTCAGCTCTAAGGATGGCTCGTAAAAAAAAACAACAACAAAAAAACAAAAAACTTGACTGGCCAACGATCCCATTTCTTTTTCTCTTCTAAACTCTGGAAATTGCAAAGACCAATAACAAATCACTGTTGAGGAGGCAGTACAAACAAGCGTCGGTAAAGTTAGATAAATTGTGGTTTGAATGGTGAGTTTCAGCCCCATTTTTGTTTTGTTCGCAGTTGGGTTGGGTCCAACAACCTCAGTTCCAGGAACCTGACAACGACTATTTTTTAGTTTTTGCAAAGGTGAGATTTTTCATATCATATGACTTTATGACCACAAACAAATGCTTAATAACCATTTTTTTCAGTGCTGTTTGCTCAGATTCTTCAACGTTACCAGATGACTTGAATGTTTGAAAGAAGAGGCTTCTAAAGATCAGAAGTTAAACCTTTTGGCAGGGCCTGACAAGGGAACAAAGTGTAGCAAAATCTTGGAAAACATACCACTTTCTCATGTCAAAATGGTGTCAAAACTAGGATGCATAGGTCCAACTAAGTGTTTGACTGTGCGACTGTGCTTTCGTAAATTATTCAACCCTACATCGTCTCACACCAGTGATTTATCTACGCCCTAAAAAAGCCAAATCACACAGAGGAAATAGTGCTGACGTATTGAGTTGCCGTGACCTGGCCTGTGCGCTCCGCGGCTCTGTTTTCACTTGTTTATCTCATGATTCTTTAATCCGCTCCTCTCAGACCACTTAAGCCCAAAAGGCGAACCCATTCTCCTGTCTTGGCCTTCATAAGAGCAGGCGAGTGACGTAGAGAAGATTAAAGTCGGCCCGTCGTGACTGACTTCGATCTCGACGCTGGGACTAAGTGCTCCTGTTTCCTTTCTCACATGAATACTGTTCTCCGGCGCCTACTTCATTCATCATTTATAAAGCTTTGTATCAGTTTTTATGCGCCGTCTTGCTGCCTGCTTTTGACTGTTGGATGGATTTCTCGGGCTGGTTAAATGGCATGAGGTATAATTAGCTGGTACTTGCAAATGCAGTTGGAAGTATATAGGAACCCTGCTATGAGACCTTCTGCGCTACAGCGGCCTCATTTCTTTCACGGCGAAGCGTCTGCTGCGTCAATTAGGAAACCAATGTAGCTGTGGCAATCTGAAGCACAGCAAAGCATGCCTCTGAGCGAGGAATTACAGAGGTGTGACCGTGCGGCTTCTCTTCACAGACACGAGGCTGAATGGCACGAAGACAAACAATAGAAAGACGGCGAGAGCGGCGAGACCTGCCTCTGACGCGCGCTGCCTAAACATCATTGATTGCTTTGAGTCGCTCTGAGTGGTTTTGATAACGTTTCAATAAATATTGAAATGAGCACGGCTCTCCGAGGGCACTCTAGCGCAGCTGGAGCGACAACGGGCTCAGGAGGAGTTTCTGTATTAGATGTGCTCGAGTCAGAATAGAGGACTGTGTAATATTTTCACTTTCAAATATTATGAACTATGATAGAATATCACTGGTGTGTTGGAAATAAAAAGGCGCGTGTGTGCGTGGTATTACAGAGAAACACAGGTTCCCCACAGATGCTTGGAATCCTGGAAGATGCTTAAATTTTAATGCTGAGGTTTGAAGTTTGAAAATAGTCTCGGACTTGTATTGAGTGGAAAGCTCAAAAATCAGAAGTGATGTATTTTTTAAGGAATATGGTTAAGGCTTTTTGCTTTTACTTTACTGACTGAAGACACTCTATTCAAAAACACAAAAGAAGAATTGACTTCATTTAGATTTCGTTTTGTTTGAGATGGTTAGCATTTAGCTTATGAGAAAATATGAATGGTATATTTCCATTTGTAAACCTATTGCACTCCACGAGTTTTTGCAGATTATATTAAATTATACAATATATGTTTTATTGTTAGCTTCTTTTCATAAAAACTTTATTCCACAGTCTCATTTCAGACAGCTTACGCAATATCGCACGGAAATAACACCAGAGCAGACGGTATGTGTTTCTATACTATGTCCTGAAGAAGTTTAAAGGGGTTTATCTATTGGAAAGAAGAGGTTTTTCTTCAAATGGTTGTGGGGCAAAGGGGTGCAAGATAAACTGTAGAACTTTTAAAGCTTTTCCAGCACCTTAAAGAGTGTTTGAATTGGACATGAAGTAGACAAAGGCCATGGAACTCTGCATATAAATGAATACTTACAAAGTGCAGTCCCATGTTTTCTGCTCACACCACTAGAATGAATGTGATGCTCAGTCTACCACTGTGACAAACTGAAATGAATTGATGCTTTTCCTGCAGGGGGTTTTATGCTAGAAATAATTTGCATGAGCTAAATGCAAACTATGGGAGGAACACCTTCACACAATCGCTGTTTTGCGTTTTTGAGTTTTTGAGTTTCTGCTAAATGTTAACTGTTGGCCGGTGTGACACACAAGAGGAATTGCGCTGCTTAAGCAAAAGTTGACTATGATAATGAAGCAGATGGGTTTGAATACATTGTGGCCATCAAGCGTCACATCCAAACCTTTCTGGACAAACTTTCCTGCTCCTCCGACCGTTTCCCAGGTCTGGATGCTTATCTCTGGCCTTGCAGTGTGCACAGCTCTGTTCACAGCTCTGTTCACATCGGGCTGGCTCGGCAGTGTGGGGGCTATTGCCAACCACTGGAGCATGAAGCTCCGGCGGCGCTGCATGGCTAAATAAACCACACACTCACGCAGACCGAGCAGTGTGTATGCGCCGCCGTCCCAAACACTTCACTGCAACATCTTCACTCTCATTCACTCAGAGCTGTGATGGAGATTGTCTGTGTGGCTGGCATCCAGGAGCACTCTTCAGGTTGAAGCTCATCAAATAGCCCCGCTAATGGCTCCAGATGATGACACCGGCTGTAATAACTTTGATTTTAAATTCAGTTTGATTATTTTTACACAGACAACAATAGCCCAAAGATAGAAAGATGTTCATTTTCACACAGCTACAAAAAAGGAGTGAATGTACAGCGGGTATAGACTAAAATAAAGGTTTATACACATGCGTACTGAAATGAATTTGTTGCTCAGAGTTTAGTTACTCACTGTCGCTGTGATTGGTCGTTTAGTGTCAATCACTGAGTTAACTGATCGAGTTGCTTCATGTTACCTGTAATGGAATAATCCATTTCTTTGGTTTATTTCCTTGGTCCTTTGTGGGCTGATCATTCTCATCTTTTAAAATCCTTAATTATAAAGCCTAGATCACGGCCTAAGGTCTAATTTTTTTCACATGAAAAACCTGTCTCTGTGTGCATCACTTGATGGGGCCTCCTACATCAATTTCAGCAATTTTTGCGGCCAAAAACAAAATGAAAACTAGCGGAAAACGTAAATAATGGAAACAAAAAATCTGATTAAATGTATCAACACTTTCATTAATTAATAAAAAAGAAACAAAAATAAATGACTGATGTGGCTCAATCTATTATACAGCTAATTTTACAGTATCCAGTTTGTTAAATTCACAGAAAGATACATTTGTAAAAAAAAAAAAAAAAATGCATTACCCTTTATATTTTAGTGACTACATTCACTGTAGATATAGTCAACTAAATGTATTATTTAGTCGACTAAAACTAGACTAAAACTAATAAGGATTAGATGACTAAATTATGACTAAAACTAATTTAAAATTTGCTGTTTAAATTAACACTGATGTACTGCCAGTAGCAGCTCATGCTTTTGCTATCCTGTACTCAGCAGCCATGTTCTACCAGTAATGTTTGCTATAGGTAATATGGAATAAACTCAGCTGTGCATTAGGCTTAGCGCCATGGACACCTCACTTTGTAGAGTTTCAGTTTGTTGTAGTAATAAAGTACAAGTGGAAATGCAGTTCTTTCAAGCCTCTAGGTTTTACCTGAACCAAACTGAGCTGTAGTGACCCAATCCAAACTGTACCTATCAATGGAAATGAGGCTTTACGTTAGGCTAGCATTAGTATAAAGAAAAAAAAAATCTCGCTTCTTGGTTTGGACACCATTGATCTACAGCAGAGCCACATAATTGTACAGCTGTAATTCCTTCGAGTGTGTTTACGACGTCCAATGCTAAAAATGTTGACCGAAGTCACCACGATATCTTTCAAAGCAATTCCAGCACAACCTCGTCTAAAGCCACAGATTTATAGCCCATTACAACCTTTCTTGTCGAACACGGCCAAGGTTGCGTGCGCGCTAAAACCACTCGATTCTTTCATGTGACAGGTTACATTTGATTCGCGACTTTCAAACTGATTTGCTGCAAGCCCGGTGATTCGGACTGCAATCCTGGTGGAGGTCTCGGTCCTTGGAAACAATGATGAAGCGATGAATGATTGATGATAGTGGAAAACCCAGCTATGACAAGGAATAAGAAATAAAACGCAGCTATGAATCACCATTACTGGTTTGGGCCCGTCGGGATTTGAGAACTCTGATCTCAAATTGACGAGCCAAGTTTATTTTTCATGACAAGATCAGCCCAAACCAGTGTTCATTGATTTTCAAGTCCGCATTTTAAAACAGTGTCCTTAACGCTACAGAGATTGCACTTTTATCCTTACTCAAGTTTCGTTTTTTCTCTCAAGATAGCACGGTGCTCTTCTGTCTGAGTGATGGAATTAGAAATCTAATAAAACCACAAGACACAATTGCTCCTCGCTAACACATTCTCGGAGGGATAGCGTGCCTCTGGCTAAGACATAACAACAAGCAATTTCTAGAAATCATTTCCCTCTTTCAATGCAAGAAGGGAAGCAGGGTCTGTCTGACGCTAATAATGTCTCTCTCGGCTTGATGAATTCTATAGATTTTTTGCCAGGATGGAAAAATTCAAACACTTCCTTACACCTTTATCCACAACACTCGTCTGATGTGGTGTATACTTTTTATCTGTGGGGGGAAAAGGTAAATGTGCTTTTTTGCGATGTAAGAATAACATTGCTTGAATCAGGATCGGGCTAACGCGATAATGGGCAAAACACTCTTCATGAACTCTGCAAGAAGAGGCTTATTTCCATTGGAACAGCCATGTATCAGTCAGGTTGGTCCCTAAATACTGCTACCATACTGTGCCACTTTCGTCACACTTACATTGGGACCAAGAGAGTGGTAAAGTTAGAAAGTAATAAAAAACATAACAAAACGGCAACATTTTCTCACATTAGGCTAGTCTTGCTTTTGTGATAAACAGTAGTAATCCAAGAGGAAAGAATGATACATTCTACAAAGTGAGTAGCTCGTAATCTAAGCTCTAAAATTTTCCATGTTATGGCAGTATTTGTCTATACCTTCAGCCAAGGTGTTTCAGGGATAACCAAGACTGTGTCATACCACACTATTGTTTCCCATAACACTCTTTAGTTTAGGTGGCCACCTTGATACTAAACCCTCAACCCCTTGACTTCTTCTTTTTCATCTTGTGTAGTAACATAAAGCCTATGTTTTGTCAGTTTTTGTAATGAATCAACCTTTTTAGCTTATAATGTGTTGGATTTGTGTTGAAGACGAGCGGCAGTGGCAAGGTTTTTAAGAAATTTGGAGCAAATATGTTAATTGTATAAATTATATGAATCTGTGTAAAGAATTTGTAGCGCCAACAAGTTTTAGCGCCATGACTGACATATCTACAGTGGGAAACACTTCATACCATTCAGTGTTTATGGACAATGGAAATAATAGATCAATAGACTTGTTGGCAGACTAAATTTATGGGAGACCAAAGTCCAAGAAACAAGTTGCTGGAAATGCTTCATGCCATACAATAAATAGCACCACAAAACTTCACAAAGCTTTATAGAAGCGCTGGCTTTAGAAAAATCCCAACCACTGCCGGCAGTAAGTGTTGTCCATAAAACCTCTTTCTTGTCATTAAAAGCCATCTTGTTTAGCTTGCAGGAGGTTAGCAAACGCTCGGTGTTTGTTGATTGACTGTAAAAATAATTATAAAACTGTTTGACGTCATATTTTTGAAAGGGAGCCAGAAAAACGAACTTTTGAAACCTTTCCTAAAGATTCCCAAAGATTAGAATAGATGAGACACAATGTTGCTTTATATCTTTTTATTTCCTCACCAACAGGGAGCAACGATTGTTCTTTGGATATTTTTGACTCAACTCCATCCCTGGTTTATTTCTGTTTTTAGTGTTTGGTTTTGGCATATTTTTATTCCTGGTCGTGTTTGTGTTTAGTTCGGATTTCTTCCTGGACCGCACGAGGGTTCAGTTTCCCATCTCACACAACTCTTCTATTTCGAACAAAACCAAAGAATATTGACAAGTTTGTCACTCTAAAATGTTCACGAGACCACAAAACCGTCAACTGGAAGTCATTTACACGGAACGTCTTTCTCATTTTAACACCTTCAAGGGATTGGTTGACCCTTAAATGGTGCAGTTGAATTGTACAACTAAATCATGAGTACACTAACTCTGAAGCTGAATTTACAGCAGCACTATACAGCTAAACACAGCCATTTTACAGCGCCAGACCTCTCATTTTAAAGAAGCGTGCGGCTGAAGTGTTCATTGACGTAACCAGCGGCGTTCGATCCGTCATATCCGTTCCGTCGCCGTGTTTCATCGCTTGACCCTTCCCTGACTCTGCCTAATGTCTGCACAATAAAGAGAGATGGGCCATAAGAGTGAGGGCAATCACACCTTAGTGACAACAACGGGCCATAACTTCTCTAAACGACCCGCCATTTGCACCAATAGGGAAAACCGAGCTCGGCGTGATATTTTACCGTGCAAAACGATGCCGATGGCGGCGTCGAACACCATAAATTGCTGAACAAAGCTTGACCTACAGCTGAATTGGTCAGGAGGATGCCCGGAATATTCCAGATAATGCAGTATTTTGACAGGGATAATGAGATTAAGGGGGCAATCGTAGCCTGGCAGGACAGGATAAACATTAATTGTGAAACTGGAAGGTCTGGCTTTACAGGTTAATCTGCAGAAAGGCCGTTCTCAGTTGAAGGAACTCTTTTTTTTTTCTTCTCCTCCTCATAAGTCCTTGTAACGCACTGAGGCATCACACATAAACAAATTGAGCATGGCGCATTACAGTGCACCAGAGCACAGCAGAGGACATAACAGTGGCTCTACAGCTCTTCACTCGCCTAATGGATGTCGTGTCATGTCTTCTCAAAGCAAACTCTTCCTTTTTTTTCTCTCCCTAATATCCTGCCCCAGTGAGGCCTGTGTCCCATTTAGATTAAGCGAGTGAGACACAAAAGGCAAGCCCCTGTCAGTCTAAGATGTGACAAGGGTAACATGCAAGGGATACAATGGGGCAGAGCAGTAAATGGTGCAGAAAAGTGCAAATGTAGAATCAAAACCAAATCACATACACCACTCATACTGTAGTGGTCCTGTTTAGGTGAAGTTGCAGTTACTAGAAAAGTCATTGCATTAGTCTGATTATAACCCCACTTTTTAAATGCATGTAAATCCCATTTTAACCCCTTAGTCCTAGTTGATAGTGATAGTTAATAAGAATCACTTGGGATGCTTTTATTTAAATTTGCAATGGAATGTTTTATTTTTTTTTTAGTCTTCCAAGAGTTATCTTTATTACATTATTTTTCCTCCTTTGATGTAAAGTTTTTATGTTTAGTTGAATTTGAACAGGTTTTAGATGGATTTAAACAGATGTTAGTTCGATTTGAACAGGTTTTAGTTTAATGTGAACAGGTTTTAGTTTAATTTAGACAGGTTTTTGTTACATTTAAACAGGTTTTAACCAGATTTGAACAGGTTTTAGTTTAATTTAAACAGATTTTAGCTGGATTCGACCAGGTTTTGGAAGGATTTGAACAGGTTTTAATTGAATTCCAACAGGTATTAGATGGATTTGAACATATTTTAATTATGTTTTAGCAAAAACTGACTTAACCTGTAAAACTTGTGCCACAAATATCACCTACAGAATGTTTTGAAGGGCCACATAAAACATTGCAAAAGGCCGCATTTGGCCTCCGTGCCTTGAGTTTGACATGTGTGCTCTAAGTAGAAGGGCTACATTCCCATCTAAATGGAGATTTTCAAGGACCACACTTAAAATGGAGGGTTAGGAAACTTCCGACACCATGGATGCAAAAGACATGCAGAAATGTACATATACATGCAATAATTAAGATTTTAAATGACTGCAGTCCTGTTTTGTGCTCCTTTAATGTTGATAAATGTACAAATCCATTTTCTCCTCGAAAAGTTTTTAAAAATGTTGTGTTACTTCGACAGGTCACAACAGTCTTGTATTTGCAGAACCGTAAAAGCACTCTTCTGATATTAATTCATAACAGCATCTGTTGTTTCATTGATATTCAGTGATGTGTTGTAGATATCATAACAGTTCATAACAGTTCAGCTTTTTCTCAAAATAAAATACAAAACAAAACACTGACTGACTGAAATGACAGTATTTTGATACTCTTTTAGTTGAACAAAGATACCTAGATAATGTGATTCATTGTCAGGCTATTGCTGCATCTATCTGGCTTAGCAGAGTAAAGGTCAGAGAAAGTGCACTGTTCACACTCCACAGAACCTGAACACCAGCATAGCATCACAAATTACAAAACATGAAGACCAGTGTTTCAAGAAATATATGTTATAGACCGGCAACTATCTTGTTAGTCTTGTTTGCTGTTTGTTTTGATCTCATGAAAAACAAAACAAAACAATTCAAAGAAAAAGGCTTGTCTATTGTAGCTTGTAGTGCATTCTTGTCATCACTGAAAATCCAGTTTCTGATTTTGTTGCTTTTTTGTGTTCACATGCTTTCGGTGTTGCTATTCATAAACGAGTGAATGAATGCACAGTGAAATTGTTTTATTCCGTTAATAGTTTGATGCTCTCTCATGCATATAAACTCAGACAAAGACAGAGGTTCGATTAAACAGTCTAATCCAGTTAACTGCCCAACTACGGAGTGCATAATAACACTTTGATTAAAATACCCACAACAAAAATGGAGTCATAACATCATAACAACCACAATCTCTCTAAACCTAACCCTTACCTACTTCCTGTCTATTGATTGAAACACGCTTGAATCACCAGGCATGAGATGATGAAGAATATTGTGTTTTGTCAATTATTTCACATATAATTGGTTATTTTCTGCACGAAACGCTATTTTGTTGTGAACTCAGCTAATTCTGGTGAAAATTGATTAAAACTCTCTATGACCGTGTTGCTTTTTTTAGCCATAATATGTCTCTATCACACCAACTTGACTGTGATGGCCTTGGCACACTCCCGTAGGTGCCCTGATGCCTGTGCACCCACGGAGGGCCCCTGCCTGCCGCGGATCCACTAAGCTTGTGGAAAATTACCAACACACACAAGGTCACAGTGGAGCCGAGCCAGCCTCCCACAGAGCCCATCTGATCCAGCCTGAAACGTAGCAATTACCACCCTCTGTGTGCCTGCGTGTGGGGCTGCCGCTATTTCATTATTTATTTGAACAAATAGGATTACGGAGGGTGTGCAGTGGATTGATTGTGACGAAGGATGAGAGGATCCTCGGAGCCGGGCCGGGTGGGGCGGCCGGGGTTTGCTAAGCCACTGCGCCGTGTCAAGCACACGCCCGAGCTAACGTCTCGGCCGCTCGGACACTTTCGCGGACAGTGAAGCGTCGCCGTGTTGACATGTGCCATCCGCTCCGCTGGCTGCCCTTTGATGCCGATTGATGAGCGAAATGTGACGGCCGCTTTGTGCTCACCACTTTGGGAAGGAGCAGCGTTCACGGGAGCATACAAAGCACCTATCTGTCACATCCGCCGAGGCGCTGCGGCCATGTTTTGACAGCAGATTGTGCAAAGTGGTTCGGAAAGCTTTTGTAGGTGTCCCCTGAAATGTTTTATTTAAATAATGTAGGTTTAGAATAATCTTAGGTTTTGCCACATATCTTTGTATGTGGTATAAGGGTCAGGTGCTGGGTGGTTAGCGCTTCTACCTCCCCGTGTTAGCATGTGTTCTCTTGGCTTCCTCCCACTAAAGTGGCCCTATTGGACGAATGTGAATGGTTGTCTGTCAATGTCTGTGTCTAAATGTCAGCCATGTGACTAACTAGCCATTGTGCAGGTGTATCACCAACAGGACTAAGCTGTAGAAGGTGAATGAGTGAATAGAACGAAAGAAGGGTCTTGAAAATGTGAAAGAACATATGGCCCCCCTACATCAACGGGTATCCAGGTATCAACAAAGCTCAATCCTTTTTTCTTGAATATTGCAGATAAGCTGTCAATTTTCATACAGTATACATTAAAAACACATGACCACCTTCTAATGCACTCTACAAATGTTTGGGGCAACTTCTGAAAGAAATGGCTTCCAATCATGACATGACATTCAAATATTATGATGAAAAGAGCCACATTACTGGATTTTTCAATGTAGTATAACATGCACGATTGTTTAATATTTATTTTATGGCATACATCAAGCTAATGTGCACACTTGACATCTCTTAACATCTGTGGAATGATTTTTATTGCAACGCTCTCGATTAATCTTGTGTCTATAATGCCTCATGAAGGATTATGCTTCTGCTTCTGATCCAGTGTAATCATAGTTAAATGTGCTTACGGCTTGGTTGTGTTGTAGCTGTACACATTACGTACGTTTATGATATGGCGTTTCTGCACTGTGTACCGACTATCCGTGATTTCAAGAGCCTCGAACGCTGACTGACTGATCGAGGATGAGAGTGTCACGAGGGATGTGCCATTGTAAGGACTTAGCCGTTCAGACACTTCTCAGAAATCAGTAATCTGAGTCTGAAAGAGGCAGAATAATAACACCGGTGATGTTTTGGGAATCATTACTGTGAGCGATCATTCAGATTCAGGGCAGCTTGTGCGGTCTTTACTAGCTAATAGCTTATCCCCGATGGAATTTGACCTGGCAGCTCCCCTCTAAAAATACGCCGCTTTGAAGTGATGAAGCCCCAGGTCTCTACGGTAGACTTATCTGCTTGTGGAGATTGATCGAAAGTAATTTTTTGCCCCAAAGAAAAGCGGGGAGGAATGTGATAGATAGCGCTTGCCCCCCGTATCTCCCTGATGGCGATATTAGTCCTGATTAAGATAAATGGCTCTTCTCTGCCTAACCATGCAAATGCTTTGTGCGGCTGCCATTTATCTACGAATGGAGAATAGCTGGAACTAAAAAACACGCTTTTCTTTTACTGATCTATGACTGGAAGTGGTTTTGACCTGGAGAAATCACGTGACAAGGTTCAGACAAATGCCATTCTAACAGACGCATTTTCTTAATGTACTGTCTGACGTTTGATTGGGTAATGGGGGTACAAAGCAGAGCAAGAAAGTGCTTTTATCCACCTTTTACCTGATAGTGACCACTCATCCAGATATACAGTGAAAAGGTCATTTACGGGGCGCTCCCTGCAGGTTCCCTAAGCCGCTGTAATTGATGTTGATTAATCAAATCAGCAGTGGAGAGGGCAAGAGGACGGCCTTATCTAGCACCGGGCGTGACCTCTACACTATAGAGGCACCTGATGAATAAACAGAGCCTACACATGTGCTGCGCTAAGCATGCTACATATGCTAAGTAAATGGAACTGCCAAAGAGAACAAATGGTGTTAATTGATGTTAAATTCGATCAATACATACCGCGATGCAAATGGATGCCGCTTTGCACACACGTGTTTGAATAAATGCGCACTTTGTGGTTTGTGGGCTCCATCAATCAAACAGACGTGTCATTAGGGAGATGTGCACATGACGCCATTTTGTCAGAAGTTTGAGTCCGAAAGTGTAGAAGAGTTGGTAAAAAGAGATGGAGAGATTCTTTTAATTAGTCGGTTCTCTGTGGATTGGAGAAACTGAATACTATAAAAAAAAACACACTGTTTTAGATAAACAGTCACAAAAGGACTGACAGGATTTATACCAAGTGGAAATGGTTGTGAAGGGAAGGAATTCCAGATCCATTTTACTCCACGTGAATGGGTATGGATGAGAAATGTATTATTGTAGGTAGGTAGTTACTTTATAAGTCTCCTAAGGAAGTAGAAGTAAAACTGTACAAGATAAAACAAGACACTGTACAATTCAACTTACCTGGCCAGCCATACTTATTCTTTTCTAAACCAAGAATGAATCTAGTCCCTCTCAATTTGAGTTTGAAATCCAGGGGATGGAACAAATAGACACAGAATGCATTGGATCGACATAGAATCAATCAGAATACAATTCAGTTTTCTATTCTATTAATATAGCCTGCTGAACAAAGATAAAAGACAGTAAATAGACTTAATGAATTCAGGGGCAGTACCAACATTTGCAGAATAAACTGCCTCTGGATTGACCCAAATTTAAAAAAAACATACAACCAACCAGAGAAACAAAGTGTAGCATAAAGCCCACCTCATTCTAGGTGCAGGCTAGCTCAATGGCTCATGGCTGATTCAAGTCACACACTGTGGCATGCAGTAAATGTATTCAACTGATTCAAAAATGCAGTTTGGCAGGGGCTTTAGAAGCTAGTGGTAGCCAAACCAGTAAACTGTCACTCAGCTGGACTGACCTGATTGCGCCCCACACAATTTTACAAGCGCCTTCTCATTGAGTGTTAGACAGTTCTGATACGATAATACAATCCCAAACACCCAAACAAGTAAGATGAAAATCAGGGAGCACATTCAGTATTGATTAAAGCAGCATCATTAACTCCATGACCTGAGACTAATGGGAAACTAGACTCATCAGGACAGGTGTAATAGTGTTTGATATAAAAACTATCTTGGGAATAAAAAGCTTCATTCATTGGGCTTTTAAAATGACACGTGGCTATGTGCCAATCCCCCGTTCAATACATCACTTCATATGGCTGGTATTTAAAGAGAAACTAAATGAAAATTCATTTGGGAGGTGCTGTCGTTGCAGAGTTCTGAGCCAAATGATCTGACTCCAAAACCAAGGGCCATTTAATGGAATTAAAAAGAAGCCTGGCATTTAATCATTTACTATAAGTGCAGTCAAAACCCATACTGCGTAGGCCAGTTTTAGATTATTACTGTGTAAATATTCCATACTACATGTAATATTGATGGTGTCATTTCCTCTGCAGAGGACTCATTAATATGAAGAAGTTGTCTAATCCAAATGAATTCCTGGTAAATAGATAGCTCATCCTCCTTGTTATGTAAAGATCCAGCCTTGTCTATGATGCTCTATCTATTTCTGTCAATGCACCTCCTTCAAAACTCGTCAAAAGTAGTTAACAGTGTTCAGCCTTGGTTGAAAAAAGAAAAGGCTAGAGACTATTAGTATTTGTGATGCTGTGTTTCTGGTTTTATGGTTTTTCAAATTACGTTCGTCTCTGAATGTTTGCTCCTTGAATAAAAAGTAATTTTATGGCTATTTGTTCTGCCATCTTGAAATCCAACTCAAGTTGAGGGGGACTTTGAACGAATAGACAAAGAATTAGGATTGCAGCATAGGTGTAATAGCCTGACTATGAATAGCCTTATCAAGGTGTTAATCTGTCTAAATTAATTAGAAAGATTATATAGTTAATTAGAAATTAAATTATTAAAAGTTGTGTTACAGTCGGACCAAGGCAAGAGTTCTAATGTTTCTTCTTGCACCTTGCATCCTCTAATCCATTCTCAAGGGAAGCATTTATGACACTTTTAGCACGTTCACACTTTAAGGGTGAGTTCACACCGAAAGCTTCACGAGCGACTGAAGCAACAGGTGACCATTCATTCCCAATGCACACTCGAGGAAGAGAGCGACAGGCGACGAGTGTGAGGCGAGACACACAAATCCGACCATATGAACGTACATTTCAGATAAGCAGAATTTAACCTTATGCAATTGAGGAGCGACATCCCCGAACACAGAACAGGATTTGATAGACACCTGAGAGGAACAGAGGAATGACAAACAGGTGCCTGGTTTGCTTGAAGCACTTATCCCATGTCACAGTGTCTTATTTGTTTTTCTACATATGTGGTCAGGGTTTATTTGGGAGTTATGCTAAACATGTATGTGATGTAAACTCCTGAAATAACTTGTTACCTTATCGTTACTTAGAGAAAGAAAGCAAACGCACAGTTATGTTCATAATAACAGCAGTGTGTTTAAAAAAGTGAGTAAAGCTCAAAATCCTTATAATAGCTTTTATTTTCATTCACTCATTCACGCAATGCACTGGGGACACTGCACATCCTATTCTTCTAACACACCATTGGAGTGTCCAGCACAGTCAACGGACCTAAATCCAATAGAAAACTTGTGGGTGACATCAAAACTGCTGTTTCTGAGGCAAAATCAAAAAATACAGAGGAATAGTCCAGTGGTCCAGGGCTGTTCACAGGAGCCAGCTTCTCAAAAGCAGGGCTTATACAATGAAATATTAGTTCAGTGATTCACAGGAAAGATCAATCTAAAGCATTTTTCAGTTTTTACAGTAAATGTTTGAGTTGGTAAAGAAAAATGCCATTTTTGAACAATCCAATATTCAATTTTCTTCACTTTCTGTAAAAGAATAACAATTTCATTTGATTTTTTTGTTCATGTTTTGATTTGGAATAAACACATTGCTATTATTTTGAACATAACTGTGTATACCATATCATCAATGCAGTATAGATCCAGGATCCTGTAACTAAACGTAAGAAATCCTTTGGTCTCCGTTTCTTCTTGTCTTGACATACAGACATCAGAAAGTCCTTAGAACAAATCAGGCAAAACTGTAGCAGCTTGAGCGTCCAGCCGTCTAACAGTGACTTCATTAAATCCACTCTTAGACTGGCTACGTTAGAGTCAATCTTGGTCCGGCTTAGAAGCAAGAAAGAAACATGTTAGCTTAACAGATTTTATAATGTTCTCTTAAAAATAGGCTCATCATTTCAACACCAGGGTCACTTTGACATTTCACTTGGTGTTGCGAGTGAAAGGCATTAAACCAAGACAAGGCAGCATGTGACATATTCACACGACAAATGCACCGATGCAAGACATTTTAATTGCCTTCCATTCTTGGAATTTCCACGTACGACCAAAGTTACCCTCTTACACACCGAAGCAGACATTGCCTCCACCGCGTAACATTCAGGAGCTGCATAACTTTGCTCAACATTTAGCCGGTTTCCCAGAGCAACTGCATACATTTGAAATTTTCCTCCAACTTTTCGCCGGTCTGCTGAGCTCAATCAAGGCAGCAGTCGGACACACGGATACTATGTTACCCACTGAGTGCTGCAGAATTGAAGCTGCCAATCAAAAGCGCGGGCCTGAAGCTAATCAATCCGAGCGGGCCATGATGTGATTTTTTCCCTCGTCAAGGAAAAGCGAGCTGACAGCCCATTGGACGCTTGAATTCTCTCACCTCTCGAAATCATACAGCCATTACGACATATGTAAATGCCTCCAGTGGGCTCGATTTAAAAGGCTGCCAAAGTTACAATAAAACTGTTATTAACCCGGCAACAATGCGGCCTATTTAAATAGAAGCAGGGAGTGTTTGTTTGTTTGTTGAACATTCCCCGTTCTCGTAATGTCAGCTTTTATGCACGTCAATAAGTGTTTATTTCAACAAATATGAGAGTTTAAACAATGGCACAATCATCTTCTAATGTGAGCGGAGGATTCATGTGGAACAAAAGCCGAGACATGAAGTGGATGGAGGCGTATGGTAGAGCTGTTGTCACAAAAGACTTCAGAACAGAAAGGGAATGGTGTAATGTGAGTCTGACAACAGGACAAAGGCGTCTTTAATGTGCTGGATGTTTTGATTTATTTGTAAAATAGGTCTTTTGTTGATAAAAGAGCATGAACGATCTAGAAGAGCGAGGAGAAAGTTTAAGACTTAAAATTTAAACTGATGTCAATAAAACATGCTAAGTTTTCTGGGGTTATGGGGTACTTTGTTCTAAGGCCACAATTGTTGGAAAAGCGTCAAACAAGTTTTTATAATTCTCTTTTCGTGGCTTGGTCTTGGCACAAAGTTTTGATTCAATTATATCTACTTTGAATGGTCTACTCTTTTATCATCTTCTGGGGCTGCAAACAGAGCTGAGACCTCCCACTCCCCAGACACTTCCTCCAGCTCCACCATCAAGAGACAGTATTTTGGTGTCAGTATCCTTTCATGAGCTCCCCACTACGAGGCACGCAATAAAACAGCGTGTGTTTTGCAAGTGTTGAGATGGCCTTTTCACTCCAAAAACAAAACAAAAAACAAAAAACAAAACTTTAGAATCCATCAGAGGAGGTGTTTTGTGTGGTTTTGTTATGGCACCTGCTCCATTGTCATTTAAACTGTGGAGAAGCTGTCCTCAGTGAAAATAATGACATAACAGCTGGGTTCCAGAAAGCTATTGGCTGCTGGCTACACACAATGTGTAGATCAACAAAGGCAAAATATCTGCCATTACTTTTACTGATGGTGTCCATTTTGTTTGCACCTTTACATAGACATGAAATGTTTTGGTGCGTCTATAGTCTATATATGGATTTCTGTATAGATTAGTTCATCTCCTGACCTGTACAGATATGAACTTCAGACTCATTCGAAAAATGAATAAAACAGCTAAAAACTCAGCCTGTCATAGCCTCCTTTGTAATTTGTTGTATTGTAGGTGTTTTTGCGTCCTCTGAAAATATAAATTTGATGTGTTTGTATGATTATTATTACAACAACCACAAATTATGTTAAAATACTATTTGTCCTATTCTAAGTTAGCTGAGTTAACATTCTTTCTTCATTCTGACTAGGAATGTGGTTATTCTTAAGAACATATAAAATTCAACCCAAATACAACACATATTCCTCTGAACTTCTCAAGAAACACTGTTACCTCATCTGCTTGAGCCAAATGTACACAAGATGAAGTTAGTAACCTCTTCACATATTGTCACCTCAGTGCCTTAAGCAATCCAAATGCTCCTTGTGCAATAAAGATTATGAGGAGACAGCTCCAGTTTTGTAAGTGACCCACCAACGCTACAGTTACATTTACCTTAAAGCTCCAGGACCTGATTTAGTTTTTGCCGTTCCTGTCTCTTCCCCAACAGCAGCATTGTAACCTTTCCTGCTTCTTTTATTTAAAAAAGGTAAAACAGGACCAGTTTTCCACCACAAACTACACTTACTAATAAGTTACATTAAATCAAAGTTGAGAGCTTACCTGAAACGTTTAGCTTTGGAGTTTAACGTTGTAGACTGTAGTGATCATGTAATTATCTCCTCGTTAAACACTGCGTCGAAGCATTGCCAACATTTATCCATATTTAATTTACTGCCCATTTCTCTATTTTTATCTTTTTTGCTGTTTCATTGTAAAATAAGGCGTATTTTACAAAGATATAACCCATTTCCTTTGTTTATTTCCTTGGTCCTTCGTTGTTGACATCAGTGTCAACCAATGGGATCGCTCCTTTTAACCAGAAGTGAGCTGTGATTGGCCAAAATCCCACTGTGTGCTGATCATTCTCATCTATTAAATTCATTTATTATAAAGCCTAGATCACGTCTAAAGATCTCATTTTTTTCACAGACGATTTCTGTTACAATAAACTGTTTGGAGATTAAACTAAACTAAACACAATAAAAAAAAAATTAAAAAAAATCACTTAATCTTTTAACATCACATACAAGCACAGCTGACATCTTCAAACAAGTGCATACAATACTTTTAGAACTTGTTTTGCTTCCAAGACAAGAAGTTGGAAAAACAAATTACATTAGAGCCACAGCGACACATCTTCACTGCAGTACCCTCCGTGTACAGAGGCGTTATGTAACTGAATCAAGCCACTTTTTTGAAGTCCTATCACTCAGTCAGAGGGATGTTCCCCATGAGGTGAAAGTTTTCATGTTTTGGAGAGAAACTTGAGAATTAATTAAAAATCACACCAGGAGATGTCTGGGGATTTACTTCAAGGCTCACGAAGGCAGGGCTTTTTTTTTTCCGACGAGGCATCCTTCAGTGTTCATAATTCCATTTTTCATCAAAGCGCGTTTTAATCTCGACATTCTCAGTACGCTGCACACACGACTTAACGGGGAAGCCACTGTCCTTATCATTTATTTGATTCCCTGCCGATCTTGCCTAAGCAGTTTTAACTTGGAAAAACTATACATTGTCTTCAACAAAATGCAAAAAGAAGAAGAAGCTTACGGTGTTTTGTCAAATTCGAAGTAATGTCGGGATTTTGCCGCTGAAGCTTTTCCTATGGGCGGGATCCGATGCATTTAAAGTATGTCTGGAGGTAAATAGATGGTATTCCTTCAAGAATCCTCCTGCCTTGAGGTCAGGCTTCAAACCTAAACAAAGAACGGCCCGGTATTGAGTGTTGCCAAGAAGCTGCATATGATTCAGCTGCTGGTCAGGCCTAATACCGCTTCTCTTTGAAGTCCGACTCTGTGCTTCTTCAGGCCAGGCCTTATAGCTTCGCCCTGCAGGAAACGATGGCGCTCCAACAATACGGATATGCCCAAAACCCTCAGAGGATGCATGGAAACGAAGACAGCTCGATTTGTGTTTCCCGCACTTTGTTTCTACAGACGAAACCCACGGAGAGAGAAGCTATAAACCCACAAGTATAAAATGTCTTCTAAAAGGAGTTTGTTTGTCTAGACTAAAATAGATTTGTATGGATACAGATATTCCAGGAAAAATAAATTGAATAGGACTCATGTATTCGAATGATAAGACACTGCCTGAAGGATACGGCACTTGAATTTGTTTTTGCATCCTATAGCCACTCACACATTGCACATTATAGCACAGCTCCTTATAGTGTTCTTTAAACTTAATTGCTTATCTTTAGTTAGAAAAATGGCAATATTTGCAATGTTATATTATGTACAAGCACTTAAGAGACATCTTTTTTTATTGTTATTATTCCTTTATAGTGTTTAAGGTACCTCTATTTAACCACTAGATGTTGTTTCTTTGATTTTAAACTTTTAACTTGACCTCATGAGAGCCCTGCATAATAATTCCTATGCGCCTGGACAGTTGTTTATGCACAAATGGCAAATAAAATCTAGAATCTTGAAATAAAATGATTATATTGGCCTTTAAACCACATCTCTCTCATTTTACAAGCCAGGTTGTAACAAAGTGGGGGCTCGTCCAGGATTTTAACCAAGATGGATATGATAGACAATAACAATGTATAGATTGTGCACTTTGTTGTTGTTAATCATTTTTAAGGAATTGTTGAATCACTTTGACAGGAATTGTGGAAGGGTTTTTGTAATAATGCTGTATTTGTTTACAATAAAAACAACTGTATGATTCATGCTGTCTTTTATTAATGATGCTATGGCCTATAATGTATGTATGTGCACGTCAATCACTTTTCTATTAACATTTCTTTTGTTGCCTGCATTGCATTAAACACAAGCAGAAGTCACACCATTGTAGGAAGCTCTGTGAATGTAATGTTGAAAAACCTGGAAAAGCACAACAAAACAGGACAAAAATCAAAGGTTTTTATTTCAGAAACAGGTCTTACAGAAAAAGTCAGTCCCAATCCAAAGGAATGAGGTTCTTCAGCAAAAAAGTGGTCAGAAAATACACGAGGAATACACTAGAAAAAGGTTGAAAAGCTCAACGCAAAGGAACAAGACAAACTGACAATGGACAGAGGGAAAGACACAGACTAAATAGTGGAGACAGGCTCAATCTGGAAAGACAGACGGGTTAGTGAAGTGTCAAAATAAAACAGGAAGTGATGCAGACAAGAGAACATAACCTAGGTTGTGGAGCAGGTTCTCACAATAAAAAAATTTGAATAAAATGCCATAAAGCGCCAAGAGAGGATACTTGACATACGGACTGTAAATGTATTTTTATTCCTGGAACATTTATATTCTATGTACAAAAAAAAAATAAAAAAATCTTTTTGTGTTTCAAAAGGTGAGGCTGTATTAGACTTAAACAAATACAAATGATTATTTTTGTTTATTGTTTACAAGAAAAACTAACAAAACTAAATTCTTGATATTTCAATATGTCAGTTCTCAACATTGTCTGTATCAAAGTCAACAACAAATAACAGAGAATGTGCTTCAAAACTGACCAAAAAAAATAAAAAAAAGGCACTTGATGATCTAAGAGTGATTCTTAATGCAATATTACACAAAAATAAAAATAAAAATAAAAATAAAAATAAAAATGCCACCATTGTATTAATATGCATGGTAACTTTAGATAGAACCTACATTGATTTTGGAAATATGGCTGAGTTTCAATTTAAAGACAAAATGTTCCTGTTACCACAGCTAATATCCCGAGGCCACTTTTCAAAATTCCGCTGCCGTTTCTACATCACAGAAAATCAATGAGACATTTAGGTGTGAACTGTGTACGAACTTCCACTTCGCTTGTTTATGGATTTTAATTAGGACTAAATTGTCTCATAAATTTATGCAAAGCAGTGCGTACATCACAGACCGAGGAAGACGGGTGATGAGGAGAAATAGGTCCAGAGGTAAATTCTGTGAAGTGTGTGTGTTGCTCTGCCAAGAACACACTTACAGAAGACAGTCGTTATCTCTGCACTGTGTCTCAACTTGTGAATCCCCCTTTTTTTTTTTTTTCCTCCGTGAAGTTTCCCTCCGGATGCCACTCTGAGTGACACTAGAAACTCATCCACTATTCCCCGGCTTCACAGCGACACATCACGCGTTGACGAGTATGTATGAACTCTGCCCATTTGAATAATGTGCGCCTAGGAGAACACAGATCCACTCGCAGCCTCTTTGATGTTTCCGCAGTGAAAAGATGACTCCTGACAGTGTCGGATTAAACCCCAGACTCCGTGAAAAAAAAAAAAAAACAGTGGGGGGAAAAAGCCTTACATCACTGCCGCTGTAATGGCACCTAAACCACAACTCCGGCAGAACAGATGAATCAGTCACAGCGGGACGTTTAATTTGACACTCTTCACATAAATGACATGTCACTACATGAGAGTGGAATTAGTTTGGAGGGTTGTTTATTCGAGTGTGCTGTTCCACAAGCTTACAAAGCATACACAACATATAAAGCAGTGCACAGTCGATGGTTGGAGTGTTATTAAATATATTTCTTTAGGATGTATAAATGATCACCTCACATAGAACAACCCATTCTTTCTTTAGAGAGCTTCACCTCACTATGACTATCACTTTTTTTTGTGCACATTTCAGATCATCAAACAAATTTAAATATTAGACAAAGATAACCCAAGTAAAGACAAAAATCAGTTATTGAGTGAAAGCTATCTGAACCTACAAGACCCTTTGTGAAAAAGTAATTGCCCCCCTAAACCTAATAACTGGTTGTGCCACCTTCAGCTGCAATAACTGTAATCAAGTGTTTGAGATAACTGGCAATGAGTCTTTCACATCACTGTGGAGGAATTCTGGCCCACTCTTCTTAACACAATTGTTTTAATTCAGTCACATTGGAGGGTTTTTGAGCATGAACCGCCTTTTAAGGTCATGTCACAGCATCTCAGTCAGATTCAAGTCCGGACTTAGACAAGGCCACTCCAAAACCTTATTTAAATCATTCAAAGGTGGACTTTCTGGTGTGAACTCAAGTGTGCTTCAGCTTGAGGTCACCAACTCTGATGCCTGGACATTCTGCAGCGTTCATGGGTCCATCAATCACAGCAAGTTGTTTTCCTGAAATGCTGTACTTTACTCCAGGTGTAACAGGAAACACACCTTCTAAAAAAACGTTTGTCTCGTCAGTCCACGGAATCTTTCTCACAAGTTCGGGGCATCATCAAGATGTTCTGTGGCAAAAGTAAGACAAAAGCCTTTATGATGTTTTTGGTCAGTAGTGGTTTTTGCCTCAGAAATCTTCCATGAATGCCATTTTTGCCCCGTCTCTTTCTTATGGTTTAGGCACGAACTCTGACATTTACTGAGACCAATGAGGCCTGCAGTTCTTTAGATGTTGTTGTGGGCTCTTTGTGACCAGTTGTTGTTGTGTTCTTGGGGTAATTTTAGTAGGGAAGGTTCACCATTTTCTCCATTTATGGACAATGGTTCTCACTGTGGTTCACTGGCAGTAATCAGGCCTGGGTGTGGCTAATGAAATTGAACTCAACTTTCCAAAAAAAAAAGGTGAATAATCAGTTAATTCATGATTTATCAACGAAGGCAATTACTTTTTCCCTTAATAAATAAAATTATTATATTATTTATACCTTAAAAACTGCATTTTGTGTTTACTTGAGTTGTCTTTGCCTAATATTTCAATTTGTTTGATGAGCTGAAACATTTAAGTGTGACAAATGTGCAAAAAGCAAGAAATCTATACTTTTCCCACAGCACTGTAACTGCATTTTTTTCCTTTGTATTTTATATTGATTTCACACTTACCTTTTCTTCTTGTTGCCTCTCGCACATCGCTCCACAAACAAACAGGCAGGGCACAGTCATTGGCAGCAATTTGGACTCAGACATCGGCGACATTGTTCGGTTGTCCCTACTTTGTCGGAACAGTATTTCTTTTATAAAATTGGGGGCTCCGGGATTCACTTATTGCCACACAACCGACATCTGACATCGCCCAACCTATTCTTCCGCCGTCTAAGACTGAAAAGACAAGTAACGTACTGTGACAACAATTATCTGGAACTGCCACTGACTGTACGTACGCTTTGTGCTTTTTAAATAGATTTTAGAAGTGTGATGTCTCTCTCCGTCGCCTCTTGCACAACAACGCTTTCTCATATTGTCGATCCCCAGACACCTGACACAAAACAAGACTGCTTCTTCTCCCCGCTGCTAAAACTTGCTCGACAAGCACTCGTTTGTGACAGCCACTATTGGGATCTTCAGCTCCCTGTACGTTTTTTTTTAAAAATAGTCTTTACTATTGTCATCTCTTTCCCTGTCACCACTCGTAAAGGGAGGCCTGTTTAAAATTCAAATGATCCGCCGGGCTGCTGGAATTAGCATGCTGAAATATTCATGGCGGGTTTGAGGAGCTGCGTCGTACACACCTCAGAGGAGAGAACAGGTACTGTATCATCACAGCCGCGGTTTGTAAATGTTTCATGGGCCCAGCGCAACTCGACACAACTCCCATTAATCCTCTGTGTTATGCCTCTGCAGCACACACACTTGTGTTTGTAGTCCTGACAGTCAAATTTAGATTTTATGGAGGCAGGTTTTGCATTTTTATCAGTTGGAATCCGCATAACAAAAATTCTACTTGGTACCAGGTCCATACAGTGTACCTAACCTTTAACACTTACTGCACAGACAAAGCACAAAATTGATGTGCAAATAAGTCTCATTAGAATAGCTCTGTAAATCAAAGATGGCTGCTTTTATTTCTAACTAGTGATGCTTTTTGCAGGGTTTACTACGGCAAGATGTTTGGTAAAATCTAAAATAAGTCAAAATCTTGAAGGTCTAGGGTTAATGAGGCATAAATGACTCACCATGACCTCAGTAACCATGACCTTTTATAGTCAGGAGTGTTTGTAATTCTATAGTAACTGTTGAGAAAGATTTCTTACACAACATTGGTGAGGAATGATGAGACATAACGTTTCCTCTGTTTTTACAAACCATAAAAAAAATTTAAAAAAATAATAATGGAAATGACTCAAAATCAACTGGAACTAAAAAAGCTGGATTTTAATCAAGGAAGTTAAGCACACAATAGATTTTTAAAGGACAAAAAGGAATATTACAAATGAACAAGATTAGTTTAGGACAAATAGCAACCAATTGACTATGTATATGTGTGCCGTCAGTGAGTGGGTAGAGAACTTCAGTCATTTGTATTTAGGGGCTGTGTTTAGCTACAAGATATAAGTCAGTGTACACTTTTTTATAATAGTTTGCTGTAGTTGTGCTAAATGGAGGATTTCTTAAGTAATATTCACATAGAGCACACGTCAAACTCAAGGCCCGGGGCCCAAATGCGGCCCTTTGCAATGTTTATGTGGCCCTTCAATACATTTAGTAGTTTACATTTTGGCACTAGGTTTGAACAGGTTTAAGATGGATTTGAACAGGTTTTAGATGGTTTGGATTTTTGCTACAAAGATTAACCTACCACTACCTACTACGACCTGTTGAAATCTAACTAAAACCTGTTCAAATCTAACTAAAACCTGTTCAAATACAACTAAAACCTGTTCAAATCTAACTAAAACCTGTTAAAATCCAATTAAAACCTGTTTAAATCCAACTGAAACCTGTTCATACTACACTTTTAAGCATACATGAGATTATCAATTTCCCTCTAAAGCAGTGGTGTCAAACTCAAACTGGAGAGGGGCCGCGAAAGTTAATAAGAATGCTTTCAGGGGCCGAAGATTGTAACAGTTTTACAAAAGTTATCACACAAACAATCATTTCCTCCCTTTATGGAAACTGATTTTAGTTGGATTTGAACAGGTTTTGCTGAGATTTCAACAGGTTTTAGCTGGATTAGGTTGAATTTGAACAACAAATTTATTTATCTTTGTTGCAAAAATCAAATCCATCTAAAACATCTTCAAATCCAATTAAAACCTAGTGCCAAAAATATCACCAACAAATGCATTGAAGGGCCACATAAAACCTTGCAAAGGGCCGCATTTGGCCCCTGGGCCTTGAGTTTGACATAGTGTTGAACAGTGTCTTTAACCTGAACTCATGGGAATGGATGAAAGATGAGGGCACATGTCTTTTTTATGAAATTTCTCATGGAAGGGTATACAGGTCAATAATATTCCTATGTCTGCCAGACTGAGAACTGTTATGTATGTTGTAGACGTCTAGAGTTAGATTTTTTTGCCTCTCCACCTGTTGCACCAGTGTTATTAATGGGGTCTAATTCTAACTCAGTATGCAAGACCTGTAGTCAACTGTCATATTCAGACTGGAACATTACTATGAATATTAATGGCGTGGGTGTCACAGAAGGTTACACACAAATCACACGCACCGCCACCAAGTTCTCTCGAGTGGACTTTATTGAATATTATAATGTGTTAGTGCCACTTCAGCTTCCATGGTAATATGTATCAGCCTGGTAAACTCCCATTCAAGTCAATCTGTCATTGTTTGGCTCTGACAGAAAACACTGGTGAGAAAGTGTGTGAACAGAATGCACAAAAAAAAAACAAAAAAACAAGTAGTTGAACCGTTCAATAACAGTAAGAAATGAAACGATGCATTACGTCTGTTAAAAGAGAATTGTTATTAATAAATGTCAAGAATAATAAAAAAAAAAATGTAAAAAAAAGTTAAATTCTTACTCATCTTCTTTTAAAAAAATCCATATTATCTGTTATTTGAATACTAATGTAGGAATTTTAAATACTGCTTTATCCAGTGAACTTGAAGTAGCACTGTGTAACTTTTAGTGGCTACACATTGAATAAAGAAAATAGGCCAATATACTGGACCCTAGCAGAGTCATATTCATACAAAATACACTAAAATGACTGTGACTTACTGTTTCAGACGACCTGCTCTTTCTTCCAAACTTGCCATCTTAAACGTCTCTACTGGTAAAAAAAAACAAACAAAAAAAAAAAAAAACATGGCGGGCGAGGTGAGAGAAATTAAAAAAAAAAAAAAATGAATCAGAAAAGAGCAAGTGATTTTTTGTTGTTGTCTAAGAATAATAATAATTTAAAAAAAAAAAAACAGTAAAGTTCTTTGATAATTTTGTGTACACTGTAAAAACTTTTGTATTAAAACCTAGCTTGGCCAGCCATCCTTTTTTTTTTTTTTTTTTTTTTTCATAGAAAGAATTAGTCTGGTCTGGCTGAGAAATAAACGACCCGACCTAAACAATGTGACAAGACTTCTATTTTTGTGAGTCATTGTATAAAATTTGCCCCATTTTAGATAAATAATTGGTCGATGGTGGAAGACAGGTTCAATAAAAGTCGGTTGGTCGGGCTGGTCATAATTTAATTTATTGCTTTCCAGTTCGTGACCAATAAGGAATTAAAGAAGAAAAGAATATCCGGAGTTGTGTTTTAATTCCTCATGTAGTCATTGTTATTGTTCATAATGACATTTTCTGATGTTCAAATGACTCGGAGAAGATTTATTTTCTGCACATTTCCTCAAAGCAGAGTGACTGATCATGCATGCATATGTTCTATAAACACTGCTCACGGGATCAATAGGTCATCTCAATGCTTTCAGTCTAAATGTCACAGCCATTACCATGCACCAGCCATCCTCATGATTCTCGTTTCTGAAAGCTGCATTGGAAAAATAAAGTCAATGAAATGGTTGGAATAATGTCTTACATAATTGTGTGTTGTGTCTGTTATATACACAAACTTTATGAACAACAAAGTAAACAATCTTTTGCACTGAAACCACCTTATACAGTATGGCAGTATATTGTATTTACATTTGTGTATTATCAACATATTACTGCTGTATTAAAGCTTCCATAGTTTACAGTTTGCTTTATTGTGCCTCTTTTTCTAATCACATGGAACTATTCATGGACATTTTTTTAGTTTAAATAAATGACTACAGGTCCACACAATGCTGGATAAAATAGGCCTTTGTAATGCCAAATGTAGCTCTTTGCAATGTTTTATGTGGGCCTTCAATACATTTGAAAGGTGGTATTTTTGGCTCTAAGTTTTATTCATTGAATTTGAGATGGATTTGATTTTTTCTACAAAGATAAGTAACAAAAACCTGTTCAATTCTGTCTAAAACCTGTCCAAATCTATCTAAAATCTGTTCAAATTCAACTAAAACCTTTTGAAATCCATTTAAAATCTGGTGAAATCCAACTAAAACCTGTTTAAACATGACCAAAACCTGTTTAAATCCATCAAAAACTTGTTGAAATCTGACTAAATACTGTTGAAATCTGACTAAAACTTGTTGAAATCCAACTAAAACCAGTTTCCATAAACAGAGGAAGTTATTGTTTGTGTGATAACTTATGTAAGACTCAAATGAAGATGAAATCTCATATTCACAATTGAATAATAGCTTCCAAATGTCACCATCGGCCCCTGAAAGGATTCTTATTAACTTTCGCGGCTCTCACTACTTTGAGTTTGACACCACTGTGCTGGGATATGCTCCAGTCACCTGTGACCCCTAAAGGGAATAATCGGTAAAAAAGTCATGTTTGATGTGTACTTTACTGTTCCTGTGGGAAATACATTCTCTGCAGTGTCCAACCCATTGAGCAAAGCCAAGCATCGATCTTCAGCTGTACCTTTACCTTGACAATGTGTCTTCGCTTTTAAATTAGTGTGTTTATGTTTTCTAATGGTCCTACCTTGACCACACATTTAACATAGTAGTGACGTTTTATAATAACTCACACAATAAAACAGTAGTTAAGCATTAATAGATGTGTAATTATTAATTGATTCATCAACTTTTTATAGGCCCTTATGTATCATTTATATAATTATACATGGGTTTATTTTATAAGACTTAAGCATTTATAACAATGTTTATAACATAATAGTGGGATTAATGCTTTGTAAATGATGAATTGATGAAGTTGTTACAAATACTCCTAAAGTTTATATTTTTACTTTATATGATGCTATAGAAAGTTTAAATACTTAGTTTTGTCTATAAATATGTCTTCAGAGGTCGCTCAGTGTATCCATTCATAAAGGTTGGTTATGTGAACAAACATATGTCAACAATAATGCAACTCAAGCTCCGTTTAAACTTGTTCCTTTTCTTTCCAAACTTACCCACACTTTATTCCTCGGTTGTGTTCTCTTTTTTAGGAAAATGATCTAATGAACTAAATCCAAACCCAGCCTTTAAAACACATCTTAGTCCGACTGGAAGTAATTCGAATTTGTGTGAGCGCTGCGTGACCAAACTGTGCCTGTAGTAATGGTGATGAATGGTAAACCCTATAAACCCACCGAGGACATTCACTTATGTTTGCCCATCGCGTTCATTAGCTCACTCATTATGTAAGTGAGCTATTAAATGGGATGCAGGTCTGTAAATAAACTTCCACGAGCCTCGCGACAAAAATAGGCTGACAGACCCTCATGAATTTTACCACCTCTAATTGGTTCTGCATCGGGACAACCATCTCCATTTTACTGGATCGTTTCAAATGTTAAAGATGTTTACTTGCTCAGGTTTGTTTGGAGGAGCTCTTCTAAAGCCATGTTTGAAACCAGAACAGTTGGAGACATTTTTGTGGCTGTACCCAGAGGGACGGATGCAGGGCACGGACCTGCTGCGATACCTAAGGCTCTGGGGGAAAAATTGGAATTCTCTGCAGAGACACAGAGAGGGGAGTCTTTCATGGACCTGGTCTGCACCTTTCTTTGCTCCCAGCATGGCATATTTTTAATAAGGGCACTCACCGCCAGCCTGCACCGTCTCCTTTCAATATGTATAGCCGGGGGTTTGTTTAAATTCCCGAAGGAGAGCCGCCATTTGCAAAGCTTCAAATGGCAGGCATAAACAGTAAGAGGTGGCACCTGTCAATCACAACTGCAACAGGGGATCTGACACGGCTTTGAAAACCTGGAATATCATTGAAAAGCAATTGAAAAGTTAAGAAAATTATAAATTGGAGAGTAATATTAACAGGGTTTGAATAGGGTCTATTTTGTTTGGCGATTATGCATTGTTTTGTTCCCTTTTTACTATGTTTTTAGACATATTTGACCTATTTATCCTGGCTTTAAGCTTGTTCATTTTTCGTTGAAGTCGCTTTAACCCAGATTAGTGCAGATGAATTGAAAAAAGTCCATTTTCTTTTTGTTTAAGGACGTTTGAAAGAACATTTGAACGCTGGCGCATACCAAAATAAAAAAATAATAAATAAAAAATCCAGTTTGCCTTGAAAAAATAAAGTCTGGGTATGCTGGGTATGTTTGTGGTGAGAACACAAAGTTATGAAGTCAACGCAGACCAAAGTTTTGAAGGTGAAAGGAAGAAAAACAAACCTAATGTGAAAAGATGTCTCAAATATGTCAGGGGCCATTTATATGAGAACCCCAACTAAAAGTACTGCAACTTTCCTTCCGTGAGTCTACCATGTCTCTTAAAATAAGTTCAATACAGAGTAGGAAACCTGCAGAATTTAGGATCTCAGTTTGACAAGTTCTGGGATTCTACTATTCATCTTGTCTCTGTTAAATCTGGTGAGCAATAAGCCCAGCCAAATAATTGGGAACTATCTTGTCACTAGGCTTCAGCAGCTTGAATGATTCAGTACAAGTTTGACAGCAGTTCCATCAATCCATCAGTTTATGATTTGTTCTTAATTGAAACGCTGAATCGGGCTCGTTGTCTTTAATAAAAATCTGACTTTAAGAATCGACTGGCAGCCTCCATTTGAAGTGATTCCAGTTAGTTCTTGGAGCAAACCTTCAAAGCGTCGCAGCTGTGTGCTACAGGAAAAAAAACAAAAAAAAAAAACACTTCTGCTTCTCTACCCCGAGCCCATTTGCCGGAGCGATTCGCCAGCAGAAACGGGACTTTATGCGCGCCGAGGTGACTAAACGGAGTTCGAATTAGTCAAAGGTGCTCTGCTGAGAAATGTCGAGGTGGAACAGATGGACAATTAATGGAAGCTCCTCTCTGGCTGGTGCACACGGCAGACTGGAGCGCCGCTAAAGAACGTTCGCATAAATAAATCATGCGCTTTCATATCGGGTCCGGAGCAGATGCACTTGTCTGAGCAGTTCACTTAAAGAATACTTCCAGCTTTTTTAAACTCCCTCGAAAAAAGGTTTAGTGCGTACAACACGTTAGAACCAACCAATGCTCAGAGTGCAACGTGATGAAATGAAAGCGGTGATGAAAAGCGCAGACGGTAAGTAGCTTAAACCAGAATATGACAGCGTTACAAAAGGCTACAATTTGACTGTGCTAATTTGTTTGGCAACGCAGCACAGAGCCTCCGTGAATCACATATTAGTTTTGGATTTCGATGGACTCAATCTGTCTCTGTCTGAGCTGCGTCCAAAGAATTAGAAGCCTTCATTTGCAATTAGCTGCCAGTAACATATTAGTCAAACAGGCATTCGCAGAACCACACAATGTTCGACATTTAAAGGCAGTCGGGGACGATGTGTAGTCAGACAGTTATTTCATTCCGTTTTGACGATGCTTGGCGTTGGCTGAATACAATTTTGGTAAGAGACAAGGTAGATTTTTCGTCTTTTATGTTTCTAACGACGACACATAGCAGTTGTATTGATCTGTTTGAGAAAAAGGAATCACATAAGTATCAAGCATGAGGTGGTAGTGATAATAACACAAAGGAAGAAACTCGTAGGTGACGTATTTCAAACAACAGTCATGTCTCATCCTGTATCCTCTTTAGTCAAATGCACTACATTTAGTCTTAGGCCATATCCACATGTCCAAAAGTATAACAGACTCCACTGGGCATTGTAAGTCATTACCAGAGACATGGACGTACTCATTGCACAAAATATATCAAACCATTTACAAAGTCTCCACTTTGGAAGTCATTGACAAATTTACAAGCAGTGAATTCTGTTTTTGTGTAGACGAGAGATCCAAACCAGTCTGTGTTTCAAGACCAGCCCAACCCATAACTCATTTATTAACATTGTTTATTGTCCATTAACATCAAACCAACTGCTGATATCTCCTACTGGCCTTTCTCCACCTTAACCTTGTGCTGCAGATGGATTCTCGCGAGATTTCGGAGTTTCCAAACTCTTGTAAATCCATCTAGCGCCAAGCAAACTGCTTGATTCGACGAACCGTGGTCTCACCGGACTCTTTTGACCAATGATGTGGCAGCACGAACAGGAAGAGGCGGGTTTATAATTTGACCAAAGCAAGAAACGCTCTCTTCTCCTCTTTGTTATCAACATGGCTACGCCGAAAGATGTTAGAGTTGACGCTGCTATCGAAGTAGAGAGTATTTCTTCTTTGAAAGAAGCGCAAAGAGTGGCAGGTCATATGAATCATTGCTATGATTGGTTAAAGAAACCTCATGGTAGGTGAATACAAGTCAGTGCTTCATCCAATCACCACAAAGTTTTTGACCGAACGCGCCTCTCTTTTGCAAATGCTTTCAACAGGAGCCTTGATCGGGAGACTATGTTCTGTGGAGTCAGGTTATCTCCACTTAGCGCTAGCAGCTACATCTACTCCTAAGCTGTGGTAATGCTTGCAAGCCTCTTCTTTTAGTATTCACCAAAACAGAAACGATCAAGTTTACTTTGATTGTTCAAGGTACAAGGTTGTACTGGTCCTCTCTTTTCAGAAGGGTATTTACAGTGGCATTTTACCATCTCATTGCGCCACATTTCACTGTGCTTTTTTGCTTTATTCCAATAAGCAAATCAGTTATAAACCAACAAGGATCACCAGGGCCTCAGTACAAGGGTTGTGTGATGACATGCACACTTAACTGAATTGCACAGAGCTATTGCACCATTGTATTTACTCGCACCATAGTGTCAACACACCTTTAGTATCCATTCCAATATCTTAATACTGCAACAGAAGGATGCCAAAAATTGCTGCGTATGCATTCCCAACACAGAACTGCCTCTGGACTGATCAGAGAAACAATACATTGCACATTGTCTGCTCTATTTTAGATAAACATTTATAAGAAGTGGCTTGAATGGGAGAAAAAACACATCTAGCTGCCCAGGCTTCATTTGCTAATTACAAAATACTACATGAAAATTCTATGTTAGACCTCAGAAGTAACTGTTTAGTAAAAGAATACATTGGATAAAGTATGCACTTAAGATGAATGACTTCTTTTATCACTTGTTCTTTTCTGAATCTAGAACTATCATGTTTATGTATGTAATATCACCCAGCTTATTGAATTTCCAGACTACTACTGCTGTCTAAATTGAGTCTTCTTTGCGCCGCATTTCTTCTCCATATGGAGGCTTTTTCATCCTAAGAGAGAGACTGTACTTCTTGTTTCCTGCAGCGATCCTGATAAGGCCAACTGTGCGCCCGTAGCGTGTGCTTTCGTTCTGTGGGGAGTGGGGGAAAAAAACACGCAACAGCGGTCCCTGAGGGGTAGCCTGCTGCCGAACACACATGTGGACTGGGTGTAGGGAGAGCCATCCTTCATTAAGTGAAGACGCTGCACAGAAACCTAATATACCTCCAGAATGAGGTGATCAATGAGTCCAGCCTGCCTTGTGAGAGGACAAGCAAATGTCACACTTTTTCCCAGAGAATAAGCTGCAGAGCTGTAGCCTCGGGAAACGTGTTACTAAGACATAAGTAAAAGGCTGCAATATGATACTATAAGCTGATATGATTAATTCCACATTGTATATCTAATAAAGATCTACACAGTAGTGATTTTTTTCATGTTGCATCACTGAATGTCAATCGAATATGGTGCAACCGGTGGGCTTCTGTGTAGTGTTCCTTGGAGATAAAGATACACAAAGCAAAACGGTCTTTGTGTTAAGAGCGACATGAGGCTTTTGTAAATCTGTGGATACATGGAGTAATAATGCTCCCAGGATGAATATATGTGTAATCCAAACACGTGTCATTCAATAAACAGCCCATGGTGTCATAACAAGGAGGGAGGCCTTTAGTGTTTCACAGAGACTCAGTCCAGTGTTATTTCTAAGGCATTAAAAGCAAAAAGGTTGTTGATACGAGGCAATGAGAGAGTGGTATGGCAACATCAGTATAGTAAAGGTACAGCAGGTATGTCACTGTGATTGTATGGCACCAAAGACATTCAAATGTTGCCTTAGTCAGACAAAAACCCATCTTTCAAAATGCAGCTGAGCTAAGCATGCGGTGTTGTTTAACAGATGAAGCAACAATGCTAAAAAGCTATAGCCTTTTTATATTTTCATCAAGCTGCATGTGTTAATTCAGTTAGTTTGGTGACATTGGTGGCATTTCACCTTAATATATTCAACTTGCAGCTTTGGAGCAGATAAATATCAAGCCACTCGCTAATGTCCTCTACCCACTCACTGACAGCACATGCATAGAGTCAGTCAGTTGGCATTTGTTAGAATTCTCTTTTTTGTTTCGTTGAATTTTTGTTGGCTGATTCTGATTTGAAAATGTACAAAAGTCTGCTTAACTAAAAGGGCTTATAGTTGCATGACTTTGTCGGACTGGAGCTTGACTTGATGGTCTGCTCAAGCTCCAAAGTTTCTGGCATTTTAAAGTGTAGAAAAAAGAAAATAGGAAAAAAAGAAAAAAACTAAACTCATTAGTTGTTTAGTCTCTGATCTAAATAAAAAAAAAAAAAAAAAAAAAAGGAACAATGAATAATAGATCATTGACAAGACCAGACTATAGAAGCGTAATGGTATTAAAATGTGCTTTTAATTGCATGTTGAATTATTCAATAAAGATGCAGATATTGTTTCTAAATTGTTCCAAATGCAGCATGCAACACTAATATTAAAGCTAAGAAGATGTGCAGCAGAAGATACACACACACACACACACACACACACACAAAGTAAAAAATAAATATAAAAATAAAAAGTATATAGGCACTAACCTGTAGGGAATAGTACAAACGGTGAGAGGTTAAAGGGGATGATCAATATAGGAGGCAACCCCACCAAAGAAGGGGCTTTTCACGACTGGGCATTTACAGGTCAAGACCATAGAGGGTAAAAGAGGTCACGTCACACATTTTTTTCCCATTTCTTTGTGGGTAAACTGGAAGAAGCATGGATCCAGTCTAGAAACTACAAGAAGGAGTAAAGTCAGGTGGGTCTAAAGAATGCACCATTCAGTAATAATGCTTGCACCCTTATTTCTTATTATGCATATTTATCTTTTCTTTCTGAAATATCTGCATTGGAGTAACAATTAACGAGACAAATGAAATATAAGGGTGGACCATGGGGGCTATTTTCTTCTGCTAATATACAGCCCTGATTAATGAACATGCTTTTATTGTATATTGCCTCGAGCCTTTAAACTGTGTCTATGCAGGTACAGTCAGTGGTGGAGGAAGTATTCAGTCTCTCTATTAAACTAAAAGTACAGATAAAGAGGTAGAAATGTACTCAAGTAAAAGTAATACATTAAAAGGAAGTGAAAGTAATAAAGTACTTGCTTTTAAATGTACTTATAAGTTAGTATAAAAGTAAAAGTAATTGACTTAACCGAACAACTAATCAATATAAAACTGATTTAATTTATTAATAAAAAAAGGATTAAAAACAGACACATCAGACAGAGATGCTGCATTCAAGTGAGCTTCGTAAAAGTCAGTGCTATAGGTTAAGGTGAATAGTTATGGAGCACTTTAACATTTAATTTAAGTTGTAGCACATTTACAACAGTGAAAAAAAGCACATTTACAAATAGTACCTATATTTGCTCTAAAATGTAGTGGAGTGAAAGTCAAAAAGTCAAAAGTACCCTCCAAATGGTACTGAAGTATTTTTTACTTCGTTACATTTCACCACTGGGCATAGTTGCAGTGATTTTGTTCATGTTAAACCTGTATTTCTCAGACCGGATATATCCATTCCTATTTGAGTTAGACACCGGCCAATAAAAGGCTTTGTTACAGCACTGTATCACTCTGCTCGTTATCTCCAGTGTGCCTTAATATTGAGCTTTAAGTCGAGCTAAACGCGGTGTGATGAGGCAGAACCTAATAGAGTGAGTAAACGCGCTGCCTTCTCCCCACTCCACACGAGCACACGCGAGATCCTGAAGTCACGGCTCCCTCTACAGTACGTACAGTGCACATTTTCCATCCGCGCAAGGAAAACAATCAGTCTGAGCAGCACAGAGGAGAGGACACAGCCGAGGTGCGTCCGCAGATCACTCTACACACAGACACGGAGCGCGTCACGTCTCCGCACAGGACGTGTGTCTTCTCCAAAACGCGCAGGACGTTTACCTTTCGGCGTGACGCTTCACCTTTCCTGGAATAACTGGCGTGATTTACCTGCCTTTTCGCGGACAATGGGTTCTTTGGATACTTGAGGAGTGACGACAACTTTCCGGAGTGTCGAGGCGGTAGGTGAGGCATGGGGCGCGAAGAGGAGAGGAGAGGTTCACGGAGAGGCGTCTGCGGAGCGGCTGTCTGAAGTGCACACGCAGACACGGAGCTATGTTCGCCGCGGAGGGCAGGACGCGTGCCTCGCTCTGCTTCATGTTCGTGGATGTCGCGGCTCGGTCGGGCTGCACACGGAGCCTGTGGCCGGCGGTGATCGGACCGGACGCGGACTGGGGCTGAGGAGGTGTGTGCGTGCGTGCGTGCGTGTGTTTACGGGGAATGTACAGGGGAGAGGAGATCGATATGGGCGCGCAAAAGGAGGGGACACGCCAGTCTGCAGGAGGAACCCGAGGATTACTGTGAGGACAGAGGAAACGTGCGTCCGTGAGGTGTTTGTCTGTGTACCTCGCGTGGATTTAAAGTGGATTTTTCCGGATTTTTTGGGGTGATTTTTCACGCTTTTGCAGACAGTTATTAAATGTTGCACTGAAGTTTTCTACCTTCAACAGACTGTAATGCACGGAACTATAATATATCACTTTGTCTTAGAACTTTAAACGATTTCAACTGCAGTTAAAAGAAAACTATTTAAAAGTGATATCTTGTTTTGTCCTTCAAACAGACTGAGACGCACAAAAGAATAATATATCACTGTGTTTTATGACTTTAAACAGTTTGGAGTGCAGTTATGGGACTTTAATGCAAACTATTTAAATGGATATCTGCATTTGTCCTTCAAACAGACTTTGCTGCACAGAAGACTAATATTGTGTGTCGTTTTAACAATTCCGGGCTTCAGTTCAAGGACTTTACAGCAACTTTTCTGAGATGGATGTCTGTTTTCTGCTTTTTACAGACTCTCATGCACGGAACTATATTTCACTCATGACCTAAACAGTGCTGGGCTGCAGTCATGGAACATTAAAAGAATATCTTATTTGATGTAAAATGTTCATTCACAAGCGCAGCAACATGGCACTGAGTTGTGTGGTGTATCTTCTCCTCTTACTGCCACAGTTTGCAGTAGCCACAGTTTTCTCGGGGGGCTTTTTCAACACCACAGATAGAGACATGTTAACAGACATCTTACTGCAGGTCAAGCCCGCCCAGGAGCAGTTGAAAGACCACTCTCCTGATTCTCACCCAAACCTGTTTTTTAACCAAGCAGACGTCCCACACTTAAAGCAAAGGTCTGCCACCACCCACAGCCACATATTTAAAGTCATCCGGGCGGCTGTGCTCAGCATGTTGTCTAATGTTCCCTTTTACATGCCCCCTGTAAAACACGAGGAGTTTACTAGCAAATGGAATGAGAATTATGGGAACGACCTGCCTCCTTTGGCGCTCTACTGCCTGCTGTGCCCGGAGGACTCAGCCGCCCTGCAGTTCCTCATCAAGTTTATGGACAGGATGGCCGCGTACCCCGACTGGAAGGTGACCAGTGCGCCGAACGACGAGGTCCCAGTGGCCCACTCCCTCACTGGCTTTGCTACTGCCTATGACTTTATTTACTCTTTGCTGGATGAGCACCGGAGAGACATTTACCTCAAAAAAATCCGCTCTGAGACTGAGGAGCTGTATGAGCTGTCAAAGCACAGAGCGTGGGGGAAACAGTATCTGCAAAACCACCAGACTACTAACGTCTTAGCTATTCTGACAGGTGCAATAGTTGTGGGGTCACATAACGACCCCGAGTCAATGATCTGGAAACAGGTGTCAGTGAACTATATGGAGAAAACAATGTTTTTGTTAAACCACATAGTCGATGGCTCCCTTGATGAAGGGGTCGCCTACGGGAGCTACACGGCAAAGTCTATAACGCAGTACGTCTTCTTAGCTCAACGCCATTTCAACATTGACAACATGCAGAACAACTGGCTGCGGGGCCACTTCTGGTTTTATTACGCCACACTGTTGCCAGGTTTTCAGAGAACAGTTGGCATAGCAGACTCCAACTACAACTGGTTTTATGGCCCTGAGAGCCAACTTGTTTTCCTTGACACATTTATCATGAAGAATGGGACGGGGAACTGGCTGGCTCAACAGATTAGAAAGCACAGGCCCAAGGACGGACCCATGGGGGCCTCGTCGGCGCAGCGCTGGGCCACGCTTCACACGGAGTACATCTGGTACAACCCACACCTCGCGCCTCAGCCTCCGCACGACTTTGGCAGAATGAGGATGCATATTTTCTCCAACTGGGGTGTGGTTACCTATGGAGCGGGACTGCCCAGTGCACAGGGTAACACTTTTGTCTCCTTTAAGTCCGGCAAGCTGGGTGGCCGTGCAGTCTACGACATAGTCCACGACAAGCCTTACTCCTGGGTGAACGACTGGAATAGTTTCAACCCAGGTCACGAGCACCCAGACCAGAATTCTTTCACGTTTGCCCCTAACGGACAAGTATTTGTATCTGAAGCACTTTATGGGCCAAAGTACAGTTATCTCAATAACGTTTTGGTGTTTAGTCCGTCTCCTACGAGTCAGTGTAACAGTCCGTGGGAGGGTCAGTTAGGGGAATGCGCTAAGTGGCTGCGATGGACTGATGAGGGGGTTGGTGATGCCAGAGGGGAGGTGATTGTGGCGTCCTCTCACAGGGACACAATGTTTGTCAGCGGGGAAGCAGTGTCAGCTTACTCAGCCGCGATGAGACTGAAAAGCGTGTACCGAGCTTTAGTTCTGCTCAATTCACAGACGCTCCTCGTTGTCGACCACGTAGAAAAGTTCCCCGATTCTCCCGTCAATACGTTCAGCGCTTTTTTCCACAACCTTGACATTGACTTCAAGTACGTCCCCTTTAAATTCATGGACAGGTATAACGGCGCCATGATGGATGTGTGGGACGCTCATTACAAAATGTTCTGGTTTGACACGCAGGGTCACAGCCCCGATACCAGAATACAAGAAGCAGAGCAGGCCGCCGAGTTCAAAAAGAGGTGGACGCAGTATGTCAATGTCACTTTTTCAATGACGAACACAATCAGCAGGGTGGCGTATGTGTTACACGGCCCTTATGTCAAAGTGTCCAACTGTAGGTTCGTAGATAATAACCACAACGGAGTGAGACTTTCTTTAATCATCAATAACACTGAGAATATTGTGTCTATCGCGACTAACTACAAAGACATAGGCGCAAGGCAGACGTATTTAGGATTCGGAGGACACTGTAAAGTCGAGGATACATATCAAATAACAAGATACGGGCTCGGAACGCAACTCATTCCAAAGCAAATTAGCGCCGATAATCAGCTGTTTGATTTTGTGTTTACGGTCAACGTCATCGCGGGGGTGGTTCTGTGCGTGGCCGTGGGATTTCTGACCATGCAGAGAAAGTTTTACGTGTGCTTCAGCCGGCTGATGCGTTACGCCCTCCTCTGCGTGCTCATCCTGTGGATCGCCGAGCTGCTGTTTGTATCCAACAGCTGCGATAAGCTACTCTGCGGGGTCAAATGGAAAGGGACGGACGGCCAAAACGAAATGAACAAACAAATCAGACAGTACGAGCAACAGCGGCTACCCCTCCCCGCTGTGGTCATTACGACTCTGCCCGGTGCGGGTGCGGAGATACTCAAGCATCTTTTTTACAACAACTCAGACTTTGTTTACATACGGGTTCCTACGGAGCATGTGGATATTCCAGAGACCGAGTTTGAGTTTGATTCTTTAATCGACGATTGTGAGTGGTCGAGAGCGGACGCAATTCAAGGTCGGTTTAAAATGATTCAGGGCTGGCTGCATTCATTAATCCACAACGTCAAGCTGCACTTGCAAAACATTCAGCTGGTAGAGGACAGCAGGTTCAAACAGACCAAAAGTGTGACTCTTATAAGGGATAAAAAGAAACGATTTAGGCGGCGAGAATCGGGGTTGGAGTTAAGGGGCAAACTCAAAGCGAATTTAGACCGAGATGCGGAGTATGTTCGAGAAATGAGACGCCACGTTGCGGAGTACCCCAGTGCACGCGTGGTACTTTATTTGCGAAGCGGAAGTTGGCCTCTCAAACTGCCTTTCATTCAGGAAGTTGTAGGACCATCCCTTCGGACAATCTATTTAGTGAGAGACCCTCGAGCTTGGATTTATCTCATGGTGTATAACAGCAAGCCTAGCCTTTACTCCCTCAAAAACATCCCCCAGCACCTTTCCTTGATATTCAAGGAGGATTCCTTCAGGGGTGGGTGCCCAACCGTGGCGCCAGAGTTTAAAATAATCCACAGGCTGCTTTCCCGCTCTGAGACAAACCCCGTCATGATACTCGCTCATCTGTGGCTGGCTCACACCGCAGCAGTGCTAAGGGTGAGCCAGACTCTCCCAGAGGAGTCCTACCTCCAAGTGAGGTTCGAAGACATAGTTAACTACCCCCAGGAAACGGCAGAGACCATCCACTCATTCCTGGGGGTGCCTTTGTCACCCGCAGCCCTAAACCAACTCATGTTCACCACCTCCACCAACCTGTACAACCTCATGTACGAGGGAGACATCTCACCAGCGAGCATTAACGCGTGGAGACGGAATATGCCCCGAAATGACATCCGGTTAATCGAGGATATCTGTGGGAATGTCATGAGGAGGCTTGGTTACATAAGGTTTACCAGTTGACTTACTGCTGCTGGTCAGCTTATATGAAGCTCTTGTTTACTGTAGCTTTCAGTCTGTAAAGTTGTTTATTTGCACTGACCTTACATTTGAAGGGTAGCATTACTGTCTTGGATGTATTTGGGTAAAATGTATAAACTGACAACTGTATGGAGGCAAATTTGTGCCAAAAATATCCTTCACGTTAAGTCACAATTGACATTAATTTCATTTGAATTATTGTATTGGACGTCATGTAAAGATAAATATAGAAACATAAAACAAAGATGCACACATACTTTGGCTGAAGGACACACCTATAATAATTGCAAATGAATGCTCTTTTTTGTGCATTTAGATAATTCTGAAATTAATGGTTGTAGTTTCTAAATATGTGATTTATTTTTGTCAAAAATATTACCCATTAATTGTTTTTCATGATGCAAAGTAAACATTATTGACAACAGAAAACACAAACCAAGACAATGCACAAAAATGGGTTAAAATGAATAACAATTATGGCATGTGTTAGTGCACATTAGCAATTCAAAGCCATCATAAAAGAAAAAAAAAAGTGATTGTAAGATGTGTTCTTGTTTGATTTAATGTATATTCTGTTGGGTGCCTTGATTACATCTAATACAATGTCTAAACTGATTGAGTTTTGGTCCAAACCTTTTGCCTAAGAAGAAGTTTTTAGTGACTGCTTAGTATCCTGGATGAAGTTGTTCTTACGCAAAACCGTATTAGTCAATCATGACACAGCCCTAAAAGACCAGATTTTTTTTAGTAGACTGCTGACAAAGCAAAACTCCAATCAGTGCTGACAAAAACAAAATATCACTTGTATTTCACACGCTTGCATAAAAAAAGTTACACATCTTACACTTTTCTTTATGATAGCTTTTTTTATTTGCTATTGTCACTGTAGTTTGTGCAGGATCTTTTCGGCACAAATTTGCTTCCATAAGACTGTAGCAGACACTTGTGGAGAGGGAATATTTTACATTAAAATGGGTGGAGGAGTTGAGGGAGGATGTAGAAGTGCTTATCTTCTTATTTTTCTCCCTTAGCCGCCCTTCACACTTGTAGCACTCTTTTATTGAGTGACACCTGCACTGGCATAATGAATATAAAACATCACTATTGCAATGCCACTGAGAGAAGATTATATATTGGGTGCACCATCCCTTATCTGTGGTGTCAGGAAGGTATCTTGCATAATCCATATTTTATTTTTTATTTTTTTTTATGTCTTGAAGAGTTTGGAACGTTCATATAGTAATTAAGACTTCTTGGCAGTCTTAGTTTGTAATTTTGGGAATGGTTTACACAAGGACTAATTTGGCTGTGGTGACTTTTATTAGCTGAACTTTGAGTGCTCTTTCCCTTTAAACTGTAAAAAATGCTGCATTGTTAAGAAAAAAAAACAAAAAAAAAAAACGACAGCTGCAGTTTACTATTACTGTTTAAAAATGAAATGTTTTATTATAAAGGGATTTGATGGGTGTTGCATTTGAAGCTTAAAAGTGTCATGACGAGTTGGCGGCTTAGCACTTTGACAGGGACTTAATCTATTGATTGTATGCGGGATTCAGTGCATTTTTTATTTTTTTATTTTTCCTAAGCTAACTGCTTGATTAGCTTTGAAACGCAAACCTCTAAAGATATTTAAACCTTTTGAAGATCTAGAAGAAAGAAAGTTTGGAGTATTTATGGGTTCCAAAGACACATATCCCAAAGGATCAGAAATGAATATGATTATTCAAACTCCCTTCAGCACTTATTGAATTAAATCAGAGGCATGTGCTTAATAGGGATCAAGCTGGGGAGAAAAACTGTCAGCTTTGACACATTTTGTAGTCAAAGCAATTTCCAAGCACCCCCTTCAGCGGCTCGTAGTAATCTGCAAATGCCACAACTTAGCATAGCCTGTGTTTCATTGCTGTGCTATCTCTACTTAAAGCCCTGCAGGGAAAGCAAATGGCACTGGCTTCCATTTGCTTTCCGGGCAATTAGACACCCAGTGATCTTTTGGGCCTTTTGTCATGTAAAGTTATGTCCATGCTAATGTGTTTTCTTTTTAAATGGGGCTGTGGAATGAAAACGATCTCGAAATGATCACTGTCCACTTCATTGTTTCGGAAATCTGTTCTAATCGTCGCCATTTTGGATGATTTAAATGAAACTGGTGCTACATTGTTTGTCACCAGCCAATAAGTTTGAAAAACAAACCTGGTATAGACATATGTAATCTATCTGTATGATTTTTCAGAACTTATGAAACACATTGTTAAGGACACGTTTTCACTGGAGTGGTACAGAATGATTCGGGACATTACGGCATATTTTTAGAGGTATTTTATTGTCAAAAGGAATATGAGCAATTCAAAAAGCATACCATACCACTTTGGTCACCTTTCAACAATGCTAAAAGGTAGAATCAATCACTGCACTCTGTTGATTGGACACAATTACTCAGGTGAAAGTAAGAAGCGTATGAAAAAACATACAACGACAATGTCTAGTGTCATATTCCAAGAAGAAAGCAATGCTAAATGCTGGAAAGTTAGGGTCTATTAGAATGGAACTTTCCAGTTTTTGATTGTCGAATGGTTACGGCTAATGATTTATGAATTAAAAACATTGCTTTTGCTGTATACATTGCATCACAAATGCACAAAAATGGTGTGGCTATCTGAATAAACTTTTTAGAAAGCTGGGTAAAAATTAAAATAACATTCTATTGCTTATTGCAGCATCACATGGCTAAACCTCCTGCATCACTGCAAACAAGGATTTACTTGCTTTTCACTGTTGTAACCTTAAATGCATGTAACACAATAGCTTATTCTAAATCTAAACAAATGTAATGTAGATTTTAGGGCTAACAAAGAAAAAAAGTGAATAGCACCAGACTAGAAACAGCATTTTACTTCACTTTTTTGACCCAACTTTTGATGTTTTCCAGTCTATTCAAGTTTAAAGGTTCAATCCAAAGTTGTTCATTTCCACTTGTGCCGTACCAACCAGATCCATACTGTACCACTCAGTAAAAAAGGTTCAATTTGACCATTATGGCATCCCTACTTCACTTCAGTGTGTTAACGATGTGGAAAAAGAAGCCGTATTATTGTGGACATAACCCAAGAGTCAAACAGAGCAGACTGAGCAAGGGGTGCATATTTAGTTTTTTTTTAATAAAAGAGACCATTCCTAGTCTGTGATATTGCTCTTTGGCCAACATGCAGTAGCCTTTTCATGCTCTCCGTCCTGTGACACGCAGATGGTACACGATCACAGTCTTTTCATTGCATTTGTAACGAGCGCGACATACTGTGCCCCGTTTGGAACCATCTCTCCTTTTCCTCCCCGTTTGTTCTCCTCTCTGCTAAACCCTTGACTGCCTGGAAAACCTGTTTGATGTTTGTGGTCTTTGAATGTGTAGACTTGGCAGACATGCTTTCACTTTGGTGTTGCAATCCTGTTACCAACTCTGTTTTGTATTTGCTCGTGGGGATATGGTTCCTTGCTTCTGTGGCCTTGAATTACAATCATTTCTTTTTAATAAAAGTGGGGTTTCTGTAGGCTCTGGAGCTGCGGGTGGAGACAATGTAAAGAAAATAATAAATTCATAGATATATTACCCACATTGTTTTGGATGCATTTTTCTTCCAGGGAATGATATTGCACTTGTACGTTATGTTACGATTACACAGCAGCCGTCCTCATTAGCTGCAAATGCTGCTATTATACTTATGTAGAACTGACTATTATCTCCAGACAGGGCATGCGTTCTCATTTACAAGGCGTTGAACTATGGTTACTGGTAACACACTGGTAAAATGTCTACTTAAGCAAATGTCTTCGCAGCTACGGCAAAAAAACAACTCTCCATTTACTCGACACGGATGACAGAAGCCTAATTGCTTATTTGCTTGACTCGCATGACAAGGAGGAGCCAGCAATTAACAGCATGTCAGGGAATTCTAGTGTCACGCTCGGGCTGAGGCGGAGAGCCGGAGTCGCATTAAAACCCGCCGTAACCGGAGCAGACTCTGAAAGGGTGCATTTTGTGTCTTCGAATGAGTCAGTCATTTCATTACTCATTTGTTCTTGATCCCTCATGTAATTCTCTAATGCTTGGCAGCGTCCCCAAGGCCTAATCCTTCAACGCTGGGACACATTATTTACTGAAAAAAACAAAACAAAAAAAACAAAACAAAACAAAAAAAACAAAACAACCTCAGGCAAATGTTTCTGGAGGGAAGCTCAGCACGAGTCTGGGCTTGAAGAGGTTATTTGGATTTATTCAAGTGATGCAACAACTGCTGTTATTGTGATCGTAATATATCAGTGTTACTCTGTTGAATGGCTTCTTGTGTTATGCAATAAATTCACACAGAGACACAACTATAGATGAGTAGGCAGTGTTATTATACCTGAACACATGTGGCCTTAAAGTTGTTTTTACAATTCCCTGACACAAAAACAAACAATAACATTTCTTTCATTGACACAGTGCACTTGGATTATAATATACTTGTTAACATCTCATGAGAAGACATATCTTGCACAACTTTCCACACAGCCACACCTATGCTTTTTGCTGAATATAGATCTTTAAAAGTAGTGTTGCTGCCAAACAGTTACACCAGTGGTTCTCTATCTTATCTGGTGGGGATAGTGTTTTAAAATGGTCAAAAAGGAAGTTAAATCCAACAAAGCTTAGTTTGTTTGCTCTGGACACCTGTAGGAGCAGAAAGTCATGAAACTTCAAAGGGTTCTATATTGTCTCAGTGGTCGGGAACCTTTGGAAAGATGTACCATTTTAAAATATTCTACTTTATCATCGTGCCACTATCAATAAAAAATGGTAATAGACATTTGGTATTTTTAAGAATTGGTATACGTCTCATTTACAATATAGACACATGGCTGCACAGCAAAATGCACGTTAAGTGTTCATTATTATAATTATTAGATTACTACCTTGAAGGTGGTGATTGAAACCAGGCCACATCTGAGTTTGATAATTACAGTAGGTAATAATAAAGTGATAATTAACAATGATTTTTTTTTAAATGATGTTGTTTTGAACACAACCAGCGGCCATCTTGAAAACAGCACTGTGGCTTTAAAGAAACACGTACACTGTGGTCAATGGTAAGCTCTTAAAAGGCTGTGTCAGTAAAGAACAACCAATCATACTCTGAGAATGCAAACTGTATCATGGTGTACACAAATGCACAAAGCGTTTATTGCCAGATTTAGCCTGGCTGGCCAGACCCATTCATATTCAGCAAAGTGGGTCTGTAACCCTTCCCACTGAACGCAACATTCACTGAGATAAATCCTACCTAACCAATCATAACTGTTTATCTAAAATGGGGCGGGCTTTATGCAATTCTTTCTCTGATTGGTTGTATGTTATTCAAATTGTGCTGGTCCTTAGTTTATTCTGTGTTTGTTGGTACGTCCCCCTGAATTCTGATTGGTTGTTACGTCTATCCCGTTGCATTCAGAGGTAGTTTATTCTGCATCCATTTACTCTCGGAATCAATCTCAAGTCAACAAGGCCCAGACTAATTCTTAGTATAAAACAAAACAAAACAAAAAAGAATTGGAATGGCTGCAAAGTAAGGAAACATGTAACCCTTTAAAATGAAATTCTTTCTTTGCTTGAAATAAATACAATACATACTGTAACAAATTAGTGTAAAGGTATAAAAGTATAATTATGTCCATTAATGTGCATCTGAAGAGACTTGTATCCAGTCTGTATTACTATAGGTCCTTAACAACAGAGACTGAAGGCCTGGAGTGTATAACTTTACACACTAAAAGCACTTTGGTTAAGGTCAGGAAAAGGTTATGTCAGTTTTAAATATTAATCAACAAAGTCACTTTTACCGTTGTGGGCTTTCTGCTTCAGAGCCGACCCTGGAATGTTCCTGAAACTTAACCAAATGCAAGCCGAGTCTGAACCCCGTCGGAAAAGGCATTACATAATTTTTCAGACGTGGAAAACCTCAACCAGACAACCCAGAATAATGTTGTTAGAACGAAAATATAGTTATATCCATAAGACAGGTTTACAAGCAATCCAAGAGAAAACGCACGGTGGTATCTGAGGCTATAAATAATGCTAGATCTGAAAATAACACGCAGAGAAAGACAAACATTCCTTATGGAAGCCTTTTGAAGTGGGATCACAAGAAGCTGATTTGCAGGACTCATTCAAAGCTGGAGGTAGATTATCTTTGATGTTTGATTACCAATACCAATCAAAGCATTAAATGAGCTTTTGCAGAGAAAATGCCACGGAGCTCTTCCAATCACACAGATGTTCTCCAGATACGCCAGGCGACTCCATTTCGAGCGCTCTGCTCAGCCTTTATCTTTCCCAGTGACAGAGAGCGTCCCAGAGGAGAGACGCTCCCTCGCCGGCAGCCATCGTTCCTGCCACCGCTCATTAATTAACCTTTCGCAGGAGCCGCCGTCAGTGGAGAGCAGTAATCGTCCATACAGCACGGGGCTATTGTGCTGTGGAGTGTTAGCGTGCTAACGGAGAGGAACAGCGTCATTGTGGAGGGTTCCCAAACTGAAACAAGAGTTTGACGTGTCAGTTTAGCCCTTGATGTGACGTTTAGGTTCTCTCCGCACTCGTAGGTTTTAATTCTCTTTAATGCGCTACTGTTTTAGAAAGATAGACCATATCAATGCCTATGGTAGCCCTGCAGGGACATACGGTTGTCTATGAACAAAACTAGTGGAAAAAAGTCACTTTACTATTTTAGATTCATTTACATTTACATTATTATCTCTACTGTGTGGTGATGAATCCAGTTGTGCTAAGTTTACAGTTGGACAAACAGGAAGTCATGAAACTACAGAGATTTAAATATGTTTTTTTCGAGGATGAACATATGCAAAGAGTGTTATTTTGATGTGATTAAACAGCATCGTTTTGATTAATGTGTTTGTTTTGATTTAACTGTCAGTAATATTTAACACCTTTAAATGCCACAAATACTACAAATATATCAAGGTCCACTTAAGCACTAAACTAAAGCCACAATGTATCACCTACAAATATGTTCCATTATTTTAATAATAAATAAAGAAGTAAAAAAAAGGTTGGGGTAAGGTGTGGGGGGTGGGAAAAAGACAAATACATATAGTAATATTGTATGCAAATCATTTTTGGGGAAATTAAGTCCAAGTTAATCCTTATTTACATTGATGAATGTGATCCCATGGAATACACTGAATAGACTTTCATATGGTGTAATTGGTATTCGTTTTTCATAGCACCATTTTACCTGGCCACCACCGTCTCTATACTACAAGAAAGTTAGTCTGGGATCGATGGATTTAAACAGAATTCAAGCAGGACCATGGCAAACTACGCTCGCTGAGTGAACCAATCAGAGAAGCCACGATGTACGTAAGGAGAGAAACTTATTCTAGTTGTCAACAAACCACAGTATACCAGGTGGCTAAGAGAGAAGATGCCGTGACGTGAATGACTTCTGTGTTTTTGTCAGAAAATCTGAGGACACAGGGTGTAATATCGTAGTGCTTATTTCGTAGTCCTAAACCTGTACTTTTTCTCCAAGAAAAACCCTCCGGAAAAACCAGATGGGGATTCGACTAACTTTCTCTTTGTAATCAAACCTACCATTTTTTGGCTTTTAATGGAAATGCACACAATTCAAATAATTCTCTGATATTTTCAAATGCTTCAAATTAGCTTTAGCTTCAATTTTTTTCTAAAACAATATACATTTTTTAATCAGAAGAGGCCAAAAAGGGACCAAAAACTCAAAATTTGGATTCAATGTTGTTGCCCCACTTAGCATCCTACAATCAACTTGGCAGTACTGAAATGAATAACAAGGGATTATCAAGTTATTTAATCCAGTATATGACAGTTTTTAAGTTAGACATTAACCAAAACAATAATCGTTTAATGTTAAGCTTGACAGTGATGTTAAACACAACAACATACTAACCAGCCTGTCATCCAGTAATTTCCAAATTAAAAGCACCCACAAGTCTGTCTTATTCAAATGTATTTTCATAATTTCTCAGTAGATAAACAATCATTAACACTAAAACCGCAGTAGTATCGCTCCAACCTTTCATGTCTAGTCTTCTTTTATGTGCGGTGGGTGCACTTCTCTTCATGTTGGAGACATTTACCCAGCGACCCTGCTTCTGTGTGGCCTAGTGCGCATCTGAGAAATTGCCTCTAATAAGAGTTGACTCGTGAGGAAATATGGCACATTGTCAATTTGCAGCTGGTGGCAAGTCATTTCTGTAGTGAAAATGGGATCTTCCGTGCCAGTAAACGCTGCGGTGGCTGCTAATGAAGCCCCCGCTCTGGTCTTATTGCAGGAAAATCACACCAGATGAGGCATTTTTTTGAATTTCGCTTCAGGCTAAATCTTTACACAGAAGCAGACGCGCGGTTGTTTATCACAACATCAGAGACTGGAGGAGTAGCTGGAATCTGCAGTGTGTAAGTGAAAACTGCTGTTACTTTCAAATAGAAAAGAGTCAACTAAAGGCATCGAAATGAGTTATTAAGAGTACTTTTAGCACATTATGTCCTCGGCACGGCCTTCACTTGCCATTATTAAGCAATTAAATCATTTAGCACGTATTAACCAAGTCATTATGGAAACACTTTTAATTTTAATTTGTTTAATCGAGTCAGAAGCAGGATTGCAGAGCGTCATCTGACTTCGTTCTTGTTTTTATTAGGATCTTAAGAACTTAAGATGTCATCTTGGAACCATCAGTTTATGTTGGCATGTGTTGATAGTAATTTGTTCTTGGCAGTGTTTTATTCAATACAGAAGTGATAATTTCGTGTGGATCATTTGGGTTAGATTATGTCAGTTTTAACTAACTGTATTCATTGTGTTTATTTTCTTTGCATAGGGCTCTTGCTAAAGCTACTTAGCAGCTAGCGATGGTACGTCAAAATGGGACGCAAATAGTGAAATGCAAGCAAAGATTGCAAATTGATGGTGTGCAAATATATTATTGTGGAGCAGGAGCCTATCCTCATTACCCACAAGCAATTTCTGCACCAGTCTCAAAACTATAATCTTGCACAATAAATTATTTTATATCTTAATTTACAATAAGTTCTGCCATTGTTGAGAATTATGTTTGAAACAATGCTTTTTGTCGACTTTACTCTCTCAAAATGTCAAAGGTACATTGCTATTGCTTGATTGGCTGATAAGTAATGCAAGCTTTTGGTACTTTAGTTTTTTTTGCTGCAAAAAAAAACAGATTTCTTTCAAAGGTTTAACAAAAACTTGACCATAAACACAGACACTTTAAGGACAGGTGGATATTGCAGTATTTTTTCGTGGAATTTAATGGAAAAGGTGGAGTTTTTTTTTTAAATTCTAGTACTGCTGGTATAAATGTTAAGCAAGGTTACATCCAATCTCCCTTTTCCACAGTCAAAACAGCAGTTCGTTTTTTTTTTTTGAGTGTGATGTGATACCTAATAGCTGCTCAGGATAAAGACTTTGAGTGCTTTTAAGACTTGGACGTTATGTTACACTCCCAAGGTCCTTCATTCATTTAGGTTCCTAATCTCTACATAATACTCTTTTTTAAGTCCCCCTGACCGTTCCCCTCTCAAAGTCAAAAAGAAGTCTGTGGAAATTGAATTTTCCCCGCTTAGCACTATGACAAGACACTTTTCTTTGGAGAAGTTTCTGACTTTTTGACTTTGAAAGCGAGCCCTCCGCTATATTCCAATATATCCCGTCAGCTTAACCTGTCTCTCTTGACATTCCCGTTAATCCCCTGCCTTGTTCTGTATATCAGCGACAGAGCGCAGGGCACACGGCTCGGAGACTTGGGGAGAATTGAGCCGGCGGAGAGTTAGTTTGTGGCTCTGATTACAGCAGAGGTTTGCTAACGGAGTAAAAACAAGTTTGGTGTGTAAGCTAAAACAAGGGAGATTAACGCCGAATGAAAATGGTTGAAGTTGGATGATTCGTCTGATGTCACTAATAGACCATTTGACTTTTTCACTAGCTGCTAATTGTTTATGGATAAAAGTGCATTGACAAAAAAATGCTAATTTTATTATGTGGCATCTATTTGATCATATGTGTGTGGTGTCAGTGAATGGGTAGAGAACAAAAGCAAGGGTCAATTATTTTGAGCAGCAAATTAGGCAACAAACAGACATGAAAACAAACAATAAATAGGACTAATAGCAAACAATGCTTGGAGGTAAACATTGGTGTATTAGAATAAATATATAAAATATGACGATGAGTCTTAAATATACATAAAAAGATGATAATAAAATTAAACTCAATTGAATGCATGGATCAGGCTACACCGGCTTAAGCCTTCAAGCTAAAAGTCACTGGATGCAACAGAACGCCTGGGCCTGTGCTTCCACATCAAAGCATGTTATACTAAGATCTTATGAAGTTTTATTTATACTTTGCCAAAACTGCAAAACTTACTGAAAAAGAAATGTTGCAATCCTTAAACTTTAACTTAAAAATCGACTCTTGCAGGAGAATTAATACTCACCGACAGAACAGTCAAAATGATGAAGACTCAGTAAAGATGCCCTGATCATTCAAAGTCTGACTATGCTTTGGGAGGTTTAGCTTAGAGGGTGGCGGCATCTGCAAAAAGATTGGAAAAAATGTCCAGGCAAAAGTCTGCAGTGCACTTTAATATTTAAGGTTCGATACACTTAACTGAGAGGATGCAATTCATGTCATTAGGAGTTTTTGTGTTGCTTTTAATCAATACTAATAAAGGTTTTCTTATTCTTAATATTAGGGTATAGTCGCAAAGCATAAAGTTGACAATTATGGAAATCTGTAAATAGCCGAAGCAGCCCCAACACCAACAACACTGCCTTTATTCTTGCACACATATTGTTTTAACTGCAAGTCATAGGGAGATTCTGGCTGGGGTACTTAGATTGGCTCAACACTGGCCACTGTACTTGCAACCTCAGTCATTTTGTCCTTGCCCATGGCCTGATAATGACAATGTTACTTAAGGCAAGACATTTCAGGTGAAAAGGAAACATTTTTAAATTAGAAGATATGACTGTGAAACTTCTCTAGTTTATTAGAGGCATAAACATAAGAAAAACATTCATTAAAAGTTTTGTGTAATAACAGTAATGTACTTAAATATACGTGAATTTGCACATATTTCATAAAAACTAAATCTGGAAATTGGATGTTGGAAAAGGACCAGGTTTAAAATTCTTGGTTCATTTTCCAAAAGGCAAAGGTTAAAGTACTTTGCTCCATTAAATGTAGAATGTATATTGTTACAGTTGGTTATACCCCAGAAATTCACACACAGTATAGGTTGGTAGACATTATAAAACTGTATTGTTCAGCTTGAGGGAAGTATATAGTGTGTTAGTGTTCTTTCTTCATCTTTTAATGGTAAACGACAGATCAGCCAAAATATCAGAATGAATGGGAATACTGCTACTTTTGTTGTGACGGTGGTTGTGAATCTTCTGATGATGCCTCTTATGAAAGGGTCTATACAGTTCACCAAAAGTTATGGAAAAGGTTAGCTTCCACTGGGATTTAATGAGGCCTTTCAAAGCAGCAGCGTCTGAGGCCTGGTGTTATTCCGAGTTGGAGGATTGGATCCAGCTGGCCGGGCCGACACACAAACCGGGAGAGGCCCTTTCCTGGATGACACACTCTGTAGTCCTTCATTACCACGAATCCCAAACCCAGAACCGGCCTGTCAGAGTGCTGCCGCCGACACCGCTCTCCTGAACCGCGTCTGAGCCTCAAAACACAGCATCGCTTCCATGTTTTATCTCAAACACCGAGCCTCTGATGAGACACAGAGAAGGACGAGCGAAGGGAGACGAATAGATCCAGTCTAATTACATCAAGCATGAGTCATTGATCTCTAATTAGTGAATGTCCCCGGGAGAAGTAACGCTCCTTCAGACTTCGGTCGCAGTGTGATTCGGAAATGACACCAGAACAGCTTAGTGCAAAGTCTGCAAAACAAATCTAGTGGCTGTCCTCACTTGCTTATTCGTCACTGTTGATGGAACACTGCCTTGTACAAGAAGCACTGACATGAGACGTGACTCAGTCTCTTAAACATGCACCATGTTCAAGTACCCAACTATTACAGCAGAAGATTTAACGTCACCCAAACACAATGTTCGAGTCCCAGCAGACTAGCCGTCTCCCAAACCTATTATGGAAAGTAAACTTGAGAGATTTGACGTTGTAATTCACTTTTTTTTTGGAAGTGCAAATGTGTTTTTGTGCATAGGTGGCGTATACAGTTGAGTTCAAAATAATTGCAGTGTGTTTAAAAAAGTGAGTAAAGCTCCAAATCCTTTTAATACCTTTTATTTTCATACACGCAAAAGCATTGGGAACACTGCACATTCTATTCCAAATCAAAACATGAACAAAAAATGATCAAATTTGCTTTTTCCTTTACTGTATAAACATGTATGCTATTTTTTTTTTAAATAAAAGCTTAATATTCCCTTTTATTTTCACTTTCTGTAAAGGAATAACAAATTTTATCATTTTTTTTGGTCATGTTTGTTCTGCTATTGTTAGGATTTTGTACTACGCACATTTTTTAAACACACTGCTGTTATTATGAACACAACTGAACAAGCTGAACCCGACCTCAGCGGCGTAAACAAAGGGGGTCAGCAACCTTTTAGTCGAGAAGTGCCACTATCAACAATAAGCAGTCAGATACATGTGTTATTTTGTGCAAGAAGTTACTGCATTGGCATAAAAAAGCTTTCAAATGTTATTCAAGATGCATAAAAATAATAAACAGATGTGCAATAAAGACGCTGGAATTTACAGCAGCTCGCATAACCGACGTGTGAGCTGATTATATTGCTCTCAGCCAATCACAGCTCCCAGAAGAAAACTCCAACAAAAGCATGTGAACGCAGACTATGGTTGATTTAAAGCCAGAGAAAACATGGATTTGACTTCTAAAAGATGTTTGTTAATGAAATATTTGTCTGAAAATCCTGCACAGTTTGCCATAAAAAAATAATTTGATGCACTAAATAATAGATTCTCTTGATAGAAACATGTCCAGCAAGTTGATAAATTAGCATCCATACTTTCTGAGTGAAGTGGACTCAAATGATTCAGGTTTTCAGTCAAGTGCACTGAAAGGCTTCTTATGATTTATTTATGATGTTGCATGTATTAGCTTAGCATGTGCTGTAGTAAGTCAAATGGGCAGATTTTTTTCACTATACTACCCTTTTGCTGTTGTTCTCAGCTCAAAGCCCCACTTGTGAAGATGCTCCGTGCTACACCGAGTAAAGTTGAATTAGTGTCACGTCACATTTAGTTTATTTCAGAAGTTCTTAGACAATGAAACGATGAAAAAAGACAAAAGTTGGAGTGACTACCATGACGTGCACAAATCTAAGTCTTATTTAATCTTGTATTTTAGCATGTAGATGTCCCAAATGCACAAAATAAAATGTCGTTTTGTTTCTGATGCATATAATATCATCAGAAATCCCTGCATTTTTGCCTCGGATTGTTACGGATTGCACAAAATGTTAAAGAATCCTCAGATGGCTTTCTGAAGGTGTCCTGTTCTGGGTCAATGCAAACAACTCTAAACTCCTCCACTCTCTCTTTCTTAAATTCCTTCAACACGGGCCTGTTTTCTCTATTATATTCTGAGCGGGGACTAGATCAGACTAGACTGTAACCGCCTCTTTTTTGTTCCTTTGTGGTAACTCCGTTCGTCTCGTTTTCAAAAGGAAACGACCCACATTTCCCAACAATCTGGTAGTGCGGCGCTATTTGCTCTGTGCAGAGTCAGACTACAAGGTTTTTATTTTTAAAAGAGACATCATCGTCGCCGTTGTGTGACAGGCCGCGCGGGAACGACAGACATTCGTCACTCTTCTGTTCTCTTTGGCGGTTCGGAGCGGCAGAGGATGCCAGATGGTCACATTCTGCGCTCATATGCTTGTGCTCCTAAGAGATTAGCCTGGTCTGTTCCTCTCTATCGCTAGTTATAAGAGTAGGTTCGTATAAGCATTCTACTTTCCCTTGTGCATGGTGTACAGCCAAATATAACATACCTTATTCCCAACCCGCACTGTCAAAGGTAGGGTTGCTTTACTCCTGGAGTTATTGCTGGCAGTGATTATGATTTCATAAGTCACGGCAGCTGTCTAAGTGTCCTCAAAGTTCTGTCCCAAAATGACCTGAAAAGGAATACACTTGACTGCTACAGAGGCTGGCTTAAGTTTACAGATGCTTCAACCCCTCTTTTGGAAAACAGGAAATAGTTGCAGCCAAATTAGATCATGAGACGTATTAAATGATGATGATACAATGATCAGAAGCTTTGTCAAATGTATTTAACATTAAAAAACATCCACATGTCTTCATTCATTTCCATTTAGGAAACAAAGAAAGTAGCAACAGAGTCCAAGCCACTGCCTTAGTGGTTATAAATGTAAGCCACGTCTTCATTGGACTAATAACTACACTCTTTGTCAGTGTCCCACCAACCCGCTCCTCTCACATTCCACTTCCAGTAATGTACTCTAGAACAGGCCTGTCTCATGCCTTTTCCTTAAAAATGCAGTGTTTCTTGTTCCTTTTAAGCTCTGCAACAACATTTTACATCACGGAAAACAAATTCTTTTTAAATCTCACCCCAGGGTGAAGACTTTGAGCAGCTTTATTTTCCATTTTTATGAGCAGTCATGTAGAACTACATTTTTTCTGGATGTTGTAATGTCTCAGCTCAATTATCACATTCTTGTGGTGTCGTAATTAGCAATCTGCGTGGTAATGGCGTACTGTTGGTAGTGACACTGGTACAACAATGGAAGCAGTGGAAGAGTTCATCACTTCATGTTGTAAGACAATGCTAAAAACAATGTGTGGAGGACTTGTGACAGTGTGTCATGTAGATAGTAACTGCTCATGTGGAAAACATCATTAATAATGCTTGTGTTCTCCTTGATGTAAGTCTACGTTATAGGTTAGCCATGTTTGAAGTGTTAGCTTTGTTTGCTTCTTTGATGGTAAATAGTAAGCATTTATATGGCACTTTTTTGTACCGTTCTTGGGCACCCAAAGCACTCATACACTCACACTGCTATTTCTATGGCAAAAGCTGCCCTGGCACTGACTGACAGGGAGACGGGCTGCCATAGCAACGACACCAACAGCCTCTCCAACTTACCACCATGCCACAGACGTTGGGGGGAGCGGGAATCAAACCGACAACAGTTATTGGACGCTGGGCTCTACCTCCTGAGAAACTGCACCCAACGTATCCATTATTGATTTCACCATTTCATGTTAACTTTTAGTAAATTGTAAATAAACTGGATTGCTGCGGGTTTCCTCCCAACAGCCAAAGATCAAAGATTTGCATGTATATCTAAACTGGTCGGTCTGAAAACTTACCATATGAAAATGCATCGTTGTCTGTCAATGTCTGTGTGGATAAATTGGCCTTTGTCCAAGGTGTACCCCACCTCAGACCTAAAGCTGCAGGGATAGGCTCCAACCCCAACTCCTAACGGGATAAAGCTGATGATGAATGAAAAAAGACATCTCTGAAAATAGTCAGAGCATGAGATTCCACGAAAAATGGAAATATATTGAAATAATCTGGAGTGCATCAATCAAAAACTCTCTTTCCTTCTGTAGCTCACCTGGAAAAGATGAGGTAAAAAGAACGGTCAGTGTTTGATTACTGGCTTGGAGCATTTGCCCTTTGTGCTATACAGTTTCTCTGTCACATCTAATATCCATTACAGAGGCCTCTAAAAACGACTTGGAGAGGAGTTTGAATTCCAAACCCATCGCTCATTGACCCATTTAAAAAAAGGTCAATAATGAGGAAGAAAAACTATTCTAACCTCAAACAAACACACTCCAGTGACTGTGAGTGTCTGAAACTGTGGTCAAAAGAAGTCTAATCTAGTCTTTGTCTCACATTTCAGCAGATAGGGCTTCTTTTTAAGAGGAAATGAAACCAATGTGATTCAAGCTGCGTGTTACTTAGAGGAAACTGCGGCAGAAAGAAAAAAAAAGTCAAACCGTGCAGATGTTCCTGCATTTCTGATAAAGTGTTATATAAGACGGGAAACAGGGGACTGGGAGGCGACACAGATGTAACCCTTATTTAAAAAGTGGCATTGTTCCAGCTTCTCTCTATGTTCCTCCCAGCGCATTCTCATCGCAATTTGTAATACACAGTCGTGAAATGATTGCCTCGGTCTGACTTTTATGAGAGTTTTAAAGTGCATGTTAACGTCTTAGCGCGGCTGAAATGGCAATCATTTGAAGTTCTCTTAGTCGGCTGACATTTATTTGGTCTCTCACGTTAAACTGTTTAAAAGGAAAAAGCCATTCTTTTGCAGATTGGGAAAGCACGGTTGGTGAGAAAGGATTACATTTTTCTGACTTGTCTGTGCTCGTGTGCTATCAGATCATAAAGACAAATGTTAACACTGAAATAAAATGAAAATTACATCGTTAAGTAGCACAAATATCAGCATATAACTCCACAAACAAGTCAGGTTTAACGTTAGATCCTTTTTTCTTTTTAATTAACAGAAGCTGAATGCTACTACATACCAAGACCGCATTAAAGTAAAGTAGTCTGAGTGGCATGCTCTGGGAATGAATAGTGTAATTCTCCCCTGTGTATATAAACTTAGACAAAGACAGAAGTCCAGTTGGACGGCGTAATGGAGCTCTAAACATAATCCTGCTGCTGGGAAAGTAGATAAATGAGAGTTACTGAGGATAAAAGTAAGTGGCGGTCTCCAGTAGTGTGTCATTTTTAATGCGTTAACCTTGAAAGTTTGGCTTATTTGCAATGGCAAGGAAGAAGGCCAAAGAATTTGACATTTGGGTTGTGGTACAAGGTGAGGAATCATATTAATTAGGCTTAAGAAAAAGAAGTGGGTAGCCGTTCTGATTCTTTCTCTACTCGATGGATTAGTCTGGTCTCTGTCAGGAGTTCTGCCAAGTGGAAATTGCTGTGAAGGGAAGGGATATTAGAAGTAATTTACTTTGCAAAGTGAGTCCATATGACTGGTAAAGCTGTAAAACCATTGTTTGCTGGGACGTAAGACAGGCTACGGTTTAAATGCAACAACATGGGTTTGAATCCCGACTTCTTTTTCACTCATTTACTCTGATGAGGCTAAAGTAAGGAACGGTTAGGAAGAAATAGCATTCAGTTTAGAATAGAAAAGCATGGTAAAGATATTTTAAAAGCATATTAATTCCCATTCTGATGTTATTTAGGTCCAAAAATGTTCCAAATACCTTTAAATTCACTTGCATAAACACACAAATATAAAGGGTCTATAATTGTTGTCATGTGCTAAAGCTGCTAAGAGCTATTTAACACTATAGCCAATTGGAGAATTAGTTAAGACCAATCAAAGGCCCTAATGGCGACCTGATAAGATTCTGACTCACTGACTGCTGTGAAAATACAAGAAAAAACACTTTGGTTTTGCTAATATACTGGCTGTTCCCCTTTGCCCAGAATTAGCTTTAAATACTGATAAACTGAGCCCGGGTTTATCGACAGCCTCTCGACTCCCTTTTGAAGGCAATTTAACTTGAAAATAAACATCATCAAACCAGGACATTCTCTTCTGTCTGTGCTGTGGTGAATAATTCATAGCTCCTGACAAACCTCCTCTTCAATTCCTCCAGTCGATTTGAAGCCACCTCAGAGGTCGGCCGTGAGTGGTCGCCGACTGCTCCTGGGGTGTTTGCTTATTGTCACTTGTGTCCTTTCGCAAACACTGTCTGACAGGTTTGGATATGACTCGGGGCCAAAGAAGCGGTGGCATTAGTTTAATAAGCAGCCGCCGTGGCTCTGGCTTTGCTCCTATAATAGGAATAACGCGCCGACGGTGTCCCTCTGGCCGCGCTGCCTCATTAAATGGCTGCACAAGAGTGACTGGCTGCAGGGCTGATGCATTATTGATGAGAGAGGCTGATTAATTGAAAATATCCTCGGCAGCAGGGGAGGTGTGTGCGGTTGGAGTAAGTGGCTTTATTTTTATGAACAGCTTCATTAGCTGAAAGCCACTTTGATTGGTATTCGGGGCATGTAAGAAACCATTTCTGCAAGTGATATCCGTCCAGGTGTGGGCCATCATCTTAAGCAGTCAGGACACGGTCACTTAGCTTCGGATAACAGTGGATATTGTGTGGTTAACTGCAAAGCAACAGGGGGGTAAATAAAACATGAAGCTGTCAGCAGATGAGAAACAAGACCAAAGTAAATCAGCAAAACATCATGCTAAGTAGCTCTCTCACCAAGATGTAGTTATGAGCAGCCATTTCTCATAATGAAAAGGCTCTGCAGTTTATCTAATGGTTAATGATTTACATTCGGCAGAAATCCCCTCGGACCAAATGTTGAGCTTTATTGCAACACTTTGTTGATCTGATTGGTTTTGCTTTTTTCAAATTGCATTGGTTTACTCTGAATAGATAGATAGATAGATAGATAGATAGATAGATAGATAGATAGATAGATAGATAGATAGATAGATAGTAGATAGATAGACTGCAACAAGAGCAGTCAATCAAGACCAACATTTTTTTTTTTGTTAATTTCTCATGATCAAGACCTTGGCGAGACCTGCTCAGAAAAAAATATGGGAAATAAAACAAAATGAAAATGTGACAAAATCCAAACACTACAGGTCTAGCCATAAAAAGTCTCATAAAGGGGTTAGTGTTTGGTTTAAACCCTTTAAAAGTTCTACAACACTGTGGTAGCTGTAGCAGTAGCTTACAGTTAGACTGCACAAAGGTCCTTGGTTCAATCCTAAATCAGATCAGGGCCATTTTCTCTGGGGTTTGCATATGATCCTCTTGTTTGTAACCAACCTTTGTAGACCAAAGTACTGATTGAAGATCTGGAGATGGTTCCTGGGCATACGTTTTACAATCTACATTTTTACATTGTGTCTACATGTTAAGCCTAGACACCTAGAGACCAAGTTTGATTTATTTTTTGTCAATGATTGGGATTTTGAAGGAATAAAACCAGGACAAAACTCAAGAGTAAACCAAAGCTCTGCCAACAGCCAGCACTTAAAACGAGACTCCTCATCATTTCTCCTCAGAGTTAAGCCTGTGACTAAATCCCTGCATCTCTGCGTCAAACTGTGTCACTTTGTCCCAAAATATTCCATCCGAGTCATTTTGTGCACATCTCGACTACAGCCTCAGTAACTCTGCCCTGCTTCACTTTATTATGATCATTTGTCACAGATAATGGTCTCAGGGTGTTCTGTGGTTTGCTCTGGGGTTTGGGCTGCAACTGCATCACGGAAGGAGAGATTTACAACAATATCAATAGTTTTTTACACTGTGTTGTTTTGTTTTATACACTCACAGAAGATCACATTTATACCTCTTCAGAAAACCACTGTTAGATGATTCTGATACCAGTAGAAATAATATTGACTTTTGGACTAAGCACTATTCATTTTGGAAGTTATTGTTGAGTAGGAGCGTGATTTAAAGAAACAATAAAGGCTGAGGATTTTTCACGATTTATACAATTGTTATTCTGTGATAAATACATACAGGAAATAACCAATTCTGATCTAACAGTTGCGTTATTGTTAACATTCAAATGAGAAATTGCTTCGGATGCAGGACGCCATTGGTCAGGGCTCATTAATGGGGCTACATTTTGACTTAAACAATAATGTTGGCCCCAGTTCTGGGTTTTTGAACAAATTTACAACATAAACCTTACAGTTTCCATAATTTTGTGCTGTAAGACAATACTTATAACAGTCAAAGATCACCATGTGTCTATAGAAATGACTAAGCAAAACATATAAACATATAATTTGCTGGTAATGATGTTTTTATTATCGACTCCTTGTCATTTTAGCTCAGGGGCCACATGCAGTCCACTTTGATCTGAAGTGGGCCAGAGTAGTATAATAACAGTGTAATAACTTCTAAGAAACAACAACTTAGCTTTTTTCTTTGTTTTAGAGCAAAAAAGTACAACTGCATTATAAATAAATATATTATAATGTCAGTGCTCGCATCAATTGCAACAGAAGAATATATTTATTTTTTCACAAACTCACCCTCACAATATGACCCTGATGCTAATACTACTTTTGGTAGCAGTGACACAGCTAACTGTCACTGCTGCATCACTGACCACTTATCAGGTTAAAACAGGCTTCCTTTTCCGCCAACGTGCTTATAATAATCAATAGGAAGTGGTCCATTTTTACATTTCAGACTTTTACGGTAATGAGGGCCATGGAGGGTCATTTTAAAAGCAAAAGAGTAAATGCATGGCTGCCGTGTGCTGTTTTGTTGTAGTCCTCAGTGTTGTGACTACTCCTCTGACTCAAACAGTGCATTCTCCAGTGGACAAATAATAATTTAATAATTTCAAATGTCTCCTATGTCATTTTTCCACTTTCCACATTCATTCCACCACTATTGTATCCCCTATTCGGCCTGTTTTGGACCCCAGGCTGCACGGTAGACACCTGTAACTTATAGTGTTGTTTGGTTACAACCGAAAACGCTCTTGGGAAAATATCCATTTCTTTTTTTCTTTTTGTCCCTGCAGTGACTGTCAACAACATGTTTGGTATCTGTCATGTGAGTAGAAGCTTGTGATCCATGTCATTTTCAGTGTCACACCCTCAAATTACACCTGTTGGCCTTTTTGGAAATATGTCCCACGCATTTCATTCACTCTCTTCGAACACAAACCCAGTATCGGTCACGCTGGCATCTTCAAGTCTGAAACTTAATAAAACAGGAAGTGAGGATAGTTCTACACATTGCTCTGTGCCAAACTTTTTTAGTAATGTCAGTTCTTTTGGATCTCCTCAGACTAAAGATGATCCATAATGCAGTATGTCCATTATCTCAGTGCCTTCTATCCTTTGTGGAAATGCAAATGTAGTCCATTCTCCTGGCCCGGCCTCCATTAGGAACCATCGGAGCTGCCATCAGGATTCTGTCTGAAGTCATGCCAGGGGAAATTACAAGCCCTCTTGGCAGGCGCCGGCAACAAATGACTTATATATAAACCCACATTAATTTGAATTTCATAAAGGCAGAATATATTGCAGAGTGAGTCACTTTTTAAAGAGCTTAAAGGACATCAACTCACTTTTAGTGTATAGTTTGATGTGACATTTACTGACTCAGATGTGAGCATCATTTCATATGCGGCAGCAGCTTTCACATTAGCCATACATTAAGCGGCTATGGAAAGTGATAAAGCAGATGTTAAGCTGGGCCTTAAGGCACTGGACGGCACTGAGCAGAGATGGATGTATGCAGTGGATGGACGCTTCAGGATCGTTTCTAAAGTGTTACATTTAGAAGAGGCGTAGAGTAAAGACGTGTAGAGACATCAGAAAAAAACTGATTTTTCTTGTTTTGTTGACGCTGGGAATGCGGTTTTACTTGACAGACAGTACACAGAAAGTACTAACATAGCGTGCTTACCGTCACTTATGACAAAAATGTTAAGTTGTCACAGACTGGTTAGGTTAGCTTCGTCCCTCCACGTCAACATTTTACTAACGCCTACTCTTCGAAATTCACAGATAACTCGACTTCAAGCAATACCTCAGCTCCTTGTAGTGGCTTTGTACTGACTCATACATGGCTTTATAGTTTTTTTCCTACAAAATCAAAGCCAGAACTTATTGATCTCTTACTGAGGTGAGTGTCCAACTGTCTCCAGGCCAGACTTTTCTCCTGCCCAAGACCATCCATAGTCTCTTGCCTCTCTTTTTAATGTGACTCCTTCAAGAGCAGCTCAAAATAAGTTGCATGAGACATAAAACCCAAAACTCTTCCGAAGAACCAGCTAAATTAAATTATATAACCTGACCTGGCACATTTAAAACCTAAATGTGTGGCAGCTTTGACTAATGTACATGCTCCTAATCATGCCCAGGGCTGGAACACTTTCAAGAGAATGGCCCAATTGTAAATGGTGGCCCAGGCCAATACAATTGTGTGAACAAGTACAAGCATATGACCTTGTACTTTATTTTTTGTTTATTGCTTTGTCTCCCAATGCTAAAGTAAAAAACGACATTAAAATCACATTACTGAAAGTTGTATGGATTGTGTAATGTGCTAAGGTTCACTTCCTGTTTTTCATTAAAATATAGTTCATGCACAAAGAACATGTTTAGAATGTCAAAGTATGGTTATTTCCCAAGTTTTTTGGTTTATATATTAAATATTCCCTTTAGTAATTGATCAGATATGACAGTTTTTACGTTGCATGACTTCTTGCTCCCTCGGCGTCGTCCATAAATTGTTGTGCGGCAAAAACACGTCCATAAAAGTCAGTTTATTTCATCTCATGTATTTTTCATAAAGTAGTATGAAGCAATAAAGCACGGTGTATTAGATATGCAAACATCTGGGCTGTAAATATGCCACTTTTTTTACAAGTTCATTTTATAGTACATATGCCACTTAGGTGCAAAAAGCAACTGTCTATTCTTTTTCACAGCTTAAGTATCACCCTAAAAGTTGTCAAAGAATGCCACAAAACGTTTCTTCCCTCGTCTGGATCGGGTGTAATCTTCGCCACATATGGTAGATGGTAGATTTAAATTCGGAGATATGGTTGTGTAAAGTGTAAGAAGAAAAAAACAGTCGTAAAAAGGAGGCTGGTGTGACAGTCCTGCGCGCCGTTCTCTCTCGAGGTGCTGCCTCGTGTCAGACTCTGAGCAGTAATGAGTCCCTGAGCTAGCGCCGCAGTCCCACTCTGTTTACACTGGTGTTAGCGGCGACACCCTCTCAGCTCCCTGTGTTCCATGTTTACTGCTTCACACTCGGATCCGCGCCGAGCAGGTGTGCACTGCTGCAAACAGGTGCACGCTGGTTATAGATTTACTGTCTCCCGTGAATAAAAACAGCCCGCAGCAGCCTATAGTTCATCCATAAAGTCTTAAAGACACAACTGGGTAATTGAACAAACCTGGTATACCATAAATCTATGCTTTGTTGAGTGGGTTTTACTCCATCGGGGCTAAACTAAATAAGTCAATGCGTAGTACGTGTAGACCATCCATCTCCGGTCCAGGCCTGACACAGGGTGACTTTAAGTGTCGAGCTTAATGTTAATCAAGCCTGTCTCAAGCTCTTTGCCGGGCTTTAATTGCCTTTAAAGTTGTGTTAAAGTTAATATATGTAACGATGCATCTTCATAGACTTGTCTTAAGCAATCTTGTTACCGTTCTCTCTATCAGGGCTTTAATTGGATACTTTATCCAATGAACTCTGAACTACGCACTAAAGCACTTTTTTTTTAAAGCCCTGATTAAATTCTTCTAGGAATAAGGGGATTACCGCCGTTTACTGTTTCTTGTGGTTTGAGCTGAGGAGACGAGAACAGGAAGTACAGATTGTGTGCAAACGTCAACAATAAAAAAAGAGATGCAAACCGTCTTCTTGTTGTTACGTACCTCCGTATGAAGAGAGGAAATGGCATTGTAAGATGTTGCATTGTGTGAAGGTACAGTCTTTTGTATAGAAGTGTTTATTGTCATGTGTACAGTATAGAAACAGTTCCCTGTACAATGAAATTCTTCCTTTGCTGTCCACATTAAATGCCAGGCAATGTAAAAGAAAAAAAATAATAGAAATAAAATAAAATCTCAAGTATAATATAGATAAACAGGTCTAAATACAAAATATACAAATAGAAATCGAATACAGTAGGGCAAACTATTAACATTTTGTTCGAGTATTGGGTGGAAACGCCATATAAGCTACATTTGTAATCAAGATCTTTCAGGCACACATCAAAATGTTGCATCAAATCACATAGTATTAGTTTGCAAAAATCATGGGATTGACCAAAACTGAAAAAACGAAACAAAGTGCCACTGAATAGACCTGACTATGGAGACAGAAATCTCTCAGAAAGTGTTGCAAGGAATTTGGGAGAAGTTTAGTAGAAGACTAACCTGGAGGAAAAATATCACATACCGTCCTCTGCTTAAGATACTGTTCTCAGGTAACTGTGTCATTATTTGTGATGAATTATCACTTGTTGCTCTTAAGTCAGATTCAGGTGACATACATGAAGGCAAGGCAAGTTTATTTATAGAGCACAATTCATACACAAGGCAATTCAAAGTGCTTTACAATAACAGCACATAAAATGAACAGAAAGCAAATAAAATCATGACGTAAAACATAAATATCGTCATTAATTAATTAAAACAGAGTTAAAAAGCGAAGAGTGCAGATCAAATACTTTCAGTTGTCATATGCACAGCTAAATAAAACTGTTTTTTTTTTTTTTTTTTCATGAAGTTGAGGTCTATCATTACACCCCAGGCACTACTCACAATCATTATACTACATACATGGGCAATGGCTTATCCTTGAAAATGGAAGCTAAACTGTTCACCTTGTGGATGTTATGGATGAATCGTACTGTTTAAATGGTGCTAGATTGTGTCACTTTATAGGCACAGAGGTGAAAGGTACACACTGAGGCAGCCGGCAACGAGGCTACGTTAATGAGGAAAGAGAGAAGCGAGGGTATATACAAACAAATAGGGAGAAACAGGACACTTGTTAGGCAGACACAAAGCCTAACTGGAGCTTGTCTGGATTCTCTCTAGAGTTACGAACGTTAGCTGTGAATGCAGAAGAGGGACGCTGGTTCAGGTGCTTCATGGTATGATCAGAAAGTGATTAGCAAATAGAAAGAGGGTAAGTAAGGTCTGGAGATTGAGGCACTTTAAGGGCAGCTGCAGTGCAGGTCTTAAGTCCAGTCTCTTTGTTTTTAATTGTATCTCCTAAAATGCACCGGAGCTTGTATTGTGTTGACTTAGTCCAAATTTATGCCATTTAGTTTTGTTAGATGATAAGAAAACCTTCACGTCTAATGATATTTTACCTGAACAACAATACATGCTTCTTTCTGTCTTAAATTCAACCATTTTCATTGGTTTTAAAGTAAATAAATGCCATATTGTGATACTTGTCTACTATGCCACTTGAATGTACTTTCTTTCTTACTTTTTTTTTTTTTTAGTGATGAAACAGTCTTGAAATCCAGCATCGATCGTGACAAAGCATTAAACAATAAAATGCAATTAAATCCTCACTATTGCCTCGTTCTTTCCTGCTGCATCTTATGTCTCTTAATGTCTTTTGCAAACCCATTTATTGAAAATACCAGGCGATCGGATCCATTCTATTCTAACCAGATAATCAGTGAGCCTTAGAGGTTGGTTGTAATAAAAAAGAAATAAAGGAAGGGCCTTTAGAGCCGGTACACTGTGTAATCCTTTATTCATAATATCTTTAACAAGCCGTGAAATTGAACAAAATGTGAAGAGTCCCGCAAATTGCAGAGAGGTTTTCATTTTAATGATCAACACAAAGATTAAGAAAGATGGTAAATGATACCTTTCAGAGGATGCAAAGTATCTTTATTATGTGTAATCTGTTTCAAAAGGAGACTCAAAATGATTGCTTTTTGCTCTAATGCGGCATAATGGATGCAATCTTGAATTCATCCGGGTGTGAAATTCCAGTAGTAAAACCTCACCTTGAAAAACAGGCATTTCAAGAGATACACATAAAAAGGAAAAGGGCAGAGTGTGACATTTTGAGGTTTATTCCAGTCGTCACCAGCAGGGGGAGTAGAGTACAAAAAAACACAGAAAAGCACCCACAAATCTAAATCTGACCTGTAATTTTTTTATTTTTTTTTTTGTAGCTCCACTGTTAGCTTCTCTGCCGTGCTCCTGTTTGCTACGCAGCTTAGTCGGTATCAGATTTCCATGCATTTCTTTATTGTGCACTTTTTCTTTCACATGATTCAATCCGACTAATGGCCTCAAAGGCATTAAATTTATCAAAAACTATTAGTTATTTTAGTTTTTGCATGGAATTTTTTTTGCTGCAATACCACGAGTGACCACTAGTGGAATCAGAATACGACAAAGGGAGCTTACCTTACCAAATTTTTATAATACAGCTAAGGTTTGGGCATGGATTGGGCCATATTAGACACAACAACACCACTCTCAACTCTTAGTGAGTCTATGGCACTGACTACATGTACACACTCATTATAATCATATTAATAAATGCACATTTCTATAGGTTTAGGCTTCTTGTCCACACAAAACTGTTTTCAGGCTTTAAAACATCTACTAAAGTGAGATTTTCTTTTAGATTAAAGGCAAAACTCATGTGTTGATGTGCATATATCCATAGTTACAGCAATAACAACCATGTGTATTTTATATGATTACTATTAGGAGTAATTACATGGCATTAGCATAGTGTTTTCTCCACCTCACTCCATTTGAATGAACAGCTTTCTGACTTATTGGTCTCTTATCCTTACAAATTAGTTTTGAGCTTCCAAAACAAACTAAATTATTTCTGTGTTTTTTGGCATAGTGTTTTTTTTATTTATTTTGTTTATTTAACCAGGAAATTGAAAACTGAAATTACAAATCTAATTTCTGGCATGCTGATCCCATAGAGAGAAATACTTGGCAAGGTTTTAGAGGCAAAGGAAAACTATTCAGATGTTGGGAGAAGATGTAAACTCAACACAGAAAGGACCAGGCCATTCCAAGGATTGAACCCAGGACCTTGACTTAGCAAGACCTCAAATACCCACAGTTCTTTGGTTCCCTGATGTGTTTTGCTTGTCTAGACAGCCCCTGTGTGTGATTGGTATTTTGCATGCATTTCCTGTGCTCTGTCCTACCAGCTTGCCCTTTCTCATCTGAAGACCACTGATTGTAGATAATAGTTTATTGCAGAGAAAATCAATCAGATTCCCCTCAAAGATTGTCCCGCCGCGTTCGTTTGCTGCCGGTAAATAGTGTTTGCTCTGTCTGTCGAGAGTGTGTTCATACGCAACAAGGCAAGTGGCCCTCACTGAATTGCTTTGACTAACCTTTAATCATGAGGTCGCGAGATAAAAGCCATCTATATGTATGTTTCCCCCGACGCGTGATAAACGTACTCTGAAGGACATAATGTGCGCAAACGAGGCGAACACTTCCCGTCTTTCAGAAGCCGTGATGTTCCCGAAGTTGCCTCTTCCTCAGACGACATCTTAGTAATGGAAAAATAATAATCCAGCGTCACACATCATCATTTACGCTAAACATGAACAATTGTGGCTTTCATTTGAACAATTTCCCATATGACCGCTGTGATAATTTGCTTCCTCACGTGCAGAGAGACTACATAAAAGACGCTGAAAATGAGAATTCTTGATTTGTTGTCATTGCTGATCAAGGTCTGGGGCAGGAGCTGATTGCAGTCCCACCGTGTGGCAGACGCAATGTCAATACGAACCCAGTTGGATGTGTATTCCTCAGTTGCAATGCCAATTGAATATCATCGAGGTTATTGGCAATGATTCTCAGTTAATATTTGATGAAAAAAAGGGGGAAGACAAAGAGGTCATTGCAAGAAAGTTCTCATTAGCAGAAAGTGATGGGTGTCGATGACGTTGAACTGATGTCAGCACAGAACCTTTAAGTGTGAGAGATTTGCTTATGGAGATTCTTACCTTAATGCAGTCTTATTATTATTATGAAAAATGCTGAAGAATGCACATGAATGCCTTTTAAAGTCAAATTCAGATTAACTTCAAATTTGACGTACTGTAAACACAATAGTAGCAAGTCAACATATTATTATTATGGACTTAATATTATTATTGTGGTAGGACCATCAAAGGTACTCATCTTGATTGTTTCCAGTCTGCCAATTTTTTTTTAAAAGAGTGCAAAACAAAATGTTATGGTTTAATGACTCTTTATTAAAATATTAGAGAACCGCAAGACAGTTTAAACATGGCTATTTGCCTGCAGTGCCCCGACTTTAACACTGAAATGTAAACAAAAGGAACAAAACGCATGCCAAATGTAAAATGAATGAATAGGTGAGAAAAGAACTTGCCTTAAAAGACCTTGAGTTTTCTTCCTTCTCATTGCAGTCTTCGAAATTGAGGTGACATGAGCACTTAATGTTTTAATGACTCAAGTACTCAGTTTAAGGCAGGTCTAAAATAAATGTGTAAAAGACTGAAGAGGCTTTTAAGCAAGACATAAAGAACACAGCAGTGTTCATAACCTCTCTCATAATTCTTTACAAAGTGTTCTGTTCAAAAGCCTCAAATACTTTAACTGCTGAGTACACCTGGGCTCATACAGCTACTGTGTGTCATAGTCTTGCCACAATAATTTCACAGTGTGGTGTATATCATTGTAGTTCATTGTTAGTGTCTCCACTGCTACAAAGACACGCTGTCATTACAGGCCTGTCTTTAACAGGTGACAAGGAATCAATAGCTGCTTTTCAAACTTCACTCAGCCCCCGGGTCCTGACAGCTGTCCTGGGTTGACTGAACATTAACTCACTCCAGTGTGAGCTTGTCAGAAAGGCCATTATCTGGACGACACCTGAAGCCCAAGCACCCTCATCTGCAGCCGGACTCTATCATAAGCCATTGTCATCACTGTGTTTTTTTATATTTTTTCGTGAGAAGATAGAAACAACATTTTAGTTACGAAAGGCTTGGCCCTATTTTTGGCCAGCAGACTCTGATGAGATTGTGTCTTTAGAGGTGTTTCTGAAGGTTGTTTTTGCACTTTGAATGAAATTTTCAAGTGTGTTTCGGCAAAAAGAGGTGAGCTGGACCAGTTTGATTCATTTGTGGACAGATGATGTTACATATACAGCCGACCGTTTCCTAATCACTGTTATAACGATTTAAAACATGTCTTAATCCAAGAAAAACAGACAAAACATATGACAGGATGCCAAGAGAGGAGCTGTGTTACTGTACGAAGAAGTCTGGAGTGGAAGAGAAGTATGTTAGAGTGGTGAGAGATATGTACGAGAGCAATAAGACACCAGAATGTGATGTGTGTGCAGATGACATTGTGGAGGAAAATGTAGAGAAGATACATATCTGTGAATGATAAGGACCAAAGTGAAGGTCACAGGGAGTAGAGATAAAGAAGGTGCAGGACTTTAAGCGCTTGGGGTCAGCAGTTCAGAGCAACAGGGAGGGTAGGAAAGACATGAAGAGGCAGGTTGGAATGGGTGGAGAAAAGTGTCTCTGAAAAAAGTTTACCAGCAAGAATAAAAGGTTTAGAGGCAGTGGCACTGAGGAAAAGACTGCTGGAGGTAAAAGAGCTAAAGATGTTAAGGTTGAGAACAGCTCAGGTGAGGTGTTTTGGAGATTAAATTAGACGGGCCAGATTGAGATGTTGGGACATGTTTGGAGAAGAAATAGTGAAAATTTGTCAAGAGATGGTTGTAAGGGGCCGATGGTCAAGCAAAGGATGCATTAATAAACGTTTCCGAAAGAAAGGCTTTTATTTAGGCAAAAAAAATCAAATCAAATAATTGCAGAAAGCATTGGGCTTATAAAAGAGGTTGAGGAACTAAACAGCACGACAAAAAATAAATAAATTAGAAAGATAAATTGAAATATTAATAAAAAAAAACCAATTCCAGTAAATTGGAACCTCCCACATGGCATTGCTTCTGATGGTTCAGACCAGGCTGGACCTAAGGACAGTTTAAACCAAACAAATGTCAAAATTTAGTATGGATAAAGTATGTCATATGAAAGCAAATTATGTATGTGTGATTATGTATTCATTGTGCTTGTGTGCTAAAAATGACCGAATGAATACAATGAACTGAATGCCTATAGAAATGCAAAACACTGTGGTCATTATACAAAGTAGTTAAAACAATACATATGGGTGAATTCAGTTGAAGTGGTTGGCGCAGTACTTCAAATCTGAGGGCTCTTCACATATCAGCCGCAGGACACATTTAGCAAAAGAGTGCTATGCTAATCCAATAGTATTTTTAGGCAAAACAACACAGCTTTATTTAAACTCGTGCTCCCAAAGCACATTTAGTCTTTGTCAAAGGGAAGCTTCCCTCAAGACGTGGCTCCATCAAAACAGATTAATGTGTTTTGAAGATATTAATTTACTTCCATTTCGTACAAAGCCACCGAGGGAAGTGCAATTGTAATGCTCTAACATTAGACTCTTTTTTTGAGCATCCAATTCACTTTAGGCCGTTACAGGCTCTTAATGTGCACATTGTCGAAGGCACTATTAGCAAGTGTTTATTTAGACAATCTCTTTCTTTCTTTAAACCCATGCACAGTGCCAATAAGAGTCAGATCAAAGCAGCTTGTCTCGTTGCTGACGAATGTGAGATGAATGTACAAGTTGCGTTTGTTGTGCTCCAGTTTCTCGGTGCCAGAAAGATAAGACTTTGGCAGGAGGGAATATGGATCATTCTCTTACTCATAATCGGAGTTAGTCAAAATAACAACTCCATCTTCTCCGTCGGATTCTGTTCTTTCGTGATTGTACTGGAATATCTGAGGAACTGACAATGGTCCAGATGCAACAAGATGCTAAGAGTTGTGATAATAGACTGGGGCCTGGTAGAAAAACAAAATATTTTACTTAAGAGGGGGAAAAAAGCCTGAATTGAATGGCTGCAGTCCTAATATTGGGTATAACAGCACTGATTCTGCTTCTATAACATCTTTGTACTTTTAAGTAGCCTTTTTATTCCAAACACACATAATATGTTTTGCAGGTGCAGCTTTTATTTTATTAATTTATTTATTTTTAAATGATAAGACGTTCAGTGCTCCAAAAATAATTACTTAAATAAGACCCTGCAAAAAATTATGTGCATTTCAGGCAAAGTATTTACCACTCAACAGGAAGTCCTCTGTTTAATGTAGCTGACGTATGATGTGTTCAAGTCCTTTCGGAAGTTGCATTTGTCCATCTTGGAAAAATGGACAATTAGATTTCTGCAGAACCCAACTGAAGCTCCATTACTGTCTGTTCCTACAGCTGCCCATAGTGGACAAACAAAGCACTGGCAGGTAACAATCACATTCAGGTAAGGTTAGGGTGATCTTGTCAAAATAAAAATGTTTCATTTTACCGCACTTTATTTTGAGGCAGAAAAGGACAGAGCATTAGAGCTGCACAGATTCTCTGAGATCACCACACTGCTTCGATATAATACACAACGGTTTAAACAGTAAATTAGAAGATAGATTTGAAGTAAGGGACAGACCAGACCTTTACTTTTAAAGCTTTCCAGGTCCCTGTGACATGTGCTATAGTTTTGCGCTTGGCTCCTGGAGCAGAATACACTACTAAACAAATGCTGACCAAAAAAAAAAAAAAAAAAAAAATATGGCTGCTATTATTAGAAAGTACATCAGAATTTTAAATAATTAGATTTACAGAAATCAATAATCCCAAACAAGAGGTTCATGTGTAATTGTATTATTAAACACACACTCAGATTTAGTTATTGAAGAACTGGGGCAATTCCGTGGTGTTTTAGTTATAATTTTACTCCCCCTATAAAACTTTATGATCTCATCTAAAATGCACCAGAATACAGGGAATTGCATCTTTTTTGGAAAATGTTCAATGTTTGCAAACCTTGTTATAAAATTTTCATTTGATGATGTTTGTCTGTTTGCATCATAAGGTGCTCAGTACCTGTAAAGCCTACAATCATACCATATTAAGTTGACTTTCAGAGATAGTTTAACCCACATTATTCTTATAGCCTATCCATGCATCTCTTATTTGTATCATATTACATACAATCACAAGACTGCACTGCCTTCAACAACTTTTGGTACATCCCAGAGGTAATTGCATTCACATAGATACATTTAAAATTATGTATCTGGACTAAAAGAGGAGCCTTGGGTCAACGGTGTAAAACTTTCTGAAATGATCCATTTTAATTGCAGTTAAATCCATACTTTGCTTCTTTGCCTTGCCATTTGTTACGGCTGCAGCACAAGTAATGCTCCGAGGTAATTCAGCAGAGGATCCTAACTCATTGTGAGACAATATAATGTCCAGTTGGGATGGCTAAAACGGCCCATTAAACCTCCCCTCCTGAACTGATAGGTGCTGTTAAATCGTTCAGTGTGAGGCATTTGGTAGATGTAATTATGTTCCTCAAATAAAATAATTTACCCTGCACATTCCGACTGGCCAATCTGTAATTATGTCGAGACCTGGGTCTTATAATGTTTTAATCAGGCTGCGATATTGAACTGCTTAAGATGTAATTTAGAAAAATGAGCAGGAATTAAGCAAAGGTGGCCGGATTGACAGCTCCGCCGAATACAGGAAATAAGAACTCACCGGAATCGCTCATTTGCAATGGAGATGAGTTTTTTGGAAGCAAGACAATGGCTCGTACAACTCAAAATCTGACCCGATGAATAAAACATGACAAACGCAGGAAACAACAGCGAGTCAAAAAAGTAGGCCAAACAAATGTTCGTCGAATTCAAAAGTGAATGTTTATCATTTTATTATGCTGAAGACGGCGAGAAAACTGAGCAAGAAGTGCAAACAGGTGAACTCCAGGGAGCCTTGCATTTTAATGGCACCATGCTTCCAGTTCAGAGCGTATATTTCCCACTTGTGCTTGTGGTGCAGTCTTTTGATATGTATTTTTTTTCTTAGTAAACCCAACACACAAACAAAGGCACAAGGGAAAAGCCATGCTATTTACAGGATCTGCCTCCGAGTCCCTTATGCTCAGCGTCAAGTTTGTCGCAGCCGCGGTTGTCCAGGTGATAATAACATAAGAAACCCTTTGAGAACCTCTGAGAGTGTTTCCAGGCACCTTCTGCTCAGCTTCAGCCATGAAGTAATGCCATGTAATGTACTCCCAGGAACAAGAGCAGCAATATATCACAAGAAAAATGATATCTCGCGTGCCTCTTTGACGAACTGAGGCTGGATATTTCATGACATTTCACGGGAACACAATAAAGCTATACACCTATTATACTGATCCCTTCCATTGAATGCAAATGAGATGCTTTCCCCACGATTTTTCAGATGTGATAGGATTCAGAGACAGAAAAAGTGCAGAGTTGCAAAATTATATAGTTTCTCTTCCTGAGTTCTGCACATCTCGGACCACAAATGGTGGATATAGCTGCCAAACACCAGTTTAGTTTTTGTTCCTGTAACTTTATTACTATGATTTTAGATGATTTGGTTAAGCACATTGTTGGACTATAGTCACATTTCAATGAAATTTTGATAAAAACTTTATGTGACATCAGAGACTTATTTGAATTTCTGAGGAAAATACTGCTTTTTAAATACAGCTTTTTAGGAGTTTTGTGAGGAACTAATAGTATATTTGCTCTTTTTTTTGGCTTCAGTCTATTTTTTTGGATGCCACCTGACAACATAGATGAGGATATGCACTTGTTTTAATGCAGGGCCATACATCACTGGTACGAAATACATTGTATTTTACTGTTGTTCTTTGTTAGTTTTAGTAGTATGCTTATGTGTCATATTCAGCAGGAATTAATGGTCTTCTAGTCACCTTTTATGATCTTGAGCCTCTGTATTTTTACTGTTTCCTTCAGAACTTCTAATGCAGTATGTTTGTGAGCTGTAAAAGGTATGTGTAACTTGGCCCGCGTTACAATTTTTCCTCACTTCTGGACAAATAAAGTCTACCAACGTACACAGAATAAAGCGCAAGAAACAGACATGCAACCAATCAGGGAAATGAAGCATAACATGAAGCCTGCCTCATTTGTGTAAAGCAGCAGGGATGAAAATCAAAAAGGAGATTGACAAACAAATCAGTGCAGCGTCTGCAGTGATGCGGTTGATGTATTTGTCTATTGTGGTGAAGGAGCTGAGTTGTGCGCCCAAATCTCAATTTACCGGTGGATATGCGTTCCTATCCTCACCTATGGTCATGAAATATGGACCCTGAACAAAAGGAAGGCCTTGGTATTCCCTGGTAGGACATGTCTGGGGAGAGGGAAGTCTCACAATCCAGCCCCAGATAAACAGAAAAGAAAGCAGGATTTCTTCTATGTTGAACAACCCATTTGACTTTGCAGAGTATGTCTTACCAAGCTAAAAAATTCAGTTAGCATGATGAAATGTGCGTCTGTGATGAATAAATAGAAAATTGCATGCATAACTTTTGTGATTATAATTGTTTAGTCAGGAGCCAAGTCTGGTAAACATTAAAAAACAACAGCAAAATATTCTAGATATAACTAAAACCATGAATGAAATCAGAATTTTTCTTTGTATTGTAACATCATCAGTTTGTTTTTCCATCCATCACCCCAATATATCTCCAATATTTAAAAAAAATACAAATGCCAGGGCTCATGTAACTAAGAAACATGTGGTATGCAACTATTACCACAATGTTATTTTGCATATATTATTTTGCAAGTTTGGTAAATTACTCCATTGACATTTTCAAGTAAAGATCCCTTTAATGAATATAGAAGTGCTCGAGATGTATTTGCTGCAGTGTGAGAAACACTTGACAGTTTGTGGCACAGAGGTTGACGTCAATGTCAAAAGTGAGCTCCTGTGACAGACGTGATTAAAAATTTAAGAGTGTTGATAGTGCAACCGGAGAGTGTTCCTGCGCTATTGAGACACAGTCAGTCTAAAGAGGCCTTGTGGACAAGAGCTGTTAATTTTCTCCTGCCACGCCGCGCATCTTCACGCCCAGAGAGCCCTGTCTGTGTACATTCAATTATCCTCTGCAATGCAATTCCAACTGATGTCTGTTCTGCGACGTGGTGATTCTAATTTCAAGTTATTAATGTATAGCAAGGTGGCAGCTAATCATCCGTCCGCGTCACTCTGCCAACATGCCGGCAATTTGTTTCCAATTAGAATGTGTACACGAATAAATGCTGGATCCATTTTAATCTCTGCTTTGACAGTTGCGCGTCAACCAAGTTTCATAAAGGCCATAATGTTAGTGGAGCTTTACAGGGAATGCAGTTGCATAAGTTATGCACAGATAATTAAAAGTAAAAATAGCATATCTCTCTATAAATAGACCTTATTATCCCTGCACTTACCTCTTTTTATGCCAGATCAGTTTGAGTACACTTCATCATAGAACACACAGAAATCAAATGTGGTAGTCACATGTTTTCTGCTTATTAAGAACAGAGATTGTGTGACTATGTAGACAAAATAACAAAAAACTACACAGAGGCAATGTTTTTTCATACTCTATATGTACATCAATCTATCTTGTCCAAATAAAGAATTCAAATGCATGTCAAATTTACCAGTTTACCTATCAAACCTATTGTTTTGAAGCCAAAACGACCAGTGGCCAGTTATGGTACTGCAGCCATGCAATGACAAAACAAAAACATGTTTATCATAACGGATAAAAAATACATAAAAATAAGGCAATCTGAAAAGCTAGTGCTCAGGACTTGCTTAACCACAGCTGATTCTGACTATGATGGCAGTTTTTAGGTTTGACGACAAGCCGTTTTACTATTACTAATGTAAACAACATGATGTTGCCCTAATTGGTTAAAGTTACATGGTGATAGGGTAGATAGGTTAATGTCTGACCAGGTATTCATCTAAAAGTACATGTCTATCTCAATACCTTCGAGATGGTTCTGTGCAACAATTGACCTTACATTTCCTGCATGTGTCTATTTGCGTCATGTCTTTCCTGTGATATTCATCCTGTCTACTGACTATTGTCTAAGGATAAACACAGCAGAATATCTATATTTAAAACGAAAGTTAGCCTAGAATAGCACTCTGTTAAAAATGACAAACCAAATCAAATCAGTAATGGCAAGTTTACAGCAAAATACAGCCACATGTGCGTCTTTTTTATGGCTCATTGTGCAAATAAAATTCTAATTTTATCTTAAAATGCACTTTACGTCGTTGTCATAGTTACACTAATGACGTCATTACCCATTGACCTATGTGTATTTCTATGTTGAATTTTGATTACATGTTAGAACATTTTAGGAAGTCCACATTTGCCTGTTGCAAGTACGCCTAAAATGACCGTTCTATTCTAGTCCCCAAAAGGTAATATTACCCAGCAACAGTTAATTTATTGTAACATTAACCAGAGTTGGGTTTAATGAAGTCTGTGTGTGTGTGTGTGTGTGGTCTAAATGCAGACAAATACCAGTAGCAGTAATGAAACAGAAGCAGTGTCAGTTTTCGAAAGGCAATTTTAGCTTAATCCTATTTCTCACGTCATGATCCCGTTCAACAGGCAAAGACTGTAACTTGACACGTTATATATAACAGAGACAGACAGTTCACAGTTACAATCCGACAGGACTGGATCTTTTCATTTCCTTGTCGGTCTAATTGGCATTTTAATCACCCGTTAGAACTATGCAGAGCTGGGAAGTGAATCAGATAATAAAAATGAAAGGGGTAATGAATTTCTAAATTCTTCATGATCTTTGACGACTTTCCAAAGTATTAATTTGAGGAAGTTCTGAAGCTGCAATAAACAGTCTTTTATTTTTACTTTGAACGGGCCCTGCTTCTCAAATAGTGTCTTCCAACCCACGGAAAGCCTTATCAGCTGACGCCACTTGCATTTCGTATTAGATAGAAAATCATTTTCAAAGGCTCATTGTATTTCCAGCTCTATACTTTTTAAAGGATGCGACTATTTCTGTGACACTAATGAAATGCAATTTATTCATATTGCATTAAAGCGGCTTCTGATCAATAATAAAAAGGGAATCGGAAAAGATAAGAAGGGTCTGTGCGCAGGGTAAGTTTTGGTTAACACAGACGAGGCTTCTTTTTTTTTGAAGAAGAAGAAGAATGGGAGATAAGCAGGAGAGGTAATGGAGATGTCCCCTCGGGAAAGGCCAGCCTGGAAGCCAGACCACCTCCGCAGATTGGATTAATATTGCATGGCTGTTTGTGCAAGGGCCTCCTCTGTGAAGGAACACTGATTGCAGCGTTCAACCTTCCACATCCTTCAAAGTTATCGAAGTCGAACAAGAGACACATTTTGGAGGAGGACAGGCCTGTATGAAACACTTGTAGAGTTGATTGTTAAAAGTGTCGCAAATACATGTACTATTCTACTTTGGTAACCACTCAGCTTTGGTTTTAACAGTGTGGTCTAATTGGGGCTAACACTGTGGTTCACCCGACAACAAGAGAATTCACAAGTCTGGCCAGCAATCCTTATTCTTTTTCTATTCCATATAAAGAATTAAATCAAATTTTGATTTCCAAGGGATAAGACAAATTGATACATATTAATTACCAGAGAAATAACGACCTGATGTAACCTGATTTAATTTCTTTATGAGTCATTTCATAAAGCCCGCCCCATTTTAGATACACAATTGTAATTGGTCGATGGCTCAGATGAGAGACAGGAACAATGGGTGGGGATCAAGACCCAAGTGACTGTCTTCTTTTTTTTAATTTTTTTTAAATATTTTAACATGTTGAAAGGAAAATAATTTTATTACATATTTATCTGTGTTTAAATCAATATGTTTATTTTTGAACATGTTATTTTAATTAAAATATTTTTGAAAGACCCATGCAAGCCCCCCATGCATCACCTAAAAAAGGAAATAAAAATAAATAAATAAATAAATGTATATGCACCCACATACAAACACATATGTACATACACATATATTTGCAAAAGTGAAAAAAAAAATGCTAGGAAAACGCAATATGGCTATTTTTCCCCCAAATATACTCCCAAGAATAAGAAATAAGTGTGTGAAAATGGCACAGCACTCTGAATTTCATGCTCAGAAAGCTGACGTTAAACCCGAAACTCACTTTTAAATATTTTTGTACAAACATTCTTACATTTTTATCTTAGAAGACTTCTAAGAAGAGTCTCCACGGGATGCACCGAGAAATTAAAAGAGTTATTCAGTTTTATTTATTTATTTGCCAATCAAGGTTTCCACATTTCTTCAAATAAGTATTTATTCACTTCTTGATTCTTGTCAACAGCGAAACATTTTTAAAGTTTACTTAAAATCCATTTAATTTCTTACATACTGAACTGCTGCGTGTATCCCCTGGCACCTCTCTCCTGCACAAAGCAGCGGAAATGTAAACCTTTTCAAGTAGGCTATCATCTGTATTAAACTATGCCATACCAACACGACCGGTAGTGTACTCCTCAAGTCAATGTAACAGCAAAAGAAAAAAAAATAGATCAAAGAACTTTAAGTGACAAAGGAAACGTTTATCCAGTATTTATCCTGCTCGACGGGATGTTTGCTGTTCGTGAGACCTTGTGTGGGAACTAAAGATTTTTTTGTGACAGTCTTTGAGAATATCGGGTTGAGCGAGGTCTGTGTTCTGACAAGGCTTCAAAGAGTTATACAGTAAGATCCGTGACATCCCTAGTTCTGCATGTTCCGGCCTGCGCTGTGTTAAAGATGACTATAAACTTCACAGATACACTTCTCCCACTCACTTCTCGGCTGAAGTTGAACTCGCAGTGGCATCCGTTAAGAGACAAATTACGTGGTGATGAGAATAACATTGCAAGTGCAGAGATTTTTTTAGTTTTTACTTTGCTAGTTTTAGTATAGAGACGTTTAAATACTTTTAGATGCTGGGGATAAACTGGGGTGGGCAATCTGGCTCCAACACCTCTGTCTAAACTAAATATCACATCACAGAATACAGTTTGACATCTCAACAGTTTTGCACATTGTTGTAGTTGAAAACATTAAATACAGACTAGCCTTATATCTATGATGTAGTATTTTGGGTAGAAGTAATAGTGTATTAGTAAGAGGAGTAGTTTTGTACCTGCTTGGTTAGTGTCTTTTATGAAAATATGCTTCAACAATTTAAAAAAAATGGTTTGGGTAAGAACAAATAGGTCACAGTCAGGTTAAAGTGCACTTAATTTGCAAAGCAGCTGGATTATCACAAGATTTATGAGCTCACAGAATTTTTTGCTCTTCTTCTGACCTGCTGCATGTTGGGACTAGTGTGGTAGAAGTGGCATTTACAGATTTACATTTGATGATCATTTTACTGTTACAGTGACCTGGGTTAACATATAACATATAGAACAGAGGTGTCAAACTCAAGGTGGTGAAGGGCTGTGATAGTTAATAAGAATCATTTCAGGGGCCGAAGATGGTGACATTTGGAAGCTTTTATAAAATTTTGAATGTGATTTTTCATCTTTTTTTGAGTCTTACAAAAGTTAGCTTCAACGTTAATTTCCTCCTTTTTATGGAAACTGCTTTTAGTGGGATTTGAACACGGTTTAGATAGATTTGAAAAGGTTTTAGATTGATTTAAACAGATTTTAGTCAGATTTGAACAGGTTTCAGTAAGATTTGAACAGGTTGTAAATGGATTTGGACATATTTTAGATGGATTTGAACAGATTTTAGTCAGATTTGAACAGGTTGTAGATGTATTTGGACAGGTTTTTAGATGGATTTAAACAGGTTTTATTTATATTTTAATCAAATTCATCTAAAATCTGTTCAAATCCAATTCAAACCTAAATATCCAAAAATATCTCCTACTAAATGTATTGAAGGGCCACATAAAACACTGTAAAGGGCCACTTTTGGCTCCTGAGCCTGGAGTTTGACATGTGCGCTATAGAAAGTACCATTGCTATTCAAACATGCATGCGTGGGTAGTCAATGACAAGCATTTCTGGAGAAAAGTGAGTGACTTCCAGAAATGGGAAGAAAAACTCCTTATTTCCAACTTCAGTTGTAAGTCATAATCTTGTGATTTCCCCTCAGATGTTTCCAAATTTCGTTAGAAAAGACAACATTTACTAACATAAACAACATGGTGTCGCTTTGATTGGAACAAATGACTACTGGTATTTATCTTAAGTACCTGCCCTTTTCAAGTGTTTCTGTGGAAGTCCTCCTGGATGGTTCAATATAACAGGACTTCTAATCGCTCAGGTTAAAAGTAAAGGGTGCTATACCATGAAGAATCAAAATGTCTTGCTTGTTTGAAAACTGTGGGGTGTAGTTATTTGCCTTTTTTGGTAATAAAAAAAAAAATCACAGCACAGCTATGGTTGCACAGTAGGAACATGCTGTTGTCTATGCACAAAACTCCAAAAAAAATTCATAAATTCCCGAAAAACCTTCACTCAAGAATGTGTGCTCAAAAAGAAACATACCGGTTTGCACTTGTAGGACCATGAAGTAATATCTCTAAAAATGGCTCCTTCCACTGGCATCTAGGCAGCTTTACATGTCTGTTTTTCCCATATGCACAAATGTGAAGAGTTATTTTGATGTGATTACTTAATTTTTTATATAATAAGCACTTTACACTTTATACAAATGCAATAATAATGGTATGACATCATCATACTGCTAACTTACTATACAGCAATTATCCCAGGATCATTTTACAGAGTACAAAACTGACTTAACCTCAGAATATCCTCCAGTCTTGACTATAACTCACTAAAATAAGAACTGCCGAGAAGCACAGAAGCCACAGTGGACACGAGTTCATAATTCAGAGCCTTACTGTATATTTTCCCTTCCCCTAAACGCCACAGCCGACCTTCATGTCCCGACCTCGCTGTAGTGACCCCTCTGTAGGGCCCCTGTGGAATTCGGTTGCGGATGGCGAGGAGTAACCAGCCAGCCCGAGCACCATTTGTCACGGACTCTGTGTCTGGGCCGCTCCAACTTTTTGATGAATGAGAAAAGCAGTTAGGACACCTCCGGCCTCTCTCCGTCACGCACACTGACCGTGCAGTTAAACACACGGCGCTGACCGGAGGCTTTCGGTGACTCAGGACTCGGCTCGCTATCTCTCCACTGGAGGAGTGCTTAATTACCCCGAGCAGGGCAGATTTTTGGAAATGAGCTAAGCAAACACAAGACACAAAAAACAGAAAAGATTCTATTATAAATGTTGACTGTTAGCTTGAATCACAGATGCCACAATAGATTATTTCTGAATCGCACTATTATTTTTAACAGTTTTGCTGTGTTTGATTTAGCTGTTCACTATTTAAATTCTTGGTAGTTAAGCAAGCCAGTCTCCCTTATCAAATGCATCCATACATCCATGTTGGCAGCAAGAAGGTTGTGGGAGCAATGGAGCAGTTCCTGGATCTGCTGATCAAGGCTGCTTGTTATTTTGATTTTTGCTTGTGAGTGATTGGAATCATAAATTGCTGTGTGGTTTTAACTAGAAGTTGGGCTGATCCACCCTGTCCAAAATGGAACAAGTCTTCCAATTCTACACCAAACCATTAGTCAATAGTACCTACAGACAATAAAATAAATGCATCTGAATGTAATTGAAAAGAGTTGCAACGAATCAAAGAAATAAAACTTTGTGCAAAGCCCAGTCCATTCCAGACAAATGGTTTTAAATAGACAGACATATTCCTACTCATCAGAACCTGCCATGAAGGGAAGGGATCCAAGAAATGAATGAATGTGGCTGGCCAGGCTCGACGTATCCACAAGATTTTCATGAACCAATGCACAATACAGATAATTACAAAAAAATGAAGGAACCAGCAACTTTTAATTTGTTGCTGTCTTTAATCTGTCCATGTTTCATTCTTTGGTTTTTCTGTTCCAAAACTAAAACAGAAAAATACACAAATGAGGTTGCTCTGGTTTCCCTTTAGCTGTTTAGTAACCAAGACTCATCTGCAAACAAAACACAACAGTAATTTAAGCAGCATGCACATTTTAGCATTTTTTAGCCTTTACACAATTCCTTTCAGTCAGCAGAATCTTAACTTTCATCATAGAATACTGGATTTGAAAAAAAACTCTTGCATGTGTTACTTATACAGATTAAACCAGGGAAAAGCTGCGAATTTTACCACGGAAACTGCAAAAAACATGGCAGATGTTATTTATTTTCAAGTGACACGGCCCTGCACAGATTCTCCGAGCTGTGATTTATTGCTGCATGTAGCAATCGTCTGTCAGCTGTATCACACCAGCTTAACTCCCCCCAAAAAATCAGTTTTCATGAGGCATCTTACAGCGTTTGATAGTCTGTTGCTGGCAAACAAATCGATAAATATGAGACAATCAATAAGGCACTGAGACTCGGAGCGGGAGCGGGAAAGTTGTAGCGTTGACTGCCTTCTTCTGACTCTTATAAGGAACTACAACCTGCTTTTTACCCAGAACCCAGAGTAAATATTCTAGTGTCTGTCTGCAGAAGAAAAACAGAATAATAACGGACATATTTGATGATTAACGGAACATGGCTTTCAGAATGACTCAGTGAATGTTGATTAAAAGCGTGACTGCTCCCTCTTGCGCGGTATGATTCATTTAATGTACCTTCCCACGGGCTCAGAGTGGAGCATGTGCACAATTACCTGTCCAGCCAGTGTAATTGTGATTTCCCTTCAGTTAGAATGGAAGCCTATTGTATGGCATTCATTCAAGTTAGGATTTATGTGTTTGTTGTTTTTAGCTCTGCAGCGTGGACCAGGTGCCAGCTGTCAGTTTGGAGTACAGTTTCAGAATGATGATGATGTTTAAACGTTTCATCAGCCAAGGATTTGTTTGAAACTGCTTGGTTAATGTGGTCACTAATATTTTCTCAGCAGACAACAGATTAAAGCAATACTGAATGATGGTTATGGAACAGAAGTTGATTTTTAATAGATTCTGAAACCATTCCAAAAAGGAAATTTAACAGTGTGTCTTCATCCATCACAATATGGCCACTGACACAAACAGGTGCCATTTTTTCTTTGAATTCACTTCCAAAAAACATCTCCGAGGATGTGTCCGAATCGATACATTAATCACTATGTAGCGCGCTTTTTGAGAAACGTATTTAGCAGTAAATTGTTATTAATGGGCATAAAGAGTGGAGAGTTTTTGCCTTCTGCTGCTCTTTTTGTCCTTTGGTTGTTCTGTGTAAACACCCGAGGCGTTCTTTAAGGCCATCAAAGGGTCCACAGTTAGCCCATGGTCCAGACCAGTCAGTGGACCATGGACAACAATAAACCCTGTCGCAAAAAACTGGCACAAAAATAATAAAAAGGAAACAAAAGAAGAAGGAAAAGGTGTGTTGAATTTGATAAAGCAGGTAAATATCAGGTACCACAGCTACAGAATATTCAGAATAATAAGCTGATGTGTTGGAAGCAGAAAAATGTTTAAAGATGACTTTGACAGGGGCCCCATAGCAAGGCAATAGGAACAAAAGTGTCTAAAGTGCAATTTGACTGAGCTACATTGATCAGTATGTACCAAAAATGGTACACACACGGCTCATTAATCTCACTCTCAAGAACATAATCTTATGAGTAAGAAATAATATCCATATTGATTAATCCAATCATTGTTAATTGTGTTGATAAATCATTTTTGGAAATAAAAAGTAATTAATGAGAACAAAAACTATGAAACGAAAATGTACAGAGACGAAATCCAATCAAAAGAAGGAGCAGGCGGGACGAGTTGAGAAGAGAACCAATCAGAACTCGTGTTTTTGAGCGTCATAGAAGTGGTGTAAACATTCGTCAGGCGCGTTAAGAAGACAGCCGATCAAAAGAGAACAGCTTTTAAATATCAATCAATTTGCGTTTGGATAAGTTAGAGTTAAATCTGTGAGTATTGCACATTCAAACCTCAAAACCAGCCGTAACATTTCATTTCATTCAGATAGAAATTATAGCTTTGGGAAATATTAAAAAACAAAAAACATTGAAAATGCATTACCCTTTGTATTTTAGTTGATTAAATTTACAACTAAATTCTTTTGATTTTTTTTTTTTTTTTATTCAATCAAGACTAAAACTATAAAGGATAAGATGACTAAATTATGACTAAAAATCTTTTTAAAATTTGTGGTCAAAATTAACACTGAAGTTCCCCATTGAGTGATCAATAAATCTTATCTTATCGTTGTTCTTGCTTCCTCATAGAATGACTGTTGGACTCTGATTGATCAAAATATCAGTCATTCATCTACTTTTTCAGACTTTTAAGAACAATGCGTAACAGTTTTGGAACGCAATTGAGAAAAAAAAGAAAAAAAAAAAAGAATTTGGCATCTGTTCAGTTGCAGTTGGAGATAAGTGAAAGAAAAAAAAAGCTTCATATTGAATATCCAAAAGAAAGTCGTCACAATCTGTACATACTGTTTACACAAGCAGTCACTGGAATCCTCTCTGCGTTGGAGGATAAACCCTGGAAAGAATGACGTTATGAAGCGAGCGAAACACTATCTTTTCAAGGATTCATTGGACTAATATTTTCCTCGAACACGACCGAGGACACGATGTACACAAGCGCAGCTGAACGTAGCGGTGGCTCGGCCAAAAAGCCTATTAAGCCGCGTTCCTAATCAGCCTCGGCGATGTCAGCTCCACTCGCGCTGCTTGTCCGTCACCGCGGCCATTAAGGCCCATTGTGCGGCCACATGTTGCAGCTGTGTTCCTGCCCACGTCGCTGATCTGTGAGCGCTGTCCGAGGCTGTGCTACTTTCACAGCCAGAGGCACTTACGTATGACAACGGCCATTCCTTAGCTTTATAACCAGGGTAAATGTGCCAGGCTAATGCGGGCTCGGGCTTGCTATCGCACTGGGCTGATTAATGGGGATGAAAAGGAGGGATTTGCATAATTAAGTGGAATCATGTAAAAAAACAGGTTTTAGTTGGATTTGAACAGGATTTAGGTGGTTTTGAACAGATTTGAGTTGGTCTGAACAGGTTTTAGTGAGATTTGAACAGGATTTAGTTGGATTTCAACAGGTTTAAGTTGAATTTGAAAAAGATTGAGGTGGATTTGAACAGGTTTTAATCAGATTTGAACAGGTTTTAGTTGGATCTGAACAGGTTTAAATTGGATTTGAAAAGGATTGAGGTGGATTTGAACAGGTTTTAATCAGATTTGAACAGGTTTTAGTTGGATCTGAACAGGTTTAAATTGGATTTGAAAAGGATTGAGGTGGATTTGAACAGGTTTTAATCAGATTTGAACAGGTTTTAGTTGGATCTGAACAGGTTTAAATTGGATTTGAAAAGGATTAAGTTGGATTTCAACAGGTTGTAGTAGGTAGTGGTAGGTTAATCTTTGTTGCAAAAACCAAAACTATCTAAAACCTGTTGAAATCCATCTAAAACCAGTTCAAATCCACCTAAAAAAAAATATAACATAAGTGAAGTTGGAAAAGATACACAAAGGGCCACTTAAAAGGAATGAGCTTCATTTAAAGATGTGTTTGAAATTCAATGAGTTTCACCACAATTTTACCACTAAATGTTTTTGAGGTGCGTGAAAGTCTTAATTGCCGGGATTTTAATTGTTTTTAAGGTTTGAAGAGTGCTTGGAATTTGGATCAGGTGCTTGAAAATTAGATCTTTGCTATTTTTGCATTACTAAAGCAAGCATTTTATTCTCATTAATGCACTAACGGGTGGTTTTGTCCATATTTAGGCCAAAAAAAGTGTTTGAGATATGAAGACTTTTGCCCACTTCAAGTGACACATCATAATTTGAGTTTTACTGTATAACACATAGTCTGTCATTGGCGTATATATGTTCTCTCATGGTTCTTTTTTAAGGGTGTTGATTTTAAACATCAGAACCTAAAACCCAACACTTACCAGTTATCTTATGTATATAATATAGTTTTATAATCAGTCTTATGCCACACTCTGATGTGATTGTGCAGCAGTAAAGTCCTTTAGTGGACCAAAAAATCGATGTACTATGGCTTTAACTTTTGAGAGGTTTGTGAACAGGTTTTACTCAGATTTAAACATGTTTTAGTTGGATTTGAGCGGATTTTAATTGGTTTCAACCAGGTTTTAGTTGGAGTTGAACAGGATTTAGATGGATTTGAACAGGTTTTAGTCAGATTTGAACAGGTTTTAGTTGGATTTGAACAGGTTTTAGTTGGATTTGAACATGTTTTAGTTAGATTTGAACAGGTTTTTAATTGGTTTCAACCAGGTTTTTGTTAGATTTGAACAGGATTTAGATGGATTTGAACAGGTTTTAGTCAGATTTGAACAGGTTTTAGTTGGATTTGAACAGGTTTAAGGTGAATTTGAAAAAGATTGAGGTGGATTTGAACAGGTTTTAATCAGATTTGAATAGGTTTTAGTTGGATCTGAACAGGTTTAAATTGGATTTGAAAAAGATTGAGGTGGATTTGAACAGGTTTTAGTCAGATTTGAACAGGTTTTAGTTGGATTTCAACAGGTTTAAGTTGAATTTGAAAAGGACTGAGTTGGATTTCAACAGGTTGTAGTAGGTAGTGGTAGGTTAATCTTTGTAGCAAAAATCAAAACCATCTAAAACCTGTTGAAATCCATCTAAAACCAGTTCAAACCAAAAAATGTAAAGTACTAAATAAATAAAAGGGCCACCTAAAACATTGCAAAGGGCCTCATTTGGCCCCCGAGCCTTGAGTTTGACATGTGTGCCCTACACAGACTTCATACATTTTTAAAAAGTCAGGATTTATTCTGCAAGAGTCTACTCTGTTTTACATTTGCAAGAAAATATTCATAAAGGAAGCCCATTCATAAATTTTGGACCTCCCATTTGCTGCAACTGATCACCAAGGACTTTAATCTTGATTTAAATATTGACCTTTAAAATGTTTGAACGGTGACCACATTTTTCCTTAAAGACACACAAAAGACCACATAAAATTGCTGCTAATTACAACGTTAAAACCTGAAACCTCAATATCTCAAATTTGCCAAGAACATTCTAATTCTAAGGGGACAAAAAGTGTAAAGTGATATAACAAAGATTGGAGTCACAATACTATGTTCTTTTGACTGAATCCTTTGCCTTTGAAACAGACAGCTTTTTAAAAAGGCGCCCTCTAATTAAATCTGCTCTCTCGCGGTGTGAGGCACAGCTGTGGGCCCCTCGATAGCTTTGGGCAGGAAGAGTCCCGGAGTTGCCCGAAAACCATCCATCTTCATCCCTGTCAATTACGCCGTTAGCGGGCTGCACATCTTCATCTCCGACGTGGGCGCTGTCTCAAAGTACTTCCCAAAGTCACCCTAATCCAATTAGATTCTGGCTTTCGCTACGATGCAGCCCATTAGAAAAGGCGTAATCAATGTGAGGTCTTCATTAAAGCCATTTATGAATATTCATGGTGACACTCAATCCGATACTTGATGGGAAGTTAGTTCGGAGCGATTCCCCACAAGGCACTATAACGTAACCTGGTTTTCACGCTTTTATATCCAGTTAGTAACATGATTCCACTTTACTGGATTTGCCGGAGGAGATTTCCAGTTGGGCACCGATAAAGCTTCCCGAGCAGTTTGGAATCCCGCAGGTGTCTCTTCCAGCACTCGGCATAAATTGCTAATTGCTCGGTAACCCTCAAATTGCTTCTTTCAACGGAGAATAACAAACAGCCAATAACTCATTCAGGGCTGAGCATCCATTACAAAGGTTTCATCTCGAAGAAGACCACGAGACTCTGTTGCTATAGACAACTTTTCAACAGGAACATTCTTCTTCCTTTGTTGTGGTGTTTAATCATTTTTATTTTGTTTTGGTTGCTTTCTGCAATTACACAATACACGTTTGCACAGCAGAGAGCAAAAATAGTGGCTTAGTGCACCATCACTCTCAAAAATAAACAGCTGGACCATGGCTTCACTGTAGACACTGGAACAACAGTATAATGTTAGAGCGATGTGGGATTTAAACATTCATTTTCTTGTTTTTGAGCTGTTGTGCACTAGTTATTACACTGTTATTACCTTTTGTAAAGACAGGACGACTTCTCACACCTGATGAAGTCAATGCACCCTTTAGGATGAGGTGAGTTGAGAGGAAGACTAAGGGGCAGATTCATAAATCTCCATTCCCAGACATATTTATTAATAACTATTTTAATTGGTAAAAGAAGAAGTACTGATTTAACTTGTAGTAAAGTAAAAAATAAAAAAGTACATTCTCTGAAATGTAGTAAATGTGTAATGACACACTAAAATTCTATTCTATTCGGTTTAGTTTATTGGAGGGCTCGGTTCGGTACATTTTGGGTACAAAAAAGCTGAAAAATAAACAGCAAAACGTATTTATTATTAAAGGTACACATCAGGTAAACATAAGGAGTTTCATAAAAATAAATAAAAGTGGCCCATTTTGGTGATATATTTAATTAACAATCTTAAGTTAAACACTAAAATACACCCCTGGAACAATAAAAAAAGGAAAAAAACCCTGAGCTCATACAGACGCAGATATGAGCGCTTCCCTCTTGAGACAGAAAAGTGCTGCAGTAATCCGTCAGTTTTGGTCATTAATAGGACAAGGCTCGTTGAATAAAACACAAAGGCACGTTTTTATGAATATTTATATCACTAAAGTCTTGAAGAGTTTATAACAAAAGTCCATTATTCCATTAGAGTTCAGTTTTTGTTTTGTTTTTTACATCGGCAACAGAAAACAAACGTGTAGTGTCTGAAACCGTCCACTAAGTGAGTGCACTACATAGTCCTCTATATAGTGCAGCACTATATAGTGATTGATAGACCTACACTACAACCACATGTACCGTTACTCCCCTATACATGCTCCGTTCCTTTCCTAAACCCATGACGGTGTACTCCACACATTCCATCAGCACATGCTCAACAGTCTCTCTAACATCCCACATCTGTCTGAACTTTACTTTAAGTTCAAATTCCAGCACTTTTCCAGCGCTTTCAAGGTGTGTTTTCATGTTTTTCCAGCACCTTACTGCGGTAAATGACATGTTGACATATGTATACCGTACGTTTTTCTCATTTAAATCCATTGTGGTATAAAAAAAGACTTAAATAGACAGACAGACAAGGGATAGTTCACCCAAAAATGAAATTTGATCAAAAAGGTGAATTTACACGAGCGCTGTTGTTTTCTTTACGTGCAAAATTACTCAGTAAGATTGTTATTAAAGCAACACAATCAGAATTTCGAGCACTTGCAAGCACTTTATTCAAAATTCTAACACTATATTAAAATTCAAGCATTTTTAAGGATTTCAAGCACCCATACGAACCCTGTTTGCTGATCTTAAAAAGGGTTGCGTTAAGTCCTGTGTGTCCTAGTCTTGTATGAACTGTATCTTCTTTTCTGCATTTATTTGAGGAACTTCTGGCAGAGTTACCCTCCTCTCCACAAACTTGAAGGCAAGAACAAATTGTGTCAACTGTACTGAATTCATAATGGACCACTTTAAGCGCTTCATGGACACTTTCATGATTTTGTTTTGATATCTTAAGCAATGACATTAAAGCATATCATCTTAAAACCTCTGTCCGTTCTTATTTTTGTTTTTTTATTTATATTTTATTTAATAGGCACAGATACAACAAACATAGATTATCTCCTTTAAGTAATCCAATGCATTTATCATAGTGTTTATAGCCCAGGCTAATTTGCAACACTTTTTACAGTGCATATTATATTAAATACAATGTAGAAATGAACAGTGAATACAATAAAATGTCCAAAAACCAAATAACACAAGTAGAAAGTCTAGAAATATACACATTTGCAGTCATTCATACATATACAGACACACACAAATACACTTTATAATTGACACATGATCACACTGTTGTTGCTGTATTAGACAGGATTTTGTGTGTTTTTTAAAAGTGGACAGTTGAGTTAGTCCTTATTTCAGCAGGAAGAGAGTTCCAGAAGTAAGAAAAAGCAGTCTGACCAAAATGACAAAGTGGTTTGGAAGCAAGTCCATTCAAACATTTAAATACAAGCCTTGTGCGACTGAAATCACAAAAAAATCATCAAGTTTAGTCCTTTTGTGTTCAGTTAAAATGTAACAATGATGAAACCTGATGGGCTTTTTGTATACAATTTTAAAGGCGCGATTCTAAAGCTGCTCAAGGTGCTTTAGGCGGTTCAGTACGACAGCTGAGACAGAATCATTGTATTTAAAAAGACACAAATGAGCACATTCAAATGTCAAACAGTTCCTGATCAAACTGAAACAACTTAAACTGGCCTTCATTTTGTCCTTCATTGTGTCTAATATCACTCCTAAATATTTCTCCTGCTCAACTTGTTCAATGAGTTCACTTTTTAACAAGACTTTGGAGCTGGCAATTTAAGCTTGTTCAACTAATGTATTACATGAAGTTGACATACGGCCAACCGCACTTAAATTAAAAAAAAAAGTGTTCCTGCACAATTCATTAACTCCTCACACTTCTCGTCTCCCCTTGTTCTTTCACACCGCTGATATTCAATTACGCCGCACAACCACTTAGTCGTCTCATTTGCATTTTCAGGCAGATTTGAAATGTCACGAGTAATAAGCTCAGGCGGGACGTTTTTTTCCAAATAACGCCTATTATGCGAGCCGTGTTTGTTCCCGTCTCGAATCAGATCCGTCTTTTCTGAGCCTCTCCACCTTCCAGACGCTCTGATTGGAATGAATCCGTTAAATCGGACGTCATTCGTGCATGTTCCGCCGACTCACTTCAGCAAAGATAATTAACGGAAGTAAAAGTGGGATACGACGTGTAGAGACATGTTTTGTCTACCACTTTTTTTTTTAAAGGTTACAACCAAAGATAAATGTGGCAAAGGCGTCTTGCATCTGTCGTCTCATCTAATTCTCAGCAAGAGGCAAAATAAAAAAAGTGGAGCCCCAAAGTTTTTCTTTTCTCTGCAGGAAGAAGACAATGTTCCCTACAGGAGGATTTTCCAAAGAAAAATTGAGATTGCGTTGTGGGTAATTGCAAGAACATCATTTCGACTTGATGCAGGCACACTGTTGCAATCAATGGCACTGATTAGACATTAATTCGAAATGGTGAAATGGTGTTGCTGATGAGAAGGCCGTGTTCGGTTAAAAAAGGTTGCAGACTAAGAGCTTTGAGCAAAAACTCTCTGGTGCGGATTATTAAGCAACTGCAAGGCTTTAAGAATGCATCTTTACATGATCAAGACAGTATTCATGGTTCATATTAATGGTACTCATCAAACAGAGAGCTAGACAGATAAACAGAAGGGGTCGGAGCTCTACCTAGTGGCCAAACACGTGTATTGCAGTTGCATTGAGACGTATGGATGTATTTTAGATTGATTTTCATGTCATTTTAGAGGGTTTTTTTTCCCTGCAACTTTTAAATAGCTACACAGAGCAACATGGCCGCCACCAACACATATCTGTGGGCAAAAAAGGATCAGACACAAGGTTCTTATCTGGCTCCAGCTGTTAGTATAAGGCTATAATTATATAAGTATAATTTGGAGCACAAGCTGAGTGCATGGAGAGCAATATGACAAGCCACATTATTTAACATTGTCATTTTAGCATAGCAATTTGTAAAAATACTACTCTATAACTAAAAACTATTTACACTCCCTAATGTATATTTGTATACATGTGTAAATATTTGTTGAGAGTGATATTTTTTTTATTTTTTTTTAAACATATTGCTTTTTTTTTTTTTTTTTTTTATAATATTTTTAAAAATTAATTAATTTTTTTATATATTTTCCTGAGGTGTTTTTAGATTCTTTAGGTACTGTATTTTTATATTATTTATTATATTTCTGTTATTTTTTTTGTCTTTTCATTAGTTTGTCTGTAACAAAAAAGAATTTCCCATCGGAGATAAATAAAGGGATTCTGATTCTTCATTTCAGATGTGTAAGTCCATACAGCACATGATTATATACCGTAAAAGACTTCAGCCTGCATAACACAATTTGGGTAAACATATATACTACATTATTTATTTATTTTTTATTTTTTCTATAGGGAAAATTTGAGAAGCTTTGCCGTCTTCAAATGAAAACTATATCCATACCTCAGTGTGTTTTATCTGAAGCCACAGGAGCCATTACAGTTATTATTGGTATCTTGTGACACATATCTGAAAAGCAGAAAAACAAATACAATATGTTGAGAGAATGTGTGAATTTTTTTCTACCTCATAACACTGCCTAGAGATGAGCCCCCAGATAGTTTTTTTGAGAATGACATGAGAGGTTTACACTATTTCCACTTCTGGTTGTTTTGTGTCTTTGCATAGTGCTGCAGTGTACGCCATTGTTTTCTTACCATGTTTACATATTGTGTATTATCCATTACTCTTTTGCCATTTCTTATTTCCACCAGAAAGAAAAAACATTGCCACACAGACGATGTAAAAGTGGTGTTGGCATCTTGAATAATAATTTCACCACATTACGAGATCAAGAAAGCTTTACACCTTGATGACAATCCTATTGCGGTGGTTTTAATATTTACTGCACTGAATACATTGAGGCAGTTTCATAGTTTGACTGAGCACAAAATAATAAGAAAAACTTTATTAGTTCCACAGTGGGGAAATTGCTTTTTGCATCAAGAGCAAAGTGAAAAGCCAAGCAAGCTAGAATAAAACTGTTATTAAAACTATTCTAAGACAAGATCAAATAAAATAGACTATATATATGTAAGTTATAAAGTATGCTAAAAACAAATTAAACTAAAATAGTTGATACATTTGTACAATATATGGATATGAATAAATAAAAATAAAATATATTAAAAAAAAGTAAAGTAGTAAAAAGTGGAAATTGCAGATTGCACAAGTGAAGAAGCGAACAATATTGAGAAAAAAAAAAGATTTTGAGAGATTTTGCATCCTGATTTTGAGTCCTAATGGAAGCCATGTCATAGTGCATAGTGCCTTTCAAACATACACTCATAAGCATACACTTTTTTTGCACAGTGACCACATCAGTTCATGCACTTCCACCTGTGCTGCACTTGCACACATTGCCCACTAGATGGCACTGTCTTCTCATGAGATGATTTACTTCAGTCTTGTCCTGCACTAACTTACCACCTTCTTTTTTTACTTTGAAAGAAGTCTAATCAAACCATTCCAGGCAAAGCAAATAGCACTGAATGATTCTTGTTAAAAAACATCATTTTTTTTAACATTTAACTTTAAGTGTCTGTCTCTGTGTTCTAATCAAAGTTGTAAAGACAAAACCAGTCACTGCACCTACCACATTTTTTAAAGAGTAGGGTCAATACAGTCAGGACCACAACAATATCCAGAATACATTTGTCCCCTGATGCTTGGAGGATATCGAAAGTCTGTCTGTGCATCATTGAGTGAAGTGTCGTACTCACTAGAATATCATTACATTACAGAAAACACCTGAATTTTCATTTGTTTGCATTTGCGCGGACAGATCACTATCTCGTTCCGCGATCGATGAAGTAGCCCATTAACCGTTCCATTCTGTCCCAGTGCGCTGAATGATGCTGAAAACACTCTCTTTATGGGAGCATTTGTCGAGCATTTGTCGAGCATTTGTCTTCGGGGACGCTCCAGGAGCCGCTCGAGCGTTTCCGCCGGGACGAACGCCTGCAGTCGGAAGGTCGGGCGCTACCTTTGAAAACCATTAACCGTCCTTTGATTTGCTTCTGTATCGACGAGATCACCGGTGACAAGGACGGGAACTTGAATCTCATTTGAAACTATTTTCACCTGTGTCTCGTTCAGGTTGGGGGTATGAAATTGAATTGCAGATGTCAGTGTGTAGAGCGCCACAGCTGACGGGGAAAGGGGTGGACAGGCAAGGTTAAAGCCGTATTTGTTGGTGAAAAATGGGCGGCCGCTCCACAAAACGGCCGCGTTTATTAACATGTTCGGAGCGGGGCCGTCCGTCAAGTCTCCGCCGCGATTGTTGAATCGTGTCATTTCCGTCACGGGTGAAAGATGGGAGGTTGGCAAGGCGCGACGCAAAGAGCTCCATGGATTCTTGGAAGCTAAGTTTACCGATTGCACAGTCCGGAGTCTTTCATTTCACTTTGATTAGACGGCTTTTTAAATTAATGGTGCATTGTCAACCGCGCCGCTATAAGATGCAATAAACAAGCCGGCCTTATTTACGACGCCGAGGTGAGGTTTATCACCTACAGCCGAGCGTGACCCCGTGTGCGCGAGGCCCGTAGAGACCGTCCGCCAGGCGCCGCACACATATGGCCTGTTATGGTTTACTGCAATGATCTCGTTAAAAAATCTTAGTGGAACATGTGGTGGAGCCTCATATAAGCACTATTTTGAAGTTCATAGTGTTTTTTTGCTGCACATATAGAGCTAGACTTTGTTCACTCGAGGGCAGCAGAGCCAGTGCAAACAGACAGGGAAGTGTTCAAACTCATTACTATCATCTATCCATTGACAGTGCTTTCAAATGACCCTGGAATCTGTAAATGTTTTAATAGCATCCTTTGGGAGCATGCTAACAGGAATACAGAACTCCTACTTAGTTTCAAGACGACTGTGAATGGTACAGTGTTAAATAAGTAACCTTGGCATACCTTAACTTGCATAGATATATTATAACAGCTTCCCTCTTGTTAAGGCAAGAGACAGTTAAAATGGGAGACAATACCTTCACCCAGCTGAATATAGAACATATTTATTTGTTGTGTTGTAATAAAGTGACATTGAACACAATTATGGGCTCGAGGGCTTTTTAAACACAATTATGGACACAACTCTAGTAAATTAAAGTGGCACTACTTGATTTTATCTGACCAGACAAATTTTTCTTCTGTAAAACAGCAATACATTACATGAAACTAGAGTTTTAGAGCTTGTTGTAAACTTTCAGTTCTGACTTTTGTCCAATTATCTCCACCTCGTCATTTGCGTGACTGAATTGCAAATATTTCTCCACGTTGTTTCCCTTTTTTGTGATTTTTCACTGTGTAAACAAGACATATTCAGTGCAGAATATAGACTTTTTTACACCGTTTTAGCGTTAGCAGTTACTTCCTTATTGACAATCTGTGTGGACCAATGAGCGTGCTCCTTTTTCCGGAAAGCTAGCATGTGATTGGCCAAGGTTTGTTTTCTATATTCTATTAAAAATCCTTGATAATAAAGCCCAAATGACGTCTTAAGGTCTCGTTTTTCCACAGATGATGACTATTAATATGCTGTTAGGTTAATTAACTTTTTTTTTTCTTTTTTTTTTGCATTAAAAATCGCATTCTCAACCCCAATGCAGCACTACATCTTTACGTTTCTTTCTACAAACGTCCATAATCAGAAGAATCTACTCTTTTTTCATATATGGCAGTTGTGTAGAGTCCAAAACTGTTTATGAGCTCAGTATATAGTCCACTACAGTGCAACCCTATGTAGTGATTGAGGTGTTAGAAACTAGAAGTGGGCCTGGACCCAATCAGAGCGAGGCCCTTGATTAAACGTGGCTATGTTACGTCTTTAGATGAGGAGAGATTGCATTGTAAGCCATCACTTCCTTCTGGAGTGTCTCTATTTGGTCTGTGATTCATCTGAGTGTGTCCTAAGAGAGCAGACAGTTTGAGTTAGTTAGCGAGTAACAATGTGCCGATCTATTATCTAAAATACATTCTGCTAAGCACCCTCACTGAGACTTGAGAGTTATTCCGGTCTCTTGTGGATTAAGTGGATCTAATCAAAGAACAAAGACGAGTAAAGCGCTCAGTTTTAGTCGAAAAAGTGGAAGATGAAGATGAACATTGTGAGGAGTTTGCACTGTGCTTTGACACTGTTATGAAAATCAAAGTAGTTTAATAAGAATTGTATTCATATCCCGTCTTTGGATTTAATCAAAGCTCGCAGTGAAATCTGGGAACTGTGTCGTTGTGATTGTAGAATCCTAAGTTACACTGTCCCTGACATACTGTATATGCATATAAACACAAACATGCCTGTGCTGCTCATTCACTGAAATAATAATCCATAATGCATAAGTGTATGGCACATGGGTGATGCCAAGTGAACGTCCCACTTCATTAATTCATCCATAATGAGTTTTGCAGCATGTAGGAGCAACTACCTTAGAGGCAGCCCCAAGAGTCAAAGCTAATTAAATCAGAATCTTCAATCCCAATCTACACACAGCTGCCTTTGTTTGCAGAATAAAAAAAAATCAAACAAACTCTACATTCTGAATGCTTTTTATCAGTAAACAACTCAACTCTTCTGGTCCAATACGCTCCGAGACCAGTAGGTGTCTCTGTAACTCAAACAAAAGCAGCTCCTTTCACACCAGAAATCAACTTGATGTTAACAGTGTTTAATGCAACCCTCTCCGAAGCTGAAAACACAACTTCACAGGAGGTTAAAGTGTAACGGCCTTTGTTAATTGCCCGCTCGAAGTGCGATCTACATCTGGAGAAGTACAGGAAGTGAAGAAGCAAAGGCAGGTGGCTGTTAGAGACTGCGAGGCTGCCGTGTGACGCTTCATCTTCGCACCACAAAGGCCTCAAGGACACTATCAGCGGAGAAAGAGCTTTGTGCGCTCGCTATTCTTCCGACTGATTCAAAGGCTTGAGATGCTCCCGTGTCAATGACGGTGCAACCTTTAGCGCCACAGACCTGGATTTGTTTAAAAGAAGCATTTGTTGGAATAAAAAACACCTTTGAATAAATAAAAGTTATTGCAAAGCTTTATTGAGTTTGGTCTCACAAATCTGCTTTTTGTTTGATTTAGCAATTGCACCTTCCTTTTGTTGTCAATCCAAAATATGCCATTGATGTGTGGGCTTTCATGGTGTGCTGTAGTATTTAGAACCAAGAAACGATCATCTTGAAAGATAAAAAGGAACTATTTTTGCTTTGAATTATTCTGCATTTTACATTATGACATGTTAGAGTGCTTAGAAATAAAGGTTACATTATCTTTTTAGTACAGTGGAGTTTTTGTGTGCATCTGTGGTGAGTTTTCACTGCAAATCTTCACCTCTCACCTCTCCTTTGTAAGACTGTAAGCATCTATGGTAGCCCTGCAGGGACACACACTTTGTCTACAAATGAATCCAGTGGAAGAGGGTCAAACGATAAACATTTTTGAAAAATAATTAATTTAGTTCATAAATGGCCCAAACTATTTTGTGTTCCAAGTAGAATCAATAGTACAGTTTGGTGATTCTAGGTAGCTGTAGAAACAGGAAGTAATGGAAATAATGGCTCCCTCCATTGGGGTTCTTTGTAAATAAATAAATAAAAAAATGCAAGGAGTGTTATTTTGAGGTGACAATAGATAGATAGATAGATAGATAGATTTGAATACGTAGCTGCTTTATGTGTATGACATGTTTTAATAACATTCAAAAACACTGGATTGTTGACAAAATAGTGGTGAAAGTAACAAAAGTGAATTGATCAAATGAATGACGGCCAGTTGTGTAGAGCAGATTATTTTTATTTCAAGTGTATTTTTAATTGTCATGCATTTAAAACTAACTATAGACATTCACCTGTAAGTTTATCCGTTTAATTTATTTTAAATTTTTTATTATCACTGTTTTTAATTAATTTATGATTTTTTTCTTCCTTCAGTTTTTTCCATCTCATTTATTCATATAAAGTTATGTACCAGTAGATAGCAAAGTGAGCTACTAGAGCCTGTTGAAACTGTTCAGTCACAAAGTGCTTAGATCTGAGAACTCTGGGGGTCTAATGATAATGAACTGTCGTTGTGGCTTCTGTCATATGCACTAGTCTCATCAACTACATGTCATAACACCACATTTTTGCATTTACAAAAAGCACTGTACTGATCATAACCAAAAAGGCCAAAGCGTGGTACAGTGCTCCAGACGTCATGTGACTTATCGGCCATATTGGCAGGAAAAAGCAAGTAAGACATGCTCAGTGCTAGTGTAGATCTCAAACACATTATCTGTGTTGTCTTTGGTTTCGAAGTGCTGTTTTTATCCATTTCTAGGGGTCACTAGTCGACAGCCGGCTATTATTACTCACACAGATCACTAAATAAAAACATCCATCATCTTTTTGCTCTGTATTTTTCTACTACTCAAAAGGGCACTTGCCAAAATGGTGTTGAAAAGTGTGAAGAAATGAGCTCATGAGTTCAGAAACACAAATGGCATTGTTCTTTTTTGACTTTCACATGTTTAAAAAGTGAAGTTCACAAAAATCCAGCAAAAAGTTGGACAAAACTAGGTAAACACAAATAGCCCATTGTATATTTTTGAACGATTTTTACTCTACTTTTTACTAAGAACTTCCCTAAATCTTCTTACGGAGGATCTCGTTACTGTAAAATTAAACCCAACATGTTCCACAGGGTTGAACAAATCAATGTTACTCGATTCACCTTCATAATGGCCGCTCAGTCCATGTGAAGTTTCTTTTGCATTCGTGAGCTCCAACCTCAGAAATCCCACCGTTATTGATCAGTCCGAGAAAAATAAAGCTTCACAACATGCCTCAAATTTGTCTTCGCCCGCTCTCGATACAGAGCAGAATCTTGGAGACGCGTGGGGCTGGATACAGATTCTCATCTCTCCAAACACTTGAGGCCGCGGTTTATCTCGCTGAGGGGAAGTGTCTGGCAGACGACAAGGCGGCGTTGGAGTAACCCGGCCCAAACGTCACCCGTCACCATTAATCACCGGAATGTGTCACGCATCACACCGAGGTGCTCCGCCGCATCTGCTCTTTAGTCATATATCCTAATCATCACCGTATCAAACGCTCCAAATCTGTCGGCGAATACATTATTCAAATTGAGTTCATTAGAGAAGCCGTTCCAGACGACAGTTAAGTCCACCTCAAACTGGAGAATGGGCTCTAATGCCGTTATGTATCATTGTAATTCTCCGCTCTCAAAGCCGGGGCATTGTTCTCAATCACGTTAACTCACAGAGACACGTATATTACTCAAAATAAAGGCGAGTGTGTGAAGTTTGGCATACTTTGTGATTTATTTTAGTAACATTAAAAGGGAGTTTTGCTCTTTTCGGAAACCCCTCGTAATGAAGGGATCATTAACAAAATGAGCCAAAACAAAAGCCCGTGATATTTTCCATCTTGTAAACTTATAAATCACTCTTCAGCACGTTGTTTTGATTATATCTTTGTGTTTTCAGTACACACATAATTACCACTGACCTGCTGATATAGAAGCTGAGCAGGAGGCAGGTTGGGGTGGTGGATGGGGTAGAGTTTGCGTCCGAAAGCACAACACATCATATCTTCTTTTATTTACTTACATATACATGGCTTCCAATGGAAAAGTCATTCAATCCAAGGTCACGTACAAGCCCCGCAGTGACTCTTAGACATTCTTGGATCCGACATACATCTATGTAGTCCAATCCAGGATGCAGACTTTTGTGTCCTAGCGACCAAAATTCTGGATTTTTTTTTTTCAATGCTCAAAGTAACAATGGGCCACAGCACAAACTAAAGCCCCTTTCACACATGCAGTCTTTCCCAGCAATGTTCCTGCATTTACCAGTATGAAAAGAGCCAGAACTAATTTCCCAGTAAATCTGTGCTGGAAATTTACCAGGTCAAGACCTAGTAATATTGTAGGGAATTTACGGGGAAGGCTGTGTTGTGAATGAATGCAGTAACGTTACCGGAAAGGGCATGTATTTACCTGAGTACGACGGACAATCTGTAATCTAAAGGGATCAAAAAGAGAAAAAAACATCACATAGCGACTTATTTGCGGTCTGGACTCTGGATCTGGACTGTGAGTGCTTTGGGAAGAGTGAGGAGCCCAGGGCAACATCCACTGGTCATTCAGAAGAGTAAGAACGATATGACTTTCACGTCAAAGTCTCCAAAAGTCTCCAATAACACCCAAGAAAGTCTGTAAATTTGTCATTTTTCTGAATAGTCGCTAAATCTTTGCAGCACTGGGATTTTTAACCGTCCTGTACGTTATATCCAGCTTTGGTTTGACCTTCTGCTTCATGTTTGGCAGTTTAGGAGCTTGTGTGAAAGGGACTTTACAGAGTTCTCTTGAAGATCTTTTGGGAATTAGTCTTCTTGTTGTGGCTTTGAGGATGCTTGATGGAACGGATCCTGATGATGGAGGTGGCTCTGGCTCTTTAGATGTTGGTGTGTGGTTGTGTTGGCAATCCATGTAAGGTCAATTGAGTTTAATCAGGTTTTTAAACGTAGACACCATCTCTACATCTGTTTCTCCGATGAACAGTCCACAAGATTTTCCACCTCCTTTTGTACACACTATTACTCCTGCACCTTTTGTACTGACTTGGACCAATCTGCACAACTCTGAATATAGGAGAAATCGTTTTTTTCCCCTCAAAAGCAATTTTATGTCACAAACTCATCAAATGTCCTTATGACTTTTGCAAAAACACATGGCATTTAATAAACCTAAACATGAAGTGTAATTTCTCTTTCAAACGTATATTTCAGAGACAGTATTGACCTGTTTCTGATGATGCAGTATATATATATATTCTGTGTAGGTCTTCTGGGACACATTGTCAGATTGTGCTGTTATATAACCGCATGACAAATCAATCGTAAAATTGTCTGGATTGTTTTGACCGATAGATAACTCAAGCCCTGGGGACCTGAAATAACTGAGATCCACTATAAAGACAGTAGTAGATGACATTTGCAGCTGTTGCCATGCGGCTTGTGCGTTACTGCTGTAATACGATCTCAAGCTGATAATCTGACTATTTTATTTTTCGTGCAGCTAGCATTGGTGGCAGCGCTGTTGACCTTGACAGATACGGGATTTTTTTGTCATTACACTGGCTCTTTGGTGGCGCACAGTCCGTTTGGGAATGCCTGCAGGATTAGGCCGGCTCGCGTTTAGCGGAGACAATGCAATGCGTCGGTTTACAGAGAAAGTCTCCGTCGCCCTTCCCCGAGCTAATCTCACATCAACCCAAAATCACTCACCGACCACGGCTTTAGCTGCATTTTAGCCCTTAGTCCGACCATCCACCACGGAGCGGCCAAGGATATCCCCCGCAGGCCTGAGTCCACCAAGAGTGCGGTTTATTATTGCAAAATGATACGCTATCGTCGGTTTGACCTTCCTCGTCCTCCGTATCTAAAAAACTGACATATAATTCACAAAATCATTCAAATGGGCATCTCCGCGTCTCTGTTCTGACCTCTGATAACCCAAACATTTTCAGATTGAACTCTGGCCGCTCAACAGTGGACTCAGGACTCATTTCCATTTTCTCCGCCTGAAGTGAAAAACTGCTACTGATGGTCCTCTTTTTCACCAATGGATGAAAATAACAAGCATTTGACTATAGAGAATAAATACTTTTAATGTTTCGAACAGCGTGGAAACTTGTAGCCGACATTTAATTTGTTTTTAATAGCACAGTTCTTCTGTAAATCCCACAGATCAAGTAAACACGGCTGTATTTGGAGGCAGATCATTCTATTAAACCTGATTTATTGTGACAGTCAGTTGTTTTCATAATGAGACATGTTTAATTGCTTGATTAAATTCGATTGAAACTAGACACAATATTTGCAAAGCTGTAATGGCAAATGTTTATTCATATGCATTGTGCCGGAACAAAGACGTGTGAGAGATTGAAGCTATAAATGTACAGACATGGTGGTAATTTCACAACAAAGTCACAGTGTGGAAGATTTAGAAGAAAAAAAAAACCTGTGTCTTGAGTAGGGCTGCACAAAATATCACAAATGTATCGCAATATCAGTGTCGGATTATTATCGCAACAACAATATGAAGGGCATTTACCTTTTCCAATCAAAATCATCCAAACAAAGTCTTAAAACAAACAAGAGGTGTTGCAGTTGATGAAAAATACAGAGCATAACTTCTTGAGTGTTAAAGTATGCAGTGAGCAGCAGAGTGGCGTAAACTGTATTGTTTGTTTAAGTGCTACACAAGTTGTCTTTTTGAGAGTTGAGAATTTACAGACATTTGAAGCAAACTCTCGAAACCTAGATGCACTATCATTAATTTGAATAAAGAAGAGAGTATGTCCTGAGAGTATGTTTCTGGTTTATTTCAGGCTTATTAAACTTTAAAAAAAAAAAAAAAAAACTCAAGCAGTTTCCTACATTCTATGGCCTCTTTATTCAATGGGAGATGTTATGCCTGTGGTAATTACAATGTTGGCAGGGAATGCAATGTTTGTAAGTTGTAAAAAAAACAAAAAAACAAAGCTATCTTAAACCAGAAACAGCTATTTTTAATTTAAAAAAAAAGGTACTGTATTTCTGCAGCATAGGTTCATTTATCCCAAGAACAAGGTAAACTTAATTTAAGAAAATGTCATCATTTTCTGCATCTTGAGTAAGTATTATCTATCATGCAGTCATCAGAGAGCTGTGTTCTGTTCCACCTTTCTAAAATCAGCTAAGAGTGCAGACGGAGTTTTTTTTTGGGTTTTAGAAGGGGCCCCCGGGTTTCTGTGGGGGGGGGGTTGGGGGGTTGGGTTCTAAAAACTCACTTTAACATTATTTTTCTTCATTACAGGCTTTGGTTGAATTTGAACAGGTTTTAGATGTATTTGAACAAGTTTTAGTTGGATTTTGACAGGTTTTAGATGTATTTGAACAGGTATTAGTTGGATTTTAACAGTTTTTTTTTATCATTTTAACAGGTTTTTGTTGGATTTGAACAGGCATTAGTATGATTTCACAGGTTTTGATGGATTTTAAAAGGTTTTTGTTATCTTTGTAGGAAAAACTGGTTTATCCTATAAAACCAGTGGCAAAAATATCAACTACTAAATTTATTGGGGGGCTACATAAAACATTGCAAAGGGCTGCATTTGGCCCCCGTGCCTTGAGTTTGACACGTGTGATGTAGAGGATAGAAACACGGCTCACTGACCAATCAGCAGCAAGAAATGAGCTGCTGGTGTCGAGGAGGAGGAGACACTTTGCTTAGAGAAAAGTGATGTTTAAACACATGAATGGCATTGTGCTGAAAATGGGTTTAATCATCAGCATTATATTGAGATCAACAGGTTAATAAGACTCAGAGTTATTATATTAATGTAGCATTTAAAACATAGACTCCACACTTATGTTTGGTTGATAGTCTAGCTCCTTTGTGCCCTTTGTGCAATTTATTCAGTCTCTGGTGCTGTTCGTTTTCGCAACATGCTTTGTGATACCACTGATCCAGACTGGGATTGTTGGGTTTTGTCTCACTAGGACGATAAGACCTATCCGGGGTAGGGTTACCAAAATAGCACAGCACAACTTTTTGGGGTAACACCGTGTACCGTTTTAGAATGAGGAGCAGTGGTTCACCTATTAATCAATTTAAAACAGGTCTTTTAAATATTTTACACTGAATTTCAAGCTGTGGGTGAGATCTCTTTACTAAATTAGGGGCATTATGAATGAGGAATGATTTCAGGGGCTGAAGACTGTGAAAAATCCAACAAAAATCTGTTCAAATCTATCTAAAACTTCTCAAATCCAACCGAATCCTGTTCAAGTACAACTAAAACCTAAACCTCAACTAAAATCTGTTCAGTTCTACATAAAACCTGTTCAAATGCAACTTAAACCTGTTTAAATCCAACTGAAACATATTCAAATCCAACTAAAACCTGATCAAATTCAACTAAAATCCGTTCAGTTCTACATAAAACCTGTTCAAATGCAACTTAAACCTGTTTGAATCCAACTAAAACCTGTTTTAAACTGTCTCAAACCTGTTCAAGTCCAACTAAAACCTCATCAAATTCAACTAAAACCCGTTCAGTTCCTCATAAAACCTGTTCAAATGCAACTTAAACCTGTTTAAATCCAACTAAAACCTGTTTTAAACCATCTCAAACCTGTTCAAAAACCGTCTAAAATGTGTTCAAGTCCATACAAAACCTGTTCAAATCCAACTAAACCTGTTCAAGTCCAACTAAAACCTGTTTAAGTCCATACAAAACCTGTTCAAACCCAACTAAAAGCTATTGTTCCCTATTACATATCTTTAGAATAGTTCAGTGCCTTTTGTAAAGTCCCCAAAATGTCCATATAAAACATCACAAACGGATGCAACTTTTAAAAACGGATCTTGAGGAACTGATGCATAAAAAAAAGGTTGAAATCTTTGACTATTTACTGCAAGTAGTCACTTCTAACTGCTGTAAATTAAAACTGACACTGAAAGTTTAAACTGTCACACCCACACACGCAAATGCAGATAAACATAAGTTGTTTAAATTCTTGTACGGCTGTAAAACCCTCTTGTATAAATGAACTACGACTCAGTTTACTTTGTAGGATTACCAAAGCGTGGCCCTCTCTGCTGTGTCCCATCATCCTTTACCAAAAACGTCCCTCGCCTTCCTCCCTACAATGTCCCAGATAATAATATTATTGTTATTGCATTGTTGCAGCCCGCGTCGGCCCAGTCGGAGTGTATTTTCCTAACGCTGCGTGTCCACAGACGATGGCAGCGATCCATCCTGCCTGCCAGAGGCTGAGCGACAGATTCCACACAAGAGGGAAGCCCAAGGTAATCATTTGCATTTGTTTTTTATTGCAATCATTAGGGCTCCCCTGCCGGGCCTCAGCAAGTGTGTGTGACAGACCCCATGTTTTATCTGGGAGTCAGGGGAGGTATGTAGCTGGGAGCGAGCCGAGCGCTACAGTACACCGCACTGATAAAGAAAACAGGCCGGCGAACATGCATCACAAGCACTGACATCTGGCTGCGTCTTTGTAGTCGGAATATTGGAATGTAGGCGTGTGTGATCAAAACGCAAAGGATATTAAGTATTGCACTAACTCGGATGCCGTTGCCACTGTTGGTTTATTGAAACTCCATGCTGCTCTTTTTCTCCGGTCGTGATGTTCTGCCGTTTGATTCATTGGAGCATCTTGTTCTGATTTTTGGTCGAATGTAAACAAACTTGCCCCCCATGCCTCGTTTTTTCTTAGTGAGAAAAATCCAAGTTTATTCTGGATGAAGATAAACCGAAAGGCACTTACTTTCTGAATGAGCTGTAGCCAACTGCCATACGTTTTTTCTGTATTTTTACTTTTGGCTCTGATTAGTTTAGTAGCACACTCAAAAAATATGGTGAAATACAAACAGAGCAGTTCAAACAATAAACAAAAAAATGGTGTTTAGCACGCTTAAGACGCCGTTTATACGACAGTGTGTTTTTCCAAACCCATAATAATGACGCCAGCGTTTTCACATCACAAAAACGCAAACTTTTGAATCTCGCCCAGTAGAAGTTTTTGTGCAGTTGTGGCTGCCGCTCTACTCTTGTGTAAACTGAGAGGCCTGCATCCTCTCTGAAAATAATTGGCACGACAACCAAAAGAAAACCTACAGGTCTGGAATATACAACATCATTTCGTCCGATTTTTGTGGCTCCATGTGAACGCGGATAGTGTTGAAACGTAGGCAAATCGGCAACGCCATGACTGTTGTGTATTCCTGAGCAACGTTCTTGTATAAACGGCTCCTAAATTCCCAAATGAATGCATTTGAGGGTGAATTGTTGCTTGTAGACACGACATCTCTGCTCTTTGTGGTAGGTTTCCTGTTGGTTTCATCAAATCAGGACCTTCCACGTGTCTTAAAAGGATGGTTTGCCCTCTATAGGTTGGAGTAAGCATCTAGTGGTCTTGTTCATGATTGAGGAAAGGATGGGACAGCAAATTGACAGATAGACCATTATGCATTAAAATAATCTATAATCAGTAGACTCTCTGTTCTTTCACTTCTGGCACAAGTAGATCAGACCTGCCAATAAATCAGTGGGTTCGGCCTTTCTGCACAATCCTTCTCATTCTGCACACCAGCCTTTGGACATGTCCCAAAACAGAATGTGCTTTATGCCAATTGCCTAACATCACTTTAGACTGTGAACATCTGTCCCTCTGTCTCTCAGCTGGCCTGGGAACACCACATTGTTCCTTCCTTGGAGCTGGAGGAAGTAGGAAGTGGGAGGTCTGTCCATATTTGCGTACACTGCATCAACAAAGAAGATGCTAGCTCAATCATCTTAGGCCCTATGCAGCTCAGATGTGCTATTTAAAACAAATAAACATAATTTTCATCCTCATCTCTTTGCTTAAAATACACCAGCGTTAAAAGAAAATGAAAACAAGTCTTGAGATTTTATGTCTCACCCCATATTTCTACCTATCAGAAAAAGCTATCAAGTCCGACAAAAATCATCACATCTGGGTTAACCTTGGGATCTATGGCTTAACAATGAATCAACATGAGACATTCAACATAGGCCTCCTTCAGCATGAGCAGAGATGGACCTGTGATTGTGGGATAAAAGGCATCGTAGCATCAAAGCCTGGCACGCGCATAATGCAAAGACTGCCCACCGCAGAGGAGTGGCAGAGAGGATATAGTGAACAAAAGACAGGGGAATCCTCGATGAAGGGGGCAGGGGTCACGATCTGTGCAGTCCCTCGGTGGAGGCCTGGAGAGATCCATGGCCGTGCATCAGGATCCATACATCAACCAGAGCAATGCCTCGGCTTTAATTAACCGAGGGTCTCAAAAAGATGGCCTCGTTCGACTTTATTTAAAGGAAATGACCGCAGCAGTTGCCACTTTCGATGCAGAATACAAAGTCAGAGTTACAAAGTCATATCTGCAGTTTTATCTGGAGAGAAGTATAAAAGAGTATTGCAGCTCTCTGGCCTTTGAGTCTGGCCAATGGATTTTCATTTTGGAATAACCAAATAAAGGAAAAACAAACTGATTTCATTTTACGATGAAAATGTATGTTTAATATTTGGATATGTATCATTAGCCTGTACAAGTTTGCCATAATTTGCCTTAATGCCAGGTGAACTCGCAGTTTGTTCCTGGTACTGTGCCCAATATGAAATATCTATGTATTAAACATTCAGTCACAGTTGGATTTGAACATCTTAGTTGGTTTTTAGCAAGATTTCATTGGTTTTGATTGTTTTAGTCAGATTTTAACAGTTTTAGTTGGATTTTAACAGCTTTTAATTCCATTTGAACAGTTTTGAGATAGAAATACTGTTCTTTTTTTCATATAACAAAAAATGGCTCATCTCTTGATTTTCATTTCCTTGTTTCTATAATTAGAAATGTTTTATTTTCCAATTTTGGTTCAAAACATAATTCTGTTGGCCTGTAAATACACAGACCACTTATGCCCTTTTAGTAATGACTCATTCCATTTTTGATCATGTCATCACTTGACTCAGGACAAAAATGGATGTCAAAATGGAAAATACCAGGAATAGCAAGTTTATTTTTAAAAAGAGGTAAATGAAAATATTGAGGCGTTTGTGGTTTCTATGTGGAGTCTATGATGCAAACTAAACAAGCGAGCTAAAGACAAAATAGTGCGTTCTGCATGAAGCGGGTGTAAAATTCCCCGCCAAACTTCAATTGTATGTAAAGTTTTAACACATAGCTGCACTGTATGTGGAGAACCGTGTGTTGCGTGTTTGTTGTGCTTCAAAATCTGTGTCACGTGTCTGGAGAATAGTATCTGTGTCTATTTTTTATACGCGTTGACACGAGAGCAGACTTCTGTACCAGATGTGTGCTTGGCTTTAGTCGAGTGAAGGGTGATCCCAGAAGAAACATGTCCTTATCAATGCTGCATGGAACTGGACATGTCGCAATGTCTGTGAAACATCGGCGGAGTGAAGAGCGACGCTTCGTGTTCGGCTTAAGTGAGGACAAAAGCTGGGGTCCAAATGTAATTGCGATCTATATTCGTAATTGAAAGATTGAGATAAGCTTTATTGTCTTACACCGCTGGAGTTTATATCACAGCAACGCGTTTGGAAACAAGACAGCAGAGATTCTGGGATTGTGTGCACTCTTGTCATATTAGAAGTAATGCGCGGCAATACGGGTCAATAGTTTTGCGCGGGCCAGACGATCAAGTAGAAAATCAAGTGAAATACGGTTATTGCACTCAAAGGTACAATGTGAAAGGGATTTTTTTGTCCTCTCTTGCAATTGAAGTCATTTTAATTCCACTAGAAAAAACGTAAAGGTGAATTTATGTGTAAAAAAACAGCTCAGGAGGGTTTGTTTTGTTTTGGGGGGTTTTTGACAGTGGACAGAAGAACAGAATCAAAACTAACAACTAGAGTAAACCTGGATTTAACATTTAATCAGTGATAAAAGAGAGAATAGCCAGTGTTCTATTTATTTCAGCTTCCTGGTGTTTTGTAAACCAACCTGACATATTTGACTAAAAAGCACTTGGTAAAATTGCCTGTGCATTTACTATTATGCATACAGCTCATGTGTAATCGATTGTGCCACTTGTGCTCGAGGTGTCTAGATCTATCTCACTCGTTGATTACCTCATATGCAGAAGAAGATGGGACCACTTCACAGCTCCGATGTTGGCATAGCACCTTTTAGGTTGCAGCTAGATTTAAGAAAGACAGATATAGTACGGCGTGAAAGTTTTAGACAGGTGTGAAGGTATGTAGAAAAGTAAGAAACAACAAAATAAGTAACAAAATGCAATTATTTTAATTTGTTTTTGTTTTTAACAATTTAGAAAAATGGAAAAGTGACAAAAAGAGACAAAAACCTCCAGTTTTTAGAGTTATCCCAGAAGTAACTCTGATCCCAACATCATGCAGTCTGGTCTGGTTCTAGCTGGGATTACATGGTCTGGTTTAATCTAAGTTCCTTCTGAGATTTGATAGTCTGGTTTAGTCCAGTTTGGCCTGGTTTTGTCTGGGATTCTCCAAATGTTTGAACAGAAACTGCCCAGATCTGTGAAAAACTGAGACAGTGGAACTAGAATTGTTGCTGTTTTGAGGCAAAGTCACAACAAATATGGATTTGATTAAGAATTGTCCACTTTTTTCAGTTTGCATTGTGTAAACTAATACAAATCAGCATACTTTATAGTTTTACTTTTTATATCCACACTTGCCAGTACTGTATATCTCACAACAAAACTGAGCATTGAATTGAGCTTTTTACTGGACTGCTTCAATAAGACATTTTTAAGTCCCGCCTCAGCTACCGTCATCTTTATCATCTTCTGCCATTGTTGCACTTTTCTGAGTTGGAAGACTCAGATCCATCGACAGTTGTGCTTCTCCCAAATAAATGGGAAACATGTCCGACTTTGCCTCTATTTTAGACTCTACAGTATATAGTTGTCCAACTGTCCACCCGCTTGGTAAATGACTTGGTTGAGTCAAATTGAGTCAACCAATCATTTTTAAAGCTGCCCTGTAATGCAGCACATCACTAGGGCAGCATATTCATTATAATGATCCCTGGTATGAATGTACTGTGTCACTAATGTACCCCTGTGCTTGTCACAGCGCAAGCAGGATCATTAATCTTTGATGAAACAATGGCAGAGCCCAAGGTGAGATGGAAGAAGCCTCCCACGCCAAGGCCAAACCCGACCTAGCACCACAAATATTACACTCATTCAGCTCATTACAGGGAGAAGTAGAGCTGCTATGACTCCCCGGCTCATGTGTGTGTCTGCGAGCGGCCCACACACACCTCTAATAGATGCCTGGGCCTCCCCGGTCTTTTTGTCTGCGTCCTCCTTATCTGTTCTCCCATGGAAGAAATCTGTCCCTGCCCACCATCGCTCTGCTTCTCAATCAACGTGGCTCCAACCTCCAAGACTCATTCCAATTCGGTCTCTTCCCCTGATACCACAGCAATTACCACGTCCAGGCCATCTACATCCCTTGCCACGCTGTGTGCCACCGGCTCATCACTGAGGCCAGGCATTAAAGGAAAAAGATCTTTCACGGCAGTAATGAGAAGGGAAGATGTAACAACTGGTCCACTGTTACATTTGATGGTATAAAACCAGCTTGTGACTGTTTACTCATGGCATATTTTTACTTATACCAACTATATACACAGAAAACTTTAGGCAGTTGAGAGATAATGTTTATGTTATATATTAAGTTTACTGGTAGCCCCATGAAGACTTGATAGTAGACTTATCCCTGGAGCTCTGCTAGCCTGGTCAGCCATCCTAATGCTTTTTCTAATCTAGTCTACATCCTTTGGAGGTGCTTCCTTCAAAGTCAAGTTCTTCTGGCTAGTTTTGTTGGAACAAGTTTCAGTTTCAAGATGTTTTGTCTGAATAAATCACTTTTGATGTGAATATTTTACTATTATTAACATCAATATATAAGATAATGGCCAATAAATTAAATCATTCATTAGTTCTGTATTAACATATACTGCTGGTGCAATTACACCAGCTCCCAGAGTGGGGCAAGAAAGTGAGGTATCCATATATGTCCATACACACACAAACTGGACACTTGATGATGCTGTCACTGTCTAGACTTTGTGCTTCCTGAACTCTGTCCTCTGTTGACTCTGCCAGTATATACTTGTTAACATATTGTGTCTATTTGTATGTTGTTTTCTACTGTCCTTGACACATCTATTGTTCAGCCTGTCAGTCCTGGGAGTGGATCCCTCCTTCTGTGGTTCTCCCTGAGGTTTCTCTTTTGTCCTATGGCTGGGTTTTGTTTCTTTTTTTCCCTCACACTGATGGAGGGGGTAAGGACAGGGGATGTTGTCTGCTACAGTCTGTAAAGCGCTTTGAGGCAGTTGTTGATGTGATATAGGGCTAAAAAGAAAAGAAAATAACATAATAATAATAAATAAATGTCTTTTCTTCTCTTGTTTGTGAAATGCCACTAAACCAAGAGAAGAAGAAGACAGCCAATGATGTGCTTTGTATTGCTCATGTGACCGGACATTGCCCATGTTGTTGCAGGTGATTGGACTTTAAAACATGGCGTGGGCATTGGACAAAGAAGAGACAAACTTTGAGGACAAAGTCATCAGCATTGCATATTAAACCAGTCAAAAGTTGTGTGCTGCCATCTTTCCAAATGGGATTTAGCTTGTGACTGCAGCACTGTCAGCACTTTAAATGGGTGCATGTTGGAGATGGTACAGGGGAAAGAATGGGAATGGTCAGTGAACTTTCTAAAAATGAGAACACAAATCTGAAATAGTTGTGTTTGGGTTGTTTGGTCAAGGTTTCCTGTGTATACTGTGAAAAAGTCAAAAAATTGCCTTCTTCCGTGCTGAAAATCATTTTGGAACAATAAAAACCAACTTGTGTCTAACTTCTGAACAGAAGGTGATCGAGACGTAATTCCAAGTTCCTCTTGTAGCTTTCTCCAAGTCCTACAAGGTACAAGCGGTTTTATTGCAATTGGAGCTTTCGTTTTTCCACAATACTCAAGTTCATGTTTGAGACTGGACTGACTCAAGTCAAGACGCAGACACATTTCTCCTTTTCAGTTTATTTGCCTTAAACTATAACAAAAAAACAAATAAATCAATTATTTATTTTAAGCTGCAGCTTTACATAAAATCGAATCCATTGTAAGGCAATAAAATAATAAATCTACGCCCACGTAAGTTAGGAGTCTGCAGAAGAAAAATAACAGCCGGTAAGGGTAAGACAGCTGATAAAATATTCAAAGTGTGCTTTAGTCCTTCCTGAAAGACTACAATCATAGTAACACTGACAAAATGTGATAATGACTTGAATGAGGTTAAAAGAGCAAAGCCTTTGGAGCGGTCTATGGGCAGTGAGACGACGGCCGCTCGTCTCAGTGCAAAGGTCCTGTCAGTGGAAAGGTGCCAATGGCCGACGAGATCCGTGCTGAAATAATGAGGGCTCTGCAAATGAGCGTGTCACACAGGATACATCTCGCAAAATGACAGTGGGATTTCAGGAACGCTGACATTTAACCGCAGGCCTGGGTGTTGGGTTTGTCTCGTGACCAGAGGGGTGTTTGCCATCAGACATCACGGAGGATCTGTGGAAATGCTAATGGACGGCAGAGAAGGCCATGGAGTGAAATGTATTCTTGAGTGCTGCTGCTTTATATTGTTTCTCTCTACTTTGGACGTCTTCTTCGAGTTGTGCTTGATTTTTACAGTCCATTACATGTATCAGTGTTCTTACATCAAGAGATTATTGGTCTAATGTTGGCATAAAAACTGCCAGCTCCTAAAAATATCCTTACAATTTCCCAAAAAAGCTTCAAATTAAGAAAACACATGAAATTAGACACAGCGGAGTAGTTTAGAAAATCTTTTAACACAGCTTTTGGTGCAGTGAAAGCATGCTTTTGTATTTGTTGTGGGTATTTGAAGTGTTTTTTTTTCTTTTTGTGTAATGAGTTTGTATCACAAGTAGTAGAACTGATGTTAAAGATGTGAAGGTGCTGTGTCTATTTGCATGAATTTTATATTTTCCATTTGCAGAAGTAAGCTTTTTCTCAGCTGCTGTACACAACAAAGTGCAGCTGTAGAGAAGAAAGTCTTTGTTAAACCAGAATCCAGCAAAATAAATGGTATAATAGTACAAACCAATAACTGTAGGTGCCTTGTACAGACAATGAGAAGAAAAAAAAATGGTGTCAAATCTTATTCAGTGAAATGTTGCCCAACCCTTAGCAGAAAATGGTAGCAAATGGTCAGAAACAGATTTATCATGTTGTCTCCAAGTATTTTTTTTCGCCTTGAAACAGGGTCTATATTCTCCAGAGGACTGAAAGAGAAAATGCATTCAGTGCATCGGGGAATAGTGGCTGCGACTGCTGCTGCTGCTGCACATCATTCATTCTCATGAACATGGATAAGCTTTGAGAGGTACAAAAACAGCATGTCTGTAGTGTCATTCAAAGTAGAGGTTGGTCTCCAGCAGAGAGCCACAGTGTCCTGCTAGGTGTTTTGAGATATTTGTGGATAAAATATAAAAAATAAAATAAAAAAAAGTGGAGGAAATCCCTGCCTCTGCTGTGCCTTGAACATCCAAGAACGTCTTCGTCTCACGTTGTGTTAACTGAAGATTACAACAGTTGTCGGATCAGAAATCAAAGTCTTGCCTTCTCCACACAGGTTCTTCTTCACCTTTGACAGGAAAGATTTACTACACGTGCACTTGTTGGGTGTAGTGGCAGCCATAATGCAATTTCACAGCGCGGTGATGAATAGATCCAAGCGACAAAGCAACAGCGTTTCTGAAGTAACAGTTAGTCTTTGTCCGAGTTAAGTTATATTTAGAAGTCCAAAGAACGATGAGGGGGTCGTGTTCCTCGGGTGGGTTAAGTCTTCCTGACAGAGTGACAAGCTCAGCCATCAGACGGTATATCAATCAGAGGGACTCCATTCTGCCTGGGCGTATTGACCCGGGTTGGTTTAGATGTTCTTGATTCTTTGACTGAATGTCATTTCAAGAGATACAGCGTCTTGAACTTGTAGCATATGATTTGCTTAAGTGGTGTTGAAATATTGAGCACAAGGCAATATCTACAAATGTACCCAATGAGATTTTAATTGTAATGACACTATGCTTCCACTAGGGTGCATTCAATAGGTGCATTTGCTGGGACAGTGTTAAACCTATTGTATGGAAATGTTTTTCTGTTACAAAATTAGTTTCTTTCCCTTCTGGAACTCTTCCTGGTGAATTAATTTGTTTTTAATGTAAGGTTGTATTTATCTCATGCTGAGATGCCTTTATATATTGTATATTTTCACATCGATATACTTTTGCTTTTTTTTTTGTGAGATTTTTTGAATTATCAAAATGAAAAGATGTCAAATTGTGCACAATTTATTGACTCTTAACATATTTAATCTAGACGTTAATACATATGTTGACAACTTTTAGAGAGCTAGAAGATGAAATATTTAGTACTTCGAATGACATTTTACTTGTAGCCCCTTACCTTGATGGATTCTTGAGAGATTGAGTTCACAAAGTCACAGAACTCTATCTCGCCTTGCTGAGGATGAACAATTTACGACAAATTGTATGAAAGGTACTGGCAGTTATGTTTGTTTTTTGGGTTGGACGATGAAGCAAACCTTTAACTGTAACTGATGGAAATGACATGGCTTTCTGATTGGATGAAATGACCTCAAGACAGTTAGTTATTGGCAGGTGGATCATCCAATCACAGACCAGGTATTCATCTGAAAGTACCTGCCTTTTGCAAATGCTTTCTTTGAAAAACATCTGAACTTAAAAGTGGACTTTTGGCTATTTTTAAGATAGAATTCCATGTAGCAACTCTTTTTATTGTGGTAGTTTGGCATTTTTGTATTGGAGTATTCCCATGAGTGGCAAAGAGTATAAAAAACAATAGATCAAACTGAGGTCAAGGTCAAACAAATTGCATTTTTTAAAATTTGTATGTTGGATTTTTTTATTCTGCTAAGGTATCTGGACAACAAAAATGCTATAGTTGCAATCCGAATGCGGTTGCTGTGTACATGTATAGTCAAAAGTTCAGAGGTGACCATTAGCAGCCCAACATTTCTCTTCATAATCAAACAAAACTCACCAGAAGCTCATCTTAAACAAAACTTTAAGTATCAGTTCAGCTATGGCCGAATCTCTGACCCACGACTCCTGACAAATCCAGAGTTATTTTAGACTTTGGGTAACTCAATATGTCACAGCCCATAAGGAAAAGGGGGTTAATTGTATCTGCTTGACCCCTAACGTTTCTACTGCTCTATTCCGTCCAAACTTGCCCACAAAGTTATCCATATCAGTGTCTCACACGCCCACTCAGGCCACAATGTGTGATCCAGTCTGTATGCTTATCTGAAAAATAATTAATCTGAATGAACAGCCAGCCAAAGATAAAAAAAAACAAAAAAAACAACTCTTAAATACTAGTCAGAAATTGCCTGTGACCTTTTGTTAGCACAACAGCGAACCTCCCTTGGAGTTTTCTGTAAATCAGCTCCAAATGAGAAAGTTTGTCTCGACACTCGATGGACGTTGTTAACAAGATCCACCGCATCCTTCAGTCTTACCCCAGATTACACCTCTTTTTGCTTTTAACTTTCTATTTTTAAGAGTTCAAAAGGAGCCATCTGTATTTGACAGGCTGTTTATTTGTTCTGTTGCTAGAAACGATAGTTGAAGCACATTTGCGCCATACCTCGTAACAGACTTTGATTTCTGCTTCTTCATGATGCCAGTCTTTTATCATTTTCGATCCTATGTTGGGGTTCAGAACACAGTGAGAATTCAACCACAAATGACTCCTCTTGTACATTATGACCTATTATTATTCCACACCTCATATTATTCCACATGTACATTCCATATTCCACGTCCGGTTCTTTACTATTAGCAGATGGAGCTAAATGTTACAGCTTTTATGTACTTTTTGCAGAGCCCTCAAGCTGTGTGTTTAGATTACTTCACCTACTTTGCACGGCTTTTGGTTTATGATTGGCTCAATGTCAGGCCTATGAATCCATTGGTCAGAACTGATCATGTGACACATTGTGGATGGTGGACAGTGGTTAGATCACAAGACTGCATTTGTAAAGGTCAGAGTACGCCAGGATTTACATCTGGGGAAGGAAATATTTTTATTTTTTTCCACAACTGTCATTTTCATCACTTTTTGGGGTCACATGACCTACGTGATGGAAATGACATTGACAATTTTGCATCATATTCAGTAATTTATCATTTGCCAAAACAGCCAGACCCAAAAAAAAATTATTTTTTTTTTTTTTTGTGCCAAAAGTGTACATTTTTCAACAAAGAAGTTGGGGACATATCATTTCCATCACACAATGCACTTTCCATCAAGCATATGACCTCTGCCCTGAAAATAATCAAATAATATCTTATTAAAAGGTATTCTATAATAATAAAATGAGAAAACTATTGTTACAATCATTTCAATTATCCGAGAAAAACTCTTTTTTTTGTAAGAAATTGATTCAAAACTTCACTTAGTGCTCAATAACTAATTATCACTCTAACAACAGAAACAAATATTGTTTTTAATCACTTAAAAAAACTTTTCAATACAGTTGTGTTTGACTTTTTGTAAAATAGTTCAAAATCATAAAATGTGTTTATATTTACTTTATAAAACGCATTTAATAGAGTGCAATGGAAATTATGATTTTCTTTGACTATGGTGATAAAATGTAAATATATTTGCTTAAAAGTTATCCTACATAGATGTTGACCTTAAACATATTCATATACCTATATAAATATAGACAAATTTTCAATGCCAAATATCTCTCTATTTGAAGAATAACCCATTTACAGGATAATCTGTGTTCAGCTTATCTTCCCCTGTCGAAATGCACATGCAGCCCATGTATTTTATTTATTTATTTATTTTTTCACATAAAATAAAATGTTTACGATTTACAATTAAAATAATTGGTCCAAGTCCTGCTCAGAGTCAAAGCCAAGCAGTGGAATATCTAGTCAGCGCTGTAAGCAGACAGAAGCAGGCAGTTTAATAACACAAGATCAGACAATAAGTCTCAATAAATACGTGTGAATAATAACTAATTCCCTGGAAATGTCAGCACAATAAGGCAGCAGCTGTTTGAAAAGGCTGTTAAATAGGAACATGACATCTTGAGGGATTATTGGACAGCTTTATTATTTGGTAAAGGATACAGGCCTTTAACACAGAATGCTTCCGATGACTGTGCGGCAACAGAGTATTTTGGAAAATGTCAAATATCCCTCACTTCTTTACAATATATTTAGCTCCAAATCTTCTGTGAACATTCATTTGTGTCTCCTTATCCCGAAAACAAGAACGCAAAAGTGTTTCGTCATGTGCCGTGTCAATGTGACTTCACACCGAGCGGCGCCATTGAAAATGAATTGTAAATGATGGAAAATGTGACTTTGACACTAATCCAGGATGATTTCCTGAGGATAAGGATATATTTATGGGGAGGAATTTGCAACGCTGCCTGAATTTCAAACTCAATCAAATGAAAAAGTTAAGACAGGCATTGTCTGAGCTGTTTTTAGTGCACAAAGTCTTCTATTGGAACTGGAACAGCTCAAAGATGTTCACAGGGATAACGTCAGGATTCGTCTGAATAAATAATATGACGATGACCTTCCGACTGTCTCTTTCTGGAGACTTTGATGGCTCTTTATTCGTACTGTAACCTTATGAAGCAGTCGTGGAGTGTATTCACTTCACAAATGTTTTCTGCTTAGTTGCAAGGCTCACAGCTGATTTTTTTGTTTGTTTCTGGTGGATTTATAAAGCACTGAGTGATTGATCTTAAGTCTGTTGCAGTGGCTCTGTGTGATTAACTCAGACAAATAAACTCAGCAAAAAACTCAGCAAGCAACAAAGCATGCACCTTATTAGTGTTCCTCATATTTAGGTTAAAAACAACAGTATGTCTCGGTAGAAAAGCCAGGTAAATTTTGTAAAGCAACCAAACTAGATTCTCTAGACAAAAAGACATTGAACACAGCTTAAGAGACCATTTACATGACAACAAATTCCGACCAAAACACTGATTTTGTTGCTATTTGGCCATTCGTTTACACAAAGATGACTTTCTCACTCCACCAAAGTGCAAACTTCTCAATCAGTTCTAGGTAGTTTCTTTTGTTGCACCACCCAAGGCAACATAGCATACTACAGTGTTCTTAACAGCTGAGTGTATCCTTATGAATACAGATTTGTGTGATTAGGCCAACATTTGCGTTTTGGTGAAGCTAAAGCTTTTATGCAACTTAGCAGAAGCCATGCACTGAATTGCATTGTCTCTTAGCCATTTTTCTTGCATCAGTCCTGTTTAGCAGCTAAGAATGAGTGTCTCTGTTTACATTTGGATCTCTAAAATTAATAATGACTACTAAGAGGAGCCATTATTGTGTAAAGTGTGTAGCTTTTTCTTATTTCCCCCATTCATCTGTTTCAACTCTTACACTGAAGTCACAACGTTAATAGTCAGTCTACTTAGGTAAAAGTACAGATAAAGAGGTAGAAAGTAAAAGTATGACAATAAAACGATTACTTAAGTGAAAGTATTAAAGTTCTTGCTTTTAAATGTACTTTAAAGCGTACAAGTAAAAGTATTTGACTCAATCACAATACGACCAATTAAGGTGAAGTTCAGTAAAGCTACTCGTATAATGCCGCGTTCATGTGTGCTTTGTAAAACTCAGCGCTATGAGTTTAGGTACACATTTACAACAATTTTAAAAACTCAAATTTACTTGTATTTGTAAAGCTACTGGAAAAATGTGTTCGAGTTGAAAGTAGAGATATTTGCTCTAAAATGTAGTGAAGTAAAAGTCAAAGTGTCGCCTTTTAAATCTACTTAAACACAGTACAGATACTTAAAATGGTATTTAAGTGCAGTAACAGAGTATTTTTACTTGGTTACATTCCACCACTGTTAATAGTAATCGAGCATGTGCTGCAAAAACAACTTTCAAGGCATTTAATAGTCTTAATCAAGGATTTGTTTTTGTTGTTATGTGTCTGTCCTAAAAACTAAATGAGTGTGCAACCCGCTGCTAATTAGCATTGAGCAGGGCAATTACAAAAGGGATTTCTGGCACTTGGTTGGAATGAAGTTGGAATAGATTCCTTAGATTCTCCTTTTGCACAACATTTCAAGAATTCTGTGAGCAGAATTTGGAGTCCGACTTTTCCTAACATTAGTCAGCAGTTTAGCGAAAAGATAATGTGCAGCTAATATATTTCGTTTTGCACCAGTCGTTCTTTACACTCCCTTCGTTTTTGAATGATGCACCATAGATTGAAACTAGACACAGACAGCCCTTGCATTTTGCCGACGAAACGGATGCATTTAGAACAAATTGATGATTATTGCTTCACTTTATTGTTCTTAAGAGCAACATGAGCCTCCTGAGCCAAAGTAAGTGTCAAATTTCCGTGTAATAAATGTACGTACAAGACATTTACTGTTCTAATTGCATGTCAAGGATGAACATTATTCATCGGAGACAATAACAACATGTATTGACTCAGGAATCTATGCGCACATCAAGAATGATAAATGTATTTTTCATGTTTTTTTTTGTTTTTTTCCCCCCTGTCTCCAGTGTTGAGTGAAATTTACCCACCGTTGCTGTTATGATTCATCGGGGGAAATCAATCAGGAGAGCTTAATCGTCTTTTCGAAGAGTACTAGTCAGAGCGCCGCGGTGCTATTACCTCCATTGTTCTGCTTTATCTCAGAGGTGTCTTCATCAGCATATTCAATAACAGGTGTTGCTTGTAGTGGATTAATTACGGTTCTCGGTGGAAAAGCGGGGGAAATTGTGAGGAAAAGAAATGCGTAACACAGACCGTCATTTTTCAGTCAATACAAAAGGAAAATGTTGTAAGTTGTAATATATATAGTTTAGGCTGTTTTGATAGAGACAGCAAAAGCTACATTTTCTCACCCAGTGGTAAAAATACTCTGTTCTAAAAAAAACATACGTGTGTCTCCCGCTGGTGTGTTGGTTTTGTGTTGATTCAGTACTAAATGAGCCTGACACCTAAACTGCCAGTGCCTCCTGCGGGAGCTCCCGGCACAATAGGTGCTTTGGCAGCAATCCACGTTTTTCCACAAGTGTGAGCTCTGCGTGGGACTGTTTAACACACTTGTATCTTCAGACTCTCATGGTGTCTGCCTATGCTCCCGAAAGTGACTGGGTTTAACAAAATAAATAAATAAATATTTATGTGATTAACACAACAATTCTGCCCAATTCACTTCTATTAAGTTTTTATTTTTAGGTAGTTCACAGCTGCTTCAAATGCATTAGGATCTTTTTCTTTAAAAAAAACATCAAACTGTAAAATATATTGTGTTGTTTTATGTTTTTCTCTATTTTTCTTGTGATTTAAATTACGTCTTAAACAGTGCATTTGAAGTTTCAGCTGTTTGTATTCTATATTGATATGTAACATGTCAACCTTACACCAGTCATATTATTCCATTTCCACTGTTAAACTGTAAAATGAGCTGCTAAAGAGACAATACATTCACTCAGGAAAAGCCGTGTAGCCTTTCTCTGTTAATACTTTTCTTTTTTGAGCTGTTTCTCTGTGTTAAAAGACATATTTAATCCTGAAAATACACTTTATTGGCAGCTATTAAACTTCCTTGGAATGTCATAGGACAAACCGGTGTCGACCAATAGGAGCGCTCCTTTTTTGAGCATGTGATTGACACAGCTTTTCCGTTCCTGATTAGTGGTTTTCATGTATTCAAATCCTTTATCATGAACAGTAGATGGCATCATAAAGCCTATTTATTCACAAATTATTATTTTTTACAATTTACTATTTTTTTTTCTTTTTTTTGTCTTTAAAGGCAAACTCCAGCCGATATAGCTGTTTGCACATGCTAAACATGTCTTCCAGAGACTTTATCCTTTTAAGTGCATTAACTGGTACAGACTTGTGCTACATTTGTTTTCTGATTAATTGAGATTTGTTCTGTTGGTGATGGGGCGAAAATGGAGCAACTGGGATCTGTTCATTTATCTCCCTCTTTAATAAAGGCTTATGGAGACTACATAAGGACCAATTTGCTTATTAAAGAGAACAACTGCTAGCTCCCTAGAGCACAAGCCTGCCAGCAAGAAACCCAAACATCCCCACTGATCTGAGGAGGCGCAGGAGTGAAGCATCGAGCGGCAACAAGCTACATTAGATCTTTTATCAGTCTGTAAAATAAGTAAGAGCACTGTTCTTTTAATTTGTGTGCTGCGTGAGTGCTGGTGCGACTAGAGGAAGGAAGGAGCTGATCAGGAAGGCAGCGTGTTGTTGGACTGGAACTGGACAGCTTAGAATCTGTGGCATAGAATAGAATGGTTGATAAATCCATCTTTGACAAAGCCAAGTAGACAAAGTTTTCTTTATCACCTGCTTAAGACTCTACAATAAATCCTTAGTCCTGCTGTTACAAGTTCAACACCATGCTAGTGCTAAGAGTTTGGCGGCAACCTCCTGTAAATTACAAAAAAAAAAAAAATCAGGCAGAATAAGAAGAGACTACTCACAGCAGAAAGCCATCATGCTTTTTTAATGCTGTGTAGGAAAAAAAAACCTAGGTGTTCTCTCTTGGTCCAGACATCCGACAGTCCATTTAGCCCAATCTCCTACTCCATCTCCGCTGCAGCAGCTAATCACGGCCAAATCAGACGAGTGGAGCTGAGCGTGTCATTAGCGCCGCGGCTATATTTACATGCGCTAATCTGGTTATTGTCCTCTGTCTGATTACGTGAATAAACCCATTACACTGTTTACAAGCGTTGTGCAGAAGTATCCCGTTAATAAATCTATCCTTATCCAATCTGCCATTTTCTAATTGATTGGATGCAATAATTGCATACCTGCTAAGTGATGTTAGTCATTTAACCTACAGCTCGTCTAATTGGGTGTAATTTTGCGGATGGTGTGGCATATTCTACTTCCGTGGACAACCTGCCGCTCATAAATATGGATGGTATCTTCTGACTGATTAACCTCTTGGGATTGTTTGAGCGGAGCAATAATGGAAATGATAAAACATGTATCTTTGAGCGTGTATATGTGAATCTGTAAATATTTATGTGTGATTATATGTGCAGCCCTGTGTTTTAAAGTTGAAATCAATCTTTTTACGGTGCGCTGTGAAATAAAGTCTTGAATAATGTGTCTCATTTGTGGCGTTGTAGCATGTAATTAAAGCATTTCACTTAAACTGTTATAAAAGCTGTTAAGGAACTTGGAAATGCAGCATATAGCTTTAATTAGAATTGATAATGAACTTGACATTTAGAGTCGTATGTTTGATATAACATGCATTATTGTTTTCATAGAACCAGCCTTTGTCTTTTTCATTATTTATTTTGCTGTTGAGTATAAAAAATGGATGAACAGGGCTTTGTTGGTTTGTTAACGCTGTTTTCTTACAGTTTCTTACCTGCCGTCTGTGTGTTTCCAAGCCTCTCTGCTATCAACATGCTCTGCTAATTCATATAGGCCTACTCTATTGGATCTGTTAGTCATACATGGTTTCATAAAACTGTTACAAGGAAATAAATTCATGGTTACATGTAGTCTAAAGACCCTTTTACACATACAGTCTTTCCCAGCAATGTTCTTGCATTTTACCAGAACAGTTTGATGTGTGAAAAGAGCCAAAAGTGATTCCCAGTAAATTTGTTCTGGTCATTTACAAATGGAACGTATTTGCATGATTACATCGGAAAATAATCTACAATTTAAATGCACCAAAAAGAGACAATAAAAGAGTAAGAATATAAGAGTCTTTAGAGGAGTCTAAATCCATTACATCCAGCTTTGGTTGACCTTCTTCTTCATGTTGACTTTGGCAGTTTAGACGCTTATTATCACATTACTGCCCCCAACAGGTTGTTTTAGGAACTTGGATTCTCAACGTTGCTGGGTCAAGTGTGAAGGTGTTATGGTAATGATCTGGTAACAATGTGCATGTGTGAATGGTGAAAACTACTGGTGCTGCTGGTAATGTGTTCCAGGTAATTTACTGGGAACCAATAATTCTAACATTTTTTTTTTATTATTATTTTATTTTCACATAATAACTACAGAAGTTTACAGAAAATAAAATGACAGAAAAGTGATGGAGTGTGACAGAAACCCAAAAGGGCTTATCCTTTAGGCCACACCCCCAAAACCAAATACATTTTTAGTTTAAATTGTGGGAAAACAAAAACTTCAATTTATTTCACCGCATTAAATATTTTTCCAGTTTTTTATTTTTATTTATTTATTTATTTATTTTTTACAATAATAAAACAAATCAAAAGTTTCTATATGTACATAATCTTTTTTATTTTGATTACCACCCTATGATTATACAATACCACAGATTATTATTTTTATTTTTAATTAAAAAATTCTTTGAGATACTTTTTACTCTTTGGTATTGAAGTTTTCATATAATGACCATACTTATTCCATAATTTAACTCCACGATATCGAAAAGAAAATTGCACCTGGGATTTTTTGCTTAATGGAAGATAAAGAGTCATGGCTTGTTTAGTATTAAAATAATGAACTTGGCATTTTGTAATAAAGTAAGTACTAAAATTATGAGGAGATTTGCCCTGTTTTATCATAGAAACCAAACTACATATTTGATATATATTAATGTCATAAATGTTTAATAGCTGTAATTTAGAGATTACATTCTAACAGTTGATTATGTACATGAATTTAGGCCTAAAAGTAGTTAATGGAGGATACTTGTGCAGAGAAGTGATGAATGTGAAGTGATAAGGCTGCTTTTGGTGGTTTGGTCTATAGACTGTGTTACTGTTTAACAACCTGAGCCGTGTGAGTATTATGAAGCCTCCAATACATTTTCAATGGATAAAATGGCATTAGCCACCAAAATATGCAGAGACTAGACGGATTTGGCATATCACAGACAACAGACTAAATGTGTGTGCTGTCAGTGAGTGGGTAAAATGCACATCACCAACCAAAAAAACAGCTAATACACTCAAACACAACTGGGGCCTTGAAAATAGAAATTAAGGAGGAAATAGGTAAACAAGTAGGTTTAAATAAATGGTTTTGTGCTCAGAATAAGATGTGCATTATGTTAAGATCCACAGAGGAATAGACTCCGTGATAATGCCTTTAATGCAGCATTTAACACTCTTATGTCTGTCTGGTTGTTAGTCCGTAGATACATGGTGTTCATTAAGTCTATGGTTGTGTTTGTTTACATGAGTTTGGTCGTTTAGTGCTGACTCCACCTGTTTTATGTCTCAGCTCCACAGAGAAACCCAGGGTTAACTCAACAACTCGATAACCCGTTGTGCGATACTGCTTATCCAGACTGAGACTGTTAGGTTTCCGTTTTGTTTGCATGGCTCATATAAACAAATAGGAAATACTGCGGCTTTTCTTGCTGTGTTGTGTATCATTTTTCACGATGTCAAAAGATGAGTCGTTGGTTTTGTTTGTTTGTTTGAACGAATGTTTTTCTAAAATGACAGAAACCTAACAGTTTCATTTTCTGAATGGCTCTTTTCAATGCATTATTATTTTGTTTTGCTGTAAAACAAATAAAAAGCCCTTTATGGCCTTGAATACACCGAACTAACCCTGTAAAAAAAAAAACAACTCTGGCAGCTGTCTACCATTCAGGGAACAAAGCATGGACCCCTTTTCCTTGACAGCTACAATTTAAAACTAAATAAAACATGTAATGTAGACGTTCTTGTGTTCTCATTTTTCAGCATCAAATTAAAGCGCCGGTGCACGCACACACATACAGATTACCTGACCTTAAACATAAATGTTACATAACTGCAAATGGCTGCATTATGAAACTGGGAGGCAAAAAGTCTCCCGAGTGAGCCAGAGATTTGTCTGCTGTAATGTATCAGGAGACATATTACCTCAGGGAGCGTCGCCCTACCAGGCCAGCTATCATAAATAATGCAGCAAAAATACATCATGGCGGTGTTTCTCTTTATCCAACATGTGTAGCTGTCAACTTTGATCAATACGATAACACTAAAGGCAATGGTATATAAACACAAGCCTTTTTATGTTTATGCATGTTGTTGAACCCAAAAAACACACTGAGATGCAAAACAATCAAGCCTCTGAGGAGAACCAAATCTGTAAGGTTGACCAAAACTACACGAGGCGATGGATTTATCAAACAACCGGGCAAAGGATTCTTATTAAACAATCTTATTCTCCATGGTTCTCTCCGAAAGATTTCTAAATACCAATTTAAGTGAAGTATACTCTTTATTCACTGTGTGTCCACCCCGCTCAGCAGCGCCGCATTCCATAACACAGAAAATGTAATAAGCTGCAAATTTGAAATTTAAATGACTTTTCCCTCATCTCTCATCACACCGGTGTAGTGATCTAAGAACCCACCCATCAATTTGGACTGTCAGATCAAAAAGGTTTTCATTTGCATCGGCTCATATGAATTTTCATTTCACATATGGAGTTTTCATTGTGGGGGGAACGTGATGAGATGTGTGAATAATTAAAACAATTTGGAGCGACTCTCAGCTGAAATTCTTCTTGGTTTATTTATAGGTGCATGACTGAAAAGAGTTTAGAATATCTGTGTCTTTTTAAGTTAAGTCTCATATTTTGTAAATGTTCTATTGGATACTTTTGGATTTGGAGCTAATTTATTCCCTAAAGTAGGCATGTGTCAGAATGCTCCCAGTTTGGAGGTGAAGAAGAGAGCAATGCCACAGAGACTAAACCATATACGGCTGTAAACTGGGCCAAATTCTGCTTATTTTTTAAATGTTTTTAATAAACATTTATAACAGCAAACCACTTTTACTTAAATATGTGTCCCAAAGAGAATATTTCAGCAAAGTATGGCTCAAATTTTGCTCTGCGGGGATAATGAGGTACCTGTTCTGTTCTGTCCAATCACAAACAACCAGGAAGTACCTACCCTTTCCATATTTGGATGTTGTGTTTGTTTATTTGTTGCATCTTGCAATTATCTTTTTGTGATAAATGTTTATGTTTTGCATTTTGTTGTTTTCTGTTTTTAGATTTTTTTGTTGATTTTTTTTTGTGTGTTTCTTTGTTTGTTTTCGCTTTTTTTTTAATTTGTTTTTGTGTTTCTTTATTTTTTTTAATTTTTTTTTTCAGTTTTTCTTGATTTGTTTTGAATTTTTTTTTCCCCCTTTTTGTTTCTCAATAAGTTTTTATGCTTTTCCATTTGTTTTTGTATTTTCTGATTGGCTGTAGTGTTTCCTGATCCGTTTCTTTTTTTTATATGATTTGTTTTGTGTTTTACCATATATTTTTGTGTTTCTTGAATTGTTTTTGTGTTTTACTTTTTATGTTTTCTGATTTCTTGTTGTCACTTCATAAGTTACCTTTCCCTTTAAGTATCTCATAACCCCCCTTTTTACAAAATACTTGACTATCCCTTTAAGGCATACTCTCACCCCATCAGTTCTGTTTGAGCTGAGGTTTCTGTAGATATTAATAATTCCCTCAGTTCTAATAAGAATATTACAGCCTGCATTATGGCTTCTCAAATGGCCAGTCTAATATTTCCTCTCTCTATAATTTTCTTGTGCGCTGTATGCGGCCAGCCTCTGTCTGAAAACCGCATGTGTGATTAGCATCAGTAAAGTCAGCACAACTCTGTGAATTAGAACCCCGCTGCCATCAATAACGTCCAGAGAGAAAGATGAAACCGCGAGTCGGCCCTGCTCCTCGCGCTGCGGCCCCAGAGATCGCCGGCGCCCAAGGCTCCAAGGGCTTTCTCCGAGGCGTCTTTTTGATGTAAAAGTCAAGGAGCGCTCTCTGTATTCCGTCGGCCTGACCACGCTGTAATAACCTATGATCACACATCTATTACTCACTTCTTAGAAACGGGCTCGCGGAGCATAGTCATTTGCCATTTTAAATTGATCTGTTCTTTTGGTTCCTGCGCTGATATGGCAACATCTCTCCATTTCCAAAGGCGCTACGCAACGGTCAATAAATTAAACATGGGCCTTTTTCGAGGTGTATCGGAGCTCAAAGGATGAAGGTCAGAGGCAATGCTTCAAATGTTATTTCCACATGAGCTTAGATGAAGGGACAGGAACAGTGATTAAAAAACTAACTTAAAAAAAAAAAAAAAAACAGTACAAGGGCTTCCAGACATACAGCAGTTAATACAGTGTTTCTTACTTTTCTGTTTGGTCTTGTTTCAGTCCAAACACCTCACTTTTACTCCAAGATCACCACGAAGAGGTGCTTATAATCAAGTACGAGCAGGTCTGGCAATAGTTTAGATGTTTTGACTAAATACAGGAAGTAAACAAATGAAAATGAGAAAATAAAGGAAAGAAAAAAAGGAAAGCAGATCAAAACTACATAAGACATCCTGATTATATTGTTTTAAACTTTGTCTGGTCGTATTTTCTGGTGACAAATAGAAAATGTTGATTCATTTTCCTTGATAAAACTGTAAAATGAGCCTCTGAAGTAGTCCTGTCTTTATCTGGCAACGGGATTAAGACACCAGGTAACTTTATTGTCACCTGAAGCCGAACAAGACGACTCGAGCATAAATTGAACAGTTCAACGTTGCAGAAAATCCATAGTGTGTTAGTCGTGCGAGCAGATTTAAATGCACAACAAGAATGTGTCACATTGATGTTTATTTACGCAAATCAGCCACGTCCTTTGTAAGTTTAGAATTCATGTAGCACTTCATCAGCTTCAGTTATTAGTTGTATCCTGTTAAATGAGCTAGAAAATACTAGCTTAGTTAGCTCCTGCAAGCAGCTCTCATTTAACATCCCAGAATGCTCTAAATGAGAAATTTCTGTGCAGTTGCCCAAAATCAAGCAGTTTCTTTATCCTTTAATAAATATAATCATTTGTAGTCATCATTTGTTTGCATCAATAGCTTTCATTCGATCTTAACTGTGTAAAAACTGCAATATGTGCTGCACTGTGCATCATAGGAATTATGTTTTTCGAGCTATTTGAGGTCAAGGTCGAACCTGGTTCAGTGTGCAGCGGGTTAAACTTATGCTTAATACAGTCATTCACACATTACCAAAGCAATAAGGTAACATGGTATTTTTGCTTAAGGTTATAATCCCATCAGAATGTGATCTGGGCCCATGCCTGCGGTACATTATTAGAGTCATTTCTCCGGTGATTCTAAAGGCTCATTTGCATTCCCTTGCAGCTGAAGGGTGGATTTTAAATGCAGCTCAGTGCGAGGTGTCAGAGAGGACTGTGGAATAATGTCGAAGTTCCTCTGGGCGAGCTCTCTCCCACTTGTGTCCCTTTCCTGCCCAAACATTTTAGCGTCATCCTGTAGCGCGCCGAGACAGAGAGAGCCCAGAGAGCCCTTTGGAATACATTTGGCTGCGGTAACAAATTAGATTACTCTATTTATCTACTGGCTGCTTTACCTGCTCTCTTGTCTCAGCGGGAGGCCACAGTTGTGTCACCGCTGTCTCCTTTGCTACTTCCCTTTCGGACTGAAACGTCGGCGCCCATCAGAATCACCGCTGCTCAAAGCCGAGCGGGGAAGCACGCCGGGAGATTAGCATCTTGTGGACACATCATGAATATATTCAACGCGCCGAGAAAGCCTGCGACCCAGCTGTTATAAGAACATTTGATATTACCGTCCTCCACATGTGAAGCAATAATTGTGCGAATGAAAGCAATGCATATCATATTTCCGTGTCTTTTTTTGTCACGCCGACACCGGGGGTTGTAATAATGCTACATTTTGCGGCACGGAGGTAATGTTCTGAGGCTGGCTGTCAATATTCTCTCATGCCCTGTTGTTATAATGTACAATAAGTGAGTCGCAGGTGCGTCCTTCTACAAAAGACGCTTCATGCTGAGCTCAATTGCTTATTGAACCTGATGACACAGAAATCTCAGAAACCATATTAATATGACATTAAAGAGGGCTTTGGATGCTGCTAAACTAACCGTACCTGCTTAGTACCTCAGTTAAAAAGAGGCCCTTTTCCAGATGTGATATAATACGTTGGCTGAAGGACAAAGGGATGAAGCAATTCTTTTGACGAATGAATGAATGAAACCTTTTTTGCCCCGAGGGGAATGTGTCTTGCACCATGAGCTTAAAAAAAAACAGACAGGACACAGTGGATACATCAAAATTGTTAAAAGGCACAGCAAGACAATAAATACAAGAACCTGCGTCCTAAAGGTAACAGTTCATACTCCGACCACAAGGGGGCGATGTGAGTCAAAAACAATCTTTTCAGCCAGATTCACTGTGTCAAAAATGAAATACTGTCCATGCTAGTAGCAGTGATCTTGTTTTTGTTTGTTTTTATTATTGTAAGCGGTTGTTTTTTGTCGTGTTTAGTTCTTATCACAAGGTTACTTTATTCAATGCATTTTTTTTATAGTCATAATATAGAAAATGTAGCGTCTCTGCTAAAAATGGTGCATGGAGACAATCATTTGTGGTCTCATGATAGGTGAAAAAAATGAAGAGGAAAAGAATACCAATAAAATATGCATTACTTCACTTCATTGTGGTGCTAATATAACAGCATTACAAAAGAACTGTCACTAAAGTGCATAGAGTTTTGGTTATATCTTATTTTAAATAATGGTTTTAACGGGGTTTCTATTCCAGGATTTTCCATCAAATGTTTATGTAAAAGGGGGCGGGTCCAGAGGCAATTTATTCTGCGCATGTTGTTAGCAGCCCCTGAATTCTGACTCGTCGTACGTCAGAGTTAGTTTCATCTGCGTCCATTCGTTCCGCTCCCCAGAAATCAAACTTGAATCGACTGTGATGAGACTAATTCTTTGTATAGAATAGAAAAACATTCAGGCTAATACGCTAGTTCTAGGCTAGTGCTTATGAGCATTACCAGATTTTACTTCTTGGCCATAGTCCTGGTGGATAGGCTCAAATGGGAATGTGCAGAAATAGAAAAAACAGAAACACTTTGACCTCTATTCACTATTTTGTTTCTTCCCAATTGGGACAGCCACAGGACGTGACTTGGCCTTTTCATAGTTGAGTTTATTTGCCATTTTGCAGAAAGAAACCCAAATTGGAAATCGGTTTCAAGGAGCTGAACACACAATAAAACATGTACACAGTGAGGGATTAAAACACTTCACATTTCTGTCAGTAATACACATTCTTGGCAAAAGAGCTCTCTCATTATTCACTCTTTGTCGTTTACAAAGCTGTTAAGTGCACCGCGTTGTAGTCCGTTTCAGTCATTCGAGCTCAAACTGTCCATACTGTAGAACCGGAGCAGATGATTACCTTACATGCTGTTAACAGGATGTGAGAGCGCCAGGAGTGGAAGGTAAAAAAGATAAGAGCGGTGCCAGCTATCTTTCCCCCACACAGTCTGCTCTTTCATACGACACTCACAGGCCGTCGTTATTGCTCATGAAGGCCCTCCGGCAATGGGGGGGGGGGCTTAATTCAAGTAAACAAGTGACTTCAAAGCCACAAAGGTGTCGCAGTAAATCCAAATTAATTAATTTCCTTATCTGTTAATTGCACCGTGTGTCATTAAAGATGGTTGGAGTGAATAATTGCTTGTTCTTTCATTTGCCTCGCGCACATTCGCTGTGGCATTTTGCTTCAATAAGAACGAACCAGATGGAGGTTTCAGGCTTTGACATAGAAGAAAGGCTTGTTATTTTGCAGCTTTGTCGGCACTCATTATTGAACATGTGTGTTATTGGTTATGATGAGGGGTTGCTTAGATACCACCACCAGGTATCGGCCGTCAGTTTTATTACATTCAAAAAATAAATCAACAAATGTATAGGGATAGAAACGCATCATAGAAATGTCAAATGTATGGATTTGAACAGGTTTTAGTTGGATGTGAACAGGTTTGAGATGGATTTAAACAGGTTTTAGTTGGATTTGAACAGGTTTTAGATGGATGTGAACAGGTTTAAGTTGGATTTGAACAGATTTTAGTTGGATTTAAACAAGTTTTAGTTAGATTTGAACAGATTTTGATGGATGTGAACAGGTTTTAGTTAGATTTGAACAGGTTTTAGATGGATGTGAACAGGTTTAAGTTAGATTTGAACAGATTTTAGATGGATGTGGACAGGTTTTAGTTGGATTTGAACAGGTTTAAGTTGGATTTGAACAGGTTTTAGATGGATGTGAACAGGTTATAGTTGTATGTGAACAGGTTTAAGATGGATTTAAACAGGTTTTAGTTGGATTTGAACAGATTTTGATGGATGTGAACAGGTTCTAATTGGATGTGAACAGGTTTTAGTTGGATTTGAACATATTTTGATGGATGTGAACAGGTTTTAATTGGATTTGAACAGATTTTAGATGGATGTGAACAGGTTTAAGTTAGATTTGAACAGATTTTAGATGGATGTGGACAGGTTTTAGTTGGATTTGAACAGGTTTAAGTTGGATTTGAACAGGTTTTAGATGGATGTGAACAGGTTATAGTTGTATGTGAACAGGTTTTAGTTAGATTTGAACAGGTTTTAGTTACATTTGAACAGGTTTTAGTTACATTTGAACAGGTTTTAGATGGATGTGAACTCCATGATAGTAAAGTCTAGATAATGTCTTAGGTCTTTTTTTTTTTTTTCCAAATATGATTCATTATTACAATTACAATTAAACAGCTCTTTTTTAACAATCAATCAGTGCAATAAAAACAATAATAATCTTCATGATCTTGATACAAAAAAGCAGAGTCACTAAATTCAACCAGAAATAATGCCACTCTCTACAAATCTGACCCCACCTTTCCAACAGAGATGAAGATGTACCACTATCCACCAAAATGATATTTCAAACAATATCCCAAAGGCCACTGCCCAAACATTGCTACATTACGCTTTAGGCTAGCAACTCGTTTGTATTTGTTCTTGTATTTGATCTGACAAATAGTGCATCCCTATTTATAACGCTCACTGCTGATAAAACAACTTGGCGCAGTCTCCTCCTGAGGATACCACCGCAGTCGCCAGATAAGGCCTTATCTCGTCTTAAACAACTCCACAAAAGGTTATCGCCGTTATTGTACGTAACGCGAGTTCAAGTTACTCTCGCTGAAATATGGCGACAATTACCCGGCTTCGTGGCATCCCAATAGGCAGCCAGATACTTAATAGGCCCGGACGTGGCTGAATGATGTCGCGGGGGTAAAGCCTTTGCACGACATCCAATGACTGTCACCGCCTCTGTTGACCTAATTCAATTTTCTTTTCAATTACCTGTAGTATATTACCATCAGAGGCGATGGTATTGTGGTATAAATCACCCGAGTGGACCCTGTGGTTACAGCGGACAGGCACCCCGCCGTGTGATGTAGAGCCTTGGACTGTCTGGCCCCTGTCTCTCTTAAATATATTTTAGATTACCGCCAAACAGTCCCCGACACACATTTTAGCAGCGAGACTTGCGCCTCGGGCCTTTCATTGGAGCATAATGTGTAATTAAAGCCACTCAAGGTTAGACATGGACATAATAATAAAAGAAAAAAGCCTGATGAGGACTGGGATGTGAGGATTATCTTAAGGGGAGGTCTTATTAAGAAGCTGCAACATAGCGCTAGTAGATGTAGTACTTGTCTGAATCTGGCTCGGTGAAGGAATTGGGGAGGGGAGGTCCATCGACTGTTACAAACTCCCGCTGAGGTGAGAGCATGGATTTATTCAAGAGGGAGAAGCCGGGTTTGAAAACACCCCATAATCGATAAGAGTGGTTGATCCGTCGTGCATGAAAAGGGGAATTAGGCGGCGAGTGATGTGGAGCTGAAGGAATACAGTGAGCAGACGCTAAATGAAGTGTCATAGCGAGGAACGGGGGTTTGAACTGGAAAGAGACGCAGCGGGAGAGGTGTTTGCGGGTTTTATTGGCAGCTCAGTTCAAGCAGACGGAGGTGAGATGGTGTGGAGGGAAGTGTCGGTTCCAATGGAAACGTCACGCACAAAATCACTCCAGAAGTTCGACAAAAGTTAGCTCTTCGATGACTTCTTGCGTTTATTGCTGTAGATACTTGTTATAGAGTTATAAAATTACCCTTTTTCCACTTATTCCACTACAGTTACTCTTAAAGTCTGCTCCTCCGGTTTTTTGGGCATTACATTTACACTTCTTAGTTTGCGGCTGTATATTTCATACTGTGTTGAGCCAAGGCCATTAAATGTACATCTATGTACATTTGAAGTACACTCTAAGTTTGAACTATTGTAAATAGTGCAACTGAAGGCAAAAATCAACAAATCACAAATATAGAACATTACATTCTAAAATCCCTTATGACATGATGTCAAATGGGAATTAAGAATGTGATGTTGTCTTAAGAGATTCTAGAATCAGATGTTATCATAAGGGATTCTAGATTGTGATAATATCATAATGAATTTTACAATGCCTTGTTTTCATGAAGGATTCTAAAATGTAATGATACCATAAAGGATTTAAAAATGTGACAATGTCAAAAGGAATTCTAGAATGTAATGTTGTCATAAGGAATTTTAGTATGTCATGATGTTGTGAGGGATTCTAGAATGTCATGATGTTATAAAGGATTTAGAATATGATGTTATAAGTGATTCTCAAATGTAATGTTGTCAAAAAGAGATTCTAGAATGTTATTGTGTTGTCATAAGTCATTCTCAAATGTAATGTTGTCAAAAAGAGATTCTAGAATGTTATTGTGTTGTCATAAGTGATTCTCAAATGTAATGTTGTCAAAAAGAGATTCTAGAATGTTATTGTGTTGTCATAAGTGATTCTCAAATGTAATGTTGTCAGAAAGAGATTCTAGAATGTTACTGTGTTGTCATAAGTCATTCTCAAATGTAATGTTGTCAGAAAGAGATTCTAGAATGTTGTTGTGTTGTCATAAGTCATTCTCAAATGTAATGTTGTCAAAAAGAGATTCTAGAATGTTATTGTGTTGTCATAAGTCATTCTCAAATGTAATGTTGTCAGAAAGAGATTCTAGAATGTTATTGTGTTGTCATAAGTCATTCTCAAATGTAATGTTGTCAGAAAGAGATTCTAGAATGTTATTGTGTTGTCATAAGTCATTCTCAAATGTAATGTTGTCAAAAAGAGATTCTAGAATGTTATTGTGTTGTCATAAGTCATTCTCAAATGTAATGTTGTCAGAAAGAGATTCTAGAATGTTATGATGTTGTAAGAGATTCTATAATGTTGTGATTTAAGGGATTCTATAATGTTGTGATTTAAGGGATTCTATAATGTTGTGATTTAAGGGATTCTATAATGTTGTGATGTTGTAAGGGATTTATAATGTTGTGATTTAAGGGATTCTATAATGTTGTGATTTAAGGGATTCTATAATGTTGTGATGTTGTAAGAGATTCTATAATGTTATGATGTTGTAAGAGATTCTATAATGCTGTGATGTTGTAAGGGATTCTATAATGTTGTGATGTTGTAAGAGATTCTATAATGTTGTGATGTTGTAAGAGATTCTATAATGTTGTGATGTTGTAAGGGATTTATAATGTTATGATGTTGTAAGGGATTTATAATGTGATGATATCATACAACATGTCATTCTAAAATTCCTTCTGACACTATCACAATTAATAGTAAGACGCCTGTAACTAATCAGCTTAAATTTTTCTTGCAGCTTTCAGGATTTCTAATGCACTCTACATCTTTTTACATGTTTTTTTTCCACAGATTGACAGTTACTAATATGTTATTGACCACCTGTGCATTGCCAATATCAAACCTAATACTTTCTTCTGTTATATAGAGGATGGGAGAGTTATGTACGTCTTATGAAGGGCTGTGTGAAGTTCAGTTTTTGTGTTTTAGTCACGACCTCTTTAACTGAGACCAGAGAGAGCAAGTCAAGACCAAGACCATGTCAGACCGAAGACCGAATCAAGACCAGAACCAGTGTAAAATACAATGTAATAGATATAATTAAACAGTACAAAAAATCTGTCGAGACTCTTGGAGGTTAGTGTTTGGTGAAGGAGGCAGAATTAGAATGAGAGCTATGATTAAATATAAAATTAGGTTTTTATTTGTGATCTTGGTTGGTCCTGACATCCAAGACTGAGACAAGACTGAGTAAAAATGAGTTCGAGATCAAGACCAGGCCAAGACTTTTGGGATCGAGACCGTGACAAGATCAAGAACTTTACAAGACTGGTCCGTACAAATACATTTTGCTGAATCACAAACATTTTTTAAAGCATTTTAGGAATCCTTTTACATAAAAAAGCTACGGTATGTATTTGAAGACTGTGTGCTCTGTGACCTCCTGTGAACTTCTAACAATAATAACATTCATAACTGAAACATCTGATGATTCTTGCGAAATTGCACATCTTGACTTTAAATTGTTGGTCACACACTCCGCACAATGTGACAGGATCAAGGACCATCGAGCACACAGTTGTACAAAGACAGACTGCAACAGTGTCTGAAATATAGAACCAATATAAAATAAAATAATGTCCTTTACAGCGCCTTAGCAAGATCTCAAAAGTTGTCCCGAATTGTCATTTTTTGCATCAGGTGCACGTAAAAACTCAACTGTACTGTTTTTTTTAATATGGCTCACGTTTACGTATGGGGTTTACTTTTCCAAATGTCTTAAGGATGAATTGTATAGCTGTAAAAACTGCTTCATCTCAGCAGCAAAGACAGGTGTGTAACTATTAAATATGTAGAAGGAAGCAGCTGAAACATCTGTGCGGAGTGTTGTGTGTGAGAGTGTGTGTGTGTGTGGGAAAGGTTAGTGGGTTACACATTCACTTTTTGGGGGGCTAAGCTGCTTTGTGTCGTCTGGTTAATGAAATGAGATGGCTGGGTTGACTCAAAATTAACTCACTCATGCTCTTAATGAAGTTGATGGTTGGATGGTGTTCTTTTTTTTTTTTTATTGAGCCCTGTTTTTCCCCTGACAACCTGTGAATTGAGCTGCAGCAGTCGAAGCGTACTGTAAATTGCTTGTCGCTTCCTGAAACCTTTGTTTGGAGATGTTCACACCGAAGGAAGGAAGGCAGTGAGTGTGTCAGACTTTGATAATAAACTGTGAGTGATAAGCTGTGCATATACTTTAGAGATAATCACTGCATGTTGAACTATGGAGTACGTTCTTACACATAAAATATATAACTTCATGTTGTCATATTTGCTGTGGTGACATATGCTAACCTATCCTTTTTTCTTTTTTTTTTTTTAATTTGCAGACAATAGACAGCATAAAGACTAACAACTACAATACAAGTAGTGGTACAGTTATTCCATAATGTTTACATTATTGTTACATTACGACCATTGCCGTTACCCTATTTATTACTCATATTACCATTTTTTTTTTTTTCATTTCATCTTCTACCGCTTATCCCACTTTGTGGGGTCGCGGGTGGCTGGAGCCTATCCCAGCTGCTTTGGGCCTTAGGCGGGGTACACCCTGGACAGTGGCCAGTTCTTCGCAGGGCTGACACTTAGATGTACATTGACAGACAACCATTCACTCTCACATTCATCCACTAGGGGCACTTTAGAGTCACCAATTCACCTATACATGCATGTCTTTGGACGGTGGGAGGAAGCCGGAGATCCCGGAGAGAACCCACGGTGACATGGGGAGGACATGCAGACTCCTCACAGAAAGACCAGAGTTAGCCAATGATGTTTTTTGGGTTGGCTACAATCGGCCGGGATTCGTACTCACGACCTTCTTGCTGTGAAGCGGGAGCGCTAACCACTCCGCCACCGTGCACCCCTCATATTGCCATCATTTAGTTAAATAATCATAAGTATATACTGTAATTTCAATTATTATATAGACAAAATTAAAACATTAGGATATCGTCATCTTCCTAAAATAATAGCTTTAGTCATTTTTTTTGGCAAAATACATGTTTTTGCCTAAATCTCCTCATGATGCTGGCCATCTCTGGTAAAATTGCCTCCATCTTCAAAATGTTATTTTCATTTTGGGGCATTAATAAATATCCTATTGTTCAGTATTTGGTTAATTTTTTGTGTTTTCTGATCATTATTTTAGAAAGGCGTCAATATCTTTTATATTAGATTTATTTTATTCATTTCACTTGTTTTTTTTCTTTTTCTCAATTCTTCCTTATGTCAGACCATGATATTTCAGTCTGTGTGGTACACTGGTCTCTGAGGAGGAGGTTACACTTTCCATTCCTCTCAGACAGTTGTGGTTATTAAAACTGTCTGTTTTTTTCTAGTTCATTAACAGAATTATTTTACTGACATAAAACCTAAAGATGGACTCATCATCTTTGTTCATTTTTTTGTTTTGACATGGTATTCTGTGTAGTATTCCCATGGATGCACACATCAGCATGTTTAGGTATGTTCACATTCAACCGATATTACGTATACATAGGCACGCATCTGAGTTCAACATACCGTCATTTTATTAGAATCATTATTTAAACAGCTGCAAGGAGTGTTGTGGTTTATGTGATGTGAACTTCCAGTAAGAAGTGTGTTTTATTTAACTATGTTCCTCCTCAGTGCTGTGTAATCAGTTTTAAATTAGATGAGATACAATGCACTAGATACAACAGTCCTTTAAGACGCATTAAACAATTATTAATACTAACTGTTCTATTGATGCACGTTTAAGTCCCATTTGAGCTTAGCGTCTGATGGGTTGTTTGGTGATGCTCTCATGCAATATGTCTGTGTATATGATGGTATTTGATTTTGTGGAATTCAATGAACAGGGTTAGGACAAAAGCATCTGGACAGATTTAATAGAATATGTTTTGATCCAAACATTTCATAATCTGTTGCTGTTGACTTTGAGTGAATTTCTAGCTGCAATTTAACACAAAGTGCTGCAAAAGTCTAGCCTGATCTGCTTCACTCTTTCTTAGAAACATGAAGTGGGTCTGGAACCGTCCCCCGAGTTCAATACAACCAACCAATCATGAGCATTTATTTAAAAAAAGAGGCGGGTTTAAATGTTGCTCTGTTTTTTTATTGATTGTAGCTTTTATTGATCACTGGACCCTGAATTTTGATTAGTTCTATGTTTTTTTATTTGTCCCACTTCCTGGAAAACAAACCGAGAGAGACCAGATGAATTTTTTATATTGAATAGAAAAAAATATTTGGATGACTGGCCAGGTTCACAAAAAAAATAGGATTGTGCTCGCTTTTGTAATATACTTTTCAACAAGTGACCTGTTGGACTGGGCCAATTCTTCTCTTTAATAGCTTTTGTCTCTTGTGCTCTTAAGCCTTTCAGTGGACTTGAAACAAATGTGGACTCACTCTCTAAGGTGTAGTGCAAGTATTGGGATAGCGGCTATAATAAAGCTTGGGCCAGACATATACTTGCTGTACACATAAAAAAAATATAAAATATGTTGTATGTATGGTAAGATTTGTTTATTACCCCTTAAGATCACAGTGGGGTCATGTTTCTACACACAACAAGTTGAAAGGTTTAAGGAAATTTTATCATGGCAAGTATGAAATTATACAAATCTTGCATTTAAACAGTGATAGTTTAAAAAAAAAAAAAAAAAAATTCTGTAATGATTGCTATATTTACTGTTAATTTTGTCGATGAGTGACTTGTTGTTGCACTTTCTTTTGTCTGTGCTGTGTTTTCTGCAGAAGTGATTGAGTAAAAGCAGTGGTACATGGCTGAGTAAATGAAGGTAGCAAGTATACCTATGGTCTCACACTGTGCTCATTAACTGAAAAAGCACACGATTTATTTTGTACCGGTTGTACAAATATGTTAAATGGATTGTCATCTCCGCTTGATCTGCTCTCACTTCTTCCTTGTTGCAGGCCTTAGGTGTTGCACATTAACGTGATAGACGCTCACCGCTTTTGATTTAGGACGTCGCCCGAACTGATGGAAGAGTCGAGCCGCTCCCCAACATGTGTGCAAAATTTGATTTAAGATTATAATGAGTCCATTTGCATCTTCAGAAAGATTGAGTGTGAATTATTAAACTGGAGATGATCAGAAATTCTAATGCGATCACAAAGTTGGACTTAACTTTTCCTAACTTGCTGAATTTTATGATCAAGTGGTAGGGGAGCGGAGGGAAATCGAGTTAGGTTCGGAGAAGGACAGAGCTGAGGGGAGGCCTAAAGAGCCAATGAGCGCCGCTTTATTTGCATTAAGCAAATTGGAGTTTAGCTTGTATAAACATTTCTCACAGGCAGAGCTGCGCCGAAGCTGGGCATAATCTTATTAGTTCAGTTCAAGCTGGCAGAGCTAAATGACCAGGACCAGTCGCAGCTCAAGTTTGAACGAAGGTCCAAAAAAAAAGTCATTCTAAAACACCCATGAACCAACTGTGCAGACTAATGCTTTTAAATTCTCAAACACAAACCTTTAGCATAGCTGCAGTTACTTTTTGGTTTGAAAATGCCACCACAGCATCACAGTAGACTGACAAAAAAAAGAGTCTCTCGGATCCACTTGACTCACTGCACACTAAACCACGCTAAAATGAGCAAAAATGCAATGATCAGTCTGTGGAATATATATGTAGCTGCTATATAACGAGGCATTAAAGCCATCAAAACTGCTTTGCCCAATAGAAACCAAGCACCCTTGATAAAACTTTGGAATATGGTACATAAAGGACAGAGGCAACTTCAAATCTCACAAAATTCAAAATAAAATCAAGGCGGAATATCCCAGAACACCACAAAAGAACTAAAAACATGGCTGCCATTTTCAAAATCTTATCTTTATGAGTTTACAGAGTATCCTGGACACACTTTGAGTATCACTGTCTCCATCTCTGAGGTGGGACTGTCTAGTTGCATTAAAACCAGCCCTTTGACTCTACATTATGTTCAGATTTATCACATTTAGATTATAAGTCTACTCCCCACGGTCCGCAAACAAAATAAGATAAGATAAGATGCACGTAACGGTGAAAAAAGGCTGGGGACCCCTCACCTACATTGTCCTTGGTGGTCAGTAAGTTCTCTACAGTTATTGGTGACAGTTGTTTCAGAGCATGTGAACAGCTATGAACAGCTCTGGCGCCCTGCAGGGACATACCACCACATTTTACACAATACAAGTCATATACGTCAATACCTTATAAAGCCTTCAGTCTTATTACAATATTTAATCATCTTTAAAACGTCTCTGTGGACAGTAAACGTGTTCATATGTTTTTTCTGTTACATTAAAAATGATATGACAGTAATCTGTTGGCAGCTTCTGGCTAAATATAGATATATAGCAGTATAGAATATACTGTATATAGTGTACTAGTAAACATAAATCTTCTTAAAGACTAGGTTGTCTCCTTGTCCGTGTTCCACTGTATAGAATTTGATTGGGAACATGATGAATGTGCTAATGTACTTGTATTTATGGATATTTTATGATGTGTGCCTTGAAAAATTAGCTGCTGAAGCTGTTAAGCCCTTTTGAGTAAAGTTGTCTCGCTGCTATATTTCTGCTTTATTATTTTATGCTTGCTAATGTGTGGCTGCGTTTGATGGATAAAAGTGAAAAAAAAAAAAAAAAAAAGAGCCATTGTTTATTTCTAGCCACAAGAAATTCAAGCAAAGTGAGGTGTATCAATATTTAATAGAAACGGCTCAGGCTGTGGTGTAATGTGTTTACCCTTCTGGATGTTTTTTTTGGTTTGTTTACTCAGCCATGTGCCTTGTTGTGGTATGGTTTATTGCGCACATTTCAGAAAGCGACTGTGGAATTATCCATTGGTGGCGTGTGGTTAGCTTCCAATAACTGGCAAAATTAGAATAAACCGATGTCGGAGTCTCTAGGGCGAAGTCCGGACAGAGTGATGGATCTAATCTGATGTGCTTTTCCTCCCAAAAAACTCCAAGAAGTAGCAGCACACTTTGATCAGATTCATTTGTCTCTTCTCTGAGTAATTATATTTCCAGGTGATTCATATTGTGTGCTCTTTTATGCAGTGTTTTCATCCAATGCATTTTCATCATCAGGCCATAATAGAGTTACATGATCACAGGTCTGACCTTAGCGGTAATTCATTCATGGAAGTGCTATGTCAAGCCCAGGCACACATGTATTTTCTTTTCAATATGAAGGAAATGAGTTGGGGAGACGGATGGAACACATAAGCCAGGAGTGTGTGGTATTTTGTAAAAGGGTTCCATTGACTATAAGTAGTTTCTATTTTTCATACACTAGACAGAAGTGAAATGTAAAATAGACGATGATGTCGAATGATGTCCATTTAAACATTTTCCCACATAAATGTTATTCACAATATGCTGGGAACACTCAATGATTGACACCTTGACTAAGCGGACTTGAAAAACAGCCAAAAGTATAAAAATATATGTACATTATGCTTTTAAATTACACTGAATACAACTGACTGTTTATATTAAACTTACATTTAGCATATTCAAACATTTTGCATGCATTTGTAAGTGTATATACAAGTTTTGAGACCCACCCATAGAGGTCTTGGAGTTACAAAACACCACAATTGGTCTATTTGTTGATATTGTTGAGATCTCATGAAAACTTCTATGATTGCATTCTAATATCCTTTAAACTCTGCCCTCCTCACCAAACACTGGGCCTTCCATCTCTTTATCTTCAGAATGTGTGTAGCACTAAGAGAAGTATGTGATTTTTGACATAATACAGGACTTTTGGTGACTAACTACAGAACAACAAGTTGCTTTTGACTCCCTGGAGCTGATAGGGAAGTGTTGCCATATATAAAGTAAGACAGGGGTCGGCAACCACCGTCCCCCGGGACAATTCTGGCCCGCAGCCAATCATTTCTGGCCCGGGAGATGATTTTGATTGACATTATAAAACTGCAAGTGCCAAAGATAATATCCAGTCAAAGCTAAACCCATCTCTCCCTTAAAAAAATGTTTATGATATACCTTTTATGCCTATCTTTGTCTGATTTTGACACACTTTCACTCTTAACTGGACCTGCCAATTCAGTCATTCACTCATTTATAGCAATATTTCTAATGAAAAGAAAACATAATTAACATTCTCAGTGATCTATACGTTTTACCGCTGCTGCTCGTCTTTGTGCTACGTAGCTCTGAGAAAGTGGGCTGTTTTTTTTTTTCCTCATGATGCAGTTTTCTCATTTTACTTTCATTAATAGCTCCCAGTTAAGGTGGTGTGGGTCTGGGGGAGCGAATAATCGTCAACAAACAGACGGTGGATGATTGTAGACACATACAGAGGGTTCAGAGGAAGGACAGAATCTTGGCACAAAAGTCTACGTTGGAACAAGTTCACCTGCTGTACTAGTCTCCTGAGTTCTGAGAAAATAACAGAAGCTCTCATCTGTACACGTAACCACAGTTTATGTAAATCCTCTCATGCCCCACACACTCATCTCAGTCGGAGTCTTCCTGATGCAGTGCGTAATAAACTCTGCTGATCTCAGTCCGAGCCTTCCTGATGCGGTGCGTAATAATGCGTGGTGCGGCCATGTGAATCTGTCCACTTCTCACCGTTTAATAGAGGAAAAGACAGCCGCTTGTTAAACGCTTGTAAGCCATGTGTGGCCGGCATGATGCCCTCTGCGTTCAATTGCGCTCCGGAAAATGAAAAAAGCGAAATGGGCTTTGGGACACAATGTACCATTTACTATTCAATTTTTGTGAAAAACAAAAAAACAAAAAAACAAGAAAGAAAAAAGGCCAACTCATTGATCAAAACAAATCTAAGCATGTGATAAATACATATAACGTTTGCTGTAATAATAATAATAATAATAATAACGGTCCAATAAATACCTCCAAATACCTTATAAACATGTCCAGTTCTCATTGAGCTGGTTTAGATGCACATTAACATCTAAACAAACACATTTTTCATTTATTTATTTATTTTGGGGCTTTTAGACACTATTTGCAGTGAATACAATAATCTTCGACACAACAGAACCATAAGTAGTTTCATTATAGATAACCATAGGGTTGTTTCTTTTTTTATTTATTTATTTTTCATGAGGACAGGCTGCACTACTGTTGCATCAAAGCTATATTATTCCTAAGAACTAAGGAGAGACTTGTTTATCAAATGTACGGCACTTTCTCTTTCTCTGCAGTAATGCCTCCTCAAGTGTGTCATTTCTCTTGCCTGTATGTTCTACACAGGTAGTCAAGGGACACTGAGAAGAATACACTGAGAGCGGTTCAGTCTTAGGGATATTTACAGAAGCATTACAAAATAACCGGAGCCTGCTGGTGAGTACTCTATGTCCTGGACTGGATGTGATCAGCGGGACTTTGTGGGACCACTGGTTAGGGATCACCAACACAGCATAATCCACTGTATAAGCTTGTCCTCACTTGACGACATTGCCATGTATCATTTGACGGATCAGTCTCTTGGCGGGGCACGGCAGAAACCCCTTATGTCAACTCCCTGGGACTGCGCGGCTCACCCTCCCTTTCCGAACAAATAAGATCAGAGTCAAAATGAAAAGCATTATTACCGCTGACATCTTTATCTCCGGTCTGCCTTATTAAATAACCAATTTCTTCCGAGGCTTCCTGGAGGAGCTTATCCTTTGGGCAAGCCTCTCTTCGCTGCTTAGTTATGTACACTGTGTTGCCAGAGGGAGGAAGATGCTTCATAGCTGTTAGTCTCGTAGTCGCACGCCGCCTGTTGCCCTGACTTGTATCATGTTATTCCAAAAATGCCCCAGGGAGGTGCTTTACTGGGTTGAGGTGCTTGGACGAGAGAAGGGCGACGAGAATGAATGAATTGTAGAAATCTGAATGTCCAAAAACATCAAGTTGTAACGTCCTGGACACGTTTGAATGCACTGCAACTGCATGCACATTTTGGCAACGGAAGTTAAGCTGGCCACAATGGATGAAAGAGTGACATAAACAAGAGGATTTGGAAAAAAGATTACAAGCTACAAGTCACTGGATGGACTCTGTTATGCTGGATTTGTACAGAAGGCCAAAAAACAACACATGGAGGACCCAGAGTCATACATTTGTTTGTTGTTTTAGGGCCTGTGCTTCCTCATTAAAGACTGTTAAACATTAGCATACATCTATCTCGAAGTTTGACATTAAATAAAGTACTGTTATCCATCATCAAAAAAACATACCATGCCATAGAGTTTTAAGTAACACCACTATGAATTCTTTTTAGCTCCTGGTCACAACACACTTGCAGACTTGGACTTGGAGAAGGAATATGGAAATTCTGGTGCTACAAAATTTAGCAAAATTACAAAAATGAGTCCTAATATAGTGTTACATGGATTTGGAAGTCATCTGGGAGTTGCAGAGATCAGAGCCTTGCATGGTGCTGATAGACTACATCAGTATAATTCAGGATTATCTGAACAAAAAAGGCTAAAGTAGGTGTTTTATGGATGTATGACATTCCTCGCAATGATCAAGTTTCACTGAAAAACATTAAGGGAGGGATTAGTTCAGATTTTAGAAACAATTGTGCTTCATTTTGTTAACTTTTCTCACTCACTACAATCAGACAGCCATCACAATAGACTCTATAGAGACATTTCAACAGGCATCCCGAACCAGGCAGTGTCCTCAGTGAACCCAATGAGGATTATTCCCAGACCCCCCTTGGCTGCGGCACCACATGTGCACCAGCTCAAGTCTGGTATCTTAAAGTCAGCTAAAAGGCTTTTTCTTTTTCCATTAATCTTGTACCTTGTGTTTGTCTCACTGTTTTTTGACTGTTTGGAGACTAAATTGTGTGTGCTGTAAGAATAAACAGCTTCAATGCAACTGACTTACCAGAAAAGTCTCTGTTTCACTGCATTTAATGGCTTTAGTGAAATACATACGACATGAGAACAGAGACATATAATCTGTGTCTATCTCTCTGAAAAAACAAACACTTTTCTTTTATAGATTAAATGATAGGACAGAGCCTTGACTATTTATTAAAAGCTGAATTTAACTAATGACCATACCTAATGACTACGATCAGTATGTCAACTCTGTGATTAGGGCAACTATCAGTATTGACCTTTAAAGCAGTCAGAGTGAAGCTCTCCAGTAAGACTCTGTGTAGTCTGAGTACTACCTGCAGTGGCACTTTACTATTGGAATCCAATGTAGAGTCCACTGATGAATGAAGTTTTAGTTTGAGAGTACAGGTAGTGTAGTGTGGAGTTTGTGATTGAGAGAGGATTTACAATTAATGGTACAGCAAGGGAATCAATTGCAATTAGGTGTCTGTAACACACTGCGGCTGATAAGCATCCTCGCCATCGATCAATGTAGCAGCACTATGCTCTGTGAACCTGAGGCACTCTGCATGTCTGCACTCAGCAAACCTAATTGACCCCACAGGGTCAAAGAACAAAGCTCAGGATTTGTCACAACTCCAAGATCTTCCCCTTAGGGAGGTGAAAATACCAAGATTAACATGTATATAGTTTTCTTCAAATGTTGACATTAGTTGGACAGTATGGCACCATGCTCTATGATAACACTAACCATGATGGTTTTAGGTTGGTTGGAATTCTTCTGCAGCCTCAGGTCTGCTCGGTGATGTCCAGATAGACCCTGAACAGCTGAAAATATTGTATGGTCCCTTAAAGAACCAAGCCATTTTTTCATATTTTTTGCCCGCCTGGTCTGTCTGTGTATTAATGCATGTCTAACCCTTAACTCTTTCAAGCACAGTCAAGTAATACACATCTTTGTTTTCAGAACAATCTGGGCTATCAGAATATGTATGCTAAAATTATGTCACATGACGGGATTAAAAGTTATATGACTATAAACAAACAAACAAAATAAACGAAAATTGAATTTTACAGAATCTAATCTAAAAAACACAGAGAACAACAATGTACAAGCTTTTCCATTTGCAATTATTATTCCCTCAGGCCTTGGCTATCAGTAAAAAAAAAAAAAAAAACAACAACTTTTTTTTAATTTGAAATCAGAGTAAATTAATCATACATGTGCCACATGTGCATAAAGCTTCTGTACATTTTTATGGGCAAAGGTTGTGTGTAAATGTTTCTTTTAGCCATAAACTTTCTTTTCGATACTGGTAGTGAACGTTCTTCTCTCAATATGATCTTTGGCTACTCCTGATTGGATGTTAACCTCACAACAACAGGAGAAGAAGAATTGGGCGAATCTGATTGGTTGAAAGTCCGGCCAGAAGTCATCATTGTTTACGTCAAGCTTCAAAATGGAGGTCTGCTATCACGATTTACACGTTTTGATCACAAAATGTCATAAATAATCACATTATGACGTGGTGGATTTACTGAACGAAGTTTCCGGAAAAAACACCGCACTTAACGGCTGAATTGAAAACTTTCTCGAAAGGATATAATTGCCCCGAGCCCACTGTAGATTGCGGAAAGGGTAAGCTTCAAAACACAATTTTCCACATTAAGTTCTGTTGTGTAGTTTTAGAGCTATTCAGCAAAATACCGATGCTGCGGCGTGGCGGCGCCGGCGCTCCAGCGGAGTTATAAGGGTTTTAAAGCTCCCTGCCTTGAACAATCTCTTATTACAAACAATTATGACATTCTCCTTTTATTTTATTTTTTTCATTTTCTCTCAAAGTGGCATCTTGTCACATTGTGAATATTTCTGCCCGTCGCTTTTTTGTACCTTTGTAAGTGAAATTGAAACCAAAACCCACATGGCTAATCAAGAAGTCAGTAGAGCATGTAACACTCCATTTGTGTCAAACATAAAGCTAAAGTGGCTAGTGTCGTTATAGATGGTTGTTGAGCAGTGGAGTCCAGAACTAGCTCAGAGAAGTGAATATTAGACTGTTTTTACTGTGTAGCCAAGAGCTTGCATTAAAACCAAGGAAACAAAGCTCTTGTGACCACTTCAGACCAGGTAATGTTGACGTGTCTGAGTTACAATTCCAGTAGTATAGAGTATAGAGAGCTATACTTGGAATATGAGAGATATGAGATCTATAAAGTATACCATTGTCTACATACAGAACATGGGAATACTTCACCACTGTTTCCATCTTAATAGTTTTTTTCTTCTCCTCATTTTCAACACTGTCTTACCTCCACTTGTTTGAGAGCGATGTCAAATTCTCATCGTCTGCAGTGACATTGGGTTTGCCGTCTACCAGATTCACAATTTCTGCAAAAAGTACAGCCTGTTTCCATGTCACTGCTCAGCCGACATCATCATTTTCCTGCTAATCATTGTCAGCCTGTCATTGCCCTCTGCTAAAGGCTTGGTGTTAATGCAATATCAAATTTGTTCAAACATAATCATAGTTTTTATAATTTAATTAAGAAGATGGCTTGAAATGGCTTCCATTTGAAAGCCGTTTTCAATGGCGCCATTGAGAATCTGTACTGCGCCTGGAGGGATGTTGACCTTGTCATAAGGCAGCATCATTTAGCGAGATAGGGCGAGAAAGAGAAGTGGGAGAGATTAAGAGAAGAGAAAGGAGCATTCAAGCATTGACTACGAGGGAGCAGAGGCTAAAGTGAAGGAGATTGAGTGGCTGCAGAAAAGTGTAGGCTGGAAATGTAAAGGCTGAAGTCACCTTGTGTCAAATGTATCAATAGCATGTACTACAGCTTTGGAGTAGCTTTTTTACTCACAAAGAAGTGGCTGGAGTATGAGGGGAGGAATAAACAAAAGAATAAACAACTGATGAAGCTGGATGTGGTCATTAAAAAATAAAGAGGCATTTGGAGATAGTGGATGTAAAGTGGCCCAATTGTATGTGGCGAAAATGTATAGAAATTAAAAATAGCTGTGATCCAAATGCATTTCAATTGAAAATGGATCTCCCAGATGCAGGAAAGTAATTGTAGTATTTTCAGTCATTCATCCTTTTACATCATGCTGCATTTGTGTCGCTTCATTTGCTGCATTTGTGTTTAGACTTTAGACTTTCGTTAAAAATAAATGAAAACTCTTAGCACTGGTCTCTTGGCAGTTCCTGGATCAGTTGTACTCCGTGGTTGACTTGTGGTCTCCCTTTGACTGTGTCTCTGGTGAAAAACTGGTGTTAAACACAGGCTTTTTTCTTTCTTTCTTTCTTTCTCTTTTTAAATCAAAGGCTGGCATTTGGTGTTGACGACCATTCGACAACCTTATCTGGATTCTCAAGCGCTCCCTTTGAAGCCAACAGAGGTAGGACCACTAAAGGCAGCAGATGCAGGTGTACAGGTGGTGGCTGGACATCCTACTTTTGGGGTCTGTCATCTTAAGCTACTTGAGGTGTGTTATTTTGAGCATTACATTCAGTAAATTGAGGTTTGGAGGAGTGACTTGCACAACTTGAACACTAACATCATTTTGTCTGCAGCGTTTCTTGTTGCTGCCTTCTTTGTAGACCCTGTCCCCAGCATACTCTTCCATAGTCACTATAACCCTCTTACACCCAGGACTGTGTATTGTAGGGACTTCCCTTATGTATTTATTAAAAGTGAAAGGCAGCAAACAGGGCTGAAACACTAGAAAAGGCTTCCAGAGGCCAGAGATGTTGGTTGATTTCCATTGGGAACACCTCTTCTTCTGCAAATATTTTAGCGATTATTTTGGATCTGTTTTGGACCTCCAGTAAACTTACAGACTGTTGCACAACAAGTGAACGTGGCCTGGCTTTGATGCTTGTAGACGTGGTGTGTCCTTTTGCTGTCTCCATGTTTCTTGTTTGCTACATGAGCGAACGACTAATTGCTTCTGAATAGACAAAATTGCGATAACTAATTCACACCATGACAAAAAAATAAAAAAATAAATAAATTAAATCTTGGTATTCTCCCAGGAACCTTTTCTGGCAGCTTTAGGTCTCAGCTGTTATCGTTGCAAAGATTAGATCAAAAATTGCAACTAAAATTGTTTGTGGTTGAATAAAGAACACAGCAATGTAGAACAAGTCAGTGCACAACGAATAAGTGCACACAACACTGTTCTTTTGTCTCATTTTTGACAGATTTGTCTTTAGTGCAGTATGCTAACTGTCTAATGATCAGATGCATAATCATAAAGAGTCTTTTGGAAACAAACATGTTATTGAGTGCCATGTTGCCACCAACTTTTGATCTGTGGTCAACTCCCAGCTTTATAGTCACATTAAAGCGATGACATGTTTGAGCTACGGCACTGCTGTGCATTAAAATTCATTAGCTGCATTTCATTAGTTTGGATATATCATCCTTTGCAAACAGAATATTTGTTCACTCACATAATGACAAATAAACGGCAGTCGCTCGGAGCATCTAATTTGAATCCATGTTTCTCCTGGTTACAAAGCTCTTAATACCTTTCTAATGCAACCTGCATACTGTGGCAAAAACAGATAAAACAGGCTGTTCCAGGCAGGAAATCCACACCAGACTGTTCCTGGGAAGATGTTGAAATCTACCTACTTGAAGAAATACATGACAGTTATGATTTTGGAGAGTATTTTTTTGGATTCTTCCAAGGATTACACGTTATATCCTGTAATTTCCATCCAGGACATCATTACTACGTGCTGTTCTAAGTTGTGATGTAACTTCTAATGGGAATACTTGTAAGAAAAAGTAGAACAGAACACAGCGGCAAAAAAGAAAAGAGGATGGCTGTGGGGAAAGTTTATATGAAGTAGCTGATTGAGTTTTGAAGCAATGTCCCATAGAGCTCAGACAGTGGTAGTGGTGTGATGAGATATTTAGCTCGAAGTTAGAAAGCCTTCGGGTGAGGAGAACTTATTGGACTTGATTGGGTAAAGGGTCGAAGGTCACAGATGAGGTAGTGGAACGGTGACTGTGGACTTAAAAGTTACACTCGGGAGAAGTGACGCATGGTGGTCGGAGGTAAGACGGAAAATGACTTCTACAGAATTCGAATTAATATGAGCTATAGGTAAAAAAGGGGGCTATATGACATACTATAAGTGCTGGATTAAAACTTACTATCAAGAAAAGAACAGTCTTTTGTGACCTATAGCCTTTCAGATGTCATCTTAACTGTTTATTCACAGTATATTTTCTGGTTGCCAAAAAACCATCCATCTCATCATGAAAAAGCTTTTTATGTAGCAACAGATAATGATTTTTCAAGGTGAGACTTTGTTAGTTTTTAAAATATGTTTCTTTCCTGACACTGAGCTCTGAGACTTTGATAATGCAACTGGAGTTAATCACTGAGAAAATAGTTTATAGTCCTTTATAGTCCACTACATGCTACATGTTGCTACTGGTTACGTGTTGCATGGAGTCTAAAGGTCCTACTGTTCATATGTGACATTATATGGATATGAAAATTTGCATAGGCATTCCACAGCTGCCAGCTCTGACGTCAAATGACAAAAATGAGGCAGACTCTGAATTATCAGTGGTCTGCAACTGAATGAACCATTCATTATGGAGAAAAGAATAAGTGGCTTATTTTGGACAAACTTGAACTGTATGGAGTACAACAGGATGAAGCATTTTGTAATTACAATTTCAGTTTTTTCCAAAACTTTCATTCATTGTACAAAGACATGTCTGTAAATGTGAACTGGCGTAAATGTCTTTCTCCTGTTTCCATCGGAGAAGTACAGTACAGTTTGAAGTACAGGTCAGTTTTCATTACCAGAATATCCCAAATGAGCAAGCTTTATGTCACTACTATGATTGGAAATAAACACTTGAGTCCGACACTTAAGAGTTGGACAATAGAGAATCTATGAGAAACAAAATAGAACACAAAATAGTCATATTTTCCTCAAATGAAGCTTGGTTGTTCTTGTGATGTATTAACATATTCTAAGAAGAGAGAATGTTGAAAGTACTTACAAAATTAAAACTACCATTTATAGACATGGGCGCCTTTGTCTGGTTTTTGGATTTTGAATTGAAAATATTGTTTTCACTGCTTTAAACGTAAGCGTAATCTATGATATCAAATAGTGACTCTAAAAAGAAGAAAACTGTAGCTCTTTGTAGGAGATGCCGCTTTCCTGCACACAACACAGTAGAGATGTAAACCTCTTCAGGGCCATCTGTATCAAATTGGGCCGTACTGACCCAACCTGTCCTGTATCCCTCAGTAGAAACGTGCCATAAGCATGGTGTACTCCACCTCATGCATTCAGAATAGTCTCCAACTCTGCAAGACCCAGAAAGGAATGAAAGCGTTTTGAGGTAATGTTCACATTTCCAAAAAACAGGATTTAAATTAAGTCACAAGTTATCATTCAGATTTATCATACTGGAACTCTTGGATGGTTGTTAATGGGACTCTTGATCACGGGCATCAGATTGTGAGTGCTTCCTTCTGCTGATTAGCATATAAAAGATGTGTTCCAGAGCCACTGCCTGTATTTGTTATAACTCCGTGTCATCTCTGTCTCGCGATGCGGAAGTGAGACATGATGTATGCTCCTGCCGCGTGTCATAACGAAACAACCAGAGACAGCGCAACTACGGCAATTACTCAATGTATTCTGATGATCCTGATCTCCGCGCGCTGCCATTCTTTGTAATGTATGCTGCAATAGTTACACAGGGCGCGTAAATAAAACATTACATAAACAGTCTGTGTGACACATGAATATTCGGATAAGTCTGCTTTAATTTTTTAAGCGGTTTAAAACTTTACTAAAGACGCCCACCCGTCTCCGCTCCGAGGCCTCGTACTGTACGCGGCCGTGACAGAACTAGGTAATGGAAATTCGAGGTGGCATTTGACAAGCCCAGAGCTGAAGCAGGGAACTTGTAGCGGAAGACGGAGACACGGACGAGTTCGGCTGCGCAGCTTATGAAACGCCGAGCAAACAGGCCACGGATCAAAAGGGAAAGTTAGAAGGGGTAGAGATTTGCAAAGTCAATCCGCGGCTGCCTGTTCGCCTCAGATACACCGGCTGATAAAGGGTCGCGGATCGATACGCTGATGGACACAGTGACTGCGGCTGGTTATGTACTCCCCAGCACTAGCCTTTCATGTTGTTTACAGCGAAGGCTTGTTACCTCGGCTGACCCGCCAAACAGCATGTGACTAACTCCAATAACAGTATCATCATCTTCCTGTCTCTTGTTTGCAGTGTCGTTTCTTTTTGGTTTTTTTTAGAAGCAGTCAAACAGCGGAGGTTCAAAGCATTCGGCTTTGCTGTTTTCAGTTTCTCTTTTCGCAGTGATTTTTAGCCTTTTTTCAGTTAGCTGCGAAAAGAGAGTCGGAATCCCTTCCCTTCACAGCCTTTTTCAAAATAAATCCTCTCAGACCGACTGTAATTATACATCAAAAATGAAGCGGACTTTATGCAGTGCTCCGAGACAGTTTATTCTGCCTCCAAAAATAGAATCATTTATGAAAAGTCAAAATATGGCATGTTTTTTATTAAGTCTGTGAAAACAAAATACAATAAACAGATAGATGATAATTGATATAACTGTATGTTTTTCCTATTGCTCATTTATTTGCAAATCAAATTATTTACATTATAAATAAAAGATCATATTTGTGGCAATTATGGCAAAATACATTGAGTCGAGGGACAGTTCAATCAGTGTAAGTATCTGTTATTGTCCACAAGTGATTTTAGATGTAATGTGCATTTATAACCGTGATTAAAACTATGAATAAAGTAAAACATGCAAGTCTGACAGCTTTTAAACTCTACAGTTGGACAATTTGTACAGTACAAACCACTTCTGTAAAAAAAATACCTGTAAAAACTGGACAAAACAATTGACAGATGTATATTTTTGCTGTATTTTGTAGTTTTCAATGGACTCAGAGCTGAATGTCTTCAAGTGCCAATGTTCATCTGCCTTAATAAAACGAGACGTGTGTTTGTAGTTAGGGCAATGTGCGGGGCCAGTGTTCCGAGCTAAGAGATTCTGGAACAGCTTGTTGTTACTAGAGAGCTTAAGGCATGCCGCAATAGCATATGTTTCTACACGTAGCTAACTGCTATAAAACAATGGATTTTTTGTCCGTGGTTTGCATGACCCAGACCTGTTGTTCTGATCCTCTGTCACCGTGCAACAAGAACACGGAATAATTACACTTTAAATAGTTTTTTTAAATTATCTTAAATCAGACAATGGCAATTCTATTTTATAGATTATTGCAGTGGTAGTTCCTTTCAGGGGCCGAAGGAGATAAAATTTTGAATGGGAGATTTCATCTTCATTTGTGAACAGGTTTTACTTAGATTTGAACAGGTTTTAGTTGGATTTGAACAGGATTTAGGTGGATTGGAACAGATATTAGATGATTTTAAAAGATTTTAGTTGGATTTGAAAAGATTTTAACAAGTTTTAGTTGGATTTAAACAGGATTTAGGTGGATTGGAACAGATATTAGATGATTTGAAGAGATTTTAGTTGGATTTAAACAGGATTTAGGTGGATTGGAACAGATATTAGATGATTTGAAAAGATTTTAGTTGGATTTGAACAGATTTGAACAAGTTTTAGTTGGATTTAAACAGGATTTAGGTGGATTGGAACAGATATTAGATGATTTGAAGAGATTTAGTTAGATTTTAGTTAGTTAGATTTGAATAGGATTTAGATGGATTTCAACGAGTTTTAGTCCAATTTGAATAGGTTTTAGTTGGATTTCAAGGTCATAGTAGGTAGTAGGTTTATCTTTGTAGCAAAAATCAAAACCATCTAAAACCTAAAACCTGTTCAAATCCAAATAAAACCTGTTCAAATCTAGTGCCAAAAATGTAAACTACTAAATGTATTGAAGGTCCACCTAAAACATTACAAAGGGCCGCATTTGGCCCCTGGGCGTTGAGTTTGACATGAGTGGATTATTGCATTCTTGGGTTTTATTTTGAAAAATGACAACTCCCACAATAGGCTCTTTCCCACTTTTGACTTGATTGTCCCCATACACTGCTACATGCTACACTAAAGAAACAATAGTAAAAAAACAAACAAAACAAAACTGAATTTCAAGAAAATCCTACTCCTATTTAAGTGATGGCAGCCTTGGAAATATGTTTGAGACAACTTCACAATGTTGTATGTACAGTGTTGTGGATTAAAGTCAAGGCAGAAAATCCTTAGATCAGTACAAAAGCCTTAACAATCCTGCTTCTGTTACAGCAACCAAAAAACAAAACACGATTATGGTGTAGACTTCTGCTGCCTTCTGGCTTCTTACCCTGTTGGTTAAATTAGTCCATGGTCACCCAGTAGTTTTTTAACTTAAAAAACAGTTGTGCACGATAGAGTTGTCGATGTATTATCAGAACAAGATGCCTTTTTCCAAATGCTTTAGTCTGTATTGCGTGTTTTATCTCCCAATATTCCTATCAGGACACACAAGAAACACGTCTCTGTTGCATTCGTCTCCATACATACGTAATGTAGAGCTAACATTTGCTCTACTGCTGTATTTGACTGATATGTTCACACTTTTTCCCTTATCCATAAAAGCCTCATAGCCTTCTGTTTCCCCCTCTTTACTCTCCCGGTCTTTACCAACACCCAATAGATCACAAAAAAGTTTTCCGTCTTCAACCTTCCTCTGAAAGCTGCGACCGCAATGCTGTGGAAAATGTATCGAGCCGAACCGCGGGAGATGCGCTAGCAAATGTTGTTTTCCTCGGCAGCCTAATGGAGATTCTGCTGCTACCGACACCGGGCCGTCAAGGAAAAAAGTGCCCCCCTCCCTCCCCGTCCCTCACACACTCCCTCTGTTCTTATCAGCAGGAGGGAGATTGAAAGTTTCAATTGGGTTTATCGTATCAATTGTCCAGACTGACATTCACTGTTAGGGCTGGCAGCACTGTCATGGCTGAGGGAGAAAAAAATCCACCGGAGACAAAGTTGTGGAGCACTTTTGGAGATTTAATGCTCAAATGATGGATGTGGAAGGACAGCGAGTGAGGATAAAAATACAATTGGGAATTTGAGTGATGTGTTGTACTTTTTAGTTTGTTTTTGTCATTGACATTTTGTTGTACGGGTGAGTAGTGTATAATCACCTCAAAAATAATGCTCATTGCAGAATAACTATTAAAATCTCCCCAAAACCTTACATACAAAAGCCATTAGTTCCATTATTTCCTGCTTGTGAAGAAATGCATAAAGTGGACCTTTATGAAGAAAATTTTGTTTCTACATTTTTAAAGTGAGCTCAAAAATTTTTACTTACAATTTTATAATTGATGACTCAGTTTGTTGACTAATTTATACTGTACATTTGTATATATTGCATATATCTTTTTAGTTTGATTGTACTTAACAATTTGTATTTAGAATTATTTAACTATTTTTTATACTTAGGATTTATTTTATTGTATTCTATCTTCTACATGGATTACTTAAGAAAAAAGACTTTCATTTACAGAAACCCTTTCTATACTGTACATATGACAATAAACCCTTTTGAATCTTGAATCTTTGAATCTTGAATCATCTGACCCATTTCCACTGTCTTTGTTCATCGATAGCATGTCCCTGTAGGGCTACTGTAGAAGGTCCTCAAGAAAGAAGGTTGTTGAAAAATACAGTTTTACAAAGCATTTCATTGGTCACCTTTGCTGCCTTTTAAGCCTTTAAACAGGTTTAACATGCATCATGGAAAAAATGAATGCCGAATTATTTATGAACATACTTATATTTGCAAAAACTACAAGTATAGTTTTTGCAAATATAAAATTATAATCTAATTTTGAAGAAAAAAAAAACTCACTTGAGATGGTTTACGTGCATGAAGTTTTCAGTTTAAAAGACTGCTAAATATTTGTATTGGATAAAAAAAAAAAAAAATCGAAAAAAAAAAAAATCCCTCTTTCAATGACCAGACAATGGTATAAGTACCATTTGACTAAAAAACCTTGACTCTCTAAATTCCCACAAACTTAAGAGCAATGCACTTATTTTTTATTTCCGTCTTCTAAGTGTATGAGGACATTCCACTCCACTCCACTCCACCTTGTCCTGTAAAACAAAACAAAAAATCCCACATAATTCACAATGTTTTCCTGTTGATATCTTTTACTGTGGTATAATTAGTAAGCCGAATAGAAGTGGGAATTTGCAATAAAATGCAAAGACAAATCCTGGAGCCACGTATTTAGCAATTAGCAGCAACTCGCTTGAGGCTGACTTTAGACTCAACATTTGTTCGCGCTAATAAACCCAAATGAGTTTTTGGCGATCTTCGAGCTGATCTGATCCAGGAGGCTTAATCTGCCCATCGTCTCTCTCGGGTCTCAAATATATCCTTATTCTTACTATTCAGTTCATTCAGGCGACAATAATGCAACACTTTACAGTACAGTTTGTTGTATCACGCTCCCTTACCCTTAAGAATTGTTACAGCTGCACTTTCCGAGATAACCGTGGTTGTAATCCTCCAGTGGTGGGTAATTTTCTGTGTTAGTCAGCCAGCTTCTCATTTCTGCCGCTCTAAATGTGTATTGGAGTGAAAACGTTAACAAGACTTGCTTTCTCCCCTGACTTGTTAGCTCGTGACAAGGTGTCTTTATATAGCGCGTAGCCTCTAACAGGTCCACGGGCAGCCTGCGTTTGGAATAGGTTAACAGGTTTGTTATTCCGGTCAACCTGTGAGGGAAAAGGAGGAATATGGCGAAAAAAGCTCCTTAAAGTAAGACAATAGAGGGTTAGTATCAGTGTTATTTTTTTAATGAAATGTCAGGCCCATTCTTGAAGACTCTGAAGAGATTTTTTTAGGCGGGAGAGGTTTGTGAATGTAAGGAGAGTGAACAGTTTTTGTCATTCTGGCATTTTCTCGTGTGACATTTGTCGACTTCAAAGATAACATTAACTGCCAAGAAAGTCATAGATTTTTCTAACGGGAGAATCAAATACCACATGATTTTGTGCAATTGTGCTCGATGAACTGCAGTCTCCAAGGAACCCATCTAGGAGTGGAAATGAAGGAACAGGTCTGTCATTCAAACGCTCATGTCTCAATAATATTTTTTTCCGCGGATGTCCCAAATCTCTAGCTTTTTCCAGTAAATGATCTTAACTAATTGCTATGGGGAAATTAAATGCTGAAACAATAGATTAAAAAAAAAAAGTAATGTAATACCTTAGCCCTGCAGGGACATTCTATCATCAAATCTACTGGAAATTGGTCGTAGAGAGAGAGAGAGAAAAAAGTTTTTCCTTTTGCAATGTTCTTTTTCTCTGCTCTGTGCATATAAAGAAATAGAAACTACCACTAAGTCAATACTTGTGTTCGAGATGAGCTAAGCCTGCGTAGTTTCCATCACTGTCAATTGGTAAACAATGCATGCCAGTTAGTTTTGCACGCTGATCCACTCTGATGTTTCTTATGCGCAGGTTTCGATAATCTTGTGAGATCTTGCACAAACAACTAAACTCTGTTTCTGAAAGCTTACATTTTCATCGATCACAAGAGCGTAATCCCAGGCGTGTGTGATAAATCAGTCTATCAATGGTTTTTGAAACAGAAAAGCTTTCACAAACTGTAGTTTTATTGAGAAATACACTCAAAACATGCAAGATCTGTGCTTTGGAAGAGAGGCTACATGATCTATGCCATTCCACCGTGTAGTCTGCTCAAGAACTGGGCCACCTGCTTTTGTGTACAATCCATGCCAGGCACAGTTCATCTCAGAAGGACCAAATTTTTTCCAAGAATGGCAAGTACAAATTGCTTTGAGGCCATTTGTCTTGTTCAAAACATAATTTGGAAGTTTTATTTTGTTGCTGCAATCAATATTTTACACAGTGCACCTTTAAACAAACTGAGTGTGGACAAAGAAATGCATGTGGTGCTCCAGCATTATTTTAGACATCCTTTGGTTTCCATCATATCACCCAAATGGTTAGTTTGTCAGATGGATTAAAAATTCACATATTGCTAGATGTTTTCTGTATTTGACCATAATATAGCTGCCAGTGTGTCATGTAACACCGATTAAGAATGAATGTAGTAAACAGTGAGGATGTACCTGTCGAAAGTAAGCGTGTTGTTTTATTATTACACAAGTTCATTCGATTTCCTTTCTCTCTGCAAACATGCAGTGCATCATAAAAACCTGACATTCTGCCCCTGATTCAATTTGATTCACTTCAATTTGATGTGATTTATTTCCAGGCCCTCTAAAGCATAGGTGCTCTAAAATGTAAGCAACAAACGCCCTGAGGGAACAGAGGTCTGTGATGGAAATTGATTAGTAGCTCTTCAAACCCTGAATCAGATACAATGGCTTGCTAATGACAACATTGTGAAGGTGCAAATTTGCAGACAAAATGTCACAACTCAGAGCAGGCCTGTACAACGTGGAACAAAACATATATTAGGACTAATCTAGCCTGCTATTATTGTTTCTGTTTTTGTTTCTCTGTTTCAAAGATTAACTGGAATATATTTTTTAGTCCTCAAAGGGAAAACAAAACAAAAAACAACTGCTGAAGAAATTTGCAAAATACAGTTGCAACCTTCACCTGTCCTAAGACTTAAAGTTATGACAATACAAAACAAAAACAAAATGGGCTGGCAAAATAAGAATTGTAGACACGTTAGAGGGAGAAAAACATACATGATGGACACCGTTTTTACTAAAGGATGACGGCTGCTGAGTCGTGCTATGCTAAAACGCATTTATTGCCCCAATGTTTTTTTTGCATAGGCCTTGTCACATAAATGTATTACTTTACCTAGCATGCGTTTGTGTGTTGTCTGTCTTTAATGGTGAAGTTCATTTTACCATAATGTAGGTTTTGCTGCTTTAACAATGTGTATGCTAATCTCATCAGATGGAGCTCAATTTAATAGTCTTTAAAGAGGAAGCACAGGCCCTAAAACAGTTTGTGTAAAACTCTATATTCACTATGTGGGGTTATTTGGCATCCAGCATAATAAAGTCCTAAATGATTGGATATATCAAGCAGCTTAATATTGAGCCACTTGCTTATGTTCTCCACCCACTCACTAACAGCACACATATAGTCATCTGGTTGCTATTTACCAAAACCATATTGTTTATAGACAGAGTTGCAGGGTGTATTTTTTGGTGGCATGTGGTGGCAACAATGCAATTTACAGCCTGTGGACAGCTATGGTAGCCCTGCAGGGACATGGTGGAAATAGATCAGATAGTAATAATGCTAAAATGTAAAGCATTTGCATTTCTTTTCCAGTAGTGCTAAGGTTTATCCGCTCTGGGCAGTTTTAAGATGAGAAACAGGAAGTAATGGACTTATGGCTCCTCCTCCAAATGGCTTCATGGTTATAAATAGCTCTCATTCCAGGGTAAAGAGTGACATTATGGCACAATTACACATTACTAATAGAGCTGCACAATTTATTGCCACATCATCATTCACAATTTCTATATCTCAAAGAACTACTTCTGTCACAACCAAAATATAGTCTTCCATATGGTCTATTTTTTGTCTGTGACATGTGCAAACAAAGCCTTAGATCAAACTGATGTGTCTCCAAATAAAGTTCAACCTGGTTCATACCAACATTTAGCCATAGTTTAGTCCTGTTTAGTCCTGGTTCAGTCTTTAAGATTGATTTAGCTTCTGCTTTGACGAGTGGAAATAAGTCCAGAGCCTTGTATTTCTTTTAATGTTCTATATCTCTTTAAATTTGTACTATTATTATTATTACAGTTATCTCAATATTCATAATGGTTATTGCATTTTTTCCCAAATAACGTGCAACCCTATACTGAAAACAGTTGTATTCATCTGTTGTTTTTCCCCCTAACTCTTCTGAACCACTGACGGTGCATTTCCCCAGCCGCACATGTGACCTGTAAATCCCCCAAAACTGTTATAAAATATTACCTAACCTTAATACTATTCAGAATGACATGGATAGGGATTTTTAACAGGTGCATTACCGCTGAAGTGCCTCGGGGCCAGAGATTAGCCGCCGCGCTGGTGCATTACTGCAGGACTGAGTGAATAATGCCACGAGCTTTATATAACTCTACGACTGTTTCCGCTGCAATCGAAATGTCAATATTAAGCCTCTACTGTATATTCCCCGCAAACTGACATCTGAGCAGCCTGCAGTTATTTTGCGGCTTAAAAAATGTCAGAATTTGTAATAATTTGTAAACTCATCTATTATTTATCACAAGCTCCGGAATATAACTTCCTCTCGGTAGTGAATATATCAACAACAGCCAGCACGGTTTATGCTAACGTTGATATTAGATATATAGTGTGTAATAAAAACGCTGTGTCTTTTCCCGCTGAGTGGAATGGACGGGAGGTTGCAGGAGCTCCTGTAATGTCACCTACTCAGCGTCCAATGTTAGGTGCAGAAATCAGGGTGGCAAAAGTTAACGAGACATGCTGTTCTCAACACTTGTCAGCGCGTGTCAAGATGCCCTTTGGCAACTCGTTTAACTCGCAGCATCTTCACATCCGACGCGTGGGGTTGTAATGAGGGCTTCCCGCATTTTATCTGTCCGTCTTTTGCACGGGATTGTCTGTATATAAATTTAAAAAAAAAAAAATTGTTCAGTTCAGTGTTCAGTAAAGGCATAATGTTGTACTAGCCTAATTAATTCAAGTAATCTTTGTTTATGTAGCACCGATTACAATTTAAGTCATCTCCAGGCACTTGACAGAGGAAATCCAGTGAAGAACCTCTTGAGATACACTTTGCAACACTGAAGAGGATAAATTCATGTCAAGGTGGTTAGCAGAGTTGCTTTACTGAGCTTGGTCCCTAGTCAGACTCAAGTACAGGCCTGTCTGTGTGGAGTAGATTGTCTTGTCACCGCCACAATTGGAAAACGTGCTATAGGCTAATGTTCCTGTCAATCACTACATTATACTATAGAGAAACTTTACAATTATAGCCTTTGTGAGACTAAAACATTCAAAATAACTGTCTGTCTAATTCAACTCACACTAGGACAAGTGCCATGCCTTAATACACTACTGACAGTTTTGAGTGTGTTTTAGGTTTGATGATGCAATGTTTTATGTGGCCCTTTAATACATTTGGAAAGTTATACTTTTGGCACTAGGTTTTAATGGATTTGATTTTGGCTTCAAAGATAAATAAAACCTGTTAAAATCCTTCCAAACCCTGTTCCAATCTCTGTTCAAATCTGACTTAAACCTGGTCAAATCCAGCTAAAACCAATTCAAATACATCTAAAACCTGTTCAAATCTACAGTTTCCATAAAAAGAGGAAATTAAGGATAAAAGATAACTTATGTGTAAGACTCAAATAAAGAGACAAAACTTGATAAAGGTTTAAAATGTCATCATCTTCGGCCCCTGAAAGTATTCTTATTACCTATCATGCCACTTTGAGTTCGACACCACTGATTTAAAGTATCTGTCCTTTGGAAATGTTTTCTATTGAAGCCGTCCCAGATGGAACAGTGTCACAGATCCTCCAGCAGTGCCAGATGAGCACTTTAGTTTACACCAAACCGTTAAACACAGTCGTTGTGCTATAACTCATGTTTGACACACTGTACTATGCATTGTCACTGTAAATAAATGTGATCATAATAAAGTGACAGTGTTGATTATACAATACTGCATTGTTCTCATGTGCAATGGTGCCGTGCTCCTCTTCCATCCATACGAAACTGTAGGAGTTGAGTTGTAAGAAGTGACATTTATTTGTGCTTGGTACATACTGTGAGTTTGAGTGCACCATTAGCTTAAGACAGCTTAGTCGGACTGGAACTGGGTTAAGATCTCTGGGCATAATCCACGGTTTACTACACAAAAGAACAACAGGAAACAAAAAAAAAAAATCCTCTGTATACCATAATGGAAGAGCAGGAGTGTTGCTGATTTAACAGTTTGATTTACCCCAAATTATGTTTAAATAATAAAAATCCCTTTAATACAGCTTGTCATTGTGTCATTTTTCCACTTTTACTTCTGTTACCACCACAGTCTATAGTTTTAACAGTCATTGTGTATTGTAGTCTATCCTGGCCACCTTAAAATTCTGTTCTGTGTGTGTTTGGTTTCAAAAGCACAGGGCATTAAACTTTCAGAATGAATTCTAATTGTACATTATTAATGCTGCCACTCTTTACGCATGGTGATTAGTTTGCCTAAAACAATAAACAGTGAAATTGGCCAGCATAACATGTTGGCCATTCCCTTTGTAATAGATCTCAGGGACCAAGGACCTTGACGAGTGCATTTTAACAGCCTCACCCAATGACTCCTGCAATATGGAACAGCTGTCTACCAGCAATACCAGCACCAATCGCTCATTAATCACCTGTTTGTCTTAAACAGTGAGGCTCGGAGGTGGCCAAAAAGGTGCCAGCTATTTTATGCTTTCATTAGCGGCTAACGGTTATGATTACCTGGAGGGCATTTGAAGGTGCTTTTCAAGTTTGACACTATTTGGATTATTAACTCTGTGAGCTGCAGCTGTGGCGGTGGCTCATTTTTTTTTTTTCTCTTAAATGTGGTGATAAGGAGTGCGTGACACAGATGGGATCACAAAGAAAGCGGGATGTTGACACGGTCCCTGTTGTCCTTATATAACGGCTTCCTGTCGCAGGTCTTAGACTAACCACTTTTGTTCTTGTCCCAGAGGTGGCTGCTTTCCCACCAACTCAAGGTAGAGGACATTGTCGGGACGCAGCAGCTTATACATGTTAATGTTCCCTTTTTCCTATTCTACTCCTGTTAGATTGATGGCTCAGCAGTGGTTCTCATTGATCAATCAGACACAATCTGCTTCTCAAATGAACCCCGGCCGGAGGGATTGTGCATTCTTCCAAGGGAACCACATCCCAAAGGGTATGACAGTGTGGCGCAGAGGATCGATTGTTTTCAACTTATTTGTGTAAATACTTTGTAACCTTGCCGATTTATCATCCGTGTTTCTTTGCCACTGAGTGAGAAAACTACAATAGATTTCAGCCGACTGCTAACACAGTAGTGCTTGTAATTTTCATCTCTGCGGTCATGTCTGGAGAAGGATTAGAGGGATGATGAGAATTAATTATGCATTTCATCAGCATGATGGATACCGCACGTTCAACGCAAAACTATATTTCCCCAGAGAGCTGAGGGAAGTCGGCTTGTTCCTGGAGTCAATCCTTTGAGAAATGCTGTCACTTCTCCATCTCCGAAGATGAAACTTCAGTCACACCAAATAGAAAAACTTTTTACGGCTAACAGAGGTGAGCATAACACTTTCACTTCAGGAAACCGGGAGATCTACTGATATATAAAACATGAATCACTCACAGTGCCCCCAGTTTATCTTGCTGTAAGCAGTGCAGGTCAAGACTGACTCCTTCTTCACTCTGCACCTTGCACTCTGTGTGTGCTCTCTCTGTTGTGATTAAGCACTGTCGACCTGTATCCTTGCACATAATGAAGTCCTCTATACGAGCCGCATGAAACGGAACATAGCAGAGCACGCTCCTGAAATGCCATAAGATATTGAAAAATAATGAGTGGCACATCGTATTCAATGTAAGGATGAAAGTTCAAGAGCTCAACGTAGATTTTTGTCAAGATGTTGTGCTGAAAGTGTAACACAACTTACAATGCTTCTGTCATTTCCTCGAGATGTTTCTGTCATCTCAACTTCTCTATGTCATTAATTATTAAATAATGTGCATTTTTCACATTTGTACTTGTATAATATAATAATATCTATGCTGTTATGAGGAGGGTGTTCATATGTCCCTAATTGATGGGGACAGTTCTTTTTCCAAAACCTAAACAAATATCCGTAAAACAATAATATTTCTTGGTTTGGAACAGTCTCTGCCCAAGTGTCCCCATTTTAAAGGTGGACTGTTGTAGGATCAGTTGAACAAAATGCAACACATCAGTCAAAACAATGCTTTGTGTAAACTGGCATTTGCTAATCTTGAAAAAATAGACATCTAAAGCTCCACAGAAGTCAGTGGAAGTTCTTTTTACTCCTCAGTTTGGGTCAGTACCCGATTTGAGTCAAACGTTGGAATGGGCATGACCCTTGGCTCATGTATATAGATAGATACGACTATATAGATATGGCAACACCACTTGGACAAACAGTATTTGATATCCCATTGATCGATTTAATCCTTTTATCATTTTAAGTTTGGAATTAAAACATGCCAGACCATCTTTAAAGTGGCTCTTTTTCAGAATAAACTTCATGAAACCGTGGTGCATCAGCATTGTTCGATTCTGTTTAATAGATGGTTGAAGCAACATAGAGAAGAACTTATTTGAACTTATTTCTTGCAATTAAAAAGTTAATGTTTCAAGGCTGTCGGACTAGCATGATTGACAGAACTGACCAAACTTTGGGAGTGACAGTTGCCTTATTTTCTGTTTCTACAGCTGCCCAGAGAGGACAAAATAGGCCATTCTTGCTTTAAAGGGTACGTCATTTATCTAAGCAAGTTGATTTTATATTAAATTGATGTGAAATTAATTTCCACTGGTATTCTCCATAGACAACAGCATGTCCCTGCAGGGCTACCATAGCTGTTTACATGCTCTTAGCAAGGAGGAGTGGTGGTGTATAATTGCAATCTGCACAGTTGTCACACAATGCCCCACTGTTTTTGATGCTTCAGTTTGACTGGGTACGTTGTTTGCTGTAGAACATATACAACAATCTAATACCTCATATCACGGAACATCAGTAACGACATATTTTTCACGTGTCTTGTGAAGAAGGATAGTACTTACGGAGTCTCCCCTCCACCTCTGACTGAAATATTTCCATGTTTTCTGTCTAAAACCTGTTTGTGTAAATCAACAAGTGCGCTCCCCCCTGCCCAGGAGCACAGAGCGAGTGTTGTGGCAGATTCATGGCTGATCTGAGGGACCTGCGATGTCTCACCAGTGATCAGCCGGCAGCTGCTGAGCTGTTGGCTGCCTGCCACCGACCGCCTGTTTGCACTGCTGCCTCAAAGATTACACCAACAAGACAAATTAACAAAAAGAGTGTGTATTCATTCTTACAATATGCTTATTTTGTTACTAATTTAGCTGTATATCTGATTATGGTGGTGATTGCTCAGTGAACTCTTTGGCGTGTTTTAAGTCGACGCATCTTTTTTATCCTGACCCAGTTTCCTACCCTCTCCATCAGCCGGGGCAGTTGACAAATGTGTTGTCTTGTGAGCAGGAGAGAAAAGACGCTGATGTTTCCTGTCGAATAGAGAGATCCACCTCAGGCAGCGTCAGCTCTGTCCTTATTTGTCATAAGTGTCCGCTGTTTCCCATGGCTAAAGACAAAGGCCAAAAAGAACGTATGAGGAACATGCATTTTTAATGTGACATCCTCATCAAATTCACCACAGTGCAGTGAGCAGAATGCCAATGACGCTTTCTTCTACTTCCAATTACAGCCAGACCACGCAACAGTATGAATGTAAGCCATGAAGGGCACATCTGCCTGGAACATGACAAAGCCTGGACAGTTCACAGCTCCATCTCTCATGAGCACCGACTACGTGACTCTGTATTCATGTTGCATGCTCCTTAATTAGCAAGTGGAATAATGATTCAAAACACGTCAGTGAAACATGTTAGTGCTACAGTTCTTTTCAAAGAATTCCACTGTCAATCACATTTGCTCAGAGAAAATACACAGACAAGCATTAAAATATACAACTAAGTAACTACTTTCAATGTAGTGACTGGGAAAAACGATTTGGATGAAGTTATCGTTGTCATCTAAATCAAAAAGCTGTGTAATCCTGCTTCATTCTTTGAAAGTAAGTCTACTCAGTCAAGTTGTTCTCCTATTACAGTTTTCTGGGATACTGTGGACAATAATCAAGTCAACTATTGAGTTTGTCACATCAACAGCAGTGTAGAAGCTTCTGGGCCTGCGTGACCTCTGACCTCTGACCTGGACATTCTGGTAAGACAAACTGTCATTCATTCATCTTCACGGGTCACAGGTGGTTGGAGCGTATCCCAGCAAACTTTAAAAAACAATGGCAAACTAAGACAAACAATGCTTCCTAAACATGCAAACATCTCAATTGAAGATTTATCTGTTGGTGCAATAGGAAAAGAAAACTGTTAGCAACCACTTCAAACATTTACTCTGTCTCTAAATTTTGTAGCAGTTAGTTACCTTGCACTGCAGCTGGATTGTTGTATTGTGTTCATTGGCTCACGAAAATCCATCTTCTACTATTCTAAGCAAAACGTGCATGTCTCGACCAGCTGTGATTCGGCCAATGATGTGGCAGTGCTGACAGGTGTGGGCGTGTTTAAGTTTTTTTAAGCTTTAACAACCCTTTTGCATTCACTAATGTTGCCCTGATTGGGTAAAACTGCAGTTCCTCAGATATTCATTTAAAGTATCTGCCCTTTGTAGACACTTTCTATGGAAGCCAGGTAAAGCAATTAGTTCTGCATAAGCTAAATGCTACATGACTGAAGTATAGAAGTAGAGTTTGGGAATGTAAGCTCAGGTCTTATCGCTTAAAGACTATGTATCTTTAATATCAGATAATGTAAATTTGAGGATAAGAGTAAGGTATACGAGGACGGTTTACTTGCAAGTGCAAAAAATAAAGGTCTGAAAGTCTACTTGTCCATTTAGGAAAATTAATTATTAATTATTTCTCGTGATAATTACAACTGTAATTATTGTCAACTAAAAATGTCTTATGTACGGTTAAAACTTTACTGCTGTTATCAGAATGTGCATGCAGTTTTTGATGACGTCACAGGTGGAAGGTCTATAGTGAAGGTAAAATCCACTGAATACGAGTAAAGTCACTGCCAACTTAAACATCAGGCATCATTTAAAATATGACCTGTGTAAGACCACTATTTCATTTGTTTACGTTCTAGTTCATTTTGATTTGTAGCACAAATAAATCAATTAAACTTACCATGTGACATGTTTGAAGTAATAGTCCTCGTAAATGTATATTCAATAGTTAAAAAAGCTCCATTGTTACTCATTGTAGGGACTGTCTCTTCTTTCAAACTGCCAAATATGGCCTTTAAGATTCAGCCCTAAACTATTCCAGGGGTCGCCTATATAACCATCTTCTACACTCACAGAAATAATGTCTGTCTGCCTCGTTTGCGCTTCCTGCAGCACAATAATATCTGCACTTATCTGGATAATGGGAGACATGTACAAGCAGTATATCACTATTACGGTTTATTTATATGACATGATACGACTTCACTGTGGATGCTATTTTGACCAGACTCACCTTTATCGTGTTGCAAATATGCTGACCATTACTCGCTGGCCATTATGCGACGGCTCCCAAATGTCACCAGAGATGGAAGGATAGTGGGAATCGCTGCTCCGTTTGCAACGAGCGAGTGTAAATAATTCCTGCTGGCGCCCAAACCGTAGCTTTCATCTGTGATGTTCTTTTGCAGTGGACGGTCCGCACTCCATCATTATAATGAGGGAGTCTCAATTAGACAAGGTCTACAATGGGGGTTTTAAATGTCACAGCGCAGGTCCTGACATTTCTCCATTTGATATGGAATCTGAATGGGAGCCGGAGAGTTCACAGAGCGAGCTAATCTCACTTTTCGGAAATAACAAATTCAGGGCAGTCAAAGGGAAGAGTGGTTCGGAGGCATTTAGAGAGACAATGCTAACTCACCCTGCTTCTTTTTATGACAGTTGAATCTATTAGCATTAGTTGTGTAATTAGCCTTCGGGGGTTGCCGTGTCAAATTTTTGTTTGTGACAAGCAACTAATGGCGCTGTATCCGAAAGGTTATTCAGTCGTGTAATCAAAGCCAACTCAAACTTTAAACTGGTAGTAATTGAAATGAGCACGATCCCTTTGTAAACAAGACATACACTTGTGTGAAATACTTTGTTGGTTCTTGACTACACACTAACCTGCAAAAAAAAATATATATATTGAAAATGATCTTGCAAACAGCACAGCAACACATCCACAAAGAGTCCTTGCAGAATAGTCAAAAGTATGAACTGTTAACATTAGGAAATTTTGTATTTATTACTAATGTTAATGTTTCTTATATTACTGTATATTATCACCTGGCACCACAACCCCTTAAAGAATTAATAAAAATGTGCATTTAAAATCTAGCAGTACGTCACCCTGAGCCTTCAATAGAGAGGATGTTGTCAAATTTACATCTACCACCTTTCGCTTCTCAATTCAAGCTGCTGGAAAGTGGAATTCATTACCACTAAATCTAAATATTGAATCAAATTGCTCACAGTGTATACAGTAAGGACTGCATTCATTTATTCACTCAACTGGAACTGTCAGGTTTTTATATTGTCCCATGACTCTATTGCACTTAGTATTATCATTTTTGGATACATTGAGAATTAGTATCAGAATAGCTGTTGGTGAAAACACTTCAAATCCTGAGGAAAACCCAACTGTTTGTAGAAGTTGGTCAGGATCGTGTCCAATATTTATTTCATAAATCCAGCCACTGATTCATCGGCGATCAGCCCTGCTTTACATTACACAGAAAACCACTTTGTTTATATAAATATACAGCCAAATTATGAAAAAAAGAAAAGAGAAATAAAGTGAAATGAAATGATGTCAAACACACCTAATGCAGTCATTTTTCAAAACTGCTTCGGTTCATTGCCTTTGTGCCAAGTCTCCAGAATGTGCGTACGGCAGGGTCAGAGCTGGCTATGCACACTTGCACGTCTAGTTAGATCACAACTTTGGTGTAGAAGGTGGCGCATACAAGTTTCAAACCTAATTTCGAGCATATGCAAGCTTTATAAACGAGGCCTCTGCATTTCTGGCGTATTTTCCTAATTGTGTGATAAAGCAGTCTATTAGCAAACATTGTATTCATTTGGCTTTCTGTTTGTATCATAAAGCATAATGTGTAGCTTAATATCCCACAGTAATGTTAACCACATTTTTTTTTTAATATTTAATAGCCCACTCACCCAGGATGACCACCATCACTGCTTGTGGATGTAGTTATTTTGGTGTCATTGAGGACAAATCTGAACTGTGACCACATCAGGCACAAACAGCATGCTCCCTCAGCTTGAATGTCAAAAAACAGACTGTTGACTTCCTATCTGTGGCATAAAAAAGTGGCCTCACAGTAGATGGATTACCATGACTCCATACACCAGCTCTACTCCAATAAGCGCCGGATTGTTCCCCAAAATGGAGAGAAAATATAAGAGAGGGCAAGGAGATAGAAATCCATTTGTAAGTCTGGGCTCTGACTATTTGCATGGCCATGAAGGCCTCTGTGTGTTCGGCTGTGAATCTCAGACAATACAGCCTGTGTTTGTTCTTCCCCGGGAAGTTTGAGGGACTACAGAAAAGACGGGAGTAGAGGGGAGGTCGTCAGTGCAGGGGATTACGCATTGTGAGGAGCGCACGCCGTCGTCGCTGCCATTGTGCCGGGCTGAATTACACTCCAGTAGCGGGGTATTTAGTTAAGCAGATTGTGTTTTCTTGCGTGGCGGGAGATGATCTCTCTTGACGGAGTTCGGCGACAAGTGGCTCGGGGGACGGCTCAAGTGCACAAACAGGTGGGTGTGGTGGTCGACACTTCATTTCGAGTCCTTTTGTCAAGATGTATCAAGGCTTATCCTGGGCGTGTGTGCAGAGAATACAAAGAATATAGTGCTTTTCAAAAGGTTCAAGAGTGTAGCAGAAGAGCTGAGAGTCATTATACCTGAATACAATCAATTAGAAATAAAGCCCTGGGTTCTTTGTGTTTGTCACGGGCAGAAATCAGTAAATTCCCTGCATCATTTACGATGGCTGCTGGCATTTTGCTGGTGTTGCGCTCCTGAAACAAATATGATTTTGAAAAATGTAAAAGAACGGGCGTTTAGAGAGTATTAATAAAATGTCACGGAGAAACATCGATATTTCAGATCGTTGCCGTTTGTGGCTTCTGTGAAACAGCTTTTTAAATTTTCCATCGCTTTGTGTTTTCTGACCTGAGGCCTGACGTGAGTAGCAACAAAACATGTGCTGTCAGTGGATTTCACCTTGAGAAACAAGAGACAGAATAAAAACACTTTTGAGTAAAATGACATGCAAATGACCCCTTATTTGGTCCAATCCATACATTAGAAAAATGTGAACATTATTACTGTGAGAACAACTGTAGTTACAGTTTTAAACAGGTCATTAAAGCTGAAATGTATGGCAGAGCTCGTTCTTGATGAATGCTTACTTCACCATACAAAGCCTGTATTCTACATTTTTATTAAAAGATGTATATAAATACGCATAAGTTTTTTTGTTGTTGTTTTAGCTCAAAAAGAACCTTTGACAATCACCAAAAACCATGTCAACAAACGCCAAAAGCAGTATTACCCACTCATTTTTTGACCACACCAGTTAAAGATACTAAAGTACACACTAATAAGTCAGCAGAAAACATTTGTCATGTGTTTGTGTTTGTATTTTATCGTCGACTTTGGCGGTCTTGTGTTTTACTGTTATTGCTGACGCATTAAGAATATGTGGGCGTTACTTCAATTAATATGCAACTCTGTGACGTCTATGACTACAATGCCAATGTACATTTTACTTCTACGTCGTTTTTTATGCTTTAGCAATGCATAAAGCTAATCTTGTCAGACAGATCTCACTTTAACAGTCTTTGATGAGGACACACAGGTCTTGTAATAATCTCTGAATAACCCAGGGTCCTCCATGTGGTGTTATTTGTCTGTTCTCTTCCCACTAAACTAAAGTCAAAGCAGTGTATTGTAGCTTTTTTCTGGCTCTATCAGTTGTGTATATAGAGCTGCTAAACATCAAGCCAGTCAAGCTAGTGTTCTTGAACCCACTCACTGACAGCACACATAAATAGTCAGTTGTCATTGATTGTCATTTTTGGTGGCTCGTGCCCTTTTATTCATTCAAAATGTATTGTGGTCTGCTTGAATATAATAGACAGGAAATGAATATCAATCTCAAATTTATTTATTTATTTATTTATTTTTGATACAGTTTTTGATCTTATTCTAAATATGTTACAGTAATGTATGACAAAGTTTGGCGGAACAATACATGTATAATTGAATGCCTGACCGTTTGTTTGTGAAAGATGTTGAAATGATAGATAAAAGTAAAAACAATGGCATTTGATAAAGCAAATAAAGCTTTTACTTTTATCTACTGAGTTTGTTTTGGGCTGAGTTAAGTGAAGTATGTCTCTAAAAAAGGAGTTGCAGCTATTGTGTACATTTTCTTTACAATCCGACTGCTTGGTAAGAAATAAAACAATCCGACTGCTTGGAGTTTGGTGACTTTTGAAAATATCCCAATTTATATTACCCCTTTATTATCATCTTATTTCCCTCCTTTCCCCCATAGCTACTTACGCCAACGAGACTTATTAATCTTTTTCTATCGCCTCATAAACGTCACAAGAGATCTGCATCACTTTGCTCCACTGCCATCATTTCCACTTGGGTGTAAATAATCAAATCTAACAAATGACTTACTAACAAGTACATGATGACTTGACATTCCCCCTGTTGTTGGCGTTGTTGTACTCCCTGGACTCGTTCTGGCTCCTGATCTCTACAACAATAGCTCCATGTCAGTATTTATTGTTTTACGGCACTGAGCAGTAAACAACAAGTATCGTGATGGAGACCCTTGGGACCAATTAAGGGTAGTTTGTCTTGGAAAGGTGATCCTAAAGAAGCGATGCTTAACAGATGGCTTTCCTCCAACACTGCAAATAGCTGTTGTAAATGAGCACCAATACACCTCATACAGATATACTTTTACCCTTTGTATATTTTCCCAACATCTTTTCCCAATTACTGATATAATTCCACAACAGAGGCACATTAAAATGTTATAATTAACGATCATATCAAATCAGCGTGGTTTAGCTCTTGGCAGGCAACGTCGATATTGAAGTGTCATCCGCAATGTCAAGTAGAAGCCTCCTTTTCTTTACCGCCGCCTTTTAACATTTGCGTTGGCACATTAGACACGTTTTTAATAGCATCCCCCGGAACCATTTCTACAACAGAGCGGCGTTTTATTATCTCCGAACGCATCGCCATCTACGGAAAAATAATGTGACGGTCTCAGCGCATCTAGTGCTTAACATGGTGAGACTGCAGCTCATTGTCATTCTGTCATGTGGCAGAGGAGCGTACTGTACATAGGGCTACAGGAGGTCTGCTGGAAATGGGAGGAAGGCCAATTAGAGGTAATGAATGGCTGTCAAGCTCAGGGCACTCTGCATGTACCGCACGCCGTGTAGAAATAAAGAGTTTCTTTTGAAAGGAGAAAATTGACCAGCGAGTTTAATGGCGTCGCTTTAGATTTTTCTTGATTTCACCTCTACATCTGTAAACCATAACCAGCACAATGGCCTTTCCCAAATGTTTTGCGCCGATGATCAATCACCACTTGAAACTTTTAAGGGCCGCCCTTATTAAGCACTATCAAGATAGCTGTCACACACGGACATGGCTTTCACTTGCTCCCTAACACCTTTGCTATTTACAGGCTTGGAGATTTTTGGCATACTCATTATTTTTTTCCCCAGATTTCATCACATATTTCTCGAAAGGCCAATCTTGTTAAATTGGCACCTAAACATCTGTTGACCCATGCACTATCTCAGCCACATCAGTCGTCGAGAGGATTTTTAAAAGTCGGACCCGCTGGCATGTTGGCAGCTGAGCGGTTGCTCCGAGTAACATCATCGAAAAAGGCTGTTGTCTCGTCTTGGCTCGAGGAATCCAGTTTTGGGCGCGTGCTTGGCAGCCCCACGAAAAGACCGGAACCGCTCACGATTCACTGGCCACTAATTGGAATGTCACTCCACAATTCTCCGAGATATGAATACAGCCCGGGAAGACATACATAAGCATAAACACATACTCCCATTCAACCGCTGGATCCATTGAATTTCAGAAATGAAAGCCTACATCAGTAATTGATTTTACCAGCTCGTTACAAATGGGTCTCGACAGCTAATTTACTTTTACATGATTAAACATGACTATTATGAGCTGGTAAAGCATTCATACGGGAACTACTCGGAACTGCTCAAACAACTTCCCACGCTACACTGGCGGTCTTCACTGGGACCACCAACGTTGGGTTAAAAAGGAATAGCAATGTGGAATACCCGATGGCTGTGCACCTGTAAAATAATTTGACCATTTTACCTTTACATGCATGTCTTTAGATAGTTGAAGGAAGCAGGGGAAAGGCCCAGCCACTTTAACATTTACTTTTATTTAGGGATGTGATTAATAAAAAAAAATAAAAAAAATAATTTATTGCAAATCTGGCTATAATCAATCGCGATCAGCTTGTCAACTTTTAATAAACACAATGAATCTTCAATTTAACAGAAGGTTGAATCTTTTAAATTTGCCATACTTTATCTTTTGCATACCATGTAAATTGTAATAAAAAAAGTATTAATTTTGAGTCCCTATGACAGCCCAGTCTATGAAAAAAACAAAAATGATTTGACAAATAACTTCAAAATAACTTCAAAATAACTTTGGAAACGAGAAACCTTTATAAGTTACAGTTACAGTTAAAGTGCATCACCAATACATTCACTGTGTGCTTCAGAACTTTGACTATTTGAAATGTCAATTTGTGTGAATTTGTGTGAACTTGTGTAATCTAGAACCTTACAGAATATTTAAATCTTCTTTGCAAATCACGCATTACTTTACTCTTTTCCAGGGAACCATCTAGTTATCTCTTAAAATAGAATTGTCCATTTAGCAGCATCTTTGTCTTCTCTTCTTTTTTGTTTTTCCATTGCTAGCTTTTTACCAGCCCTACTTTTATTATATTTCCTGTTGCAGGGCTGCGACTGCCATTTAAACAATGTTTTATTACACTTGTTAGCAACACTGGGTGCACTAGCTTTCTAATGCTTTTACACATGCATTTGTTATGGAGCAAAGACTTCCAAGGATTTAAAATTGTTTGCAACTTGTGTACCTTTGAGCATTTTTTGTAGTTTCCAGTGTCAGAAGCATCCATGATGATTTTGGTTTACTCTCAAATAAAAGCAACAATGGCAGACATGACCACCACTTTGTTTACCCTCTAGAGCAGTGGTGTCAAACTCAAAGTGGTGAGGGGCCACAATAGTTAATAAGAATCCTTTCAGGGGCCGAAGATGGTGACTTTTGGGAAGCTTTTATTAAATTTTGAATGTGAGTTTTCATTCATTTTATTTGGGTCTTACACTTTCCTTCATTTATGGAAAAAGGTTTTGGTTGAATTTGGACAGTTTTTAGTTGGATTTGAACAAGTTTTATATAGATTTAAAGTAGTTTTAAATGGATTTGAGTAGGATTTCAATTAATTTGAACTGCTTTTAGATGAATTTGAAAAGATTTTATTTCATTTGAACAGGTTTTTGATGGATTTGAACAGGTTTTAGATGGATTTGATCTGGTTTTAGATGGATGTGAGCAGGTTCTAATTGGATTTGAACTGGTTTTAGTTGGATTTGAGCAGGTTTTAATTGGATTTTAACAGGTTTTAGATAGATTTGAACAGGTTTTATTGGATTTGAGCAGATTATATACATCTTTGTAGCAGAAACTGTCTCAAGATTTCATGAACAAATAAAATTAATCTGATTTAAATCCATCTAAAACCTGTTCAAGTCCAGTTAAGACCTTGTAGCGAACATGTGACCTGTTAAATGCATTGGAGGGCCACATTAAACACTGCAAAGGGCCTCATTTGGCCCCTGTGTTTTGACACGTGTGCTGTAGAGTTTTTCCTCTGGTTCATAAGAAGACAGTGAGTTGTTTTCTTTCTATCCTTTTGAAATATTTCGGCAAAAACTGACAGCAGATAGCTCTTGCTGCACCCAAGACGATGTGTTTGTGTGCGCATTTCAAGTGAGTCTTAATGTCTGACTTTGACTGTCCTTACACTCTTGACCCTGATCTCAGTGCTCGTTATAATTGCAGCATTGATTGTACCACAGTTTGCCAGGGCCATGTGTCTCTGTTTTCCATGTCTGGGGAGACATTGATCTAATTAGAAGTCTTCATTAGTCAGCGACAGAGTGCAGTGTCATGCTTAAGGAATGATGTCTCCCCCACAAACACAAAGCAGGGCCTTGTCTGAATCTAAAACAGAAAGCTGCTTCAGTAGCCCAGGCACGACCAACAACAAAAAGGCAGAGCTTTGACAAAGGCTGGTTTTGTGTTGAATTGTGGTATGCCTTTCTTGCTCTTGTTAAACTTATGATATCACATAAATGGTCACTAAAGAATACCCTTTAAACACACTTAAAAGGACAATGATCAAGTTAAAAGTATTAAATTAGTAAATCAAAGTAGAACTAAATCTGATTTTTTTTCTTCATCTGTTGAGTATTTTTATTAATTTAATACACAACAACTCTGCAGAGGTCTTTTTCCCCATTTATGTGTTTTTGCTTGCTCAAGTGCCAAGGGATGAGCTGTCATTAATTAGTGCCATATAGATACAATTGAACAGAACAGCTGCAGTAGAAAGTTGTCAACTGAAAATCTTTCCAAATTCTTAACGACACGTTCAAACTCTAAATTCTTAAGTTCAGACAAACCAATTTAGGTCCTACTTTGACGTTGGGGATGAACTCCAATGGACACAAAAGTCAACAATCGGAGGCCATTTTGCAACATTCAGTAGATTTACAGACAGAACTTTGTGGGACTATCCTTGTTGCTCGTAATTTAGAGAAATCCAAATGACTGCTCCTCCAATCAGAGTATTAATCAGAGTACAATATGAGTTATGGGGTGTTTACACAGCGCAATTAAACCAAGTATAGGGGCAGTGTAAACCCTACCAATGCTACACACAAGAAGAATTTTATTAAGGTTATTATTATGACTTTTTAAACCGGATATCTATACATGTAATAGTAAAACATGATCAGATTAGAGTTTTTAAACACAAAAGTCCAGTATTTCGACTTTACTTTACTGAATGTAACCAGTGGATATCTGTCTGGGACCAGCTTAAGACTCTGATGGACCAGCGCAGCGGGTGGCACTCTCAAGCAAAAAAAACGTGCTTGAATGGCATAATCAAAAGTATTTGGTGAGCGTGAATGCCATGTGGATGTAAAAAGCCTGTCATTGACTACTCCAAGCAGAAGTTTAGCGCGCAATTTTGGAATTACAGAAAAAGGAAGAACGAAATACATTTTTTTTTCTTGACAAAAACTGGCTTCTGACAAGTCCTGCTTTGACAATTTTGTTCCCCACTTTTTCACGTCACTCTTGACATTATTTACTTTGCTGTTTTTCATGAGCGTTGCATCTTTTTCTTTCCGTCTGTGGTGAAAAACATAGAGGAGTTTAATTGCACAGTATTCGCTCGTTCTTTTGGATCCAAAGCTCAATCCTTGCAGTCCCAACATGTTAATCCATCTCATATTCATCTAATGTAGTCTCTATATAAATTAAATTCATCTTCCTTTTCTCCCTGACATGTATTTATAGCTTGTAATGAATGGCTTATTTTTTTAAAGCCTATACTTCCCCGTTGATCTATTTTTCTCACTTTGCACTTGTGTCATTAATTAAACTGTTAAACTTTTTATTCCGCAGACATGAGCGTGCATACAAAGCACATCATAGTGGGACGGGAACCAGCCCTGCCCGGATCATGAATCACTGCGGCGCTGAATGAAGAATTGGCCGAACTGGACCGCTGACACCTCTATCTTCTGTCCACTAACCATGGGAGGAAGTGGCGAGGAAAGGCGAGGATGGAGCGTGAAAATGAGCACGCAGAGTGTTTTGGCCGTGGCGACGGTGTTTTCGATGATTCCCGGCGGGCTGCTGAACGATACGAGATGTACTCAGGGGCTGGACGGGCTGCAATTGGCCCAGGGGTCCGCTCATCTGCATCGCCGCCTGAAGAGAGGCTGGATCTGGAAGCAGCTGTTTGTCCCGGAGGAAGATCCCACTCCTCGAGTTATTGGCCAGGTACCGCTTCAGATTGGGCGCCCTCCATGTCCTTCACACAACACTTCACTTTAAAAAAAGGCATGTTTTTCTCCTCGCCTTTGAGATATCCACTCTGTCTCCCGAAAGTCATATATCAGTGTAACAATACCAGAAATACGGATGACAAGATAAAAAGTGACTCCCCGATACTATTTTTTTCCCAGTGTGAACGGTGACACCATACAAAATATTTATGAAGTAAACGCAGATGTCATTGCAAGGTTTTTGAGTGACTTTGTTTGAAGAAGACTGTTTTAGATCCTCTTGAGAATTTGGTAGACCATCATTGACAGTTTGCTTTACATTTATCATCATTTATTATAAAATATATACTGTGCCATAGAGAGATGGGGAATAAAAACTCACTGCAGGGAGAAAAGAAGGTCAAATCAGTACACAGCGCTCTGATATGGCAAGTATCTGGTATCTCCACAAGCCTAAAAATGACATATTATTCATGATACAGATATAGACTATTCTGTACATTAGCAGTGTGTGGTATTTGCCTAAAACGAAAAGATTTAGAAATGAGGCTGGAACAAGATAAAACAAGTAGCAAGTTTTGGGAAGTGCACTACATTACACCTGAATGACATTAGGAAAATATAGCGACAATAAAGCAGCAACTTTTGTATAATTTTTATATATAATTTATTCAAAATAAATGGATGAATAAACTTATTGTAACCAAAATTTGAAAAAAACAAAAACAAAAGTAAACAATTTTAATTATATTGCGTATGGAAAGCAACAAAAAAAAAAGAAAAAACAGTTTATGTGCATGAAGCAGAAAACATACAGTTTCACCAGATAGAATCACAACATAGTGAATGCCAGACTCATTATGTTTTAGAAACCAATTGACAAAAGCTGACAACAGTATTCATGTGCTGAATATTGGACATGGGTATAACGACAGCATTCATGGAAAACAGGAGTGAAATGTGTTGATTTCATACAGATCTCCTGGGTTCTGTTGTGACTCAGCTGCTTCCAATAAAATCAGTTGATATCCTTGTCATTGTCAGTGTTGCCAGGCATTTTAATAGACAGGGATCCAACTAACACAAAGCATCTTAAAAGGTATATCTAATTTCATCAGGCAAAATCAAAGATTGTCTAATGTCAAGTCATGGGCTTGTAATGAAAATGCATCCCATTTTTTGTTCTTTTTTTTTCAACATTTTATCAGAATTCCTCCTGGTGTTTGTCTTATATTGTATGGAAACATGACACAAACACCTCTGTCTACATTGAGAATTCCTAAATGATCAATTTATATCACATATTTTCCAATGCACGTAATATGTCCCTCGACGCATCATTTACTGTGAACGTGTAATATCAAGTTGTTGATTTTTCTTGCAGCTGAAATCAGACTACGACCGAGGCGACTCTTCGATCAAGTACGTCTTATCAGGAGAAGGAGCGGGGGATTTGTTCGCCATCGACGAGTACACGGGAGAGATCCGGACGTTGAGGAAACTCGATCGCGAGCAAAAGGCCTTCTACGTGCTTCAGGCCGAGGCCATCAACAGAATGTCCGACGAACCTGTGGAGCCCCAGTCCGAGTTCATCATCAAGGTTCAGGACATCAATGACAACGTCCCGCAGTTCCAGAACGAACCCTATGTTTCCAGCATTCCCGAGATGAGTCCAGTCGGTGAGTCAATCTTCAAGCTGTTGTGGCGGTAATATCATGTGACTGGTGCTGTAAGCGCAGTCTGGATGTCTTGAAATCTCTGCAGCTTGGTAGTACACACTTTCACATTTAAGATATTTACTGCATATGTTTAAATGCGCATAGTAGGGCTAGCTAACTGTTTGTAGCTCATACTTTATCTGATTTTTACAAGCCCTTCTTAGTTTCGGAGCCCAACAGAGCAAACTGCTGTCTTTATGATTTACATCAGTGAGGTTTGGCAAAAAGCTGCTGTTGTCAGACTCATTTTATTCATTTTAATGTAAAAACAGTGAAGTTATGCTCCCTAAAACTTCATAAAATAGTGTTTTCCTCCTGAGGAAGCCTACCACAAAAATAATAAAAAACGAATAATAGATCAAATGAATTACCCTCTACTGAGTTGATATTGAATGTCCATAAATGAGCTGGTCTTTACTTTTTTTTTTTTTTTTTAATACAAATCTCCTTAATAAAATGTAATGATAACCTCCATCTACATCATAGGTCATGTGACAAATACAAGGGTTTTTATTTATATGATATATATTAAAATCCTAGTTGGATTGGACTCAAAGCACCTGGATCGGGATCTGTGCTTTGCTAATGAACACAAAATAGGACAATCCTTCAGAGGCAGTATCCCTAATTATCTATTATCACCCACCCTTATTAAAATGTACTGTCATTGTTTGAAGACAAAAAAAAAAAAATTATAAAAAATAGAGTGACAGCGCTATCAAATTGTATGTGTTCTGCATTTTGTTCTAGCTGAAGACACATGAAAAGACTAAAGTGGAGAAATGTTTTTTTGAAATGTTACCAGTATACCACACAGTATACCAGCATTTATCAAATTAATATGTATCTGGAATCGGATGCTGCTGTTTAATTTTTCTTTCCTGGTAATGCCAAATTTTTATTATGATTTATACTCTGCACAATGTTGCAAATAATGTTGGATCTGTTACTGGATTAACCAAATATACTTGATAACTCTAATGTTATTATGAATCATCGTAATTATTTCCTTTTTAGCTCCACTCGCTCCACTTTACCCTTCCTAATACTTCCTGACCAACTATTATAAGAAATTGAATGAACTATTCATGTATAGCATTTTGTTCTCTATCTCCTCTTTGCTGTCGTACATGCTTTAATTCTTCTTTCCACCTTTATGAGTCACAGTGTCTCAAACAACCATTAAAGTCATCCCAGATTAGACAATAAAAATCCAAAGCAATGAAGTGAACGACACGTAATATATCTCAGGTGTGACGTGAAGGACTGTGAAAAATGCTCTTTTGTTAGTCAGCAATTTGTCTTCCCCAAGTTTCTGAGTTGGATTCAAGAGCCGGAGTTTCTTTTAAAAGTTGCAACAAAAAAGCAGTTGGCGTTATGCAGATCCATCACAACAACAACAAGAAAACTAGCTGCTGTTAGCCCATCCACCATTAGCCCCCAATTTTTTTGGAAATGTGAAAAGTTATTTCTTAAAATGTTGAATAGAGTCATGCTTGATGTGACTTTTACCATTCTAGATTACTTTTCATTTATTAAACATGAACTTTTTATAGCTTTTTATAATTTAATGGCTTAGTTGCATTTACGTCTGGATTTTTTAATGTAATTTATCATTTTAATTCGGCAATAAAAAGACTGGCTATATATTTTTCTTGACTTTAATGTCTTTCAGGAAATTGTGTTTCAGATTTTAGCCACTCAATATAAAACACATCTTTTATAAAACTTATTTATTGTTTTCCCTGCCTTTAATGTTGATCTTGCCTGAAAACAATAAACAAAAGGTTATAAGAATGTCTGTCATCTGTCCCCGTTCAGGAAGTTGAAAGAATTGGATCCTCTATCATTCCTGGAAACAGTTCTTAAATAATGTTATTATAACCACTGGCCTTTAATACCACAAACACTGCCATTTCAATTTATATGTAATCTGCCTCTGCGCTATAATATCGCCAGCGTAATAAATCATAATGTATTTGACTCTGGAGGGAGGGACTGAGGACAAGAAGCAAGCTTTCTGTGAGAAAAAAAAGAAGTAAGCAAAGAAGTGTTGCGTGAGGCAGAAAATAAAATCATAGCAAATTGATGCAGATAATGGACAATGAGAAATGGAGTCTTTGTGAAGATAAAGGGTCCTGGAGAACCTTGATATAGGTGACATGTTTTTTACCCATGTTATATGAACAAAAAGAAAAATGACCTGTAAAATTTAGCTGACATGAATGAGTTTTTTCTTTAATATTGACCCCATAAAAAAAATGTGTGTTAGTTAGTTATGAGTTAATATTAATCTATCATTTTTCAGTTTCCATGTTTTTCAACTTTACTTTTTTGGTCCTTTTTAGTGTTGTCTTGGTCTATTTTATGATCTTTTTGATTTGTTTTGCTTTGTGTTATGTTTTTATATAATTGTGTTACTTTGTTACCTTGTTTTGATCTATTGAGTATTGTTTTGATTCTTCTGTTGTTATATCCTTTTAGGAATTGTTTTTACTCCTTTGAAGTTTTGTTTTGATACATTTCATAATTTGTTTATTATTTGTCATTTTGTTACTTACTTAATTTGTTGATACTTTTAAGTGTAATTTCCATCCTTTGAAGTGTTACTTTGATAGAATTAAGTATTGTTTTGGCCTTTTTGTTGGCTTTTTTACCTCCTTTGCTTTTGTCCGTTTGATGGGACTTCCTTTTGTTGTCTGCATTTGCCATTTTGAGAAGTCCTTAGCATAGTGCTTTCTGGCATTGTGGCCATAGTAGATCATTATGGGTAATGTCGCAGAAAAGTTTTGAAGAAGGACTTACGAAAGAACAGTGGGAACCCTGCTACTGTTGAGAATAAAAGCGGGCACTCTGTGAAATAGTGATATAAACGACTGAAGTGTGCAGTGTGGGGCAAAGAGATAGCAGCAAGGTGAGGCCACAAAGGATGTGGTCAGTGAAGAAAAGGCTCTGTGTGAAGATAGAGGTGAAAGCGAAATATAGAGCGACGAGGGGCAGGAGGGCGGTGTGGGGTGGCTGGAAGGCTGAAGAGGCTGTCACGCTCACCTGCACAGCCCCCAACTCCCCCTTCATCAACACCCCTCCCCCACAGCCCTCCCCACTGAGCCAGACAGACGAACCCCGCGGGACTGTGGCATAATCACTTTATTTCTGACCAGAGCTTACAAAGACTCTTCCTTCTCCTTATACCGCACCCACAGGGACCACGGTCGCCCAGGTGACAGCCACAGATGCCGATGACCCCATGTTCGGAAACAACGCCAAGCTCATCTACTCCATCCTGCAGGGGGAGCCCTACTTCTCGGTGGAGCCCAAAACGGGTTAGTGCCGCTCGCACGCAATGGTTACTCAGCCATAATCAGTGGAGGCACTACATACACAGCTCTTGGCAGGAAGTGTTTGGCAGAGAACAGACGAGCACTAGAGGTTTGATTAGGCACAAATAATGTTTGTATTTGCAACAAGTGGCCTCAGAAAAAAAAAAAAGAGGATGTCAAATTCATCCAAGAAAACAAACTTGCTTTTGTGTATACTAAATAGGAATGATATAACAAATGACTATCTTACACTGAAAAGTTAAATATGCTATATGCACAAGGTTATTGTCAAACTCACCTACAATATACTTTCCAAGACTGAATATACTGTTTATTGATTAGGGTAATGTATTCCATGTCTATCTACATCACACATGTCAAACTCAAGGCCCGGGGGCCAAATGCGGCCCTTTGCAGTGTTTTATGTGGCCCTTCAGCACATTTGGAAAGTGATATTTTTGGCACTAGGTTTTAATGGATTTTATTTTTGCTACAAAGATAAATAAAACCTGTTGAAATTAAACTAATACCTGTTCAAATTCAACTAAAACCTGTTGAAATTAAACTAATACCTGTTCAAATTCAACTAAAACCTGTTCAAATCCATCTAAAACCAGTTCAGATCTGACTTAAACCTGTTCAAGTCCAACAAAAACCTGCAAACTACAAACAGTTTCTATAGAAGGAGGAAATTAATGTTAAAAGACTTAAATGAAGATGAAATCTCGCATCCAAATTTTTATAAAAGCTTCCAAATGCCATCATCTTTGGCCCCAGAAAGGATTCTGATTAACTATTGTGGCCCCTCACCATTTTGAGTTTGACACAACTGATCTACATAGTATAGCTTGGCTTACAACCTATGGACTATTTATCAAAATCTATATAACTCTTGCCAAAACTAGTAGGTGATTAATATGTAGTTGATGGTTCTGGGAATGGATGAACCTTTTCACTTAAGTCACTACAGACAGAGATTTGCGACTGTGGTCCAAAGACTCAGGACTTGACTAATGACGTGTTCTACTGAGCCAACAAACTATTCAAAACGTCACCATGCCCAGCTGCTCCGGCTGCTCTGGTGCCGTTTAGAATAAGTTTTGCCAATGAACAGTTTATACACAGAAGCACCCTCCTGTTGAACACATTCTTGAAAGAAGATTTAGGGCAAACATTTTGTTTCAATTGGTGAGACCACCATCAGACCTGTTTCTGTTGGATTTGTTCAACGACAACAGAATGATAGAAGGTTATCAATTTGTTCTATTTGTTCTGGATGTTCATGTGTTAAATATACATATACAATATACAGTTAATTATACTAAAATAAATGTTTTATTGTTATTTCTGTTTTGAAACTAACTATACGCTTACTTTTTCAAAAATGGTACATTCATATACAATAGATTTATTAATAAGACAGCAGCGTTATACATTAAGCTACGTATGCAAAGAGATTTGTGACTTGACTTGGACGGGAAGACATATATAACAGCTGTGAGCTACACTAAATAGTCACTCATTACAACATCATTATAAACAAGGTTCAGTGTGAGCTTTTTCTGTTCAATGCAACGAATTAGTCTAGTCTCGGGGGATACTAGCGATCACATAATAAACTGTCTTTGTACACAACTGGGTGGACATACTTGCCTCCATTTACAGTCCAAAAGGATTTCTACCAAAAGCCTGTAAATGGGATTCTGTGTGTGGTCCAGACTAGTTTCTTTTTGTGATTTTATCTTCCTCTCACGTCATCTTGGAGGAATTTAGGGCCTTTCTTCTGTAGAACACTGATGTAACTTTTTGAGATTTTGAGTAATTTAATTCGCTTGTGCACAACTCTCTGAAGGTCTCACCACAGTATTTCAATTTGGTCAAGGATTAAACACGGCCCTCCCAAAACCTTCTTTCCTCTTCTCTTTTTTTTCCTGATCATTGTCTTGTTGCATGAACACAATATTAAAAAAACTTCTTACAGATAATTTTCTCTGAGGAAGATTTTTTACATTCACTATTCCTTCTTAATTGGTTAAAGTTCTTCTAGAAGTACAAATTCAACATCAGATTTGATCAGACTTACATCACAAGGGAATACACTAATTTAAACAGATTGCGTGACAACTTGATTGTGAAAAAAACAAAGCAAAAACACACAAGGCAAACCCCAGCTCATGAGAGAGGAGCACTTATCTTACCATGTAAATTTGACGTATACAGGCTTTAGGATATATAGAGGGTTAGGATACGATATGATTATTATGTAGACAACTACAGACAGCCATGAGTTATCTACCTGACACCAGACGCCTTTACAAGCAGGAGCCAGGAGATGATTGATGACTTCTAAAGTAGAATCAACAGAGAAATGTGCTGTTATTTAATTCGGTGGATTGACGTGGCAGAGTAGTTTACCCACAGCCTCCACTTCGGTCAGACAGCCGGTGCATTCAGTGATGTGAGAGCCTTTGTCTATTGATTCAATTTGCTTGGGCTTTAACTTTATTCCGGTGTACTTTTCCTGCACTTACAGTACGACGGTGCCTGGCGCTGCTCGAGGGCTACGCTTGTTTACTTGTGTTTAGCAAAGAGGACGCCCACGGATTCGCTCGGTCTTTATGAATGTCTCGTCTTGTTTTCGGGCTCCGCAGGCATCATCGTGACGGCGTGGCCCAACATGGACCGCGAGGCCAGAGAGCAGTATCTGGTAGTGGTGCAAGTGAAAGATATGCTGGGCTTGAGCGGTGGCTACTCCTCCACCACCACGGTCACCGTCAGCCTGAGCGATGTCAATGACAATGGACCCATATTCCAGCACCGTGAGTACATTATATGAATCACACAAACCTCCTTTTCAGTTTGCTGTAGTTTTTTGCCTCCAATATCCTGAGCCCTATATATGATACAATGTGGTGCAAAGCCTTGTTATCCATATCCCTATATACATAATAAATATCTTGGATTATTTTAGCATCTTCCACAAACTGCAGTTAACACACATTGAACGACAAAGCTACGTTACAGACATGACTTGTTTACTACATTTGGAGCGACAGAAGAAGAGAGAAAAAAAAAAAGACTGGTGTGAGCTGCCACAAGAGTAAGCCAGAAGAGCAATTTTGGATCCAAAAATTGGTTTTGGCAATGGTGGGATGTACTGTAAATCTGGCCCTAAATGTGCAAATCAGATTTTGGTATGTCTCATGTAGCACACTTTCGGAGAGTCTATACTGCTGCAATAGAATCTATCTAGCCGTTATTAAAGGTGGAATAGGAGATGTTTGCGACAACTGTCAGTGAGTTTTTGAAAAAAGTGCCAGCCTCCATCATTGGCAGCTCCTTCCAAGGCCAACCCATAAATCTGAAGCCATTTCTGTGCTTTCAGCACACGCCATCGATAAACAGCTGCTTCAAAAATGACTCTGGTATTATTTCTTTCTTCTTTCCCTCTTCTTAGACAGTTTTGTGCAACTTAAATTATCCAGAGCATGGACATTTCACACAAGGCACGTAGTGAGAATGATTGACAGTTGGTTGGTGGGCCAATGGTTGACGAGATGTCAGCGTCAATGATTGGCTGATCTTTTTAAGCCCCCTCTTCGTCCAAAGCTGATGTATATTATTTATTTAATTTCAGCGCACATAATTAATAGTGTGTTATCGGTCAGTAAAGGCAGCTTCAAGTAATATAGCAAGAAATGTGAGAATAAACATCTCCAATTCCACATGTAAACAATACGTTAGAGAGAAAACTAAGCCATTTACTGCATCTGTTGTAGTGTAGTGATAGTAAGAGAGCCACAAGGTCCATTAGGTTGCTGCTCAAGTGTTACTTCAACTATTATTTGGCTGTAGTAGTGGACACACTGTGCAGTTTTGCTAATATCTGCCAGTTGCTAGTCCAGTTTGGAATTGTAACGGTGAAAATAACTGGTGTGCAGATGCAAAGCAATCGAGATCTCTCTGTCTTTACTCATCATGTAGCTACACTAAACAAATCCATGTCTTATGCCTTTCTGAGCAGAATATTGTGCTCTGTTTGGTTGTTTCAAATCATCCTTTACTGTTTGTTTTGGTTTACGTCACTTGACTGAGTTGGCAAAACCGTGTTACTTCAATTTTAAACCCAACTGCACATGAATAATTTGCAAAAAAATAAATGAAAACTTGCTGTTTAGCTTTTTGTTGCTATCCCAGATTGCACACACCCCCAAGACGCCAAGGTGAACCTTATTGCTGCACTAACACAACTCACATTATCACATCTCCATTTGGGAAAGGTGAAGGTGGGGTATAAAAATTGGAAATATCCTCCAGCAAAAAAAAAAAAAAAGAAAAAAAAAGAAAAATCACTATAAAGGGGCAGCTAATTTAAACACACTGCTGCACAAGGAAACAATAAATGACAAGGACAACATTATAGCTAAGAGGTATGTATTTGATCACCCTGCTGCGGCCGTGGTGGGCGGTGCGTGCATCTCGTTATTCACCCCGGAGTGAAAATTAAAAGCAGACAGTAGCAGAATGAGAAGGGGAGTGAACAGAACAGGCAAGAGGATGTGTTGAGCCTGTTCATCTGAGTGTGCACGTGTACAAGCGTCGCCCAACGGATGAATTTAATCATTCAAACATGAAAGGACATTTGTCATGACCTTTGGAAACAAACTGAGCCGTTTGCACTGATAAACCTGCTCCGGAGAAAAATCAATTCAGGAAAAGTGAGACTGCAGGGATCTGATTTTGGAACTGCTCTACAAAATGTAAAAGCAGCAGTTTTTAGTTGTGCTCCAATGTTTCACTGATTCAAGGAAAATTTGTCAGATTTACTACTAAGTTTCCCTTAAATTTAGTTCAGAAATGGGGTTAAAAACATTGCACCTTGGACTGGCCAGGTGCAGTTATTTAATGCAGAACAATGCCACAAGTTTGAAGGGAGTGTGCAACTGGTGCAATTTTTACTCCAAATTTAAATGATTTAAGTATATTTTTGCAAAACAGTTGTGGGTTTTCCAAGTTCCCAAAGGGGACGTTGTCAGGAATGTGTCACAGGCTTAGGGATAGTTGCATTTTGTCCATTTCCTGTTTTATTTTGATGGTTTTCTAACCTATCCTCTCATTTGAGATTTACTTCCTGCCTTTATGTTTTTCCCTCCACTGAGATTACTGGTCCCACCCTAATGTCTTTCATCTGCCCCCTCTCCTAGTGTATTTAGGCCTTGTCCACACAGAGATGAGCTTGTTTTTTTATCATATAGGCGTTTCATCCACATGGATACAGAGTTTTGAAAGCCTGATTAAGATCATTTTTGAAACTGGATCCCAGAGTCGAAAGATTTGAAAACGTATTCGTAAACGTCGTATTCCTGTTTCCATGTTTACAAGCCATACGCATCTTTTCCGAAACGCTGACGCTACAAGCCCCACTTCTCACATTCACATTTGCTTCCATGTTGTTGTGTGTACGTCTTTTTGTTGTTTTAACTAAAATACTAGCCTTGTCTGGTCTGATTCTTTGTGTGTATGACTTTTTCTGATTTTGGACCTGTTTTGTGGAATTGTCGTTTCATTCAGAAAAGAACTAAAATGTACCTGAGTTGTGCGTTTGAGTCATTTTTGTGGCGTTTTCAGACGTGGGTGAGTTTGATGCTATTTAAAAGCAACGCTGCATAACTTTTAGCCAGTAGAGGGCGCAGATCCCTCTACAGACTTAGTCTTGTAATGACAGCAGTGCCATATTCATGGATATCGTTTGTTTTCAAGTGGAGACTATCCAAGCAGCAAGTTTGGAAGAAAAAACATGTCTTCTAAAACATTTGGGCTAAATTTTATTGTATAGGGTCCAGTGAATTTGTCTATTTCTGCAGCCTCTAATTCTAATACTTTAATTTCTTGCAATAAGTCTGCGATTTTACAGTTAAATATTGTTACAAGTTACATTAGAGGTTTATGTCCAGCTGAGGGTACTCTGTCAATGAGATGATTCTACTGATCTTAAAAAAAAATGATTTTGAAAACATTTTTGGGCTAAAAGTTACATAGTGATCCGTTAGGAATAGCTCCTTTTGTTGTGAACCTTCTCTTCTCTTTTCATTTGTTTTGTTCACTTGCACATTTTACATTGGCCTTTTATTCTGACCAACCCACTTACAGAGTGCAACACCCACTTAAAAGGTTTTCATTTATCTCTTACTCCGATTCCTGAAAAAAAATGAGCACGATTAAGGAAACTGTTCATAGCTCATCATAAGATAATCTCTGTTTGAACTCTGCACTGTGTGTTATTGGAAATGATTATGAGCATTTTTTTTTTCCTGTGGTAGCATCTGTTTGCAGAGCAGTCGGGTCCCTCCCAGAGGTGGCCGGCGTCCAAATGGCGGCGCTCACAGACACAATCACACTTTCTCATCTTCTTATTAAAGTTAAGATGGGATTATGTGGAGTTGCCACAAGTTATCAGCGTCTCACACAAATTGACCCTCCACTGCCATCCTCTGCTTTTCTTATCACTTATCCCGACCGGCCATTAACAATTCACACCACCTTCTGTCTGCTTTGATTTCATTTTTTGGAGTTTTTTTTTTTTTTTGGACAAAACTAAACTGACTTGATTTCATTTATAAATGTGCTAAACTTGAAGAGTAATAATGGAAGTTTCAGTTATTTCATGGCAGTTACACACCAATGTTTTTCATTTTCTTCAACTGTATACCACACATACTAGACAAAGGGAAAAAAAACACTTATCAAGAATTCCTTGATAATTTTATAGAAACGACTTGTATCTAACTATGTTTTTAATAGATCTGTTTATTTTGCCGTACGATTGCATCAACTCCTCCGTCTAACCCGTTCAACCTGAATGTTTATCATTTCCATAGACCTCTACACCTTTGCCGTCCCGGAAAACGCAGCGGTGGGCACCACGGTGGGCAGAATTATGGCTTTGGACGGAGACATTGGCATCAACGCCAAAATGACTTACAGCTTGGAGGATGACCTGGAGGAGAGCTCCACTTTCATCATCCGAACAGACCCTGAGACGCAGGAGGGGGTGGTGCTGCTGTCCAAGGTGGGCAAACACACACTACTCACGCTCCACGCCTACATCTGCATTTGGATCGTGTTCTCCGTATCCAAATTGTACTTTAAAATGGCTTATGGTTGTATTTTATTCGTCCAAAAGTTTGCCTCGTGATTTCCCTTGGACACACTATGCTTTATTGTTATCACACGGGAGATTACAATTCGCATTCTGTGATCAAAACTGAAAAGCATTATCGGTTATGAATCATTTTGGGAACACAGTAATGGTTGACACGCTGCTTTCTTATTACTCGCACAACAATGCTAATCGAAAACACAGCGTTATTTAAGTGTGGGCTCACAGCTGGCGGCTTATTGACATCGACTAAACAGTCAAACTCTGAGTGGAGTCATTGTTCAGCACTCGTCCAATTAGCATTAGCATGTTTTCCTCTCGTTTTCAAATAATACCGGGTGGCAACTCTCAGTATTTAAATGGCTTCAGACTTTCCATTGAGTGCAGCAGGTGGTCCTGCAAGCAATGGCACCACACACCGAAGATATAATAGTCAAGATTTGTATTTATAAGTACAATGAATGCACATGCACTGGCCACTCCTCTTATTCCACATTTATGGCTGTTTATGGTGTCACGGTGTGAGTCAATCTGCACACTGTCGGCCCTCTGCCTGTATTTCATTGTTTAAAGTCAATTTTGTCATATTCCGGAAGTTGTGCATGTATGACTCCCATGCAAAGAAAAGAAAGTACAGAGAATCTCAACAAGTTAATGTAGTGAAGGAGGAGATGAAGGTAGTGGACTGAAAGAAGAGGATGCAGAGGAAAAGGCTAAATGGAGGCAGATGTTTCGCACCGATGACTTCTAAAGGGAACAGCTGCAGGAAGAAAAGAACATCGCAGGCAGCAATAGGTTTAGCATAACTCTGGTGCAAATCAAAGACAGTAAAGTGGACCTAAATAAGTGAATAAAGCTTGGTTTTACATGCTACAAGTTCTAAATGAGTTGAGAACTGTCTGTGTCAATCTGTTAGAGCTGATTGTGACTTTTGGAGAGTCTGTCCTTTTATGTATTCCTTATGTTGTCCTTTATATTGTCGTTTATATATTAAGCCATTGAGAGTAAATTTCTGCATCAACTTTGGAAAAAATGACAGCAGTGCTCACTTATGACGAGGTGCAGTTACGTTACGTTTTGCCCCTTTTTCAAACTGTAAACATCAGTAGTTATCCATGGTATCCGTTTTTCTGTGAGAGGGCGGTTGGTAGTCGGACATTAAAGTTGACGAGTTGTTTCCTCCACAGCCGCTGGACTATGAAACCAAAAGGCGTTTCGTCATGGCTGCCGAGGCGGTCAACGACCACGTGGACACTCGCTTCCTGCCGCTGGACGAGTTCAGGGACAGGACGACGTTAAAAATCGTGGTGGAGGATGTGGACGAGCCCCCGGTTTTCCTGGAGCCGGCGTACGAGTGGAAAATCCCTGAGAACGCGGCGGTGGGGGCTGTGCTTGGCAGCGTGAGCGCCCGAGACACTGACACAGTCAACAGTCCCATCAGGTAATGTACACCTCCCGAGCAGACAGCGGGAAGAATGGCATGTGCCACCCGACTGGCAGTATGATAATGATGAGCGGGCCGGGCTGATGGGGGTGGAACATCCCTAGACAGTCTGCCCCAGGCGCCTTCCCCCACGCAGTGAAAAATCATTCCATTTCAAATAGTGTTACCGGCTCGCTGCATCCATTTTTACCCTTGATCTCTGGATACCCTGTACATGGTCATATTTATCTCATATTACTTTAGAGGGAAATGAGCCCCGCTGAATAAATCATGACGCTTTTTTTTTTTTAGACCTCACAGGCTTTTCTATCTATTGCCGTGGTATTATCACAAAGAGACGTAGCCGGGACGTGGGAATGTAATAAAGCACCATACGAGGTGGCATATGGAATTGAGATTTGCGGTCATTTGCAAGTGAGGCACGTTGCAGAGAGACAGCAGCGCTACTGGTGCCTGTAGTCCATCTCGGCAGAGCTTTAGAGTGGCAGGTGCTGCATATCATCCTCTGCCCCGCGTCTATTACACTCCCTTTGGTGACACTCACACTGACAGCTGATTAATGCGTCCACTCAGGCATTATCGGGAGGCTTAGACAATTGTAGCAAATATGATTAAGTTTCCTCGGGTTAAAATTGGCTTATTTCCGTTGTCGTTACAAAACCGGGCCGTAAAAAGCTCATTACTCAAGCTTTGCAGTTGTATTGTTACGGTGTATTGTGTTGTCAAAGACAGATGTTTGTTAAAAAGCTATTGTAATTGGACACGTTTTACATGACAGTTGGGGAAAACAACTGAGCTAAGTACCTTTAACAACAGCAGCACTGATGGACTTACACAAATGTGTCAGAGTAGTCAACATTAGTGCCTTTTTCGAAGTTTCTTCTTGAAGTGTCACTTGAGCCGTGTATACTGTCAATAGAGATACATTAAACTAATCATTGTTTAGACTAACTAAGCCTTGCACATTTTTTCTTCATTTAAGACTAATAAGAACTACAACAGCAGCTCAATCATGCATCCAAGAAACTTAACCAGATCTTAACTTAACTTAATCATCAAGACAGAGCTAATTGCTAAACTGATTATTTTGTTTACTGCAGCAAAATGAATGTAAATATTCACAGAACAGAGCTAGGTATTCATTGTTCTTGAACAGTTCAAGTTGTTGTGATTTGTTCTGCTTTGTTTGTGCTGAAATGTTCTGTGTTCGAGCTGTCCTCTTAATTATTTGTATTTTAAAGCCCTTATAACATCAAGGCCAGGGGAGTACAGATGAAAAACAGTCTTTTGCCGAACTGTGCATTTATTTAACTCATGTTTAATCATGTGTTTTATGAAATTGCATCGTCCTCTTTCAAATACGAAACAAAAAAAAAAAGTCTTTGGAGTCCATTAGCCGTTTGCAGCAGCTACATGAGTCAATCAAACAAAATTTAACAAGACAAACAAAAGCTACTATTTGAAATGGTGTTAGGAAGTTAATGATCCTAAATAATACATTGTCATGAGTTACTAATTAGCCGTAAGTCTTGCAAAGAAATTCCGTGCAATAGTGTTGAAATAATGACAAATGACCATGTATACAGATCAGCTATTAAATTGACAGTTAATGTTTCCACAATTACTATGAATTACTAAATCTGCAGTTTTGGACGTGCTTTGAGTTTAGACTCCAGACACTATGGTCTTTGCCCATTCACTTTTTACTCATTCTTCCTCCTCCAATACATAAACCCTGGAAAAAGGTGTACATTTACTGCATTCACATAGAATTAGTTATTTATCCCTTTCAGTTTCAGTAAATAAGGCCTGCAGAGACCAATTTGAATCTTAACAGTATATAGATGGCAATGTCAAAGTAATGTACTGGATGTGAGATGCCACCTTGAAAACGTATTATTATTATTTTGATGCAGACCAGAATTGTACGGATTGTGCTTGAATATGAATGAATTTCACGGAACAAATTTTTATTATCCTTCTTGGAAATTAAATGACATTTTTGGGGGGGAATTTATCATTCCATTTTCATTTTGCAACAAAATACTTTACCACAAGAACTAGATATATAAAACGGAATATTCATATTTTCTGTTTTATTTTGGTGTAGACACTGACATCACGCACTATATTTATGTACTATTTTTTACATAAAAGTTAAAAATCCAAAATTCTATTCATTTCTAAAGCAGTAACAGTATGTATTCACTCAAACTTCTCCACCAGCAACATTATGTCCTTCTATTATTATTTGTTTATAAAAAGGACAATTCTCTCTGCTTGTCTGCGTCCTACTGCTTTTAAATTAAAATCCCTCAGAAAAGTCCATGGTCAGATAAAAAGTAAAATTCAATTTGATAAACCGAGCCCAAACCGGCATGTGTGTTTACCTTGGTTTGTTTTCACTGCGTTGCCATGTCACTACCGTCCCTGTGTTTCCTCTTTGTTGGATATCTGTCAGCACACACACACACACACACACACACGAAAAAAAAAAAAAAAACGGAACAGTTTGCCTAATTAATCTCCCTGTGGTATCACGATGTTTTGTTTGCCAAGAAAACAACCTTGCCTGCTAAATATGTGTCTTGGTGATTTTTCTTCCAGATACGCCATCGACAAAAGGAGTGACACCACAAAAGCATTCAAAATAGACCCAAACAATGGAACCATAAGCGTTGTTAAGGCTTTGGACCGCGAGACGGCAAACTGGCACAATGTGACGGTTACAGCCATGGAAACAAGTAAGAGAAATGCATCCAATTTGTGAAGCACATCATGTTCGGTAAAAAAATGCACTGCAATGTTTAGTTCTAACAAGAAAACACTGGAGCAAAAACTGTTTAGCTTTTACCACAGACCATTAAGAGCTGACAAGAACACATTATTTTGCGTGGTGCTCAACTTGGCAATGTGTATTTTACATAGTGTGGGATTTGTGGCTTTGGCTAATCTCATCCTGCAGATCTTTGATGGTCTTTGATGAGGAAGCACAGGTCCTTAAGCCATCCATGTAAAACTCTGGGTCCTTTGGTAGTTTGGTGGCTGGAAATAGTCCAAATCATCCAGTGACTTAAAGCAGGTAGCCTTTAGCTGGTGTAGCCTGAGTGCTAATCATTTTTTCAGCTAAATGTTAGTAGGTACTGTCTTATGCCATTGTCCCACGACTGATTTGTCTTCGCTGTCAGCGTTTATAGATGTCAGTTGCACATTTTCCCTGGATACGGCAATTTTAACCAAATAAACAGCATCAACAATGCTCTGTATATCTAATTATATATAACTAAAGGGAGATCGGTTTGATCATATGGCACTTACACGTGAAGCTATTGTTATCAAGCAAAAGGTTCAGCAACAAAGCAACTTCCTGAGAAAAGTACAGGCTAATTATTCCTGATTATGTTGTTATGTTGTTTTCATAGGCGTGTAATGGAAAATCTAACATGTATGGTAAATGGCATGCATTTATATTGCACTTTTTATACCCTTCTTGGGCACCCAAAGCACTTTACATCACATTCACAGGAGAGAGCGGGAATCGAACCGCCAACCCTCTGGTTATTGGACGCCCTGCTCTACCTCCAAAGTCTTTTAAGAAGATATCTGCGATTCAGTCTTTTGCCATTTCCATTTTTACCATTAAATGAGATGCTACTTAAAATACCGACTTGAACCAGAAGCTTTGCCATTTGTCTGCCATTTTTGTCCGATCATGTCTGGAGTTCATTTTTGAAAGTCAAAATTATAAATATCCCATGAAAAAGATAGAGTACAGTAGAATGCACTTGTACTTTATACAGAAATAAACCCTGAACTCATAAAAAAATCATTAAAAATATAAAAATTGAATTCATGTTGATGGTTAGGTGACATGAAACAAGGAAAATAAGCTATTTTTTTAAAACATACTCCATTATACACCTGTGAGTTTCAGAGCACGCTACCATCTCCTGAAAACATCAATACATCAACACAAATTTACAGTACAAATACAATAATTACAGAATATTTATGAAAAGTTAACCCAGAATTTGTTGCCTTAAGTGTAAACCCCATAATATGACATTGTGTTGCTTTAAAGAAAGAAGAATGCTGGTTCAGACAAATAAATGTAAGATATCAAGGCACACACAAATGTTCCCTACCCATTAAATAACAGCACACACATTGGCAATGAGTCAGTTCTCATCTGTCATAATCACCTGCTGAATTTGCAGTTTTTGGTGGCTTAACGTGCGTTCCCAAAATGCTTATGCAGCTCATGTTACAAACGGTAAAAGGCTCTGCGATGATTAGGGTGTCGCCGCTCATCATCGCAGCTATAGTCCCGAACGAACTGGGGAAAAGAGACATTTGTCAGTGCTAAGTATTATTTTGACAAAGCTTTTATGATTCATGTACCCTGTGGACTCCTGTAAATGTGTGTGTTCACCACCGCAGCGCAGCACCATTTATCCTCCTCGGCGGTGGTGTTCATCAAAGTGCTGGACGTAAACGACAATGTGCCCAGACTCGCCCGAGATTACCAGCCATTCATCTGTGAGGGGACACAAGCAGGAGAAGTATGTATCTTATCACACACTAACACTAAGGATTCATGCATGGTTCTGTCCAAAACCGCTCTCTAGTTCATAAAGTCGAGGTAAAGTAGTGAAGAAGCGACTGAAGGAGAAGCACATTTATGTTTCTTTATTGTTATCACACAAGCATTACATATTGTAGGTATTGGCACTTGGTTTGGTCATAGACAACAGAATGTCCCTACTGGGCTTCTGTAGGTGTGCACATGCTTTTGAAAGGAGGAATTTGAGGTGCAAGTTGAGATTTTTTCCTGATACCACCAGAAACATTACACACAAGCTGTAGCAATATTTTATGTCTAAATAAATAAATACATAAATAAATCTTAGAACCAAACAGTGCTATTAAAAGTAATTGTTATAGAAAATATCATACACAGCACAGGATCACATGGCATTTACAATGATAAAAACAAAACAAACAAAAAAAAGTTCTGTCAGGAAAAAAAGCTGTCAGTTAACATTTAAGTTATTTTTATTTTGCAAATGTGAGCTACATTATTGTACATATAATAGTGATTACTAGTATTCAATCTCATATCTTATCTTGGAAGACAACTGATTATGACTAACAAAGAACACACCATTTATTATTTGTCCATTTCCAAAAAAAAAAAAAAAAAAAAAAAAAAGTATGTCTTAGCTAATGTTTTTTTTGTGTGTTTTTTTTCCCCTGAAAATTATAAAAAAAAACTAAAAAAAAAACTGACCTAACATCATCATTAGCACCTGTTGCCTGAATGCAGTTACTAACCTGTGATTACCTTTGTCGCCCACACTCAGCTGGATTTTTATCACATTCATACAGCATTTGTCAGTACAAGTCTTGGTTTTGTCTTTGGTCTTATGGTCTCAGCTACAGGTATTAAGTTGAAGGACTTAATGTATTGCACAGAGTTCATACATCTATGTCTGTCTAGGAACGTTCACTGTAATAGCTCAAGTACGGACATATAGCCCGTGTTTCAGTAGCTTTATGTAGTCTTTCTATGGGCTTTTGTGTTGGCCGCTGTTTGTTTGATGATGTCTCCCTGTGTGCCGTAGCTCATTCAGCTGCTCAGTGCTGTAGATCCAGACGAGCCAACAGAAGGACACCACTTCTACTTCTCTATGGTCCCTGAGAAACAAATCAACCCAAACTTCACCATCCGAGATAACCAAGGTTACCGCAAACACAATACACCACAACTTTTATTACCGGCTCCATGTCTGAAAGCACTGTTTGATTATCAGGAAGGACGACCACTATGTCTCAAGTGTTTGTCATAGAAAGATGAGGTAAACTGTGAGTAAGGCTTTGTCTAATGTTTGTCTAAGAAATGCTCCGACATGACAAGGCTCAGGGCTGAAGTGTTTCTTTTTTTTTCTTCATGGGAACAGTCGATAAATATGTATCAAAACATTTCCACAGTTGCAAGTTGAAATCAGGATAACTGATTGTTCAGTGTTTGGTCCTCGCACACGATACTTTAAGTTTTGGATGTACGTCACAAGTCTGCTTTCCATGAAATTAAAGAGTCTTTAACTGTTGAAATGTTGAGAAAAAAAAAACTGGCACAAAGTAAAAAAACTTAATGTAAAATCAGGTTTTTTCACTAACCTGAAGAAGAACAAATATAGAAATGGAAAAGATTCATGTGCAGAACCAACATAAAATCCTTGCACGTTTCTTTTTATTTTATTTATTTATGTTTTGTTTGTTTTTTTCCTCAGCTAATTTGAATGTTTCCATAAATAATTCCTGAAGTGACATTTAATCAGTTCATGAAAATGCAACTATGATTATGTAAAATTATTCTGTTATGGCCAAGATTAACTGAAGGCTTAATCAATTTAGTGCAAGTGTTTGGTGCAGGACACAAAATAATAGAATATAGAAAGTAGTCTGAGTTCTGTTCTTTTTTTTAAGAGCTATTCCACAAAAGCTGTATCTGTTCTTTCTCAGGTTACTGCAAAAGCCTTGAGTCCTGATGCAACATAATATTTATTCGCCTTGCGGCAAGTAATTTTGCATTTTTCTTTTTGCAAGATTTGAAATTTTCCCTTTGACGAAACTTACTCCCAAAAGTTGTTTACACTTGCTTGAGGTGTTAAGTTAATGCTTGCAAATTTAAATGGATTTTTTATTTTTTTTGGTTCGATTCATTGATGAAATTGAGCGATTACACACTCTTTCAATTTAGTGCTTTTTGAAATTTGGGATCAGATATTTTTAGGATGATGAGATGATAAAACTGTCCAGTAGGTGATAAAGCAATTTACAGAATAGCAATTTTGATGGAAAACCTTTAAAATCATTATCTTCACAGGCATATTTGGTTGCACTGAAAAAATTAAACTTAAGTATCCTGTTTCTACGCCAGATTAAACACCTGAAAAGCTAGTTCTTCTACTTCCAGCTTATGCAGAACCAATAAAGAGCCAAGTTAATTCACCTCAGCTAATAAAAACACAGCTATTTAGCATTTTTTTAAATTAATAATCATATATTAAAACAAGATATTGGCTCTTATAGATTATAACAGCTTGATCATATTTAATGCACAAACCTTTTCATGGAAGCAGAATGGAAGTTAAAGGTCAAATTAAACATGATTTGACGTCATAGCACCTTGCAATACAAACAAGAATATGAAAATGAACTGCTTTATTCAACTGGATATGTATTTGTATGTTCAGCCCATAGCACAGGTTGATTCTGTTTGACTTTGAGGTAAATAACTCCAGAATGCAATTTGCTTTGAGTCAAATGAAAGAAATACATATAACCCAAATGGCCAGTTAATATTGATTCAAATGGGTTGTCAAAATTGCAGAGAGAAGCAGCCAATAATGAAATGTATGTATGCGACGAGGGAGCAGAAGTCCACAGAATAATGAATGAAGGAAAACATATTGAATAATTGGATCCACACACTCTAGCAGGCATATTGTAAAGTTATTGTTTAGCGCCGTGATGAGACTTGCTCACACAAACTTTTTTTTTTACAAACAGAAAAAAAAAACACAGAATGTGCATTGTGTTTGAAATTCTGCCTAGTTTTGCCGTTCCCCCGAACCATCTGGCCTCATGTTTAGAGCCATACAGTTTTCTACAAAGATGGTCAAAAAAAAATATAGCAGTCTGTATTTACATTGTTTTAAATGCTGTAGTGGTGAGCATTGATGCAGGGTTAAACAGCTGCCAAACAGAATGTAGCCTCTTCACTTGTTAATGTTAATTGGTGAAATTATTCCCAAGAGCAACAGCCAGTTTATGTTTTCTGCTATTTATGTTTTTTGGGGGGTTTTTTTTCCATTTCCAGTGACTTGTCAAGACAGGAATATTGTTCAAGCGTTTTCCCTGACTTCTAGGTTTTTTCAGGATGTATGAAAACTGTAAAATAAAGTGGAGAAGTGGAATAAATAGGAACTCTAGGTCAAAATGTAAAAGATATGATGTTGTAGTAGAGGGTTGGTGAGGGTACAACAACCTGGAATATTGTTGACCAGTTTTGCAGTCAGGAAAAAGACAGAAAATGTGACGAAAAGCTCTTGAAAGTTGATCGTGAGAGCTTGAGTCGGTTTGAGGTCACAAATTTAAAATATTTGCCAGAGACTTCCCTAATGTCACAAGGGACAAAAGATTACCTTCACGTCGGGCCCTTTCTGCTGCTGTGTTGTCATGGTGATGACCAAAAATGCGCTCTACGTAATGCATCCTGGGTGACCACCAAAAATGTTCTCACACATACCTTATCCCTGTATGAACAATGAACAAAAAAGTAGGGCTGGTAAAAATCAGTGCATTAACTTTTTGAGTCACTGGATGGTTCCCTGGAAAAGAGTAAAGTAATAGCGTGATTTGCAGATTGAAATATTCTGTCACAAGTTCACACAAACTGACTTTTCAAATAGTCAAAGTTGTGAATGTATTGGTGATGCACTTTGAGTGACTGTATTCTCATTTAAGTTATTTTTAAGTTATTCGTCTAATCATTTTTGCATTCATAGACTGGGGTGTCACAGTGTCTCATTTTTGAAGTCTGAACCATCCAAAATGAATACTTTTCTATGTAAAACATGACAATTGACATGCTATACCAAAATTAAAGTATGTCAAGTTAATTATCTTATGTTAAATTGAAGATTCATTGTGTTTATTAGGAGGTGACAAGTCACAAATCACAATTAATTACAGCCAGATTTGCGATTAATTAGTATTTTTTAAATCGATTCACATCCCTACAAAAAAGTCTCTTGGACCTGACTTTCCGTGGTTCAAAGAAAGTCTTTAGAGAAAGTTTTTTAATAAAAGACTCTTGAGGTCCAAAAACATTACATAAGGCCAATTAAAACTCAAAATTTCCTAGTACATCGTGTGGGTAAAGGCGGATCTTTTGGAGCCTTTTGGACCTGCTCTGCTGATCATCCCCAACACATTTCATCCCACCTCCTCTTCTTCTTCTTCCCCTCAGACAACACGGCCGGCATCGTGGCCCGCAGGAGCACCTTCACCCGCAAAGACCGCACCCAGTACCTGCTGCCCGTGGTGGTGACCGACAGCGGCGCCCCGGCCCTGTCCAGCACCAGCACTCTGACCGTCAGCGTGTGCAGCTGCCAGCCGGCCGGACACTGTCCCACCGGCGGAGTGGAGGCCCTGGCTCTGTCCATGGGGGTCAGCATGCAGACGCTGCTGGGGCTCATGGTCAGTCTGGTCACTCTCACAGGTACGGGACACTCTGTGGAAACGGACAATCCCAGACTTTATGGGAGTATGGTTCTTAAGCATTTTGAATTATGAACAATTAGAGTCACATTTATTATATTTATGCATTCTATTACTGTTATTATAAACATTTGGACTCGTAGACAGCAGGAATAACATGCTTATTTTGGAGTGCAGGGTACATATATAGAGCTCATTGTTCAACTCTTTGTAACTTTCAAAAAATATCAACTTTGCATTACATTAAGAAAAAAAACAAAAAAACAGTTCACACAGTTACCTCAATGAAAAAAGGGCCCTATGGTAGCCTAGAAGGGACATTTTTATTCACTTGTGCGTTATTAAAAAAAGAAAATTGCATGGTGTGTATATTGCAGCTATGATGAGAGGTTATGAGCAGACTGCAGCTTGATAATGACAGACGGACACTTCCCAGAGTTTTATTCATTTATTCTCTCGCTTCCCGTACAGCAGGAACAGAAGTTTAACACGTACATATCACAAGGTAACGTGCAGCTTTCTCTAGTTAAACCGCAAAGACAACGTTGGCAGAAATAAAGGGAACAAAAATGTCACACGCAGCAGTTCGACAGTTTGTCCGGACACAGATAGCTTGAAAACAACACGGGCCGCGAGTACTTTCACGTTTTTGTTATGCTTTATTCACTTTTTGAATGTAGCCAATGCATATCTTACAGCACATGTTTTTATCGTCGTATATTCCAGGCTCATGTCAATTGTATGTGACGTAAAACAAGCAATTTTGATGCAACTACATCTTCTCAATTAGATGTGGAAATGTTATATTGTCATTTGAGACTGCAGCAAACAGCCTGGCCAGCCATACCCATTCACTCCATGATCTGAAATGGGTCTGGAATCATTTCCTTCATAACATTATCAACATTAAGACCAATCGTAACACATTATCTAAAATGAGGCAGGCTTTATGCAATATTTTCTCTTATTAATGACTATCTGGTTGCGGCCAGATACAGTTTATTCTAGGTCTGTTGGTGCTGCCTCCTGGAAATCCAACTTGATTCCACCAGATTAATTATTTGTATAGATTAGAAATATATTTTGGATGGATGATGAGTTTAAATTGCACATATTGAAACTACTGGGTACTGTTTCTGCCAGTAAGTGTCAAAATATGTTAAAATAAGCCATGTTGAAGCATAATAATTTACTTACTTATCCCGTTAACTATTCTGATGGTATCCAGGGCCTTATCTGTGTCTCAAACTACTTTTTCACATTTTTTGTTTGAGAGAATAGTAGAAATTACACACTGGGTCATTTCATTAAAATTGATGTGGTTAAAAAAAAGACTTTATTTCAACCAGAAATTGCTATTCCAGCTTTGATTTTCAACTTGCCATTTCACTGATAAAGAGGCCAGTGTCATACTCCCAAAAAGTCTGCAGGTCCTTGAGAAAATCTTCATTATTATAGAGAACGTGAAATGGATCTGTGTGATATTTTGTTGTAAAAAAAAGACTATTCTTTTCCAGCGAATCTGTTGAGCTAAAGCTGCTCCACACCAGAGCATACTGGGCAAGTATAACTGAGTTAAACAGCGGGATTCACCATTAACAAAATTCCACCTTCCATTCCAATCCTCCCTTTTTTTTAATAAAAACTCACCAGCGTGCCTTTAACACACACACACACACACACTTTTAAAATGCTGAGCGCTTGCAGTGCAATGATGTCAGATAATGAGCGCATTGGTTGCAATACATCAGTAGCAATGCTGCCCTGGGACGCTGATGGGTTTGCATAGTGAAAAGCTTTATTATGACCTTAGCTGCTTTGTGTCCTCCTTTTGCCCATCACATGAAAGATTAATGACAGTACCTGCTTTGCTAACATTCTGACAGACGAGAGCACGGAAAATAAACACTTCGCTGCATCACGTTTGGCATCGGGATCCACACGGAGACAATGAAAAGAACTACTCATTTGAATTTAACCCTTTGATGAAGAACTAAAGCAGACATTTATTTAACAATGGACTTCCGTCAACAATCCCGTATGCTGCGTCTCATTGGACAAATCGTAGGGCGACATCAATTTATCAAATACAATATGCCTGTAAGTCGTAATTAGTTCTGAATAGATTTCATTCATTATCAATGAAATTTGCCTAATGACTCGTGTTAACAATGTTTCTTGCTTCCAGGTAATTCTTTACATAATGCAGCCCATAGATGATGTGTGAGCTTGAATATTTTGGCAGGCACTGTGGTGACATGATAAAAATTAGTTCATGTTAAAATTATGGCTATAATCCGAGCAATATTTGATTATTTTAATTGTGCGTACTCACTCTGAGATTCACATGAGTCTATTTTTAAATTGTGGTCTATGGAGTGGATTGCTGCAATACTACAAGTGGCCACCAGTTGATTTTGTGGCAGAGGTAGCAGATCTCATTATCCATAGCCTACATTGTCCGATTTTGCTCTTCTGTACTCACACTTCCTGGTTTTGAGTATGCAAGAGTGTTTACATTTTTCGTGAAATGCTTCCAAACATCACTTTCAGTTAGTCCACTCACCATCTCCTGCTATGCCAGTGCTTACATCTAACATTAGCTTGTAGTGCTCAATGTAGACTATGCATATTGTTAACATTTCACATAGTAGTTATGTATTGGTAGGAAACTGTGTTTACATGTCCACTAATTTGAACATTATCCAGGGGTGCCTCAGTTCTTCTCATTTCCCTCTTTCACCCTGTTTTAAGTCTATCTACTGTTTAATATGAAATTAATGCAAAAAAGCCAAACAAAAATAATCTTAGGACATCATCCATTAATAGCAACAATACATAACAGAAAATGTGAGAGAAGATTATAAGTTCATTTAGATTTCTGCAGCTATCTGGAATCAGGGCATGTTAGCCATGATTGTCAGGGCAGGTATCACATGCAAGAGAATAAAATACATTTAATAAAATTGTCAAACTATAGAAATCCCTTTCTTTTACAACTCTGAGCCTCTAAAACAATGTGCAGTTGAATGTATGTTAAAACCAACTGCCCTTTGCCTGTATTTTACCATATTACTGCTCTGTTTACACTGTAGACACGTTTTAATTGTGTAAGTCTCAGCCAAGCGGATCTCAAAGGGAAGGAAAATATGGTTAAATTTGATTTTTTATTAACTGATGAGCATTAGGAGTTGGGCACAGGCCATGTTTACATTCACCTGGATGTCCTGCATACTGTGCCTTTTAAATGTACAAGTATATTGTTTACAATATGTGCAGTTTTCATATTTGCTTGACTTAGGCTTATTCATTTGTCAGAAACAAGTGGATAATAACACCTAAAAACATGCAGTTTGAGCTAATTTGTGCTTATTTATGCATAAAAGGGTTAAAAAGATAATTATAGCCTTTACCGTCCTTGTTGGTATTCTTTTCATTGTGCTTACCTTGGCTCCATCAGGCACCCTGCGTGTTTTTGGCGCTAGGCTCATGCCCCGGTGTTTAACGCTAATGATCGCCCGCTGTTTCGTGTCTGCAGTGCTGTCAGCGCTGCTGCTGATGGTGAGGAGACACCGGCGGAAACAGCAGGAGGCTCTGGAGGTGAAGGATCTGGATCTGCCCGAGACCGTGTCCCAGAAGGTGCTGTATTACGGCGAACAGGCTCGGAGAACACATCTGGACTTCCGCCAGCCCGTCGTACCGTTACGCCAACATCCGAGGAGGAGAGAGAAGAGACTGAGGAGGGAGGAGGTCCGGGCCAGTATCCGGATGTCCCTCAGGCAGTCCCACCTCATCGGACCAGAGGACGACGTCTTCAGACAGTTCATACTGGACAGGCTGGAGGAGGCGGACCAGGACCCTCATGTGCCTCCATTTGACCGCCTCAGGATATACGCCTATGAGGGGACAGGCTCTCCAACTGGGTCTTTAAGCTCACTTGACTCCTTTGAGCTGGTCCCAGAGCAGCCAGTGCCCAGTCCCAGACCCCACCTGGTCAGACTCAAGCCGTGGTACGGGGGGGCGGCGGAGGACATGGTCTTTTAATCGGACTCTCACTGTAATCCTTTATGGCTGTATTCTAACATCTACAAACACTACTTTATTTCTAGTGAAGTCTATTCAAACCCAAGTATAATCATTTTAAACCTGACCTATTTAAACATGCTCTTATGCAAACATTGAACAGGAGTCATTGGGGAGCAGCAAACTATTTTTTAATTCTCTTTGTGTCATTCTCTCATTTTCACGTTGTTTGCCAAGATAAAAGATCATTTTTGATGCCAAAAAAAAGCCATTGTTTGCGTTAGACTTTACCAATAGTTTTAGTAGTTACATATTCAAAAACAAATTCAAGTAGCAAAAAATGAACAGACAAATACATCAAAGTGACAAAACAGATGACTTATGGCTAACTTAAACAACCATCTGCCAGACAGTGGCAGTTCAAAAAATTCAGTTGCATTTCTTCAATATTTTCAGATTTTCAAAAAAAAAGATGGTCGTCTTGGTGTAAAATGTGCCTTTTATTTCAACAAACAAATGTGAGAATGACACAAAGGGAATAAAAAAGGGTCTCTCTATTGACACCTGGTCAAACAGATGAAAAACCTGCCTCAAATCATATGCGTGTCCAATTCAACACTCAAAATGGTCAGGTTTATCTACAGTCTTTCCACTTTCATCGAAAACAAAATACATTTTAGTCAATTCCAATTAAAATCCACAGTCTGTTTAAAACCGTGAGATTTGTCAGATCCGTCTTAAACCATATGTCGATCAAACCTAACTGTAGTTGCAGACTTTTCTATCATTAATCCGTTTTCATTAAAATCAACTGCTGATTCTGATGTGTTTTTGCCTGTGGCCATGTTTGATTGGATCAAAGACAAAACTTGAACTTATCACATTACACTGCCAATGTCCTCCAGATGTCTCAACACTGATTCTATTTTACAAGTCATTTTTTTCCTACTGAAAGAATTATTCATGCTGATTCACTAGGAACACTCACCATTAGCATTCACTCAATTAATGTTACCCTTAAGAAGCCAAACACATGCTTCGTCCTGACTTCATTTTGACTAATTAGAAAGCAAATCTTAGAAGTTAGTGTAAATTAACTTCGACAACTTTAAAGTGCATTGTGTAATATTGTATAATCACATAAAAACTACTTTGGATTTGTCTTTCTTGGAACTATACACTTTTAAAGCTCCATGAAACCATTAAGTAGAAGAAGCATGGTCTTTTTAACAGACCTGGATCCCAAAGTAATTATGGGATTCATTGATTTACACTGGAAGTTCCTCACTGGTGCACGCACTAAAATAATGTTCGGCTTTTGGTTTTATTTTTGCAACAGGAAAACAATACAATATCCATGAAATTTGGAAGATTTAGGTGCATTGTCGGTTGTACATCAAAATGAACAAGACAAACTGCTGGAATACACAGGTTAAATATTACTTTATCGTCCCTGTACCAGCTAGAACATTAGCCCATTGTAAGGAAGGTTTTGTGGATGTATAAATTGATTTTGTCTCAAATTGTTTTAAATGGAATTAGCATCAGACCTATTTCCACTGGGTTTGTGTGAGCATGTCCCTGCAGGGCTACCATAACCTGACTAGCCATTTCCAAAGAAAGCGTTTGCTCTTCAATAAAGACTTTAAGTTGATAGACTGAACCACCTGCCAGTAACCGTCTATCACAGGTTAGGTTTGTCCAATCCGAGCATTATTAATGTAAATGGCGTGTTGTTTACCTTAGTAATTAGTAAATATGTTGCTTAAGCTCCAGTTCCCGATTTTGTTTTTGCCTTCCCACCAGCATTGCCAACATTTATCCATGTTTAATTTGCTGCTCGTTTCACAATTTTTCATCTTTTTTCAGCTGTTTCACTTTAAAATAAGGTGTATTTTGCAACGAAAAAACAATTCGTTGGTTTATTTCCTCAGTCCTTCGTTGTTGATACCAGTGTCAACCAATGGGAGCATTCCTTTTTTACTTAAAGTGAGCTGTGATTGGCCAAACCCCGCTCACGTCTTAAGGTCTAATTTTCACAGATGATTCCTGTTAAAATAAGCTGTTAGGTAAGATTAAAGTCTCAAACTAAATGCAACAGGAAAAAAATCAAAAAAATCTCAAATTCTGCTGCCGAACATGGTAATGTGCTTTAACAAAAGGAGGGCTGCCATCTTCTTTTTTGCCAGTAGATGTCACCAAAAAGCCCATCTTTAACATTTCATATTGATGTTTGCTGTAATGCACAACTGAATGCAACATACAACCTGTTAACATAGAAAACCTGTCAGAAAATGCATGTAAACACAATGTTGACGACTTATTAACCATTATTTGTCGTTTTATTTAAACAGAATTGTCATTTTTATCACAATTGACATATTTATTGTTTATCGGACTACCTGGACATATGTAAGACATTATATCAAACGAACTATCATGTACAGCAGCGTATCCATTAAATATCAATGCCTGACATATATTATGCTGTATGATATGACTCTGTGCTTTCAGTGGAGTCACCAGAGAGCCCACTATCACTCCAGGGGTGTCAGCCAATCAGAAGCAGAGAGAGCACGCGGGTGACTGGCAGCCAAAGTGGAGCAAAGGAGGAAAAAAGTTGGTTTGATTTGAAATGTATAAAGGCAACTCTTGAGAAAAACAACAGTTGGAGCAGAGCGAAAGGAGAAAACAGTGCATAATAAACCTCCAGACTAGGCTTGTTTCTTGGCGGCCATTATTGGCAAACACTACATCCTCGCTGTGAGTTGTGTGGGTGGCTGCTGGTGGGGTGACTCGAGGTAATTGCATGGTGATAAGGTCCGGCCCCCTCACCTTCTTATCCACTAATTAGGCTGTTTGCTGTCGGAGAAGGTCAGCGCTCGGACCCGGAGAGAATAGCGTTCTCATTGAAGGAAGAATAACTGGAGGACCGCATGTAGATATCAGTTTGGAAAAGTGTACCGGCAAAGGTAAGGAAGAAAAAAAAGTATATGGGGGAAAAAGTGACTAATTGCTCAAATCCAGCGAGTTTCTTTCTGTCTTCCCTGCCGGGCGACTTGAATGAGAAGGTGGTCGGCTCAGCGGGACAATTTCCAGACATCGCTGCGACTCAAAGTAAGCTTCAAATAGATTCCACTGTGGGTAACAATCTATCTGGTCGGTGTTTTTCTCCTCGGAATCCTTGTCTCGCAGGTGCGCACACACACAGACAAAAAAAAAAAGCCTTTTCAGATCCACAGTCCGACATGTTGGCTTTTGGAGTTGCTGTTAGAATTCTCATTTTCAATAGACCCTCGATGTCAAAAGTCATTCAGCTCCAGGTGTCATTTAACCTTCGGATTTTTTGTCGTTACCCATAGAGAATATCACGGGTAATTTAACCTAACAGCCCTTTTCTTTGTGTAATTATACCCATTACAGCAATGTGAAGGATTTCACTCTCCACGTCCTCAGCTGCTCAGGTGATACATTCAGCTCTTCTTTTCAAAGCCGGTGCCAACCTCATCACAGAGCCCCACAATGCTCACTCGAGGCTCTTTGAGCGAGGCTCTCATTTGGCAGACAGTGGTTTGATTGAAAAGATGCCTGAAAGGATTTTGTGAGCCATTTCTTTCTTTCTTTTCTCTCTTCTTTTATTTATTTATTTCTTTTTCAAATCATTAGCAACACGCTCGCCTTCAGGTTTGGCTGAAGACAGATACAAATCTTTCATTTCCAGTCTGGCAACGTAAATGTAATTAGACGGTGAAGATTTGGATGTTCAGATCCTTCAGAGCTCCGTGATAGTCTAGAGCTGTCGTCCAAATGTCTTCATTGCATATCGTGGTGTGCTTGAATTAATAATGTTACAACGGTGTGAATGTTAACTGTTGTGGCATTTCAATCTTCTGGAGACTCGAGACCAACTGTTCACTGTCCAAACTGGTCATTCTCTCCAAATGAAAAGCTTCTATCATCTGCCAAGCACATGGAACGGCTTTAAACTGATATTGTGGGATTTTTGAAGTTGGTTTCTATGTAGCACTTGTATAAAGTTAGAATATCACCTGCAGATTTTAGAGACGCAATGTCCAGCTATATACAAATCATAATCATTTATATTTTTCATCAGTAAAGAGCATTTTCACATAGTCTGAAGCCTTGTCGACATGTAGGTGGGCTTAAGCGTATCCTCAAAGGTTTTTTTTTTTATCATATGGGTGTTTAATCCACACAAATCCAGCGTTTTGCGAGCCCAAATACAATCATTTTTAAAATCAGGTCCCAGAGTATAGTATAGAATGTTTGTGTTTCCATCCCGTACACATCTTTACTGAAACAATGACGCCTTAGCAAAACTCTGTCAACATTCGCCGCCTTATTCTTGTGTTTACATCGCATACGTTTTCTGCGCAAGCCCCGTGTGTTCCTTTCTGTTTTTACGCGTTTCTGTGGCAGCGTTACAGCGCCACTAACAGGCCTGGCATATATACTACACTGTTTTCAATGGTTTTGTGTGGAAACATGTACAAACAATTTAGTCTCCATGTGGATATAGCCTGAACCACGTTCCGAACCAATTTTGATGATTTTTCTGCAATGATTTTGGCATTGCTTGTATGGTTTGTTTTCACACACCAAACGAACCATACGAACAAGCAAACTAGACTTGAGTTTGTGTTTATCAGACTGACACCCTTACTTACCTTTTTAATGTACCTTTTACCTTTTTTGAATACCTGGAGGTGACTGGATAAACCACCTGCAGTAACTGTCTATGACCAGGTCTTTTTAACCAATCAGAGCCCACCCGTTGTTTACATTAGAAAAGGTAAAATGGACGCTTCGTTGTCAAACCTAATACACCAACACTGCCAATCCTGCTGAACCATTGGTCTGATCTGGGAGCAGTTTAAGAGAAAATGCATTATCATGAGCAATACTATAAATACTTATTATTTAAGTCAGTTTTTAACTTTTGATTACTGTCATCTCAAAGTCAGAAGATCCCAGGTTTTCTCCTTGGGTGACAAAACACAGTATTTGTCCAATAGATCAAGTACTTTGCATCTGAGTTTTTGATGAGTAATATTATTTTAAAGTAACTTGTTTTTAATATAGATTGAAGTGTTTTCCCTCCTCTGCTGCAGAAGAATACTGCCGTTAAAATCACTATAGAACTATTCTCTAAAAAAAAAAGGCATATTGACTGAATTTGTTAAGAATTTGTTCCTGGCCAGACAGATACAAACACCAAATTTCAACTATGCTTTCTGCCGAACGCCACAAAACAGATGCTTTAACATTATGTGCAATGAAGAGGAAGTTTCATTATACCTCAGCTACAAAGGGGTGGTATATGGACTCACAGGCCCATTTCACTTTGCAAATGAGCAGCACCGAGTATGCTGACAGTGCAGCCTACAACATGTGCACACATCTGGTCGGGCCCAAATCACAGAGCAGGACATGTATATTCCACCGTAAACCTCACCTGATGGGACGTGATCATTTGTTACACCAGCGTTTACAGTTGGTGTGCGCGAAACTGATCGTTAAAACAAAACCTGAGATGAGGCCACATTTTACGCGTGAACACAAATGAAGCCTTGAGAGTGGTTAGTTTAACAAGTCGAACATATCTCGCAGGTGAAATAAATGAGCTCTGTTGTTATTTTATTCATCTCAGATCACGTCATACACTTTCAATGATTTTTCTTGCGAGTTTACTACAAAAATGCTATGTTTGTATGGAGTTGTTTCTTTCAAAATCGATTCTCGATAAAGTAATTCATATGTATATGAATGTAGCCAATTAGCTTGGTAGATATTTGTTTTGACTGATTTTTTTTCTGTGATCAAATCATAATAACAAAAGGAAAAGAACCAAGAGATATTTAAAATGATATACCCCCCATATAAACAATAATAACAAAATTATAAATAACCCCCCGAGCTCATGGTGTCAGTTTCATTTTTATTTTGGGCTGCTCAATATATCACAGATTTATCACGATCATTTTCATTATCATACATACATATAAAATAAAATTTGTTTTATCTTAAAATACAGTTACACATAATGACATTTTTATTTTTATTTCTTTTGGCGCACCACAGGGATCAGTTTGTGCTATTTGCGAGGTTCATTTAACTTTTACTGAGATAAATATAAAGTTAAAGAAAGAATAAGCAGGTAAAGGTATCAGCTATTTAATTAGTCAGGCCAACTCCTTCCATTATTGGTTGCATTGTTGTTGTTTTTTTCCCTGAGGCAGTTTATTCTGTGTATGTTGGTTCTGCCGCATGAATTCTGATAATGATAATGATTCTTTCTGGAAGTTGGTATAATAAACATTCTAATAAACATTTATTCTTTAATTGCCTCCCTAAAATTAAACTTCAGGAGTTCCACAAAGGTCAGTCGTCACACCATTCGTTTTTTCGCTCCAACATACAAAGCTCATGTGACCACAACCCAAATGTTTGATGTTCAGTGTTAAAATTGAGTTCATGCTCTCGTTTAAGGGTTCTTTTTGGGCGGGCAGATATCCGATTCTTCTGACTTCCAGCTCCCCATCGTCGGCCTGAAAGCTTGCCACAGGATTGGAAAGATAGAAAAGATCAGAGACCAGATCATCAGGTGAGAAGTGCCACAAGTAATTGGCAGCAAAAATAGAGAAAAAAAAAAGAAAAAAAGATCTCATTCTCTGGAACAGGGCTTCACTAAATAGCTTTGTACTTTTGAAGTTATATAACGTACTTGCAGAGAGTTACTATATCACCTGTGGTAGATTTATGCATGTAGCTAAGGGGTATAATTACAGCTTTTAAAGTGAATGAGAATGAAGGGTACTCTGTAATTCCGGCTTTACGTGGTGCTTGTGTATTAGTTTATTGGACTATAATAAGAAGCAAGACAGAGCTAGGCTTTATTTTATGGAGCTTGCGTCTCAAAACTTGAATGTGTGCTCAGCGACAACAAAACCTGTCAGAAGGGTTATCAACTGTCTCTAAAAAGCTTGATGTTTGTTCATCAGTGTGTGTTTAGGGGAAAATTGGCATTTACCTCATGATTTGATGCATTTTACTCCGAAAAATTGACCCTGCCTCCCTCTTAAAGAATGGATAAGAGCCACAAATGGTCCAACAAAGGTATGAAAATGTATTCTGGAGTATAATCCATTCAGCTTTTAGAGTACAGATTATTTAAATATATAGTTCTCCCACTAAAAAAAGAATTTTACCATCAGAAGTGATGCACATTTGCCATATCACAAGACCACAGTAGTCTACTCTGCATGGGGAATGCACTAGTTCCCCAAATGCCATCTATTTTATAATCTCGTAAGAAAATAATAAGGAAAGAGAATGTTTTTGGATGGTTATTTTAGCATCCTTCTGTATCTATGTTACACTTCTGAATTTGACTCTTGTGGTGAGATTACAAGGCTGCGCAAGTGCAATAAACTACTGTTCCCACTCAGAGGTCCAGACTGTGATCAGGTCGACGTGCGCGCTCGACAAATGTGTCACAAGATTATGCAAACTGTAACATTTATGGATTTGCAGACTACATTTCCTCCTGGTTATTTCATGTGAGGCTTTTACATTTTCTAGTCTATTAATAAGCTCCTCCTCAACGCAAAGAGACTTGGGAATTGTCACACTTTGAAATCAAATGAATAAGTAATGCTTTTTTTTTTTTTTCCCCCAACTTCGGGAGTCATGTTTTGCTTGACAGAGGGTAAATGCTGCCAGATTTTTAGATGAAATTAACAGGAAAGTAGCAAAAATATGTCTGATTTTATCTCGGAAAGTCATCTTAGCCGGTGTTAGTTTGCTGTTTTGTGTCTTGTTGTTTAGGGGCGGCTGCTCGCTAATATACCCACTGAACTCCAAATAAATGAGCTGTCCTAGCCGGCCTGGTTAGAGTACAAAGTTGGTATTGATGTTGATGATGTGGAGGAGTTCATCAAAGACGTCGGAGTTGGCCGTCACAGACCTGGGTTTGGATTAATTAAAGGCCCGGGAACTTCTTTTTCAGGTCGGTTTCATTGGCGAAGATCACTCAGAATTGGCCTGAATCACCTACTGCACCTTCTGCAGCTTCACCAATCAGCACTCGGAATAAAAACAAACCCACTCTGTCCACATGGAATAATCCTGCCGGCTTTGTGGAGCAAAGGTAACCTGCCGTGACAGGTTTTGTGACCATTAAAGCCCTGTGTGAACTACACGAAGCCCAGGGGAGTTCTCTTAATAAGACTTGAGCTCCTTTAAAAATTATCCGGTGAATGCTGTAGAAATGTCCTTCCATAAACTGAAATTCAGAGATAGCACTTGAAAGAAGCAGCAACTGGGTGTTGTTATTTGTAACGTAAATCCACCTCTATACACACATAGTATTTTACTAAACAAAACCTTTGTAAATAACATAATTTGTGCAATGAATAAGCAGCTATTATAACATCTCATCATAAAGTGTAGCTTTCTTTTTGAAAAATGTTACAGAACTAAAATGGTTAAGTGCTTTGAATTGATTTAATGGTAACACTTAGAATAACTCAAACTATTAGGCATTAGTTGAATATTTGTAACAACTTAATTAATCCTTAATTCATCATTTACAATCACTATTACGTGATAAACTTTGGTATTTGCTCTTCACAATAAACCAATGTATAATTATACATATAAATGATGTTTTAGTATCTATAAACAGTTTATAATTAATTAATTGTTAATTACACATCTATTAATGCGTAACGACTGTTTTATTGTGTGAGTTATTATAAAGTAGAACCGATTTAATTAGTCTTTTCTGACCAGGGAATGAAAAATATGACATTTCATTCATTTATGAGCAACAGGAAACACACATTCATACAGTCAAGCTTGTTTCTTAGTTGTTACATTATGTTTTTTAGGTATTAAAATGTACCTTTGAATTTAAACAATGATGCAGTTGCAGTATAATCTTCATTTTGGATGTAGTGTGTGTTCCAGTAACATGAGCCAAAATCAATGAGGACAAAAACTAAAGTGTCATCAAAACTAAATGTAGACAAATGCAAAGAAAAAAAAAACACCATATTTTCTTAAAAAAGACGAGTACAATTTATTCAAAAAGGATATAATATTAAACCGAACGTGAAGGGTCCACTTCAGCTCAGGATCTCCATATTAAAGACCTGGAGACACTGTCCCTTAAAGTGCACTCACCCTTGGCAGCAGGGATGGAGTACTCAACAAAATGAGACCCATGACTGACTCAGACTTGTAAGTTATATTGCTGACTTGGATTTTAAGTGAAGATGATTCAAATTGGACTTCTCTGGGGACTGGTTAGGCTTTTGTCCTGCTTTGGTAGACACTCCATGGTTAAAACCTGTCCCTAGTGCCTTGAGTGGCATTACTGAACCAAGACAATGTCATACTCTATGTCTTTTCATGCAAATTCATTACAAAAAACCAATCATCTATCATCCACTTACAATTTTTGATGTATTCTGCCTTCCAATCATCAGGGAATTAGTGGTTTTCTAGATTTACATTGTTGGAAATTTACCTCAAAACATTTATGGATTTATGTGCCCCACTGACCTGATCCATGCTGAACCTTAATAATGTTTTTTTTTTTATTATTCCTCTGTGAGACCTTTAAAAAACTGTCTCCAAACACTTCTCAAAGCCTGATCCCAAGGACATCACAGCTTCATACAGTAAATCTACCTTCTGGGAAAAGAGGAGCTGTGGAATATCACACGGTAGATGCTGTATTTTGTGATGGGACTCGGCTCGCGATGGTTTTCCTTCATTGCGCGCGTCGCCTCGAGACTTTCGCGCCAAATAAAACACACCACTGTATGTATAGCTTTTAGATGGAGTTACGATTACATCTACATCTTATTTTTGACTTCCTCCTTTGAAGGGCACGGCTGAATTCAGAACGAAATACTTCCCACTTCTCATTCATCACACATCCACTAGATCTGATTTCATATTGTTCTTTCCTTCGGTGTGTAGCATGGAGCTACTATTATGGAATACCAAAGGCCCCGGGTCCAAAGTGAAAAGTCCCATTAATAAAGAAGAGATTACTTTCAGTTGCTGTCAAGGCCCCGTGCTGCTAAAGGATTGATGCTCTCACATTAAATCAGCCCCTTGAAAGGTCCTTCCAAAACCGCACCGCTGCCAACTGTATATGAGCTTTTTCACTCTCTATTATGTTTCACTTTCAGGGCATGTCCAGTGGTATTTGCAGAACACGGAAACTGGGATTCGGCCTTGTTTTGGGGTAGGACGTTTTTGGAAAGTAGCACATTTGTCATTTTACGCTTAGTCCACGTGTACATGGATCCATTTCAAATCGGATATTCTGTCTTATGGAATATTTCATTGCACAAAATAAACACTAAACCAGGACCTATTAGAGGAGTTTGTTAAAGTAGATTATTTTATTATAAAGCCCCTCTGAATGGAACAGGTTACCTTCTTGGTTGAGACTCATATCTTCATTTAGTCGCTTCAGGTCATCCATGTTTATTTATTTAAAAACTTTCTGTTCATGTTTCTAATTTTACTCTTTCTGTATTGTTGGTACAGATTTTTGTTTTATTTTACTTGTATTTTGTATGTGCTGAGATGGGACTAGGTGTGTTTATTTTTGTATTGTGTGTAGTGTTTATTATTGTAATGTTTCCATTTACTGTGTTTTTGGAGATGCTCCATCTCAAGGGGCAATCCTTTCATAAATTTAAATTCAAAGTAAGAGTTCATGTGGCCTAAAAATCTGATCTTATTCTTTTTTTATTGAATAAATCTAAGTCTGACCTTCAGTGGTGGAAAAAAAGTCTTCGAACACCCTCAGAATTCAGCTCAAATATTTAATGAAATATTTGTGGAAAAATCTTTTTGGTGTTTCAAATTCAGATTTTTTTGTTTATTGTTTACAAGAAAAACGAACAAAACTAAATTCTTGACCATTTCAATTTGTCATTTCTTAACATTGTCTGTATCAAAATCGACAAATAACAGAGAATGTGTTTCAAAACTGAACAAAAAAACAAACAAAAAAATGCACTGGAGACCTAAGACTAAATCTCAATGCAATAAATCACAAATGCACGAAAACGTTTTTCCACCTCTGTATATTTCAGGCTAGAAATTGCACATGGGTCCATTAGAAGAGCATTGTTTAGCTCCAAATGAAGCTATCATAGCAAAACATGTTTTCTTCCTTTTTAACAAATAAGGCACTGGGTATAACTCTTGTTAACATCAATCCAAGGCTGTTGCAGCAAGAAAAAGTCGTAACACCTGAAGTTAGTGGAACCTATCCCAGATTTGTTTCTTCTTCCTAGTCCAAAAAACATTTAAACTTTTTCATTCCGCTGTGCCGTTTGTGCCGACATTTTCTCACTTTCCAGCACAAAGTTTCTGAGTCTAGTTTACTACTTCGATCTACCTCGAAAGAAAGTGAATCAGCTTTGTCAAATCAAAAACCCAAGGGTTAAAGTTACCTCGCTGACCTCATAAACTAGCTTCAGAGAACAGGGCTCAGGTGTAACTGTATGGTGTTAATCTAGGTTCATCTTAAAAGTAAAGAAGAAGAAACTGTTAACACCGTTCCATTTTATATTGTTGTGATGATTTACCTTGAATGTCTACACTGTTTTAAAAATCTACAGTTTGCAAGACATAAAAAAGGATATCACCTTAGAAAAATAACAGTATTCCTGATAAATTACAAGCCACAACACTACATAAATAAATCCCCAATTGAACACTGCCATTTGTTTGTTTCCCTCAGTGATTTAAGTCAACATTGCTTAGAACCAAACAAGTTTTTTTGATTATCGTGCAGTGATATGTTTTGACAACTAACCTCCATCTTCCGTAAAAGATATTGCTGTGACTCATCTTCTCATTTGATTAATACAGGTTTGGTCTCACATCTTTTCAGAGGCTTTTCAGAAGAAGAGCATAAAGACCAGAAATGGGGCTAAAGCTCTTCTGTAAAGACAGGTCATGAACTCAAAGTGTGTTTTAAATGTCTGTTATAGCATGTATTGTTCGAGCAATTTTATATTGATTGATAATGCTAGATCAGACATAGTGAGATTTTATGCGGCTCTTAGCTTTATTTAATAAAAATGATTGTTTACAGGTGTCACACAACATTAATATACAGGTTCAAAACCATCTAAAACCTGTTAAAATCCAACTAAAACCTGTTTTAATTCAACTAAAACATGTTTAAATCCAACTAAAAACTGTTCAGATACAACTAAAACCTGTTTTAATTCAACAAAAACATGTTCAAATCCAACTAAAACCTGTTCAGATCCAACTAAAAACCTGTCCGGATCCAACTAAAACCTGTTCAAATCCATCTAAAACCTGTCCAGATCCAACTAAAACCTGTCCAGATCCAACTAAAACCTGTTCAAATCCATCTAAAACCTGTTCAGATACAACTAAAAACTGTTTTCTTTCAGCTAAAACATGTTAAAATTCAACTAAACCGTGTTCAAATCCATCTAAAACCTGTTCAGATACAGCTAAAACCTGTTCAAACCCATCTAAAACCTGTTCAGATCCAACTAAAACATGTTCAAAACCATCTAAAACCTGTTCAGATACAACTAAAACTTGTTTTAATCAAACCAAAACTGGTTTAAATCCAACTAAAACCTGTTTTATTCCAAATAAAACCTGTTCAAATCCAACTAAAATATGTTCAGATCCATCTAAAACCCATTATAGACTAATCTGTCAATAATATGTGTTGGAAAAAGCTAGTGAAAATTAACCAGTGACAACTCTTTAGTTCTAAAAAAGGAAAAAATCACATTGACATAATTTTGATTATCAAACTAATTTGTGTGTTCTTGCAGTTTATGATTCACATTTTGCCGTCTCTATAGTTACTAGTAATTTGATGTTTGTGCTTGTATTTCACCGAGCCTTCTGGGTCGCCGTAAAATGATCATTTACAAAAATATCCGTATTAGACGTGGACGAGGCCTTATTTGCCCTGTCGCTTTTTCCCTTCCGTGACTTTCCCTTCATTCCCCATTATTCTTTCGGCGCCAAAGGGTTTGTTGTTCACTTTTTGTTGTCGGAGCCATCATTCAAAAATGCGGGGCTTTCTTCTGACAGGCACCGAAGCAAGAAAATGAGAAATGACTTACACAGTTTAGCTCCTCTTCATTTTCACTCGCCTTATTATTATCAAACGCACGCACGCCGCTGCCGCCCGTCCCCGAACGCGCGCGCTCGGGGCTTCGCGCTCGTGCCGCATATACTTTCACAGATGATTAGTGGAGTCTCCTCAGCCCAAAGACACCTAAATCTGTAAAGCGCTGAAAGGTTTTTTGTCAATGTCCACTCGGTGACGTACAGTACGGCGAGTGGACTTTGACGGAGCAGAGAGCGATGGCCTCTGCCCGACACTAATTAGCTGTCGTTCATAATTGATTAAAGTCTGAGTGTAAATAATGAATGAGTATTGAATTTTATTTGGGATGTCTGGTCAAGTACACTTACCTTAGACGCCGGCGAGGCTGGATGTAAACACAGAGGCGTGAGCGTGGAATAATTAGCCGATAAGGGTTTGGTGATGAGGTCGTGAAGATATGGAAGCTCACGGTGAAGGAGGGATGTGCCACTTTTACTCGGGTAACTTTTCAAAATGTTGAAATGAGAAAGTTTTATATTACTTAATTGTGTTTTTTTCCTCTCAAACGTCACATTTACACCGTAACCTACACTTTGATTCTTTTTTAAGAACTACTGCGGTCAGTGCAGAAGAATAAACTCCAGTTGGCACCATCTTAGTTACTAAATTGAAACGACTGGGCTTTGAAAGACTATGATTTATGAAAAGACAAGATCCCCAAAGGACAATCTTTTATTACCTTTTGATGTAAGAACATTGGAGAAGTGTTTCATTTGTAACTCAAAAGATGCCCAAATGTAAATTGCATCATAAGACAATGCCAAATGCTGCTGCTGCTGCACATATTGGCCTTTATTTATCAAAACTGTGTAAAAGCAGATGATTTATTAAGCTGTGTGTACCGTGTTAATCCCAGTCAACACACATTTGGATGATGATAGCTCCAGCAGACTGAATTAGGTTTGGATAAAATGCCCCTAAATATTCAATGCTCAGCTGGGTTCGACAACAAAGTTTACGCCACAAAATACGGCTAAAAGAGACCATTCCTTGAGCAGGAAATGACAAATAAATTATCCAAGAAGAAAGATAATGCTGTTTACTACATCTGAGGCTTAAATAATTAAAGAAAGTACGTATTTGATGTGTAGCTTATAAGCATAAAAATCTTATAATGACAAAAATGGTCGGACATATAATAATATGTTAAATGTGTTAAAAAGCACTGGAGGGGGCACCTGCTGCTGTGTCCAAAACCTTTTTATAATGAATCTGAATGCTGAAAGCGTTTGCATTTTGTTGCTGTGTTGCGGTGTACACTTTCCATAAAAGTTTTAAAAAATTGACACAACTCTGTTCCGGAGTATAACTGTAGCTCACATGCAAACCCTCTGTAGCTGCAGTGGGATCAGTCTTTAGCCACACTATCGACCAGCTTCACTCCCACATTTAGCTCCTTAATGAGCTATTTTTTGACGATCTTCTCATAAAATCCTCAACATGTTCAACTTTATGTCCACTGCTTGTGCTCATTAAGATGGGGACATTTCCGGGCTCAAGACAATCTTAAAACAATAATTTTGCTATTGTTTGTGGGAGTTCCCAGGTCCTAGAAAGTAGGTTACAAACACAAACTGTCCAAGGCAAGATCTGAGTCTTATCAAACTTCAGATTTAAGTTGTAAATGTGTGATTTTTCTGTGTTCCAGTTGCTATATTATTCATTAATGTGACTACATCTGGTTTTAGCAGTTTTGGTAATCCCTGCAGCCTGCCACTGGTTGATCCCCGCTTGGATTAAGCATGTCGGCGTGTCTCCATTGTGCACGCACATTGTGAGGGGTGTGTTTCCCCGAGTCAGAAAAAAAGCCATCGATGCAGTCCACAGAAGTAGCACATCATTAATAACGGAGGGACCTTTGAAGATCCTGCATAAATGTCTAATTAGGTTTGGTAACCTTTAGGAAACTCAAGTGGGTGAATACTAAACAGGCCTGGAGACCTTGTACTGCATGGCAAACTAAGCACTCAACATGTGGGAGCCAGCGCTGACATTGAGGAGGTTTGTTCCTCCGACAGAAAGGGCACACAGTTTAAGCCACATTACAAGCGCGTCTGGAATCATTGGACAATTTTTAGCCAATTTAGCGTAGTTAACCGTGCCTTACCGACGAGGTGAATAGACAGTGATTTTCATCCTTTCCTTCAAGATGGGGGACCTACTCAGAGCAAGTGCGAAAATCATTATTATTTGAAATCCATTTTACAGCAATTAGTCAAAACACAAGGGGTATGGTGTAGTGATAATGGTTCAGGAGCCCGTCTGACCAAAACTAGCCCCGGTCCTTGAAGGTTTCTTGATCCGTCTCATGTATCTGCAGGTCCTGCTTGATGTCCTGTTGGGATTTTTCCTTCTTTGATGTACAAAATTTACATTCACTTCTAATGTGTCCCAACAAATGGTTGAGCTAGCATCAAGGAATGTAACAAACTTTTGGAACGTTTGAATTGATCCAGAAATCTTTTTTTTTTTTTTTTTGGAGCTTATCCCATCCACTTTGTGCTAATTTACTTAAAGAGCCATTCAGACTCACCTTAATTCATTACAGGTAGGTTAGGTGGAAAAAACTAATGGTAGGACATGACCTTTATGCTAATATTCTGTACATTTCTGTGGAATGTTAGTATTAACTATCACAAACATCAGTAACGAAGATCCTTATGTACTCCATACTTGTATATAAGTAAACACTACAGTAGTGTGGAACTAGCAGCTAACCTAGTCCACTATTCTTTGAATCCTTGTCACTTCCTTTATACTGTGTTCTCCGTTCTGATTGGAGCAGTGATAGCTTTTTCAATATACATCTATTTAACCCTTAATTTACCAAAAATACATCACTTATTTGAGTGTTTCTATTCAAACTGGAAAAGTTTCAGGGAGATTCAACATAACTCTTTTCCTAGAGAAACCTTGTCAAGACAGCAGACACTGTAGAATTACAAAGTTAAGACTAGACTGACAGAGTTTTGACACTGATTGGACAGCTGTCGGACATTTATAGAAGCCTCATATTTGCAAGGAAATTGCAAACTGTCCAAGTTCTCATGAACTACAGAGGATTTGACCTTAATGGCACCATAAAGCACAAATAAAAAACATTAATATTTAGGCCATTTTTTCCCATTTGCTTAAACTGGATCTAAATGGAAATTATTCAGTGTACACTTCCCAGGACAAACATCACAGGCATAAGCACTCAAACATATTTATTATACAGGACCACAGACGCACACACACACACACACACACACATGCACACTCTAGCACAGTTGTCAGAGCGTGGAGTAAAATCAGAGGCGCTGTTAATGGAGGCGGACAGCTTGGCTGCTGTTTCATCAAAGTGCAGAGGAAATGCAGATCTGTGTCCTGCAGGAGGCTGGGAATTGGATCAGCTTCCTTCTGTCTGCTGCATTTGAAACACAAACCAGCAGGGATTAGACAGCCTTTACCACTGTACAGCCACTTTCTAATGGCCATCCACAGGAATATTTACTCACTGTCTCGCCTGTGTTGATATGCCCAACAGGAGCCCAAACCTGTCCCCAGGCAAGAGATCTTCATTTATCCTCAGCGACGTGGCAGCCATATCACACTGTCCTTATTTAAATGACCCTGTGGAGCTCTGTGTTTTATTACATTAGTACTGCAGCAATGGGAAAAGCCCAGGCCTGCAAGCAACATGAGATTAAACTGCGGAATGTGTTTACAGCCAAAACAATACGGATGGGACAAAGGTGACATTTTTCAATCAACATTTCTATTTTCATATCATTACTAGCAGGCTGCGATGGGTATGCATCACAGAGAAATGTATTATCTTACACAGGTCAAGCATTCGTGTCTGTTTATCCAGATCTGAGATATATTTTTCAAAATATTCACTTACGTACTTATGTTTACAAGACATACTAAGGCTGAATGCTTTAATATTTCTATTTAGCCTCAAGAATATTAGGTTATGAACTGGAAATACGCTACACATTCACATGAAGGAATATATTATGTGTAATTAAGCCATAATTCAGTAAATAACACTTCTCTCGAATAACTCCTGACTCTACATTTTCTGTAAAGTCTCCCTTTTCTTAAATCATCTTAATTCTATACAATTCTCTACACCAAGTTTATTCTTATAAGAGACCATGGGGGCGTTTGTTAACCTGGATTCCATAGAAAGTGTTTGAAAAGGACAGGTACTTTAAAATAATACCTGGACAGTGACTGGATCTATCACCTGTGAGTAACCACAATTGAATCAATCAGAGCAACACCATGTTGATTACATTAGTACATAACTACTAGTACTACATAACTACATAACAAGCTCATAACTGTCAGTGCTGCCATATCATTGGTCGAACCACCAGCAGTTTGAGAGTAAACACTTTGCTTGAAGCAGATCAAGATTGTGAATGTACAAATCTCACAAGAATCAATCTGCTGTGCAAAGTGGTAAGCCTCTTGTACCATTTTGTCTTTTTTTTTTAGCAAGACTTCTGTCAACAGATCTGCTACAGGCTGGATGTTCTAAAATTTTGTCAGTTCAAATCTCTGTTCCATTTCTCACGGAAAGAACAGTATCAACAAATCGACTACCTAGCCTTCTGTAAAAAAACAGTGCAGTACCAGTTTTGTTTTACCGTATAACAGCAATAACTGGAATAGAAACAGCATTTGTGACCTCCTTGAATATAACAAAACAATTATTTTATTCATTTAAAAATAACCAGGGCTAAAGGTTAGATTTCTAATTTCCACCGGAGATATTAGAATCAAGTTCAAGAAAAAGAAAAAGCAGCAATCCTGAAAAAGATTTGTTGCTATGTAATATGTGTAATATGTCTCACTATGGTATAACATGTTCTCTCTCCATTGAATCTGCTCTGTGCATTTTAATGATAGATGGAGACAGGTTGGGGTGGTGGATGGGACATAAACGTAAGAAAACCAGCTTTTGCTAATTTAGCACTTAATACTTGTCATTACATTAACATATTTAGGTTTCGTGTTCCATCCTCTACCCCAACCTGCTTCTGTCTAACAGGAAGTAAAAAAAATAAAAATAAAAATCTTTGTTCCATGCTTTTCTTTCAAAACAACCATTATGCCACACTCATAAAGTTATGTGTCGCTATAGTGTTAGACTAACAATAAACATTCAGATTAATGTCTTTTACTCTCTTAATTAACATGTGAACTACTAGACTCTAATGTGAGTGATTTGTTATGTTTAACTGTTTTTCTTTTCAATTTTAACCTTTAATTACCTCTTTTAGAAGCACTTCATTTGGCAGCGGCTCCCTATTTAGTTTACGAGACAACCACATAAAGCAAGTCAGACTTCACGCCATTCCAGGTGTCAAAACAAGGTATTTACGGAGACTAAATGCCGGAGCTACTGCAATTCCATCGCGGCATCGGAACAATCTAGCAGATGTTTTGTCATTAGGTATCAAGGCAACGCCGTTCGTCTCCACCATTCAACAAGGGCACGGTTTTACAATCGCTTTTTATCGAATCATTCCGAGGCTCATGTTATTTCTGGAGAATACACAACGGCCCACGGGAACAATCCATGTAGTTTTATCACAATCTGGCAGCTGGGTTTTTTTTTTTTTTGGTTTTTTTTACAGGTGAAGGTCAGGTAAGAGGAATAAACGTCACATTTGTTTTTGTTTTTTTTTAGCATTGTCAACTGTCGGCAGAAATATAGCTTATTATTTAACATATTAATAGGAGAGCTTTTGAAGTATGTGACAGTATTTGCTTCGTGATTTCTTATTGTTTGTTTATTGTGTATTTGTCACACTTAAAAGTTTCAGATCATCAAACAAATTTGAAAGATAACGCAAGTAAACTCAAAATGCCGTTTTTAAATTATTTTATTCACGGGAAACTAAACTCAGCTTTCCAAAAAAAAATGTGATTAACCACAGTTTCCATAAAAATGTAATTAACCACAGTTAATTCCTGATTTAACAAGGGGGGCAATTACTTTTTCTCATAGGGCTATGTAAGTTATTTTAATAAAAAATCATCACTTTAAACCTGCATTTTGTGTTTACTTGCGTTATCTTTGTCTAATATTTAAATTTGTTTGATGATCTGAAATAAGTGTGGCAAATGGACAAAAAGAAAAGAAGTCAGGAGGGGGGCAAATACTTTTTCTTTGTTCTAAACCCAACATTGAATGTGACAAAAAAACAAGGCTGGACGGCTCTGTTTCTGCAAAATTCTGTTTACTAAATTAAAAATAAGTAAATTTAGACAAAGTTTACATGTTTTCCACACATAGGTTTTTCATGAAGATAAGATATGCAGGATTTTATTGATCCCACAGTGGGGAAACTCACCTGTAAGGGCAGCTCGCACACAAATAAGAAGTAGAAAAGGTCCAAAAGTGTGCAAATTTACAATAAAAAAAATAAATAAATGCACTGGGCCATCATCACAGGAAGAAAGACTTGCACCAGCGGGCAGCCCAGCACTGGATGCTCACTTTTGTTCAGGGTAATGTCCTTCTCCTGGAGTCGATCACCCTCTCCTTGGTCTTACTATAACCATACAAAGTGATACGACATCAAAACTGAATGCAACTGTAATGTAATTGTATTTATTTTATTTATTTTTAAGTTCATTTCTTGTATTATTTGTCAATTGTGATCAGAAAAAGGGCAAAGTAATGTTATTAGAACCCTTTGCATTGGCCTTGAAAAGAAATCCATAGAAAGCCATTACAGAAAAAACCCCCAAAAACATCTGCTCTTTTTTTTTAAACTAAATTTACTGTGTAGCCATCACCTGGAATCATACAAACAAATCCTCTCTAATTTGGTTTAAACTTGACAAACTGCAGCAGCCTCAGAGGATCAAAACAACAAGTAATGTTGCAATATTTATCTAGAAACTTCTGAGTTTAAAACCAAATGTGTCCCAAAATTGGTCTAGGAAAACAAAAGGTCTTAAAGCACGATATACGTCATATCTGGTACATTTGATCATTTTAAACAATTTCCAGGTTTTTCAGGAAGTGTGTGGACCCACGTGTTTTACTCATTATCATGTAAGTATTCTTTAAACACTTTATTCGATGCCATATTATAATTGTAATATTTAACAAGTCTATAGTATATTGCATGCTTTCTTAATGTCTTAATGCATCATCATTTTTTGTGTCATGTGGATGTACAGTGCCGTGAAAAAGTGAAAAAGTGAGCCCCTTCCTGATTTATTTTTTTGTCACACTTAAATGTTTCAGATCATCAAATAAATCTCAACATTTGACAAAGATAACACAAAATGTAGTTTTTAAATTATTTATTTTATTGATAGAAAAAAGCTATCCAAGCTGACTAAGCCCCATGAAAAAGTATTTACCCCCTAAACCTAATAACTGGTTGTGCCACCCTCAGCAGCAATAACTGTAATCAAATGTTTGTGATAACTGGCAATGATTCTTTCACATCACTGAGGAGAAATTTCGGCTCTTCTTCTTCTTCTTCTTCTTCTTCTTCTTCGTAAATCAGACTTTAAAACAAATCCTTTTTTCTAAAATCTAGACTTTTAGGCTGTTATATCTGGAATGTAACTTTCATAGCAGTTTTTCACTGATGAATAAATGCCATGTAACTTTTGTGAACACTCAATTACATCACATCAATTCGAGCTGGAAATACAGTGTTTAACAAATTAATACAATCACATCTTACCTGAAGCACTGGACCTGAACGGTAGATCCTCCCACGCCTGCCTCTCCGGAGAAACCACAGAAGCAAACGTGTCAACCCTTCTTGCCATATTGATGGAGCCTGGAGTCTACGGAGACCTCTAATTTTCTGACTGAACGGTCCCCGAAAGAGCTAATGATATGTTAATGCTGAGCGGCAGACATTAGGGAGGCCAAGTGACGGCAATCCCAATTACCTCGGAGGGGACGTTGCCCCGTGCCGTTTGTCACGCAAACAAACCTCGGTAAATACAAGCGCGCTCAACGTCGGCTGCCAAAAATGTCACAGATCTAAGAAAACTCCGACAATAATTACACCTACACCCTCGGCGGAGCTAGCGAGATGTACACGTGTTGATTCCTACGAGAACAATTAAGCGCTCCAAAAAAATGTCACCAAACTCGGATGGGTCGACGGAAACGCTCGATGAAACTTTTGTTTGCTTCTGGCAGAGGCATAAGCGTATCGTCTATTCAGCGTTGGGTGGGATGCAGTAGGAGGAGGTTAGCAAGATTGAAATGTGCCACAGCAGATTCTCAAATCCCACTCGTACATAAACCCCTTTTGTGGATTTAAGCGCTATCGGTTAGTGTATACGTGCTTCCGTTTGGCTTAGCTTCGGCGCAGATTGCCTTCCCCCTCATCCCGCCTCTAGTGTGCGCAGCGTATGGGTATTGTGATGGAGGGTAAAAGGAAATGACAGGCCATTTGAAGATGCCCTAGTCCCTAAGTTATGAATAATTCAATGGGTGCAGCGAGCAGGTTCTCTCCACGCCGGCTTCAAAGTTTATCGGACTGCGCTGTCTCTGTGGGAGAGAGACTACAGTGCGCCGAGGAGATTAGACCGACTCTGAGCACGGACCTGGTCAAACTCAATTAAATACAACCAGGATAATCCCACCCTCTCATTGTGCCATTGTGTTTTATTAGCAAAATAAACCCAGCGCGCTCGCACCTTGGAACGACAATGGCGGAAAAGGGGAAAACAGCCGGTGAATTATTAAGCGGGGAGTCAACGGCGTGCTGCGGGCTTCATGTAAAAATATGGAAATGGGAGCAAAGCGCAAGACATGATCGATGAATATTTTCATTAATTATGGCAGACAAACAGGGCCGGATCTGCAGAGAGGCGGAGAGAAAAGGGCGAAACTTGTGATATTTACACAAGTTTGGCAAATAGCAGCTCTGAGCAGTTTGGCCTGAGAATGATAGATTAGACCTCGATGCTCCATATCAAATGCATGGAAAAGGTGTTAATGCCTTTTGCTGGCTTTAATTGCGCCGCCGATGGATAATGTGCGAGCTATTCCAATGTGAATAAATCTATAATCGGATGGTGTCATTCTCAAGCATTTTTTGGCGATAGTTTGATGTTAAAATGTCATATTGTATTGTGAATATGAGGTAAATTAAACTTATTACACAACTGAAAGATGAAAGTCATAGATTTATAAGATTTGTTAGCCTAGCCAGAAATACACATTCACAATGAGACATGAAATGGGTCTGGAATCCCTTCCCTTCACTGCAATATGACAAAGTCTTGTCACACCAATAGGGCTTATGACTTTGCAGTTGCATCTAGAGGCACGTTATTTGGCATCAGTTGGTAATGCCCTTGGAAGTTCAACCCAAATGCACAGACCAATTCTGATTTTAATCATTTTTTGAACAAAATAGAGAGAGAATTAAGATTTGGAAGGAAAAATAAAAGGAATTCCACAATGGCTGATTTACTTTTTTTTTTTCTCCAAATGATCACATCTAAAAAATGGGTAAATGTGCAAAGTGCATGGATTATTGATGCATACTGTATAGTGTCTTGAGTTACTAACGTTAGTTGCCTCTCACGGAAAAAAATATACAACATCTATTTTGTTCCTTTTACCTTCGTTTCAAAGATTGAAAATATTGAGAAAACAAAAGAGCCAGCAATGTCACTTTTCAATATGTGGTAAACATATGGTGATTCACATACACTGGTGATTCACAGAGGCACCCTCTAAAAAACAAATCTTGTGGCCCAAAAACACAATCTGGCCAGACAGACCTCTTCCTCTTCACAAGGTGGGATCAATATGGAGGCTGTTTGGTTGACGAAATTTTGCCTCGATAATAATAATTGGACCAAAATGGAGCAGGCCTCATTATTCTTTGTCTATGCAGTTGCATTCAGAGGCTTTTCAATCTCATCTCTTCCTCTCCCTGAAAATCCAACTCAAATCCACAGAGACCTGACTAATTCTTTGTATCGAACAGAAACCTAAAAACTAACACTGAAAAAGGGGGCTAAAAGGAAGGCTAATGGTTTGTTTTGGGGTTTTTTCTGTTTGTTTTGTATTTTTACCATATACTTTTGGGCACATACAGAGTGCATACAACAAAACTGAATCCGGAAGCTCGAAAAGTTTTAATGCTGTGTGCAAATGCCACTGAAAATCTACCGCGGGCATCATTTTCAATAGAAGGGTGCCTCAGTCTCAGAGAGTGGTTGGCGTTTGTTGTGTCTGTATGTTTCCTTCTTTCCCGAGTCTTTAGAGAAGTAATTATGATGGCGTCCCTCCAAGTGGCAGCAGTAGGCCTACAGACACCCCCCTCCGCTCATCCACCTCTAGCATGTAACTACTTCCCATGTATTCACGGTAAACAAACACTTACGCCACCCACATAGCCAGTTCTATATCGAGCCGAGCTTAGCTAATGATGATAAACCTACGTAAAAGTACAAAGTGTTGCTAATTAGGTCTATGTCGATGACGGCTCGTTAAAGCTGATGTTGCCCTGACATGTTTTTGCCAATCATCGCTGGGAGAGGACTTCGGTGCATCATTTTCTAATTACTTTAATTTATCATTGTAGCAGCGCTCTGAGTGTGTGAAAAGGCCTCAATCAGACGTTGAAAAGGAATTTGAGGAAATGAAATGAACGCAGGCCCTTTTATGTGAAATTGCTCTTCATCTAAGTCGGAAAAAGAGAGCATATTTTGCTGCAAAAATATTTCTTTGAACGATTGACTGCGAGGATCGGAATTTGAACATGAGCAAAATGAGTGAAAATTGGGTTACTATATAATCGGTGCATAAAGTAATATTTCATTTCCAAAGGTTTTAATTTAGCTTTTCTCTTTACTATACAGCTGAAAATATACTTATCGTTCCATACAGTCAGAATTGTTCTTGATCATGTAAATTGTAAATCTGTATTGGTTCACACATGACTCCACTTAAAGAACTAAGTGGATATGTGAGCGTATATCAAGCTCAAGCCCCTACAAATGAATACAAACCTTGCTGCAACGTCATGATGAATGTTGAGTGAAATGTTCCCCGTTCTCTCTATTATCTTCTTACTGACCTTTGAGAAATCACTGTCTGAATGCCGAGCAGATCACATTCCTCACCCACTCATTCGACCAAACCGTCCGATTTTGAAGAATAGATGCAGATTTTGTTCCGTTTCACACATAAGATCCAAAATTTCCCCTTAATCTCGCCGCTTTGACCTACTTTTACGTCAGATCCCGAGGCGCTCGAGGAGCCGAGCTGTTGCCCGTACATCTCAAGAGAATTATTTATACTGCCCAGGTCCGGCGCCCGTCTAATTCGGGTGAAACTAGAGAGTACACAAACCCGTGGCTGACATTTTTCTCGCTGAAGGCAGAAGAAGACTGTGCATGGCTGAGAGAGACGCGGAATAAAACATGGCGCTGCATCGGCCTTTGATCTTCGCTCCTTCCGTTTCTTCTTTCAAAAAGAAGTGAGGGGCCGACTTGTCCACATTGGCACCGGGGCCCATTCCTCTGCCATCAAGATAGAACAAGGATGGTCCACAGATGTTATTTAAAAGGGTATAAAACTCAGACAAGGTTTGGTAATAGCGAAAATAAATATTCAATTGTATGTATAATTATGTTTATTCCTTGGCCAGTTGGGTTTAACCAGTGTATTTCAATTGATTTCTTTGTCCTTGTGCTTCCAAAAAAAGAAGAAAAGAAAAGAATTAGTCTGGCCCCTCTAAATTTCAATTTTATTTCCAGTGGGTGGAACAAATGGATCTAGATTAAACTGATTGGAAAGACAAATAACCAATCAGAAATGGCTGCAACGTCCTGAGGAAAAAAAAAAACAAAAACAACAACTCACAAATGGTTTCAGTTGCTGCTTTGGCTAAAATAAAAATCCATTGTTAACTGGAAATAAATGGAGAATAATTTGTTACTTCCTGACATACAACATTTCAACTTTTTTATCTGATAACTGAAGTTTTGTTTTCATTAAAATGTTGGGTTCTGTAAATTTAACAGCTGTTAGCTCTCTAAAGCACAAGCCTGGGAGCAAGAAACCAGAACGAGGGACAGAGGATGTTCCAAGAGTCTTTGCAGTTGCTGAAAAGCTGGTGAAGAAGGCAGACTGAGCAAGCTGATCAGGAAGACAAAATATGTTGTTGGATTGCATCTCGATAGTTTAGTCTGTGGCAAAGAAAAGCCCAACCGCTTCATGGACGATGAACTTTGGCAGAAGGAAGCTTTTACTCGAGCACTTCGGGGAGTCTTTTGTGCTGATGCTTTCAAGACTCTGCCGTGACAAGTCCCACTTATCTGATCGTAAATAAATAAATAAATCAGAATTTGTTTTACATATACTGGCTGGTTGGTTTAATGAATCCTGTGAGTGAATATGGCAACATCAGAGCACATTCACAAGTGCCTCTGCACAGTGTTTAAATACACAGTGATATGGTTAAGGCTTGATGTAAATTGCAAGGTTAGTGTTAATGTTTATGTGTGAAAGACAGACATTTTGCTACCTTTTTGGAAAAGAATAACATGCTTCTTCTTGTAACCACTCACCTATCTTTACATCAACATCTTCATTCATTTCATTCATTTTCTACCGCTTTCCCAGCAGCTTTGGGCCTTAGGCGGGGTACACCCTGGACAGTGGCCAGTTCGTCGCAGGGCTGACACTTATAGACGAACATTGACAGACAATCATTCACTCTCACATTCATCCACTAGGGGCACTTTAGAGCACACATGTCAAACTCAAGGCCCGGGGGCCAAATGCGGCCCTTTTCACTGTTTTATGTGGCCCTTCAATACATTTAGTAGTTTACATTTTTGGCACTAGGTTAAATTCAAACAGGTTTTAGATAGATTTGAACAGGTTTTAGATGGTTTTGATTTTTGCTACAAAGATTAACCTACCACTACCTATTACAACCTGTTTAAATCCAACTAAATCCTGTCCAAATATGACTAAAACCTGTTCAAATCTGTCTAAATCCTGTTCAAATCCACCAAAATCCTATTCAAATCCAACTAAAATCTGTTCAAATCCAATTAAACCTGTTCAGGATACAATCTCTCAAAATTTAATCTCCATCTTCGGCCCCTGGAAGGATTATTATTGACTATTGCGGCCCCTCACCACTTTGAGTTTGACACCTCTGCTTTAGAGTCACCAATTGACCTATACATGCATGTCTTTGGACGGTGGGAGGAAGCCGGAGAACCCGGAGAAAACATGCAGACTCCTCACAGAAAGACCAGAGTTAGCTGATGATGTTTTGAGTCAGCCACAATCAGCCAAAGATGTTTGAATTGGCCAGAACCATCCAAGGATGTTTGAGTCGGCCGGGATTTGAACTCACGACCTTCTTGCTGTGAAGCAGGAGCGCTAACCACTCTGCTACCGTCAACAGCTTTGTCCAAAAATAGTGATGGTCCAGAAACACGTAGGAGCCTGGAACACTGTTTTGTTAAAACGTCCATCTATCATAAGACATAACTTGAAGATGCAAGAACTTTTAAGTGTAAATTAAATCAACTTACTTAAACCTTTACCTAAGTATGAATGATATCGTTGCAGTAATTCATAAACCACAGTAAAAAGATGAGTCATTGCCTCACGAATGACCCCAGACTCTTTTGTCTGTCAGAGCCAAAGGGCTGCGGCTGAGAATGATTTCTTCTGGTGGGGGCCGAGAGGTCAGACTCCATTAGCGGTGTTCCATCAGAGCGTCGGCGGAAACACGCGCTCCTCGTCTCCGTGAGGGTCTCAAAATGGGCACCTCTTTGTCAGGGCAATTTGTTGATGATGCATGGTTATGATAAGATTTGAGTGAAGTGTCTGGAGCGGCCAGAGCCTCGGTAGCCAAAGCGTCTGGGCCAACATGTGTAATCAAGCCATGGCCAGATTGAGCCCCTGATAGAAGGGGTCCGTGATTGCTCATAAGCAGCCCCAGGCACTAGGCATTTAGGACACTTTCTGCTGATTTTGATTGACAGCCGCTCAATCAAACACTGCATCTGCTTGCGGCAGTTATCAGTGCTGCTGTCTACATCTACAGTATGTCCTTACACCAACTCCATGGAACTCACTGGACCCTTATACAGCACCAGACATCTGTATAATGAGTTTATTCTTCTTTTGCATTTCAAACAAAGCAGTCTATCCCGATGGCTCTCTCTCAACTTTCAAGCGTCTTTATTTTTTTTTACCTTATTTGAGTCGTTCTCATTAAGTTTCTTTTATCTTTGTATGATAAGCTATAATTTGACTTGGCCTGTGACTCTGACAACAATCAAATGATTAGTTGTGGCATCTGTGGGAGGACATTGCACAGAGACGGAATGAAAGACGACCGATCTAACAGTGGTACAAATCAAAATTGTCTGCAACAAAAAGACACTTTTTGCAATGCTGGCATCAAGTTGTCCTTTTTTCGAAAAACCACAAACTTATCCAGATTCAATTTTCTCTTTTCTATTCTCTCTTTTTATTCACATGAAAGCCATTCAAATGAAAGCTGCCAGTTGTTGCCCTTCGTTGAATGGTAGCCTGCTACACACTCGGCATCTCTAATCGCACAGTGTGACATGCGTGATGCTGCAGGTTGGAGCTGATTGAAGTTTCACAGAGAAGGGATGTAATAATCCTGCAGAACTGTGGAACATGGCACAGCTTAACCCACCTTATTAATGTTGGAATCCTTCTATGTGTGTTCATAACGGTAAATAGAATCTGAATTGTTTTACATTAGTTCTTGGACATTGCTTATAGAAAACAACAATTTAGAAAAAGATACTAGTAGTGTTGACTGTGATTAATTACACTTAAATAAATAATAAACCATTTTCTTTGCTGACATCAAATACCATCATAAGAATTAAACTTAAACTTTTTTTTTTTTTAGTAACTTGTGAGGAGCTTGTAAATCTACTTATTTAAATAATTTAAATAAAATAAATAAGAAAAATAACACAAAAACACTACACAAAAATGGAAGGATCATTTGAAAATCACTCCAGGTTGTCATTGTAAATGAGAATTGGTTCTCAGTTGACTTACCTGGTTAAATAAAGGTTAAATTAAGTTTAAATAAAAAATCAAATGAAATCAATGGTCATATGGGCCTGAACATTTTCACACTTTTAAATTTTACGTTAACTATATTTAATTTAAACCTAGTTAGGGGTCACAATATGGAAGAATAAAGAAGAATAACACTTTATATGTTTGTAGTTCCACTTCTAGGACAAACATAAAAGATATCAATTCAAACTCTAAAAAACCTCTTGACCATTTTCTCCAGCAGCAAAAAAACAACACCAACCACGGGCTCATTTCACTCAATAGCCATTGATGAGTGGACCTTCTTTTTAGTGATTTTAAAAATAAAGTGGACCCTTTCTGCGACACTGAAAACACTGAATTATTACCTTGATGATGCCTTCAACTGATCCGTTTTACAGGCCCTGCTTTGTGGTAGAATTGGGTTGAGATAACTGTACAAACGGTGCAGTTGTGGTGAAAAGGAGAGATGGAATAAATGTCACATCAAATAATATTACTGGAGCTTTCAGTTGACAAAAGTGGCTCAGGATACCGAGAAGCTGAGTCATTTTCCTGTTAGTCATTTTCACACTATGTAACATACTTCTCCGAACTTTTCAAAATAGCACTTCATTTTCATTTTCTCACTTGTTGAAGTTGATTTGAATGATTGTCCAACTTCTACCGGGTCCTCTCTAAATCCTACACGATCTCTTATTTGTTCAGTCTCTCACAATTGATCAGAAAAACACTCCTCGTCGCAGGTTTTCATGCTGCTGCATCATAATGAACTCACACGGCGACCCGACTTACTCCTGGCACACTCCGGGATAAAAAAAAATAAATAAATAAAAGGAAATGTTTTGTTTTTGCCAGGTTCAAAGCTGTGGGAAAGTAAGTCAATACCTGTGAGGAGACGGCATATTTACCAAGCAAGGGATGCATAACAAGCCCATTGCAATCTCTTGCATCATCACGAATTATACCGTCAGTTGTATTCACGGAGCTGTGAGGGCTGTCGAGTTGCAGCGGCAGCAGGAGTAGCTCGTCGAATAGCTTTTAGCGCTAATCTAAAATGTGTGGGTCAGCGACTGGGATCCACACCGTCGACAAAAAACATTTCAGATTTAACCGAACGGAGAGAAAGCAGCGTTCTTTTGTCGGAGTCGTCTTGAAGTAAGGCGCATGAATTTGTAATGTGACATAAAGCACCGCAGGTCGTCATGGCCAATAAAAAAAAGTGACCCCTCTTTAGGATTCTTAAGAGTAGTCCACACTCTTTATATGTGCAACCTTTCATTGTTGTGTTTTTGTTTAGTTCATTGTATTTGAAAGTACAAAAGTGAGAGAGTGGCACTGACAAGTCAAAAGGAAGGTCAAAGGTCAGTGTTTAAAAATAATAGTATAATATGTAAGTATGAGTTGAAATTAAAAAAAAAATGTACACAATGCATTTTAAGCTAAAAAAAAAAAAAATCTCTTTCCAGCTCCTGTATGACTGTAATTATGTGTGTTTCACTTTATACACTTTAATTTTGTTGATGTTATTTTGTATTGCATTCAGTCACATACTGCCAGTGAGTTACTTTAACATTATTTTTCTCATTTTTTCTCAGTCATCCAGGTCCTCATACAGTACAACATAAAGGTTAAAACAAAAGAATGTGATGGAGGTTTTGTTGCTTAGCCATTTTACTCTTCTGTGAAAATGTGATGGCAGAATACTTTAAATAAAAACTGTAGAAAGGTGGAATATTCTTGTTAATACTAGAAAATAACATAACATAAGTTATAATAGTTAGGTTACAGTATTATGATTACACATTGACTCTCAGCTGTACAGGATTACTATTGCACACCTAAGGTCCCAAGGTGCTGGGATAGGCTCCAGTCATCCAAGACCCCCAAATAAGCGAAAAAAAAAAAAAAAGATAATTTTGCACACTGATTTTGCAGTATTAGTGTAAATTCAACAACAGTATTATTATTGTGTTTGTATTGTACAGTAACCTACTGTTAACCAGCTCCTAATGCATTGCGGGAATGAAAATGTACACTACACTTTTATAATGTGACATGAATAATTATAATAGAACTGTATTAATAGCATATTTCACTTATGTTGGTAGCGGTCTGATTGTGATTCAAATCAAAGATAATGTATTGCAGGAAAATGATAATATGTTATTATGCATGTCAATATACAATCTGTGGGCACTGATAATAGATTATTATGGATAAGTCAAAAAGCCACAGCTAAAATGTGGCTTTTTTGTCCAAATCTTAAAACCAAACCATTTTTTTTAAATAATAAATAATAATAACTTCATTTTTCTGCCACTTTCTTGCACAATCTCACATTCCAGATCATCCTAATTCTCCCGCTGCTTGTACACAGTGGTCTTTGAACCGTCATGTTTGTACCAGGCAAGGTGTCTTGGGTCAGGTTATTTACATGCGCCCGCTACACTCGTACACGTGTCGGCGTTTGAACCTGCTAATAATGAGTCTTCCTTTGACTCGCTTAAATGTACGAATCAGACATGGCTTACCTGCAAAAGGCTCTGTGATGGCCGACAGTGAGCCCGGCAGCCATCAAACACGCCTCTGTAGAGCGTCGCTGCTTTGTCTCTATCAGGCTTTTCAACTACAAAGACCTCATCAAAAGAAAATATGAAAAAAGAACATTCTCTTATCTGCTCCCTGCCTTTTTTTCACACGCTCTCTCTGGATTCTTCACTTCCTCATGTTCACGTAAGGTGCTTTTTCCACCATCGATTATTGGATTTTAGTTACTTTCTCCATTCTCAGTCCAACAATGCTTGCTTCATGTTAAGAAGAGATGCAATATTCTACTTTGGGGTTATATGTTACTGTTTTGTTTTTGTTTTTTTTTATTTGAGACAAACAGGCCATTGTTCTCATACTTTTTTACAGCAAGAAGCCAACGCTATACTATACTATTCTCTAGTTGTCTTTAACGGTTTTTTTTTTCCGTCTTATTTTTTTATATTTGTTTTAATTTCTTATATCCTTTTATAAGTGTTTTACATCTATTGTATATGTTTTTTTGCAGAGTTTGGGATTTATGTGTCTTAATTTGAGCTACACAATTAAATATATCAACATAAACAATATTAACATAAATGCATTAATCAATAGAATGTTGCAAAAATCTCAAATAATGGTGCATTGTGTGGCCCTCCCCTTTCCTTGACCCTGTGAGCACCAACGGTAGCCCAGCAGGGACATGCTGTTCCTTTTAAACAAATCCATAGTAAATGAGAAGACGAGTCCATTTAAAAATTTTAGAAGATCATTTAGTCCATTCATGTCAAAAGCCCTGATGTAAGATTGTGTGTTCAAGGAAAACAGAATTTACTTTCTCTCCAGGAGCACTTAGTTTGTCCACTCAGGGCAGCTGTAGGAACAGAAAGTACCGGCTCCTTCCATTGTGGGTTTTGGTGTACAGTAAACTTACTTTTAGCTGATTTGTTCCATTCGGTTTGAACTGTATACTTCAAAATTTTCCAGAGTGCATTAAATTAAATCACACTGAGGTGCTACTAAAGGTTAAAGTTTATCGTACCTGGATGTATATGACCTAAAGTTGAGTGCTTTTTAAAAATATATATATTTTATGAATCCAATTTTTAAAAAAAGAGTCGACTCACACTCTCATTGCAGCATTCAGCAACGATAATGCATGTGGGATTATTTTCGAATTTACCATTTATGTTGAAACTGCATTAAAAGTAGAGGCCATGACTTAACAGCCGTCTCCCAGAAACTTATTGGCATCTATTGGTGACATAGTAAATAGGAGAAATGCGAAATTCAGTGTTTCTGTGTGTCAAAAACAGCATAGATCCACCTTGAGGAAACAGCAGATTTAAAAAGTTGACTGTTTCAGGGCAGACACCTTCCACGAGCTCTTGTATGTAATGACTGTAATGATTGTTGCATTAGGAGCAATGGTGAAAATAACCCTAGCGCCCTAGTACAGAGTTCTTCACAGTTGAGATGTGTCTGTGAACGTGGATCATTTTGATTACACTACCATCCAGCATTTCTGTTTTGGCATCAGGTAAACGGCCCTAAAGCACATAGTACACAACAAGAACACTCGTATTTGAACAAACTGAATTTCAATTTATTTAATGTCAGCAAAAGGATAAAAACATTTGCACAATTCTGCTTCTTCAAAATAAATAGTACCTATCGGCTGCACATGTCGACACCCAATTGTAACAGAACTTTAACTGTTAAGCTGAAAAAATGTATTGGCACAATATGATTATCATACAGAGAGTCCTTTACCATCAAAAAGACAAACCATGAACATTACAAAATTCATTTCCGAATGACACGATATGCTGCACTCTGCAAACTACAGAAGCAAAAGTCATTTACTTACACACTGCAACTGCACCCAGTTAAGGACTGTCATTTCAGAAACAAACGATTATATTTTTCTACAGTCTATTTGCCATTAATCTGGCTATCGACTTGTTCTGACCCTCCAGCCAAGCGTCCCTTGACCCCCGTTCGTACAAAGCATTACAAGTGAGATCTGACATTTTAGAGCTCTGAAATCATACATTGGACTTGGCATTAAAACGTAAAAAACAGACAAACACCACGTTGCAACATCTGCGAAAATGTGTCAGGAGAAAAGTGATGCCTTTCTCATTCGGCAGAGATATGAAACTGTCACTCTTCTATTGTCTCATCACGTCACATCTTCAGCACAATGACTGTGTATGAACTGAATGTTGAGTTGCACTTTCCATATAGAGTCGAGATGTATTACCGAGTCCATGAATAATGAGGCTCTGTTGAAATGTTGATGGAAAAACATTCTCACCAAGCCCATTATCGTCTATGCAACAGAAAAATGCTGTAGAAGAAATCATTAACATATAAACTGTTGTTCAATCTCATAAGAACAGTCAAGTGAGTACTGATTAGCCGCCAGACACACAGCATTTCATGACAAACTTTTATTTTTGAGCACAAAGATAGCAAAACAATGCATCAAAGCGAGATGCTGGGCCTGTGCCCATCACTGGAATGAAAGGGCAGGTGCCTTCCCAAAAACTGGCTCTGACACATATTCATTCAGCAGTCAATTGTTGGACCGGAGCCCGAAACTGGAACCTTTAATGTCTCTCGCACACAAGGTTTCCTCCTCAGTCAAGCCACTTTTGAAGTCTGTGTCAAACTCACCATGGCACGCTTTTGAAAATCCATACAAGGAGGTAAACAAACCAAAACCTTTGAAGTCAAAGTCCTTTCCTTTCAATATCTCTTGTGTTGTCTTTGAATCTTTCCCTCCGATGCTCTAAGGCAGACAAACCATTTTCTGTTGACAATAAATTATTATTTTTTTCCGAGAGTCTGAGGAGTATTCAGAAAGACACGTGGGGGCTATGAGAAAACTCCGGCACCATCGCTGTTGCCGTACAGGTCGGCCAGCTTTTTGAAGCGCGGCCCCCAGTTGCTGAGATAGTCATAGTTTTGATCTGAGTCTGTACTTAGTGACTCCAGTGAGCTAAGTGACTCCGCTACTGAGCCGCTGCCTTCAAACGCGTACGTCTGCAGGGAGTCGTAAGGGGGAGCCGAGGGGTCCACGTCGGCGTCTTTGAGCCGCTCCCAAATGAACTCTCGAAAGACCACGTTGTCCGGAAGGGATTTGTAAGAGGGGCGAGCGGCGGGCGGGTAGTGGAAGAAGGTAGGGGTGTCGGGGGTGACGTCGCGCCGCACGTTGGGGTCCCTGATGACGTTGAGGTTGCGGAGGGTGACCATGTCGAAGGCCTCGGTGTCCTCCTCGCCGCCGCCCTCGTCGTCGTAGCGCACTATGTTCTCTCGGATGTCCCGCTCCTCCTCCAGAATCAGGGGCTCCTTCCTCCGACGGCGCATCATCACGATCAGCAGCACCATCACTGAAGAAAGAGCCAGTACAAGAGAGAGGCTTTTAGTGTCGGGAATTAATTACATGTAACTCTGTTGTCCTTTGTTAATGAGTAAATTATCTTGTGACTTTAAACAAACAAAGACTGTTTTCTCATAGTAATTAGTTTTTATTTCTTGTTGGCTCATTTAAACAAAGCTTGTTTTGACTGTGAGTTAATCACCTTTTGATCTCAAGATGAAAAGAGCGTTTTTTTTGTTTTGTTTTTTTTATCTGAGGATGTTACTGATCGGGGTTAAGTTTTGAAAGTTTAACATGTGAAAGTTTTATCTTGAGATAAAAAGGTGATTGTTGTTATTTTGAAATAACATCTCATCAGTTACAGATATGACAAAACACAGAAGTATTGTTTTCAAATAAAGAAATGTATGTTAGCTTAGGAAAACAAACCTTTCTATTTTAAAACAAGAGTATTTTAAGCAGATGCTATGTCTTTGATGTCTATCATGTCGACTACTATACATTCAATTTTAAAAAGTGGTCCAGTATGATATTTATATCAATCAATCAATCAATCAATCAAACTTTTATTATATAGCACTTTTCATACAGCTTAATGCGACTCAAGGTGCTTCACAACATAAAATCCTGTATCACAACTGTTTAAAAAACAATCATGGAGAATAAAACGAATGCATAAAATAAAAAAGTGAAGATGAAAGAAAATGAAAGAAAAAAGTGAGATAAAATAAACTGTTTATAATAAAATAAATTAAATTAAATTAAAAAGTAAGATAAAACAAACCATTTATTAAACACTACAAAAAAGTCTGACTAAATAAATACGTTTTGAGTTTAAAAATGTCGATGCTTTGGGCTACATAATTTGAAGCCAAGTCTCACCTTCTCCAGGAGAGCAGAGTACATTCAAATCCATTACAAGTGGCTTGAAAACCACTGTATGCATTTATAACCAATGTAATATCACAATCTAATCTATTCAAGTCCTGTGTGATTCGTACCACCTACATTTAACTTCGAAACTGGCCCAAACTTACACCCGACATAGAAATGGTGTCCCTCTGAGATCCTTCCTGAACCCCTCTTCCAGCCCCTGTTCCCTCTGCCATACATTATGTCTGAAAATAACTCTACGCCCAAGCAAACTGGCAAATGTCTAATGATCCCCTATCCATCAGTGTCAAGCCGGTGCCAGTGAAATATCGTTCCGTGGGCCCATATTTCTTTTGCTGTGCGGCGTGGAGCAGGCGGCACAGAAAGAGAGGCCCAGAACCAAATTCAAACACCACTTTCGCGGCGTCTAATAAGGGAGCAAATGGAACAGATAGAACGGAAGAAAGTGTCAGATGGAAAGGTTGCAGGAGATGAATGGGTAGCTCTCTGTTTGGCTGTTTGCTCGTACCCACTACAGCATTTTTTCCCCCTCGTAATGCTCGGAATGGACCCTCGAGTCTCGACGCCACTTCTAATGTCTATGACACCCTCTTTGTGCCAAACATTTTACGGCAGAAGATGGTTGCCTCTGATTTTAGGAACTGGAGTCATTTGTAATTCGGTTCAATTCAAAAAGGGTTTGCTCTAAAGTGAATTACAAAGTGGCACATGGAAATAGAATATTCCCAGTGCTTTCCAGCAAAGCTCTTTAGGGTTTAATGTCTAGGAGGCAGCCGCCGTGCGTCGCAAAGTGGAATCCGGCCAGCATCCAATCACATACCACAGGGATGAGCCAGGCATACAAATACAGCGAAGAAAGGATTTCAAGCCCCGGACTGTTTAGCAAAGCCATATTAAAACGACAGCATCCCCACACTTCATAACACAATTACTGATCATGTCGACTAAATGGAAAACAGCAATCAATGTAGTGTTGCAGTGGCTTGGGCTGTAATTGAATTGTTTAAATAGTCTGCCGTGTACAATCGATAGGGAACAAGGTGAGTTTTTGCGGCTGCCCTTTTATTACTGGCGTGCTTTGCCGAATGTAATTTCTCATTACAGCGTTTTATTCCAGCTCCGTGTGATTGTGGTGAATCCCGAACTGATTATTCGCTCGTTTTGTCACCCACACATTTGCTTTGCGTGCAGAGCAATTTCAAAAAGAGAAATATTCATCTGAAAGCGTGGCACCGTTTCAAGCCAGAGGACCGAGAAGTGTGTTCTCATAAAGAGGGAAAACTTTTGTTTCGTTTTTCAAAATTTGTACAAGTACTTATTCCTATAATAGATCTTTTTTTAAATACCCAATTCAACAGAACTATTTTGAAATCCACTTAAGAATAACTTGCATCAAACAAATAAAGTTTCATTAAGGACATATTAAAAGTGCACTGTGCAAAATGTTGAAATATAAAGTTTAATCAAATTGAACAGGGTCAAAACGACATTTTCAAAAGTATATGTTTTCTCTTTGCATTTGTCTATTTTGGAATAAACACAATGAAAAGAGACATTTTGTAATATGACTTCCCTATTTCTGTTCCTACCACTGCTTTGTGAAGACAAACTGAGCACTGCTGAAGGAAAAGCACACTTTTTTGTTGTTGTTTTTGAACACACATGCTATTATACATCAAGATTTAGGACATTTATGGGTGTGTTATGTGTCCCTTCAGGGCTACCATAACTATTCAGGTTTCAAACAATGAGGGGTTTGCCACCAGATGTTACACAAAAATGATACACTCCACTTTGACAGACTTTTAAGGCAAAAAGCTATAGTCCACCTTCATTTTTTTTTTTAATTGAGCCTATAAAGACACACTCTTACTAACAAATAAATAAATAAATAAAAAATGTATTAATCATATCTAATGTAATAAAAAAAATGATACTTTGGGTAAACTGGTAGCACTTAAAAGTATTGTTATAGGGTAATAAGATGATACATAACAATATGGTAGCAAAACTACAAACTGCTTATGTCAAGCAGCCTGTGAACTACGGTAGCCCTGCAGGGACATGCTTTTGTAAAATGAGCAAAAACAGTGTCAAAAGGTCAGATAAGTTCACTTCAAAATATAAAAAAAACCCAAATCATGTTGCTTCAGGATCGTGAAAGGGCTTGTGTTTCTCCAGCTGTGCTCAGTTTGTCTACTTTTAGAGGTGACATGTAACGCTAAATGTGAGAAAGTGTGTCCCGTGAGTTAAGCAGATACACAAAATGTAGAAATTGGTTCCTAAATGGTAAGAAATCTTTGTAACACATTCCAAAAATGATTAAAAAAATGTAGTATTTTATTTGAAAGTTTGTATATCTTGAGAAAAGTTTTGGGAAAGTGTGCAGGACCCATAGAAATTGACTGTTTCTGAGCGCACTTTCAAATGAACTCTTCATTCCTGACACATCACAAGCCTGAAGTTGACAACATGACAGATGCCAGTATTTTAAGAAACGACATTGCGACTGTGTTTTCGAGGAATATATTCTGCTCTATTGTCACACCATTTCCTTTATCTATTATCTGTCTCAGTATGCTGCATGATTCAAAAAAAGCATTTACCGTGATTTGACTCTGGTTGATATTATCCATCATAAAAGTGTTTTCCTTCTACTTTCTCCCTTCTTTTTCTCCGTGCTATTTGCATTTTCCACTCGTTTCACCTTCCTCTGGCCCGGGCGCTCATTATGTAAAACAAATGTGCGCTTAATTGACTGGCTCGGCCTATTCTTTCTTCGCCTTTTGTTTTTATTTTAAGCGTGTCGAGCCGCGTCGTAAACCGCTCCGAATAATCACACAGCTAAATGGACAAACACACACGACACATTAGCGCTCCTCAATGCGCACAGTGGAGCTGAAAGATGGAGATATATACCGAGCCGCTGACAAAAAGACAGAAACTAAAACAGGAGCCAGACAGTAAAATTAGCGACAGATGAACGGACGAGATGATTTATAGAATGAGTCTGATAAGCAAGACTCGGACAGAAATAACCGTCTGGAGGATTGGAGTGCTGCGTAATGTCCTAATTGGCCCTCCGGAGGACTACGCGGAATATAGGAACACTCCATAATGACTGTCAGCGGACCGTCCAGCATTTGGATTTACTGTATCAGACAAAGGTGAATGTATCAATAAAATGTGTTTTAATACAAGAAGGATTTGTGCAAACAGCAAAGGACAAGCCCGGTAATTAAATCTAAAAAATATCAACCGATGAGAAATGGCCACTTACTTTATGAATCAGTCAAAGCTAATGTGGATCAAAAGCATGAAGCACAACTAATGTTTTTGTTATACTTATGTAATATGAAGCTATACAAAATCAATACAGGCCATATGTTTCTAGCAGCAATTGAGAAATTCCTTGAGTAATCCCCAACTGGTACACAGTCAATACAGCCCACTATAACAGCTAATGTGAGAAATAATGCAGTCTCCACAGATATACATTGGTTAATTAACAGCTGAACCTGCACCACACGTCCAAAGTAGACCCCTCGCCCATGTCTCCAATCGATGTTTTGTAATTGCATTGTAACCGCATTTCTACATTTTGATTCCAAAGAAAAATAGAATTGCAATGGAAGCTATTTGGAAAGATATTGGTTCATTTTAAAAACAGGAGCAATACTGTGAGCTTAAGACAATTTGAAATCTGTAAAAATGGCCAACGACGTTTTATATTTTCTATGCGTATTCAAGGCACTATGGAGACTATGAAACCATGACAACTATTAAAACACTATCTACAGTATCTAATGTGTAGTGTAGTGTAAAGTTGTATGGTATATTATATGTTAAATAGAGTATATTGAGTATATAGTTTGGTGAAGTTTATTACTTTGTATATATTATGGTTTATAATAGTATGCTGTTTTTGTTTTGTTGTTTTTTGTTGTTTTGTTTTTTTACTCTGTCCCACTCTCTTCTGGGGGACACTGTCACTCTGTCCCACTCTCCTCTTGGGGACTGGATACTGTTACAGATGTCCAACTGCTGTTAGATGTCCCATTGATGATCTGTGATCCTGTCCCAGTCCCCAGTTCTGATATTATCATGGACTATATTCATTTTTCTTCACTTGTACATATGATGGACTGTTTGTCAATGACTGTCCTGGTGCTCCCTGAGGTTTTTTTTTTTGAGTTTTTCCTCATCTTGATGGAGGCATGTTGTCTTGAACAGTCTGTTTGTCTGTTCACTGCCTTGTCTGTGTTCAGCCCTTTAAGGCTTGATACTGGGTTATATAAATACAATTGAATTATGAATAAGTGTAGGATAGTGTTCACAGGGCATTGTTGAACTAAATGCTAATAAAGCGTATGAAATAAACATCCCTGACCCTCAGTTTGTTTGAAAAGACCAGACCAATGATTATTATATAGATTATTTTGAAATGCACAGATGCTGCACTTGCATACATAACAGTTATAAATATATTATAACAAATATATTATCCCTATGAATATAAACATTATGTTATTATGTTGAGCATTAATGATCGGAGTATTGCTTCCAGACTAATTGAATGACTGTCTTCTTGTTCATATACTTGCATTACTAACACACTAAAATGATGTCAATATACATGATTCAATAGTTTATTTATTTATAGAGCACTGATTGGAGTTGGAAAAAAATACTAGCAAGACAATACAAACAATTCTACTACGCCAAATACTGTATACTATAGTGATATATATATTTGTGTTAAAGAATGTGTTACAATTTCTTCTGTTACATGTTTCAGTTGTGTGGAGTACTAAACAGAGTATTTTAGTGTAAGTACTAACAACTGAGTAAAGTTAGACTTATTTTTAACTTATTTTTACACCTCTGCTGATGATTACTATAGTAACCAATGAAGGGTTGTTGTGCTGTGCTGTTATTAGACCAATCCTCGCCAAAAAATGCCTGAATTCATCCGCATCCCTCTCACATCACATTGTGAGACGGACGGGAGAAACAGCCTGACTGACAGAACTGGAAAAAAACGACACAAGGTCTTATTCCGTCTTGTGTCTCATCCAAAACAATGCAATCACACACAATCACGGCCCCAATTGCTACCCACAGATTGAAAGAGGGCCTGATGACGACCATTGAGGCTAGGAATAAAGGATTGGGCTTTTAATACGAGGGAAGATGGACAGGCTGAATATGCAGACGCGGAGAATAGAAGGAATGATCCAATTGAGGCAAGCAGCGACGGGGATTTCTGAGGACACACGCAAACAAAGAGAAACTCTTTGAAAGGTGTGTCGTTCTAAGACTTTGGCCGAATACAGCGAACTTTCATTAGGCTCCTGCAAAAAAGGAAGGTAAGACTGTTTCTTCCCGTTGCGCTTTTGAAGTTTGAAGTATTCTGTGGTAATAAAAAAAAAAAAACTTCAAGGGGACTGGCGTGCGAGGTAGAGTTTGACCCCATCGTCGGAGTTATTGTGCGCGCTGTTTAGATCCCTTCGGGCGCTCAATGAAGATCACTTGAGCGTTAAAGTACGAGTGTGCTCTGATAGGAGAGCTCTTTGTCGGCGGGTTTTATGAGCAATAATGCAGCCGGAGGTGACAGCTCAGTGCCGCATCAGCCTTAAGGGCATGTTAATGAGTCCTCATTTACAAGTGTCTTTACTAAACATCTTAACATATGGCGCGGCGAGAGGAGAGGAGCCCGACCTTGAGGTACGCCGAGCACTCCATACAGCGCCTTCGCTTCCAATGAACTCCGTGAGGTCTAATGGTTATGTCGGTGAAAGTGAGAATACAGCGAGAGAGGAAGGCGTCAGAAAAGTCGAACGTAAGAGCTCGTCGGGCCTCCAGCGATACACTTTAGATTTCGCTTCAATGAAATGGAGGAGGCACTGATACTCAATCATTGCAAATGTGTGGTTTTATAAGGTTTGAGGGAAGAATAGTAAAAATTGAGAAGACTCAGCATTTTTATGTTTAAGGCTTACTATATTAGGGGTACCACACTCAAAAAAAAACAAAAAAACACAATTGCAACATAAAGTTCTATTCATTTTTACAATGAATATTTCACTATACTACTTCAAAAGTCAAGTGTTTGATTCACTCGATAGCAGCAGAGCACAACAGATAAAAGTCAGATCATAATCTCAATAAATGTATGCAATTGTCTGCTGTGTAAATGATTATCTCTAGCGAAAAACAAACAGATTTTTGGATCGTACTTAAATTTACTTCCCGCAGAATACACTCATCACAGAGATTATTTATTTTATGTTGTTATATTACAGATAGACCAACAATTCCCTTCATGAGAACGAGGGATCCATACAGAAGCGTGGTATCCACACCCTTCTGGTCAACCACCAGAGCATTGGAGCAGTCTTGATTGTGTACGCTCTGATGAAGCTATGACTGACCTGAAAACTGCATAAAACCAAACTGAGGGTTTTCCTCTCTTCATTCTTCCAGATGGATAAAACCCCGTCTCGCAGCTCACTTAGAAACTAGCTGTCTGCTTCACTGGAGACACGGCGTCCACTGACAGGACACTGACGATCCCACTCAGGCCTCGAGAGTCGGAGTCACTCGAAATAAAAGTCACGCACGAAGCATAAACTGTTGCTTATTAGTCAAGGGTTGGTTTAGAAATTGCAGACTGGGCACTATCTTTTGCAGAAGGAACATTCAGTAAATATATTCCTACTCCATTGCCACTGCATCTTGTTTTTGTGGCATTAGATGTGGTAGTGTTCACAGCGCTGCCTACTGGCCTGGCATATGTATTACAATAACGTGTGCATGTGTTGGAAATACAAGACAATGACTTAGAGCGCCAATCAGTCAATCAAAATGTATGTCTGTAGCATCTTACAACAGCTTTCGACCAGTGCAACAATAAATAGCTAACAGGGCATAAAAACAAATAAACATTAAGATAATAAACAATAAATAAAAGCAGGTCAGTGATGGTACATAACTCAAGTGGTGATGTTTTTCAATGTCTGGGAACAGCAAAGGAACATTGAACTTTGACCTGGGGGCCTCCAGCAGATGTTGGTCTGCAGTCCTCAAAGCGCCACTGGGTCGATGAACGTTTAAAATGTCATATAAATAGGACGGTGCAAGGCCATTAATTGCTCTCAGTGCAAGTGAAAGGATAATAGAACAGGAGAGAGTGTTTTATCAACAGACTGCAGCATTTTGTGGAAGTTGGGGGCAACATTAAGTGCATTACAACAGTAGAGACACCACTGTGATAGAAATATACTGTTCGTCTCGGCTGTTAGTTTAAATTAGTTTGGTTGTGACCACAGTACAGTATATTCTTTCTGTCAATCATTCTTTCCTTTAATGCAATTTAGTACAACACCTCTTAGAGATAGTTGGAGTAAATTAAAGAGTTAAACCAAAATAACCCAAAAAAAGAAACACTTTTTAGCTTTGGCAAAATACCTACTAATTCTCCCAAAAACCCCAAATCTGGACCCCTGCTGTTAATTGATCCTGTTGGTTGGATTTCGGTATTTGACTTGTAAACATGTTGTGTGCTATTCAGCCATGACTGATCCAGGTCATGTGTATTTACTGCAGAAGAAAAGTGAGGACGGTTACTCCCCCCAGCTTTGACCTGTGCAGGACCTTAAAGAGCAACTCTGTTTCTCTGCTTTGTAAACGCCCCGGCGCACAGGGTATTGTAGTGAATGGCTGTGTCAATGTCCACATTAATTTCACTAAACCTTAACCTACTGCTGAACTGCACAAGCAAAAAAACAAACAAACAAACAAAAAAAACCACATATTTTCCACAGCATTCACTTCACCGTTAAATGGAACTATTCTTTTTGATAACAGCGCCGACTAAACCGACTGCATCTCGTATACTGGACAAGCTGTTCAGTGTTTCCTTAGAGTGGAGACCTTTCACACTTCAGCAAAACAAACATATACATTGGCGGATACAGAACACAAGTTTAAAAACAACTTTTAAAATAGGAGTTTAAAAATTCCAAGTACTTGCTGCACAAAAAGTAGTATTTATGACCACAACAGAACAGTAGAGCTGTAATTTAATGCATACGGAAATGTTTTTGTTTGTGAAAAAGTTATATCGGTCCTTAAAATGACAAAACAGAAGACTATAGCGTGTCGTTTTTTAAAAAAGGAGCAAGAGCGACCGATGTAACTCTATTGTCGTCACAAAAATTTAAATGTGGACAGCGAAGTGCGCTAAATAACTGGATATTTGCGTTGTAACATGTTCGTTCCAGTCTGTGCTCACAGGACTCTTACCCAGCAGAGTGATGATGCAGCCCAGAATGGCCATGAGAGCTCCGGTGCTGAGGCCGGTGGCGGTGTAGGCTATAGCTCCACACGACAGCGCCACGCCGTCCGAGTCGCAGTCGCACACTCGAACCGACAGTGTGTTGGTGCTGCTCAAAGCCGGGGTCCCGCTGTCTCTGATCAGCACCGGCAAACGGTACACAGGCTGCTCCCGTCTCCGGAAACCGCCCCGCTTTGTCAGGATGGACGCTGTGTTGTCTGCAACGTAGAGACAAATACGAACATATGTGATTTCTAAATGATCATCTAAAAGGATATTACTAGAAATATTCCAAAAAGTTACAAAACTACATTAAAATTTGAAATTCACAGTCTGGCTCTGGAGATAATGACTCTATAAAGGTTTAATATGTACATAAAAACAAAAACATTGGCAGTAAATGGGACAAAACATTACTTTTTCATTCATTTCATCCATTTTCTAATCTTTAGCCAAGGTAGATAAACACCAGTTAAGTACCAGGCCAGACACTGAAAGGCAAACCATTCACACTCACCATGAGCAATTTATTTTCAACAATTCATCGACACATGCATTTTGTCTTTTAATAGTGGAAAGAAGCCAGAAAACACTTAAATTAAACTAAAAGGAGCATAACAACAAAGCAATGGACCTACAATTAATACTACAAGGATCAAACACTACAACTGGGCCAAAATGCAACATAAAAGTAACTACAAACCATTTAGAAACAACAAAAAGGACGGAAATGTTACTACAAAGTAACCATTAGTAACATCAAAAAGATCCATGAGATGCAACAAAGTTTCAAACCTTTGCAAAAAAAAAAAAAAAAAAAAATTGTCCAGAGAGTAACCATTTCAGTGTTGCCTCTTTGTTAAAAAAAATATAAAATTCCAAGACAACTGCAATCTTAGCCTAAATACCCTAAAAGTCTGGCCAGCCAAACCCATTTACTTTGCAGAAAATCTCTTCACAGTCATTTCCCTCAGAATTCTGTTGAACAAATCTTTCTAAATTCCTTAAAACTTCAATGGCCAAGCATCAATTTATAATAATTTTGCAGTCCATGGCCACATTTTGGTGAAAATAAGGTGTTTGATTGATTGTCTGTGTTTCCTATTGCATCCAAAGGCAGTTTATTCCATGTCTTTTGGTAGTACCTCCTGGAAACAGAAAAATGATCAGGACGGCTGGCCTTGATTAAATTCCGCCATTTTTTTTCCTATGTAAACTAAAGGCTGTATGTTACTTAAGTGCACCCTGCTGTTATATTTCAAGCTTATGTGCATGAAAAGACCATTGAGCAGTGTGTATACGACGTCGATATCACAAGGCTTGCCTCTCCGTTGCATCGATTGTCGTTCTCGCTGGTGCTGCTGGAAACGACTTTACAGTATGACAAGCTCGAGCGCCAACAGATGGTGTCATTAACACAATTCATTACGTGACACACTGCGGTAACTCTCCCTGGTCTTGACCACCTGTTGGCTAATAACCGCCACAGTCTCATGTTCAGACCCTCATATGAATCTCCGCAGAGACATCAGAGGCAGCGCCGGCAGAGAACAATGTGCCATTGCATCACGACATAGATGTTTTACGACGGCTATATCAATAGATTGAGGTGTAACTTCAAATGGAGCTGTCACATGTGGGCATTTGAAGGATGGATGCTTTGATTTTCTCAATGTTGCGTTTATGTAGACAACTAAAAGGCAGTCTGTGCAGTGTGTTGGAAATGTGGCAGCCTGCGAGAACGCTGTTAAAAGGTATGAGAGAGAAAGAAGCAAGTCACAAGTAAAGTAAGACGAACATGGTTCATTTTTTACAATATGTGTCAATTATGTTAATAAAGATTGTGCAGGTCTGACTAAAACCAGATTTTTAACGGGTCTGTTCCAGGGTTGGGCAAACTTTTTGGCTCAAGGGCCACACTGGGTTTTAAAATATAAAAGATGGACCAGTAAACAAATAATTCAATTTAATTGCTTTGTATATTTATTTATTTATGTATTTATTTAATTATGTATTTATGTAGATTTATTTATGTATTATTTATTTATCATTTATTTATTTATGTAGATTTATTATTTATTATTTATTTATTTGTATAGCCCAGTATCACAACAACTATTGCCTCAAAGGGCTTCACAAAACAGACAGTAAAATGCAAATAAAAAGGCATATAAAACATATAAATGACATCAGAAAAAAATTGTCATTTCTTGCACAGACTGGTTAATATAATGTTTGGTGGAAAAGTGGTGGCTGATATTATGTTCTTTGAAAACTGCAACAGTTTCTCAAAGTCATATGGCTACTGACTGGACTTCAGTCAAAAAATATCTCCGTCCACTCCAAATGAAAAACTTGAAGTGTTGGATGGATGTAAATATATGGATGGATATTTTCTGTTTGTAGATATGATGGTAGCATTAGCAAAAGTACAAGGCAATGAAGGAAAATGGCCAAATATATGCTGTTTTAAATAATAAATCATTTGTAAATGCTTGGCGGGCCGCATTACACAGCTCAACGGGCCGCATGTAGCCCCCGAGCCTTAGTTTGCCCACCACCGGTCTATTCTAACTGTATTCTCATGACAGATGGAAGACACCTCATCAATGGACCAGAAAGGACAAATGCATATTACCATATAGTCCAAATAAGATTCAAACCATACATGTAACCACTCTGGCTGTGTCGTCCTAATTTGTCAGCTCCAACTGAGGTGCAACTATCCATGAAGCAGAAAATTCACAGCCGAAAGTGAAACCTCGCAGGTACAGTGTATTCTCTCCCCTTCAGCCACGAGAGCAGAAGTGAAGTCACCCACTGATCATCGGGCTCCAGTCAGTGCCGCGATTTATCCCAAAGGTGTTGAAGGAAAGAGTGGGAGCCTGGGCTCTGTGCAGGCAAGTCAAATCACACCAAACTTGGAAAAGGCCATTTCTAAGTGCACAGTTCGCCTGTCAAAGATAACAGGTTTCTCCCTTATAGCTGTGCTTTGAGTGGATTTATACTGATATTATAGGACTGGGGCCTCAAATGTACTGTATGTCCAATAAAACTATGTCCCCTAAGGCTGTGGACGGCATGAGATTCCATGTGAAATTTCCAATTCCAATTTTCCAATCCCTATTTCTTTCTAAACCTAGTCTTTCTCATTTATTATTAATTTAATCATGTAGTGTTTGGAATTATCCAAGAGTCTGTTCTTCTTGATGCCTCAACACTTGGAAGATATGATTCAAATGTCCTCCTGAGTAAAGTAATGATGATGAAAAATACCATAAAGATACTGAGTGAGTCATGGTTTGAATGAGGAAGTAATTTTAGAATTTCGGCTGAGGTCTGTGCCAAACACATGGCAACATTCAGAAAATGTGTGCAGAACATTTATAATGGGAAGTTTGACGCAGATGAACAAGGAGTGGTTAATTGAACAATTCTCAAGCATTCAGTACAACCTTCAAAGTTGAATACGTATATACACATGTTGTATTTCTAATTTGGATGCTGCATTTGGTCATGTTGTGACTTCCAAAAAAAATAAATGATCATACCTATATTTATATTCACTCAAATATCTTATTAATGAGTTCTATAAGAAAAGCTTTTTGCAAAAGAAATTGCAAAACCCGTGTGAAAGTTTTCCTTCCCTTTCTGTAATTGGTTGAATAGGTCAGCTCTGGCAAAACCTATGCATAAATATGTCTATTAGATTCTGGCTTCTGTTAAACTGGTATGTACCAACCTCAGTAAGTAACAAGAAGCCAGAAAATTCAGCAAACCATTATCAAAGCTGAGAGCAATAACATTTAAAATGCAGACTTCTGCAATGCAGTTGTAGAGCCTTAGTGATAAATCATCTAATTTGCTAAAATAATATTTTAATTATCTAATTAGTGGAGGAGTCCATCATGGATTATTGAAGTGAATTCAGAGTCTGGAGCTGTATCAGTTTCAGTTCATTATTAGAGGTCCACAGGTTCATGTAGTTTCACTAAATAGTGTTTAGAGTGTACAGTCAGATCACCAGAGAAGTTTCCCTATAGGAGAGGCTTATTTTCTTCATCCACCCACAGTATTACATGTAGGTGGTGAGCAAATCCATTACAGCACAAAGACGCTTTTTCAGCTGCGGTGGAAGTTTCTGCGATCTTGTCCATGAGCTGCCACAAATGGACTCGACAAGATGTGCTCCAGTTGCCCAGAAGAGCCAGAGTTTGCTTTTGCATTCCATTTTGATGAGCAATTACAAAAAGAAGCCGGAGAGGGCATTGTCATGGCAGAATTATGGTTTCATTTGGCAAAGCGGGGCTCGCCGCGAGCCACGAGTTACTCTGGACTTTTCTCTCCTGAGTCAGATTGCACAGTAGATTGTGTCCAGATACAAAGAGAGAGGGGAGTGAGTCATGGCCAAAGTGTCAATTGCATTGCTGCCAGGCTCAATTCAGAGAAAGTACGCAGCAAATAGACCATACCTAACCCCACCGACACCTTTCACAGACTCCAAAGGCCACTGGCAATTTTCTGCGGGGACATTTTGATTTAGCTGCATGCAACCGAGTTCAGCTGACACTTAGGACTTTGAAAAGAAGCTGGACTTTGTGTTTGATCACAGAATCAAGTGGTCAAATACTACAGCAGCCAGAGCCTACATCAATAAAGAATCCTGTAAGAAATCCCCAATCTTTAGATGAAAGTTTGTAGCTAGGAGTTTTCAGCTTAAGAGCGATACGAAAATAAATAAATAAATTTAAAAAAGTGTTTCTGTTAGGCCTTTCAGACTGACAGGCTAGTCTTTATGGATTAGGTTAAAATGATCCCAGAAGCGTGTGTGTGTGTGTGTGTGTGTGTGTGTGTGTGTGTGTGTGTGTGTGTGGCGTACCTTTGTTATCTCTCAGAGTGAAGTTGAGGTTGCCGGCGACGGGTGCGGCCAGAGAGAAGTAAAAGCGATGACCGCTCAGGGGCTCGTCCTTGTCCACGGCGCTGATGGTCTGGATCACCTGTGGGCCAAGAGAAACCAAACAACTTGAAATGAGTTGATCCATATCTGCTTGAACAAGCCGATTAGCTGTTGACTCAAGCCGAACACTGTTAATGTGGTTATTATCTGCAGAAAAGCTTAGAAAGGAAGTGTCATCTTTGTGCTTGGTTAAACATTTATCCTCACGTTCTTAAAAGGCCGAGAGTGAACTGGAGAAAATGAGCGTGATGGTGATTTATGGAGAGAGATTAGTTTGATCATGTTTGGCTGTGGTTTCTATGCCATCTATCTCTGGGAGTACAGTAAGTGCTTATTTGGCAAGAGCCTGGTCGCCTCTTAGGGCCTGAGCTGCCTGCGTTTGGGAAGTGTTTTCACCCATGGATTACTGTCAAGGGTCCTGTTTACATGACAACAGTTCTTACAAACATTTACAGTGTTTCCCCCTTCCTAATTTCTTATTTTTTGTGTATTTTTCACACTTAAATGTTTCAGATCTTCATGATTTAACCAGGGGGGCAATTACCTTTTCACATAGGGCTAGGTAGGTTTTTTTTTCCCCTTAATAAATAAACCCATCAATTAAAAACTGCATTTTGTGTTTACTTGAGTTATCTTTTGTCTAATATTTAACTTTGTTTGATGGTCTGAAAAACTGAAGTGTGATAAATATATTAAAAAAAAAGAAAGAAAAAGGAATCAGGAAGGGGGCAAATACTTTTTCATGGCACTGTACATGGAAATGGACTTTCAGGCACACGAAACATCAAAAAGATTTTCAAAGTAAATAAAAAAAAAGAATTTAAATTTACAAGGGACCAAGTCAAATGTAGAAATCTGGGAAACCCTGAAATGGAAAGTGTGCTGGAAAATTGTACATATGTTGTTTGATGATCTGGTTTGATGGTGATTGGATAGTGCATATGTAAGAGGTGCTTATGTCTGATAGATGCAATCCTCATTTCAGAAAGAGGCGTGCAGAGAGATGCTGAAGAGAAATGTGCAATCAACACTGTGATTGTATTAAAGCTAACTCTGACAACAGCAGCTCTGTTAATGTCATGTCATATACTGAGTCTGATCCAATATTTATTTATTTTTTCCTGTCTTCTCTGCAGCTACATTTACTTTTCCCCTCTTTTGACTATGTTGTATGAATCACAGTCATGTTCTGGCAGCTCACCATCAAGCACAACATATATTTGCCGCTCTCTTATGATTGAAACTTAACAGAACAGACTCTCTCTTAATACAATAGAATTACACTGTCATGAAAAAGTGTTTGCCCCCTTCCTGATTTCTTATTTTGTTTATATTTGTCACACTTTAATGTTTCAGATCATCAAACAAATGAAAATATTAGACAAAGATAACACAAATAAACACAAAATGCAGATTTTAAATGATGATTTTATCAATTAAGGGAAAAAAGCTATACAAACCTACCTAGCCCTAGGCGATAAGGTAATTGCCCCCTTGTTAAATCAATAATTAACAGATGAGAATTAACATTTATCAGTCTAGAAAGGGTTACAGAGCCATTATTAAAGCTTTGGGACGCCATTTATCTATAAATGGAGAAAATCATCATCATAAATCAATCAATCAATAAAATCATGACTTCAAAACTGCATTTTGGGTTTACTTGAGTTATCTTTGACTTGTTGATGATCTGAAACATTTAAGTGTGACAAATGTGCAATAACATAACAAATCAGGAAGGGGGCAAATACTTTTTCATGGCACTTTTTCATGTATGATCATGGCTTCCTCTGAGAAAGCATAACTTCTTTTTTTTTCTTTTTTTTTTCAGGAAATTTCTTGTCCAAACAGGCCAGAGTAATACACTTAACACATATTAGTCTCACCGTTGTGCTAATAAAGAATCTCGCACATCCTGCTTGAAGAGAACTGGCAGCAGAGACCACGACGACTAATAACAACATGGAGGTCAGTTAACGGTTATTATTCAAATCACACACTACTTAAGCATTCCCACTTCATTATTTCATTAAAAATGAAAGCGGTAATGATAAGAACTGCTCTTGCTCGGGGCAACGCGAGACAAGCATTCAAATCAAGTAAATGCTATTTGTTGCAGCCCACTTTATTTTGCCTCTGAACTCCATCGCAGCGTTGACAAGTATAAATTATGCAGCAAATCAAATTATGAAATAAGCCAATTTATTTACACCCACCAGTATGTGCTGTAATATTTTTTAATCTATACAAACACAGTATCATGACAATATCCATGCTGGGATTTAATATGAGTAAGGTAGTGTATGGACGAAAAAACGATAACCGCCGCGATGGTCGTCCGTTGGCGTGAATTTAGATCATGTCTGAACGCTGCTAATGTAGACAACAATATCACGAGTCACACCCGTGCAACACATCCGAGCTTTTTCTTTTAAAAAGCAATTCACACTAAATTATCACATATCCCGGCGTCAACACACACACACTCAAATGAAATAATAAAAGAGGAGAGACAGAGGAAAGTTAAAAAAGAACGCTCCGTCAGGGTTGAGATGTGGATTAGGAGTTGTCAGCTGTGATTAAACGCTGCTGCTTACGAGCTGTCAGGTATTAGGGTCTGGTGTAGGTGGCGACGTGCATCCTGCCAGTTATTACATGGGGTGGGCGGGGCTAAAACTCTGGGAGAGTTCACTCAGATGAATCACAAGGTTCACGCAAAAGAGTGTATAGAGTTACAGTCCAAAGATGGGAGATCACATGAGGACATTATTAACGAATCATAACGTGTTAAACTGCAATACTAAATAATTCTAATCATAAGAGACTAGAAAAGAAAAAAAAAAAAAAAGGATCTGACCGCAACAGCTCACACCTTCAATGGGTTGCAGGAGAATTCACTCATTTATTTATTTATCTTTAAGCTCAATAAAAAAAAAAAAAATCCAGTTCTCTGAAAAAGTTAAACTATTATTATAATGTTTTGTTTTTTTGTTTTTTTAACACAGTTCATTCATTCATTCTTTTTCTACCACTTAGTCCTGTTGGGGGTCATGGGTGGCTGGAGCCTATCCCAGCAGCTTTGGGCTTTAGGCAGTGTACACTCTGGACAGTGGACCTCATACAGTTATATATTATAGTTAATCAAAAAGGTTATAAAGCGTTTTTTGAGAAGTCACCTTCATCCTATTTAAACTACGCATCAGATCATCATCATCTACATGTACATTTGATTATAACATAAACAGGAACTGTTGGGTAAGGTGTTAGTTTTAAAAATTTGCTTTTAATTGGGCTCCACCACAAATACACATACAGAGCCTCACAGCCAGAACAATGATTCTAAAACACAGCTTCTTCCCCGAGGCTGTAATAATGAAGAACTCTTCCCCATTGCCCCCATATGCTGCTGGATCAGAGTAACCAGTGTTCATTTTGTTGATGAATAATTTGCGTCCGAAAAAAAAAAAAAAAAAAAGTAATTAATGAGAACGAGAACTTGTTTGTGTCGACACTTTCGTGAATGAATAAAAACGAAACGAAAATGAGCAGAGACAAAATCCAAAAAGGAGAAATGAGCGAGAGAGAGCGTTTTTTAAAATATCTAACGCTTGGGACCTCAATACCAGCTGTAACAGATCATTTCATTAAATGTCTTTTATACTTTGATAGTGTGTTATACAGTCTGTATATTGTATTGTAATGTAAAAAAAAAAAGCCCAACCATAGATATAACTTGTAAATTAGCATTGGCTATAAAATTTACATGTGACACATCAGTCATTTTGAACTATGTTTGACTGCATTGTCTCTGAAATAAATAAATAAATAGAAATAATAAGGGAGTCATCAAGGACTCCTCAACCACTGTGTACTAGTCAGAGGAAGAAATATGCTTCAAGTATGTTCACAGATGGAGTTATCATTCTGGCCAGGTGATCTGGGCCGCTTTTGACGACAGGTACAATGCGGTCACACTTGCACTTTGGCGCATCAGCCATGTGCCATGTGTCGTCTTGTTTACAGCCACAAAAAGCCGATTTATACGAGGAGATTCAGAAAAGGTTATCTGCTGCAGCTGGAGAACACTGGGAAGGGGGTATCTGCTGTTTACACAGACACCAGCGATGTTTTTGTCGGAGGCAGACGCAACAATCGGGCCTCACCTTTCCCTTCACACGCGATATACGCATCATGAAAAGCCGCCACTGATTCACGGATCATAATAACTCACATGCCTCCTCACTCTGTTATGTAAATTTCACATCTGATAGATCACGGCGCTTCTTTGAGGTCTTACACTGTCGACGAATCCTATACACAATTTCAACCCCTTTGATGTCCTTTGAATATCGCAGATGAATTCGCGGCTTATCTCGAGGAAGGTTTTCCATTCCTCGGTGCGGCGGGGGAAAAGGACTGTAAATCATCCTTAAATCAAACACTTTGTAATGTATAATGCCTTTCATTACGCCGGCTCTGATGCAAGGCGATGCTCCGAAATCTTTTGGTGAGGGAATTCTCTAATGGGCTGAGGAGGAGACGGGGAGAGAGGCATGTAGACATAAATTCTGAGCGGAAGACATTAAGAGCGGCAGCAGACTGGTGCCTGTCGCGGGCAAGACGGAGAAGCTCGATGAATCACAGAATTAAAGGTTCTCGGAGTTTACACATGGATGCGCCCGAGGATCAAACGGGATACAGGAGGACGAAGGTGTTTGTGGAGCGTGACATCAGTGTGCGACACACATGCTTGAGAAAAGTCAAAATGAATAGTCAAGTAGAAGTAAAGTTGAGTGAGAGTAACAGAATTCAGTAGAAAGACCACATCGATAAATGATTTAACTTAAAAACCTCACTGCTAACATTTTTTATTCTTTGCTCAATTGGTCCCTAAATTTATCTGGATTTTTTTGGAACATTTCCTTGCCCCACGAAGTATTCCTTAGTGCCAAACCTCCCAAGGTCTCCTTAGATTTATTGGGGTTATTAGTACTTTTTGGGGCAACCTGGCAACTTTCAAGATTGCCTCGCACTGCAGCTGGATTCTTGTGAGATTTGTGAGTTCAGAAGCTCATTAGAATCCATCTTATCCTGTGATTTCTCTCGACGAGTGGCATGTTGGGACCATAGTGTGGTAGTATTGGCAGGTCTGGACGTGTTTTGGTTTGATGACAAAACGACAAAGCACTATTTTAACTACTACTGACAAGTCAATCAAACTTGAGACCCTCCTCAAGTCATTTTAACATTTTGAAATTTTTGAGGAAAATAACAATATTTCTTGTGTAATGTAATAAAATACAACCAAAAAGTAGGTAGATTTATTTTTTTATTTTTTTTAATGTAGCTTCAATCTCTAAATTCCATACAGTAAGTGTATTGTCTGCAAAATAGGGCTGGACCTGAAATAAATATCACAATAATTTATTATATCCATACAGTAGGATAAAAAAAATCCATCAAAAGTGAAATTCAAGCCACAACCGCAGTGTGGTGTATGAAATAAAATAAGGAGCATCAAGTGGATACCGTCCAATCCGACTTTAGCATCTGTTGCCACATCTCAACTCTTTATTTGCCTCTTACTCTCAGGGGCATCTACGTGTCCAAGTTACTAAAAAGACATCTGACAATCTGTAAAGATGGATGGATGAATGCTGGGGTCATGGCTGGATCTTCACACCTCGCAAAAATTGCAAGAAAAACATGAGTGACAATAGTTTATATTCAAAAGTAATGGAGCTGTCAGCGGGTCACGCCTGTCTCATCAACAACATCTATTTATGGTAAACACAGCTTCACGTGTTTGGCAACATACATCCATTTGAAAATGACATGTGAAAACACAGATTCTCTGCAAGAATCTTTGTCCATTGAAATGACTGCTTACTGAAGTGTGTCTTTTCTCCTTTTCCATTGTCTTATTTCATTAACCAAGCATTCATGTTGAAAAAATCATATATTATAAGCATGACAGATCCCACTGCTTGATAATATATGATCAGCTGTAATTATACAACAGTCATTTCCATTTCAAATGTTCCAAAAAGCCACATTGCATGTCTGTATGTTCAATCCTTCCACATAACAGCCTTGTTATCTGCAGATTCTAGGTGGTTACCCCATTAAAACCAAGTGTCCTTTTGAAGTGTGTAGACATACCCTTAGAAAACAATGTAAAATATTCATATTTTTAAGGTTTTGTTATGAAACCCAGACACACGGCCTCATGCTGCTGTTCTTTTGTGTTTGTGTCTAATAAGTCCCACCCACAGTCATCTGAAGGCTTCTGTTTACCGACCACATTCAGGAGGAGATAAAATCTATTCTTTCAGTGAGACAGACTGCTTATAGTAGGAGCCTGGATACGTTTTTTGGCTGATATTTGCTGGAAGGAAATAATAACAAAGTATATTACTGAGGGCAAAGCTAAATTGGGAGTCTGGAGCATTAGGAGAAAACTGCAGATCACTTTAAAGGTTCAGATGCTGCATTATTTGGACGGACATGATAAACAACAGTTGTGTTTCCATGAAATAAAAAGCTAATTTCATGCACATGTGGCAAACAGAAGGTAATGAAATGTTTGTGGCAACATTCATCCAAGATTACACTTGTATTTTGAATTAGCTTTAAGAAAATTGCATAGATTCTCTGTTTTAAGTGGACGAAGAACTCTTTTTTTTCATCTCCTTTAATCAAACCCAGCTTAGAGTTATGTTTGTTTCTATAAAGTATTTTTGGAAATGTAACTAATGAATGCTCACCTAGTAATAAATAATGGACCAATAGATTAAATGTGGAAGTGAAGGTTGGCTCCAAGAAGTCAGTCTCCCATTTGTTGTTAGAAAGGCTCACACTTTTTTATCTAAAACAAAAAGTATGTGTGTACGGCAGGTACTTTAAATTAAGGTTAGCAATGAATGAACCACCTGCCGATAATAATTATTCTTTTTCTTTATGATTAATATTTTTTTTGTCAAACAAACAGGACATGAAGCAAAACATTTAAACAAAATATAACGATAGAAGAAACAACAGAAAAAAACACAATATAATAACGTTTACATTATTTTTTACAGACAAAAAATACAATAAAAATATATATATATTAAAAAATAACATTATTCTTTTTTTGACTCTGATTTCAAGACTTGATATATTCCCGGTTACTTTTGTACTGTGATAAAAGGAGTGAAAAAGTTCTGGCGTCAAAAAGAAAAAGATTTTCTGGTTGAAGAATATAGTAAATACAGTTACATTGTGCGTAATGTCTTTCTTCATTGTGCTTTGCTAATGCTTTAAGAAGTGCACCAATTCTGACTGACTTTGTAAACTTGTCAATCACTGCCTTTTCCTCAAAACTGTTACTATTTGACGTACAAGTTCAACCCGGGCCTTTTCGTTTTATTCTGAGGACGTCACTGTCTATGACTCAAGTCTACAGTTTGAGCTCAAGACTTTGTAACAAATCCTCATAAAGCAAAAAAATCTGCCAATGCTCGCTTCACATCCGAACTATTAATTCTCCACAGCCGCCGACACTTACAAACTCCAGTACTCATATTTCAGTGATCTCCTGACACAGAGCATCTGTGCTCTTTGCTGTGCCGACACCATAACGCTGCTGCAGGTTTAGCTTCAGACTTTGTGTCAAAACCAAGTGGCACTTTCCTTTTTTTTTTTGACACCGGCATCAACCTCAGCAGTGCCTTTTTCACATCCACTTGTTTTCATCCAAGGTCTGGTGATATGTGTTCCATTAAGTTAAAAGTGTAATTATCACCTAATCAGCAGCTGATTGCTATTGGCTTTGACTGTGTCTGCGCCTTAATGCCTGTGATTTAAGCCAGATGAGTCATACAATAAGACCGGCACTTTAAAAGTTGAACTGAGAGTATAAATAAGCATCACTTAAAAAAAAAAAAAAAAGAAGAAGAAGAAGAAGAAGTGGCAGTGGTTGCTATAGCAATATGACAGCTGTCACCAGGGGTTCTGCTGATGAAGGAAGTGGTGGGCCTGCGGTTTTCACACCCCTCGCTCCAACGCCGCCAGTGGCTTCCCATGACATCGGCGCCTCAAACAGCACCCACATGTGACACCCAGAACCTTGTACCGCGAATATCAACACCCCCTACCCCACCCCCCCCGACCTGTCAGCTCATAAACACATGTAGAAATATGTCAACATGGCAGTCAATATGACAAATGTCACCTCTCCCACTTTTCATTTCGGATAATCCCCGCTTTATTGTACATTGATTATCGTCGGCGTCGGGTGCGCCGCGCGTGTTTGTCCGTCGAGCTGCTGACAAGCCACGACAGCTAAGGCTAAAATGATCTCCTGGTGAGCCCTGAGATTAAATTTGCTCCGTCTTATTATAGCTTGTGTTGCTGTGCCGCTTCCTGCTAATGTTTTCCATGTCCCCATGCGACTTGACATATCTGTTTTCATCTCCCACTTTGGTGCCACTCGTAATAAACTGATAATTTGGCTTGTGATGAGGCGTGAGGATTTTTTTTTTTGTTTTTTTTTTTGTTTTTCACGCTGCTTGATTGACATAAGGTTAGGTAGAGGAGTTGAGAAGTAAAGTAAAAAGGGGAGAAAAGATGAGGCAAAGTGCACCTCTAGATCAGCACTTTACTGGAGTTGGTTTCATCTCAGCCTATATTTGGGAGAAGATATGGAAGATATTGAAGTCTATATTGTTTTAGACTTCAACTCTGACAAACGATGGGATAGGCTCAAGTCACCTATGACCCTGAACAGTACTAAGTGGGAGAAGAATGAACATTCACAGTTAACTATGCAATACAACCTCCGCTCCTGTCATTTTCTATATTTCTTGCTAAAATATTAAAATAATTCCTGTTTTGTGAGTGTTGTGTGATGACTGTTCTATGTATTGTCCTGCATCGTGATACTGTATTGTCTATATGTCTGTTCTATTGGTTTTATGTTTGCTTTTTTGTCTGGGACTATAGGTGGAAATGAGCATTGTGCTAAATCCAGTGTATTTACCACAATTCGCATTGTACTTTCATTAATATCCACGGTTCGAATTAAATATTATAAATGGTAAAAAACAAACAAACAACGTATTTATTTTAGCAGATAAAAGACAGGTTTACTCTGGTTAAAGGTACATTTTGTAAAAAAAAACAAAAAAAAAAACTGAAGGACTGCTGAAGCAGAAGTGTATTTATGGTTCTTGAGACATTTATGAGTTAAACAGAATTTGCATCTAATTACCTTAAGTAAGATCATCATCCGACCTAATACCACGGCTTTGTTCATATCCAAATATATGTCCCCACTGGGCTTCCATAGCTGCTCACAGAATGTAGAAAGGAGGGATGGGAAGGGCAGAATTATCTGCAAAGTACTTATTTCATGACAAACAATCACCTTCTGCGACATCCTGATCATATTGCTATATTTTTACACAGTAAACTCAATCCAAGCACATGGAAAGCCACATATATATATATATATATAGAGAGAGAGAGAGAGAGAGAGACATTTGGCAGAAAACAGCAGATATTGCATGTTTATTACAAAAGGAGAATAGAATAAAAACATAATTTAAGTTTCTGGAGGGTGTTAAAAAAGAAACAGTAAGGATGCTATTACCTACAAAGTCAAACTCGCTGAAGGTATTTTTACTCAGGCTTCCTCAAAATACACTTAAAATCTTGAATGTCTGATAAGTTTATTTGCTTTTTGGCCGTCAATGGAAACACACCATCTTTGCATTTTTCTTTTTGTGACATTTAACTGCTTTAAATTTCATAGTTTTTGGAAACCCAAGACTAAGATCCATCTGACTCATTATTTTGCCCAAAAAGTGTTTCCTTTGTGAGTGGTATTTTTGGACAACGCTGTGCCAAACAAATAATGAGTCTCTCTGGGGATCCTGCTGCAGAAGTCCACTCACCCAAAGTGACTGCACAACCTGACCCTCCCCTCCCTCACGTGCACCCCTCATCATAATATCAATTAATATCATGGCAGCAGACAGACGCAGCAATGATCCGTAACAAGTGGCATCTCCACAGAGAGCAGCGCCACGAGACGGCCTTAATTAGGCCTGAAAAATGGCGGGTTATTCCATCGCCGCACTCCCCGTTAATCTGTGCCGCCGAGCCACGCAGTCAACCCCGGCCCCGACTGGTTATTATTTCATCTCAGCTGCGAACAAGCCAATGGGCGTGACAGCCACCGGGAGCCAGACAATTTTTTAAACAAAGCTGCTAGTGCCAGACCCACAGTCAACTTTACACAAGAGCTTTAATTAATTAGGGGTCGGCGAGGCAAACATCCGACAAGTTACCGAACTAAACAGACAGCCTTTTTAGGGATTCAACAAACTGTCCTTCGCTGTTCAAATGTCAGAGCGCTCTCTTTCTTTTGGCTCTTGATGTGTTTTGGTGTAAATTTCAATCATGAATTTTCAATTTGGTGCAGCTGAATTATTCAGAGTGAAGGTGTAATCCCACTGGAAGCTGTAAACACAAGGCTGGCTTTGAATGGGAGGCAATGAGAGGTAAAAAAAAAAGAAAAAGAAAAAAGCAGAAGTAAAAGACAAAGTTGGACTGTTGATGAAATGTTTGATGAAAGTGTGATTAAATAACAGATGAGTCACAACACACTCTGAAAGAAAGCACATTAAATACATTCACGTATGTTGCACTGTTTTAGATTTGTTGTACAGAGATGAATAGGTAACAGTACATAACACCAACCCTAATATTAAAAGCCTCAAAAATTATTTCATTTCTGCGTCTTTTCAGCATTACAGCCAAACATTGTGGATAAAAAGTGGTCCAGTTTTTTTCACATGCTGTAATAAACATGTAATAGAACAACATTAATGAAATAATTTATGTTATAACAAAAGCTTTTATTCTTTTGACCTTTTTGAGTGCCTCTGCTTCCTGTTTTATGTGATAAACAGAGATCCCTAAACTGAAGAGCACATATTTTGAAACTTTATTGTCACATCCAAGTAGCACTCCTTCCTGCTATTGTTTAATTGAACATTAAAGTGCTTGTGGATGTTTAAAATCATTTGGCGCACCATAGAATCACCACAGGAGCAGCTTCATCCCGACCGCTGCATATGGTTGTACAATACTTCAGCTTTTCACTTGTACTAACTAACAATTTCCACTATAATCAAAATGTAATTGATGATACTGGTCTTGAGTCCAGGTACTTGCTGTTTGTGCATCCCACAAATGCTCATAATAGCAAAAGATCCCTTGCTTTTTTGGGTTCAGCGCCACTCTTAAGACAAAGATCTCAAGAGGTATTTTCTGATAAAGTCGTCTGCCAAAACGCTTCCCAAACTTAATCTGTGAGGACAAATCATCTCGTCGATAAATGTGTCGACTTTAGCTCCCATCACACTTTGCGACTTGGATTTGCTTGGATATATATTCTACTACAGTTATCATGTGTCTAAATTAAAAAAAAACGTCCGTTAAAGTACGAGAGTTCAACTAAAACACCTGACCTCCTTTTGGTTTGAGGCCTAATATAATGTTTTGTGGGCTTTTGATTTGGTCAGTGTGTTTCCCAAGTGGCTATTTGTCGCAAGCAATCTTGGGTTGTACAACTATGAGATTGGCCTCCTTTGATCCTGTCACACTGTGAAACGTGAGACATTTAAAACCACAGATTGCTCATGATTGTTCATCAGCGACGGCCAGAATTGCACAGTGTGAAATGGACTTTTGAACCCACAGTGACAGATTGAGCACACAGTCACTAAATGGTAAAGGATTTTAAACCCCACCACCTTATGTGCAACAATATCACCCATATTTACACAGACAATACTGATCATTTTATGACTTTACGTAAAATTAATGACGGATCCACAAATTTGTCAAGACAAAAGTTCATATTTTTACTCCCCAGTGTCAGGCATTCAACTGGAAAAGCCCTCAGAGCATCCAGACACATATGCTCTTTGCTAATTGGGAATTATTTAAAAAGTCACCCAGAAATAAATGTGACTAAGGGCCTTAAGATATAAAACAAATCGAGCCAGTCTCCCAGTTTTGAATTTAAAAAGAGCCTGACTATATTTCGTAACGACTCTGAGTGTTGTCTCTGTTCAATTACCTTTGCTGTGACTGACGATGCCTGACAGCTTTCCGTTGCACGTCGGAAACTAAGTCACCAATTAACTGACTGACCTTCTAACTAATTGCCTGTGTGAATGTCTCTGGGTAAGAGGGGAAGCCGTGTGCATTTTTAATTCTGTCAAGACATCTCGGGAACAATTCACTTCGGAAAACGTTGCATAAAAAAACGCGCGCAAGTCTCCAAAAAACGGCGGGAAAGCTCGCGGCCGGGAGCGGCTCATTTGGCGAGGGCGGAATGGGAAATGTGCTCGAGCTTGTCGCCGGGTGTTGATCTTTACACCAGAGCGGCTCACAGCTACACCTGCGGGTGGTGGGGGGTCTCGCGGCTCGGCTATCGCTAGCATTGAGTAAGCAATCTGTCTGCTTCGGCTGAGTAATTACAGATTTGCTGTACCTTTTTCCTGCTGATGAGGCTGTCATGCGCCGCGGCTGTTGCTATGTCCTCGGGGCCGGTTTGATTGTAAAGGGAATGACTTTGTTTCACTATTGTCATAGTCTCTGCGCTGTAATTTATCAGCCGCTAGTGGGGGAAATGTATTTTTTAAATTATCCACAGAGATCTGTCTGGTTATATTGACGCCTGATGGATAGTGGCTTTTGTTGCTCCCAATTTAATATCGCTGTGCGTCAACACTCATCGGAAGATAAGTGTCGGTATCATTAAACAAAAATGCGTCTCTTGCAGCAGGAATTCTTCAATAGTGATAAAAACGAATATGATGGCACTGTTTATTGTAGGAAATTCTTTATGGCTGGTGGAAAGTTGACTTTATGGAGTTAAGGCAGAAGTTACTAGTGTTTGAAAAGGTAAGAGTTTGAGAAACAAGGAGCGTGATGGTCACAAAGTGGCTGGTAATGCTAATGGCCAGTCAAGTATTGTGGCAAGTATAAGAGGCAAGGAATGAGACTGTACTTTATACAGATGCATTGTAAATGGGTTATCTCAGGAAAAAGTCTAGACGAGTCAGCACAAAAACTCTTATCCCCACTTTACCCTGAATGTGGGAGTGCCAGACTGTGTGACACTTGCAGTACTTCTACAGTTATTACATGAAGTGCCTGCCTCGAAAACCTTTTTATTCAACAGCTGTGTCAATCAAAATGGCTTTAATGTTTGAATAAAGGCTAAATGATATATATAAACAATAGTTCAGAACATTGATCAGCCGTGATTATTAATCCTCAAATATGCCACCTGGAGATTGACCTTTAAACACCATTTAATAACCTTCATTAACTTCAATCAATGAAACCAAAATAAGTCTGTAAACGTTTCATTTAATTTTTTTTTTTTTTTACATATCTTTCTTTATTATTATTAGTATTTTTTTCTTTTTTTATGTATATATGTATGTATTCTATGTACAGTGAGGAAACACCCTGCTATTTTGCAACTTCTCCCACTTAGAAATTATGGAGGGGTCTGAAATTTTCATTGTAGGTGCATGTCCACTGTGAGAGACATAACCTAAAAAAAAAAAAAATTTTTATTTGAACACCTGTCTATCAGCTAGAGTTCTGACCATCAAAGACCTGAAAGTCCGCCTTTAAAAAGTCCACCTCCACACGCAAAATAGCAGGGTGTTCAAATACTTATTTTCCTCACTGTACATGTGCAGGTGTGTAGTGTCTAAGCGTGTATAAATTCATTGTTGCTGAGCTCTTTGCCCCACCACGGGGTTTACTGAAAAATCAATAAAAAAAAGAGTAAAAAATAAAAAATAATTTAAAAAAGAAGGGGAAAAACAGGCTTTCATAGTGTTTTTAATCAGAACATGTGGTGTAAATGAATGATTCATGATGTTGACAAGTCCGAGCTGAGACACACTTTTGGAGTAAATCTGAACTTATTCTTTACACAGTATAAAGAAGGTATAGTGGCAAGCAGTGTATTCTCAGTTGCACTCTGAAATGCAGTGGGATAATGTGACACAACAGTCATCACACCATCAATCTACAGTTAGGCAAATGAGTGTTCAAATATGAGATAATTATAACTGTGAAAAGAGAAGAATTTCTGAATGGAAGCCAGTCGGAGCTGAGCTTATTCGGAGCCTGTCCTTTTCTTGTCCATGAACTCTCTCATAGGAGACTCACTCTGTGGTCCATTTTTCTTCCATCTGAAGGCTACAATTTGATGAAAGCATTTAAATTCTACAAAATACCCCTAGGGCTGTGAACAAAACTTCACTTTCAATCATTTCTGGTCATGCAAGTTCACTGAAAGGAGGAAAACGTACTGGTCAAGTATCACGCACCAACAACAATGAAGAATAGCTACTCATTTTTGCAAATGAAACCATTTGCTATTTTTGCTCAGCCTCCCGTGAGCGCGCTGACAAACAACTCCCAAATATGAATGCAAATAACATATTTAAAACCGGCCTAATAGCCATTTGCGACACAATGCATCATTCTGATCAATTGTACTTATTCAGGTCTACACGCCTCTTTTACCCTTCGCCTCTGATTGTATTTTCCAAATGGCAGGAGCAGACGGATTGCAGCCCTGGACGCACAAGTCATTTAGCAACAATGAGGCCAAATGCTAAACACAGGGAAGAAAACTATGCATGGCGACAACATCTTATCCAGCCTTCTCTTTGTGTGATATTGTTGTGTTGTTCGCCCTCTGTGGAGCTTGTGTAATTGTAAAGGGCTTCAAAAAGTCAAACTGAAGTAAGAGACGCGGCTAAATCAAGCAAAAGCCATTACTTCGGTTGCTTTTGACAGAACGGACTGAGAACGAGGCGTCTAATGCGTGACACACTTACAATACCTGTCATTAAAACCTAAGGATGTGTCTCATACTAATGATACCATCTCACCGGAATGACCTCCAACACAAAGTGCGCCGTTTTTTTCCGAAGCACAAGAAAGCATTTTAATGGCTTTGAGAGTCAGCGGGACGCTTTTGTGACTCTAACTTCAAGAAGTGTCAGAAGAGAGAAGAAAGAAATGGAAAAAAGTAAAGGCCGGACCGACTTCTGAGACGTTCTAGAGGGTCTTACCTGTCCTGGCATAGTGTTCTCACATAGAAGAGTCTCATAGTCTATGGCAAAGACCGGAGCGTTGTCGTTTATGTCCAGCACCGTGACTAAAGCGACGCCTCTTCCAATCTGAGTCGGGTCCTCTGAAAGAAAATGGGGGAAAAAACACGTTGCAGTAAACTTTTAAACTTGCCAAATGATGGAATATTGATCAGTTTGGTGTTTTTTAATTAATCACAACTGAGCAGTGGGAAAAAAAAGTGCTGCTGTAATGAAAGATGGAGCGTGCCTGTAACAGCTGGTGTCCTCGGTCGCTCTGCCAGGACATGGACACATTTCAAGTCTCTGGCCACTGACAGCAAAAGGAAGTGGGCTAATATTTTGTTAGACTGTGTTAAGGGCCTGTCACAGTGTGGGATATTTTATATTTGCAGTCGCCAGTGAACGACTCATTAGTAGCAGCAAAGTCTCTCATCTTGGCTTTACATAAGTGGTCATACATCACACGGTAAGACTGGATAAAAACGACAAAAAAAAAAAATCCTGCTTCGACCTTGATTAAATAACAGTAGCAATGTAAATAAATGTAAGTTACCGACTTAACTCAAGCTCTCTTTACAACATTTCCTTTTTTTTTTTTTTTTTTTACAGACACCAAAACATTTCCACAACTATATCTAAAGCACAACAACGATTTATTTTTTATATTTATTTTTAAGTCTCATAAACCGAATGCAGGCCGATGTTTATCTTCACTCTCCTTGGTCATTCTGAAACGTAAAGCTCACTAAAAACACTAAACGCTGACCAAAGCCCACTTACAATAACATAAAAAAACAGATTAATGCCTTTAAAGCATGTATTTATAACTTTTATTAACTTCACATTCCATTATACATACATAAAACATGCCTATAGAAAGTTAATCAATGACACTGACTACTCTTATGAAGAAGATCTAGAGTCCATCTTCAGCACAATATGACATTTTGGCATGCCCTTGGTTTGAGAAGTAAAAAACAGTTAAGTCATTACTGTTACTATTGTGGATGGACTCAGTGATGAAAAGAATTAAAACATTTGATGGTATTGCTCCTCCAACCTGCTCCTGTCTGCTTCTCTGTATGTACTTGTAACTGCTGTGGTAATGCAGAACATCTTTTACATAATAATGAACTATTAAAAAAAAAACAAAAAAACTTAAAGATAGTTGGTGAGTCTGCAACTTAGGGTACAACAGTAATCAAATGGGACATTGTTTAATTAAGAGACAATGAGCCTTATTCAGTGTTGGAGCTATTTGTTGGTAGTTTTCATTTGGTATTTGCCTTTGTTATGTTAGTATTAATATAAATTTTTGCTTGGGTTATGTTTTTTTTTTTTTTTGCTTTAGTTTGAACGCACAGGCCATATTTTTTTTTACTAGGCAACAGAGAGGCTGCAGGCTTTCTTTAAAACAGTGTCAAACTCAAAGTTGTTAGGGGCCACAATAGTAAATAAGAATCATTTCATTTATGAAAACTGGTTTTAGTTGGATTTGAACAAGTTTTATTAGGATTTGTGGAGGTTTTAGTTAGATTTGAAAATGTTTTAGATGGAAATGACCAGGTTTTAGAACAGGTTTTTGATGATTTGAACAGCTTCTATTTTGATTTAAACAGGTTTTATTTGTAATTGAACATGTTTTATTTGTATTTGAACATGTTTTATTTGGATTTGGACATGTTTTATTTGGATTTGAACATGATTTATGATTTATTTGGATAATGTTGGATTTGCACTTGTTTTATTTGGATTTAAACAGTTTATATATCTTTGTATCATGGACAAATAGACTCTACACTTAGCTTTTTATTAAGAAAAGTCTTTGTACACCTCATAAAGATATTTTTGTTCAACTGGAAAAAGTTCTTCCGTATGACAAATCCCAAGAACAGGTAAAGGAAAACAGAATTAAGAATTACAACGCCTGAAGACTTAAGAAGAAAACTTACGAAGCCTTCCATAAAAAACCCTTGCCTAACTGAACTTTGTGAAAGTTTTTGAATGGTAGTCAAACCTTCCAAGCTAGCTCCTACTAACCCAGTCCACTCCTCTGTACTGTCAAAGCCTCTGACACACACTGATGGCTAAATGGCCACGTCTGAGTGCAGGATGGTAATTTAGCCTGGCGTCAGTGCTACAGAGGCCAGAGATGACGTGCTGACATTCTGGCCGGGCTGATGTGACGCCGATAAAAAGGACGTGCGCCGCCTCGGGCCACAGACTTGTTGTCACTGGCGTGGGTTGGGGCACTGAGGATGAAATGTGAGTGACTGCGACTCAAAAGCACAACAGCCCTCTTCCCGAAGTGTCCCTGCACCATCTTCAGTCACAAAGAAACCACTTACTATAAATACTGTCAGAGGCAGAGCGGGTCGGTGGATTTTGTTGGCAGTCCGAGAACACAGAGATGTTTTTAGCAGAAAACAGCGCCTCAGTGTCACTGTGTGTCAGAAGTCAGTACCTCGCGCATGAGGGACTGTTGTGACATTTCATACGGCTATTATTATATGCTGCCTTCTTCTTCTTTGTTGCTATATCAGGCAGGCCTCACACTCGGGATCAACAGAGGAGCGCGTCTGCTTGCCGTTAGATGTAAATAACGACACATCTTTAAAGCAAAGACTGATAAAAAGGTTGTGAAAGGGAAAAATGAACGTTCTCTGTTCTCGCCGCGTTCAAATATGAAAGCTAAGAAAGTTCCAGGCTGACAGGCGGCTTGTCTTTTTGAACTTATACTGATGTGATGCAGCTGTCTGGCGCGCTCGGCGGATCGAGAGCTGATTATTTAGAGGCGAGATGCATATTAAACGACGCGCACTCGTCCTTGGCGCTATCGAGAGCCGGGAACAAAAAGGCAAGCGGTGCTCCACATCACATTAACATAGTTAACCCGTGGGTGAGATGGCCCACCCTGAGTCAGCACCTCGTCCCCGTGGCTCAGGGAGACGTGGAGGTCGGAGCCCGGTGTCCTGTGTGTGAATTAACATTCGTCCACAGCCCTGCAGCATGCCCATATGTCCTCACTGTCAACATCGCAGGGACAGCAGGGGGAGGGGGAAGGACAGAGAGAATCACTGTCAGGAAACACACCTCCTCAGAGCTAGATGTAAGCACTGCCTCTTCACTCTTATGCAGGTATTACTATCTATAATTCTTCCACTGCTATTCTACAACAAGCGGGGGAAAAAAGTATCATTGTTGGTTATTTGGAGGAGACTAATAATTTTTGATGCCAAACTGCATGGTTAGTTACAGGCAGGGGTGATAAAAAAAAAAAAACAGGCTTCAGGGTCAGGGGCCCAAAACTAAGAACAGTTATGGTGTTTAGTTATATATTTCGTTGTTGTACCCCTCTCAGGTTCACCATTAATCTGTCAGTCTGATTTCAGGTATGTTGTTTGCTGATTTTAAAGTGTAAAAGTTCATCTGTGTGATGGATGTGTGTGTTTTTACCTTAATCTTTTTACCTTTTTGAACAGTTCTAGTATTTATTAATTTAATTTAATTTAATTTAATTTAATTTAATTTAATTTAATTTAATTTAATTTAATTTATCTATTTTATATTATTTGTTTTATTTGTTATTCATTTTATTTATTTGATTGTTTGTTTATCTGCACCAGTGGTTTGCATCCAATTTCGTTGCAAAAGTTATTCTATTATTCTACTGTATATTTACAGCATGGGATGGTGTCTATTGTATATGATGGAAACTGAGAAAATGTGGCTTTCTTTGCATAAATAGTAATGTATCTGTGGAGATTCCAGTCATCATCATGTAATACAGTGGTTAATAAAGACAGCATTGGTCTTTATATCTTATTTTATTTATTATATTTTATGTCCATTGTTCTCTATTAACTATTTGAAAAAAATTGTCATAAATACCATCATAAATAGAAATCTTTCAGTCAAAAGTCGTATGTAGAATTGAGAGCAAAACAAATGTGCAATGTTCCAAATGTGGACACTTGTGGTCTCCCAAAAGGGGGCGGGACTTAAGCTTTCCATAGTGAACAATAGTGACGAAATTAAGCCAATGTATTATTATGATTATTCACTGTTAATGTAGCATTGCGTAGCTTTTAGTCCCAAAATACTATATATTCTCAAAATAATAGAAAAAAGGGAAATACAATACAAAATTAACTTTTTTGTGAATTCCAGCTCCTCTGTTTAAACAATGTATAGTCTGTTGAATCATAAGCTAAGATATAACTGCCTTTATGGCGTTTTAGCAAATGTCTATCCTATCTAGTCATTCATACAGTCAGGCTCAGTTGTAACATTCATTTATTGCTCTTAGTGGACTTGTGCATCAGCTATATATTTTCTCAGCTCAATATAAAACTAATACCAGCATTTATTTCTAATGTGCATCACTACACCATAAATATCCAGCTACCACTACAACTACTGCAACACAAATGGCAAACATCTTGAGTGCCAGTCACTTCTCTTCACTTAACAGCTAATGGTTTGAGCAACCTTTCATGAAAATTCAGGAGTACATTTGAAGATGCCAAATTGTTTGCAATTACCAGCACAATGGTTAGACTTTTCAGGGTAACATTACTTTCCCCGAGGACTATTTGAGTTAATGTCAGCTGAGGTAGTTCCAGAGTTAAATGTGGTACTCAGTAATGAGCAAAATATATTCAGCTTACTTTTACTTTATTTAGAAACGACTCAAGTGTTTTACGTTAAGCTCACTCTTAAATCTTACAAATGTTAGTCATAATGGGTTTGTTAAATGATGATTTGCATGATTAGGGTGTGACTTACGGCTCTCGATGGCGAAGATGGTGAGGTTGTGGATGGAGTTGGCCTCCCGGTCCAAAGGCTTGGCGGTGCTGATGACCCCACTGAGAGCGTCCACATTGAAGAAGCGCTCCAAGTCTGTGTTTCTGTCGATGGAATACCTGTCCACAGAAAACAGCAGTGCTCATTTGACATCACTACACACAACTTTAACAACTGCGCTGCAACTTTAGCCCCGGCTATACATGCGTAAGTGCTGGAGGATTATTGAACACAAGTGAAACAGAAGCCTATTAAATTTTGATAATACTGAACGCTGTACTGTCCCTGAGCGCACAACACTGATCAAACCCTTTCAATACACACCCAGTTGTATTTCTGGAGAAAATTACAACTTCAATTAGCCTACATCCAAAGGGTATTATTGCAATGTAATTTGACTCTTGTGGGTGCATTAGTTCCACAATAATTTTAATTTGAACAGATGTAGTGAAATATATTGCAAAGGCTGATAACAGTCACAGGAGCAAAAAGAGGCAATTTGCGGCTACAATAGTGCAATAATTTGATTTTCTGATTAAGATTACTAACAATCCTAACAGCGTGAGTATGAATACCGTACAATATTCATTCAATTAATGCAGGCAGAGGTGGGGATTTGGAGAGGAGCGGTGCACAGATTGGCAAAGCGAGGGCTTGTTGTGAGTCAGAAATGCCACCGCACAAGTGTTGAGCCTTGACCCGTCCTGCAGGAATGCCCTTCTCTTGTTCAAGATGGCATTTCACTTTTGCAAATGCTGCACCGCTTGGCCCTCACACCATCTGCCAGTGTATCTGCGTCAGGGTCGAAGGACTTGGCCAGTTTGTATAATGTAGTCTTTGGATCAGCGCCACCGGAAACAAAGCCTTCCTCGGGTGTTATGTGGGATTCATGCCATGTTTAGAGCTGGCGTCAACATATTTTTTTGGGGGGGTCTGATCAGAAAATAAAGGTGAAATGTGACTCAATTAAAAGCATGGATACGTTTTGAGACGGATTAAAAGCTGCCGCTATAGATCGGAGACTTCTGTAAGAATGGCTGCATTAATGTGATGCTAGTTCACAAATTATTCATTGTGAACTGAAAAAGTTATAAGTCGGAATAAGGATATTTACATTGGACATCACACATCTTCAAAAACATCACAAAAAGGTGCTTTATTAAAACAACGCATTCACTGCACAAACAGAGCACTGCTGGAAGAGAGGACGGTATTATTGGACATTTATTCAGTTTTTTTTTTCAAAGTAAGCTCATGAATTGACATTTTTTATTGCTATTTATACATAAGCAACAGTGTGTCCCTGCAGGGCTACTGTAGGTGTTCAAAAATTTTAGAAAGCAACAATGTGACATGTGTAAAGAATGCGACGAATCATTTTTATCATAGTTTTTGTCCGAAAACGAAACGAAATAAAAAGTAATTAATGAGAACGAAAACTCTGACTAAATGTATCGACACATTTGAATAAAAACCAGACGGAAATAAACAGATAGAGACCGGAGGAGACCGGATCCTATCAGAACTCATGTTTTTGAGTGTTTTTGAGTCAAAATGAAATGAACACTGCAATCTGCAATTTTGCCACCATCCAGTACCTGACCCCATCTTTCCACTTCTGTTCTCAGATTCATTGTGTTATCTGAAATACTGGGCCACTTTATGAAAAAAAATCGTTAATGCTGAGTCTGAGCACTCCTCTAACACTGTTCTCCGCTGGATATTGTTTTCCGTTACAACATGGCAATTGAAAAAGTCCAAACTCTGAAGCGTCGTACCTGATGGCGCTGTTGGTGTGGTCCGGGTCGTGTGCCGACACTTTCCCGATGGACGTTCCCACTCTGGCGTCCTCGGAAACCACCATCCGGCTCAGGGCCGCGGCGAAGATGGGCGGCTCGTTCACGTCTTCCACCGTCACCTTGACCGATGTGGTGTCGCTAAACGGGCCCAGGCTCAGAAAGTTGGAGTCGATATTCCTGTTTGTGGCTTCGATTCGGAGCGAGAAGCTGCCCTTGGTTTCGAAATCTAACGGCTGGACGAGAAGAAAGACGCTAAGTGAGATACAGTCCCTCCAAACTGCTTAAATGCATCTGCAAATGACTTGTACAATAGAAAGATATTGATCCCAATTAAAATGTGGATTATATACAGACATTACAATGTAACTCAGCAACTTAAACACTGACTCATTTGCTGATGGACTATAGAACTTTGTGCTGTCGAAGCAATACTATTGATTTTAAAGAAAAGCCCACAACGTGATGAGTGGAATTGTGCAACGACTGCTTTTGAAACATTTTGTCATTGTGTCTGAATTATCGAACTGGCTGTTTGCAGCATATAATATACTGCAGGAGACCATTGATTTGACACTTTCATTGTCCGTGCCTCTAGCCGATGTTGTAATTGTCTGAGTCTTGGTGCAAAACAAACAAAGGATCAAAATTGGCCCGTCTGACAGAAATTGCGAGTGGTCAACAATGGCTTTCTCAGCGACAAAAGAGTCGGAGAAATCAAGTGTCACCTCAGCGTGGCCCCGAGAGTCCTCAGAAAGCATCAGATGTAATGAGCCACCAGTTTGAGAAAAAGCTCAAACTGACGCAACAACACGCAACACTTGTCCTCTCTCTAAATGTATAAGCATCTCTTCAGGTTGTTTTTAGTCATGCTAAGCTGCATTAATGCCATCCTCGGAAAACTGTTTCTCGAAGTTGAAAATCGGACACATTTTTCTGCTCAAGATGGAAAGGAACTGGAAAACACGGGTTGAGATTTGTTGTCGAACTTTCCAGTTTATCAGCATTGAACAAGGCAGTTGTTTTATTAGTTTGAATGTTGCACATCAACTCCAAACTGTATTTTATAATAATGGATTACTATTAACTGTCAACAAAATACAACCCGTTCCATACGTTCAGAGTGGAATGTTTATGTCAGTTCACTTCATTGCCATTACTTTTCCACAAGGATCACAATGGGAGTGAGTGCATTGTTGCTCATTTTAACTATAAAGACTGTACTGTATTATATAGTAGGAAGATTTAAGGTGAGTTTTAGTGTGTCTGGATTTATGTGTTAAAACAAAAAAAAAAACCAGATGAGACACTATAATAAGTATTTTTAATCACATCATATTATTTTTGTCACTTAATATGGTTTATAACAACGGACTATTGACTTATAACTGTCACCAATGCAAAAATGACCTGGAAAAGCTATTAATGGCCAATTAAAATGAACAAATACTAAGAAAAGAGTCAACATTTTACAAAAAAGTCAGAATTTGTACATAAATCGCTGAACTATGGGTAGTATAATGAAGGAACATAGGAAAGTCATGATCAAAGAATACAAAAGTAACAACTCCTAACAATTCTGACTCAGAATTTTCTCAGAATTTTGATTTCCCCACTATTTTTTAAAACTCTGTGGAGAAATAGCAAGAAAGAGCTAAGTTTGTACTTTAAAAGCATTTTCAGATTGTTTATTCCACATGTCCATTAAAGTTTGAAAAACACTTTTCTACAGTATCAGCTTTTTTCCAGACCTATGTTGTATTTGCACTAGTGTGTTATTACAGTTATTACAGTCATTACAGTCATTACAGTCATTACCCTGTCTGAGACAGAGTTCATCTCTGACAACCAGAGCATAAGCAGTCCCTAACTTGAGAAACATGTTTTATTTATTTCTTTTTTAACTCCAATAGGTAATTCTAAGCCATTCAATTTACCTGGAACCCAATATTTCAAATGTGGCTAATTCAGGTGAAAGGAGCAGGCACAGTCAGGGTACTGCTAGCTTTATTACTGAAGCCAAAGGCAAACCCAATGATAAGGCACTCAGACAGATACAATGTGGACAAATGGATACCTCAAAGGTAGTAATGGAATATAACTCCAAGCAAAGGGAACTTAAAATACTGCAAGAGTAGGGTTTTCAAGCTTTAGACGATACTTCTTTGTTTAATATGCAATAGGCAATAGGAGTGGGATAATATATTCTCATTGACATTCATTTTGTATTTGCAATTCAAAATGAATGTTAGAATGAATTAAATAATGTTGAATAGTGTGCACTTAATTACAGTAATGAGATATTTGACCCTTTGTAGCGGGATGTAGGGGAATGTGATCTAAATTGCTGCTAGTGTCATTAGATCATGAAATTGAAGCAGTCACATGAAGAGTCAATGTTGTGGAATTGTTGTATAACAACTGAATACAAGATTTATTTGTGGGAAAAAAGTCATTGAAGGTACAATAATGGATAACAAAGGATATTCATTTTTTATATTTATTTTAGTTTGAAAGTACAAACTATTGCTGTTATAAAATGCCCCATCCCAAATATGCAGAATGGATTAATTTTGTTTATTCACTTTTGCATTTCAAGTAATGATTGCTATTACATTTCCTCTTGCCAAAACATAGGAACACAATGGGAGTGAGTGCATTGTTGCTCGGTTTCGTAGTTCATCAAAGAAGATTTTTAGGGAAATTTAGTGTGTCTAGGTTAAGGTGTTGTGACATAAATCAGAAAAAAAAAACATAATAAATTTTAAGTGAGTTATTTTTGTCACAAAAATAGGGCTAAAATGGGAATTAGTGCATTGCAAGCTTGATCTCAAGTGTAAACATATCAAGTAGGAGCCGAGTGGGAGTGAGTGCATTGTTCCCATGTACTTTTAAGTTTACTTTGCTTAGGTTGTGTAGGTTCAAGTGCTTTCATGACTAAATGCATGTGAATTTATAATTAAACGTCCCACACGTTTTCCCTGAAAGTAGCTGTAGCTCTTGGAATATTATAATTATGATGTAAAATGTACATATTTAATGTTCATATTTTAAACATTTAGCATCCGCTGAATCTGTTTGTTCAGTGTAGATTGTATAATTTGTAAATTAAAATCAATATTCAACAGTGGTTGACAAAATGACTGTTTGCCTGGAGCTTAGGTCAACACACTCAGTATATTACACCTCCCCAGATTTCATAAATTACACTGTAGCAGCAATATTGGCGTGACTCATGTGTGATGTTTCCACTTGCAGTGTTTCCGCTAAGAAATGCATTATTGGACGGGTGTGTTTGGTACATAGGCTTGTATTTCCACTTCCCTATTTGCAGGAGTGCATGTGCGTTACTGGCACTGTCAGCGTAGTAACCTTTGCTGTTTCTTTTATAAAAAAAAAAGGGTAAAACTGGACCAATTTTCCACCACAATATACTAACACATTACATTAAATTGATGTTTAGAGCTTAGCTGAGATTTTTAGCTTTGGTGTTAACCGTTCAGTGATCTTGTAATTATCTCCAGCCTCTCCTGCTTTGAAGCAATGCCAACATTTATCCATGTTTAATTTGCTACCTGTTTATCCATTCATTAGCTTAAAAAAAAAAAAGTTCCTTAGTTTATTTCCTTGGTCCTTCATTGTTGACATTAGTGTCAACCAATGGAAATGGCTCCTTATTACCGGAAGCAGCTGTGATTGGCCAGAATTCCGCTGTGGGCTGATTGTTCTTATCTATTAAAATAAAAATCTTTATTATGAAGCCTAGATTCACGTCTTAAGGTCTCATTATTTCATACAAAAAGGTTTTTGGTGATTAAATTGTCAAACTAAATGCAACAGTAAAAAAAATCTGAACTTTTAAATTCAAAGACAGTTTCAAACTTTTTTGTGTCTAACTTCTTAAATGTCACAATTTCTGTAATATGAGCAAGGACCTTGAGAAGCCAGCTCTTTCTAAAAACAGCGACAGATGTTTGTAAGGCTTTGTTTTTGGAAAAGGTGCAACATTTATCATCTTTTCTGAAAAGTTTATCATAAGAACAAGACAAGCCTCTCAAACCATACTGTACCTCTCTGGTGGAAACAATAAAAGATACCTTCAAGAGAATGATGACCCCGTCCTGTGTGTCTTCATCCGTTGTGATGTTGAACTGCCCCGGCCCGTCTCCGTCCATGATCCTGTAGTCCATCTCCGCGTTGGAGCCGATGTCAGCGTCGGCCGCTTTGATCCGGGCCACCACCGACTGCACGGGCAGCGACTCCTGCACCGTGTACTGATAGTTCTCTGAGAAAACACGGACACAGGGGGATACCGTAAGTGATGGCCTTCTTTAAATTTACTCCCAGCTCTGATACGGCAGCTGCGGCGCTCTGTAATGAATCCAAATTGCATAAAGCAGACAAGCAGCTGTAGCGTTCGAATAAAATGCTTTGCCTTGGCTCCAAACTGCGGCACATTTAACAGAAAGACTATGAACAAGGGAAATATGCAATTAAGAAAGCAAAGACCCATTTTCATAAATCAGAGTCTTTACTAGAAACTCCAAAAACTCTCTTGAAGAAATGGAATCCCTTTAACAAGAAACAGAAAAAAAAGTAAGCCTCTTTTGGTTCTTTTCACAGATAAAATGTCCACTCCAATATTCTATTAGTGGGGAACTCTCCATTGTGTTCTGTGAGCTTTTCTCTGACCCTTCAGATTTAAAGTACTCTTTCGAAGAATAAAGACGGGAATCATATTCATAATCATAATCTCCACAATCACCATGGCAGAGCTCATTACCAGACCTTTCTGTGTTCCCCACACTGTCTCCCTCAGCCACCGTCTAAATGCTAATCTGCCTGACATTGTTTGCTGCCATGTAATCTGTATAATGGCTTTTTAATTTGCCGTGGAATAGCAGCTCTTTAGACGACCCCAAAAAAAATGAGTTTCCATAGCTTCCATTTTGGCCTTTTGCACCTACCACTAACCCCTCCTCCATCTTTCTATCCGCAGCTAAGCCCGGCTTCTTTTCTGGTTTCAATTCTGCCAAAGACTCTCTGCTCTAGGTGTCTGTCTGCTCCGATGCTCCATAATGGTCTATCGATTGCGACCCGTGACCTCGCAAGTGGGACAGCAGGAGCGAAACTCCGCCAACTCCTCCAAAGTCTCTTTCTTCACAGCGTGACAGCACTGGGTAAAAGGCACCATTGACGACTTGTTGTGCAAACTCGGACCTTTCTATTCCCCCAGGGGCCGGGGCTAAATTGACTCAGCTCCGCGGCAGGCCGGCGGTCAGACAGACAGTGGTCAGGGCCCATCAGCGCTAAACTGATTGCCGGTGCTTCGGGATTATCATGAGAAGCACCGCGCGCCTTTGAATCCTTAAGCTGGGACTGGAAGCCATTAGCGTTGTGTGAAATAGGCTGAGAACGGGGAAAAAAAAGAAAGAAAAAAGGAAAACGCAGGCTGATTGATCCTGGAATCCGTGGCCTGATGAGGAGGGAAGCTACAAGGTGCACAACTTGCAGGATGGTTGCACTTAATTTGGGCTGCAGCAAGGAAAAGGGAAGTTTGGGTGGTTAACATGACCTGGGGAAAAAAAGTGTTTAGGGTTTTAATGAGTGCGTTTGGTTTCTGAATCTGCTGTGTTCCATTTCTGTCCTCAAAGAAAAAAACATTCCCCTGTGCTGTTACAGATAACACTGCAGCAAATGTAATATTTTCCACTGATTCTTTTAAAGAGGCCATTTTTTATTTTTTTATTTTTTTTTTGCCAGTGCCTTCATTACACAGAATTAACACAGAAGATTTTCAAAGGCCAATTCAGTGGCTAAGAAAATACTGCTAGAGCATCTGAATTCTTGGAAAAATGTCATCTGCCACAGCTAATTGGAATAATTATTTATGTATTTATTTTAATTGAAAAATGTGTACTTTTTTGAAGACATAAAGCCGGTCTCGAAGGCCTCATGCTTAATTAATTAAATCTAAGACGAAAAGACTGATTCAAATTTAGAGGAATTTTATGTGAATGCCAATAGACAGTTCAATGGAGATGTGACAATGAAGTAAGGACATTTAAAAGTTCACAACAAAGCCCGCACCATGAACTCCCTTGTATCTGTTTGGGTTGCAAACTTTTGTTTTCTTGTTTTAAGGCATTTTTTACAATGACTGAGAAGTGCTTTTCTTACATGAACCATAAAACAACATAGTCTGTATATCTAATGCATTTTTTTTTAAAAATACACTGCTCCATTACTTCCTTTTCCTTCCACCATTTTTCTTCTTTGCTTGTTTGTCCAGTGTAGGTACTAGATGGTGGTTAGATTGGGTCGGGTGGTGACATTGTAGAATATGATTTGTGGGAACGTTAAGCAAAGAAACGTCATTGACAGTACGTTGTAGGAATATGGGATTTTTTTACCACATTTGCACAGTTTAGAACAAACCCAATTGAGTTGTTTTAACAGAAAACGACCATTCTACCTTTGTTACGTTCAAAAAAATGTATATTATTTAAAGCCTAAAATGTTGTTTTTTGTTGTAAAAATAAAAGTAAAGAGATACGGATTGTCTTTCAGTGAGATTTCATTTCACATTTAGTTTGAAAACGAAATTGGCAATGTTTATTGTGTCTTGCATTTCCAGTTACTCTTAGGCGAAGACCCTATTAAATATATTGGTCTAACATCATTAAAATGCAACTTTAACAACCCGAGCCCATCTAGTAACTACACTGGGACTTCCTGTATCTTCTCCTAAAGTCAGAACTATCATCAATCGCACTGTAAAAACTGTAAACGTTGGTTCAACTTCAGTTTAGGTTCCAAAAACACAGTGGTTAGATGTAAGCTATGCTCCACTGGATATTTTACACCTGACAATATGGATTATTATTAATTATTATTATTATATCCGATCCAAGAAAAGTCAAAAAGTTCAGATCAACGTAAGTGTTAAAGCACTGTTTTTAGTTCATTATGTTTAGCTGATAAGTCAATTGTTAAGGGGCTAGGGCTTTTTGAATATGTGAATGTTTTTTGTTTATATGTGACTTCTTTGTGCACCATTGTAATATGCACAGACAAAAAATAAATCACAAAAACTAGTTCATTCCAATTGACATCAAATTCAACCCTGTTAAAATGCGACTAGATCTCACAAAGGTGCGTCTTACTGTGAGTGAAGCGCGGCGGGTTGTCGTTGACATCCGTCAGCGCCACCGTGACGGAGGTGGTGCCCGAGAGGCCGCCCATCTGACCCACCATGTCTTTGGCCTGGATGACTAGCACGTACTGGTCCCTGGTCTCACGGTCCATGTTGGGTAGAGCCGTCCTGATGACACCTAAAGAGAGAGAAATGCAGGTTAATAACTACAGTACAAGCAATAATACACGATACTGTTAGATTCACTTTCTTTTCCAGAACTGTGAACTAATGTATTCGACAGGAAGAACTCTGGAGAGACAATAACGTAAGATAGATGCTTGTTTGTTGTTATGGAAAAGAGTTGATGTGTCTAGGAAGACTCAATATAAAGTGTGAATATAGTTATCTTCTAGTTTGGCTCTATCTTTACTATGGCTATGTCCACACTAATACTTTTTTATTTTCATATGTTGTGTTTTAGGTTGTGTTCACATATGTAGTCTGCTTCATTTAGTTCACACCAAAACTGAAAACGATCCATTTAGTTTGGTCCATCAACAAAAAGCCCTGCCTTCTTTAAATTACAGATCAAACACAACAGAAATGCCTTTTTTTTTTTTTTTTTTTTTAAGAAACACACTAAGGCATTTTACCATTGCATTTTACCTCCCTCAGTGCTTTATGTTTGCCCTCTGCACATTTTTTTAGTTGGACAATTTTTATAATTTGGGGTTTTTTTCCGGTCTCAGAAAAAATTAAATGTTACACAATGTTTTTGTCACTAATTTATTCCTGTTTAGTTTCGTCTGTGGTCCTTTTGGCATTTACACTTTTGAGCCTTTTTGGAGTTGAAGAAACCATTGAGAGGGTTAGAAATGCTGAAAAGTCTGAGACTATTTTTTAGTGTGAGCTGAAAAATATATACAGTAATAACAACATTTACTCAATCATCTTCTTCTGCTTAGTCCTGTTTGGGGTCAAAGGTCAAAGTGAGGTGGGGTACACCCTGGGCCTGGATGATCCTCAAGCAATCTCAGGGACAACACACAAAGAACCATTAACACTAGAAATTTAGAGACACCCAAACTTGAATGCCTTGCACAGCCTTCTTGTTGTGAGGCCAGAGTGCTAACCACCTCTACTTTTAAAAATCCAAAACAAAAGACTCATCCGACTTTCAGTGTGTTTGCATCCTGTTTTAGTTTAAAAACTGCTAAACTTGGTTATCAAAAACAAAAACTGGTTATCTTTATCACAGACAAGACAGTATTCTCCAAAATCTTCATATATACATCAGTTAATTCAAATTATACGAATGATGATTGATAAAATGTGATAAAATGTGACTGTGTGCTTAACAAAACTGTTGAATGTGCTATACTGTATTAGATCTTTTCTGAGACTCTAAAGTAGATCATTTAAAGTTTTTCCTGACACACAGCACATCTAAATCTAAATCCGACAGCTCTATCCACGTCAAAGCTAAACGAAAACCTGATTCAAATCGAACATCCAGTGTGAGGGGCCACTGTGAGCTTGTTTTTTACAGAACAGCCGAGTGTTGCGCTGTCACTCCCGCTGTTTTGTTGTCGCTGACATGTGATGAGGTTAATGGTAAGGCGCTGTCAGGAGCTTGAGCCCATGCAAGAGGACATCGGAGCCGTCAGGGAAGCATTAACTGCCTGCACCGCTGTCATAATAGATCTGGTTAAGACCGGGAACAACGATGTGACGGCACTCACATCCAATGACTGCCATTTGTCTGTTAGGACTTTAACCGCGTTATGTTTTGGCGCTCTTCCACTAAAAACCTACAACCAAATTTTTCCATTAATGACGAGCTGTAATCTTGCCTTCATCACTTCAACAACCAAGATCATAATTCCCGGAAAAATTAGCACTATGTATTTAAATGCAAAGAAAAGTGCCCTAATCCTTCAAAAGCAATCACTGTTGCTTTCAAAGTTAATGACTTACCTCACAATGTGTTTTGTTCATCAAGTGGCTCTTATTAGAGATTGTTATATAGCACTGAAGATTACTAATTAGGAGGCCTGCAGAGCCAAAGCATACGATTAGTGAAATAAAGAATAATTTAGAGTTGCTTTATCGCATTGGCAGGGTGATGAAGCAGATCAAAGACGGGCCTCTGCTTCAAGTGAGCGCATGAAACATTCCTTATAATCCTTTCCGTTACAAAACTGCAGCATTTGAGAAAGGTCCGATCTCTACTGGCAAAGGAAAATGAAGATGTATAAAGTACAGACTGCAATGGTTTCTTTAAAAATGTTGGAATTCACTGAGGGAAGTCCAAAATGTTTGTGTTTTTAAGGACGGAATAAGGTATATAAGCAGCTAAGGACTTGCTAAGCCTGCTCGCTAAGCCCTCTGGGACTAGAAGGTGGGTTTAAAAGACACAGATTACAGTTTCATAGATTTTATAGGTAAATGTGGAAAAGATGTAGGGTCTTTTATAGTGTGTAAGACGAATTCAGCAGATATTTGTAAGAAAACACGGGTTATGTTAAAAGATTGTTGAATATTGTGAGTATCCTGTGCAATGTTTTAACCTTAACACTGGTCCAAGTGGGGCTACCAACTTTTTAATTGCACATTATTCACTTACATTATAGACAGCATAGAATCAGGCCTATCTCACTGACACAGTACCCTCAGCCGGACAGAAACCTCTAAATGTAACTTTACTGTCACTGGGACCTGTTCTCTTTGCTGCATTCAAATACAAGGTGCAGAAATAGGCCAATACACTGGATTCTAGAAGAGTCGTATTTGTACAAAATACAGTAACTGTTTCAGAGGACGTGTTTTTTTTTTCTTCCAAACTTGACGGTTTTGATAGTCTCCACTTAAAAACAAAAACAAATGGTAAAATTACGCTGCCGTCTTTAGAGGCATTTGCTCCCTCTACTGGCTAAAAGTTGATTTAAGTTCTGATTTTAAATGATTGCAATTTACAATACACTATGTACTGCATGTAAACACTTTAGCAACAGAAAGTAAGAAGCCTCCAAAAATCCTAAATTCTGCACAAACAATGACAACATGGGAGTGCTGTCTGTGAGTGGGTAGAACACATTACTGGTCTACATCACCTAAAGGCTTCAAGCTACGAGTCATTGAATGCACTGCAGTAGATTATGTTATACTTCACTTCTACGGGACGCCAAATAACTCCAAAAGAACCCAAAGTTATACACTGATTGTTTTAGACCTGTGTTTCCTCATCTAAGAAGATCTGCCTAAATAACACTAGCAAATTTGCATTCATATTGATAGTTTAATTGACAATAAATATTCCAACTTTCAAAATATGTCAGCAAAGAAGTAATGGAGAATCTATTTATTTATTCATTTATTGGTTAATGTAAATATTATCAACTGTTTATGTGCTTCCTTTGAAATAGAAACGTTGAAATTTCCACAAAACGCCACACTCTGAAGTCTCATCAGCGCCAGCTCACGCTAAACCTATTTCTTGCTTCTGCCTCGACTACATTTCCCAACATCTGAGCCCACTTCCCTCTAAGACTGAAGTCCAAACACGCAGCCAGTAATTAAGATCAATCCGGGGAACAAAGGAGGGAGGACAAACACATCCGAAAAAGTGGGTCACCCGACTCGGAGGGGAAAAAATGAAGCTGCCTTTTGACCATCAGTCGTGGCTGTACTTGAAAATAAACAATTCCATTAAGTGCTTAATTTTCCTCCCTCTGCCATACTTTATTAATGTCATTACAGTGCCTCCAGCCTCAAAGCGCTATTGGCTGCTCTATCGAAAAGGCTCTGTTAGCTAAATTAGACTGAGCTGTCCACTTCTTGCTCCTGAGTCACTGCCAGTGGGTTTACAGTTTGATGATAGCGGTCAATAAAGCAATAATCCCATTCTGCTGTTCTACAAAATATGCCATTTGCAATGAATAATGAATAGTTTTCATACAGCGCTGGCAGAAAATAGCACTCCCTGCTTTGGTTTAGCTTCAGTGACACAGTGAAAACAATCGAATGCTTTTTACGCTGGACGTTGGGCCATGTATATCCACCCATGTGCTTCTTTTATCTCCCTTCCTTCCTCCGTCCATTCGTCTTCTCTGCATTGCCGCTACGGTGGAACTTTGTAGGCAATTACAGAGCCCTAGCACTGCTCCGCTGCTTTATACAGTGACACCTGTGAACCCCGAGTTGCATTTCCCATCCCTCAATCCAAACAAGGATGAGTTCATACTAGCAAAACACAAGCAGAGTTTTTTATTCTCCCAACATGCAGCAACAAACTTAACGAATCTTGGCTGTGTAGTCTGCAGAAGTTTTTTTTTTCTTCATAAATCGACCGTTCTCAATCATAATGGTGGTAGGAAAACAACATTTGAGGGTTTTTAGTGCAAGGTTGTTCAAATTCCAACATTTACCATGTGTATTCTTCTGAAAAACTAATTAAACAGACACATTTTGTTAATATTTCCAGCTAAACATGTTTGAGCAAGAAATAGAGGGCCTGATCTACTCAGCTCTCCAATAATGGGTGCTAAATATCGTGCAATTTCAAGAAAAGCCTGTTCCATTTGTGGGTGTGTTTTTTGTTATTTACTCAGAGAAACTGCATTAATAATATCAATGAGAGTTTAGAGTAATTTAAAGGTGAGCTTTAAACAACAAAGGGCATCAGGTTCACTGATTTACCTGCTTCATATTTCCAACATCTCCTCCTTGCACAAACAACAGCAGTCTTTCCTCTGCCTGCCTGACATGACTCCAAAGTGCTAAATTGACATGCTTTTTTAGCTGCCAAACCCATGATATATCAGATGGATGGATTCATTTGCATTTCCTCCATATTGGATTTGAAAACAACATAATTGATAGCTGGCAACAGTCCTTTCATAGTTAGTTTTGAATGATTATGACTGCTGGTTGTAGATGTGTTATATTTTTCAAGCAGACAGCATATTTATAATTAGTCAGTGTAGCCTGTATCAAAAGCAAGCTGGTATGGAAACCAATTATCGCAGTGGAATTGCATACATTTATAGAGACTGTAAGCTATAGGCACCATTTTTAACTTTTTTTTTTTTTGGACTGTGTCGAAGGGTCGTTTTCAGTTTTTACACATTCCACTTTCGAATTCTGAAAATGTCTTGTTATTTTAACATGTTTGATACATGGGCAAAGCCAAATAGCTCAGAAATTTGAATGTGTCTAAGAAGTCTTTCTTTCAAAAGAAAAGCAAAATGTGAGGACTTTTAGAAATTTATGAAGATTTTGAGAATTGGTAAGAATCCTGAAAAATTTAATAAAAATAGATGGGGCAAATACTAATGTATTAAACTGCTATTGGGTTGGCATACTAAAATCGCAAAGTAATAGAGAAAAAATATGCAGCATTCTCTATATCTATCCTCTATTTCTTCTGGTTCCATTGTTATCTGAATGCATATTTTACAAAGCACAACTTCCAAGTTCCAAGTTTCCAGACAACTTATGTAAATGTGGCCGAAGATCAAATCCAGTTCTACAGGGACGCAGAATTTCTCCAATTCCGGCACACTGAATTCAATGGACGCAACAAAGTTTGGCTCTTTCATCACTATTGTTCCAGTTCAAGCGTAGAAAATGTTTTAACTGTGCAAAAGTCAGACCCCAGGACACTCTAACTAACCCTGCAAGAAATGCTGTCACTGAAAACAAAGTGGCTCTATATTAGCTCTACTTTAACTGCATCCTCTGTAGTTTCACGTACACTCTTATTCTTTAAGTTCAAGAACACGCCCTGACTTTGGAAGGAAAACTGTTTGATTATGTTTCCTAAAAGGTAAAATTAAAAAAAAAAAAAAAAGAGTTTGCTGTAAGACAAATAAACAGCCTTTGCAAAAAAAAAAACACAGATTGATCGCACACAATTGATGTACTTATTTAATACCTTAGTGCCTGTGCGATATTGGCTGTGTTTAATGATGCCATGAATCCTGATTTGATCCGAAAAAAAAGAAAAAAAAAACTAAACACAGACTTGTCTCTCTTCTTGTCTCGCCCTGAGCACACACACTCCTCAGCTCGACGTGGCTAATCCGCCCGGCGTCGTTTGGAGCCTGTTGTTTATCTGCTGGGTGCCGTCTCCCTCCTCGCTCTCCATCTCCGTTCCCCCTCGTGCTTCGCCGGTGTCACTCCCGGGGAGCGTCGATGATTAAAACCCCTTCTGTCGCCGCTATACCATCACCCCCTTTTTTTTCTTTCTTTTTTTTTTTTCGCATCGCAAACCCCCTCGCCCTCCGGTTGCGAGCCATTGTAGCATTTGTCTGAGCTGTCTCGGCAGTTCTGGCGGCAGACGGGTGGGCCACGCTCCCAACCGTTAAGGCCCACACACTTGACATTTGTCTCGGGAAGAGGAAATAAAAGAAGCGCCGACTTACGCAGGAACCCTCTGGCTTCTCTATGAGCCGCTGATGAAGGTGATGAACACTTAAACATGAATGGCGCGGGGGTGATTTTTACAACCCTTAGGCGGTCCACTTACAAGAAATAGATCCCGTAACACAAAAAAAACAGGCCATACAAACGGGGAATAAAACGCCTCGGCCAGGTATTTATTATCAGTGACATTTTAGCATCACGCTCGGATGATGGCACACTATACCGACCCAGGGGTGTAGCGCTGGAAAAGGACCACATGATGCCGGAGCACAAAGGACCCATGTGTTGCCAAATAATGTCATCGCGCCGGACGTAATGTAGAGGACATGATGTATTAACGTTAGCTGAAAGGGAGTGTGTCCTTTGTGGGTTTCCGCTCCGAGTGTTTATGTGCTTTTTGTGATTAGAATTAAAAGAAAAATGCCTCTCTCTTGTACCTGCCGGAGCAGCAGGAGGGAGACAGATTTATATCTCGCCCTCAGCCGTAATGTTCTCTATTTAGTCCACAACGCGAGAAGGAACACGCAGAAGCCAGCCCTTCGGCGAGTCAAGAAAAGCACAAGGACTTCCGAGACTTGAGGATATCACACGAGATAAGCCGGGGCAGCGGTCGTACAAGCGAGGAGGGGACCTGGCCTTTTACGTTGCCTCGGTTTAATTAGATTTTCAATCCGCACAATGAAAAGAGAAGCTCAGTGTGTCCAACCTTAGTCACCTTTGCACATCCTACATGTGTCATTCGGAAAAAAACTCAAGAGTGTCACGAGCCCTGCCTCTGCTGGTGGTGATTTTGTTTTTTGTCTGCGGGTAACTCTTTGAAGCTGCTTGGAAGCACTCTTTATTTATGGGCCTCAACCAGACTGTGAGCCCCTAAATGTCACGAAGCAGAAAAGTTAACAGCTGGCAGTGGTACTAAAGAATTTCTTATTCAGAAATGTTGTATTTTTGTTATTCTTTCTCAGTTCTTCCTCTGTTAGTCCTAAGATTGAATGGATGTCCATGCTAGCTGCTGGACAGTGCTGATATGCATGAATATTCTTCCAAGTAAGGGTTAGTTTCTTTTGGGACTTCAATATGACTGTCCAAGATCTGTCTTCTGTCACTGTACGACTTTCAAGTGTTTCAAATAGAACCCCGACTCACATTGTACGAGTAAATCACATATGAGTAAAAACGAAGCATGTTAGAAATGTATCCGACCATCTTATTGCTGGTCAAAGTGTGTCAGAAGGGGTTAATCATCTGTAGTAACAGCCCATACACCGCAAGACAAATCTGAAATTTGTCCTGACCCCAAAAATTGGCGGAAAACCAGAAATCGGGTTAAATTCAGGCCAAAGTCACACAGCGTACACTCGACTTTAAAAACTGATCCTATGAACAGACCAATGATGTAATGATAGATCCCAAGGTCTATTCTTTAGAGGTCCTCAGTCTGGAGCTCCAAATTAAATATTCTGTAGAAGGAGAATAAGAATTTAAGGCCCTCACTGATGATTTTCACAAACCTCAGATATGGTAGAGACAGACTGCCAAAACAGAGCTTGTCATATCCATGTTATGTTGTTATGGTAACCACATAAACAGGTACCCAGAGGTGCTGTTGGGCTCCTAATAAAATAATTCCAGTTTTATCATCTTTTAACATAATAGAATGCAGCTCAAAACTATATCAACTGTCTACACACATTGATATAGAGTTCTATTCTCTCCTTTGATTTGGAGTTGTGTTTTTTTTGTTTTTTTTTGTTTGTTTTTTTATCAATTGATATAATGACAACGAGCTCCAGGATCTTCTTCATGGCTTAACATGGCATCTAGTGACAGATAATCAAACCAAAGAATAAGAAGCTAGTTGTCAATTAGCAACAGAATACGTTAAGAACATCAGCTCTTCTCAATTATGTGTTGATTATGCATAATGTATGTATCTAATCTAATCATACAACACATTCTGAGTATTATAAAACAAATATCTGTTGCCATGGCACACAGTCTTGAGGTTTTATCAAAAGGATCCAGCCTCTTGCTTCATTTTGATATTCAAGGCCCAAGCACATAAGAGCAAATGCAGTTTTAATTACGCAGTGTATTTTTTGTCAGTTAAGGCTCATTTTATCACATCATATATAAAAAATAAATAAAACAACCACCGCTCTGGACCATGGGTTAACTGTGGACAGGGATTAGCTGCTTTCCTGAGTGCTTTCCTAGCCACACTTCCTGAAGATGAAGTGAATATGGAACACCCTGGCTGTTGAAATGTTCCTTGTGTGAGTTGGAAGTGAACTAAATTTAAATGAAAGAGTTGAGGCACGTGGCAAAGAGGAAAAATGGCAAGTTTAAACCAAAAAGTTGTCATGGATACAAAGTTGTAGGTCTGCTGGAAGAAAACATACTGTAGATGCTGCACTGAGGTTAAAATGGTAAAAACAGATCAAGGATAGGGCTCATCTGAGACCTGGGTTTGATTCTGGCTCAAGTCATATGTATATATACAATGTCATGTCATTCCCCTGTCTCCCACCCTGTTTCTTGTCTGTCTACACTGTCAAATAAAGGCAAAAAAAAGTTTGATTTGAATGTAACTTTCTCATTTTAGCCCTTTTTGCTCTTCAGAGATGTATAATATAACTCAACATGTATCAGTTACTGGTCAAAATGTTGATATTGTCCACCCTAAATAAGTACCAACATTACCAGTTTGACTCCACCTTCAACCCCAGCTACAGTATAATCCAACATTACACAGCCCTGTCCCGCAGCGTCAGCAACGGCCACTGCATTTGGCATTATTCTACACTGCAAGTTATTGGGGCTATTCAGGATTAAGTACTTTTCCCAAGGGCACCTTGTCGATTCAATTTAGGATTAAGAAGCGGAGTAAAAGAGACTTGTTAGGCGAAAGCGAGCCAGGATGCTGCACACCTCGCATACACCACCACCACCCCTCCCCCCTCTGACTATTAGCCCCTCTGCCACTTAATCGCCAAGCGCAGTATTGCACAGTGCGGCTCAGAGTGTATATCAGCACAGGCACTTTGTCAAAGTCACCCGCTGGTATGGCCCAGGCGTGCGCCGCAAATGGGACTAATTAGTAACGTACAAAGACAGAATCACGGCGCTCATCCTGCGACACTCAATCCTGGGCTGCTGTCGACAGAAGCTAGAGCCTCACCCCCTCGCCCCGAGTCTACTCTCTAAGATACATGGTATTGATAATATGCTAAAAACTAACAGCGCACTATGGGGTGTTGTTGTTTTGTTTTTTTTACTGCACCTGTGGAACGGAGGGCCTTTCAATAGATTAACTATCAGCACGCTAACCATAAAGCATGCTTAAATATACTGCTGCTGTAATTCTAGGCCACATTATGCAGCGCCTTTGCTTTAGTGTTCTACTTTGAGGCTCCCTCCATGTGGGACATTTTGTGGGAATTATACACAGTACGATTTCTGAATAGAGTTTTCAAGTGGAGTTATTGTGTGACGTAAGTGTTAAACTCAACTCAACTCTCTTTCAGAAAAAAAATAAATAATAATTGTTAGTCTTTTATTCAATCATTTAAAGGCTTCAGAAACTTTTATGAAAATGTCCTTTAAGTGAACTTTTTTACCCATTAAAAGCCCAACTTCAAACTGCACAAAGATGAAAGCAAATGTAGATACTTATTTTGTCCAAAGCAAAGGCAAGGTTTAATCAGTATATGACACACAAACTCAAGGCCCGGGGGCCAAATACGGCCCTTTGCTTTGTCTTATGTGGCCCTTCAGTACATTTATTAGGTGATATTTTTAGCCTTTGTGCCAAAATGATTTAATAGTAAGTTGTAAAGCCCTGTAGCGCTGAGCTTTACAGAGAAAATCAATTGTTTCTTGCACACTTTTACAAATAACACTCTTCTAATCTAATTTTTGGCACTAAGTTTTAACTGGATTTGAACAGGTTTTAGATGGATTTGAACAGGTTTTATTTGAAAAATCTGCTCAAATCTGATTAAAACCTGTTCAAATCCATCTAAAACCTGTTCAAATCCAACTAGAACCTGTTCAAATCTATCTAAAACATGTTCAAATCTGACTAGAACCTGTTCAAATCTATCTAAAACATGTTAAAATCTGACTAAAACCTGTTCAAATCCATCTAAAACCTGTTCAAATCTAACTAAAACCTGTTCAAATCCATCTAAAATATGTTAAATCCAACTAAAACCTTCTCAAATCCATCTAAAACCTGTTCAAACCTGTTCTACTTTGATTAGCTTAATTTCCCCATACTGCATTTTCCAGCGCAAGTCTAGATCTTGACATATAGATTATTATTATTAACATAGAATTTTAACATTTACCAATAACAATGACAAATGTTGGTTTATAGTGACAAATAAGTCCCATGAGGTCTGACTTTTACGTAAGAACTTAAGAATTTTTCTGGTTTTTGAACTTTACAGAAAGGGACAAATAATATCATCTAAAAAGTCTCAGGTTTAAATGAAGCAAAAACTGAAAGAGTAGCAATTACGAGCTAAAATAAAATTTGTTTGGTGCAAGCAATACCCTGACTGTGGGTTTTTTGAGGCGTTGCTGCCACGAAGTTAACGCCATGTGAAATGAGGTTGAGCTCATGCCCACACGTCTAGAATGTCTGTTTAGAAAAGGCTATTGAGGATTGCTAAGAACACTGGCTTTGTGCATTTGTTTTGGTCGAAACTAATAACCCGGCAGAGAGCCTTTGCAAAGGGCAAGTACTTTAGGTGAATAAACCTGGAGGTGACTGGATTAACCTATTTTTTTGTGTGTAATTAGAAACGTTAAGACGGTAGCTCCATCGTCGAGATTTGAACCTTTGAAAATACTGTTCCACTTTGAAGTAAGCGTACATTAAGGATCATAAATTCATGCTTTTTTTTTTTTTATTCACCGCCTTATACATGGACGACATTTTAAATGAATAAGTAAGTGAGTAAGGCAAAAACGTACTGAAGAATTCTGATTTATAAAGCATCATGTTGTAAAAAAAAAAAAAATCAGAGGTGTTTTGCAAGTCACAAGTAAGTCTCAAGTCTTTGTCCTCGAGTCACAAGTCAAGGGTCACAATTTCAAGTCGTACACTTCGAGCTTTTAAGTCCTTTCGAGTCTTTAACACTAATATTATGGTCAAATTAAATGGCTGATGTAAGCTTTTAAATCTGTACTTTTTTTTTTTTAAATCTTGTATTTCTTGGTAAAAAAAAAAAAAAAAAAAGATTGTCATAATGATTTTTTCCATGCTTTGGTGATCAGTGATTTACAGTGTGTGGGTTGCTTTTTAGCCTTTGTGCCCAAATGATTTAATAGTAAGTTGTAAAGCCCTGTAGCGCTGAGCTTTACAGAGAAAATGAATTGTTTCTTGCACACTTTTCAAATAACATTCTTCTAATCGTTGTGGGAGAAGCAACAAGTCTTTTCAGGGCTCAAGTTCAAGTAAAGTCTCAAGTCAGTGGTGTTAAAGTCCAAAATGAGTTGCAAGTCTTTTTACTAGGGCTGGTAAAATTGGAGAGTTAACTTTTTGCGTAGATTTTTTCAGTTCAAATTAACGCAATGGTTTCCGTTTTTTGTGGCTAATGTGGCTGCACACTCGAGCTAGAGATAAACACTGCTAAATAGACAGTTCTGCTTTAAGAGAGTGCCGGATGGTTCCTTGGAAAAGAGTAAAATAATATGTGTGATTTGTAGATTTAAATATTCTGTAAGGTTCTAAATCACACAAGTTGACACATATTGTCACTTTAAATAGTCAAAGTTCTGAACCACAAAGTGAATGTATTTTTAAAGGTTTCTCATTCAAGTTATTTTTGCATTCATAGACTGGGCTGTCATGTGACATCAATGACTCAGTTTTGAAGTCTGAACCATCCAAAATTAATACTTTTCTATGTGAAACTTTACAAAAGCTAAAGTATGACAAAGTGAAATGATTCAAAATAAAGTTAATTACCTTCTGTTAAATTAAAGATTCAGTGTGTTTATTTAAAGTTGACAAGTTGTGCGATTAATTACAGGCAGATTTGCATTTTTTGTGTTTTTTTTTTTGTTTCACATCTCTACTTTTTACATTTTCTCAAGTCAAGTCAGAAGGCATCAATTTGCAACTCAAGTCCACACCTAAAAATTCCTTTAGACCTTTACTAAATATTAAACATTGATGAATGAAGTGTGCATGAACTCAAGCCAGAAATACAAGAACTTCTCTGGTTCAAAATCACTGTCTCACGTGATCATTTCTGGCACCAAAACAGACTCATGTAGCTATAATTAAGGATACCGATGTGTATTTGTAGCTTTATAAACGAGTTAATCCTTGTAAAGTCAGACAAAGTAACACGTCTCAACTGTTTCAAACATAACAATCTATAAGAACCGCCACTATGACTCTCCAGAGACGCAACAATGAGCTCTTTACATTAACAGTTCAATAAAAACGCCGTCGACTGCCGCGTAAAGATCTATTGTGCTGTTAAAAGGCCGTTTCTCGGAGCGTACGGGGCGTAGCGCGTGATGCAACCGAAATGAACTCTGATTAGCAGAACAATCTACTGGAGGAGGAAGCTGGCCACTTTCAGTCAGCAATCATAACCCATTAGAGCTTTTCAAATATCAACCTTGGGGATTTAAAGAAGCCACTTAGCTTAATGAAAAGCACGTCACCAGCCCAGACGGGAACAAAAATAAATAAAAAAAAAGAATGTAGGAGCGCTGAAGGAAAAAGATGTGATTGTAATAAGAGGCTTTATGGGGCACACTGCTGTTTAAACATCACTTAAGGAAATGTCTGCTCCCGCTCTAATTGTTATTGGTGTCGTGAAAGCCGGGGCAAGGCTCATCGACGGGTTCAAGCGTTCAAACTTTGTTAAAGATCATTGAGCAGCCAGAGGCGAGCGGTCAAATCCCCGTCACAGTTTCGACTGAAGATTAATGGAAGCCTTCCTTCACAAAGCTATTCGCAACCACTACTTTTTAGACTCTATAAATCATAAAAGGGCAAACGCTTTTTTTATGTTGTATTTTTTTTCCTCTTCAAATCTAAACTTACATAAAAATAATTGCAAAGGTTACGGTGCTACCTGCTGAGATGTGATGATAGAACATCCCAGTTTCCCTTGAAAGCAGCCGAGCGTTTTTAGTACGAGCATATTTTCTTATTTCCCCAGGGAGCCGCTCTGTGAAAGGTAACTAAATCAACATGAAGCTAACCGAGTGAACATTTCTCTCAATTACGGCTGTGACTTCTTTTTTTCTGGGAAGCAATAAGGTATGGAGGTACAGATTTCCCGCCGATGACAAACCGCACTCACAAAAAAAAACCAGGCTTGTGCGGTGGCTTTGAAGATCACAATACCTTCCAACAGCAAAGCATGTCTTTCTTAGCTGCAAAAAGTGAGTGACCTTGCACTGATTACGTCTCAGAATGTGTCGAAAACATAGTATGACCTTTTGTACATGGCGACAATGGGGCAATGTTAGAATAATTGTGATATCAGTGGAGCTTGATGGAAAAAAGGTCGAATTATGCATCTATTCACTTCACCGTCGGGCTAACCACGCTCACAAAATTGTCTGAAATGAAACAATGACCGGCAAATCAGCTCTCTTTTGCTCCCACATAGCACTAATTATTGTCTATTACACAAAATCTCTCTGAAAATAATAGTAATATCATGAATTTGTAAAGTGCCTTTCAGGACACCAAGGCCAGTAATATCCACACGGAATAAAAATAAGAGGGAGGTTTTAGGAGGGTCTGTAGTTTCTGAGGGGCAAGGGCACTTTTCCAGGATGTGACTGTAACTTCTTCCCATGTTTGACAAATACACAGCAGTGAGATTATCTACACAAAACACATTTGGGAGACTAGTTGTCGTATAGCATCAAATAAAAGGAATAAAAGGCAAGGCTTATAAGTTTTGCTGTGATTGTAAAGTTGGGAGTGACCTGTTTAAAAGTGCTTCTTATTGCCGACCGACCAGAAATGTCTTCAGAAGTAATACGCCTATCGTGCCTAGTGCAAAATTGTATTCCGTGCCACTTTAGTCAATGAGGGAATTTACACTGGACATATGAAGAGAAATCATACACTCACTGAATATTTAAAATAAGCTGTATGTTTAAATAAAGGAGCTCATTGTGTATTTGATTATAGAAAAATAAAGTAAAAGCTGCACACTTACTCCAAAGACTATTGGAGTAATAGCTGGAGTATAATATATAATGTCACTCCCATATTGTGTTCACCAAGTGGTTAACCAATCAAGTGGCAACAGGGGCTAGATGTGTGACACACCAATAAAGACAAACCATGAGTCACAACTTAATAAAAAAAATAAAAAAAAAAAGAGATAATTCTGAAATATAAAGCATTAAATTATACAATATTAAAAATAGTATTTGCACATACGTAATGTTTTTAATCATTTTTAATTTTTTTGTTTTACTTTTAAATAACATAATATTAAAAAAATATATTTTTTAGAATAATATTGCACTCTATGTAATGGATATTCATTTGAATTTAATTATTTAAAAAAATTATACTCTTGATTTAAACTTTTTGGGAGAAAGGGTCTGGAGAGAAGAAATAAAGCTTTCTCTCATTAAGAGGAGAGAGTCCACATCTCGTTGGACATGTTCAGTTCCAATGTATTTTAGAGATGAGACAGGATGTTTGTTTGTTGTTTTTTATTTTTTTTATTTGATTATATCAGACTATTGCCCTGGCAAATATGCACAAAAACTCCCAAAGTCAGGAGGTGATTGGCTGCTCCAAAGTAGAGTTAAGTGTAAATGAATGCTATTGACAAGACAGTGCTGATGTAACACCTTCACTAACACTCTCTTTATTTAGTCAACTTTAGATTCAGTAATGTCACTCACCAAAAAGTAAGATCACTGATTGCATTAAGCATTGCCAAATATGGTTTTTTCCTATCAACATACAATATTTTTTCTCAATGACACAAGCATTTCCAGAGATAAAAATGCCAAAGCTCATTTGCTCAAACTGTACACATCACTGACTCAAAATGGACGCCGCAAAGTCCAGCCCTCAACTCTGAAGAAAGAATTGGATTGGACACCACTCTGCGTAGCAATCCAACTCTCCCCTCAACAAAAATCCCAAAATGAATGCAACTGTGGACAGAAAAGTATAAAACGTATTGTGACATTGCATTAATAAGACGCCGAGGCGAATGTGTGCCGTAATACTACAAAAGCAGTCCGACGTTATATCGCTGCGTGTCACAACTCCGCATTTCGGCTCTTCCCGCATCACGCTATAACCGCTATTGAATTTGGACTCCAACGTCGCATTTCCAAAGATCCAATCACCTTCTCTGTGGACGGAAGGATAGCCAAGTATAATCAGTTGCGGTCAGTCAGGGAGGGTCAGTCAGGGAGGGCCAGCCGAGAGCGAAGCAGTTGGCCGTGGCCCAAGATGGATCTGAGCGTGCATCAAAGACTGTGCAAGTGCATGTGCGTGTGTGACAGGTTAATAAAGCAGCCATTGTCCCGCTGAAAGAATACCAATGTGGGTTTTTATCTGCACTTTGAGGCCAGTTTTACGCCTAAAGCTTGGATAAGCAATTTCCCTAAACCACATTTTCAGCATATATTAACAGTTTTGGAGACGATTTATAGCACTGACTGTAATCACATTATGCACTGAGACAGACAGAATTATGATAGATTTCGTTCGCCGTAGTTGTCAGATATGAGCCTTATTACCGAGTTGTCTTGTCGCAAAAGTGTCGGGACCAAATTTAGACTTTAATTTGAGAAAATGCATTCAGCGTAGGGTTATGTGTGTAATAAGGGCAGAGAGATGTGCGAGCAATTTATCAAATGACTCTCCTTCCAAAATAAGTAGAAGTCAACAGACCATTATCGAGAAAATCTTTGACAGAGTTGGCTTCTGCAGTATTGCTAGGGTTTTATTTAAAGGATATGCGAGCTTAAGTACATTACTAATTGATTCAGAAGGAGGAAGGGAGTGAGGAATGTATAAGAACTATAATAATACATTGGACATAATGTGGACAAACTGGATAAAATGTCTGTCTTTTGCATAATGTATCAAATTAGCTTCTTTTTCCTAGCCATTTACTTGTTTCTTCGAAGTCTACTATCACATACTGTACATTCCCCTTTGACCCTAATTGAAAAATATAATCTACAGGACTATGAACTAAGATGCATGTTTCCATCTACTCAAAAGCATTTCATTTTTACACTCCTTCATCTGTTGAGAAGTACATGTCATTGTTTAGGAATAATTTGAGGAGTCACAAGGGATATATATTTCTTTTTGTCAATTGTAACTACGTTTCAATGGAGGGAACTATGGTTAGGTTCTGCATTTCCACCCGTGTTTTGCTTATTATTGCTTATTAGGTGGCACTAAGTTCATTCCTGCCCACTCCAGTGTCTGTTAATGAGAAAAAAGTAATTATTAATGATGTTACGTGTTACTTTTTTTGAATTAAGTTTCTAGATAAGCATGTTAGGATCACTGAATATGGTTCTAGTCTGCACTATTGATCTCTAGCATATTTAAAGGCTACACTAGCAGTAATTGTTAACTCTTTGTGTCACTCTGTATGGTTACAGTTGTAACCTGAGTTCTCTGAGAACTCAAATATAATGCATTTGTGTTGAATATTGTTTGTGGCACACTCTCTTTTCAGTTTTGTTTCCACAGACCACACACACACACTCAAACATCCACAATCACCTACACTCATATAATGTACCTGAGTGAGAAAGTATTAAATGTTCTCAAGAGGACTGTCCCTATGGCCGCTCCAGCCAATGTAAATCATTAATGTGGTACAATATGAGAGACTAGGGGATAACTTGAGCGTTAAGCTAAAGGGGATCCATGTAAATAAACAAATAATTATAGCTTATGTAAGCCATGGAGTCTGGTATGATAATAACAATCACATGATGCTATTTTCTCGATGAAATGTTACCTGTAAAAGCACAGAGGATCTTTACAAAAAGTGCATTAGAAAAGTCAGGCTCTGATTGCCTTTCTGACTGCACTGAGTGTCCCAAAATGACTCAGGTTTAACAGGTTCTACAAACAGACAGTCTCTCGAGAAGGAATCAAGGACACATTTTCTTCTTAGCAATACATCCTTATTGTGTTCACAGTAAAATTAGGCATTGAAATAACCTGTAAAGCTCAGATATTTGTTTTTTGTATATTTGTATTTAGGATGTCCAGACTCTTTACTGTCAGCGCCAGGCTTTGGACAGATCCTCTGGAGGATGCAAAACTGAACCAAAGTCCTTTTAGGTGTAGTTTAGGTGAAGTAAAAAGGCTAAGGATGTACGTTTTTATTTTAGAGTTTAAAATCCATGCCATATTTACAACAAGCTTCTGTCATACTCCTTCACTAGTTGTTGATCTCCATATTTTTTTTTTTTTTTTTTTGTCCCTGTATTAGTTTTTTGTGAGAAGTATGCTCAGTAACAAAATAAAACGTCATTACACTTTGCCCTGGTAGCATTTATAAATAAGCATTAATAAATTAATACTTTGTTCTCTGTTACATATTCAACATTTTTTCCAGCTACATTAAATTAAACCAGCCTCTTTTGACAGTTTATTACCTTCACAGTAAATTCAGGTGGTGTCTTTTAAATACAAACACCATTAGAGGTTCCATTACCTCAGATACAGAGAACTGACACTGATATCAGGATGATCCTTGTAGTTTTGTAGTAATTCTTGTACGTGCTTCAAATCCTCACACCTCTAAAATGTTCATATACCATCTTTTCTTCGGGAGATATAGCACTGCATCACATATCCGATCTTAATGCATGCTATTTTCTCTTTCCAGAACTAGCTCTACCACTTTGAAATGACACATACTCCGCGCGGAGCCGAGTGAACCTCCGATGTGCACTCATTTGCAAATGTCAAACGTACGCAAACAGAACATGCCTGGTGATCTGTGCTAACACATTTAACAGCGAGTAAATAAATGTCACTACCATTTACTCACGTTTGATCAGGCATTCGGTTTAAAATCTGTAAGATACGGGCAATAATTCGAGTTAAGTGAGTAGTCCTTAAGTGGAGACACGCTGGATAATGCACCGAGCAAATCCCAGTCAAATCCTCTTCAAATCCCAGTCACATATGGCATTCTCGACCATTTTTTTATGGAAGGAACTGAAAAGCATAAAATCACAGCTCACTTTTTAAAAAAAAATCACAGCTTTCCGACATATTAATTACCCCCTTTTTCCCAAAATGTAGCTTTTAAGGAACCCCAAGAAGCGTTCACTTTGAATCAAAGCGTTGCAGCCTCCCAGGAGTCCCCACGGAACCGCCAGAGCTTCCAGTATAACCATGAGCAACTTCTTTATTCCTCATTCCGAGCGTATGAAACATGTAAATGCTTGCCTCCACCCCAAAAAAATATCAAAACACGGAAATATGCGCTAATGAAAGATACAGCGGGAGGCTTCATTAGGCGGAGGTCTCCTGAAAGTGGAAAACAACATGAAAACTCTAATAGAGGGAGTTGAATGTGGTGAAATTTGGATGATTCTAACAAGAAAAAGCCTTCTTACTGCAACTGTGATATGCATTTGTTTTCCTAGTGCGCTTCATTTTCTTTATTGAATGTTTGCACAGATCCTTCAGGTGGCCATGTTTGTTTGTTTTGTTTTTTTTGTTTTTTTGCAATTTCTTCCCACAAAAGCCTGCAATGCGGTGGCTCTCTCCATTTCATGAATCAGAAGTGCGTTTCCCCAAACTCCCAGCGTGTATGTGTGCGTGCCGGATGATATTAGTATATTATGGGATGGCCGCTTGTGTTCCCCTGCGAGAGTGCTTGGCGTGAAGTGTCCGAGTCGCGGCGGGGCAGTGGCTAATGAGCCGGCGACGGAGACGTAGCGAAAAAGTGCGAGATCAAACGCCCCGAGACTCCAAAAAACTGTCTGCCGTCTCATCTGAGGCTGACTCCAGCACTTTCTCACAGAATTATACTCCACGATACGATTTATTTAGAACTCCAAGAAACATTCTGTGAGTTTTAATTGTCACTTATCACCTTTCACAATCCAAATCAATAATAATGGTATTTTGTACAACATCAAACAATGCCTCTCAACTTTTTTTTTTTTTTTTTTTCCCAAAGGCCGCACAAAGTAAAAGTAAGAATTTGACCATTGCATTAATAAAACCTGAAATTGTCATCCTGTCTTGAGACTCGATGGCAATTAGAGTCTTCCATAAACTTTTCAAATGGACCGAAACAACACTGTAAAGATTTGACCTTAAGTTACTTTTAATGAACTAGAAATAGGAGAGCTCATCCATTTTTTATTTTTTATATTATATACTTTCTTATACCATTAGTCATTTCTGTCTTTCTTGGCCCTGACCTACACTTTAAAGGGACTGTGGCAGCAAAGGCGGTGGGGTAAAGTTGTCCAGTCTAAGCTCGGACTTATATAACATAGTAGGTGTGCATTTAATTGTCACATTTTTCACATTATAGCTACACAATTCATCACCAATTTATACATCAATAACTGCAATATTTGTCTTGCAACTTATTCTTGAATTGCAGTAATATTAGTCAATCACTCTTTGCATGTGAACAAAGGCTGAAGAGAGTTTTAAATCCAACAGTAGTGTGAAAAAGTAAAGTTAGTGGGACCAGTGAAACTAATGGAAGGTTGTCCTTTAACTACATTGTCCATTTAACTACAACATACATTGTTTTTTTCTTAATTTTTAATTAATAATGTCATGGTAGATAAACAACAATCCCAAAGTTGAACAGCACACATTTTTACATCTACGTAGCACTCCTGCATCTTACTGTTTGACTGTGGAATGGACGACAGGATATTCATTGAATATTTTTTATCTAATAATACTATTCTATGCCTGGTTAGTGTCTTGTGTTGTTGAATTTTTGCAACTAAAGAAACAAGCTATTTCTTCCAATACTTTAAGTTTAACCTTCATGAAGCTTTAATTGAGATGCTAAAAGGTTTGTGCTCTAATAGGGCTGTGTAACGGATATTTAGGGCTATTATAATACTATGGTAATAAGCATTTAACTACGCGCAGAAGAAATGTTTTTTTTATGGAGCCTTGAGGGTGTGAATGAAGAGACGGACCAAAATGCTTTAAATGTAAATAATAATATAATGAATTTTAAATTAGGACAAGGAAATTGGAAAACACAAAATAAATAGTAAATAAACAACAATTATTATTTCAAACAATTATTTTTAGAGCACCTGTTATGTATTTCAAATAAATCACAAAAACTTTTCAGAGCACTTGTTATGCACTTCAGATAATTCACAAAAACTTTTCAGAGCACTTGTTATGCAGATCCAAGTTCAGTTCATATGACAATTTGCCTGGTCAGATGCGAGATGCAACTGTGCTCAGTCCCAGGACTGCTTATGGCATTGTGGGACAAGGGAGGGGGGGGGGGTCAATCATACCTGGATATGACACGGATCAACTGGCCTTAGTATGGACGCCCCTTAGTGCTTTCTTGTTGTTAATTGTTAATAAACATTTCATTAAAATCCAATTTCAGTATACAGATAAATTTTTATTATTCTCATAGGTCTATGTCTTTTTATGGTGGCAGATTATGTCATAGCTTTCATACAGCAACAAAAGTGGCTTAAAACTGTTCTTTCAAAACTTCAGACTGATTTTAACCAACTGGAGTTCCACTAAATGTTTGGTTTGTTCCAGTCTAAACTGTTCTCTAAGACATTTTTCTGATGATGCATTTTCCCAAAGCCTTCCTTTTTTCTTCTCAGTCCCTTGATCATGTTTGTGACTTGTCATCATTGTTCTATTTTCACCATATATACAGTACATCATTTTTTTAAAATTTTATTTTATTTTTTTTACATTTTTGGACTTTGTATCTTAAAACAAACTTGTTCAACATGTCATTGTTGCTAATTTAAAACTTGAAATCTCCCAGCCTATTGTTCTAAAGGGGCGTATTGTCAAACTGCACCTGAACATATCAATCACAGACGGATTTCTCTCTCAAACATGATTAATCTGCCGTCTCTAAATGTAGCTGATGGATGAGCCGAGCTAAAACCGGCATCAGAAAGCCTGAATGTGAACAGTTTGTCGAAAAACGTGCAGCCATCATGTCTGCGACCATTTGGGAACATACCAGTCTTGGGCTCCACAGAGAAGTACGGCTGTCCGTGGATGATGCTGTACACCACCCTGGCACTGTTCCCGTACGTGGGGTCATCTGCATCTGTGGCTGCCACTTGCACCACCATGGTTCCTGCGGGGAGACAGCCCTTCATTAGTTTCCAAGACAACGTGCGGCAGCCAAGTCAAACAGAGCTAAATGTGGAAGGAGTTGTCATATCAACAGAGCAGTGTGACCGATTCAACATGAAAGACGAGGGAAAAGAGGGAGAAAGTCACTTTGGAATAATCACATTAGCTAATACACTGTCTGTCTCGGGTGTCTTGTTTTGCTTTTGACTTGAAATGCTGCAAAAATAATACATTTCCTCGACAATGTAATGTTTTTGCTAAGTGTAACGCCAAGCTTTTTTTTTTTAAGACGTCGCCATTGTTTCCATTTGCCCCCCACTGATCACTTTGCGGCATCTTTTCCGCTAACGTCAATCTGTTGATTCCTGTTCAGCGGGGAAATGGCTTCTGCATCCCATCTGTGCATGCAAAGAGGCACTCCACCCCCACCCTCCAGCGACAAAAAAAAAAAGACAAAGTATGTCACATCGTAATGAACCCAAAAGTGCTTTTTGAAGCAGAGTGAGAAAGGTTGGACTTGTCCTGCAGCGATGTCAGAAGAGGACACCGCGTTTTGGTTCACAGCTAATTAGCGCTCGGCGATGAACATTAAATACCTTTGTGGTTCAAGTTTAAGTAAAAAGAAGAAGCGCAATCGTAGCTCATTTTTCCAACTTCCTTTTAATATGACTGTGTTGGCATGCACAGATGGTGAGCCGTTCGGTTACTGATTTAGAGATGTTCTGCAAAGGGAAGAAGGAAGTGGTGACTATGTGTAACGTCTAATGCTGCAGTCGTGAAGCCAGAACATCTTGCAGCTTGTTTACAAGGTTTGTTTTTTTTCACATTTTGGAGCTGTACATATTTTACTTTAATGAAATAGCTGCTTTAATAAAATGCATTACAAACAGACAAAACTTGCTGCTTTATACTGCAGATGATATAGGTACTAAAGGCATACTATAAAATGCAAGTTTTAACAATGTCTTTGATGAATGTTTTTTATTAATCCTTATTTACCTAGATATATAACCTCTGATATTTGAATGCCACTGTTGGAATAGTACTAGTTGGATCCAATACCAAAATATAAGAAATGCATCCTTTAAACTAATTTCCTCTGGTTTTACTTATAACTGTTTTGTTGTTGTCGCGATTTGGAGTTGACTTCCTGTTCAGGCTCTTATTATTGTACACCACTTGCTGTGAACTCTTTTTTCCTTGCCTCAACTTCACACTACTCATTAGAAACCTGATTGTTTTTACTACTTAACAGTGTTCTATATAAACAGCTCTGCCCTTCTATTCAGAGCCAGGTAGAAAGTTGCCTTGAGTAAGTTGTGCCAGCCTTTTGAACCTTTTCCTGGACCTGAACCTGGACCTTTTGTTGTCAAACCCATCTTATGCCTGCCCTAATGGATTTGTAAGTCTCTTGACCTGCTTTTCTGGTTCACTGACTTTAGATTGTTTTTGATTTCTGCCTTTTGGACAGTCCGTACCTCCTGGAAACCTGCTAACCGATAAGTGACCGGTGACCTAAATAAGATTATATTTGCTCTATTTGGAGCAGCTCTTTGGAAAAGGACTACAAATCAACAATCCCCCTCTATTATTTAAGATAATTCTCTGCAGTTGTCTAAACTAGCTTTTCTACAGTTCCTCCACCAGTTCGTCTGCCTTTACCTTTTGATTCCCACAGTCACCTCTTTAAGTTTCAGTTTGGGTCTTCAGTCGTGCTTTTGGACCCTAACTCTGTACCAATTTGACAGTTCTACCATAATTTCATTTCAGGCCCGGATTGGCCAAATATTGTGATCTAAAAAGTGTGAATATGTGAACTATACAACACGGATATTGCGCTAACAATGGGCTCCTCGGAAATTAAACTTATTTTCTACTTATTTTAATTCTTGATAACATGTAAAAAAAAAAATCTAAAATATATCTAAATTATGTTGAAATAAACTGGTGCCTCCAAAATGTGTTTTATGTGTTTTATCACATTGTACCACACACTTCTATACTACTTCTAATACACGGTCCGTGACCATTGATAACATCCCGATATGATTCACCAGACATTAATTTCCTACAAATTATGATATATGTGAAAATGTAGTCATTTGACAAAAAATTATTTTGTGCATTAATTATTTGCACTGTAGCATCACTTCAATGTAATCTGTCTTAAAATGAATGTCTACCACATACATTTGCTCACAAGACTCCCTTATGTCTATAGCCACAAGAATCCTTCTCTAGAAAATATTTTTTTTAACAATTATCATGATATCTTTGTCACAATAATGTATCATACATTAAAAACAGTCCAATAACAATGCATTTGATATATTGTCCCACCTCTAACTTAAAACATACACGGTAAATAATATCAGAACAGTAAATCTAGCCTTAGAACAGTTGAGCCGAGCCATATTTTCTCATTTATGTATAAAGACATTTCAAAATCCAAGTGTTAATATCTAGGGGAAATAGTCAGCCATAAGAAGAATGCTATTTCTGTGAGAATTGAGCAATCATTCCTTCTTATAACTGTCCAAAAAAGCCTTTGAGAAACAAAGATTTGTTAGCCTTTGCTGTACAGTATATTTTACCAATGTTTGACTTGATCTTAAATATATAGAGGCTTGAAATGCCAGCAGTGCCACTTTCCACTATAAATGTGCCCGTTGTGTTTACTGTAACACACTGTGAGAGCACTATTAGTCATCGGAATAAGGCCTTCGTGTAAGAGAAGAACTGCCATTACCCAGAGTTTTGCTGCAGATAAAGCTCCAAATCCAACAGAACTGTCCCCAAAGCCCAAAAAGAAAATACAAATCTGTTTTCAAACTCAACTCTGGACCATTCTGACAAAGTGACAAGCATTGTTCCTGCGCTCTAAGTGTTTTTCTCTCCCACTCTTCCTCCGAGGCACCAAATAACACATCTGACACCACGTTATGCATTTTCGTTGAAATCTATACCGAGCAAAAGCGGAGACCCGAGCCGACAGCCGTGACTGAGAAGGTAAGGTACACGGCGTCTCAAGATTTCATGTAATCAGTGCTAATCAATTCCAATAGGTCGTTCATTATGACATAAATGAGTCTGGATTTTTTCATGAAAGCAATTTAGGGGAAAATAGTTGATATACAAACGATAATAGAAAGAAAAATCCATTTAATTGTATGGGTAATTGGAACAAACAACCATAATGGCTCCGGCAGTTTTGTGCAGTTAGTCCGAAATCCATTAGTAATGTTTTTATCCTGTCCAAATAAATATAATTTTCCGTCTTAGGTCATTTTGATACCAAAGAAAAACACTAACTCCCGGAGATATACAATCCCAAATGGTCTGTGATAGAACCTTGCTCTTTTTTTACCTGAAAGAGTAACATTTTGCCACATTTTGAAGTTTACCTAATTCATCCATAAAATACAATTAGTTTTCTGAGATTAAAAAGCATGACAATAATAGTAGTATATGAATTTTTCTTGCATTTGAGTAAATCATCCAGTAGCATAAGATAAAATGGATCATATATGGAAAAATAAGACGCCATTAATGATCAAAGATTTTAAATGATGAGAATGTTGATGACATAATGTGAAACTTTGGTCAAAAACATGCTCATTGAGTCAATGGTGGTAGAACATCCTACTGGAAAGTGTCTGCTTACTCCGAGAAACAACACAAAAAAGACAAACATAAATGGAGAAAAGAGAAACACAGTGAATTTATGCAACATATAACAAGGCAGAGATAATTGTGGGATCACATCAACCTGACACTGAACTCAGAGCTAAAAGTTTAAGGCAAGCTGTAATTCGGTTTGATGTCATGTATTAGTGATCCTTACATAGACATGGATGGGCCATTCATTTCTTTGTGGAAATGAAATATGAAGAATGAAGATATGTGCCCCTCTTTGCTAATGTTCAGTGCATGTCCAGTAATCCTGTGATTGTCTGATGTTTGAAAAATAAAAAATAAAAATGTAGTTTGGAGGCATGGCATTAAGAGAACGTGACAAAGATTTAAAATAGCATGTTTTATTACATTTTTTTTTTTTTTTTTTTTTTACGATTGTCTTGTTTTTATTTTAGTAGAGACACATGACAATTTTTTTACCATTATTTTGAGAAAATCTGTGAAATAAAAATTCATTTTATGGTATGTTTAGACTCAAATAATTATTTTTCCTGTAAAATGACATTGCTACAGGTTCTGTTAAGGTAAGTTGATTTTATGTAATAGATAGATAAGATAGATAAGATAGATAGATAAGATAGATAGAAAGATAAGATAGATAAGATAGATGAGAAAGATATATAAGATAGAAAGATAAGATAGAGATATATTGATCTTGACTTTACTTATAAGAGTTGAAGTTTTAGAAGCTTTTACCTTAGACCTAAATAAATGTAGCTGAAAAACAGTACAATTAAAAATTATGAAACGCTTTGAAAAAGACAAAATAAAAAATACTAAAAAAAAAATCAAAACAATACAACACAAAAAGAAGCTACAAACAGCTTGTAACTAAACGGCAAAGGAAAAGAAAAAAGACTGTATGAGAAGTCTCTAAAACACATGAAAAATAATGCTCAAACATAAAAATATCACTGGTCCTTGACATAATTCTTATTTACTGGTCTGGCTCTTCATCTGTTTGAGTTTAGACGTTCGTCACAGCCGCTCTTAAAGCTGACGCCTGCAGTCGCCTCAGCGCTGGTGAAATCATCAACAAAAAACATTGTTGAAGTAACCTTGAAATATAAAACACAATATTTAGCCACAGCCTTTTTCCAATTGATCAAAAAAAAGCGGCTGCTGGAATATTTCATTTTAATGGCCGGTTGTGCGGTGCGCGCCTACACTGTCGCTTCGTCTGACACAAAGTGGCGTCTTACAAGTTGGCGATATTTTACTCGGGAGGCAAACATCCTAATAAAAAGCCCACTTTCTAACATGAGATGTATTTTACAGGCTCTTTACAGAATGAAGTGATCATGGAAATTGAAGATTAGAGTCGTCTGTTGGGGCCGTAAAAGCAGAATTAACAGGCTCTGGCCCTGGATGTGGACAATATAATGGAGAAGAGAGAGGAGCGTGGTGGAGATGGAGGAAGTTATCGCTGAGCCTGTGGTGGAAGGACACCCGGATTATATCATTACCTTTTAGTCATGACACGTTATATGACAGTAGTTTAAAGCTCCAAGGTCAAAAGACGACTGAATGAAAGAGGACTCAGGCCACGTCTAAATCTCCATTATACTTTAATAGTTAAAATCACTTCCTGCTTGACTCCATCGTCAAAGCTGTAAATTAGCATTTAGTATGAGCCGACAAGTTGATTTTACCTCTGCCCTTTTTCTGCCAAATCAAGTCAAAGTGCTTTTACATAAAAATGACTCAAATAGAATTATAAGTAGTCGTCTATTACTTGTTTGATAACCGTGTCATTAGTGAGACACTTTTCATTTCTTGGAAGTGTGAACAACTAGTCTTTGGTGAAAGTGGATTGCAATTCCGCGCCTCTTATTCCTCATTCTAAGAGTCTATTTGAACAGTTATGGTAGCCCTGTAGGGACATGCTGTTGTCCAGGAACAATGGGAATAGGTCCGATGGTGATTTCACTTTGAATATGTTGAAATAAAATCTATGTAGTTAAAAAGAAACGGCGTCATGCAGGGAAAGATGGTTCTTCCTCTCCAGCAGTACTTAGTTTTTCAAGAACAGGAAGTTCACTTTGCTTCTACAGGCCTTTAAAGGTTGTGTGTGTGTTTGTTTGTTTTTTTCCCCCCAAATACAAACAAATGCAAAGAGTGTTATTCTGATGTACTCATACAGTAACAAAAACATGTTGATGTGATCCATTTGTCTATATTAAGTCACTGGACATTTTATTATGAAACTTTGCAATTAAAAGTAATAATAATTAAAAAATCCAAAACAAAACTTTGACCAAAGTATCATTAATAGGAAATGAAATTAAAAAATGACCAAATATGATTCAAAATTATACTGAAACAGACCACGAGACTGGGTCACAAATGTTTTGGTCTTTTGAAATACGATATGATAATTAGGAAAATTAGCGTAATTAGGATAATAGCCTTAGATGTGTTGCTGATGTTGTATTGTCCTGTGTGAATAATAGAAATGATCAGTGCTGTGATTAATTTGATTGGTAGGCACAGTCATGCGACACAAGACTTTGCAGGAGTCAATGTAAAGATCTATTCAACTCTGTGCATACAATATAGGTATATACTGAAAGAGGAAGTAAACTGCCCCATACAATTTAATGCCACCATTACTTCTGGCTTTGATGTCATTTAAAGACATAAGCGGGATCACTGGAGCTACAAAAACAAAAGGGAACAAAAGGGGTCCAAATATCTGTTAAAAACCTTTATAGCTTCCTTTAAAAGAGATAAGAATAATTAAACAATATGTGCTAAAAGATATTGCTTATAGAATTAAACGCCTCGAATATAAATGGTAACCGTAATAGTAGTGTTTGAGAATTCCACTGCTACAAGTACAACTTCTTCCTCTAATAATAAACATCCCACACATAACAATATTGTCAGAATAAGAGGAAATTCCTGCCTGTCACAGACACTGAGTCGTGAATGGATTCTTTCTGCTCCACCAGGCTGTCATCTGCTTCTCAATTTGCCTCGTCTGTGGCCCTTCAACATTTGTCCGTCTTCATCGCGGTGATGGATCAGATCCTCATATTTTTTATTTATTCCCAGCAGCTGGGTACAAAACAGGTTTCTTAATCAATTGTGCATCTTGGGTGAGAAACTGTCAGCTGCTAGTAATGAAAATAAATGCGGCATGCTTAATCTGAATGGGAGACAGGTATTCCTCAGCCGCTCGCATATACAAGCAGCATCCAACTGTCAAGAACAATATCCGTATCAGAATCACTCGCACAATGCAAATGGAACAGTGGCTTGTTTGGAGGAATGTGACCCCGGATCCAACTTATCACTTATTTGTTTTCATGGGACGGCCTATTATCTATGGATGTCATTTAAATGAAAGTGAGGATAGATGTCTAAAAGTGTAATAGGATGCATTGTGATTTGTTGCTTATGTATTGATGAGAATAAATAAGCGAGATTTACTGTGCTGCGTAATTTAGCTTTAAGTGCTAATTTGTGATTCGAGGCCAGAGGGGTTTAATTTTGCAGGATATTTATTAAAACTGCATATTGTTTGGGGCTGGGCTAATATCAAGGTCATATCAATGCCACTAAGTCACACAGTGGAAAAAAGACTGTCACTTTAAGCAACTGAGAGGGCATGTATAGTTTCTGACACAGGATACAAGTGAATGCTAGTTTTCCTCAAAAAGACATACTATTTCATTACTTTTCTTTGCACACAGACCATTTGAAATCCTGCCAAACCAATCCTAACTGTTTATCTAATATAGGGCAGGTTTTACACAATGATTCATCCATTTCTTGATGCTGATGTGGTAGATCATGTGATGTAATATGTGTATATGTAGTAGACAATTTACTGCATACACTAGTACTGCCCAATCTTTGTATAAAAAAGAATTAGGATGGTAGGCCAGGTAAATATCTATCAAGAAATAATGTAAGCAGTCGTTAAAGGTAAAATAAAAAAAAAAAAAAGATGCATTTAGAAACACAAGACCACAATACATTTCTTCATTTTCCTAGTTTTCTTTACCACAGCTGGTGTTGTGCATGACACTGCAGCTTTGTATTATGGGTTCTGCTGAAATTGGCCTAAAAAGACACAGAAATCATCAAAGTTCTGGGTCTCCTGAAAAGCAGCGGGGCTATAAAAAAACCCAAAAAAACCAAAAAACTATAGCTCCCTATGCCTTTAAGCCCCTCCTTCAAATCCTAGTCTGCTCTGATTGGTCAAATGGCGTCAAATTCTCAAATTGGGCATCGCATCTTTCTTAGGCCGCTGTCACACTGTGAAATCTTCAGTTGTTGACACACAACAGCAGCAAAAAGTACAGGATGCGGCCACAATTAACATTTTAGGGTATAACAGCGGCTTAACACCTGTGTACACCAACAGAACTGCTAACAATACGAAAATAAAACATCTTTTTCCAAATGATATAAACTCCACTTGACTGACACAAGGTTGCCTAGAGCTGCCGGCCATAGACAACTCTCAAAGTTGTGCAGTAGGTAACACTTAAAAAGCCAATTATTAGGTGAAACCTTTTCAGAATCTTACAATATGTAATGGAGATGTTGAACGTTAAAAAAACAACAACATTCCTCTTCACATTTTCCATTCTCGTTACAATTTTTTATGTTGGAGCTGATCCTATGTTAGGCCTGCACTATGAAATATTAATACAGGGAATTCTGTAATGGAATAAATAAAACTCAACCCATATCTTATAGAGTTTGTGCAAAACAGATACTGTAAAAAATATTGCTTATAGAAGAAGGAAGTGAGAAAGCCATGCTGTGTTTTGTATTTTCTGGTGAATATTGCATGTTTGTTAACCATATAAAACCATTACAGCCAAACTCTGAGCTCTACTCTACTATTAACTGTTCTTTGTTGGAGAAAGCACTCTGCCTTTAACAACAAAATTCAATGATCATTAAGTTTTCATAGACTCTGCCCATTTTGCTCCAAACCAAACCCGAGCCCCCACAATCACAGCAGCACTTGTGGAATCTCATTGTGCCATACATCCACGAAAATCACAGTTAAAAGCAGTGTTTGCAGGGCTTTTATGAGTATTCAAAGCGCTTGCCGCTGATTACCTTGATTGTATTCAGACGCATTCACACCTGCTCCCCACTGTTCCAGATAAGCAGGGATTATTGCTGGGAGTTCAATTTATTTGCCTTTGCCAAGTGAAAAGGAATTACTTGAAATGAAAACAAGAAGCCTCATGTTTTGTGTCACGAATCAACAGTGTCTCTGAAGGTGGACGCTTTTTGGATGTGTTTTCTTTATATGATGATGTATATCGAGGTACAAAAAGATTTAGTTTTAACTTCAAAACGGTTGTAAGTGTAAGACTCTTTTGTCTTCCTTTTAAGTAAGTGGCAAAGCATTTTTTTTATAGAATATTTAATTTAGCATTTTAAATTTTTTAAGTAAATTTAAGTAAATTTGAAGCACATTTTTAAGGAAATTTTGTAAGGTTTTTTTTTTTTTTTTTTTTGAATGAGGGGCAATTTTAAGGAAATTTTGTAAGTTTTTTTTTTTTTTTTTGTGGGGCAAGGTCTCAGATTCAAAGTTTTAGCTGAATTTTGCAGAAGTCTGAGATGAAAAGAAATGTTTTTCAAGGAGTTGGGAAATGTTACACTGAGATACTGCTAAATGTATATGTGTACAGCTATTGCTATTATTTGATTTGAAAAATGTACACTATCTATTCCATTTTATGCTTGATTAAAAAAATTAATGGAGAATAAAGGTAAATCATTTATTTATTTGTGTTTTGTAGCATTGTGTACTGTTTCTGTGTTTGTAGCAATTTTTGTATTTTTGTTTTTCTTTTGATTGTTGTTATGTTGCTTTTAAATGTTTGTCTTTTGTATTATTTATTTATTTTTTTTAATGTTGCTTTTTGTTGCTTTCTTTTATTAATTTATATATATTTTTAATTAATAATTTTGCTACATTTGTTGCTGGTCTTTCAGTGTTTTTGATGTTACTTAATTACAAATTAACCCTGAGTTTCTCTGTGGAGCTGACAGTGTGTTTTTTACATGAAACAGGCGGCCAATCAAATGGACGTGAAGACTTAACACAAAAGTACACTTGAATCTTCTGCAAAATGAACAGCACCGCGACTGAATGAATGGCATATATGCATCAAGTAAAGACTAACAACCAGACAGAAAAGTGCCACTTAAATGTTAAATTAAATTCATTATTGCATCTATTAATCAGTGGAGGTCAACACAATGCTGGCAATTAAACCCACTGTGAGCCACTCAGTAGGTTATAGACGTGTTATTGCTCCCTCTAGTCAAAAAAGAGCTACGGTTTTTCATACTGATGCCTTTGGTTTTATTGTTCGCTTTTGTTGCATCTTACGCCACTTTAAGCCCCAATGATCTGAATAAGACACAAATACAACATTAATTCCAACCAAACATTAAGATATATAAAAGTAGAAACACAAAAATAAACTTATGTGACTAATCTTAGCTCAACTTTGCACGTTTTCGAATTGTGCCTTTTTAAAACAGTTCACTTCCCATTAATTGTATCTTTTTCTTCTTTTTTCATTGTTATCTTCTTTCTTTCCTTTAACCTATCATCAGTTAAATATTTAAAAAGGTTGTATTTGGCCCTCGAGCTCCAACATCTCTTCACCCCGAACCATTAGATGAACTGACTATGCGTTACTCGACTCGAGCTCTTGTGAATTACACAGAAACAATGACAGCAGCTGGAGACTGTCGTAAATTCAAGCGCAATGGCCTTGGGTTGACATTACAATGCAGATCCTTGTAATGGGCCCCTCAGACTGCTCTTTTGGCCCCTTCTCTCGGTGCCGCTGCAGAGTGCCAAGGATTGTCACCCCTCCAACTGTCCTCCAGCTCTCGTCTTTTATTTGACACCGCCGCCGTGATTAAGACAAAAGCCTTCGGAGATCCCCGGGCCACGAGGTCTCCTTGTGTACGGACGAGCCCTGCCTCTAATTACTTTAATTAATTAAATTCATGATTTCTTCTAAATTGAAGCCATTCATCAGCCGGCTCAGAGCGCTGAACATTAATGATTTAAAGGCATCTATAAAGGAATTATTGAGGACAAGAGGCGCTCGACCCTTCCTCGGCTCCCGCTGTTCTTTAACGCATTGACGATTCCTTTAAGCAGATATTTACAAAGTGAAGGCAGAGCATTATTCGAAGTTGTGATGAAGCCGGATAAATAGAGTAAGGGGTGACCCTGACCGCTGTTGCGTGGAAACATACCCCTCGGCGTTTTTGATGAACACAGTCGGCGTCTTATCAAGCCCTGGACATGAGACTTGACGCTCTAATCCAGCTCTCGCCTGAGCCCGAGCGCGGACCCCCCGTCGGCAGCGGGATGGGTAATCCTTCGGAGATCTCGTGGCTGTGTTGTAAGCAAAGCCCCCGTTGGAGCGACTCCCACATTCGACACCGTACGCCTGCTTCAGATTTAATTTTGACTTTGAAGGTGCAATGAAATCCTGGCTAATTTCCATCTGGATGGGATCAGACAATTGAGCTGGGAGGTGATTGTGGAACGGTGAATAACCTCTTGGGGCTTGTAAATAATGGCGTTACTGTGCAAATTCTTCAAAGTTGAACCCTTCTCCCTGCCTCCGGTAAACCTCAAGAGATTGATATTTATCACCTACACCACTTTAAGAGGTTTATTATTTTTAGCATAATTTTGTCGCTATATACAGTTTTTTTCAGATTTTTCTATCTTTAAAGCCCAAGTCATCCAAAAGTTAAACCGAAGCAATACCAACTCAGATATAAACCCTAGAACTAAACCGGGACCTGACCAAGAACGAATGCCAGACATTTAAGACAGATTTAGACAAAACCTGATGAAAACTAGTGCGAAGGACTAAGCCCGGAACTAAATTGATGCTGAACTAGGATTAAAGCAAGACCTTATTTATTCATTCATCTTCTACAACATACTCCTGTCGGGGGTCACGGAGGGCTGGATCCTATCCCAGAAGCTTTGACCTTGTGCATTTAGTGCCAGGCAAACCTTAGTCATCCAAGAAATAACCCAGTAGTAAACAAGAACTAAATGCAGGAGTACACAAGTGGGATTGTTGTTGCCAACTTTTGTGTACTCTAGGTGTACAGCTTTTATGATTTTTTTTTTTTAAATGCCACTTTTGCTTTTTCTAATCTTTGGGTCTATTTAGGAAAATATATTAAGTTCAATTTAACCCTGATACAACACAATAATAAAACTGAAGGCAGCATGTTCGACCAAAAAACTTGCATGGCTTACAAAATGAAGCTTATATGCTGTCTAAAATATTCTCACTTTTCATTTACCTCAATCTTTTCCCAACTACGACTTTAAACAGGTCTTGCATATGAATTAGAGCGCTATGAATATCTGATGACTGGGATATTATACCTGTAATGCCTAAGCTGCCATTATTTCTGGAACGAAATTCAATCTCGCCGAGCCATTAGGCCTGATTTCTGTTATGATACTATAAGTTCTGATAGGACAATGTAGCCGCATTCTCCTTTTATAAGACTGGAGGACATCATATTAGATTTTGTCGGCCAAAAAAAATCTCAGCAGCAGTAAAGATAGTGAGATTAGAAGAGGGCAACTTACACTAGTGGCTAAATAAAGCTCTGTGTTGCTTGTTTAATAAATCAAATGAGCAATTATGTAACTCTTTCCATCTTTTATTAGCCAGTTGGTTTTAAAAATAAACACTATTTATTTTAACCTTAACTTAATGCTAAAGCCACACTGTAAACTGTTGTTAGCCTGGCCAACAAAACAATTATTTTTTTTCTAATCCATACAAAAAGTTAATCTGGGAATTTGCAGGAGGCAGTACCAACGGACACAGAATTAACTGCCTCTGGACACAGTTAGTTAGATAGATGTACAACTGAGCCCCATTTTAGATTAGGTTATGGTTGGACAGGATTTAATTAAGTAATAGGGAACAATAGGTTTTAGTTGGATTTTGGATTTGAACAGGTTTCATATGGTCTTGAACACATTTGAATTGGATTTGAACAGGTTTTAGTTGGATTTCAACAGGTTTTATATGGACATAAACAGGTTTTTGTCGAATTTGAGCAGGTTTCACTTCGATTTGAACAGGTTTCAGTTGGATTTGAAGAGATTTTAGATGGATTCAAACGGGTTTAAACAGGTTTTTGATGGATTTGAACAGGTTTTGTATGGATTTGTCACAGTCGTCGGCCCTTGAAATGATTCTTATTTACTATTGTGCCCCAGAACACAATAGTTTTAAAGAAAAACATTTTAAAGGAAAAATACAGTGTTTTACTGTGAGATTGTCATTATCTTGGGTACTATAGTCTGTTCTACTGCAGTATTTGGTCTGATTGGCAGAGGATCCATGACTGTGGTCTATTGGGCAGAAGAATGCTGCTGGAGAAGTCATTCTGGGGCTGATAGCTAAAAAATTAAAAATTGTCGTTTCCCAAATTTACCCAAATGTATTTGTATAGTAAAACTATCTTTACCTTCCTTGTTGGTACACCTGACTATCGACCTCATTTGTGTCTTTATCCCATGAGTCACAGCTCACTTGTGATTAGACCACAGCTCCCAGCATGCCTGGCGGCGGCCTGGGGTCCCCCGGGAGGAGCTGAGTGGCAGCACTGCCACTGAAAAGTACCATAATGATCGCACAGAAATGCATTTGTCTGCATCACACAATTCTAGACACATATTTAGCGGAGCAGCTTCCTGTTACGCTGGCTAGCCTGAACTCCGTGGCCAATCTGGGGAAAAAAAAAATGCCCACAGCCTTCCAGCCTGATTCAGACCTTAAGTTGGTCTTTAAACACGCATCACTCATCAACAATTCAGAGCCTGCAGGCCTGCACTGGCATATGTGAAGTGATAAATATGTAAATGAAAGCACGCCATTACAATATAACCAGTCTGCTTGCTCAAAGTACCATGAAACCAAATATTGATGGGAATTTATGCTTAGCACTACAACTATTTTCATTTCAAAAGCAAAGTACGACCTAAAAACCACAAATAAACGTTGAAGGCTTTGGTCAAAATTAACATGCTTAAAGTGATAGCTCAGTATTATGTAAATGTGGTTCTATCAGAGACTTGGATTGATCGTTTATTCCAGTAGACTCACAGTTTGGGGAAACAGACAAGGAGCTATTTCACCAAAGCATGCACTGCAAAAAGTGGGGCCACAAAATGTTATTTTAAACACTCGCCATCACTGCACCATCACAAAATGGCTCTGTCAGTATTTACTACTGCTACACTGTTGAGCGTACGAAAGCCATGGATAGAAGAGATTTTGTGACTGACCCGAATTGTCCAAAAGTGTGCTGTCTGGGTCATGACTTACTGCAAGCAGCACAAGCAGTACAAATGTGAGATATTAATGAGAGAAGTGCATGATCAATCTATTTAAGAGCTCACCATCCACTATTCCAATCACATCCTACAGTTTTGTTCCACAATTTGTAGACGTTTAAAGTCCCTTGAACCCTTTCAATCTTTTATTCAACACCACAGCTGCAAGTCTTTATTTCTTCCTTTAAAATGTTGTCTTAGACATCATATCCATCTTGATTGATTTTATGTAAAAAGCTGAAAAATGGTCCCATTGTGTGTCCCTCCCTCTTCCCGCTGCAGGTTCACAGAGCATGTGTGTGCTCAATGAGTGGCATGCATAATGTAGAATGACTTAATGTAGAACAAAAATATTTGCAACCATTCTCCGCATGCATCATGTACAAACATCCTCCACAGACCTGCTCTAAGTTTCATGCGTCTTGTCTTAAAGATACAGTGCTGTTTTGCCATTTGTGACTCTAGCGGTCTTGTAATAAGTAATAAAAATTGCAGTTAAATAAAAATATCACTATATACTCTACACCATTCCCTGCCACACAATCAAAAATTAGCACCTTATGTGTAATTAATAAGCTTGGCTCTAACATTTAAAACATGAAACTACTTCTACAACTATTTAAATGTATCATCGTTAGAAAATATTTCCACAATTGCTGATGGAAAAAGATTTGGGGGCGTATAAATGAGTAAGAAAACAGAATAAAAACAGTTAAATGATTTTTAAAAAATGCATGTAAATACGACGCAATAGTCATCTTTAAGGTTTAATAGCCTTGTTAGCGTGTTTTCGTTAGCATTCATACACAAGACAAAGCCTGCCTGCCTTTCCAAACTTCCTAAACTCTTTTCCGAAGACTATCCCTTTAAGGTCTGTGTGAAGGGATCACAGACTGCAGCTGCTCAGTATGGAGGTCACCGTCTAACCTGTCTTACCGATACACCTGCTACGGCCTCGGGATGTTGTTGTCGCTTATTTGCATTTACTTGCGTTCGCAGCTGGAGCATGACCCGTCAAGAACCTTAGAGGAAATCTTGACCGTGTCGACGTTCAGCAGACAGTCGACAGCACAGACGCTACACAAATAAAGGCGAGATAAAACAGTTTGTAACAACGCTGGCTTGTAATTCTCGGCTTAATGCTGTTATCTGGAGATTGGGAGTTAATTGTTTTGAGATAGAAAAGCTTGTTTTCTGGAGATGACTAGGTAATTTGTTTCGGTCGCAAAACAGCATTGTTTTGCGTTGATAGTGGAATAAATAATACTAAGTGAAAAGCAAATGCTGTTTATATGATGTAATGCTGCGGTGGTTGAATTTTTATTGTCTTTTTTTCTACGCAGAGTCACTTCCTATTCATTACGGAACATAAAACAATTGAGAAAAGAGAAAAGTAAAACTGATGAGTCGTCTGACCAAGATCTTACTGACCTCATAATTATTTATTTTTTTAAGTAGCCATAGTTTAATTAATAGAGTTGATGTTATGGGATTTAACGGTTATGCAATACTCTAAACTAAAACTTCACTTCTCTTTCACTTTTCTTTCTCAAAATAAGGTGTATAAGCAGATTTAACATACGTCCCTACCTCCTGTAACACTTTTTGCCAATACCAGCACAGAATGAATAATGAGAATAATTGCCAATAGGGAGTGCAGATATAAATAAGCAGTACAAACCAATATTGGAAGCATTGAGTTACCTTTTTTTTTTTTTTCTTTTTTTGCCTGGTAGAATTGATTTTGATGGAAATAGGTTTAAATGAGAGGAATTCCAGACCCACTTTCCTTTGGTAACGAATGGGTCTGGCTGGTCAGGCTACGGTTTTGCCTCTTGACACTTAGTTAGTTGCAGTAGATTATACAGATATGAGAGAGTACAAGAGTAGAACTATAAGATACTTCAACACCTCTTAATAGTACAAGTATTGGATTTTTTTTCTTATTCCTTAACATTTGCTTAGCGTCTGATGAGAAGGTGATTATAAAAATAGAAAAGCTGTGTGAGATTCCCCAATTTACTTTGTTTCTTCAAGTCAGTAGGTAATGTCAAACTTCATCAGCTCTTTTCAGTTGCCTTTTACACCACACCACAACAATGTTCAATATTCTCCTGGTACTATTGCTGGTAATTGCTACACTCAAGAAGTATAGTGTTTATCTGGAACAGCACTGATAAAGTCTGAAGCCTCAGTCTGGATCTATAATAGAAAATAAATAATAATATATTCTCAGATCATGAGGTTATGTAGAATCAAAAAGCCATTGTTGTTGTTGGAATCTGGAATACAATACTTAAAAAATCTAAATTTAAATGTATGACTAAGTGAACAATCTTAAAGTATATTATTCTCAAGTGTACATCAAAATACTGTATAGGATATTAAAGTCTTTGTAAAAGTGTTATCCAGCTTTTAGACTTTCCAACATTTAATTCAAAACTAAAGCCTGACATATTCATTCTTCCTGCTTGCTGCTTTATATCCACCGCAAATCATTTTATTTCACCTTTCATTTCTTCATTTTGCTTTCCTTTTTTTAATTTTCAGTGTCTTCCGGTGAAGCCCTTTCAGACGCTAAATGTGCCCCATGAATAATCTTTTTCCGTGGCATTTTTTTTCCAAGGGCATAGTATGGCAGCTCAATCTTTACACATCACGCCGCTTTCAGAAACCGTAGGTATTTAAAGGCTTCAAGACATCAAAAGAAGAAAAAGCTGTGTCCGCTCTTAGGACTATCTTTCAAAAGGACGTGAAAGTAAGTCAAGGTTGCCCCGAAGCCAAGGATGTCCAAAAATTCTAGCAGTGGAACCTGGACTTAAATTGGTGTACAAGAACTCGTTTTTAAATTAACCCCAGTGTGATTAGCGCTCATGAGTCTCGCAAAGTGAGCACACTGGCCCTCGATGAATATTTCAAAGTTCCCTCATGACCTAAACACTGGAGGAGATGAAGACAAATCCAGTGGAGTGGAAAATTATCAAACGCAGATGTTGGAACGAAAGTGAGGGGGGAAAAAAGGGGGTAATAGAAGTCAAAAAGAGATGGGAGATAGTTGGAGATGAAGAGACTCGTTTAGTTTTTGTGACCTTTGTGGATCTAGAGTTATACCCAGATTGTTTAAGGGCCTGTGCTTCCTCATTAAAGACGGTTAAACTGAGATCTGCCTGAGTTTAGCAGACACAAGGCTATAGCTGCAAAAATGATGGTAATTCATGGTAATATTTATTCTTTATTTAAATGGCACTTTTGAAAACATGGTTAACAAAGTGCAACAAAATTGATCAGACAGGGGTGAGTTTGTGGTAAATTAGTGACATAAGGATACAGATTTAAAGGGTAAATTGTTATAAATTTGATATAAAAATTTGAATAATTTACTTAAAAGTTGGGGGTATGTTTTAAAAGACATCACCATAATAAAAAATAAAAAATAAATATGATAGATATAATAGGTAAAAAATCAATTAAAAAAAAATTGGTGTTGAATAAAAAAAAAAAAAAGTCAGTCTATAAAAATGCTTTTTTTTTTTTTTTGTATTGGTTTATTTGACAGTGTACATTAAATAGCATTGCTGCAAATGCACCAGAATTAGTCAAAAGGCTATTTTTCATCTGTTGTCCCTGGACAGATGGTAAAATTGTCTCCCTAAAAACAACAGTAAAAGTATTATACAGACAATAATACAGATATAAAAGAGCAGATATAAAAGAGCAGTAAATATAGATATAACAACCACTGTTGAAAAAAGTGTGCAGATAAAAAAAGCATAATACAGGCATTTAAAATTTAAAAGATCACTAGTATTACAGTAGTGGATATTATAGTAATGGACATTATACACATGTACAGCTTGAAGGCTATCAAATATATTGTTAGGTTATAGCTTTGTTGCATTCTTGCTCCATCTGATAATGGTTAACAATGCATAATATAAATATAAATATAAATATAAATGACAGCAAGTGTTCCACCACCTCTAAGGTGTCTAATTTACAACCTTCAAGGCAGCATTGTATTACTTCACTCTAAATATATCTAGTGGCTGCTTGTAGAACAGTTTCAAACACACATTGGGCCACCGCTCACAAACAGCTTGCTTTTGTTTATAACAGCGACACAGAGTGAGGACAAACTGCATATGGACTGATAGACTTACTTTTTAATGCACATATGTCTCTCTGTTTTTGTACTGAAGACTATTTATGACAAAAATGTAATCGTTTGTGTCCAAAAACATCAGCTCAGAGGGCACGTAGTACGTCAATAAGTGAGATGAGAGTTTCTCAGCAGCCGACCCAGAATCTAAGAGGGTTACTGGGCATATTTTAAATCAAAGTACTGTGCAAGAGTTGTGGATATAAAAAGTAATGTAAACTATAATGTATGTTTATTTTTATTAGTTTATAAAATGCAAAGTGAACAGAACAGAAGACAATCGTAAATCAAACCAACATTTCTTGTGACTTTGCCTCAAAACAGCAACAATTCTAGCAGTTCCACCGTCTCAGTTTGTGAAGGATCTGGGCATGTTCTGTTCAAACATTTGGAGAATCCCAGACAAAACCAGGCCAAACTGGACTAAACCAGACTATCGAATCTTAGAAGGAATTTAGGTTAAACCAGACCATGTAATTCCATGATGTTGGGATCAGAGTTACACAGTTATCAGGTCAGGAGGACTACTTTTTCTGGGATCACTCTAAAAAATGGAAGGTTTTTGTCTCTTTTCCATAAAAAAAATAAAAATTAAAATAAAATAATTAAATTGTATGTTGTTGTAAGCATTCTTACTTTACTGCATTTTCATACCAGACTAAAACCTTCGCACAGTACTGTATATTTTTAATCTCAAAGTTATATAATGTTGCTTTAAATTGCTCACTTATATACATGAATGGCAAATAACACTGTTTTTGTTGCTGCAGTGGACATCTATCCTCTTAACAATGCAGTTGGTGGAAGGATCTATAAAGAGACTTACCCAGCGGTGACATCTCTGGGACTCCCGCCAAATAAGGCCCATCCAGGAACTTGGGCTCGTTATCGTTGATGTCCTGGACCTTCACCACAAACTCAGACCTGGGCTCCACGGGTAAATTGGTGAGTCGGTCCACAGCCTGAGCCTGCAGGGTGTAGTAGGCCTGAGCCTCGCGGTCCAGGCGCTTGGTGGCGTGGATGTCCCCTGTGTTCTCATCAATGGTGAAGATGGACGTGGCTCCTTCTCCCGAGAGGACGTACTTCACCTTCCCGTCGCCTTTGTCCACGTCTGAGTGAAGCTGCAAGAAAAACAGGACGGTTAATACGGCTGATCTTGCAGAATAGTGCAATGGCCGACTTTTGATATGTGGAGAATAGAGGTTTTGAACACAATAGCTCCAGGTGAAAGTTTTTATGACAAGCTTGAACAAAGTGGAACAAATCAGCCAAAGTTACATTTTCCACAGTGTATAATTCCCTCCAAATAACACTCATTGAATGCGTCTACCTTAAAAAAAAATCAGACTTTTAAAGCGCCACAGAACTCAGTAGAACTTTTATGACTTTCTCTTCCTACAGTTGCCCAGAGAGGACAAAGTAAGCACTGCTGGATGAAAAAAAACCAAAAAAAAAACATTCATATGGTGCATTCATGTCATCCTCGGGAACTCAGGAAAATGTTTTTCCGAGTTTTAAAATGCACACGAACACCTGCTCAAGTCAGAATAACAGCTCGGAATCTCAGGTGAGTCGGAGTTGCCCGGGGTTCCATGTTGACGTAATTTTCATCTTAAACATGGTGGAAGAAAGCAAACATTTAAGATATATTAATAATATCAGTAATTTTTAAAATGTTACCAACTGTTTTACACATTAATAATTGATAATTTGGCAATAACTTAATAAATAAATAAATTTTTTTGTTCATATAGGTTTATTTAGAGTATTTACTAAGTTATTTATTAATTCTTTTATCTTCCTTGTTGTTATGGTTTAGAGCACACATGTCAAACTCAAGGCCCAGGGGCCAAATGCGGCCCTTTGCATTGTTTTATGTGGCCCTTCAATACATTTAGTAGGTGATATTTCTAGCACTAGGTTTTAATTGTATTTGAATAGGTTTGGTTTTTGCGACAAAGATAGATCAAATCTGTAAAAATCCATCCAAAACCTGCTCAAATCCATCTAAAACCTGTTAAAATCCAACTAAAACTTGTTCAAATCAAAATAAAACCTGTTTGAATCCATCTAAAACCTGTTCAAATCCACCTAAAACTGGTTCAGATCCAACTAAAACCAGTTTCTATAAAAGGAGGTAATTAATGTTAAAGATAACTTTTTTAAGACTCAAATGAAGAGGAAATCTCAGATTCAAAATGTAATAAAAGCTTTCAAATGTCACCATCTTCGGCCCCTGAAAGGATTCTTATCAACTATCGCGGCCCCTCACCACTTTGAGTTTGACACCACTGGTTTAGAGTTTTCCAACTTTCCGAGCTGAAATCATGTGAACGCACCACAGTCAGATAAAATGGCTTCCTAACTCGGATACTCCGAGTTTCCGAGGACCACATGAACGCACCAGTATCTTGCAAGTCTAATGTCCTGTATGTTGATGTCATAATAAATGTTTTGTTTGTTTGTTTGTTTTTTTAACACCTGAACTATTTCCAGAAGGTATGCGCATATTCTACAAAATGTCCCTGCAAGGCTACCGTAGGAAGATGCCAGAAGAAGGCTGTCCCAGTCCCTCAGCTTTGCAGCAAACATTTTCTTGAATGCTGACCCTTTTATCCAGTCAGAATACAGACTATTTGTGTGTCTTGTGTTCGGAGGGTTCTGACAAAAGTGAAGCAGGTAAAAAAGCAGCAGCAGTGTGCAGTATTTGACTCTGAAGTAGCCATATGGATGAAAATTACTGCTTAGGTGAACAGAAAGTTAGTTTATACTTCTTTTTTAGGATTTCTCCATCTGGCCAAATGTTCTGAATGCATGGTATACAAAAACAACACCATTTATCATTATTACAGTTGAAGCTATCCCTGTAATCATGCATATTTCAAAGACAATCAATGTTGAATATATTACGCAGCTCTAGCTATGAACGAAATCAGTGTTGATCTGAGATATTTTTAAAAAGAGAGCATCTCAGTATCTCTCATTTAGAGAAATAATGTGATCACTTAAAACAGTTGCTTGGTGGTAAAATTCTGTTCGGAAGTAAATTAATGTCAAAATATCATGTGGCCGCTAATAATCACTGTGTTTGCTCCATAATTATCGGAATTAGAGCCACAGATCAAAACACGTACAAATTATGCATGAAGGACTTCCAAAACATGATTTGCATTTAACTAATGAAAAGGCACAAAAAAATGAAATGGTTGAGCTCAACGCTACTTGTAATTTCTTCACTAATGCAATGGTTATGGAAAATGTCAAAATATTTGTATTCATTAAAAAACACCTCTTGGAGTCAGGGATAGAACTGGGGCTTTGTTTATTGCAAAAAAAAATCTATACAATTTAATAACTGCTCCAAAACATTACCTTCAAATTAAATAAGGCTGTCACCAAATCCTCAGCTTATTGAATTTTTTCTTCGACTTTTTTTTTTAATTTGTGTAATCTGACCTTCACGTAAAAGAAATGAAGGGCTACACTTTAGTGATTGGACACAGCTTGCTTTGGATTTTAACAGTCATAAAAAAAAAAACATATTTCCCTTCCGTGAATGAGGTTGTAAAATGAAGGAACAAACATCATACATAGTTTTAGTGCAATGCTGGATCTGTACAGTGTTGTTTCACACAGGGGGCTGTCTCTGAAGCAAATAGTTGCCGTTTGAGCCGGAAAATAGAAGCACGTTTAACCAAAGTTTAGATTTTCAGACCAAATCCCTGTGACAAACATAAAAACACATAAAAATCATGAATCGAAGGAGTAAAGAAGAAGTAAACTCTAGACTGGAACACGTTGTTTTATGTTTTGTATGGCTCTCTTTTTATCACGACCATAAACAGCTGCCTCCTTGGTTTATTTTTGCTCTTTTTATTTATTTATTTATTTATTTTTTATAAAGTCTGCAGTGTTTTTATTTAGATTAGTTGAATGCATTTTAAACACTTGCGCAAACCTTGGTTTTCTTGTCGCCAGCACCACCACCAATCTTGTGAGTCACTTTAACATTTTGCAGATTTTTTGTCAGGACAGTATCACAATAAAGCCATGCATTTTGATTATATATTAAAGGGCTTTTAATTAAAAAGAAAAAAACACACACAAAAGTCTTGTAGCTCCACCTTCAACTGTTGCTTGCCATTTTATTTTATTTTATTTTATTTTATTTTATTTTATTTTATTTTATTTTATTTTATTTTATTTTATTTTATTTTATTTTATTTTATTTTATTTTATTTTATTTATAATCCAATAAAAGGAAAGGCTCTTATTTTAATTATCAACACTGACACACTCAAAGCCAAAACTGAACCATTTCCTCAGTAAACCACAAATGCAGATTTTCATGCCAGAAAGCTTTTTATTGCATGTGTGGGTGTTTTCTTTTTTTTTTTTTTTTTTTACTCATCTTTTGTTGCAGTTTATTTCAAATTATTTCAGGTCGTGCTCTCCATTCACTCCGCTGTAGTTTTTATTAACAATGCTTCTGGCACATGTGTGGCCTTTTGCTTTAGTGACACAGAAGTCAAGGGCAGGCACTTCCCACACAACCATTTAAACTGCAGTGTGCTCCGTTAAAAGCTCACTGTTCTGCTTCTTGTTCTGCGTCAATGTGGTACGTACAGTTTCTCAATAACAATATGGAGTAAGCTTTAGTCTGAACAGCCTTGGGGGTTTTTTTCACTGACTATTGAGATGAAAAAAAAAATTCCAAGGCACACACCAGGTTGAAATAGGATTCAAGTTTAAACTTAAAGTGATTTTAGTTTTATCTTCCATTGTAAAGGATGGATACACAGCAAAGGTGTGGGACTTGGACTTGAGTCAGACTTGAGTCACAAACGTAATAACTTCTGACTTGATTTAAAAAAATAAAATGTAAAAAGACTCGAGACTTTACTTGGAGTTGAGCCTCTGACTTGAAAATTTTCTTAGCTGAAGTTTGACAGAATACACAGAGCAAAGCCACACCTTACTCGCATTACGCTGCCTTCAAATGTAAAGCTTTCTCTGTAAATCTCAGCGCTACACAGCGTTAAAATCAAAGGCCAAAAAGCATATAACACACTGTAACTCACTGATCACCAAAGCATAGAAAAAATCACTATGACAATACTTTTTGGACTAAATATTCTATAGAAATAGCAATTGTTCTTAATTAAATACAATTTTAAAAGCTTGCATTGTTTAATTTGAACATAAACCTTGAAGTATAGGACTTTGGACTTGACTTGGACTTGAGAGCCTCGACTCATGACTTGAGGACAAAGACTCAAGACTTACTTGTGACTTGCAAAACAATGACTTGGTTCAAATCTGACAAACTCTGCTGGGGAAAACATGACCACAATCTTTCACTACGAACCCAAATATCTGATTCTAAATTAAAAATCAAATAAACAGGTAAGGCACATGTGTCAAACTCCAGGCCCGGGAGCCAAATGTGGCCCTTTGCAATGTTTTATGTGGCCCTCCAGTGCATTAAGTAGGTGATATTTTTGGCACTAGGTTTCAAATCCAATTCCAATCCAAATAAAACCTGTTAACATATATCTAAAATCTGTTCAGTTCTACCTGAAACCTGCTCAAATCCAACTAAAACCTGTTCAAATCCATCAAAACCAGTTCAAATCCATCTAAAACCAGTTCAAATCCATCAAAACCTGTTCAAATTCAACTAAAACCTGTTCAAATTCAACTAAAACCTGTTCAAATACATGTAAAACCAGTTTAAATCCATCAAAACCTGTTCAAATTCAACTAAAACCTATTTAAATCCACCTAAATTCTGCTCAAATCCGTCTAAAACCTGTTAAAATTCAACTTAAACCTGTTCAAATCCAAATATAAATAATAGTTAAAGATAACTTTTGCAAAACTCCAATGAAGATGAAAACTCACATTCAAAATGTAATAAAAGCCTCCCAAGTGTCACCATCTTCAGCCTCTGAAAAGATTCTTATTAACTATTGTGGCCCCTCAGCACTTACACACAACATCTTTAATCAAATGTGGCACAACAAGCCTGTTTATCCAGGACAATGCAGGACACCTCACTGACGCTGTGTTAATTGATCTGTTATTATCATTAGACAAATAGACAGCGGGAACAAAGAATTCCCTTTGACATTGCTCACAAAAACCCAATAATAGTCTTTTCCCAGTCCTCATTGTAGCACCATCTCCTTTTTTAAGCTGTATTTTGCGTGTTTGGTTCAAAAATGAGACAAATTCTGTTTCCCAGTTTGCCGCTTTGCATCGTGGGCAGAGCTGTCAATCAAACTGCAGATTTCATTTGAATAAAGCTGATTGATTGGCAGCCCTATGATGGCGGTGTTTCCTACTTCGTTACCAATGGACAACAAAACAACGCCCTATCTTTCTTGAATTATCCACAGCCAATCAAAACGTGGGACATAAGACTCTAGGATAATTTGCGGGACGTGTTGGTATTTGTCACACTGTCAACACTCTCTCTGTTTCCTTTGTAATTGGACATTATCTAAATGACGGTGATATTTTCTTTCCTTTTGGGCATAATAAATGAAGATACATTAATTTTAGGATACTTTGTAGTCTCGGCAATAACCTTGCAATGACAGAGTTTAATCTCCACAGAGAGATGGATGTTTTAAAGACAACTTTGAGGAGAAAAAAAGGAAAAAAAAAAAAAAATCCTTGAACGTCTTCTAAAGAAAGAACTCTTCAAGCTTTTTCCCGAGCATTAAAATTACCATGACAAGCAACAAACCTTGGAAAGAAAGTATTTGAAGTCAGTGATGGCCGTCAACCTCTCAGTGCTCCGAATGAAGACAATCAAAGAATGTGGCGTACGTCTTGTGGGAAGGCCGACGCTGGTATTTCGAACCGCACACAAATGTAAATTTCTCTGAAGCATTTGGAGCTGTCAGCAGAGTGTGATGTTGGAACAGGCAAATTAACGGTGAAGGGTGCAGAACAACCTCGTCGATTTAACTTTTTCTCTTCGTCAGCGGAATCTGCGTTTGGTGGTAAAAGTGCACAAACTTCAGAGGGAATGAACAGAGGCTCATTGCGTTTCCTGGGATTCTGTACTCTACATATGGAAATCCAAATTAGCAGTAGAAAATAGAAAAAAAAACACCAAGGCCAGAAGTGAGATGCTTTAAAGAAGACCTATTTCCCCTATTCCTATTCTTCTCTTGACGGTTAAAACACAAACAATGCAAATGTATCTGATGCGATCCAGAATGCATAACATATACGGTCAAATTGGTTTATTCTACAAGGCAAATTTGCTGAATGAAAACTATTCAAATTATGCAAAAGGAAAAAAAGGTCCAACTGATGTGTGGAGTAACTTCTTTGTGGCCAGCAACGATACAGCTAGACCTTCAATAGGTATTCACTTTTTTCAGCACAGTTTTAGTTCCTTTATTACATTCTTTTATTGGAATTTCTATTGGCAAATTTAGTGTCAGATTGCACAATACACATACACGTGTATGGCAGACAGTGTATTTTGATGACCATATTTTTTTCTTCTCCATTTTAACCCTCTAAACCTACAATAAACATTGGTTCTCATTCATTACCGTTTTTTGTTCGAATCTTCTTAAAAGTTCTTCGTGGGATAATTTTTAAGAAGGCTCCATGTAGGATTCATAAAGTGTTTTCAGACAGATACAGTCCAGATCAGACAATACAGGGGAGTTAAACTGCTGCAGAGACAGAGACAGTAACTATCTGTTCCTGGAAGCTTATAATATAAAGTGTTAAGTGTGGTTTGAGTTAATGCACTCTCCATTGTGTCATTTATTATTGTTATGTGCTTTTTTTTAAAATAATGATAATAATTTATAAAATTGTGTGTTCTACAATCATGTTGTAGTTACAATATTTAGTTTCACTGTAAGTCTAATAATATTCTAAAACAGTGTTATTTTCATGGCTAAGGCATGCGTATAATTTGTTCTTCCATAAGAACTTTAAGTTAAGAAAACATTGGTCAAGGCGTAATATTCTTGAGACATAAAGCTCTATGCATTTTTTTTTTTAATAGAATAAAGCTTTGGTCTTGCCATTTTTTACATTTTTTTTGTGTGTGTTTTTTGTATGTTCTTGAGCAGCAAATCTTAACGGATTCAAGATATGACAGTACTTCTTCTTTGCTTCTTTTGCCTCTTGCTGTATAAGGCCAGAGATATAGAGTTGTTGTTAAGCCATGCCCAATCAAACAATGTCCAACACCAAAGTACTTCTTCCAGGTTGGTACTGTTACCCATCAACATTAAACATTACCATTTACACTGTTATTGGCTTTGCAACTGTCACTGTGCAATCTTTCTTTGAAATGTTGACTCATGAATGTCCTCTAAAGTTCTCATATTCCCTCAAATGAACCCAACAAAAACACAATCCAAATGGTCAGTTAAAAAGAGGGCTTTTGTATTCACTAAGTGTGGGAAAGCAAAAAAAAAGAACAGAAGAAAAGAACATGTGTGCGTATTGAACGGTCAAGGCTGTACCAAGCGGTTCAATAATACACTGAGAATTGTTTCAGACCTAATAAATATAATGAAAATTGTATGATCACACTGTGAAATGTGAGTCTGCTGTAATATCAGGGGGAGAAGTCCAGGGAAGAATAATTATTTATATATGTTTGCCCTTCTGGCAGCATCCTACGCCATCAGACTTAATTGTGCTGACCCTGGTCGCTGTCGTTTGGAATTCGGCTGCGAGCCACCTCAAGGCATGCCAGATGTCTCATGAAGCTAGCGTGACTACATCATCAGCAAAGAGACAAGATGCAATCCTGGCCTGTTCAAACTGGACAGTGCACACTCCACTCACCGTTCACTGTCCGTCAAACTGAAAACGGTGACAATTCGCCATCTTTCTCAGGAGCTTTCAGCAGAAGTGCACCTTCAGCTTTTGCGCGGGTTCAATCACCCATCGGGGCATGCCTAAAAATAAACCTATCACAAATTCTCCAAATAGGAAAAGAAATGTGCATGTTTTTTTCTAAATATGTCTATGAGAAACCCATAGTGATCGTTCTTGGCCCAAGGTTCGTCAATCAGTCGGAATGGTCTTGTCAGCCCCTTCATCAGAGCGTTCCTCGGGTTTCTGGTTTCCCTAGTGAGCCTTAGGCACTATACTCTCAAACTCCAAGTGACACTGAGGACGTGTTCTACCAGTGACAGGCAAAAAAACACACACAGACTCAGGCAGAACTTTCACATCTCGGGTGAATCTCGTCCGCCCCCGACGCTCCAGGACTGTGGCAGTCACTATCTACCTACTCCGCTGTAACCTCTGCCGGGGAAAAAAACAAGCAGCAGTGCCTCTCTGTCCTGCTCCCGCTGCACTCGACACGCCAACTGATTCTTACTGTCACCCGAAGAAAACACTCAGGGCAAAGGGCTGACTTTAGCATCTTGAGTCATTTTGAAGGTTGCCAGAACCTGCTTGATGCTACATGATTATTAAGAGACAACACTTTTGGACTTGACAAAGGCTAGGCAATATGGGTAAAATAATATATATTTTTTTTAATTTTTCACATAATTTACAAAGGTTTAATTTCTACTAGCACAAAAAACAATAAACACAAAGCAGCACTTGCACAATGTCAGTGTGGATTAACCCGGGACAGTGGGAAAAAGGCACTGACTCTGTTGCCTTTCAGGAGCTGTTATACCAAGTTGCACAATCTAAACAATTTCTTTGCACAGATATGCTTTGCTAATGAAAACTCCACAGTGTGCCTTCCCACCGCTAACGCTGCAGTCATCACACACATCAAGAAGTAATCGAGGTGGTCCACTCCAAGAGTTTATGAACAAGAAAGACACTATATTTTGTCCTTGTTGCTCTACTTGTGTACTTGCCGGCAGCCGTTAGCCGCCTGGGACCCGGCTGGGATGTCATTGTTTTCACTGAGGACGCCGTGTCTACAGTTTACACAACACTTCAGGTGTCTTCTCTAACAAAAACATCTCCTCGACTGTATTCAAAGGTTTATGATTTTGTGGAGTGAAAATTTCCAAAATGCAATACGTATTTTGGTGTTTGGACTGGAGTTAGCAACACATTCTTGACCCATTTCTTGCAGTTTTTCTTGCAGCTAATAGCCACAAAAAGCACTATGTCAAATTGAAGCACATCATCATCACACAAACAATACCCTGTTGGTGTTTTAGCCCATTTATCACACTTTTGGAGAACCACTACCTTTCTTTTGTGATGATTATTTATTTAAGGGTGTTCAGGTTTACTATCGTCATTATATAAAGGCATAATATCTCGGGTTTTTTTTGTTTTTTTTATCTGGTCTCTTTATAGTCTCTTTCAGTGCTCTGGAGTGAGTGAAAGTCAAATCAAAGTGAACTATGGTATACAGCGTTGTTGTATATTCTGTTCCTCTGTGAGATGTGATTGGCTGAGAGCTGCACACTCACCAACATCCCTCCTATTTAAACAAAGAAAAAGGTAAAATATAAGCAGATGCATAACCTTCAAATTGTGCAGTACTTTTTCATTTCTCACGTGAATCAATTTGCATTTTCCCAAAAAAAATCTGCAAAAATATGATACCTTTAAGCTCCTGTGGCCACTGAGAACAGCATAGGTCTTTACATGAAGAAAGCACGTCTGAAGAGGGAAACCTTTAACATCAAATGTGATTTTACAACATGGTTATTTCTGTCATTTTGTTGTATGCTGCTTGTTTGTCAATTCTTCATGTGTGGATCGATGGGCATCCACCAACAATAACTCTAACTATGAAAAACTAATATCAATTACACCATATGATAGATATTATTAATATAGAATGATTATTCTGTGTACTTCATGGGACTTTGGACAATTTATTGATAAACTGCTCTTAGATGATAGTTTGGCTCTGAATAGAAGACGATTACATTCATTAATATAAATAAGGATTAACTTGGACCTACTTCCCTAGGAATTGATTTGAATATAATATTACTTTGTATGTATGTCTCCTTTATTATTATTATTATTATTATTAGTAGTAGTAGTAGTAGTAGTAGTAGTAGTAGTAGTAGTAGTAGTAGTAGTAGTAGGAGTAGTAGTAGTAGTAGTAATGTTGTTATTTTATTATTTTTATTTATTTATTGTTTTTGTTGGGGTTTTTTTCTTTCTTATTTCTTAAAATAATGTAACAGTTTTTTAAAAAAGTTGAATCTATTTGTTTTTCCACGCAGCCTCACACCTGACCTACAGCTCTTGCATAACGTGTATCTTTTGAACAGAAATCCGAAAAACACTTTCAAGCTGTTTCATCCTATTCCATTATATTTTGTGCTGTCCAACAGAAAGGGAAACAATGCATCTATAGAGTGCATTTAATTAGCCGCTGACCTCTTGTTATTTACAGTGTACTCCGTTGAAAAGCTTTCCGTACATTATTATTTTATAGAACAATGTACTCACAAAAGATGATTGTTCCAACTCCTCGTTCAATTTATGTGTAAATGTCAGCATCTCATTACGGGATAAATAACAATGGTATTTCTGAGGCGGCGCTGCAGGGGTGGAGACTGATTAGGTCAATATTACATCGCTGGAGCTGGAGGAGTACACGGCGAAACGCGGGCTCCGACACCATAGGTCTTTTATTAATGGAATCCATCAGCGGCCTGACGGATGCCACATTAAGACGGCGATGATTGCGCTGGCTGTGTCCTCGAGCTCGGCGCGTACCACGGCCCTTTCTGCCCCTGTTTGTTCAGCATCTCCCGCTGTCAGAGGGGAAACTTGAGGTTGAATTGTCACTCATGGAGAGAGTCAACATTTAATCTTGAGGAAGCCATCCGTGGCCGTTTGCTTTCCGGTAAATGCCACGGACAAGGGGGACAAAACTGACAGGCCACAAAGCATGCAAGCTGGGTTAAAGGTCAAGCACACTATGTGGTCCCTGCCGTGAACTGCTTGACTTGTTTCAATTCCTCCTCGGTGTAAAAGAACTGGAGAGTTGAAGTCACAAAGCGCTACTTTAACTATACGGCATTTCCGCAACTCTTAATACAATCTCAACAGTATTTAGAATTACAACTATGATGGAACGAAGAAGTCCAAATTGCTTTAAAACGGTGCCAGAAGTTATCAATTAATATTAATTCAGTGTAGTTTTTTAAAAGGAGTTTGACAGATTTTCAATGATGTCTAACAAGGACATTTGGCTTTCTTCCTATATCAAAAAAACAGAATTCAAATTTGCCGACATTTTGGTTTTGCAAAGGAAGGTTCCTCACTCAATTTGACTTCTATTCTCTTATTTATTTCATTTTGTGCACTAACGTTTTGACTGTAAATTCCATCTTCATGAATGACTAATGAGATCATGAGGTTATTTCTTCAAAGAGAAATTATTCAGATACAGGCCCAGTAGTATAACAGATAATGGGGCAGACCTTTTCGTAACTTTTGGACTCTTCTTCTGTATGCAGTGTATTCTTTTCTATCCATATCCGTGAAGGTCTTAGAGAGACTTAGAGAGAAATTTGGAAAGAAAGCTTATCTCACCATCTTCCCAAGTCTCATTTTGTTTATTCAACCAAATTTGTTTACAAAGGATTTCAATTTCATTATTCAGTTATCTTCTAGTGCTTCTAATACCAACTGGCAGTTAATCACACAACTAACACCTTTGGACATACACAAACTAGTTTAGATCCAAAGCTTATTCAGACTAGCCCTGTTAAGCCAATTAGACTTCTATCTTTGACTCAGTTTGCAGTCACAGGAGAGAATGAAACAATTAAATCTAGTGCGAAGCTCAAACTAATGCTGCGTTTATGTGGTCTTGGTATTTATTAGTATTTATACATGCTTAAAAACAGAAGGAGTTATTGTTAAATGTGAGCTGCTGGAGGTTTTATATGGTTATTTCATATTTATTTTCCCTGCAAGGAGCGTGTCACAGTGGCACGGGTGTGTACAGGTGAATTTGTGACTCTAAAGTGCCCCTAGTGGATGAATGTAAGTCAGTGTCTAAATGTCAGCCCTGCAACTAACTGGCCATTGTCCAAGGTGCACCATCCACCAACAGGACCAAGCTGTAGAAGATGAATTTATTGTATTCATCGGAAAAGTGTACCAAAATACTCTAAGCTCAATTCTAGCTAAAAAAAAGCTAATTTCTATCTGTAGTCCTATAAAAGAAAAGGGAAGGAGGAGAAGACATTGCACTCATACATTACATTTTAGCAGCTTTAGGTACATTCAAACAACCCTCATCCTTACATTGACAATACTCATTCATCACATGTTGATTCTATAACGGTTTATAGCTTTAAATGCTAACAAACTAGTACTACTTCACCACATAATCATCATTTCATTTATAAATAACCACATTATCATGAACCCTCATTGGAAATATTATCCAATCAGAGCAATGCTGTGTTCTTCTTTTATTAACCATGAGAACAGCATAAGGGTCACTTTAGCGTTATTTAGTTAGCCTATAACTGCTAACAAGGCATCACAAACACAACAACGTCAGACAAAACGCATTTCTATCTCAACAACTGTGCCTTTAAAAGAGCACTAGACCAAAATAACTGACAAACTTTAGCCAGGGACATTAGAATCTGCTTTAAAACCACTACACTGTACTGCCGTCCAGCTCTGGAGAATACTCAATGCAACCTTAGCTCAGAAACGTTACACGCATGCAGAATTAGCCCGACTTTGAATCACATGAACACGGTTTTTCAATGATTTTTCCTCTTTGCGTGTGACCCAAGAGACTGACACACTCTGATTCATTCACTAAGGGGAGTTACATTCACCAATTCACTTATTGATGGAAGTCAACAATGGTAGAACATGCAGACTCCACACAGAAAAGCTACTGATGTCGGAAGCAGGGATTAACCACTCTCCCAAAGTAAAACTGCAATATCCCTATCAGTATATATTATTATGCCACCCCCTCTCAGCCCCTAACCACAGTGGTACCCCTGAATCTCCCCAACTCTCATCACTTCATTAAATATACATAGCATGGCAAGACTTATTAAAAGTACACTCTGGTTAAACACGTTCTTCCTTGCATTAATCTAACTCTTTTTAAAACAGTCAGAGCTCATTTCCAGGTTGTATTTGAAGTTTCCGCTCCGATTACTTTTACACAGTTGCAGAAATGTAAATACTTTCTTTCTTTTTCTTTTTTTTCCTCTTTCCCCCGGAGGTGAGTGCGGCACGGAGCAGCTCAAAGGCGCTCCCGGGGAACGCGAAGGAGGGCTGGGATCTGAACAGCAACCCTTCTCTGAAATCAGCGCTGACACTTATCATCACTTTGTATGCTGGCAGTTCTCCAGGGAGCTGCCTGTTAGCTTTGTGTTTGCTTGTTTACCTTGTAGCGAGGGAGAAGGCTACGACGCACAAAGGGAGGCGGAAGCGACGCGCCGACACTCGCTTGTCCTTTCAATAGAACGGCTGCACAATGAGTCGAAAAATCTTCCAAGGATTTACATTTTTGTTGGTTTTTTTACACCGAAAACCATGTTGGGAAGTGTGTAATCCTGTTCTGTTCCCTTTGCACCCATTAGGACTGACTTTGCGCAACATTGGAAGCAAAAGAACTGGCTGCCAACACAATATATAAAGGTATAAACCCCGTGACACAGGTTTCGAGTTCAGTTTGTGTGTCTTTCTCAGAGGAGATTCCAATTTCTCCTCTTCAATAGAAAAAACGCTGGAAAACTCCGTACCTACAGGCGACCGGAGAGCAGCACCGGGTGAAATACAACACAACAGCTTCAACCACGGCTCAAGTGGCCTTAATCAACAACTGGCCCCAGGATATTTCTCACAGCAAGGTCCCTACATGCAACTTGGACTCACTATGTAAAAGAAACGGAATATTTGGTGAGAAAAACTGTGTAGCTTCCTGTCACGTTTGGCTTTTCTGTAAGCTTTTTTTACGCTTTGAATGAATCTCAATGCAAAGGTCGAAACAAAAAATGCATTAAATTATGACAAACGAAACTTAACACCTGATTTATGTTTATGCAGCGATCATTGCTTTTGGCAGTTAACCAGAGCAGTAACTCATCTGCAGCAACTCAACCAAATGCTCCAATAAACTCTGACACTGAGTAAACAATATCCATGTGAGTAATGGAGCTAATACAGCTTACATACTGCTACTTTTTACCTGCATCATTGTGGTTTGAATTCATAAAGGCAGCACTATTCTGCTTCTGACTGGAGAAAATGATTTTTTTTTATCTATAGGTCTTTTCTTGACCTTTTCTTGAATAACATGAGCGAATGCAAAGTGTGTTACCTGATTTCTTTTGACTATTGCATTGACTTTGACAGTTTTATCACCAAACAGCTTGTTGTAACAGGAATCATCTGTGAAAAAATGACTTTAATGCATTAATCAGGACAAGATGGATGACTATAGCGTTTGTGAACTGGCGATTCTCTGTTTGAGAATGGAGCAACTGGGACAGAGGTGTTTTCTATCACAATTATATTACTTCTCATTTGCAAATTGATTTAAAATCTATAAAGTCTATCACTATGTAACCATAAGCATGTATAAACCTCAATTCATTCAGCTTTAATGTGTCTTTAAGTTTTAATTTCCATCTAACAAAGTGTTTGTTTGCAGATTTTTTTTCTAAAGACATCAAAACTGAAAAGGCTGCACAAATACACATTGACAAAAACAACTTGAATTGCAATCAATGCAGCGATTGCTTTTTTTATGAGTCAAGCATAACTTGACCTAGCCCAGGTTAATAGATTCTGACATTAAATAGAGCAATAAACAAGAAGAAACGTGTGTGCATTTTAAATATTACGCATCTCTTTAAAACCACATATGGACCATCATGTTTTTCTCAAGCTGATTATTTAAAACTAACACCTACTGCTGCTCATTTAGAGTCAATAAAGTAAAAATTTGTGGTAAAATGTGTCTTTTTTATGACGACTGCGGCGATTAAACTGAAGTGTGCTTGATCGACTCGTAAAATAAAAAAATAAAGGGCGGAACAACTGTGGAGCTTCAGATACAGCCACAAAACGGTCGTGTAATGGGAGCACTTTGAATGTACTTATTGCACTGACATAATTGTGAGAGCACAAAGGACAACACGAAATGCTCGGCTGCGAAAAGAAGACCGCGGCACATGCTAAAGGGGGTCTCGAGTGCAGCTGTCAGTGACATGAGCCCTCGACAGACTCGGCTTTTCATCTATTCACTCGGCCGTGTTGCGGGGAGTCGCCATGGCGCTGAGACCCAGCGGTTCGGCCTCTTCTCTTTCACTTGAAGCTGCGAGCGACGGAGGGGAATTAGCTGTCACCATGGAGAAGTGCGCGCTAGAGTATGGGATCTATACACAAGGCTCGGCGTGTCATTTCACACCGTCAGGTTTATTAGCCCCAGCCTCAACGCCCAACCTGTCAATCACGGCGGACCCCGTTTTCTTTTTTTTTCTTTTTTTTTATCTAGTATGCTGTTTATGTACATTTCAATGCTTTGCGTGTCCTTTTTGTTTGTTTTATAAATTTTAATGCGCCATCTCTGCATTTCTCTTTATTGCATGTTTTTCAAATTCTGTTGAAATATGGGTGTGTGGGCAGAAAGAATACATAAATCTGGACAAACATGAATATTTATTAAAAAAAATAAATAAAAGTTAAAGTTGGAATAAGTGTTACTTGAAAAAAGAAATCAACATTAGTCATTCATAAAATAGTCTTAGTTGGCGTTGAAGACATAATGTATTTAGGGGCTGATTTAAATGATTATTAAGTTTGATTTTCTTGCTGTGGCTCCAGATTGCATCACAATGTCAACATGGCCACAGCTTCAAGAAAAAACATTGTACATTGTAAAAACATCTACAGTTCAGAAAACTTTTGAAAACTTGTACATTTGCACAAACAAGAACCTCCAACTTTGCAATGTCATTACGAGGATTCACCATTAACTTCTGCTACAAGAGCATTTAAATGAATGGCAACTAGTTCTTTTAATGAAAAACGAAGAAAAAGACCAGGTAAACTTAAACTGACAGTGTTTTTGGCACTTTTGGACTTAGGACTGGGTTAAAATGACCCCAGCTCAGACTTGGCCGACTGACGAATACAGCCTTAGCTTAGTCATAGAATTGGAGATGTTAATGTTGATTCTAAGGGCATTCTAGTGTTGTCAAATGCTAAAAGTGTTAACATAGCACTCATACATTTAATAAAATAATAGTATAGTGTATAGGTTGTTTATAGAGTCATAGTTGCTTTAGTCAGCCACAATAGTCTACATTGTTTTCTTAATATGGGGTTAAAATGACCCCTGGAAGATTTTTGTGTAAAAGATAAATATGTGTCCACTTTTTACTGTACAAAGCTCAGAACTGAATTCATGATTGAAGCCAATTATAACATTAATGTAAGCATGACCCACCCAGGGTAAAAATGACCCACGGTGGGCTGCTATTCTTTATGAAATAATAAAATAAACATTACAGAACAGTATATTAGTTTAAATACAGTATATGATGCCATAGTTGCTAGAGGCAGCCATGCATTCCACCATCTAAAATGGGTTAAAATCACCCTTGTCACTTTTTGGTGAAAATCTATCATTTTTACCTGTTCAAAAGCTCCAAAAACTTTTGAAAAATGATGTTAAAGATGAATGTTTTACAGCAAATGACCTTAAGAATTCAGAAAGGGTAAAAATGACCCCCTTACAGTTCTATAACCAATATGCAAACATGTTTTTGTACCAGATTCATATATCATCATCAAATTCCATCAAAGCAAGAAGATATGATGCACAAATCAGACATCATTTACAAAAACGGTCATGAGGTGCGGTCAAAAAGATACCTTCATATTTATTTTGGCATGTATTTAACACATCTAAAAGTGCGAATTCCTATTACGTTCAGAATGAGCCATAAAGGCGCCTTAATAGAGAGCTAAATCTGTACAAATACATCTGTGCGGTGCTTGACAGCAGGTACAAAGCCGGCGCAGATCGCTCTTTTCAGAGGATTAATAGGAAAATGCAGAGAGGCAGTTTTCCATTGGGATAAGACAGGGTTGGCTGCGCTCTCTCTGACGTCGCCCCTGTTCACACGAGGGAATCGGCTTTCAATCACAAGTCACCAGTGATTTGGAGAAATTCTGACTGCCATTTCTACACTTTGTCTGTGTCAGACAGCGGCGGCTCGCATCGGCACCTGGGGCTGAGTCATAACGCCGGGAACAATGGCTGCTTCGCTGTGAGGAAATGAAGTGTTGAAATGGCCTTCACAACATCATCTCTGCAGGGCTCAAAGTTTATACGTAAAGGTCAGTGTGTTATTAAAATGATTTCACTCACTTTTATGGGATTAGTGAAAGAAATTGGCCGACTTTGTGACACCTTTTCTCAAAGTGGTGGGAATCTTGTTGCAATAAATGGAAGTGATTTGTAACCAAATTATAATATGTAGGTTAGAGATAAGAAGAACCTCATACAAATGTAAATGTTATTTTTCACAGTCTGCTCATACTTCAACCAATCAATAGCAATTAATAGGCATTTTCCAAAAAATATGGCATACTCCAAATATTTGTGGCTGTCTTTTATCAGATCAGTCACATTTCCATAAAATCTGTCAAGGGTTAATGGGCTCACTATTTGAAATACACTGACTATAAATAGCACAAGAGGTCGTAGGTCAGCTGGCGTAACTTAGCAGTTTTCAAAAATAGTTCAGAAAAAAACAAATTTCACAAAATATCGTCCAGTTGTACTTTTCAGCACCTACCAAAAAACACAAGGGACATTTGTTCCTTATACACAGTCCAACTCAACTCAAAACCAAATTTTATTCAAATCTGGCTTACATTTTTTTTATTATTATTATGTTGATTCATTTTCTTCTGGTCAAGTTCATCTCAGATCAAGTAGAACCAATGGGGATTAGCGTTATCTGCGCTAATTGTAATCAACATAACAACACCCCGAGGGGACTGACTGTCAGTAAAGCAGTGCAACATTAACGTGGGTGTCAGTAACTGCAGTTTTTTTTTTTTTTTTTTTCCTTTCATATATAACATAATGCACTCGTAGCCTGTGGAGTACAAACAGCTCTGACAAACTGAAACAATTAGATCTGACAGAGAGCTCGAGAGCGGCCTGCGAGCTACGTTCATTAATGTTTCAGGGTAAAAACCGTCTGAGTCAAAGCGCATTTAATGTACCGCTGACAGTGTTGGGATAAATGATACAAAACTGGATCTACAAAGGGCATTTAAAGTTTAAATACCATTCAAAAACTGGCATATTCTTTGGATGAGCAAAATCGATGCCAATAATGGATTAAATGCTATTGCCAAAGCTGTATATCAAGCACAGAACGGCACATTTTAACCCATGAATTTAATCAAAACTGCTCTGCCTATCCACTGAACTTCTAAAATATCCCCCAAAAAATGTTCAAAGTAGTATTTGGAGCGTGTTTGGAGCCACCCCTGACACGGAGGAGTTAATTAAAGACATGCAGGAGTTCGTGGTGGGCCTTTACATCTGCTGCCCTGCTGCCTTTCCCCGGAGTTCACCGGCATCGCAATCCGATCCGCTCCGATTTGTCATCCACATCAATGAAAGTAATCAAGCCAGCAATCAGAGCGCGCTTTTGCTTTATTTTTTCTTTTTTTTTTGATTCCGTGTGCCGAGTTTGTGTGGCATCGCGCTGCCCTCATCACAGAGATGCACATGAAATGAGAGACAGGAATAGTCATCCCTTTCAAAGTAATGTGGCGCGGGGGAATCAAAGTTCTTTGTCGTGAAGAAAAAGCTTCCACAGATGCTATCGGCGCGACTACTTTTTTCATGTGGAAGCGGGATCGAAGTGACAGGCCGCTGATGGACAAACACAACGGTAAACAATGTGAAAGAGAGTGCATTTCCATATTAGACACAAAAAAAGCCGGCGACAAACATCGTGCAGTTGTCAGTTACCTTGTTTTCTGGAAGGAATGGGATATAAATGCTAAGAAAGGCATTTGCAGAGAAAGAGCTTATGACTAGTGACCTCAACACATCAGTCTTTAGTTCATTTAAGCCTTTGTAATTCAGTAACAAATTTAAAGAGGTTGTTGGGTACTAATTGTAGGTTGATTAATCTAGAATTCCAAAATAAACAGCAATGACAAGAACAATTCGCATACAGACTACAGGGTATTGGTTCACAGCGTCACTTTGTCAATTTAACATTATTTATTTGTCCATCATAAGATTTTCCAATAAAAAATTGTCACGATATCTGTATCACGATAAAATATAGCGAGAGGTAAACAATACAAAAACAGTACATCTGTTCTATTCAAATCTAAGAGAGAATATTATTTAAAAAAAAAAAAAAAAAAATCAGAATTGTATCATGATAATACACTGTCAGATCTGAAAACAGAGTGTAAAAAGTTCAACATTTAAACTAGTTCTATTTTTTCATTCACACAACTTTGAAAATAATGCAATAATGGTATATACAGTTTACAACCTGAAACAGAGAGTATTAAAAGAGCATACGTAAGTCATATTAGTTGAATGCCTAGAGCAAAAACTATGAAAAATTCAAAATGTGATCTTGTTGTTTGTGTTATACTTTTTGCCAATCATTTCAACTTTATCAATCAGTTATGAATACTGCATTAAAAGAGTGAAACAATACACTAATCCACGTACACTGTATCATTGCAGTGATACTGTACTAATAGAATAAAGGGATTAAAATGTGAATTCACAGAAATACTAATATGTATTTGAATAAATATGTTGTTTTTACAAAAATGATTTCGAGGAATGTCTTTTTTGCTAACCAGGCATAACATGTAGCCCAAAAATCCCTTTTAACAAAATAATTGTGATGGTTCTTTGACATGAGATCAGTAGAATCAGGCCTATCTTGTGATACAGTAGCCTCAGCTGGACACTAACCTTTCTTTGCCCCACACAGGGACATACTGCATGAGATTACATAAGTGAGTGACAATCTCTATCTCACACTTCCCAGCTTGGATTGTCTGTACTTGTAAACAAATATTGCGCCAGTAACAGTCCAGATACGGAGCAGGATCTGCGTCCTCTACTGGATAAAAGTTTAGCAGGGCTGCTTTAACTGTATCACAAATGTAAAAAAAACCAAAAAACTGTTTGCACATTCTAATGTTTTGCTCTTAATAAAGTCTAAGAATGTAATGTACTGAAATGTATCCCAAACTGCTCATAGTTCTTGTAGTTAAAATATTCAATGACCACACATACCAGTTTATTATACTTCTCAAACTGTTAGTTGTACTGGTGAGGTCCCCCTTGCAAAACAAATAATAGAATAGAACTGCCAATAAATATTAGAATAGCATTGAATTTAAAGTTTCTTTTATATTACAAACAAATGAAACTTACTTTGACTAAAGGTGATAGAGTTGGGTGCAGTCTTTCTTTAAGAATGACAACACTTTCTTTTAATGCCTTCCAAAAGTGAATATCTTACCTTGAAACAACAAACCGCTGGTTATAAATCAACGGGATGTGTTGTTCTGCTTTTCATCCCTGACCTTCCAAACTGACAACGGCTCAGATCCAACATCTTGTAAAAGCAGCCGTTCGCCTACATCAATGTTGGTAGCTTCAATCGCTGTAAACCATGAACTAATAGGGCCATTTCTTTTCTCATAGGGTCGTGCTGTATAAGTTCAATGTTAACGTGTCGGTACAACTATAGAGAAGCTTGTTTAGGTGACATTGCTAACAGGCATGAAAATCACACAATGACAAAAGCACATACGAAGCTGGTAAAGAGAAGAAAAGGCCTGATTTTCACAGCAGGGTTCAAAGTACAGTACAAGAGGCTACCGCCGGCTATAAATATCATTTGACATACTGTTCCGAACCTCTCGTCCCAGGCACAATTTCTACCCCCGACTGAGTGATCCCGACTTACAACCTCCTGAATCCATTAACAGCCAAATATCTCTTCAAAGTTTATGTTAATGACGATCCATTTATCTGGAATAGCTTGTGCTAACATTAAAGGCTAAGAGTCGGCGCAGCTGTTTGAAAGAATACATTTCCTCCGAGCGGTTGTGCACGTTTCAGCAGAATTCAGATAATGCCGGATCATGCTCTGCCATTGTGCGACTTTAATTCAGTTGAAGAAATGAAACGTTATATACCCGTCCATTATCTGGAAGTGCTTATCCTTGCAGGGTCGCGGGAGGCTGGAGCCAATCCCAGCTGACTTTGGGCGAGAGGTATAACCTGGACAGGACGCTCCGCAGATGACCATAAAGAGGGGCCAACGCTCTGGCTCACACTTCGGGGCTATTTTAGAGCAATTCCAATTAACCCCCAGTGAAAGAGGTCACCGACTTTAACGTTTGGTGTCTTAGCTGTAATCTAAAGGGTAATTCACAAGTACGTGCGCAGTTATGCATAGGATCCTCGGTTCTGAAGGTTTGTGAAAGGTAAATGTCACTTTAACGAAACTTTGCGACTGTGGTTGCTAAATTAAAGGTGATACATAATGAGTTCCTCAGCTTACATTAAGTTTGTGCTTAAGACTCAGCAACAACTGGGCTTTTTCTGTGTGTTTCGGCAAAAAGTGAAAAAGTACCGATTTGAAAACAACTTTTATGTCGACAATTGACAATTGGGAGTTTCTAATTTGGGCAAATCCATCTTGTAAAGTGCTTGAGTCGAACCGTGGCCGTACCAGCCTTGTCACCAATAATGTGGCAGTACTGATAGTGTGGGCTGGTTTTAGGTTTGTGCTCTGATTGGATAAAACTGCAGTTGGTAAATCCAATCACCTCCAGGTATTCATTTAAAGAGACAGTCCTTTTGCAGACACTTTCAACAGGAGCTAGCAACAGACTATGTTCTGTGGAGCAGTTCTATCTGGCAGATTCAGGTTATGACTTCTCAGCTCATTTTACATATTGTTTTGTGTAATGAGCATTAAATATCAATGCAAACGGTGTTGAAAGTAGAGTTGAGAACTTTTAGCCTAAGGTTTTTATCACTTTTGGTTGTTTAATGCCTAAACAATGAAACCTTATTGAAAATGTTGCATTTTTAATACTATCCATGATTGTGTGGACATAGCCTGTGGCAATGTACATGAAATTATTGGTTAACAAAATAAGAGAATAAATACAGACTGCACTGAAACCATGAATAACAAAGTGAATATATATTTTAAATAACACTATAATTTGCTCTTCACATTTTCGAAAAAAAAAAAAAAAATGCATCATGAGTGTTTAAAAAACAAACAAAAAACATGCACATTTGAAATATATTCATTTTTTTGCCCCTTATGTGACTGAATATAACTTGTTGGATCCACTCTGTGTCCGTCTTCTTTGCACCATCCAAAGACGTTACAGGATGAATTGATTAGTCTAAATGTCCCATTGAAATGACTATGAGAGTGAATGGTTGCCTATAAGCGTCAATCTTGCAATTAACTGGCAATAGTCCAGGATGTGCCCCACCACACGCCAAAGCAGCTGGGATAGGCTCCAACCATGAGGATAAACCCAAGAAAATCAATAAATGAATGAATAAATGTCAACATAACTCAGCTGAAGTTCAGATTTCAGCTTGGCATTAAAACTGCGTAATTTTGTTTCCACACGTTTTGTAATTTTGCTAATATAAATGTGTTAGATCAATTATTTTCATTACATTAATTCTATTAAACTAACATTGAGCCTTGGATTATGTTTTGATGATTTCACTTTTGATGGCTACTCACCTTCTCGCACAAACTCTTACTAAAAGGTCTCTACGGCGATTTAAGAGTTGAAATAAGTTAAAACTATTATGTTGTTGATCATGAAAACAAATATACAAAATGAGTACTGAATATTTATCACTCAAACACTGATTTCGAGCCATGTTTTACCAGTGATTTGTTTCGAAGGAGCCAGCTTTTGTTTAAGTTTATTCACGACAGACCAGTTAGGTACTAAAAATCGAACTTTGGGTCATTTTCAGTGAAAGTCCGGTTTGTTTGGAGAGGCGTGACTGTGCAATTGAACAAACAATTGAACTCTGGTTGCTCTAAAAAGAGTCCAGTCCAAAGGCAAAGAAAACCCTGGTGTGGTTTCACTGAGGTAGAATGCAAATTGGACCAAACAATCAACCAAAGTGCTGTTTGTCGGTGCGAAAAAACACTGAAGAAACATGCAAACGTCTTCAGTTACAGACAAATATGCCCAGTGCTGCCAAAATAAAAGCAGAAAAGGTCAAAAGCAGCAATTGAAATCCTGGGAATCTACCTAAAAGAGCAACCGCTTGAACAAACACAACAAAAAGTTTTCGATTGCCATTTTTCCACATTTAGATTCTTGAGAAAAATTGAAATGTGCCAAAAGAAAGCAGACTTCCTCTAACTTCTTTCAACAAAACCCTTACCAGATTTCCATCGGATATTTTCTGCCACACGGATTCACACAAGCTGCTCTCCTGCATCTCCCTATCACCGCAAAACAAGTGGATTTAGCGAAACCCTGAAAACTTCTCGGGTGTCAGCTTATAGAAACACTAGTCCAATCTGTGCGGTCTCTTTGAAGAAAAAAAAAAAAAAAAATGTGAAAATGTTCTAAAGTTTATGAAGCGCTCCCGTCTGCCAAAAACCAAGACGAGCCTTTCCAAAGTGGCTCGATTCCATCTGTCTTGCAGCCGCTCCCCATTGGCTGCTATTTGAAAAAGACCCAAGAAGGCAGTTAAAAGCAAAAAGGAAAGGTAGTGTACGGAAGATGCACCGTAATCCCTAAACGATTGGAAAAAATGGCGTAATTGTATCGCTATTACGCCTTCTTCCACTCTTCCGGGTTACATAAGAGGCATTGCCGGTTCGGATGGATGGGTTCTCAGACACCTGCTGGAGGATTGGGGCTGTTAAGATCACATGCGAGGTTGCACTGCACTCGTGAGACTCGTAAAGTAGTAGCGTTAATTAAATGGTGAAGTGGTGCGCGACTGCCTAGAAAGGGATTCGGGGACAGCCCTTCAAGAGGCTCAGTCATTTTTAACACGGGTCCATTAAGTAAGTAACTCAATTACATGTTCAATCATTTATTCATGCAATCATTCACGGCGTTCTCCTATTTATTTTATCCGCCTCATGTGCCAGCGGTGTCAATGTGGCCCTAGTGATTTACGCCAGTCTGCGCTATCAGTGTCTGCGCCGCTTTATTCAGTCCGTAGCAGAATATTTACAGCACGGTTAATTGTCACGGTAAAACATTTGAAGACAGTATAGGATGTTTTTGTGTAATTGTGTCATTTTTGATTTATTCTCAATCACGCTGCTAGTACGATGATAACTGGACGGTGGGAAAGTCTGGTTAGCACTGACTGAGGAGTCTGCATGTTGTTACTCGACTGGCTTGTAACCCTGATTTAATTGTAAACTGTCCGAATACGATTTTTTTACAAAAGTCTGTCTATTTTAGATCAACTCAGCTATGGAACAAATTACCTAAAAAGTGAAAGGATTTAAGGAGTTTACATATTTTTAAAAAAGCTCTGAGATCCTACCTCAGTTTTTAATTTTTGACTGTAAATGTATTTTTTATATGTATTTATGTATTTTTGACAGTGTATGTCATTTGTCATTTCGCTGCATGTTTTGTAATTGTTGTATTATATTGTATTGTATTTTGTATTTAAATTATTGGATAATTTTAATCTGGACCACAGGAAGACTAGCAAACACTTCGGTGGAAGCTAATGGGGATCCTAATAAATAAACAAATAAACAAACAAATTACATGGCTGGTATAAATGTGTTAGTGAATGGAGATCATCTTGAAGTACTGTGAGAATGTTTTGTTTTTAGTCTTTTTTAAAAATCAATTGACAAAATGGAAATGTGAAGAGACAAAAACCTTCAATTTTCAAAGTGATCCCAGAACAAGGAGTCCTCCTGTCATTATGGAGTCTGGGCTGGTTCAAGCTGGGATTACATGCTCTGGTTTAACCTAAATTTATTCTGAGATTTGATGGTCTGGTTTAGTCCAGTTTGGCCTATGTTTTTTTTTTTTTTTGATTCTCCAAATGTCTAAACAGAATCCGACCAACTTAAAAATCCTGTTCTTCTAATACACACATGTCAAACTCAACTTTGCGATGTTTTATGTGGCCCTTAAATACATTTAGTAGGTGATATTTTTGGCAATGGTTTTGAACAGGTTTGTAGTTGGATTTGAAGAGGGTTAAGATGGATTTGAACACGTTTTATTTTAATCAAAACATGTTTGAATGAATCTTAGGGGGTTTTAGTCAGATTTGAACAGGTTTTACTTGGATTTCAACAGATTTTATTTGTCTTTGTAGCAAAAATTAAATCCATCTGAAATCTAACGAAAACTTGTTCAAATCTGACTAAAACCCCGTAAGATTCATTCAAACCTGTTTAGATCCAAATAAAACGTGTTCAAATCCATCGTAAACCTGTTCAAATCTAACAAAAACCTGTTCAAATCTAACAAAAACCTGTTCAAATCCAACTAAAACGTGTTCAGATCCATCTAAAACATCTTCAAATCCAACTAAAACCATTTACCATAACAAGAAAATAAATTTTAAAGATAACTTTTCTCAAACTCAAATGACAATGAAATCTTCCAAGTGTCACCATCTTCGGCCCCTGAAAGGATTCTTATTAACTATCGAGGCCCCTCACCACTGTTCTAACACATCCAAGGTGCTGTTGAATGCACATTTAACTTTTTGTGACATTTAACAACAAACAATAGAAAATAGCATGCATATTTTAGTTACATCCATTCATTTTCTTTACGGTTAACTGTAAAATTCTTCTCCTTCTTAAAGTCTGTAAAATTTTATGATGCCAGTAGTCTAGTGTCCCACCACATCCCCATTTGCTCACCTTGTTTAAACCCGTGCCGCTCCAAAAGTTTCCAAGAGTTTTTGTTTATGGCTCATATACATTTTGAAAGCTACAGGCAGATTCATAATTACCTGGCTTTGTTTACTCTTGTTTCCCGTGCACACACTAACAGGCTAACAGGTTTCGCTGGTGTTTGACACACATTATTTTGATTAAAAAGCTGTTCGGCGGAGAGTGCTCGTCGCCGGGAGCGCTCGGAGGTGACAGTGACATCAATAATGTGTTCTCGGGCGATACTCACTGACAGTACACGGGGGGAAGATGACCGACAAGGACAATGAACAATCCAAATATTGAAGATGTGAATCAGGGGAATGATAACCGCATTACTGCCAGCCATAAATCATGCTTTTTAAGAGGAGGGGCACTTCTATTACTTAAACACTCAGGAGCGAGAAGGAGGCGAAATTTCATTTGGCAGACGTCAGATCAATGCAATATTTGCAGTCGAGAAACCTGCATCGACAAGAAGAAAAAATAATTACTTTACAGTTTTAATGCTTGCTGTTTATTTTTGGCGATTTGCTATATTTGCTATTTTAATTCAAATCTATCAGTGTAATGTTCCTTGAAATTTACTTGCCCATGGGTTAGTTGCCCCTGTTGCTAGGTGCCAAAAGTAAATGCTGCCCCTTCTACCTTGTACACTATGTGAGTTATATCCTTATTGTCTTAAAAATTATTAAAAGGATTCCAGTTGAACTAAATGTAAGGAAGTTTGTTTAAAGTCTAAAAAAATGCACAAAAAACCCCCCAAAAAAAACAAAAAACGCTCTAATATAATCTCATTGTTTTTATAGCAATGACAATAAAGTTTTCAATTGAGTTTAAAAATGTCCACAAAGCTTCAAAGGGTTTTCGTTCTTGGAGAAATTTTACAAAAGTTCTATGTGATATTCATGAACTGTTCTCTAAAAACGAAATTGATCTTAATTGCTTGAGTAACTCCAAGCTGTTCACCCATTTTTGACATAGCATTAATATGGAATTAACATAGCATTAACATCAGGAACACCCTGCAGATGCCCATATATGGACATGAGACTGGAGCTTTCTGAAGGCATTTCAAGGAATCAAACTGTGCATTGTTTAAACCTTTAAAAGCATGAAAAAGCTTAAAATGAAGTGTGTTTGGTGTTTTCTGCATGATCCGTTCTGTCATTTATTATTGTTTGTTGTAAAACGGAACTAATTTGTAGTCTTTGATCATAGTTTAATAAAAAATATGTTGTTGCAGACCAGACAGAGCAGCTGTACTGTTGCAGACAGACCCTGAGGCTGTAACTATCTATTGATTTAAGATTGTAATACAGAGTGGGAAGTGTATTTTGTGCTGATGCATGCATATTGTTTTTAAAACTTAAAAAAAAAGTAAAATTGTGTAGTCTACAATCATAGTTTAATTATAATATTTTGTTACAATGTAAGTCTGATAATATTATAAAACAGCATTATTAATTTCAGGGCTGAGGTCCGTGTAAAAGTGCAGACTTTTCTTAGTTAAAAATGCCAAAAATCTTCCAAAGTAGGGCTTAAGTAGACATTTCTAAGTAAGCAGCTTCATGAATGAGGCCCATTGTTCTTATTTGTTCCTGGATTGGACATAACATGAGACCGTGTAGAGGCACAAAACTGGGATTTCACTTTTAAGTACAATCTTCTGGTTCAACAATAAGACAGCTTTCCCAGAATTACAACATCTTCTTTCAAATCCATGTGTATTGTGTATTTTTATGTATTTATTTATTTTATATTTTATTTTTGCTCTTTCCAAATCAGCACACTTCAAAGTTTATGCTTAAGTATCCCAGCTTGTCATACTCTGGACACCATTCATACTTAAAATATGATCAATAACAGCTTCTACAAATCAGTTTAACTAAATTTAAGTTGCCATTTCTTCCGTTCCACTATCTATTTCTGGTAGAGATAAAAAACATCCTGACCACCTTTGAGGCTGGGGTAACAGTCTGATATTTGCTGGAGCAGTGCAGTGAAAGGCCAGTCTTTGTCAGTGGGAATACATACAGTCACCAACAGTGGGAAAAGTACATTTGTTTAATGTGCCATTTCCAAACAGGAATCTTGGTCAATCCCACAGACACTGCAACCTCAGCGTAACACGGCCCTCTGGAATTTGATCAGCGCTAACGGCGTTTACCGATGTTTGGAGCCTGACATTTATTGAAAGTGGCCTTTTAGTAAAAGTCATAGCGAAGGCGTGAAGTGGATTTTTGATGAGCCTGTCAAGTTTCTCTATCTTTTGGGCCAATAAGTGGGTTGATAGTGGAATATATCAATCACATCATCATCTGAGAGGCAGTATTTTCTTGTTACCTCAACTTAAGTCTAGTTTTATGAGGATATTTGCAGGCCAACACTCCCTATGGACACACAAAGAATCAGTACAGCTCAATTAAGACGTTTTACGTGGACAGAAGAGAATCTAACTATTGCGTCCACTGTGTTCTGCTTAAATAAAGAAAACAAGAAAAGAAGCTCACATTAATTCTGACTTGTTTGTAGTGTTGAACGCTAATAAATTAACATTGAACATCAATTCATAAAAGTCTCATTTCACAAGAAAGCAAATGAACACAACAAAGTCAGAAGGAAAAAAACACATTGAATCATAAGCTACGACAAATAGAGCTTTTTTCATGAACTTTTTGAGTGAGAGACCAAAACAACTGACAGTAAAAATAAACCAGTGGCAGGTTGACCCAAATTTTGTACTCGTCTGACAATGAATGGCTTTTGCACAGGCCTGGAACGCTCCTACAGTCTGGTTTTGTTTAGGTTTTGTCTAATGCACACATGTCAAACTCAAGGCCCGGGGACTAAATGCGGTCCTTTGCAACGTTTTATGTGGCCCTTTAATGCATTTAGAAGGTGATATTTTTGGATATTTAGGTTTGACTTGAACAGGTTTTAAATGGATTTGAGTTTTGCTACAAAGATAAATAACACCTGTTTAAATCCATCTAAAACCTGTTCAAATCCATCTAAAACTTGTTAAATCCATCTGAACCTGTTCAAATCCATTTAAAACATCTCCAAATCCATTGACAACCTATTCAAATCTTACTGAAACCTGTTCAAATCTGACTAAAACCTGTTCAAATCTGACTGAAATTGGTTTAAATCAATCTAAAACCTTTTCAAATCCATCTAAAACTTTTTCAAATCCAACTAAAACCTGTTAAATCCATCTGAACCTGTCCAAATCCATTTGCAACCTGTTCAAATCTTATTGAAACCTGTTCAAATCTGACTAAAATCTGTTCAAATCTGACTAAAATCTGTTTCAATCTAAAACCTTTTCAAATCCATCTAAAACCTCTTAAAATCCAACTAAAACCTGTTCAAATCCATCTAAAACATGTCCAAATCCATTTACAACCTGTTAAATCTTACTGAAACCTGTTCAAATCTGACTAAAATCTGTTTAAATCAATCTAAAACCTTTTCAAATCCATCTAAAACCTTTTCAGATCCAACTAAAACCTGTTAAATCCATCTGAACCTGTCCAAATCCATTTACAATCTGTTCAAATCTTATTGAAGCCTGTTCAAATCTGACTAAAACCTGTTAAAATCTGACTAAAATCTGTTTCAATTTAAAACCTTTTCAAATCCGTCTAAAACCTTTTCAAATCCAACTAAAACCTGTTCAAATCCAACTAAAACAAATTTCCATACAAGGAGGAAATTAATGTTAAAGCTAACTTTTGTAAGACTCAAACAAAGATGAAATATCACATTCAAAATGTTATAAAAGCTTCCCAATGTCACCATCTTCGGCCCCTGAAATGACTCACCACTTTGAGTTTGACACCTCTGCTCTCAAGTGAGTGCTCCCAAACGTCTCGAACCGAATACTTCCCGTTTTCAGCGCGCTTTTAAGAGGCGGACGATAGCGGAAAACGTTCACATTCGAACAAATTTCTTTTCAAACACCAGAAACGCGACAGAGGACCGTCTCTCACAACACAAAATCAATTCCACTGAGCTTACATTCTTCATTGTACCATTTTACAAAGTGTTATGCCATTTTGCGCCCCCTCGTAAACAAATGAATGCCTTAATTAGCTTTGAGCGTAAGGCCACACCTCCAAAACAACTCAGATTTTCCCAGAAGCCCTATTCACACCCAGCATTTTCATCCAACACTGTTTGTATCTTTTTTCTTGACCCCATTTCTCCTATTTTCCTCTATTCAGCATTCCCATAACTAGATCCCAGCTGTCCATCTTCAGAGCTTGTACCATCTCCATCTCTTTTGCAATAAACAGTTTAAGTCTTTCTTGTTGTGGCGTTATCCTTAAACAAAAGACAGATTATAACTATTTTATCTTATTAAAAGTATCTCCACATCCAACCTCATGACTTAACAAGGCCTGGGAATTAAGATGTTAACATGCATACATCCATTGTGCTAATTTGAATAGCTCTACTTGCATGTAACTGCACTGATTTTGGACATTTTCTAAAAAAAGAGACAGAAAATTGAATTGATGTGCTTTTATACAGGTATTGTGCAAATATTACGACACTTACCCCTTATTTCCTTTATAGGTTGCACTATCTAGGACTCATAGTACCTTTCTACAAGCCTGGCCAGTAATCTTCAGTCTTTTTCTATTTAATACAAAGACTTAGAAAGGTTTAAATTTGATTTCCAGAAGGAGAAACAAAAGAAAACAAATTAAACTATTAATGGCATTTGATAGACATACAATCAATGAGAAAAACTGTGCATTTCATAAATCTAACCACATTTAGATAAACAGTTATGATTGGTTGGTTATATTAAAATCAATGGGTCAATAGGAGAAGTTCCAGACCCAATTCTCTGAGGTTTCTACTGAATCAAAAAATCAAAAAAGAAAATTATATTTAACACATTTTTAAAAATAGATATCTGGCATATTTTTGTGCTCTGAATGTTATCTTTTACAGTCCGACGACTACCGGAAAGGTTAAAAAAGTAGGCTGCCTATTCGTGTGCTTCCACTTGGATACGAACTGGAGTGGTGACCTAACTTTTGCTGACTTCTCGTACGTTAGCCCCGGGCATGTGACTATACACCGAGGAGAAGTCGACTCTTTCGCTGTCCGGGGCATTTAAGGCCGCGGCACACGACACCAGCGACACATTCGGCACCGCTCGGAACCCCAAAGGACCGGAATGAATCAAAGATGACTTGTTCTTGACAGCGAGATTCCCAAATGTCATGTGATCCGGATATGTAATACAGTCGCCTATAATACTGTGTAGATGTCCCATATGACTGACTAGGGTTGTATCCTAAATGTTTATGGAAATCCAAGGCTGTAGAAGAGGATATTGAGTAAAAAATGAGAAATTCTATCAATTTTATATTGCATTTTTTACAGTTATAGCCTGTTTCGGTTTAAAAAAGGGGGATATAACTTGAATAACTCCAAGATCCTACAGTATATAACGCACTACTGAGATCTTGATATAATATGCAAGATTTTCATTATAGGAAATCCTCAGTAACTTCAAGGTGAATGTATTTGCCCTTTGGCTGTTTACATCCTGTCTTAAAACTGTTCAGGAAGTAGATTATAGTGTAATACAGTGAAGTAAAAGAAACGTTGGGTAAAAATGTTCAATTTCTGAAGTACATGTTGACAAGCACAACATATAGAACAGAAGGTTCTTAGTTTGTGGTGGGAATGTGTCAATAAGAATGAAAAATGACATGTTGGTTTTGTTTTGGTAAGCCCTGGGACAGTTTAGCAGAGTTAAGTTTTAATAATAATAATAAATCAAGTACTCACTATAACTTTTAGTGTGTCTTGCTAGATTTAGACACACATCCTTAAGCAAATACATGTTACAATCAGAGACTGAGGCTAACAAGCTATGTAGGTTCAATTGGAATTCTGATATTTGGTGCCTGGTCTAATTTTTTGATCTAAGGTTACATAAACACCAGCCGTATTGGTCAGTTTTAATTACACTCTGAAAGTTTGACTTGTTTTGGAAGGTGTAAGTGTACAATTGAACTTGACTAAACAAGTGAACCTTGTATAGGTCTGTTTCTAAAGTGAGAAGCAATACAGACCGAAAGTACACAACAAAACCTCAGAGTTAAATGAACTCTGGTGTTAAATTTAACAAGACGTCTATATTTCAGTCATTTTTTCTTAAGATTCAGAGTCTTTTCTTAACACACTGTCATGCTCTGTTTTGCTGTGTAAGTATATTATAACAAGTAAGTATAATATAATAAAAAAAAATACATAAATACATATATAAATGTGGAAAAATGTGGAAAAAAGGGGTTGAGCTGTTAATAAACTATTTAAAAAAATGTATGAACTGCATAAAATGTCCACAAATGGATTCTGCTTATATCACTCTTAACATGTAATACTTCTGTAATTATAAATATAAAAGTCTGGTAGATAATAATATATCAGTATTTGATGGTGGCCAATAATGCATAGAGGTTTCTTCTATTGCGTTAGTCAGATTAGCTTTGGCACACTATTAACATGAACTAGACTCTTTGAAAATGCAAATGTAGTGCTTTTAATCAAATTGATTTTAACCAGGTTATTAGGAGTGAAAACAATGGAAATTTGCTAGTTGCTTGTGGGCAATATGATTCTAAATGAGTCTGTTGCATCTGTTAAGCATTCTATCAATTGTGCATGTGTTTTAGTAAATGCAAACCCCAACTAAATGTGGAGGAAAGTTGTTCCATCAAAAGGACCCCAGTTTTTTGATATAAATTAGTCAAACTCTGTGATTTTAAAACGTTAAAACAGGACTTATTCAAACATGGTAACATTTCACTTGAGTCTTACAATAAAAAGCGAAAGAAACAGGGTGAGTTCAGCCAACAAAGTGCACATTTGCTTCAGAAAACCAGCAGATTTTCATTCAAAGCCCACAATGAATGCTTCTGTAATCAAGTCTTCATTCAACCTCCATATGAACCGGGTCAAAAGTGCAGCGCTTTACGTCACCGCGTTACATTCCCGTCCATTGAATCCCTTGCGTGATGCCAGTCGAGATGTTTACTCTTACATTTTTTAAATCGACCCCTGTCAGAGGTCAGTGTTGCGCATATATGCACACACTGTGATCCATTATTAATGTTCTCTTCCTCTAATATAACTCTATGTTTAATCACAGCTGCCCTCGTCTGCCTCGGCGGCACTAAATTATTTCCTCTAATTCCCCAAATGCTCCTTGTTTTATCGAGCAGTTGATTTTATGTGTAGGAGGCAGAGCAATTGTGATAGATGGTAGAAGCGCTCCGAGACCCAATCCAACATTCGCCGCACCTCTCTCGGCGCTCTCACTTTGTTTTGCTCGATATCGTTCCTAAATCTTTAATTAAAAGTCAAACATCTTCCCCCGAAAGAGTCTTCTGAGGAGGTATTTTTGAATAAATGTTGTTGGCATTAACCGGCTTTTTCTCTGTCATGATTGCCGATTAAGATTTTCAGACTTGTGACATGTAATTACGCTCGCAAACTTTTAACCCAGGCTGCCAATTTGTGACGCTAAAGAGAATTTAATTAGCCGGGGAAACATTAGCGGGTGCCAAAAGCTGCAACTAGAGCCACCGATGCTTTTCATTTTGAGCGTGACAGTTTTGGAAGGATTGTTTTCAGATTTTGGATTTTGACTCGGCCGGAACAGCGTAAAGGGGATTATGTAATGGAAGTAAAACAGGAGCCCGTGACCCCGTAGAGTGTTTACCCATCTGCATTACTGTTTACAACTAATTACAGTAAAAGCCGATAGCTCGCAGTTAACAAAGGCTACGAGGCACGACCGCATAATATGATAACAGTCTGTGTTGATTGCAGGCTTTTAAATAAACGCAATTATCTCATAAAGCTTCCCACGTAATGGTGTTAAAATAAAGGCTGGATGTATAAACGCTCGGAGAATAACACCACGTTGGTCTGTTATCTGAACCTTTGACAACAACAAAGTGGAACAGATGCATAATACTATGAGCGATATTAAACAGTTCAACCACTGAAGGTATGTGTTATCAAAAGTCCTATCTTATATCTTATATAAGCATCGAATTCAAACAACCTGAGTCGGTTTAGGTAAGAGAAAGAAGACATGAGAAAGAAGTCAGTGCAGATGAACAGCTATGGTGGCCCTGTAGGGACATGTTTATGCTGTGAGAACAAGAAAACAAGAAAAAAGTTTAAAGAGTCTGTCTGAGAGCAATAGGTTTAGGATGAATGCCATGTTAACACCATGGAGCATCCATTGCATAAGGTTATAGAGCAGTGGTGTCAAACTCAAAGTGGTGAGGGGCCACAATAGTTCATAATAATACCTTCAGGGGCCAAAGATGGTGTCACTTGGAAGATTTCATCTTCTTTGAGTGTGACAAAAGTTATCTTTGAAATGTATTTCTTCATTTTATGGTAAACATGTTTTATATGGCTTTGAACAGGTTTTATATGGATTTGAACAGGTTTTAGGTGGGTTTAAACAGGTTTTATGTGGATTTGAACAAGTTTTAGGTAGATATGAACAAGTTTTAGATGGATTTAAACAGGTTTTAGATAGATTTGAAGAGGTTTAAGATGGATTTGAAGAGGTTTTAGATGGATTTAAACAGGTTTTAGATGGATTTAAACAGGGTTTAGATAGATTTAAACAGGTTTTAGATGGATTTGAACAGGTTTTATGTGGATTTGAACAGGTTTTAGATGGATTTGAACAGATTTTAGATGGATTTGAACAGATTTTAGATGGATTTAAACAGGTTTTAGATGGATTTAAACAGGTTTTAGATAGATCTGAACAGGTTTTAGATGGATTTGAACAGATTTTATTTGTCTTTGTTGCAAACTAAATCCGTCTGTTCAAATCCATCCAAAATCTGTTCAAATCCATCTAAAATCTGTTCAAATCCATCTAAAACCTCTTCAAATCCATCTAAAACCTGTTCAACTGTTGTATTGAAGGGCCACATAAAACATTGCAAAGGGCCACATTTTGCCCCCGGGCCTTGAGTTTGACATGTGTTATAGAGGAACTCCAAACTGAAAGTGCATGTTTAAAATGAATCCGCTGAAGGACGGAGCACCACAAGAACTAATTCATCTCTGTACTTCATAAGGCTTCATAATAAAATAAAAACCTGTGGCATTGGAAGAAGAGATAGAAGTGCTCCCTAAGGCAATAAAGTACGTTATAGAATTTAATTGTGATCATGACAAGACAGTATTTTATCTTTTAACTCCAGCCTGTTTAAAAGTCAAAAGTTTTCCGAGGCTGAGATTCAAATGTACACAGAGTATTGAGGTTTCCACATTGAGATGGAGACTGTGTCCTGTGTATTTTGTGCTGATCCTGTCGGCTGTCCGGTCCTATTTGAGGCAAGAAGCTTATTTCAGTTCTGGAGCAGAGCCAAGCAGAATGTACGATCTGGGCTTATTTCAAATGTTTGACACATTTCTGTGCAGAAGTTTGACTCACGGTGACTTGGCAGTATCTATGTTTCTTCCTTTATGGCAGGCAGCAATGTGGGAATCCATGTTCTGACTGGAGCATAGGGGCTGCTGCTGCTGCTGCTTATCTGTGATGGCTTTTAAAGTGGCACCAAACGCATGTTAATGAATACTGCATTGTGTAAAATAAATGATACCTTTATATTTTAAAATGTCACAACAACAATAGCACAGGATACATAATAAACTGATAATTCATGTTCATTTGGATACATTTGCAATTTAAATGTTCAAAAGTTCTGCATCATTGTGATAATTATGCTAATCTTTGCACATGCCGTAATTAAACAACTTTTGAAATAAGAGTAATGGACAAAATAATCAACAAATGCAAATGTATTATAGACGTTTCCTCGAGCTGTGTTTACGACAGTGTTTGAGGTAAAATGCCCTTAAAGGTAAAAATATGGAGATGAATCACCGCAGGAACAACATGCATTTGCATCAGGGCACAGCTTACTTCTATTTGTACCAATCTGGAAAATTAAGATTAGAAATAAATAAAGGTTTGTGTCTGTTTCAAGGTCTGTGCTGTTGTTGATTAATGTGGTGCTTAATGAAAGCTAGTTTTGAACACTGTTGCTGTAGTAATTTATCAAAGAAAGTTCCACTAAGCTGCTGCCCTAAACTTGACAATGCTTTCTTTAAATGAACAACACACTTTTTTTGTTCTGAATTACTACAAATGTTTAACAAACTTATGTTTATTCAATGCACCATAAAATTTAAATGTTATGGCTATTTGCGCTACGCCAAAATATGAACACACAGTTTATGCAAAATGGTTAAATATTGCTCATATGATGATGGTTTGAAACTTTTTTTTTTTTTTTTGGTATTACCTTTTTGCAATTAATAAATTTTTTTAATTGAAAAAAAAATCGAATCAAATCAATGCTAAAGCTTATACTTGCATTTTTATCCAACTATATTTGCAAATAACTGTTTACATCAAAGCATTTACTGCAGTGAAAGAAGTGTTTTGTAAAATACAGTCGTAGGTGATAATAATAATCCACCAAAAGGTTAAAATGAGGGCATCTGGACATCGTTTTGAAAGTTACTTCTTTAAAAAACACATGTTTGCAACAAAAATGTCAGTAAAAATTTAATTAGTGCTAAAAGATAAGTAAAAATCAGCAAAGTTTAGTAACATGTACATAATTTAATAATAATCCTACTCTGGGATGAGTCTTTCTCCTTTGACTTAACTTATTGAGTTAATGACAATATCTTTCCCTACAATCCACAGGGGCGACTGACAATAGTTGCAATCCGACAGCTTATTGTAAGTGAGCAGATCCCTTACAGTCACAGCAGCTGTCGAGATTGCATTTCTCCTTCTCCTCTTTCGCTCCAGATACAATCCTTCTTTTAAAATGTACTCATCACAGTCTAAAGAGCCATTCGTTCACTGGACGTCCGATAACCAGCTACTGTTGTTGTGTCCTTAGCTACCACACTTCACCCACTTTGCCTCCAGTGATACAGACTAGTGTATGAATGTATTAGTGTGACTGTGGCTCCAGAGGTATCTTATCACCACCACAGTGTATATGTGTGAAGTAAAAAGAAGTGAATCATGGTTAAAACGAAAATTAAAACTTTACTTAGTATTAGATTTAAACCTTGGTGCAGTGGAAGTTCCAATTAAACCATCTTTATACCGGTTTAAAATGTAAGCCGACAAAGTCCAACCAGGTTTATGTACAGATGGCTTTGTTTTCATTCGTTTCTATCTAATTATTGACCCTCTCTGCAGTTTGTTTTCAGTGTAAATCCAAAGTATACTGTTGAAAGTGATCCTGGAGTTCTAATATCACTGTATTTAATCAAAATTCTCCAAGGAACCATTTTGCGGGGTTTTCTCTTAACACTCCAATAAGAGAAAACATCTTATACATCTTACTCCTGCAGTTACTTTCTTTTCATTGACCCTGCATTTGCTTTGAATCACACTTGTTCCATCCGTGCTCCCTGCAAACACATCCATCGGCCACTGCTTCCGCGAAGTGCTAAACAAATCCACAGCCTTGTGACTCAAGCTTTATTCTTCGTCTTCGGGGTAAAAACGTACAAACACACCTGGATTATACAAGGCTACGGAAACCTGGTGCTGCGGAAACAAACCCAAGGATAATGTCATGTCTGTTTCGCTACCAACTGTGCCGCTCCGATCCAAGGGGATTATAAACAACTCAAACAAGCAGTACTACTTCAAACAATAAAATACCTTATTAAACCCCAACATGAGAGGGCCTTTGGGAAAGAAGACTTTTGATGTGTGCACAATCCCTCCAGTTTGGAATATATTTAGTTTTGCCCAAGAAAAAAAAAAAAAAAAAAAAAATCACAGCAAATCACTCTCCCGACTCCATTCTTCATCGAGAGGGATATCGGGAGCCAAATTCAATAACAACCTGAGATCATAGCCCAATCCATCTCTGAATCATCCCTTAGTCTTTGCATAGCCTTAGCCCCCTCGGCATAATTTAACACTGTCAGACGATGAACTCATCTCCTCCATAGAAAATGAATGGGCTGGCGTCCAAGAACGGAGGATCTGTACAGAAATCCTTCAAACTACTTTAGGGCTGTAAAAATGTAACAGAAATTAGACAGTGAGACTGAAAGCTGGGGAAAAGGGAAGCACTGTGTGGCTTTTCAGGATTTCATTATGGACTCCGATTGTAACTAACTGTAATTGTAATGACAGTGCAGTGTTTCAAAGTTTTTTTTCACAGGGGAGCCATATTTAAAAAGAATAAATGATTTGTGACGCAATTCCCTGCTCTTTTGTATCATAATTTTGCTTATTTTGGTGTTTTGCATATTGTCCTCTTAGTTTTATTACTTTCTAAGGCCATTTAATTGATTTTAAAGCTATTTTTGGCTATTTTTTTGCATTTTTATAATAAGTTAAATCCTTTATACTGTCTTTTTTTAATATTCTTTGCATAGTACCCTACCTGACCATTAGCAATTCACAAAAGCAGCTATATTTACATTAACTGCCCGTTGATTTTCACATATATTTCTCAGAATTTTGTTTCTAAATGTTTTGGCCCTCCAAATATAGTCTACACTGACCCATTTTCTGGGTCCCGATCCAATGTTTGGGAAGCACAGACACAGTGCATATCGTCAAATCATCAAAATGAATTTAGAGACTTTATATTTTGACGTATATTATAATGAGTTGGAGGATTTTACAGAGAGTAGTCAACATGTTGTCGGTTCATTAGGACAAAAATCATCAAATCATTAAAATCATGCACAATCGACCACTCAAAATAAAATGATTGCCAAAAGTGTTTAAAGGTTTAATCAAGAGATCATCTGATGCAAAGTGCAATTAAAACAGTGCACTTCTGAGTCAATTAAACCTCTCAAAAACTGGTTATTAGCCATAATTATTAAAAACAGTAAAACTAAATGGATTTGGAACATCATTTTTTTGACTACCTTTTCCACAAAATGAATATTTAAAGGTTAATGCAGTAGGGGTGTCACAAAGCTTTATGGATTTTTAAATTCATGATTAATTCATGATGCGCCTGATTTATACTTGTTATGCTAGGTTATGTTGGGCGCTTCAGTGCACTTAACGCAACCCTTTATGAATTTTAGCCAGCAGAGGGCGCAGATCCCTCTCTGTGCAACCCATGGATAGCGGCCATCTTTGTTTACATGTAGAGACGTTACACAGTGCTACTTTAAGTCCCCATTTAATACTTTTAATTTGTTAGAGTCACATTGAGTATTCTATGTGTGGTCTGCTACAATATTGAGAGTTATTAGCATGCTGATGTTATAATAAATGTTGTGTTGCTCATTCAAATTTTGAGGTAATGTCAGATGGAGCATGTGTACACAATTCTGTTGCACTCCTCTCTTTTCTGAAGAGCCTATGCTATACATCTCTGTAAAGTGCAATTGTTCATATGGCAAACTGATCCATTTTCTGGCCACTGGAGGAAAGAACCAACAAAATACCTTGGACTGAGCCATCAGAAAAGGCATTATCCTCAGTCTGTATATGATAAGAATTAAATCATTCTACTTCAAAAGTGCTTGTGTGATGAAACTGATTTTTTATGCATGTAGTTTATCTTTCTTCTTAACCTTGATTGATTTCTAGCAACACCAAACCCACACAAACGATTTTGAAAAGCAAAATTCCCTTTGTATCTAAAATGGCATGAGAACTACCTTTGTTCTCTGGGCATTGAAAGTGGCTGCACATGTTTTCTGGTGACTCTGTGTTGGAAAGGAATCATTGTGGAGTCGGTGTTGACTTCTGTGCATGCCATACAAAAGCAAATTCAAATTGCATGCTTAGATTTCACACTCAGAGAATGTCCTTGGTTTTGTCGCGGCCATGAAACACAAGTCCGCTACTGCAGAAAGACAAAAAAAAAAAAAAAAACATTTTCATGAGTGGCTTAGATCCAGTTGCTGTCCCTGAAATGGAATAAAAGCATCGGGATAAAAGGAAAATACAGTGGGACTGATCCAGCCACCAGCACTTTTCAATTCACTTTTGTTTTTATGAATTAGCCCTGGGCACTGAAAGTCGGATGCTAACTGGATCAAATTTCCAAAATCATTCATGTGGAGACGGTAATGAGGGGGTTAGCGCTGCTCACCGGAGCGTCACGGTGCGTAAGATGAGGCGCGCTCGAGCAAAGGTCACTGTTTGCATTCTCATTATCTACTAAATGATTGGATCTTTCATGTTTGGGAGAATACAAGTGAACAACATGGCACTGGCACAGACGAGAGGATGTAGCGGTGCGAATATGTCACTGTTGGGAGTGTCATAAATAAAAAGACACCTCTGAGGAAAAAGTGTGGGTTCCAACTCTTTATCCCAAAGCGCATTTAAAAAAAGACGAGCTGTCCTATAATCACAGTCGGTTGAATCGGGGCCAACTGCTTCCAAAATGAGACTAAATATACTTTTTTTTTTTTTTTTTCCCAGATAATGAATGATAGTACCGGCTCATTATGAGGCAAGAAAAAGGGGTCTGGGATTAAAAGCTAAATTCTATGATGCAATTAGCGTCTATGTGCAATTAACCCATTCAACGCAATGATAGAAATATGCAAAACAAAGATAGAAATCATAATTACCAGACCATGCTGTGTTGTAACCCACTGCACTATTTTTCCCCCCTATCTGTCCCCATTCAAACAAAAAAACCAAAGTGTATTATCTCTTGCTCTGCTGCTGCTGCCAAGTGATTTTTTTTTTTTCCTGCACAAAGAAATGGTGACACTATCTTGGGCTGCACCCAACCGGGTCTTGAGATGATAAAATACACGGCACGGAGCAAAGGTACAGCGGCACCGTTGTGAATCACCCACATTAGTCTGATGACTGGCTCATACAATACTCTAATTGCCTCGTGTTACTATGCACACATTCTTCTCCAGCGAGCAATGATCCGGCACGCGTCATATTGCTATTCAAGTCACAAAGCATTACCTGAAACCGGAACAGAAAAAGCTCGGATTTGACCACGATATTAAGAAAGAGCTGTGAAAAAAGTGACACGCGTCCTTTGAAGCTACCTGATTTTGTTATCTCCAAGCCGGTGTGATAAATATAAATTAACAGCACTGATATGGAAATGAGCTTCACTTTCAACGCCGCTCAAAGTGAGACGTCCGTTTGTCATGCTTTCAGAATCCGATCCAAGTATAAAGAAAGTATAAGAGAGTGGAAGGTCTGCGCTAAGAGAGGCTCCGCTACATGTAGGTCATATCCCCTCCCTGTGGAAATACCGCCTGTTTTAGGATTAGGGCTATGATTCATTATGACTGAATTTAATTACAGTGAAAGGGAATAAGGTGGCCAATGCGAGCACGGGTTTAGCATATGAGGGTCCCTTCATCCAGTGCAGGGGAGAGTGGCAAGAGGAGACGGTGGGGGCCGGGAAATGAGATGAAGATTCAGGTTTCTACAGCTGCAGTTTGGAGAAATTGAAATCCACATATAGTTTAACCAGACTAATGTGATGTGATAAGTTGTTTAAGATGGATTTGTATTTCTCAGAATGGATCGTGCCAGCATTATTAGCTTGTAACTGTAAAAAAGTCTAGAACACTGACGGGAAATACAATCAAATGGTAATAGTAAAAAGCTGTAAAAAATAGTATACAACTAGAGTAAATACACTGATTATAGAACTTAGAACTTATACAGTGAGGTCTGTGAATTTACAGTAAATACTATTTTAATTTGCAACAGAAAATAATCATAAAAGCCCCAACAATATATTACATACAATAACATATGACAATAGATCTACACAGAGTGACCTCCAATCAGAACAGTTAAGAACTTCATTGTTAAAAAGTCTATGAATTTAGCAGTAAAAGCCACAATTGTATATTAATTAGTATAGTACATGACCATACCCTCCAATCAGACATAGTTTGTAACTTTCTGGCTTAAAAATAAATAAATAAATAATAATAATAATAAAAGAACTTACATTAAAATACTAGTTAATAACAAGCCACAATTTGATATTACATAGTATAGTATATTAACATTGTGTAATACATATACCTTCCAGTCAAAAACCTGTATATATCTTTATTGTAAAAAGTCTATGTGTTTATGTTAAAACCCTGTAAAATGCCAATGGCAGTAAATAACTAGAAAAACACAACATTAGAATAGTGTGTAAAAAATGTTTGATGTGAAAAATGTGAAAACCATCAGTTTGGTTTTGATTCACTGTAAAAATAAATAAATAAAAAAAAATAGTTTGACATTTTCAGTTGCAATCTGTATGCAAAAGGCCACATGTTTTTACAGTGGAAAACTGTAGAAGGAAGTTAAGTCGAGTAATCAGATTAACTTGTTTAGATGCATTTCCTTTTCCCGGAATGATGTCATCCAAGTATAACAAGCTTGATTTTTGATACTTAATGTGATTATCTTGTTTGAGTTACATCCCAAACCATGGTTTTTCACCCCTCGCTCTTTTCTGATGTTTACTCCGAGGTCATCAAGAGTTTCAAATGATGCATCATGATCCAATAAGCGCCTTGTTTGAAGCTTACTGACCCATTATTGTACCTGCTCAAGTAATCGGGTTTCCTCTAACCGCGTTAACCAAATGAGGTGTTCTACTTGAATCTGAAAAAGAATCTCACCGTCTCATCAGACCGCTTCCCAAAGTGTGGCGAAATCAAATTAGCGCGCTGCCTCAAATAGAAGAAAACTGTTTGTTAAAAGTCAAGATTCAATGGCGCCTCCATACACATTTAACCTAGGGGCCCGCGAGCAGCAAGCTAACACATATTGAGTCCACAACACAACTCTTCGACGATGCAAAGGAGAAGTAATACAGATAGGGAAACTCAATATCTTTTTAATCGCACTTTGAGGAAGCAGATAGAGCGCCGCGAGTGTTTTGCCTCGTGGTGCACAGGGCTGGGTCGGACGCCAATTGATGTGGAAAAATCTTGCTTTCATTACATACAGATAGCCATGTGAAATGCAATTAGTCACTCCATCTCCATGAAAAACGAGCGCGGTTACATATGCTTCATTACGGCCAGCAATGTAGTCAAGTCGACTCTAATTCCCCGCTTTCCGACTGAAAAAATACACTCCCGGTGCACAAAAGTTAACATATACTTTTAAATATAGATGTATGATTCTATAGATGTTTAGCTCAGCTCTTTGTGATTCATGAAGAGGTTATATGCGGTTACGCCCCGTCACCCTTCCATTATTCATCGACGTGGAAGAGATTCATCGTGCGTTGCTTACACCAAACACTTAAGTCAGCAACACACCTGTTATCCACTTTGTAGCGAAAAAAAAAAAAAAAACAGATCTCCAAACTTTTGTGTGTATTCATCGTCCGTCTTTACTCTCAGCCCGAGCCGAGGACACCGTCTGAATAATTCAAACATCAGAGCTGTTGTCGAAAATCCAATACATCACCACTTCAGGAAACTTGAACGAGAAACATGAATGAAAGAAGACAGGCCGAAATCAAACTTCAAACCAGGGCTCGGCGAAATAACAATATCACTGAATATTTAACAACAATGGAAGCAAGATAACAGAAATCCCCATGTGTCTTGTTCCCTGCCTCCAAACAATCAAATAATGTGGCTTTATTAATGCTAACTTGTAGGTTTAAACAGCTGTCGAGGAAGTGAGTGCACACAAAATGACACAAAAATATGACAAATGAGGTTAATTAGTTGGTATAGTTTGTTCCCAATACTTGGTGGTGCCCATGTGGAGGATTTTAGGAGCAGTTTTAAAAGAATCCTTTTCTGAAATTTTAACTTTGGCCTTGGGTTTATGACTTAGTCTCATAAAATGTGTTGTTCTTGTTGTATGGTCTTAACAACAACAAAAACAACAAGACTATGTAATTGATTTTCATCCAGATTTGTATTATTGTTTACTTATGAGATCCTCAATACACTGCAAAAAGTTAATAAGTCATTTTTTTCCTAAGCAGCATGTCAAAATGGAGTTATTTATTTATTTTTTATTTTTTTCTAATATTACAGTATGTTTTTGTGTAAGAGGGCACACAATCTTTTTAAGCCTAATTTGTGTTAAAGAAGGAGTAAGAAACTAATTTGTTTTGCAGTGATTACATTTGGCAAAGCATCTCATTTCCTTCAAATAAACATGTCCCCTTAATCTAAACTTATTTCAATTCTGACTTTTGTATAAATAAGATGAGGTTTCTTGTCTTTCTTTCTTGTCTTAAACGTAATCTTGACTGTCTATGTCTAAGTCGTCTTGAAGTCTTGTATTGTTCGACTTTGTTTTGACAATAACACCATGTAATTGATTTTCATCCACATAATATTTTGTTGTTTATCATTGTTTACATGTGACATACTGAATGCATGTCATGAGGGAATTAAGTAAATTTACAGTATTTTCCGTAACAAGCTATGCCAGTTTTTCACCCACCTATAGATTACATTATATTGTACCATTATTTTCTGTGAGATCCTAAACAACATGTCTATTTCTCTGTTCTAATATCAGAACATGTTTTGTGGCAAAGTGCACACATTCTTTTTGAAGCTAAACATAATTTGTGCTAAAAGAAACGTAAAGGACTCATTTCCGTCAGTTTTAGCAGTGATTGCATTTGTAAACCAACTATGTCCAGTAAATCTGACAAACCTAACCTACTGAGCTAACAAAATGTCCATATGGCTACTGTAGAGTCAAAGACAGTAATGCACCTGCAGTTCTCTGAAGACTATTTGTGAAGTTCTTGTTTCTAATTGTGTAAAAAAGGAGGAAGATACCAGAAAAAAGCAGAGAAATGACGAACCACTCTGTAAACAACATGTCAAACGCAAGGCCCGGGCACCAAATGTGGCCCTTTGCAATGTTTTAGATGGCCCTTCAATACATTTGGTAACATTTTTGGGACTTTTCAAAAGGCTCTGAACTCTTCTAAAGATATGTAATAGGGAACAATAGGTTGTAGTAGGATTGGAACAGGTGTTAAATTGATTTAAACGGGTTGTAGTTGGATTTGAACCCATTTAAGCTGGATTTGAACACATTTAAGTTGAATTTGAACAGGTTTTTTACATGGACAGATTTTTGGGAGGATTTGAACAGGTTTCAGCTGTTTTTGAGCCAGCTTTAGTTGAATTTTGTCAGTCTTTGGCCCCTGAAATGATTCTTATTAACTATTGTGGCCCCTCACCGCTTTAAGTTTGACACCACAACTGTAAACCATTAAAAACACTGCTATTTTCTATTATCTTACCAAATGAATGAATGACACAAAACAGATATCACTGAAAAATCACAGCTGAACAAAGTGGACCAGATTTGAAAAGATCGACTCTCTGTTTTGTCTCCAAGAGAAAGCTGTTGACTTTGGCTGAACCTTCCTCTGTGAACAGTAAACACTGCCTTTTGACTTCGCCCTGACCCTCTTCGACTTTGACCTCACCTTCACTATTGACCACAAAAAACTGTTCTTGTCCAGCGCTGGCCTTCTGAAAGCGAGAGCAAACATCCCTCCTCTGCCTCTCTTCCCTGCACCGCGGCTCATAACTAGCCTTTGCTCTTGTTTGACTCTGCACTTTTATCCCTGTCTCTGATCAAGGCTTTTCCCACCATCCCAGAGGCCCCCAGGACGCCGCATGAGCTTCGCCCCCCTCTGCGCGCTCTTATCCCTGGGTACCCTGTGGACGACGTGCCTCCCCCTCCCCGTCAGCTCGAATCACAAGCGCTCAGGCTAAAATCGCTTCTCCCCGGCCGCGCAGTTGGGTTTGTGGCACCGGCGCAATGTGAGTAGATGCTACAGAGGGTGACCTTTACGGCAGCGGCGCCCCACGCTCCGGGATTCTAACCCGCCTGACAGTAATAGAATGCTAATGAAGTGAAGCGCGCTGAGTAACATGTTAGCTTCACTCCTGTGTAATTATCTACGGGGCGATCCGTGTTGCCCCGCTTGCATATTGTTTGATTATTAAACGGTTTTACTGTCAAGCCGTGAATCAGGTTCCCGCCACCAGGTCAGAAATGACTCACCGTCCGGGCTCATAAAAATGCAATAAATGCGATCTGCCGGAAGCGCAAGAGAAAGTGAACATTTACACTTGTTTTGGCAATGTTTTGATCTGGCAAAAAGTACTGAAAGCTCTTTATATCAAGAGACTTCGTTTTGAACTTTTGGCAGTCCAACCATCTGCTACAGGGCAAACTAACCATTATATGCCCCCAACAGATCCATAAACAAGTCCATTTACATTAACAGGACAACAGACTCCTACCTCATCGCGATGCACATGTCTTAAGCTGGGGACACACTACAACTTTGACAGTCTTCACAGATTTTGAGGGATGGGGTTTTATTGTTTTGTCATATTCGCTATTCTTTCTTCTGACGCTACTTCCTCCTTTCAACCATCTCTTTTTCATTGGCTGTCGGCAACACGTGTTTGCAATTGGTTCGGTAATCCATTCACACCTGACTGTGTCCAGATTCAGCTCAAAAAATGAGTTTGATTGACCCAAAAATGTCCACCTGGTCTTCCACAAAGGTAAGCTTTTAATTTCTTATAATCACAGCAATGTTTTTTAGAGTTTAGTGTTGAAACTGGGTTTTCAAATCCAGTCTTGGTGGTATTACACCTTCATCTTGGCACCGTAGATGAATCGTAGGTGTTTTAACGGCAACAGAACTCCTTGGCACACGATTGTCCATAACTTGTACGTAGTAATCCAAAAGTGTTCATTTGGTCTTCCACAAAGTTTTTAATTACTGAGAATCAGACCAATGCTTTTTAGTCATGTGACTTTTCTGAAGAAGACTGCAGGAGGTTTAGCAGAGGGAACATGACATGGTAAAACATTAAACAGAAATTAAGTTTGACTGACTGTGAGTTTGAGTTGGGTCCGTTTCCCCTCACACACAAACAGATTTTTGTAACTGGCCATGCCCACTGTCCCCAACTAGAGCAGACTGGCGCAGACTTTTGCCAAACGTGGGTAAAATCTGGCAAAAAATCTTGTATTCTATACGCTCCTTGGTTTACCAGAATGATTGTGTGGTCTTATTTTGAGTCATGAGCAACCGTTTAATCCCTCCTCCTCCAACCTCCTAAGCCTTGAACGTGTTCCCCTGTCAAGCACTCACCTTAGTCAAACAAACAAGACTTTAGCGGCGTTCCAGAACTGGCCACAGAACAGTTGTTAAAGTAATCTCCAGCTCACAATGTTGTTATGAGTGACATTCCTAAATGATGCTAAACTAAGCTGTCAGATGTTAAACTCACAATCTGTGTACACATTTCAACTAAATCAGGGCTAAAAATGAAATCATATTTACTATATGTAATATATTGTCTGTTATTGTCAGTATCTTGCAAAATAGTCAATGAATAGCTGTATGTATTTGCAGTTAAACGCAGCAGTAGACCTTTGTGTAATGTAACAAAGGGAATGATAACGAAATGAGCATGAATCGTGATGAAATCAAAATTGTGGTCTTGGAAAAATTGTGAAAATTCTGAATGGAGGCTTGATTGTGAGGTGAAATAAGTCTATGCATGACTTGTCAGACGCCAATGTTGAAGACGTCTCTATAAATAAATGAGAGTGAGCATAAGGGCTACGTTGCTATGCTGCTTGTACCTCCTGTGAAGTGAAGCTGCTCTCGCAAGGCTTTGAATAGTTGGAGTCACTTACACGAAGAGAAAAAGCAGCGCTGTCACGGAAGGAAAAAAAAAAAAAAAAATCAAAGCCGTCTTCTTAGAAATGGTAGCTGAGTAAAGCCATGTTATTCAACTGTGCGAGTGATGGGGTGGAGGTTCTAGTAGATTATTATTATTAAGTGACTGAGCATTAACGTGGAATTACACAGTATTTCAGCTTTACAATGGAGCTATCCCATTCTAAAAACGTAATTTCAACGACAGCATACATCAAAAACATCAAGATGCACTTTTTGCTGTATTTAAATATTACCCAACCTGACAGTCAATGAGAGCACAGGAAAGAAAAAGGCAAAAAACAGCTTAAAACCTCAAATCTGGTCAGAATTTTGACAATGTAGGGTTAACAATAAGGGATCAGGAGTAGAGTTGAAAAAGTTTGGGTCAATTCTAGACTCTTTAACTCCCAATTTTATTTTGAAAAGTTTGAGAGGCTGCTTCTTGCTGTTGTTCAAAAGTGAAGGCAATAAATTTGACACAAAACAACAGTTAACAGCTGAAAGTATTATGTCCTAAAGGTTGAAAGGCAATTCAACACCCAACATGCATCACCAACTTTACAAAATCACATTTAACCCAATACAACATCACAGCTTTTCCGTTTGATCCGCCGCTTACTCAACAAAAGTGATGCAATCGCAAAAAAAGGGCAAATATTTAGTCCCATGAATCACCCAACATGAAAGAATAAAAAAAGAGTAATAATTACTGTATTTTTTTCAAGTAAGTGTTGGTTAAGTGTCCCAGTGTTGTGCTCGTTCAAATAAGTGCGTCACCGATCTGCAGCTGTGGCGTTTCAAGGTTCCCTAATGTACGTTTCCGCCGGCCTGATGTGACTGCAGCTGATTCCGGGCCGCTACACTTATCCGGGGCACGGCGCCAAGGCATAATAGGACATTTGCTTGTGAAATTCCAAATCTGACAGAATGCATTAAAGCTGAGCAGACTGCAGATGCAAAGGGAGCAGCCAGGACAAATTGATGACTTCCCATTTCCTAGCGACCAACTGTATCATATTTCCCTTCGCTCCCAGCCAAAACAAATGACCAAATTGTGCAGGAGCGCTGCGATTGTTTGGACACATTTCTTTTTGTTTGTCATTTTAGACTCTGGATACATGTGACAAAAGCTATTACAGACCGTGTCCTTCTCACTGGTGTGTTTGCTCAGAACCAGCTGGGAATATTTCAGAGATGGACATGATAATATAGTTGGGAACACTGGGGGAAAAAAATTAAAAATCTTGCTTTGGTTTGGAAATCAAAGAATTGTGAATGGGGCTGAAACTAATTCTGAGACCAATAAGCTTTTGGTCACAATAATGCTATGGCTTCTTACATTATATTTATTACTGACAATGTAGCACTTAGACCTTGTGCATTTACTCTAGTCTAAGAGGAGCTTAAAGAATCTCTTTGGACAAATACAGCAAGATGGTCATGGGTTTACTTTCTGGGCGACAGCTATTTCTGCAAGTCCTTCAAAGATATGCAGCAAAGTGAATTGGTGATGTAATTGCACATTGTGAATGAAGTGTAAATGTAAATGTCTTAACTTCTTTTTGTAACCATCCCCAACCACAAAAGGGGGGGGTTAGACTCCTGATGTTGATAAAATAGGGTTATATAAACTATAAACATTTTTAATTATCTCTGCCTCGTTAAATCTTGCGTCGAAGCATTGCCAGCATTATCCATGTTAAATTTGCTGCTCGTTTCTCTATTTTTATCTTTTTTGAGCAGTTTTGCTGTAAAATAAGGTGTATTTTGCAACAGAATAACCCATTTCTTTGGTTTATTTCCTTGGCATTTTGTTTGTCCAATGGGAGCGTTTCTATTTACCGGAAGCGAGCTGTGATTGGCCAAAACCCCGCTGTGGGCTGATCATCCTTATCTAGTAAAATCCTTCATTATAAAGCTTAGATCACGTCTTAAAGTCTCATTTTTTTCACACATGATTGCGGATAAATTAAGCTGTCAAATTAAATGCAACAGTAAAAAAAATCAGGTAATGGACTTTTAAAATGAGCTTTGTGGAAGATCTGGACAAATCCTTCCAAGTTCACACAATGTTGGAACGAATCCAAAGTGAAAATTGTACAGGCAGTAGGAATGTAAAAGAAGAAGAAAAAGATTTTTTTTTTTTTTCATTGAACCGAGTCTGGGAACATGATTATGATGCAAGTTCACTTAAGATTGAAGAAGTGTTTGCTCAAGGTTAAAATGCATGGCACTGTTAGCACTGCTTTCATTGAGGACTATTAATATTAGATCCAAGATGCCGAGCCTTTTAACGGCAGTCAGAAGTTACGAAAAAATCCCTTTCATCACTTTTCCTTGATCATTTTTTGTTTTTTTTAAGACTGCATTATAAAGCATGTGACAACCTTGAGGTCACTTGCCTTACATGTTGCTCAGACTCACAAAACAGCCTTGGCTACACGTGCCGCGCTGTCAAAATCTGAGGAATTCATTTGTAGTAAGGTCATTTTTTTGACACAACGGGACCTTCGGTGTCGCTCGCACAGATTGCGGGGGTTAGTCCGGTTTTTTTACGGCCGCGCGGTGCCCTTGTGATACCAAACCAGCGCTTCTCTACGTGACAACTATGATCTAAGCCGGCAGATAATGTGACAGCTTCACCGGCTCCTCGCAGCGCCTCGGGGGGAGTCAATGAATCTGATTTCTCATATTTGGAAAAGGGGTTATGGAGAGATTGTGCGGGAGGTCAGGTGTAAAGATGTAGCACGTCTGGCACTTCTTCATATTACGGCGCGGCAGCCTTCATCCACAGACGAGCGCAATAAAGCAATGCATACCAAACAACATCAAAACATCAATGGAAATATATATATATTGAAGAATGAAAGGAGTACCTGTTAGAGAGAGCTCGCAAATGGTGTACGTTCCATGTTCAAATGCAGATCTCGATATATCTATGAATAAGTAATCAGTCGAGTCCTTGGGGGATTTACTAACAAGAAAAGCAATCAGACGTTCGTAAAAAGATGATCTCGAACGTACTGAACTAGCTGTCTTCCTTCAGCTGACAAATGCATGCAAGGACAAAACATCTGAATGCCACTTGTCAAGAATAGTCAAGATTCGAGAAGGACGTTTAGGGAGGCTGAGATAAGATGGCTCCGTAAGATACAGTCGTCAACTTGGACACGGACATGACCTTTAGCTGAACTCCGAAAGTGTCAGCAACAACCCCGTTCTGATGGAAGCGCCTTCCTCACAGCAGCCCTTTGGCAAAAAAAAAAAAAAAAAAAACAAGCAAAGGAGAACAATAGGACAGTCAAATGTATCCTAATTCCAGCTGGAGACGCTAATCCAGTTCAGAGGCAGCAAGGAAATGGGCTTGTGAGAGCAGACCTGGCAAATACATGCAGATGAGAATGATTATCCTGCAGATGAGCGGAAAGATGAAAACTAATTTAATAATAAGACCACAAAATTCTCCAAGATAACAGGGATCTAGAGAGCGATCCGAGACCCATCTGGCCCACGTCGCACATATACCAGAGCCATTTTGGGAGCAGGAGCTGGCCGTTTGTATAGCGCAGCTGAAAAAGCCAGGCAGCTCACCAATCACTCTGGCCATCTCTTTATTAGAGGATTCACAACATGCAGATGGATGGAGGGTACTTTTCTAGCTACAGTCTCACCTCAGTTACCACTTGCACTTTTCACCTCTGTTAGAGAATGGGCAGAGATTCAGCTTTGCTTAAGTTGAAGAACAGTTGGCTCTCCATTGTCAGCTCATTCGATTCAAGGTCTTAATAAATTGGCCCCGACAAACCTGTACAACTTCCTCTGTCACCACTTTCCCACCTGCACCCGCTGACCAGATTTAAAACCTGGGGAAGCATGCTTTTGCCATTGCTGTAACTATCCTCTGGAGCTATTTTGTATTTATTTTTATTTTTTATTTGCAATTTTAGACGGAAAAAAAATTCCTCATTTACACATTAATATACACAATTAAAGAAAAAAAAAAAAAAAATAACAAAACAAAAAAAAAAAAACTTAACCATTCATAAAAACAGGTTTGTTTTAATCTTTACATAGAAGTCGCCATTTTAATCTTAACAATAACTTGGTCCTATGTCAATAATAAATAATTGAATAAATAATTCATTCATTGCACACATTCTAGGCTTGTCTGGTTTCATTCTTTCTCAGGCTGTGTTTGTGTTTTATATTTTTTCTTTATTTGTTTTCAAAAACATGGATTTGTTTTCTGAGATTCACGGTTATTCTTTCCATTTCATATATTTCATTTATCAGTCCTCTCCACTTTGAGTTAGTCAGATTATCTTGTCGTTTTTGGGGGGTTTTTTTCAATTTTTGTGACTTGTTTTATTAATGCTGTTCTTATTAATAAAAACAAACATGATTTTTTTCTTCTCATCCTCTGTAACCATTCCCAAACTAAACAAACTAAACCCATCAAAAAATCCTTCAAACTTACTGCTTTCAGAACAGCTCAGAAAACCCACCAAATATGTCTTTTGCTTATTTCCTCCTGTTTTTAAATTGTAATTACTTTGTCTAATTTCTATATTCATTATTTTTATAGTCCACAGTAACAATTGTACTTGAAATACTGGCCTTGGGCTGAAGTAAATCTCATCAAATCTGGGTAAAAACACTCATGAAACATATTTGGACTATTGGGAACATATTTACCTTTCCAGCAAGAAATATCTTAATGTCCTTTCAGATAAAGGCTTATTCAAACTTTGCCGATGGAATAGCCAGACAACAAAAATCAGACAAAACCAGGCAACATAAACTATGAACGGAACATGTGGAGCAAGATTTGTCTATATCAACCAGAACTGACATTGCAACAATCAAGGTCAAAATAGAGTCTTTTGTCTACAACAGAGACAGTAGTACGAGCATCAGTTTTCAAACCCTAGCTTTTCCGTACCCAGCTCTTTGTCGGCAAAGGTTAACGAAAGTAACAGACTTCAAACTTACAGAATATATATACTTACGTTCAGATGAAATGCTCTGACTGTTTGACAGATTTATATCGCACTTTTGGTTTTGGTTTGCATTTCATTTTCGACACGACTGAGTAATGCTGGCATCTGCACCGAACAATCCTTTTTCTTATGTCTGCGCAGATATATGATTTGTAGGGACTAAAAACAGAGAGCACTTAGTCATAGGACAATGGGAAATATACTATTGAGTCGTACTCGTCTAAGGCAACTTAAAAATGGTTGAATGCATTGAAGATGTCTAACAAAAGTCACCTTTTCTCTTTACTCAGTTAGATCCATTTTTGTTCATTTAATAGCCCATTTAGCTGTCTGTAATGGATGAAAAGGATCATGTGTTTTTGCTCATATGATAATGTCCACATAGTTCTTTCAGCTGTCTGTAAATGTTGTAGATATGTACACATTTGTGTCATGTTTCCTTTATGATAACAGCTCTAAATGTCATATAGATGGTTTCATGCTATTACTTTAATGTACCTGCTTCCATCTTGGCAACAGTGGCAGATATCTAAATATTTAAGACTTACATTTCCTCTATAGTAGTATACTTTTTATGGTGGTCACTTCCTCCTTTTATGCCTCATTTCACTTTTTCAATTTTTTTGAATTCACTTTAATCTGTGCCACTAATTTTAAGCCCCATTTTGCCATTATATATGGAATTTTGTCTCTTTTTAGCGTCTCATTGCTCCTTAGAATAAATCAATACCTTTTGTCTTTCATTAATGTGAAAAGTGCCAAAAACACTACAAAATGTATCAGAGGGCCACATAAAACATTGCAAAGGGCCAAATTTAGCCCCCGTGCCTTGAGTTTGACACGTCTGATATAAAAGGTTTTACAAATGCCAAGTCCAAAGCCTCATTGAGCACTATATCCTTAGTTCTATCAGATGCCTGTAACCGCTCAGTGAAGTTGCACCAGCATTTGAAAGATTTAGTGAGGTCACAAATGATGCCCCTCCCACTCTGACACATTTAGTGTACCTAAAGCTTTTGATACACCGCAATCTTTTGGGATTTTTTGACAAAGATTGCTACATTGCACACTGCACGACTTAATTCAGCTACGACTATGGTCATAAACCGTTAGCGTCAGTGGATGGTGACTTGAGTTGCATTCAAAAGACAAAAAAAAAAATGGTAAAAGACAGCATTAAGTTTTCAGTGTTGTAAAAAGAGCTTGGGATAAGTTCTTAGCATACATTTGTTTTACATAGCCACACAGCTAACCACTATATTATGTACTCGGCCTTATATCCACCATGTATGATTGTCGCCGTGACTAATAAACAAAATCACACCGTGTGACATTATTAGCCTGCACAAACTAGCATAAACATGAGCCATTAAAAAAAAATATGGAAACCCTCAGAGTCTGCATTTTGAATGAAGAGACGGCTTGTTCTCGCAATTAAATCTGTTCTCAAAGTGTCTATTGTTACCTGAGGATAAAGTGGTCCATAAAGCCCTCCAGTGCTACCTCATATTCTAAATGCAGGATTAGTCATTCTCTGTCACGGCGGCCTCATGTTAACTATGCCATTTGTGCCCAGCTCTAAATGTCATGCCGACGGTTTCATACTTATTTACCTGCCAAAACATGCATTACTTTGATATATCGGCCTTCACCTTGGCAGAACACCTACTCCAAAGAGACATTTCAGCAATATGTATACATTTTCGAAGGATGGATTACAATGCAAATTATCTCGTCAGATTGTGCAAGAGCCTCCAATTGCACATTTATATAAGCAGGTACTTCAGCTAGCCACAGTAAAACACCTCTATATGGTTTTCCTACACAGTTCCGCCTTTTCATTTGTTTAAGGTTCTATATAGGGCAATGGAAATATGTACAACTCTGTAAAAGTCCGCTGCGTCCCAGATTCTGCAGGTCATTATTGTTAGACTTTATTGATATGTGTATTATAGCTGCACAGGTGCACAAACCACGCTTCCAGATCTGCAGAAAACGGCTAAAGGAAAATACAGGAATCAGTTTGTTATGTAACTCCTATTGTTTGGATGACTTATGTAGAGAGAATGTAGCTACCATTAGGTCACCCATATAGGACTGCAGTAAAGAGTTTCCTTTTCACTTTTTTGGATCCTGAAGTCACCGGTTTAGAAAACTTCAAAAAACTAGGCCCAATTCTTTTAAAGTAGTAGCGCACAGCCTTCAAACAACTGTTAAATGTGTTTATCATCAGACATCAGCATGTGCTTTTAGAAACTGCCATATTACCCATTCATTTTGCAAAGTGAAATGGGTCTGGAATCCCTTCATCAGACCAACTGTAACTGTTTATCAAAAATGGGGGGTAGTTATGCAAACTTTGTGATTGACTTTATGATTCCCAAACATTGGATGAAGACCATAAAGTGGGTTGTAGGAGATATTTGGGTCGCCAAAAAAAACAAAAAAAAATAAAAGAAAAGAAAAGAAAACTAATAATAATAATAATAAATATAATAAATAAATAAAAATAATAATACAATAAATAAAAAAACTGATAGAAATAAATAATAAAAAATAGGAAAATGTGTATTTAATGAAAAAAAAAATAGCTTCTGGAAGACATAATGTACACTAAACACTAAGAATAGGAGAAAACTAGTCCAACTACTAAATTACAAAATTCCAAGTGGATAGATCTTCAACCAATCATAATTGACAAGCAGTACCAACATACACAGAACAAACTGCCTCTGGAGGAACGCAATTTGAAAAACATACAACCAATCAAAGAAAGATAGCACTCCATAAAACCGGCTACATTTTAGCTAAATGTTGAGCTTGAACCAACAGGATTTCTACAATGGAAAATTTGTTGTCCATTCAACACATACCCATTCACTTCTCATATCACAGACCCAGAGTTTGCAGATGCCATTTTAAGAGCAATTAATAAAAGGTGGCAGGTTTAGTTTCAGTCGAGACATGATTATAAACAAGACTGTAAACAGTAAAGGTGTTGCATATTGATTTACCTCAACTTACTTAACATGCATTCTGTAAAAAGTAGGTACCAATTAAATGATGAGGGAAAAATGTATGTACCAGGATGAGAGCAGTTGAAAACAAGGGATTTAGTAGCTAACAGAGGAAAGTAAATAATCGATTTGACTCTCTCGTGAAGGTTACAGTGTCATATGCAAAATGTCAAATTAATACAGGCTTTGGCAGGTGATGACAGTCAATCACACCCAGCGCTGCAACAGAGATATAATTTACAGACACGACAGCGTCACACACATTCCAGCCACATCCTAAAATCCATAAGAGCGGAGAAAAAAAATGTAATTATGAACATCAAATGTCTAGGGAGAAAATGACATTGAAATGACAAGGAGCAAAGACATTATAAATCTCCATTTAGCGCCATCAGTGGAATTACACTGTGGATTCTCTTTAGACCGTGGCTGTTGTGTTTGAGAAAAGGAACTGTGTCATATGTGTTGTGAAGCAGACTGGCGTGACAGAGCACAGCCATTAATAGTCACACATGGCTTACCTTGCCAACGTAGAGCGGCTCATTCCCTGTGTACTCCTCCAATACGAAGAACTGGTTCCATACCCAGCTGCGCCTGTGCCTTTGCAGGACGTCCCAGGGGGCTGGCTCAGAGTGCGGGGACTTGTCCAGATCCCCAGAGCTGGGATTCAGCCCCGAACAGGCCTTCTCCCGCAAGAGAAACAGGATCGCCAGGAGGAGAGCCAGGGCCCTGCACACGGCTGAGCTACAGCACCCCAACATCTGGGCCGAGCTCCAAACGCACCGAGGCCAGAAGTGCAGCGAAATTATAAAATAACAAAAATAAAAAAGAACAGAAGCTGAAATGTCAAAACCCCCGAGGGTTTATCCACACTGTCCTGACCCTGTGTTTCAGCGAGAAGCCAGCGCCGCCTGAAGAGAGCTCATCAGTTGAAAAAGTGCACTGTGTTGCTCATCTTTTCTTCCTGATGGGAGACTAAACACGGGGTAATTCCTTCCTCCTGGAGCCGGGGAGTTGACATTAAAGCTGGCTAACAGGGTCACAGGCGGCTGGGGACGGAGGCTGTATAATTGGCACCTATCAGAATGGAGAGAACACAAAGAGGAGAGAAAGTAGCGTCAGCAAAATTACCCCTCTGACCGCAGTCACTTTAGACGGCCTGTGATGTACCTGCCGATGCAGCCCTAATGACATTTTCCACCAATCAGAAGAAATTGGTCAAAATGACAGGACAGTAAATACGTTACACAATCAATCAACATGATGCCCTTCAAGACAAACGCAGTAAACGGCCAGGGTCAAAATGTTAATAAGTGTCTGACGGAGGCGCAAAGTGGGAGAGATTTCATACCAAATGAAACAACAGCAAGTGCAAGGAATAATAATCGAACAGCGTTCACAGTCGGCCCACAATTATCCAGGCTTTACCTCGCCAAGGTCATTATTTCGTGTTTGGTTTTTTTGTATACGATCGCAGCGTGGCGGCGGTAGGGCTCGCCACTCAACGCTAACAAGCCACATGATCTGTGTGGCAAGCTCTCATCACCCAGATTAAAAATAAATGCGAGCTGTCAGCAGCACGCCGGCCCCGAGTGCTCCTGACCTCCACTCCGAGCGCTCTGTTTTTTTTGTTTTTTTTTAGGCAGGCAACAAAAGTGGGTGGGTGGTTGATTTGTCTGGCTGTGACACATTCGCCAAGATGCCAGGGCATGAGGACCTGTCACACAAGAGGAAAGGCATCATCTTTTCCTCTTGTGTGATAAAATAAAATAAAATAAAATAAATAAAATAAAATAAAATAAAATAAAATAAAATAAAATAAAATAAAATTAAATTAAATTAAATTAAATTAAATTAAATTAAATTAAAATTATGTATTTGATGAAAAAAAAAAAAAAAATCTGCTTTTGAAAGTAGACAGTCAAATAATAAAACAAGTCTAAGAATGACCAAAACTCCAAACTACAATAAGACACTGTGGTCTTTTGAAACACTGGTCCCCTTAAAGATCTTCAACCAATCAGAATAGAAGACCGGTACCAACATACACAGAATAAACTGCCTCTGGAGCAATGCAACTTGAAAAACATACAACCAATCAAAGAACGTAGGCATTCCAGAAATTCCGCTCCATTTTAGATAAACTTAAATGATTGGGTCAACAAGATTTCTACCAAGGGGAAACTAATATCCATTGAACAGATATCTATTCACTTCTCACATGTGTGGGGTTAGAAACAAAGATTGTAATACAATATAGAGTCATTGATCAGTTGTATTACACGACTTAAAGTTTGCAGATGCAGTTTTTAGTAATAAAAGGTGGCAGGTTTAGGTTAAGTCGTCAACAAGATTGTAAACAGTAAAAATCACAAGTTTGGCACTCTGTTTTTTTGGGGGGTTTTTTTCAGCAGGCCCCAGCTGTACACAAAAGAGGGTGGGTGGTTGATTTGTCTGGCTGTGACACATTCGCCGAGATGCCAGAGCATGAGGACTTGTCACACAAGAGGAAAAGCATCATCTTCTGACAGATAATGCTCTTCATGTCACAACACATCCTGCCAGTGCCGCGCAGTTGAGCAATTACATCAGCCCGCGCGATCTTCTCTTCGCTCTCTTGGCGTTATCCATCTAATTTGACACATTGCGACTTCAACCGGTCTCTCAATAAATATTTTGAACGGGGTGAAGTGAAAACACAAGCCTCTACGCATCCGACCCGTGATGTCAGACTGGGAGCCAAGCCGGCGAACATGTTCCTCGCGCTGATACTGACTCACAAATGTCATTCTGGTTTGAAAAGCAAGAAAGAAAGAAGAAAACTGCGAGCTCGACCGCACTAATATTTATTTCGGCGCTGACCTCTCTTTCTGCTCGCTCCTCTACGCCCAGTATTGGCAGCGCCCAGGACTTGGGAGGTAATTGCTTTGGCATACAGTGACCTCTTTCTTCCCACACACGCTCTCCTCCGCTCCTCATTTGATTTCTCTTTTTACCCCCCAGCGAAATAAAAACAGCGGATCGTACATTTTAGGAAAAGGATCCGATGCCAAAAAGAAAGTCATTATAAAGCGCTGGTAATTAACGGAGAGATACATCAAACTGCAGCGATTAGCACTTCTTTGGAAAGCTATAAATATTGGGAGAAATCAGAAATGCATTAATTTGAAATGTAAATGCTTTCCAAACTAGACTTGTGCCATGTCATTAGCATTAGCAGTTTTACTCATAATGCATAGGTCTGCCCGAGATGTAGCCTAAGAAAGAGAAAGGTTGCGGTGGGAGGGGCTTATGATCCAACCTCTGACTTGGAACTTAAAGGTTTTTGTCTGTGAACACATACAGTAGCCCAGCAGGGACATTCTGTTATGTATGAAGAAATCTTTTTAGAAATAGGTCAGATCTTAAAAATAAAAAAAAAAAAAAAAAAAAAAAAAAATTTAGAAATAAAAACAATTCAGAATGAAAATGCTAAGTTTTAATGCAAGATTGTAAGTTCCAAAAACAAACCTGATTGTGATTCTCTTCTATCAGTGCTCAGTTTGTCCATGCTAAGCTACAGGAAGTAAAAGTAAACGAACTTCCACTGGTCTCTATGGAGCTCTAAATGTCTTTTCTTTCTTTCTTTTTCTTTTTTCTTTTTTTTTGGCCGTGGACCCTAATGTGTCTCCACAAACACTACCCAGGCTGCTTACACCACTGTACTCAGAATTGTGTCGTCTTTTTTGCTAAACTCTATGTTTCTCTTACTCAGGTATAATTTACAGGACCACTTCACTTTTTTGAGTCATCTTCCTTTTCTTTTTTTTTACAATTATAGATTTTAGCTGTTCCATCTACCTCTGTTTGTTTTTGTTTTAAAATGACTGCACTCAGGTAAGTGTCACTCTGTACAAGTTTCTAAAATAAATAAACTTAAATGCAACTTTTCTTTTGTCTTATAATACATGTATCAGCGCCTTTGTCATTGAACTAGTGAACTTTTTGTTTAGTTTTACTTCTTCAAATATTACAGATTGCTATAATTGGCCTTTGAACTAATCATTTAGCTAGAAGTAGTTAGTTTAAAAGTATTGTGTTTTTGTTTTTTTTTTTTTGGCAGCATCTAATGGCAAAATTGCTCTTGACACTCCTCCTGTGATCACCTACGGTAGCCTCGTAGGGACATGTTGTTGTCTATGAAGAAATTCCATTGAAATATGTCAGGTAATGGATTTACTATAGGAATTTACAAATCAATTTAGTTGCTTCTCCTCCAGCAGTGCTCTGTTTGTCCTTCCTGGGCACCTGTACAGGAACAGGAAGTAATGGAACTTCCACTGGATTCTAAGAAGCTTTTAACAATCTTTTTTTTTTTTTTTCCAAGATATGCATTTACAAATTATTTTTACAGAATTAAGAAAAGTATTGACCGATATTTAATGTGGTTTAAGTCTCTCCTACAACATTTCACAAAGTGTATTTTAAATATAAATATAAATACTTTTCATTGTGTCTAATTTTTGCTATCTGGTACATTCTTATAGAAACTAATAAACCATGGAACTGTGGAAGTATTTAGACATCTTTCTAAATTCCCCGACTTGTAGAACTTAAACGTACATATCTCCACACACATTCAAAGTCACAGCCGGTGCATGACGATTCCGTGGTCGAGGGCGGAAAGTGGAGCAGATCTGGCTCCGGGGCAGTCGGGCGGTGGAGGCAGGTTGCGGTGCGGGTATTATGGGAGAGACGAGACCGGAGAGGGGTCAGTGGGAGCGCGGCGGCCGAGTTAATGCTTCTCATTTTGTTAAACCCTAGACACCAGAGGAGATAGGAGCCAGATAGAGACGGCGGAGATAACGCTAATGTAACCTCGCAGAGTGCAGCGATGCGCTCCAACGGTGGTGCTGCAGTTGACTTTTATTAAATGAGCGTTTACTGAGTTGCCAGTTGTGTCGCTAAGTGCTTTGAACCTCAATAAAGAGAAATATTGTTTATAGTGGCGTTATAATAAAATATCTGTGAAGTGACATTTTGAAACGACTACTGTGACGTAAGAGCCTTAGTTTTGAGTGGAGAACTTTAAAAACACTTGCCTTTTTTTCTTTTTTTTAATGCAATCTGGAAATCTGGATTATATGCATGTGAAGATCATACCACAGGAGCAGGACCCAGAGGTCGCTGAATGAAATAAAAGAGCCTTCAAGTGTAGGTTATTGTCGTTTTTGGCTATTGTGAAGAAATGATGTAAGAATGCTTTTAAAAATATCATATTTTGCATCATATCTTCATACCTCACTAACTGATAAGAATATGTATGACCAGATGTCAGACTCTGTTTCATGCACAAAATAGCTTAACATAAAAAATACCACTTACATTGAGCAGAAATGTGTCTAATAAAAGAAGTGGTCACTCTGTATAATTGTCTGAAACAAACTGAAATTGTTAAGCCCTTTCTCTCACTTCCTCAACCCACTTTCACTGGGCACTTTTTAGCATAAAAGTGCTGATGCTGCCGTTACTAAACACCTTGTTTGCCTGTCAATGTCAATATAACAGTCTCTGAGGACGGACGGACTGTACAGCAGTGAAAGTGAGTATCCTCCTATTTACTGGGATGCACAACCTTAAATGTCAGAGGCAGCTGTTGTATGAGGGTGTACAGGTTTGTGGAATCTGCCAATGTGAGATCCTGGGCGTCTAGTATGGCTTCATTTACTGTGTGTGCATTTAAATCTTAAGTCTTTTTTTGTTGTGTGAGTCTGTCAAACTGAGGTAATTTTGATTCTGGTCCATCTGGTATGTTTTAAATGCTTCTAAAATCGCAAAGTTGTGTCCGAAGTCCAGTGTTAGGATTGAAATGACAAGGTGTGAGAAAGGGCTGAATGATATTTTGAGTTTGACTATAAAGCAAGTGCGTTTATGAACAAATTCCATTGAAATACGTCAGTTAATGGAATTGCTTTAGGAATTTACAAATCAATGTAGTTGCTTCTCCTCCAGCAATGCTCTGTGTGTCCTTCCTGAGCACCTGTACAGGAACAGGAAGGAATGGAACGTCCACTGAATTCTAAGAAGCTTTTAACAATCTTTTGCAGATGCATTTTCAAGTTATTTCTACAGAATTAAGAACAGTATTGACTGATCTATAATGTGGTTTAAAACCCTTATAACTCCGCTGGGGCGCCGGCGCCGCCACTCCGCAGCATCAGTATTTTGCTGAATAGCTCTAAAACTACACAACAGAACTTAATGAGGAAAATTGTGTTTAGAAGCTTACCCTTTCGGCAATCTACAGTGGGCTCGGGGCAATTATATCCTTTCGAGAAAGTTTTCAATTCAGCCGTTAAGCGCGGCGTTTTTTTCCGGAAAACGCCGTCATAATGTGATTATTTATTACATTTTGTGATCAAAACGTGTAAATCATGATAGCAGACCTCCATTTTGAGGCTAGACGTAAACAATGATGACTTCTGGCCGGACTTTTGACCAATCAGATTCGCCCAATTCTTCTTCTCCTGTTGTTATGAGGTTAGCATCCAATCAGGAGTAACCAAAGATCATCTTGAGAGAAGAAAGTTCACTACCAGTATCAAATAGAAGGTTTATGGCTAAAAGAAACATTTACACACAACCTTTGCCCATAAAAATGTACACAAGCTTCATGCACAAGCTTTACAGAGTGTATGACACGCACTTGTGGCACATGTATGTTTAATTTACTCTGATTTAAAAAAAAAAAAAAAAAAGTTATTGTTTTTTTTTTTTACTGATAGCCAAGGCCTGAGAGAATAATAATTGCAAATGGAAAAGCCTGTACATCATTGATCTCTGTGTTTTTTAGATTAAATTCTGTAACATTTAATTTTCGTTTATTTTGTTTGTTTGTTTATAGTCATATAACTTTTAATCCCGTCATGTGACATAATTTTAGCATACATATTCTGATAGCCCAGATTGTCCTGAAAAAAAAGATGTGTATTAATTGACTGTGCTTGAAAGGGTTAAGGGTTAGACATGCATTAATACACAGACAGACCAGGCGGGCAAAAAATATGAAAAAATGGCTTGGTTCTTTAAGGGTTTTAACTCAGTTTTGAATGCTTCTAAAACCACAAGGTCGTGTCCGAAGTCCAATGTTAAGATTGAATTGACAAGGTGTGAGAAAGGGCTGAATGATATTTTGACTATAAAGCAAGTGCATTCTCACTAATAGACAAGCACATTTTTCATTGCTTTCTGCAGCAGAGAGACAGTTGTTTCTTTTCTATAAATTCATTTAATGCGCACTTTAAGATTTCCTCGTCAGTGTTTGAAGTATTTATGGCAACAAGGAAGAAGAAAAATTCCCCACTTTTACTTGATTGAGGTGTTTTTCTTCCTTGAAAAGCCACTTTAACTGGAATGGAAACACTTTTCTGACGTTAACTAAGACCTTGAGGGTATCAGACTCACGTCATCAGCTGTTGTCTAACGCATTTTCCTTCTCCACGTGAGACACAGGTATAATCGGTATTTCTTTGGGCCCTACTACTGCGGTATGAACTTTGTTGACTCATTTGAAATCACAACTCTATGGTTTTGCAGTTAGTCAAAGGGTTATCTGAAGGCATAAGGGAAAAGCTGTTTTGTTTTGACTCCAGAAATCACTTTAGCATCATGGATTGTCATCAACTTCTCTGAAATGAGGGGGAATTAGAAAACCTCTGAGCAGAGAGATCTTATTGGAGTGAGAAAATGATGCATTTTAGAGTAAAAAGAAGCAAGTCTCTATTACAAAGCAGGCCATTGCCTAGAGCCTCACGTAGAAGGAGGCTCTAAATAGTAGATGACTTTACAAAACATAAATCAATTGTAAAAATCAATGATATGTTCACAAATTATAGGGACACGTGTATTTATCTTTAAACATTGACTTTCTTTCAAAGCCTGTCATTACGCCAAGTCTGCCTCAGGTTCAGTTCTCTCAGTCTGCGTTAGGGTTAGAACACGGGGCATTCAGAAGCCTTCATTTTCTACATTTCAGCGCCAAATGTTCCCCTTGTTCCCTCACGAGAGTTTTTCAAGCACACAAATTAAAAAATCATGTCATTCTGCCGATTCTTCATGCACATGCTCCTTCTAGCAAACTCACGCTCGAACACTGTCAAAGTGACGACGCCGAATGGAGTGAGAACGTGAGATAAAGCTGTAAATCTAAAGCCACGCCACCCCTCTCCACTTTCCCCCGCCGGTCAGGAGACCCCTCACCCCCCTGGAACCCCCCTCCCGGCTCTGTTTCTCTTACACACTGCGTCCTAATCCCATTTGCGGGGCTCACAACAGGATTACCAGTGCTCCAGCGCTCGCTAACCAATCACACGCTTCCTGCCATCCATATTTCACTCCATCAAGAGGGGCTCCTGCGTTCGCGGAGGGGCAGATGGGCAGGAGTCGAGACGCAGACGATGAAGACGTTTTTGACCTCTCCCGGAAAAAGGGCACGGACGGTGGCAGTTTAAAATAAACTTTAGGGACTCAAAAAAGAAATCCTGACCTTACTTCACCTTATAGACTTTCTTTTTAAAGGTGGATGATACGAGCTGAAATCAACACCACAATTATATTATATTATACTTCTTTTCCAGTTAATTACTTTGTTGAAATGATGGCAAACAAATTACACTGAAATATCCGTTGAGGTATGTGCATATTGTCCATAAAAAGCATGTTATTATTCATGTTTGACTAGAAGCTATGTATTTTACCTAATTGTCTGGAAATAATCCATTTTAAAATAAAAAATGATGCAGAATGTTGCTTAAAGATGTGAAGTTTGATCTCTTTTTCAACTTCAAACCGCACATTAATCATTTCTAGTGTTGTCCAATGCTGCTTTGTCCAGAACAAGTACTTCAAACTGAGTACTCACCGCTCTCCAACACAAATACTCTTTTATTTGTGAACCACACACAGATTTCAAATGTCATGTTGATGTTTCTGTTGTTTCATCAGTGACTTGTTCTAAACGACTGTTTGAGCCTCTTGACTTTCACGGAGCATCATTTACAATTTGTTTGACTTTGCTTCATCATTTCCAGTAACAATATGCCCTGTGTCTTTGTGTTTATGTCCAAACAGCGCTACATAGGGAAAAAGGACAAGAGAAAATCACACTGCAGCGAATTAAGTACTCATGTTAAGGTCAAACGATGCAATTCTATTGATTTCTAACATGAAAAGCGGCCACTTTTTATTTAACAGCTCGCATCATGATCTTTTCTTAGTTTTGCAGAATTGTAAATATCGTCATGGCTCAAATCTTGCATGGTTCCCTTTTCTAAAACTACTTTGGCAAAACAACAACCTGCACGTCCTCTCTGCCGACTTTGCAGTATTTACTTGTTCACGAAACTTTTGCCAACATCAAACTCGTGCCGTTCGAATCTCGGTCGGAAATACGACGTCGACGGTGCATCTCCGAGGGGATGAATAAGCTGCTGACTCCGACTGAAGGGTGGTCTCTAAACCTCCCTGATGCCCTTTGCCGGCGCTCCTCCGACATCCCCCCTCCTCCCTGTACTGCTCTCATCTGAATGCACAGCCAGCGCTCCCCAGCATCAGATCTGAAGATGCCTGTCATGTATGTAGACCCACTCCGATACAGATGACATTTATCCTCCTGCTAATAGACTCTGGCATGTGGCAAGACAGGGATTTTCTTTTTTCTTTTTTTTTTTCTCCCCACCTCACTTACTGGATCACTTTCCAAGTCTGATTTTTAATGAATACATTGAAGGAGAGTTGAAAAAAAAAAGGCTGAGGTGTGACATTGAAAGACCTTTTCAAAATTAATTTCCCCTCTGTAATAAAAATACTAATTATCCCCTTTTCCTCTCTTGTTTTTAATAATAAAAAAAACAAAACTCTTTAAACAAGGACCTTGACTTGCTCTGCAGATTAATATGACATGTTGCCGTCCTTGCAGCATTTCAAATAAACTTTATACTGCACTGGAGGACTGTAATAACTACAATAAAATAAGCTGCAGGGGGAAAAAAAAAATACACAAGCATTTTATTATTATATATCGATCCGCAAACAAATAGGACATTACACATTCTGCTGCAGTGACTTCCCTTTTATTGTTTCATTCCAAAGTTACCTCAAAGCACTGACAATCGTCCCTTTCCCTCAAGGCTTTCTTTAAGTAGCCATCATTACGCATTAGCTGCAAAAGAAGAAAGAAAGAAAAAAGTTCGCGTCGTGTGTCGCAACTGTTCCGGAATCAATACGATCTTAGATGTAGGAGGAAAAAAAACAAAACAAACAACAACTCCCGCATCGATTTTTACATCTAAACAACTTGTGGAGAGTGGAGGCAACGCGTGAGGAGCGAGGAGGGGGACAGCGGTGGGCACAGCGGCGCGTGACGAGAACAGCGACATCTCGCCGCAGGAAACATGTGTCCGCGGAATACTAATTACGCGATAAGCGGCGAGACTACGAACTAATCAACCGGGATGTTGAAGAGGAAATCGAGTCGCGTTTGAGGGTTTGAGACAAAACGCTTCGTACTCACCTGAAGAGAGAGGAAAGTAATCACACGGAAAGGTAAAAGTTGTTGTCCATTCGCGTAGGAGGAGTGCGTGGAAGTTTGCAGCGTGGATGGAATTAGTCCTGACGGCGCACGAAGCGGAGTGCGACTGCTGGATGGATCGCGCGTAAATGCTCGCCCTCTGTGGGGATGTGGCAAGTCTGACTCTGCCTCTCTCTCCTCTATTCCGTTTCCCAGCGAGTGTGTGTGTGTGAGTGTTGGAGTGTGTCCTGCGCAGTGCCTCCTCCTCTGAGCAGGGAACCCCAGCTGCAGGGTTTCACTGTGTATCTATCTCTCGATGTGCACAAACGGGGGGGACAGCGCTTCCATCTGAGCCCCACGCGTACAATCTGACTGACGGGGAGAAGGGGAGGAAGGAGGGGAGGGGGGGAAAGGAGGGGAAGAGGGGAGGGGGGGGTTATGAAAGAGTTGAAACCAAAATAAGTTCAACGAGCAGGGAGCCAAAGACACACGCAGCGTTTCTGGCAGAGGCGAACCAAGAAGCGAATTTTTTATTTGCAACCTGCCAAGTTTTTGGCAGCAGATGGCATGTGTACTGGTAAATGATAGGCTTAGGAAAATATGGGAAATATTTTAACACCTTAAACCGAAATGTGAAATTTGACTTTGTGAGAATGAATTAAATCTGCGAAAGCTGTATTTAAAAAGTCACATGTAAAATCCTTACTGTGATGTTAAATTAATGAGTAAAACTTAGTCATCTGTGCAAATCTGTGCAGTTTTTTTTTTTTTTCTGCCAAGAAGGTCATGAGATCCATCCCCGACCAGATAACTTTAGGTTTGTCCGGCCAGAGACATCCCCAGCATCCAAAGACATGCATGTTTAGTTCAATAGGCCAATTAAAATGACCCATAGTGAATGAATGTGAGAGGCCTGCAGCCAAATGGAATGATTCATATGTTTTTTCATAGTATTCACTTTGATAATAACACAATAAATGATAATAAGTATCATAATAACATAGTCTATAATGCTGTGAGAGGTGCTAATGCTACACTATATGGAACAAGGAGAATATGCTAAGTGTGCCGACTAATATTGTGATAGTGATGGTGTGGCCCACTCTAGGATAGTCTATGACACATGTCAAACCCAAGGCCCAGGGGCCAAATGCGGCCCTTTGCAGTGTTTAAGTGGCCCTTCAATACATTTAGTACTTCACAGTTTTGGAACTAGGTTAGAACAGGTTTTAGATGGTTTTGATTTTTGCTACAAAGATGAACCACTACCTACTACAACCTGTTGAAATCCAACTAAAACCTGTTCAAATCCAACAAAAAACTGTTAAAATCCACCTAAATCTTGTTCAAATCCACCTAAATCCTGTTCAATTCCAACTAAAACCTGTTCAAATCCATCTAAATCCTGTTCAAATCCATCTAAAACCTCTTCAAATCTATCTAAATCCTGTTCAAATCCAACTAAAACCTGTTCAAATCCACTTAAATCCTGTTCAAATCCACTTAAATCCTGTTCAAATCCAACTAAAACCTGTTTGAATCAAATTAAAATCTGTCCAAATCCAACTAAAACCTGTTCAAATCCATCTAAATCCTGTTCAAATCCAACTAAAACCTGTTCAAATCCAACAAAAACCTGTTCAAATCCAACTAAAACCTCTTCAAATCTACCTAAATCTTGTTCAGATCCATCCTAAATCCTGTGCAAATCCACCTAAATCCTGTCCAAATCCAACTAAAACCTGTTCAAATCCACCTAAATCCTGTTCAAATCTAACTAAAGCCTGTTTGAATCACATTAAAATCTGGTAAATCCAACTAAAACCTGTTTGAATCAATATAAAAATGCCATGATGTAATAATGCATATAGAAATACAGATAATGAGTCATACAGCAATACCATTTTTACATAAGTGTGTATTTAAGCCACAGTTTGAGTTGTTTTATACTTCTCAGTCTTGATCCCAAGTTTTACGTCAGATGGTAGAGAGTTCCAAAGCCAAATACTTTTAGCAGTTAAGGCCAACTGACAAAAATACATTTAAAACATAGGGACAACACCACCACCATTTGTTGTTGGATGCAGAGGGAGAAGCTAGTCCATAAACTGCACTAATAAACAACTTTTGTGTATCGTTTTTCCCAATTTGTGTCCAAGGCATATTGAAACTTTAAGCTTCTTCGGCGTTACTGCACTAAACAGTGACAGAACAATACATACTGTACACAAAATTAATACTAGTCCCAAAATACAGCTTGAAACAGGCTATAAATACAGTATATGCTACACAATTAAACGGCTAATCTGTTTTTTAAAAGGCTCTGCATCAGCAAACTCATTAACCTAACACTCTTGGAGGGTTTTTTCCTGGCTCTTTGTTTACACAGTTACACAAGTAGCTGACTATCCCATAAAATGAAAAAATATCCTCAACTCTTACTTTCTACTATAAATACTGTAAAAGTGGGCTCCTTTTCCTGTTTCTTTTTATCCAATTAGCCGTTCCTGCGGTGACGGTAGATTGCCCTGTGTAAACTGCAGTATTAGTAACTTCCCTAATTAGTGACTCTAAACATATGCAGCAGCTTAACAAGCCACGGATTCTCACAAAGAATATACAACTTCTCTCATTGATAATTGTCTGTAAATAGTTCGAGGAAACCAAGGCGTGCAGATGATTTAGGTAAAGATATTTCTCACCTGCTTTCACATGTTTTTCCAACCTGAGCTTTTCCTTTTGTGATTTTTTTTTCCTCCTCAGAATACATTAAACATGTGCAGCTTCTTCGACTCTCCTTTGTATTTTGGAGAAAGGGAGCCCTGACCCAAACTAATAGAAAGAGCAGCCTCTGTCTGTCATACCTGGAAGAGCACTTAGCAGATGTGGAATTAGAAGCACGGGACGATGCCAAAGGCCAGCGGAGGTAGAATAATATTAGAGGGGAGCATTGTTGTTGGAGACAGAGGGGACTGTTGAGATAAAAACTTGGAAGGAAAAGGTAGGGCAATGCCAAGAAGATAAACGGGATCGGAGCACGGAAAAGCCAGGGCTAAGTAAGAAGTTAAAGGATGTTTGGAGACAGTGTGGTTTTGCAAGAAGGCAGAAATTTCACTTCATTGGATTGAAACACCTTGATAATGCAGTTCATACTCGGATTTTGGCAGCATGAATAAAATGTGGCTGAAGTGGGCTCATTTTGGATTCACACTGTTTTTGTTGAGGCCAGAGATACAAATGTCAACATTGTAAATACAGCTCCAGCAGCGCCAACTGTGTGTCACTCTGCAGCTGGGTAAACTTGTTTTTTGGATAAAGTTTTAAAGGAAAAAAGCCCCATCGACTGTAGCTTATGAAAGTGCTACATGCTACTACTGAGTTACAGATTTTTTTTTACAGATCAAGTCAAAATGTTGGTTTAAGGCTACCAAAAAGTCAGACTGATTTGAGATTGATGATTTGAAAAAACATGCAATATGCTAAATTTAACTCTTGCAGTCTTTCATGTACATTTTAAACTAAATAGTCCCACCTGTCCCATTCAAAATGCATTTTTTCAAAACACTGCCATTGCAATTGGATTTCTGTTGTTGTTTTTTTTAATTCCCTGGTGTCTTAATGTTTTGATGGCAACCGTTAAAAGACAAATTAATGTCAGGACAATTTATTTACAAGCAACTTCAATGTTTTTTCACACTCCCAGACTTGAATAATAAGCCCCAAAATACCAATTTGAATATATTGGATGAAAAAAAAAAAAAAAAAAAAAAAAAAAACCTGCTAAAACTGGCATTTAAGGAGTTAAACATTCATAAAATTCATAAATATTTGTTATGTATGGAGGACTTAAGTTGACATTCATAAAAAAAATTGTTCACACATAATATTTCTATAGAAATCTTTAAAAGAACCATTTTGTTGTTGTTGTGTGTCCAAGGGTGGAGGACAGGCACCCCCAGGGGTTAAATTCTAATTTATAGAGAAATGCAATGCTCTGGACTGACTTCCACTGATCAAACCTGAATAATAAATAAATCACAAATAAACAGAGAACAAAGCAGGTCCAAACCTCCAATTATGATTTACGGCTCTGATTGGACAGTTATTATGACACTAATAATTGACTTTATGATTCTCTGTCTGACGGAAGATCATAATATTACTGTGATACAAGCACTTCTTTGCGATACAGATATTGCATTTGAAAATACTTTGATAACAATATATCTACGTTACAGATTCGAACGCAACATGAATGTATCTGACCAGTTGTGTCCTGTGTGTGTAAACCTGGACAAACACACAAGTCCTCATTAGAAATTAAGAGAAGAGTGCGACTGAACGGTGCATGTGAGCGTAGTGAGTGAGGGGTAATGGAGGATGGGGCGGGGGAGGTGGGGGGCAGGGGGGGCTGCAGTTGAGCGGCGAGAGTTATTTAATTGGAGAGTGACATTGGAGGCTCGGATCGTCAGCCCCCCCACCCCCATCAATCACGTCGCGGTCAGGAGATGCCCGAGGTGATGTGCCCCCCTCCCTCCCCCACCGACGACCGGCCTCGCCATTTAACCGTCCGTCCCTTCCACTCCCGCTGCACACGTCAGGATGCTCTGACCTCCCCTCACCTGGCCTACAGTTATCCGTTCCCCTGCGACACGAAGCTTGATAGGTCTTTTTTTTTTTTTTTTTGGTTCAGGGACTAACAAGAAAACAGAGCATGAGGTGGATACGCTAGAAGCTTATGGTGCGTTAATAAAAGATGACCTCCAAGGACGGACGCGTGGGGTTTTCACAACCTGTTTGTCACTTTGGGTGGAGTTTAAACGTATGGCATGACAATGAGATCGTGTGTTAGCAGATACATACGTTAGCATACGGTAATGGTTTTTCCATAGATTTTGAAAGCTATTTTGTAAAATAATGCAAAATAAAATAAAAAAATAGAACATAGGCACATTTCCATGAACAGTTGAAAATGTTTTGTTTGTTTGTTTGTTTTGTCTTGTTTTGTTTTAATGTAAGAGACTAAAGGTTTAAAATTGATTTTGAACCTAGTTTTTTTTTTTTTTTTTCGTTTTTTATGTCAGAGACTAATGTTTTGAAATGGATTTTGCAACCTTTTTTCTTTTTTTTTACTGTTCTGGTGAAGACATTAGAGCACAGTTTGATACAAGTGACCCCTGTAGAGGCTTATGTTTCAAGTTGCGTCTTTTTTTTAATGAGAAATAAATCACATTTGGAGCAAATCTTAACAACGTACACGCTTAGCAGTCACAACATAAAAAACTGTTGCAGATGCTTGAGGTACATGATGGTTAAGTTGTTTCTGTCTTTCTTTACTGTACTGTTCTAGTGGAAAGAAGGCTTAATAGGATACTGACCTTCTCTTAAAGCTCGAGTCTTATCTTTTTCAAAAGCTGACAGTGTGAGTCTGATGTTTGCCTTGTCAAGAGTTTATTCACAAAAATACTTTTTGTGCAGATAACACGCACAAAAAGTGTCTTTTCGAATAATAAAAAAGCCACCTTAAACAAAGAAAAGGAAGATTTTTGCTAATTTTATCATTTCCAGCTACTTTAAAAAGGTGAATTAAGTCTATAGAAATACAGCGACTGGAACACTTATTATTTGTCTCTCTTTTCAGAGGTTGTACATGCTTATGTCAAGGCTTTAAAAACTCAACAATTTTTATGCTCATGTCAGTAAAGGGCAGAAGAATAGTGGCTGTGTTTCTGGACTGTTTTGAGTCCGTGGATTTTATTGCTTGTTATTGTTAAACAAACAAAGCCTTGGAACCTTGGAAACACCAACAAAGGACTTGTTTGTGAACAATAAGTAAGAGTTTTTGAAGTTTGCAGGAAGATGAAAAAAGCATGATTATGAATGGGTTTAAGGGTTAGTGCTATGAGGCTGATACAGAAAAGAAAGTCGGGAATATTGCCCAATAAAAGGTATAGTCTGGGAACATAGACTTGTTTAACATCCTACAAACTAATGCTAAACCTGAACAAAGTCAAGTCTAAAGAAAGTTTAAACATCTGTGTGACTTGCCTTTATTTGTTTATGAATAAGTTGAATTAAGTTAAATGCTAATATTGAGATGTGAGTGTATCAACTGAATAAATATGGATTTTTTAGTTTCTATTCCCAGTAACCTGTGAAATAGCCAGTGTCATTATGGCTATATTTTTTCATCAATCATCTGTTAAAGACAGTATATGCAATAATACAAAAATCAGCAGGAATCCCAATAAAATTAAGATCATAATGTTGCTTTAAACGGTATTGCCCAATTTTATTTTATTTTATTTTGCATTTGTTTAATCACTTAATAACAGATTGTTATAAAAATGTGAAAAAACAAGATCTTGACGTCATCTAAACTTAGGGATTTCTCGCTCCCAAAAAAGAAGAGCTGCCATTGGTCGACACTGATGTAAACAAGGAAGTAACGGCTACAGATAATACGGAGAAATTGGTTCTTCTTCTTCTGCTGCTTTTTTTTTCAAAGCGAAAGTGTGAAAAAGAAAAACATAAACAGAGGAACAGGAACAAAAGTCAAACGCAGCGCCAAAAAGTTGATGCAATTTTTAACGAGGCAGAGATAATTACAGGAGAGTAAGGGTCTGACAGTAAACTCGGAGTTAGAAGTTTAAGGTAAGCTCTAAACTTCAGTATAGTGTAATGTATTAGTGTTTTGTGTGTGTTCTTGTCAGTGGTTTTACTACATGTAGATACTGATACACTTTAAAAACTTCAAGGTGCTTTAACTGAAAACTCTCCTTATGTGTATTTATACGTATTTCACCTTGCTTCCTTTTTCTATATTTCTATAAGGGTTCGTTTTTTCGGGTTAATGTTTTTTGTGTTGATTCACTGTCTGTGCAGATGTATCCAGTGCTGGAATAGACACTTTCCCTGATTTTCTGCTGCCATAGATTCAGTGTTGACAAGCCAATATATTCCAATATAAGCCTCAATATAAGCTACTGTATCCTTAATTCTCCATTTTATATTATTTCACTTTCAATTTGTTGTTTTACTAACTTACTGTTTGTAATTAGTTGTTGAAACTTGTATTTTTTATATGAATGTGTGCTGCGGACCTCAATTGGTTAGAAAAAAAATATCCAGGAAGCACTTGTATGTGAGCATGTGATTGGACGAAGCTTGTCAGTATCCACTAAACATTCTTAAATCTTTGATAATAAAGCCAATATGATATCTTAAGGTACTTTTTCACTAATAATTCCTATTACAATATGCTATTAGGTGAACTAGCCCAAACCACGTATTTATGTCCAACAGAACTAACAAAGTATCAGGGGATTTATGATAGTTACACAAATTAAAGGTGCAGCGAACAAACATCTACAAATAGTAAGTGAACCTTGGTCTTTATAAAGTGTGACACAATAATTGTAGCACAGATAGCTTATGGAATATTCTGAAATGAGATGTTAGTGATTACAAGGGTTTGAATGGATGATTGTACCAAATATGATGTCTGTGTGTGACTTCATATGAGCATCATTACTCAAAACATAAAGGTAAGTGGCTTCATCGATTCCTGGTGTTAATTACGCCGCCATTTCTAACCCGCTAAACGACAGTTGACATTATAATTCCAATAGCTGCCATTCACTGTCATTGTAAACAGATGATTGTAGCATTGACTGGACAATTTCAGCTCCAAACAAGGTATTGATTTCCCTAGTGGACGTTTAAAAGAAAACACGTTGCCGCGCTCACCGCTAAAGAGCTGTCATAACACGGGTTAGCGCTCTCCGAACATCACTCTGCTCAGCCAAGAACACAGTAGTCACACATGTAGTGGTGTTATGCCAATGCAGATGAGAAAACCCACAGTGAAATATGCAAATGTCCCTCCACTCGCAGTTTTAATTATTTTGGATTGGAGATTTTAGCTTTATGAAAATAAAACTCACTTGCGGGGCCTTGGCTTTCGTTGGCTGCTCACAGGGCAATGATTCAAAGCCAGTGACCTTTCTCACACCACGCTCTCGACAGTGGGCTCTTGATTTATCATCAAACCGAATTCCATTTAGTGCTTGTTCTAATTCATCTTTGACTCCTTCTGTAGTGTGTAATTACACGCTGAGACATTTAGCGCACAAGTTGAGAATAAGCCGTCATTATTTTTATTTCAATTCCTTCTGTTGATTGATTTATTCTCTGGCGCAGACACATCAGGACGGCCATCCTTTGGGCGCTTTCAACTTTACATGTACTTCACAAGGCGGCGGAGAGCTAGGGATCAGAGCGGGGAACAGCAGCCTTGATGTTCAAGGGACAAGGCCAAGGAGCTGACATCCATCTAACTCCGAGGACCATGACCGAAATACCAAAAGTAAGGGCTCGTTTGCATACGCCGCATCCCAATGTTCCCTCCTCTTTTCATCGGAGATACAGGGATTGGGACTAATCATCCAGGTTGTATTGAGCGATTACATTTTCATCAGACGCAGTGTACGAGGGTCGAAAGATCAAGTGAACTAATGGATGACCTAATCACGGGGGATTGGCTGTATCGATCGGGATGGTCATATCCTCATTGTCTGTCAGGCCACAGAAGCTGCAGGCGGATGCAATCCCTCACTGCCTCCAAACGCCATATTCAACAGACCCCTCATTCAGATTACACTAATTTAGCTCCTATACCTCTCCTGCTCCCCCGGGGGTTAAATAGATTACACCGGTGGAATTACAATCTTGCTGAGTTGCAGCTTAGAACTTGTCTTCCGTAGGGTTAGACTTGGAATAATTTACCGTAACAGTTTTTTTTTTTTTTTATCAAGCGTGAGCCTCTTTTTGAGGTGGATATTTGCCGTCTTCCGTGGAGATACAGCAGCTTGCCGTACCTCAGCTCGCACCCTCCATATATAAATTGTCTTAATCCTCATTGATATACAGCGTGTTGAAAATGTTGTCATGCTTGCAGATGCAATTTTGCACGCAAGCAAAATTATGACTTGGCGCTGGGTGACACTGACTGCCAACACAGCACAGACAGTCATTCTTCAAGGACAATCTTCTGCATCTGTGTGAATAATCAATGTTACTGAAAGTTTATCATGAAATCGGGGCATCTTTCATACAGAGAGGCGGTATCAGCTCTGCAAAAGTGCATCTCCGACTGACTGACACTCATTCTTCCAAAAGAGGACCTGGAGATATACAGAGATACAGCAAAAAAAAAAAAAAAAAAAAGGAATAGGTAAATAGTTGAGCTGGAGAACAGGTATAGATAACAAAGAAGTCCAGAGGTCATTCTCAGCAATTTCCCTTCAGACACGGCGTCACAGCGGGTCGTGAAGAAGAGAGGAGTCTGGCTGCAGACAGACATGTTCATTCACCTCGGTTTGTGTCGACTCAGACGGCCGCCCTGATTCGAATCCTAATGACGGCGCCGACTCGCTGTGGCATTCACAGGGCCCGTGTGTGTGTCAGCGAGCAGAGGAGTCGTGTCAGAACAGCCGGCGCTCTCAATTCATACTCGCCTCTGCGCCTACAAAATCTCGACAAAAGGCAAGTAAGGGCTGTCAGATTAGATCCTTCCTTGTCAACACAGAGCAGCTACACTCAATACCTAAATATACACTGTACTGTTGAGTTGTGACCTCGACCAAGAGAGTTCAGTTGGGTTTTACTATCGGTTCAACTCGCCCTTTAGAGTAGAAAAAACAAATCTACCTGTGTTGAGTTTATTTACGGCTATTTTCAAAACGGCAGCTTTTGAATCTCTTTCTTCACCAGTACTTTTCATGACGGTTGTAGAAATTTCTCACTCAGCCTCGTCTCATTTAGGTTAAGCGAACAACACAACAAAACGGTGAGCCACGTGGGACGCTTTATACGCTCCATTCTGTAAAGTGTGCGACATATATAATAAACACTTCCTAACTTGACAAACACATTATAAAACGTAGAAGTAGCACTACGTTAAATCAAAGCTTAAAAGCACATGGCTTATTTGCATAAATAAAAAGAGTGAATGTCAGGTTTTATTTATAAAGTAGGATTGGCGAAACAAGCTGTGGTTTCATCCTACATCTTTTCGGTTATGTTTGTCTTTATATATAAGTACTTACACGAATATGTACTGCAACCTTTTTTTATGAACATTTTTTTATATGGCCGAGATAAACACTACTACTACTAAAAATAACATAAAATTACACAGCTCAATTAAAGCAACCAAAGTGATTTACAGGCTCAGTAAAGTGCACTTCAAATAGGAAGATAGTAAAAACAAATCCAACAAGACTTAATAGGTCAAAATAATTAAAACAAATAAAATGGATAAAAAAAAATTGTCAAAGTCCGGCTCATCTTGTGTTCAAAGCCAGTGAAAACATATAGGTCTTTAGTGAGGGGGCTAAGTTAAGGTGTGGTAGAGATGTGAGGTGTGATTTTATTTTGTTTTTAATTCAGTGGTATTCCTCTGTTTTGTACAATTGTCTGAACCTATGTCAAGAAAGTGTCTTTTTTTTTTTTTTTTTTTTTTTTGTTTTTTGTTTTGCTGCTAGTGAATGTGAAGACTGCAATTCTATACCTCCCTATCTTTCATTTGAGAGCATGTGAACAGCTATGGTAGCCCTGCAGATCTCTAAGAACAAAACCAGTAGGTCTGATCATGGTAGAAGTAAAAAAAAAAATAGTTCATATATGTTTGGACAAATGTAGTAACACAAATCACTCAAATGGCTTACTCAGTTGACTTTTGTGGAGCTTTACAAGTCTTAGACAAGTTCAGCAAGTGTTAAGTGATATTAAGGTGAAATAAAACCCTTTCTACTTTCTCAGGTGCCAGTAACTCCATATCGAGTGTTGTAATTGTAGGTTCTTTTTGTGAAGGAATAAAAAGCTATTGTCTTGTTGGTAATAAGCCTTAAACAGTCCTTGGTCTATTTCCATATTCCAATGTGAAGTCCACAGAGAAATCAGAGTGCAGCTTGAGTGGGCCTAATGCCCACTGGGGACAGAAATAACTGATGTTCTGAATGTTCCACACATATTTAAAAGCATAATTTATTAGATTATTGAAGACCTTTGACCCATATTAACATGATTTTGCACATAGCAGTGTCCGTGCTTGTCACATGCACTCAACACTATCTCGCGGCTAAAGCGGGCTGAAGTCAGTAAATGGATTTGTAAAAATGGACTTGGAAGTATAGAAAGCTCTGCCGTGTTTTCTCAGTTTAAAAGGATGAAAAGACTTTCTTTGACCTTTTTTTTTTATTCACAGCGCTAAGTTGAAGCACATTTACTTTCTGGAGTGTATATTGCCTTCAGACCATTTGGGACTGAAAGACCCTTGGACTGGGTAAGCTTTTTTAACAGACTATATTTAATATTTTTTTCCTTTCACTTTTGAAATATCTTCAAAATATCTCAAAGGTGGCAGAGTGGCTGGCACTCCCGGCTCATAGTTTGAAGGTTGCAGCTTTGACGCCCTTGTCCCTGCTCTATGGGTACTGCAGATGCACCTGTTTCCATCCACTGACCGGTCACACATGGGAGTTTCCAAATGTCCTAACCAATTTGATGTGCACTGAATATCATGCAAAATAATGATGCATATTAATGTCTCTGTATCAGGGATGGGAAGATTCACAGATTTGCTCGGTGCCTCGGCATAAAAAGTTAAAGATGTGATGCATCAGTTCAAAAAGTGTGCATCGGATACAAATTGACATTTGCATCGCAATGCATTGTTTCTAACATATTAGATTGGGGGGAAAAACGATTTATTTATATATAAGTATTAATGGATGCACTGTACTTTCATTATTTAGTGAGTGACCCATATCTTTAGATTGTTTTCTCCACTCTTTACTGTCTCTCAAGCAGTTGTCTCTTCACCAACTGCTGCATTTGTCTGTCGGCAAGTAATGGAACATTTCTTCAATGTTTATTCTTGAGCAGCATTCTTAAATTTTTGAACTGTTCAATGTTTGAGTTGTTAAAAGTATAAGTTAGACAGAACAGGAAAAGAATGTCTGATTTCATTTAATATTTTTATTGTTTGTTTGTTTTGCACAACCAAGGCCTGTTTGTGAAAGGTCCATGCGTTATAAGTCAGAAGACATCGAATCAAAAGCGGATCACACTATATCGTAGTAGGGCTGAATCGTAACGCATCCGTTAGAGTGTGACAGTTGGATTAGCCAATCAGATTTATTTCATTGTACCCACATTCTGGCCTCCAGACATTTCCTAACTTTTTTTTGTTTGTTTTTTTGATTCTCCTAAGTGGACATTCAAAGTGTCAAAGGGCCACTTTTGCATGTCACAGTTCTTCACTTAAGACTTAAGACACATTTATTGTGTTGTTTTGTGGAGCTACAGTGACATATTTCATATTTAAGATGCTTAGTGATGATTGGTTGTCTTTTCCCAACCTAACCCCACCTATCCAAATGTGTGCACCAAAGGAAAAAAATCCATGATGTGCCATGATTCTTAATTTTTTAAAGAATTTGTGTATATTCTTACTAATGCTGCTCAATATATTTTATTCATATCAACAATCACATTATCTGTATTGCAGAGCCTTGACAACCATTGACTCATTGCATGTCAAAAACATTTGTCACTCAGAACCTTACATCAAATTGTGGTGCAACTGAATAATTGTACTACTGCAATCAGTGTGACCAGGGGAATTTAGAGACTTGAATTTGTAGATACTATATTTAGATATTATATTTCCAGGTGTTACTGTGCCATTATCTAGTGTCAGACACCGTTGTGTAAAAGCAACAAAAACACAACAAGACAGTAAAGGGCACTAGGACATATCACAGTATTCGCTGGCATTCCATAAAAAGTCAGACCTGTGCCTCAGGTGATGTACAATACACCACACAACTTAGTAAACATAACATAGCAACGCAAAATCACTGGAAAAACACAGAAATAACAGATAAAAATAAAAAAAAGCATATGGGTGAGCTATCTCTTTAGAACTAAACTTTTTTAAACTGTAAAAAGGCATTCACATATTGCAATTCGTAGCTTTTTTGCATTTTAAACATATCAAATATAGCATGTTTTCTATTATGACTGGTTTTACTCACTAATGCACTGACATGTTTTAGTCTTTCTGATACTGAACTTTAAGAGTGTATTTTTGTCTCCGGAGCACCTCAAAAGTTTCCTCAGATGTTTAAGCACTTTTTCCTCTGGTGATCCAGCTCCCTTATTGTACCTGTCACGAATCGGCAGTGTCTACGGCTGCTACAGTTTGACAAACTTTCAAACTTTCTAAATCCATCATTCCCAATTCCAGGCCTTCCGAGGCTCCGCTTGATATTTTAAAGATACATTTGTGCCGAGTTCCCTTTACGCAGATGAACAAATCCTCTTTCGAAAGTCTCCCTCCACATTAAAAACAACATTTAAGCAAACTGCTCGCTCCACAAATCTGTATTCATTTCTAGTTGCCTCAGTCGAAGTTTATTTGTGCTACCTCCAGAGCCAGACTTTCAATTAGGATTTCCGTGAAAGGTGGCAAATGTTCCGAGCTTTTGACAGCGAGCCTTGACTGCATATCACCCAGATGCTTTCCTTTCTGTTGCGCGGGAAAAAAAAGGATCGAGAAAAAAATAATGTCACCTTGTGTTATGTTGCATACAATGAGAAAGAAAGGGAAGGTGCGCGTCACAAAAAGGAAAAGCACAAACAAGACAGAATGAAACGGAGACATAGACGAGGAGGAGGAAGGGACAGTGCAAAAAAAACAAAACAAAAAAAAAACGGGGGCTAAGGCTTCGGCTTTGTCATGACAGTCTCCTCTCCCATGGCGGCCAAGATGTGTGTTCACATGCTCCAGTAGTCAGCCTGAAAAAGCTCGGCCTGTTGCATTCACTCCAGCCGAGCAATACCACTCATGGTTGCCTGGTTGGCAAAGAGCTTGTTATCCCCCCCATCCCTTCATCTGCTCGCCTCTCTTCCCTTCCGCATCCTCTGTTCCCACACCACAATCATCTGCATTCTGTTTGCTCGACAAGCCCCCGTGTTTCCTGGCCACCGAGTAACAAGGCAACAAGCGGCGTCTTCTTTTTCTGTTCTCGGAGCAGCCACATAGGTGAACACAAAGAAGCGCCAGTCAGACAGCACGCAGGTGGTGTTCGCGTCCCCCCGTCTCGGAAATCAAAATGTAGTCGTGTCTGCCCCCGCCGTGTCACAGACGTCCCGCTGCTGAGGACAAAAGTGAATCCCCCCATGCACGGTGTGGTTACGCGCAAGGACGGAAATTCAAATTGCAGCGTTAGGCCGACAATAATCTGACTTTTAATAGGCATAGAAATGTCTGAGTCCATCTGGAGTGATAATCATTTGGATTTCTCGTAGTCAGACTAACAGAAAATGACCTTAGTGTTCAGGTTAGAGAGGAGTATTACTCTTTTTTTTTTTCTATCCCAGTCACCAATCACATCCTTCACTCCTCAACAACAGCACAGCGACCGTTATGCTTTTATTTTGGAGGTAAAGGTCAAATTGAAAAATACTAATACATTTCATCAAACTGAAGTCTAGCGCTGACCTTAAACTTCCAGCTAACAATTACGTCTGCCTCGTTAAAGATCATGTGAATGCAACATTAATATTTACTAGCGTTTCACTTTGCTTCTCTATTTTTTAAGTTTTTATTCCCTAACCTATAGTTTTTCTTTCTTATCAGATATCATTACCATGTGATTGACTGAAGCTTTTGGTGTTTTTCTAAAGCTCCAGTACCTAATTTTGTTTTTCTTGTCCCTCCTCAGCCACAGCACTATCCCCCAACAGCAGCGTGGTAACCTTTCCTGCTTGTTTAATTTTTTTAAATTTTTTTTTAAACGGTAAAACTGAACCAATTTTTACCACCAAACACTAATATGTTACATTAAATTAAAGTTTAGAGCTTAAGTGAAACGTTTAGCTTTGGAGTTTACCATTAGACTTGGCTAGATCACTTTTTCACAGATGATTCCTATTACTATTATTATAACTATAGTTATTATTAATAAGCTTTAAGTGATTCAATTGTCAAATGCAATAGTAAAAAAAATAATAAATAGGTAACATATGCTTAAAATTCTAATTTATTAAAATTTTTGATAATAAAGCCTAGATGACAACTCAATGTATTTTTTTAATAAATACATCATTCTTATTACACTATGGTAAATTTGTAAACAAGTTTTCTTGTATTCCTCTAATACAAGAAAATCTGTACTGGCTGGTGCTTTAGATAAATACCTGGTCAATGATTGGATTGTCCACCTGCCAATCTTATCCAATGAGAGCAACACTATGTTGTGTAAATTAGTAATTGTTATAACCTGGCTCTTAAAGACGTAACAAAAAGTGAGACACAGTTGAGGCGGTTTGAAGGCTTTTAATTTAACCCAGTGTGCTTCCAGGTAACTGCTCTAAACATGAAACTATCACAGAGGTGTTTAAGGAGTCACAGTAATGTTAAACTACTCACCCATACATTTCATTGGTCTAAACATGCAGCACATCTGGAGAAATTGCACTAAATCAGCTCTAATGTCATTTGTAAAAAGGGCTACACAATATTGTTTGATGCAGTATCTGTAATGGAAAGACCTACTTTTATGGTAGTTATGGTCCACCATCTGAGATTCTCACTGTGCCATTGTCAAAATACTTGTATCACGCGTTGAAATAATATCACGGAGCCCTTTTTGTAGAGTCACAAATCTTTCGTGAATCCAGCTGCACGTATAAATGTGGACGAGGTCGGAAGTCCAGTTAGACGCCTTCATCAAGCTACGAGCATTGTCCTACAAAACTGTGCACGCCAAAACACCGACTGATAACCTAATGGGCTTCATCAACCAACAAGTGCGATGAGGAAAAACACAAGCAGGCCTCACTGAACACAGCGGATAATGAATTCTGCTGGAAAACTCCGAGAAGTTCCTCTTAAGGCATATTTCAAACGTTTCTCATTAAGTTCCAGGAGTATCTTTTGTACCCATTAGCTCTTCTCTCTGTCTTTAATGTGAACGAGCCGGTATGAGCCAAGAACATTTGCTGAGTCAGTGAGAAGAGGGCGAACGGAACGAAATACATTACTAATCATTTTCTACTTCTTGAACAGAGAAAGTGGAGCGAGCAAAGAATTCCTTTTCTAAGGGAAGTTTTTGGAGAAATCAAGCACAGATATTTGTCAACCATGGAATTACTTTTTGACCGTTTTGGATTTGATTTTCATATTAAACCTTGTCTTGATTAGCCATCAATTTGTGCATTAGAAATAAGCCCCACTTTATACTTGACACAAAAACCCATCTGAAACTCCATTGTCCTTTGCATTTTGGTGATTTTTTTCTCTTGGCCAGCTTAAAATCTGCTGATAACTGTTTATATCAGGCATTTCCTATAAAGAGTACACTGTAAGAGTTCGAAGTCATGCCTCAGGAATCACTTTACCCCTCGGCCGAACTCCTAGAATTACCCGACAGCCGGATTTGACTTTTTCACACTCTTAAGTCGATCGTTGCACCTTAAATGTCAGCAGGACAATTTCCTTCATTCACCATTTGGGATCATATGCTAAGGAGAAGTGAACTGTCTTAATGAATTTCAACCGGGTTTGGAGGAATGATATTTGCCAGCGTTGGATGTTTTTTTATGTTTTGTTTTTTTTGCAGCAGCTGACCACAGCAGTTGGCCGCAACCTTTTCAGATCCTTGTGGCGCGGCTGGTGTCTTATTCTTCAGGACATGTCACTGAACATCTCGTCTTTTGTCTGAGCTCTGTTCCCTTTTATAACACTCCCCGCCAAAAAGAAGGTCAGCTCAGAACAGGCTCTAATTGCTATTTCTTTGTAAGGGTGTAAACTTTGAAAAGAAGGAACTGTGAAGTTGTGTCGCTAATTACATTTTTTTGCATTGTGGGTTTTTCTTTTGGGTTTTGTTGACAGAGAAGATGGCAATTTCCAACAAACCTTTCTTTAGTTTTAATGTGTAGATTATTATCATCATTAATTGCTGTCAAATATCAGGAGCTATTTTTGCAGTGTGAAGATGACATTTCTGATTTTGTCATTATGCGATTCCATGCATAAAGATGAAATAAAAATAGGGATAATGATAAACAATGATTGAATCCATTGTGTGGAAAATTGAAGCAATCAGAAGGGGAAATTAATCCAAAAAAAAAACTTTGTGGAGTATTAATAGATGCTGCTACAAGTGATGCCTTTATATGCTCACCACAGAAACAAAAGCAGTGATATTTCATTCATTTTTATGAGAGCATAAGACACCTGACCGGACATGATCTACTAGCATCTCCAATAGTGGGTGTTTAATAGTGTGTGACGTTTTACAAAAGCATGGGCCATTTGTGGGCTTTGTGCATTGATTTAAAATTGTGTAATAGCATGTAATGAAAACACTACAGACTTTTATTTGGCTAAGGTTGAATGTGACACCATTAATTAAACAGTAACATTCGGGGGACAACCTGTTAGTGCTAATAAGCTGTATTCACTGAGGATTCACACCAGTGTCCTGCAAACACCGCTGCAGCAGGGCGCACTAAGGTATTAGTTCTGTGTTTGAGGAGGATTAATCATGGACACTGCAGAATGTGTGTTGTCTTTTCATAACATGAAAAAATAGCCTGTTGACTGCAGTCCCTAGACCCAGTTCATTCTGTGAGACTGACTTGAAAATCCAGTCACAAGCTGGAAAAATCAGATTTATTTTTTTTTTCACATTTCCTATGCCTTTGCACAAACAACAGCTGTCTTTCCTCTATGCAATGCTTGTACAATTTTAGCTCCCACAGCCTTGAGAAATCAAATAGTAGCTTCGCATTTTATCTGCTTTAGACACTCTGGAGAAAACCATTTAACATGCTAATTAAGACACTGGAACAAAATCTGTTTTGTACTTATTCTGCTTCTGTGAAAGATTGGACGAGTAAATCACTTTTCTCCATTTTTTGCACACATTATCCACTTAGTATATGTTTAAATAATACACTAGATACAAGAAATAAGATAATATGGGACTTTATTGATACCTCATTGTGGACATTCAGCAGTTACAGCTGCTCTCAGACAAGTGCAAGAAGTGTTAGAAATGACAAAAAGTGTGCATGCAACAAAAATATATACAATCCTTGAAAAAGTAAAAAATAGAACAAATAAAAATTAGTCTTAGGGATAATGATGCTTAGGCATTACACAGATTGGGCATTACACTTTACATTTTAACAGTCTTTGATGAGGAGGCACAGGTTCTACAATAATCCACATATACATTTCGGGGTCCTCCATGTGGCGTTATTTGGTGTATAAAACTCTTAAGTATCTTAGCATATGAGCATCTGACTAACACATATAATAATATGAATAACAGCTCATGTCGAGGGTCATTACCAAGAGTCAATCTATGCACCATTCCCTTCGTCCTCATTTTCTTCTTGTTTTCGAACTTTGAACACTTTGATTTCTCATGTGAGGACAAAGCCATCTTGGAAATGAGAAAAAGTTTCCCAGCAGCAAAAGCTCAGTCCGGAGTGGCAGGAGTTGATTGAGCTGATGGTGCGCTTGTCTCAAATGCTGTAAGCCTTCACCGGGAAGGGCCCCTTGAGGCTTTCCATGGTTCACAAGTGTGGCTGGGCCTCTCTCCGGCTTCAGCTGACAGGACCCCCCTCAGGTCCGGGCAGCTGCCAGCGTGAAAAGAAGCTTCTGAGCAGACGGACGGTGACAGGAGCTGATGTGTTGGTACGCCTCCGTCACAGCTTTCATTTCCGACGCTGTGTCATTGATTCCCGGCCCGGGTGACATTAGTGACACTCTCTTTTAATCTGTTGCAAAGAGCTTGACCCGCGGTGCACGTCTCCCGAGGAGGAGAACAAACTGTCGCGGACCGGAGCCCAAATGGAAACTCTCACTTTTTTCCCCAGCTGTTTGAAGAAAAGCCCTGGCACAGTGACACGTCTGGATCAGCGGGTTTGTTTTGCTTTTACAAAGACAGATTCCCAAGAGGGACATACAAAAGCAGGACTACATCGGAAGGGAGCAAAGTTGCTAAGTAAAGTTGACAGAGAACAGGGCTAACAGTGATGAGTTATTAAAGAGGACGGTGTCGGCATATCATTTACGGGATTCTTCGAGGGAGTTCAATTTAAAAAAAGGCTCCACGCCGAGGAACGGAGAGAGGCGAGACGTTGTTGTCATAGAGCTTTGACATATTGTCTCAGGAGCTGCCGAACCAGGAGGGTGTGCCACTGTAGAATCAAGGCTGCATTTGGCGAGCAAAAATTTAAAGGTCATTTTGAGAAAGCGAAAATTAATGTGAGCTATCAATTCCAGCCTTTAAAAAAATGTGACATATTTCAGCCTGACACATTTTAATTAGGCCATCAATAGTATGGCAACGGTGGCTAATGGTGCAGAAGACACGACCAGGATAAGTTGCCTTTGCTTTAACTGTTGTGGACACATTTTAATGGCCGTATTGACAGAGGACAGGGAATCGCAGACTGTTAGTCAAGCGCGTTTACGATGTTTGGTGAATTGAATGCGTTTAGTCAGTCAAGCCCTGTGAACAAATCAATCTGTGCAGCGTCGTCTACAGGCTGCATTTACTAAGTCAATATGCAGTTCTTTAATATCACATAAGTTCAAATATACTGTATAGAACAAATGAAGGAAATATTTTCAATATTTTTCTGAAAATATATAGAGCAAGTGTCGGCAGACCAGCTACTTCCTTTTTTTTTTTCTTTTTTTTTTAATTAAGTCATTTTTTGAATATTACCTTGTACTTTTTGGGGGATTTTTTTTTTTTTTTTATCTTGATTTTTTTTAAGTTCTCATTCATCCAGGTTGTCATAATGCTAAAAGGTTGAAAAGAAGGCAAATTGACGTATTTTGGAAACAGAAGACATCCAGATATTGATCAGGGAGACCAAATGGTTTAAATGTGGAGTGAAAGAAGCCATTTTTGTTCAATTAGAACAGCCCTCATTAAACAGAGGGGGAGGCTTAAGGCACAATTTATAGCCTATTTACAACTGTGTGTTAAAGCCCAGACATTTTCACAACAATAAACCATCAACTTAAGAGAAGATAAGTTATGCTAATGACCCTCAGGTGGGAAACAAGTCCTCCATTGATTCCAACACAGGCCATATACATGCTTAACCAGACTGATACTACTTCCAGCCTCTCATTGGGTGTAGAACTCGTCTACTTTAGAATTGACAAAGTCCCTTGAGAGGATGAGGGATAAACTACACCCAGTTGCCTTCTTTTCAGCCTTTTAGCAACTTTTATGTAAGAGTTGTGTTAATGAGTCAAATAGTTCTGCTGTGATCCAAGCAGAAATACATTTTTGATAAACATTTACCAATAGATCGTGGATGTGGCAAAGAACTAACCAAACACAGCCAAAATAATCCAAAAGTAAAGATTCAGATTATGTACCTTTTTAGTATACACTGGTACTTGTTGATTTTACAAATGATATTAAAGATCACAACTACTTTTCTGCTAGTGTTTCCCTGTTTTGTCTTCCTTCCTGTTTCTGTGTGGGTTAGTGTCTATTTTTGACACCACTAACTCCTGTTTTTTTTCTGCACTTACAGATCCTGCCTTGTGAAACTTTGAGGTCACTCCGGATTCTGGATTTAACCCTTGAATCAGCTCCAACATTAGCTTTTCCAATAAACTTTTTTGCCATTATTGTCTGCTCTTTGGTCCACTAGACTCTAGCTCTTTATAACGATGCATGTCAATAAAACTCATCACATTAGTTTTCATAATAAATAAAACATTCAGAGTGATGTTAGCTTGACAGACCAGTTCTGTTTCAATATTCCTTATAACCTACCATTGTTTATATCAAAAATTCTGACTTCTGCTAAAAATTCTGCCCAAAAAGCTAAGTTCAGAAGATAGATGCCACATATTTCCTAAAGTAAGTCATACATTGTGACATGATGAGACTGTGCTAGCCCCTTTTCTTTGCAAGAAACAGACCATGTCTCTACTGAGAAACTAACAGTAAGTGACTTATATTTGACTTTGACAATAGTTACATATGTGTTTGTTAGTTTGGTTGGTTAGGTTTAGCGCTTTCCATTTCTGCTTTGGTTAACAGCAATTTGAAAGAGTATTGCAAGTGACCAAAAGGGAGAAATAATTAGTCAATGCATCTTAAAATATAAATATATCCACGTTGTAGTTTTGTTTACTACATAATTATTACCAGCACACTGCACCCGTAATGTCCTTGATAATAATAATTCACCCTTTTTACGATACAGTATTTACTCTGCCGTGCTCTACGTTCCGTGCTCTTAGCGTGAGTAAATAAAAAGCTGAAATTCAAGATTCAGTTGCAAACTATACACATTTTCTGTAAACTTACTGGTTTCCACTGTCGCTCCAGTAGCTCTCGATTGTTGCCTCTTTAACTTATGAAGTGTTTGGAGTAGACTTTGGTCGTGTGCACGGATCTACAGCACCGTACGTGATTCAATTAAGTTTTTTTTTTTTTTTTTTATTCCTTCTGACGGCAAAGCAAAACAATCAGCCTCTGGCAGATTTTGTAAAAAAAGGAGGACCTTCTTCATTAGCGACACACTCTTTAAACTGTTCCTGCTTTTATCCCCCTCCCCCTCCTCCGTTCCGCCTGTAGAATAAATAAGATAAGGGAGAGCAATGAACGCATCCATCATTCAAAGTGGAAAAGGGTAATTTAGCTTGGCCCTCCTGACAGCTTTACAACTTTGCACGCTATTCTATTTTAATTGGCAATCATGAATTAACTGAATGAGAGCCCTGTTCACTGCCGATGTCTTTCTCATTGCAGCTTTTAATTGGGTTGACTTGATGAGTTCCTGAGATAAAACCAGACAATATATTCTCGTGATTGGCAACTCGTTTGTTGCCATATAATTAGGCGGCAGACAAATCAAGCGCATGACTGTTTCCTCCTCGGCCCGGCCTCACTCTTTCATGCCATCCGTCTCTCAGGAGTGACAGACGAGTGGAGGAGCGGTCCATGTGACATGATATGTGGCGAGGATGTGTCACATATCTATCTGCTCCTCCTCGGGGAAGATGTATGTCGGACTCAGACGACGGAGGAACGGAGAGGATAACGGACAGGATAACGGACAGGCCTTTTGAGGAAAACGCCACGGTTCCCAAAGTCAGACAAATGTTGAATGGAAGTCACGGGGATTTTTTGATTCACTTTGTGTTACGGTGTCATAATACAGTTTGAGCCTGGAAAAGCCATTGTCTGTAGGGTTTCAAAAATGTGCGTATGGATTTGGAGACAAGCTGCAAACGGATGAAATCACAGTCTTCGACATCCACTTTCTGAGCAGCTGATGAAAAATGTTAAGAATAACTCCAATAATAAACATATGTAGATTTAAAATGGATTCAAAATGTACCAAACTGGCCATTCTTCTGGAAAACAGTTTTATTTTTGTTTGGTAAGGCAGGTGTGAAGAAATAAAGGCTAAATATAAAAAATATGTCATCTACAGGCTGCATTTATGAACTCAATATGCACTTCTTCAGTGTTACGTAAGTTAAAATGTACTGGAGAACAAATGAAGGAAACATTTTCAATATTTTTCTGAAAATATATAGTGCAAGTGTCGGCAGACCAGCTAAAATGTTAAGAATAACTCCAATAATAAACATATGTAGATTTAAAATGCATTCAAAATGTACCAAACTGGCCATTCTTCTGGAAGACAGTTTGATTTTATTTTTTTTGGTAAGGCAGATGTGAAGAAATAAAGGCTAAATATAAGAAATAAATACTTTTTTTTGATCAATTCATTAGTGCAAAGTGAGCAAGCAAAAATCTGAAATCAATATTTGTTGTGAACCGCATTTGCTTTTAAAACAACATAATATTTTGTAGTTTCACTGTCAGGCTTTTGTTTGAAGCATCTTGAAGAACTACCACAGAGCTTCAGTGTTTGTAGATTCTGAAATCTTTCCGTCTGTTCATTCATCATTGGTTATTCAAGAAAGAAACAATAAGATTTTCGAAAGCATTCCTACTTTACATTTGTTTGCGCTATATTTTCTATTAAATCATGTATTTTCTATTTGTGTTATGTTAAAAAGCTGTATTTTAAGGAGACATATAATAAAGGAAAAAATTCATTTGCTGCTCCACACTGAGTTCCATTGAAAATGATCCCGTCTTAGGAACTTTTGTCTAAATAGCAAGACTTAGTGACTGGTGAGAAACCTCCTGCAGATGTGAAGATTAGCTCCAAGAAATCAAGCTCCCATTAGCTTCTATTTAGGTCACAACTGCACAAGGATTCTTTTGCAATTCTAACTCATCGTTCATCCCATTGTTTTTATTTATTTATTTTTTTATTTGATCTGTTCCTTTTTGCTCCAAAACACTTGAAGCTAATCATCTGTCACAACACTTCATGTGGGTGTTATCGACAGATTGTGGAGACTTTCAAAACCTTTTTACTGCATAATCGTTATTATTTTGCACATGAATTCGTTTGACCCTTTTCACAGTGATCAACATATAATACCGTATCAGCTTTTTGTCACTTGCTAGAGACAACTAACGTCCAGTTAAATCAGCATTAATACTGACTACAGTAACGGAACTATTTTGAAGAGAGCATTGATTTAATCTCGTTCGAGACAATCCCCGAGGCGCTCTACTTACACTTTTACATATAAGGTCAAATGTTCAAAGCTTTGCACCATTCTCCCTCCATTTTTGAAAACAGGGAAAAGGAATTAAACATTAATGGGCTGATGAATAAATATTTTGTGTCTCCAGGACTCAGCACTTTCTCCCATTCCCGCAGCTTGCCTTAATTAACTCTTCCTCAAGCCTTTTGTAAATGAACACATCTCTTTCAGTGTCCTTCGACTTTGTTTTTTTCCCCTTCTTCTTCTTCTAATTCTTTTTTTTCCGGTCAGAATTAGTTAGGCAGCCGTTTTATGCAGCTATACGCAACACCGTGGGACGCGTAATTATTCGACCTTAGAGTCACTGTTTTAACTTACAGTGCAGATTTTTCCTCTCAGATGTAATTCAGACCGTTGGCTTGAGGCTAAATCGGTACTTGTGATGTTTTTTGTGCTCGCCAAATAATATTCGAGTCACCGCGGAAGACTTCGGCGAAAATGGAGCAAATGCGAAGTGAGATTTTGAAATGTTAAAAGAAAAATGTGAAATATGTGTGTTCTTCTGACTTAATGAAAAGCTAATGCACCTTGTGTGATGTCAAAGGCTCAAGGATACTTTCCGTTGATTGAAAATGGATCTCTTATGGAGTTTTGTGTAATGGTGTAATTATTAGTCTACTCACTCTTTCTTAATGTGTCCGCTCGCTTTGAAATGCAGATAATAGCTATGTCCGAAACCACTCTCGAGACGCAAACTCTTTATTTACTACATAAAGCTTAGACATAGACTATACTACTCTTTCTGTACCTGATAATGGTGTGACTGGCTGGTGTATATGAAAACAGTCCGCTGAAAGGGGACTTCTGTAATAAACTCGAGCAAAACTGAAGTGGTATTTGCAGTATATGTGATAATACATAAAAATCTTGTCTTTTTAAAGAATAAAACATTATATATTCCTGTAGCTCTGTTAAAGGAGTTATATCTCTCACAAAAGTGGAACTAAGCCAACGTTTGTGGTTTCACATCATGAAGATGGTTGAACTTTTGTCTCTAACTCATTTCATTCAAACTTTGGACATTTAGTGACCATTTGTGTTCAATACTTTTACTCGTGCATTGTGGGAAACTTTGACGGCGGTATGTTTAAGTCCACCAGACATTCAGACACCACAACAAAATAGAGAAATGACCACAAGTGCACTATAGAGTTACTATGGAGTAGTTTGGGACATTATAGCATTGGGTTTTGGAGCGTCAACAATGGCCGCCATATTGGAACAGACTTATTAACAGTACAACCTGGTCAGTAGCTGCTAGCACCACATTTAAACCAATACAACACCATAAAAGTTTTAGATTAAAAAAAAAAAAAGAAAAATTGAAAGAAATTTCTCATTTCGTCACTGGACAAATATCATTTAATGAATTATGAAGCTTTACATGGACTTGCCCTGCTTCCTTTGAGTGACTTATTAAGATGAAGTCTGGCAGTGGGACTGGCAACAGTGGATACAATCAAATCAAATCCGTCACCACTTTTAACTGGTCTTTATTGTTCTGTCTCCTGTGGGTTTTTTTTTGTATTTTTGTCTATTAATGTGTTATTTGATGTTACCTGCCTGGGGACTGCTGAGGGAAATAAGCAATACAGCTACAATCAGGCACATTTACAGCTTCAACATGTGTTACAGATGTTCATTTATGTGTGTTGTCCCTTTTAAATAAATAAAGTAAAAAAATAAGTAAAATATCAATGACCTGGCGCTTATCTTGAAAAGAAGATGCTAGAGTGCTGTGCCCTTGGTGCTTCTCTAAAAGGCGCACAATCCAAATTAATTACAATTCACAAGTAAGATTAGCCATTTTGTTTTACTGTTTTAACATTATTTGGTAGTGCCGTTGTAAAACATTTTAAAAATTATAGTATAAAAATGTGTATAGTGTATGCATATAATAAAAAATGGAACTCTACTTATATAATGTCAATGATTTTAGATGCACGCAGTTTGTGTTTTGGTTAAAATCGGCGATAAGGATCATGACAGAACACTGAAATAATGGCAAGTTTAACTACTTTTTGATTAAAATTTGCTAATAAACTTTTGTTTTATATTTGACAGAGGAATATATTTGATGCTACTCTTTTTTCTTTTTTTTTTAATGCACACCTTTAAGCTAGCTCAAGTTTGCAGTTCAAAATGAATGGATCAGGACTGGTCAGGAAAACGCAACATCATAAAATTGCCGATCCATGTTCACACTGAGCCACCCAAAATGCCCAAAACATCAAAGTATATAGGCTTGAGTATAGGCTTGGTTGTGCATGCAAGAGGACAACAGCAAGAGCAGAAACAAAACAAAAATGCTCCTCGGCCGAATTTTCATGGAGTAAGAACACTGGCCTTGTGTAAACGAGAGGCTAATCTGCAACAGAATCATTTCGGTTTCGGCAAAATGAGTCGTAGTAACGTAACAGCTTCTAAATCTGTTTATGGTCTGAGTCTAAGAGCTTCCACCAGTCTGTGAACAGCTCCAGTTAAGTATCTTAGTCAAAGGAAATATTATATATTACTGTCTTACAGCCTGAGACTTTTTCTTTCAGTATTTTCTCATCCTAACTGTTGCTGTAAAAGCGCTCCCTATCTATTATTGAGAGTATTCTTCCTTTGCTATTCTCACTGATAACGTTTAGGTGAAGCCCAGGCAGTAAGTGCTTTCATGCTCGGTCGTCAAATGTCAAAGGAAAGGTGAAACCTGTGGGGATTTCAAAATGGTCTCATTCCAAATGCAATTGATACTGAATCAGGCGGACAAACACAGAGATAAAAAAGAATGTAGAGTGTAAGTCAGGTTTGCGCTGCTAGAGTTTGACTTTTTTCCCACTGAAATTCAATGTGTCACCGTCCGTGCTCTTTCTGTCCCCGGACGCCTGGCGAAAACACTTCAACAGAACCGTATTTGGAGACTTTCTCCTAAATGACTCCAGCAGCGCAACAGTTCTTCCCGCTGAATATTGTTTGTTCTTGCACCCGTGCCTCCGATTGTGCCCCGTCGCATCTGCCACCGAGTGATAAATGTGACGTTACTCCATCAGAGGATCATTAAATGTCACGTCCTGGTGTGACAGCGGAACGGCGTGGCAGAAAGTCAATGGCGCGGAGGTGAGGAGGGGCAGCGGCGGAGAGGGAGCGGCCCGATGGAAGAGCCTGCTGGGAGGGATCAATGGCTCATCTAACACCAACGGGCCCGACGCCTAAACCAGGCAGGGCCACTCACACGCCCCCCGCCTGGCAATGAGGGGGTCCAGCTGCTCGCAGACGAGAGCGCACAGCCGGGCGCAACCGCTCGTGGTGATTTGTTGATCTATTACGAGAACGCAGTTGACAAATTGATACGAGTTGACTTTCGTTTCAGTGCACTTGTGTTTCAAAACTGATGGGCTAAAACACCACGGAAATGAAAGAGAATTACATACACAAATACATAGAAGAGTCAGCACGGAGATCATAGGTGTCATCTTTCTGCTCTGATAAAAAAGTCTTAAAACTGCAGAAAAGTGTATAAGTAGCTATAACTAATCGTTTGCCATGTTCTGTCTCCCTTTTTGTCATTGTTTTTGTTTTCAAAAAGGGTCCTTTAGTTAGACATCATAGCGTAGCATTTGTGCTAAATAAGCTGTAGTGACACAATCAGATCCTGGAAGGAAAATAAGAGCTATGCATGTTTAGTTGCATTGCTTTTTATTCAAAACAGAAGAGATTACTGACTGACTATGCAATAAAATTGAGTATAGTCTTCAGTCCATCCTTATACTGCTTGAGTCTCCAATATCGATCTATCAATATCGACATTTGTAACACATTCACAACAGACGGCAACATTCTACTAAAATGTCCTTGTAAGATTCAGAATGAAGATATATGTGACCTTGAATTAAAACAATACAATACAAAGTACACTGCATACAAACAATCAATTTAAAACAAGGCGTAAAGTTGTTTTTTTTCTCAGCTTTTTTGGCAACTGGTAAATTATAATTATTTTGTTTTTATTTAGATTTGTGCAGCTTTATAACTGCAACAATGTCTTTCTGTTACCAATGATTTCAAACTCATTTTCACCTAAAATCATGCGTCAAACTTCATAAATAATAATATATATATTAAAACAGTAAATAAATAAATAAACAAAAGAAAAATGTAAATCAATTTGAACTTCAGTTGGCGGTGTTTTTCTCTATACCACTGTTATTGAGTTGGGGTCTAATTTTCTTCTGGGGTCTGATTGTGCTGCTATGCACTATGCATGCTGTATGCTCAATTATCACAGCTGACTCCTTGAATAAAAAGCACTACACTGAAATCATTAAAAAAATAATAATTTTATTTCATTTCATTTTTTTCATATTTTGGTGCTGTAGTGGGAGGGCCTAATTCACAGAGATCCTCAATACCAGCGGCTCAGTTGACCATGCGCTTTTAACAATTGTGCATGCTGTTTGTGGGCGTACTGTGTGAGATTTGAGGTTTGACGAGACTATAGCATAGCAAGTAGCATGCAGGCACAAATATAGAGCAGGGGTTGGAGAGTGTGGAGAAAAAGCTGCAGAAATAAAAACAAAATAATGTTCTTTTGCAGACCGTCAATTTAGAAAGTTTATAATTTACCAGTTGCAAAAAAGCAGTGAAAAAAAACCATCACATTGCTATATTATGGGTTTGTGACGCTTTGCTCAAACACCTGCTGCTAATAAGCTGTATACAAAGTGGATAGGCGGTAGTGTGTCTAGTGCACCAACAGAAACACCTTGTTTTAAACTTATTGCTTGTATGCAGTGTAGTTTGTATTGTATTGTTTTAATTTGAGTGCACCACTGGTCACATATATCTTCATTCTGAATACAAGAACATCGTTTTAGTAGAATGTTGTGTGACAAATGTCGATATTGATAGATCGATATTGGAGAAATCAAGCAGTATAGGATGGACTGAAGACTATACTCAGTTTTATTTTACAGTCAGTCAGTAATCTCTTCTGTTTTTAATAAAAGCAATGCGACTAAACATCACACTGAGGTGAGGCCCCTCTCCAGTCTGTCTTTATGTATCATCCATTATATACATCTTCTCAATCTTCTCAATCTTTTCAGCTGATCAATTCCAAATGAAAAGCGAGAAATGAAATCCAGTTGAACTCGAATAACTTGGATTTTTTTTTTTTTTTTTTTTTTACTTTAACAGAAAGAAGCCGACTAGACCTTGAACCTGCCTCACATACAGTCTACAATCGCATTTCCTTTGAAAAATGTGGAGTTTGAAGCATGGCCAATCATTAAATAAATTGCGTAGTGAGCTATAGGTGACTCTTTTAAGCTACACGCTGTGACTTTGTCCAATTATTACTGCCTCAATCAAGCACCAGCGAGAAAACAGTCCTTTAGTGTTCAGATATTAACAAGAATATGGAACAAGGCGCCCTGAGAGAAGTCGAAAAAGGTGTGATTCTTCGACGTAATGTAAAATACGAGTTAATATTTGTGCTCTCGACGTACGGATCTTCTGAAATAAGTTGTAAACACGCTGATGACACTAAACAGCTGTCCTTTTATAGAGTACAGTCATTTTTGACAGCCCCGTCATCCTGCTGCAGCGTTAATCTCACCGTACCCGACTTCAGTTCAGACGGATCGTAAAATAAACCACCTTCCGAAGAGTCCGCGCTACAGTCGTTTTCAAAAACCACCTCCTCTTCTGCTCTTTCACCCGTTTCCTTGACTGGCTGCGGAGGTCGTACAGTGGGCAGGAAGGGTACGCTACTGTAAAACAGATTGGATTTGTCTGAAAGAATTTAAGTCTGTGAACTGGCAGCATTTGTGTTTGACCTTTCAGCAGAGACATTCAGTCATTCTTATCACTTAATGCCTTTTCCTACAAGAATCATCTTTCAAAGACGAGATCGGCGGTAATATTTCTTCCGTCTGTCACGGCCGCGTAGTGCCTCAGAGCAGTAACAAGTGAGTAAGGTTAAACAGATAGCAAGAGAGAGACGACAGATCTGAGAGAAAAGACAGAAGAATTCTACAGTTCGATAGTAAATTTATTTATTTTTTTATTGTATTCTGTATTCCTCCAAATATACACTCCATTTGCTTAAAAGTAGCAATTTTGGGCACACAATTTTTTGATTTCATTCATTATTTATTTGCTTTTTTCCACTTTTTGCACAATTGTTATTGACGAAAAACAGTTGAGGTTTTACGCTAATCTTTGTCAATGGGTGAAAATAGAGCTTAGTTGAGACCTATGGAGCCTGCATGAGGTGAAATGCATTGACATGGTTACAGCATTGTGTATACATGGTAACAACTGCTAGCTCCACAGAGCACAAGAAAAGAAAAGAGAAATACCCAGGGATACATGGCATAGACTTATTTGGTCAATGAATCAAAAATAACTTGAATTTGAGTCGTCTTTTCTCTGAATACCTCTCCATTTACATAAACATATATAATTAGCATTTCTCAATATTGCTTGAATTAATGAGTTTTTGTCTTGTCTTTTGAGCATTAAAGTAAATTGATCCAAAATGACGTTGAAAACCTCAGAACTCGAAGGAAATCTGTGGTTTGAGAGACCTCTTCTTATCAACATTTCTTCTTCTTAAAAGTTCTTCATTGGAGGATTTCTAAGAAGGCTCTTCATAAAGCGTTCAAGACAGATACAGTCTAGATCAGACAATACAGTAAAAATCATACTCAGGAGTAACACTGCAGCAGAGACAGAGCCAGTAACTGTCTGTGAAGTTTGTTTTGGGTTAATGCACTGTCCATTCTATTATTTATTATTATGTGCTATTTTTTTACATTATAATAATTTGTAAAAAGGTGTAGTCTACAATCATGTTTTAGTTACAATATTTTGTTGCAATGTAAGTCTAACAATATTATAAAACAGTGTTATTTTCAGGACTCGGGCATGCATAAGAGTCCTGTTCTTGGGATTTGTTCCTCTAGAAGAACTTTTATCAGTTAAGAAAACAGTGGAGAATGACAAAAATCAACATAAGAAGGGCTTAAAAAGAAATTTCCGCAAAGAAGCTTCATGAATGAGGCCCATTGACTCTATCGTTGCAGGAAACAGCAGTGAAATACACTGAACACTGAACTCCTTTAAAGCTAAGTCTCATTTTCCCCAGGCCTCTGCAAAATCCAATGAAATCCAAGAGTTGCACATAATGTATTTGCTCATTATGTGTTATGTGTGTAATCAATTCATGGAAACGCAACCTATAATTTAATCAAATGTTTGTTTATAGGTTATTATATGTAAGTAAATCTTGTGTTTCAACCTGTGCAAAGTTCTTTTTTTTTTTTTCCACACCAATCCTTTCTGCACAAGTAGACCTCCATTCAGTCAACATTACACCAGGTCCTACACACTCCATCAATCACCTAAATCAGTAATGGAAAGCATGTCTGTTGAGACTAAACCTGTTTCTCCAGACATGGCGCCGAGTTCACGGGTGAAAACATGTCGGTGTCTGGACCCATTTATTTATATTAACTGACTATTATTGATAAGATAGTGGTCCCTAGCATTTATGTCATGACAAACAAGACATCCATCATTACCAAAGCAAATTAGTCACAGAGATCATTTTGTCCATGTGTTGTCGTAAATCAAAAGACGTGAATGAATTTGTAGGAAGGTGGTGCACGGTAGAATCCCACGGAAAGGGCAAAAGTCATCGATAACAGTGCATTCGTCATGCGGTAATAGTCCACGGGCGATTGAAACAGCCATGTAGCTCGCCTCAAGGAGCGCAAACAGACACGAGGGCAGTGGAACAATAGGGATTCATCAAGCGGCAGCCTCTAAAGCCCCGGATTGTGACAGAGTTAAATGAATTGGTCTATCAGCGCGACACCTGAGAGACAGTCTTCGGGAGTCTGTCAAGATAAACTCTTAAGGATCTGGCGGGGAGAGGGTGCAATGCAGCAAGGTCATCGTCACATTGCATCAAACGGGGCGCTGGGAGGGGAGCTTTTGTTCTGCCGTGTGAAGTCCCATTTGCCAGGGGTAACAATTAAGACTCATCTGTCAGCAAACGCTAATGTGTTCATTGTAGTTTCCGCGCTGGCACTTTTTGAAGCTCGTTTGCGCTTTTCACGGCCGTCATTAAAATCCAAGGTGTTCCAGCGAATGTTGCAGTCGGATTGCAGTGACTTTTTTACCGGCTATCATATCAGTGTTATTTAAGGTAGAGGTCCGGGGCTTATGAGGTCTTGACATTTTTTTTTTTTTTTTCTTTCCACCGGCTTTGAAATGATGAGAGCAGAGCGAAAAGGTGCATTTCAGTGCCACATGAGTTTGCCACTAACCAATCTCCCGGTCCCATAGCTGTCCCCGGGTCACCTACTCTGTTACAGTGAGCTTTATCAGATGTGACAGCTTTGGTTCAATAAAGTGGATGTCTTTAACAAGTGTTCTTTTAGTTGGATTTGTACAGAGAGGGAATGGAAGATTGTATCATCTCATCTTGAAGCACTTTCTCGGGCCGCCGTCGTGTTTGATGTCTGATCATCGCTGAAGGTTAAAGTCGACTGTCAAGGGTTATCAATTTATCCCCACGTTCGATTTCCATGCATCCCATTGGCGGAAATAGATTACACAGCACCACGTAAACTACCACGGCGCAAGTGTCACATAAGCCGGGGATTTGAAGCGCGATGTATTCTTGATTCGGAGCATATTTCCAGCCGTAATGAAGTTGCACTTGAATGCCAGAGAGCTGTTTGTGAGTCGCGCTTTTGGGAATAACAGAGTGCGAGTCAATTCCAGCAGGTCTGTTGGAGAGTGTGGCGGTGAGATAAAGGCAAGGCGACATTGTTTAAGTCTTGATCCTGATGCAGCACTCCTCAGCTGGGGGATTGCATTCTAATACATTTACAATGTAGAAATCAGCCTGAACCATTGTCCTCTCACCGCCTGCACGCTAATGCGCTGAGAATCCCAACATTTGCCTCCATCTCAAGATTACACTCTGGTTGTTTTCTTGCCCTGCTTCACCCCTCCTCCCCGGCCTCTTCTCTTTCAAAGTCTTTCATTTCACAAACATCTGTTGGCAAAAGAGAATCCCTAATCTCTCAAGGGCTTTCTTTCAAATTTCATTATTGAAACAGAATGCAGATTTGAGGTACCGCAGATGCAGCCGTGTTTTCATAATTTCGCCGCAATATTTTAACGGATATATGGAATGGGATAATCATGGCCACTGTGCACTAAATGCTTAGGCCCACGGAATCTGCACTGATGACAAATTCTCACGGCTTCTATGATGGAAAGATGTGAGTGTTGCCTGTCAACATTTTTCTGTTAAAGTGGAGCACAGAGACCGGAGCCAAGTCTGAAAGTAAGTGATACTTCAAAAACAGTTATGGAACAGGCTGGCTCTATTTTTGCCAAGGTTTTATATGTGCACTATTACAAGATTGGGCTTGCACATATAGTTTTTGTTTTGTCTCATCCTGGGTAGGTGCTGGCATTTCTTGTCAGGCTATGGATCTGCCTCTAGGTGTATTTTTAATGACGACGTACTGCTTGTCTTCCTTCCAAAAGGTCAATCGTAGTTTAATATTAGTAGTTTGTTTCATTTTTGAAAGCTCTGGTCTGTTCTTAAAGTCAGAACTATCAATGCCCAAAATATATATATATTTACTTAAAAAATGCACGTGAAATACCCCTAAAAGATGCACTTTTTATTTTAATACTACTGTACTGTACTGTGATGATGTGTGAGAGCTTAAAGACCATAAGATTTATAATGATATAGATGAGAATGTTCAGCAATGCACAGCAAGCTGACTGTAGGTCTGTTTCTATTCTTAGACGATGCTCCTATTGCCAAGTTAGACAACATGCTTTGTCAACACTGAATCAATAGCTGCAGGCAGGAGTTTTGGCTAAAAGCAGCACCAGTCACCAAAGGTTTTTGTTCTAGTTTGTGGAACCACCAGCAGTGACATACATTACGTCAAACTTAAGTTTAAAGCTTACCTTAAACTAGTTAAAGTTAAATCCATAACTATCTCCACTTTTTTAAACATTACGTGGATAAATTGCCGATATTTATTTGTTTTACTTTGCTTCCCTTTTCTGCATTTATGTTTTTCTATTTTACTCTTTTTATTGTATTACCAGTAGCTGTTACTTCCTTGTTGACAAGTGATGTAGACCAATGGGAGTGCTCCTTTTCATGGAAGCAAGCTGTGATTGGCCAAAAACCCAGAATGAGCTGAAGTTTCCCATCTCTTAAAATCCTTGATACTAAAGCTGATGCTATACAGCGATTAACCTTTTATTTCTCATGCATTCCCGCCATTTAAACATTCTCTTGTGTTATTTTTTTATTTTTCGATCAAAGCCCCCTAGTGGCCAAAAGACTGCGATTGTGCAAAACAACACTTTCATATAAAATCTAGACACTTCTATTGCAGCAAATCATTAAGAATACGTGCAACAGTATGATGTTAGAAATGCCTGAGTGTCTTTGAATGCCTCGCCGACTGAGACAAGGAAACAAGTGACAGCTGTGGTGAGTGCAGACTTTACACTGTCCCTCTGGGGCTGGATAAAACACTGTCCACTTCATATACAGTTTTTGAGGTACTGCAGTGCAATGGTGGTCCAGAATGTCTTAAAAATCTCAACAAAAAAAAACCGAAAAAAAAGCTATCTGCAACATGAGTAATTAAAAGTAAGGTGAGGAGTTACACATGGGTATTGCCTCTAAAAAATAGGATTTGTTTTTTGCTTGAATAAATAAATAACAAGAGGTGTCCATTCCTGTTTGACATCACATACAGAACAAAAAAAACAAACAACACTGCCAAGAAATTGACATATCAGCCTCTTCAACATCACACTATTTATTTCCGTAAGCTTTGATAACACACTGATGCTATTTATGTCTTGGCAAACACACACAGAAAAAAAAAAAAAAAACAAGACACAAGTTTGCTGTTCATTTTTGTTGATTTGTTCGTCTTCCAGACACTTTTTCTTTATATATATATATATTATTTGGTGTGAAATAAGCAGATTCCAAGAGCGCAGTCTGTTCATGCCAAGATGGTAACACTCGAGAATCTAATATCGGTCTTGAATTAATTTGCTTCTTTCATCTGTCAGGACCCATTGTGCCGTCTGCTAATGACTGACAGTGGCAGCAGAAGCGTTCACCCACACACACACACACACACACACACACACACAATCACATGGAAAACACAGAAAAAGACCAACAATAGTGACAGGAGCAGGAAATAGCACCTTATTAGGTAAAGTCAAACATAACGCGTTCTATTCCCAAGGTGGACTACAAATTTATCCGGTTTAATAATGCAACTGAGGTGTGGGAAAGCAGCCATCCACTTCAAAGGCAGATAGAAGGGATTTGAATTTAAGTCACTATGTTACTCTCTGGTCAGGGAACAACACAGACACGGGCTTTTCAAGCGTAAAGTGACAATAGATCCTTTTATGCTCACTTTTTCATTGCAGAATAGTCAAGTCTTTCTTAAGGCTCGTCCTGTTGGTCTGCACCGCATGTCCAAACTGAATTAATCGTGTTGGAAAATTTTATTGAGGCTATTCCGGCACTGGAGATGTCTTACAAAACAGTGCAAAAAAAGAAAATAGAAATAGAGAAAGGAGAAGCAAGGAAAGTGTCTGATTTTTATTTTGCCATTCCTGTTTCATCTACCATTTTTCTTTAATAAAAAAAAAAAAAAAGAAAGAAAGAAATTTGGACAAATCTCCACAAAAGACTAATTCATTACATGATTTTTCAGCTATGACTTTACCGTCCAACCCAAGTACGCAGCACTTATCAACATCTTAAATATTGTGTGAATGCATTGCCAGTATTTATCCCTGTTTCACGATCCTTTTTCTCTTAATGTTTTCCTTTTTTGCGCTGTTTCCCTATGTTTAAAGACATATTCAGCAGCGAATATACACTTTAGCCGTTACTTCCTCATTGACAAGCTGTGTGGACCAATGGGAGTGCTCCTTTTTCCGGAAGTGACCACGTGATATTTCCTTCGGGACTGAAAATTCTCATCTATCAAATTCTCTTCTAATAAAGCCTAAATGATGTCTAAATAAATAAATCAATAAATCAATCACATCTAAGGACTCCAGATATAGACACATTTGTGATTATAAATACATTTATAACAATCCTAAAGCTTAGGCCTTATGGGGCTACATGCTGTGTATGGCCATGCTTATTATTGTGTTAATTAGTAGTCTGTTAGTGTAGTCAATGATCCTTTGATACAAATCATCTTTAATTTCAGTTATCATTATGACTTATGACTATTTCCTTAGCTCAGTGCGTTGCCTTAATGGAAATATATGACTTGTTTGTCAGAGTAATTATGTGTGTTATTATCCGGAAGTCTGTTTCTGAACGCGAGGTACAGTCTGTGCAAATAAACGGCAACCAGTTGGTGCGAGGAAATTTTTATTTGGACTTTAAAGGGGAAAAAGCACAGTTTGGTTGATTTTTCCTTAATTGTGTACATAGATACAACTGTCGGCTCACAATTAGGCTGCACTGTGGTCCGCGGGGCTACTGTGCAGCTGCTCTGTGGGAACAACAATGGCAGCGGCAGAGGCAGAGGCGGGGGGTGTTTACTGTACTCTCGGAGCAGCGGACCGTGGCTGTGCTCATTATACAGTGTCGTGCCGCTGATGCCGTGGCCGTAACCGGGGGAGCGGCTGGAGTCGAGGTGTGTCGTGCTAAGATAATTCAACTCGTGCCACTTACTTGTTGGCTGCACCGAAGAAGAAGCACGGTATTGATTTATGCCTTGTGCATCTTACAGTCAATTGCCGGGGCATTGAGGCAATTGCTGACAATTTGAGGGGAAAAAAAAGCCCAGCGAGAGAGTGCAAAAACATCATATGAAGTCATTATGGCTTAAAAATGCTCGGGTATAAAGTGCAGCCGAAGTTTTCTCGGCAGAGTCTCACCGCTGCAGATTCTCCTCCTGCAAAGACTAAAATAATATCACTTTGGTATGGAAATGAAACAGAAAATTAGAGTAAAAAGCCAGGCATTCATTTCCTAGGGGCGGGTTTGGGGCGGGGGGCTTGGGACAGGGGTGAGGTATCCAAGCAGTTTAACCCTTCTCCAATTAGCTGTGAAACTCCTTTGATTTTAATGCAGCGGAGCAGACCCGTAGTGGAGTACATGTCCCTCAACCCTCATTATTCCTCCGCCTAATTTTCTGACATAGCTCCCGGTATCTCCCTAGATGTATCCGTGGCGTTAATTACTGCTGCAGAGCTGGAGATGAGCGGTCTGAAGGACAGAGGAAGACGGAAAAGGGCTTGGGAGTACAACTCTAGAGGAGCCGGACTCTTGTTTTATTCAATGTGCCCGATAACGGCGATGAATCGTTACCAAAAAAAAGTCACGGGTTGCAAATCATCGAAACACTACCCGGGGGACTTTTGCAGTGGTGCGCTAATAAGGTCTGCGTTGCTAAAATAAGAGCATATAAGCATAAGCATATAAGACAAGGTTCTCACTCTTTCAAGAAATGATTATTCCAAGACGTTTCTTGGATGTTTTCTTGACAATTCAGGGCGGCTTTTAAAGCACTTACGTCCGAGTTTTTTTAAGGCAACATTTATTATGCAGCGTTCGTGTCGTCCTCAGCTGAAAAGTTCTCATGAATGCCTGCTTAAGTTTGAAAAAGGACTCCAAACTAAAGTGAAAAATTGTCAGCGATGTTGTTTTACAGCAGTTTATAATAAGTGGTTACCCTTTGTTGCACATTGAAGTAACCTGGAGCCATTAAAGCTACTGATTGTCTTTATTTTCAGCTATTTATTCAGCTATATTGAGTATTAATTAACATTCAGGTTCATCATAGTAATGTAAAATCTTTCTTTTTCGAGTGGTAGCCTATTGTAGCATTTAATCCACGTACTTGGTTCAGATGGAAGCATAGATTGTAAAAAAAAAAAAAATTAAATTAAGCATAATTTAACATCAGATGACATATAAAGTTACATGACCATGGGCTGTCATACAGAATATACAAGTATCTTCCTGTAATCAAGCTCTCTCAAATGTTCTTCTTAGCGCTAGACGTTGCTTATCTTCTCATTGGTTTTTCATCAGGAAGTGTTGCTGTTCTTCACTGTCATTGGTTGGACAGCCTTCTTCTTCTGGTGCAGTCAGTCTGTATGTTATCATCAAACATGGAGACAGTCAAAAGCAGTTAGGGGGTAGACTGTCTTGGACTAGATGACTGAGGAAGTGAGCAATCTCAGTTTGAGCAGCTGTCTGAGAAACTTCACCAAAGCAAGGTTAGGAAAAACAATAGATGTCATGCAGAGTTCATAATCTGGTGTAAAAAGGGCGTAAATCGAACACTTTTCGGTTTTCTTGATGTGAGCCAAAAGTGAGGCGTGAGTATTTTGATGGATTTCCAATATTTGAGATTTGCACTCCAAGAAATGACTGAAGACGATTCAGTTAAAGCTGACTTGTTCAGTAGTAAAATATGTTTTTAGCGAATAGGATAGTATCAATTTTCCACTTTCAACAGAAATGCTGCACTTTTTCCCACAATTCCATTCTGCATCTCTGTCTCTCTAAAGCCTCAAAAGGTCCAACTTTAACCTTGCATTCTCAAATTGTTTTAGAGAAGAGCTAAGAAGTGATGTTATGATCTTCAATAGCTGGTTCAAGTTCAAACAAAACAGACACCAAAACTGACAGATTCAATTTTGAATAAGACGAAAAGCAAAAATACAAAAGAAGAATTTCAGAACAATTTACAAAACAAACAAACATTTGGACAAAGGGAAAAATGTCAAAATGCTAATGGACCAATCTGTTTATCTAAAATGTGGTGGGGTTGTCTCTATGTCTATCCAGTTGTATCTAGAGGCAGTTTATCCTGCGTTTATTGGCTCTGCCCCTGGAAAATCAATCATGAATCCACAGAGACCAGACTAATTCTCTACTAAAAAAACAGGCTAACATTCATTCTCGTTCCTTCTTTTACATTAACGGCCATTGCATCTCATATGTTTGAAAGGATGCTTCCTATGTGTGCTGTACCTGCTGTAAGGAAATCTCTTTTCTCGTCTTTTTTTTTTGGCACCTTACATGACATAGCACATCAAAGCCCTCAATTCTCTCTGCTGCTGTGACTCCTGGAGAAATCCTCAACCCCGTCTTGTGATTCCATCAAGGTGACATTGTTCAAAATAACATCCATCTCCGTCTCCGCTGTGGAGTGAAGTCCTTTGTGACAGCGGCTGGTGATCCAAGCACTCTTCTCGTGCAACTCTGATGTAGCCGAGCATGGCTAAGAGGCAAAACACGGGATTTTCATTATTTAAATCACAGGCATGAACAGACAGAGGGAAAGGGTGAGGGCAGGACTACGGGACGTCTCGGGCAAAAGTCACTGAAAAGCTCATGAAATAAAAAACACAAAGAAAAGCCTTCTTCCCGGCGCTTCCTTTTCTGTCGTCATAAAAGTGCCAAGTGCATCTATTCTGGACTCCACCTAATAGACCGTAACTCCGCGCAATTAGGGCTAGCTTCCAGAAGACACATGTGATAAAAGCAACTCTTCGAGGGTTCTTACAGTCTTTTTCGTTATTATTAGTTCTAATCGTCGTGATTGAAAAGTTCACCCTATTATTGTGCAATTACAAAGGTCACACACATAACGCCAGGCACATTATGCGGAAGAGACTGGAAGTACATTAGCAGTGGCCTTCTGAAATGCGAGGTCAATTTACAGCCTAATTGAAGCGCTGGATAAATGTTCCCAAATTTAATTTACACATTTGGAAAAATAGACTTGTTGACTGTAATTTCTTTCAAAGTTAACTTCATATTCAAAGCAGCCAGTTTATTTAATGAATATGACCCACAATTGCCGTCGCAGTCACATTTCCTCCATCTAAATAGATATTTCTGGCATCAAACGGTTTAATTATTCTCTATTGTCTCGGCTGAGTTTGTGCGCAGTACAATCTCCTAATGATATATGACATTGTTGCTGTAGGAAAGAGAGGCGAGGCTCGAAAGCGTTCAAAACCGCTCTGTAACTGTGTATATTGTTGTTTTAACGTCGACCCGCAAAGAAGAAGATACAAGTTTCACATATTTAATGAAACATGGTGTGTGCCGCCGTGCTAATTCTCAGGGGTTGCCGTCTATAGCTGCCAGATTCAATATAGCGCCACTCCATATTGTCTCGAGAAAGAAAGGAAAAGGAACAAGAAGATCCAGTAAGTGCTTTTGTACGATTCTAAAAGCTATGCACATGTGTAATATTAGTAAGACATGTAGTAAGTGTACTTGTGTGAATGGGCTTTTAGTGCTCTCAGTGCTTTTCTACAATGGGTAACATAAAGATAACCCCATGTAATGTTTCAAGAAGCATGCAAAAGGATCATATTACAAAGGGAGGAAAACAAACTAAAAAAGCTCTTAATAGTCTTAGAGAGACCTAGGTTTTATTTGTTGTAAACCATTAAGTTTTGCTTATTGCTGATCACTGTGGGGTGTGCAGTTCACCTGTTTATTTATACATTGAATGGATTATACCAACAGTAAATGACTTTTAGGATGCTTGCACAATAGCTGACTTTACATGGTGTGAAATCCAGTGAAATCTGATGCAGAATGAACTATACCAAAACCAAACCTGGAAATGTGAAGCCTCACCAAAGAGTGCAATTAGCAAATTCTAGAAAGTGTTAAGTGTTCGGAATAGCTAGTGGTGATTATAATGTTTTAAAATATTAATAAAAGTGGCTCCATGTGTTTTCTTAATTTTCTCTGTTAAATCAGTGAAGGAGCCACTGAACAACAGTCGGCATTGAAATACTTTTGTGGACTTTTGTTACAAACCCATGACTTGTCGCAAACAGAAGGTGTTCCAAAACTGATGATGGCATGATTTAAGGGCTGTTTTTTAAGTGTATAACCAAACCAAAACGAACCAGACGAGTAACTATCTTTCGTTGCACAGCAGCTGGATTCTTTCAATATTAGTCACTAAAATTCATCTTTTTCTTCTGCTGGTTTACGCCAATGATTACAAAATCAGAACCAGATGAAGAACGCCACAGGAGATACACATAGATGCACACAAAGATGTATTTTTATCAAAAACACAAAACTCTTTTACTGTTTCTGTGGATTTACCTCTGTTTAACTAATAACACCTCTTCTCAGCACATGGCATGTTTCAGACCCTATGAATACCCCAGATATGAATTAATTATTAAATTACTTGACGAGTATTTTAATTGCAGCATTACTCTGAATGGATAAAACTGAGGTTATTTATTATTTATTATATTATACCTGCCCTTTGGAAACACAAGCATTTCACAGGTTTTACAGGTTCTTTACATGTTTTTTTTATTAGACTTGGTTGGGGAAAAAAATATACCATGTTTGGCTTAACATTTATTGAAAAACAAACTATTCCCCTCTTCTTTAAAACCCTAAAAGCAACCCAAAAAAGACTTTTTACATTTCCCCTAAACCGCCACATCAAAATTTGCTTTAACGAAATTGCAAAAAAAAATTTATCCTAAAACTCATCCAAACCTCTTTCTTTACCACAGCCTTTATTGACTGATCATTCAACTGAGCCAAAAGCACTTCCCAACCTTTCGCAAATTGTTTATTACCTGAACTTAACCTTAAGCGTAAATTACGGTAAATACTGCATCTAAAAGCTGATATTTCACTAGGTATATAGGGGCTTAAGGTCATTGCCTCTTTATATAAATATCAAGCCCATAACCTTTTATTAGTTGTTTCTTTAGGGTTGTCTTTTTACTGAAGCCACGGTGCCTTGACCACTGACACAACCAGCAGTTCACATCATCTTCTGGAAATTGCTACATAAAATATTGTTTTCCCTGTCGTGGCAGCAGAACTATAAAAAGTATACATTAATTTATACAGCCGCCCATTAGGACCAGCGGCACATGTAGAGCTTTTAACGGCTCGGACGGACAAGGCGAAGCCCGTAAATGTGCGGCGGGTGCATGAGCAATAGCAAAGGTGAGCTCACAGTGGCAAGGTTACCCGTTTCCAATATCTATGAGAGGCCTGTCCATTTACGTGATATTGAGTTTTCACTGTGAGACCCATTTGTGTCCTGTTCCACTGCTCATTTGATCTGATTTACAAGGCAGTGCGTGTGCTATGGCATCTATTCATCTATGTTTAACATCTCCAGGGCCACGGGTTCACCTGCCGCTCGGCGCTCCCACTGGAGCTTATTAACCGTTGTCGCTAACAGGAGCACTCCCAGTTAATTACATAAATGGATATGTACAAGCCAAAATGTAGCACATCCTAGTTTTATCTCCTAAATCATCTCTCATAAATCTAAGTCAGTGTCCCTCTAGGAGCAGCTTCCAGTGGTGCGTGCCCATTCCTACTCTTTTTTTTCTTTTCTTAGAATGTGAGTTTTGGCTTGAACCAATTAATATAATACAGATGTGTCTTCATGTCATTCCCAGTGTCTTTTTTATAGTCCTTTGTGAAATATTTAAAAAATGGAAGAGCTTGTTTTTTTTTGTTTTTTTTCTGGCACAAATAATGAACCACACAATAGATGTCATTAAAAGCTGGGAATGCATTTTTGTCACTTTTCCACTCATTTTAACAAGTTAGAAAACTAAAACCACTAAAAAAAAGGGTTGGTGAGAAAGGAGCACAGTGCAAAAGTACAAAAAACAATTAATACATTTAACATTGATTTATTGGTTAACAGTAATGCAATCTTTATGATTTATGAAGTTTTGGGTCTACTACTACGACTAATAATAATAATTTGGATTAGATTTACACAGCGCTGTTCAAGGCACTCAAAGCGCTTCACAATTGAGTCTTTCCCAAGGACACAATGACAATACGAACTGGGGAGGGTGGGAATTGAACCTGGTACAACCTCAGGATAGGCGTTGTGTATTAAAGATGTCCGCAAATCCTTCATCAAGACGCCAATCCAGCAGAAATAAAATATTTAGGCGTAATGCACTGCTTTTATCTATCGTTACAGGACTTCTGAGAGAATGTGCAGGCTTAGACAAAACCAATATGTCACAGACAGAGTTGGATTACTCTGTGAAGCCGCCAGAAGCGACCTGCTTTACTGTACAAACAATAAAGAGGTGAGGAGACGGAGTCTGACAATATCCCCATTCACGTGAGTTTCTTTTATGAACTGCCTTCTGTGAGTCATCATTTTTAGAAGCTACAGCAAAAACGACGGCACTTTGAGAATTGAGTATTGTAATGCAGTGTATTCTTAGACTGCTTTTAATATGCTTATTACCGCATTTGACTATGGAGTATCAGCCGGGATTTAACTAAACCCACAGCGTCAAACAAAGTGACCAATAGCGAAATAGTTATTAATATTTTCTTTTATGTTCCAGACAGAAAACTCCCACTCCCCCATTACCCTCATATAATGAATGCATAACCCTGTGCAATAATTAAAGTCATGTAAATATGCTGACAAAAGCCTTTGATGCTTAATAATATATGTTGTTCAAAAGTATAAATAGAAGTCACAGGAGGACAGCAACTCCCTCAAAAGTCTTGCTTTCGAGGTAACTTTCAAAGAGCGAGTTATGAAGGAGCCGAGCATTTTTCGTTTGCTTTAAGTGAAGGAGCTTTGAATTGAATGTTAAAAAAGCTCAATGTCAAGGAATTTGGAATGTAAACTCACTTTTTTCAATTCAAAGCTGGCATACTGCTGAACTTAGTAGTTTTTTTCTAACCTTGTGGGGGAAAGCATGCAAGATTAGTTGATTCTTCCATCTGGAATAATGGTAAATGCTAATCAGAGTTATAACAACCTGCATTTTGCTTTAAATTACTATTAAAAAAAAAAAGTCAATAGATTTCAAAATTAATGGTGAGGTTTTTGTACAGTCTGAATTGTTGAATGGCAGGTTTGGCTCTTGATATAAACACTAATAAAAATGAGTTTGTTCTTTTTAAAATGATAATTACATTGTAATAAACACATTATTAGTAAAACATTTGTGCAACTTTGCTAAAATCTTACAAGAAATCATACAAAAATCCATATAATTCATCAATTTCAACGCTTTGTGATGACAGACAGATCATTAAGTGAGTGTGTTACCAACAGTTTCTTGAAAATTTGCCTTAAGTCCTGTCACATTGTGCACTTTTTCCCGTTACTTATTTTTAAAAAAAGTCGTCAGCAAAAGGGATCGTACATTGCACAGTGTGACGACACATTTACAACCAGTGAACTGAGGATTTCCAGTGACAATTTGAGAGAATACACAGTACAGCATATAAACAACAATCATACAATAATATCCTTTTGTCGCAGTTTGCAAGATGACTATGTAAACAAACCTTTTCACTTATATTGAGCTTTCTTGCAGCATAAATGTGTCCAGACTCCTTTGGTTGTTTGAGGTCTCTTCCATAGTTAGCCAACAACAAACTGCAGCTCCTAATCTTAAAAAAAATTGTAGATGTAGTTCTTAGAGATTGAACGTTTATAAGAACATAATTTGACTAAGGTCATATGTGAAAGAACCATCCAAAAATGTCTCAAAATGTTAACAGTCAGTCCACTGTGTTCCTCTTTTTTGGTCATAGATCTTTACAATGTTTTTTAATATCTCTTGACAGAAAGGTTTTATATAGGAAGGTGAATAAATCTACATTCAAACTAATGTAGATTTATATTGGGAGGAAAAAAATGACAATCAACCAAATAATGTTAGTTTAAATTGATTTCATTTCAACAGCCATCACAGATTAGCCCTGGCAATTCATCAAAAAAGTAAGTAATATATACAGTTTATCAAAAAGGAAAAGCTTCTTCTTTTTTTTTTCAGAACTGGAGGTCAAACGTGTAATTATAGAATTGACTCCACATGGCGTACACCTCAGAGTGACTGGATCAGAGTTGACATGCAGTGAAAAATTAGAATAGTAAAGTAGTCAAGGCTAACACCCAAGGACTGAGCAGTGAACACAGGTGTTTGTCAGAGGTTCATCAGAGGTTGGATTAAACTCATTTTGTTATTTATGCTCTTCAAGGATCTTCTAAAAGCTTCCTACCTACTATTTTACATGAACTTTGACCTTAAACAGCTTCAAAATAATACTCTGGCAAATCTTTTCATAAGACCTTGCTGTGTGCTTATTCCACTCTATGTACACAGTTATACTAACCGAAGGTGGGCTGAAGGCCTAAAGTCATTCCATTTAATTAAGTCTGTATGTACACAAATAAATACAAGAACACATATGACCTATACTTGTTGCCAGGGTTCTTACAAATCCATAAAAAACAGTAAATTGAGCTTTCCAAAGTCATTGAAATGACCTGAGAATAATGTTGGTTTTAGAAAAAAAATATGCATTTCACACTATGCCATTTGATAAATCCTTGAGGAGTTTGACTTTGACCCTCTGAGGCTTATGTAGTTTCTGGAGTGGAGTTTATATTGAAGCAAAGACGAATAGCCAAAGGTTTTACTTACATTTCCAGGGCTTTTTCTCAGACTGACAGCAAACTCATAATTATCTCTCAACATAAATAGAAAAGTTACATAATGTCATTTGATAAAAAGGTGAAAACTTTTGATTTTTAAGCAGCTTTATTAGTTTGGAGAACTACAAATTCTCACTTAACATTAGCATTAAATATCTGACCCTTTCCTCCCTAAAATTTGCCATTTAGCCACAACATTTTGCAAAAGTAGTCTCAGTTTGATCAAAATGAACCATATTACTGTGTAGCACACAACAAGGTGCTCCACGCTTATGAAAAGATTTGCCAGAGTATTATTTTGAAGCTGTTTAAGGTCAAAGTTCATGTAAAATAGTAGATAGGTCGCTTTTAGAAGGCCTTCGAAGAGCCAAATGAACCAAATGTTACCGGACAATCTCTGCTATTGAAGGAGACGCCCAGCTGATGTTCATCTCCCCGCTCTGTTACTCCGGTTATGTCAGACCGAAAGCCTACTCATGCGTGACGCCCGGCTGCCGTGCTCACTTTAGGTCTGGCTAACTCAAACATTAATGCAATATAATATTAATTTAACATTAATATTCATCTGCACAATAAACCGAACAAGGCTGGGTGTCGTATCAACCCGCGGTGGCTGCATTTTTACATTGAAGTGCCTCCTCATCTTACATTGTGCACTACTCGCTACCGTACACAAAGACTCTGCCACTGATAGTGTCAAACGCTGCAAACATTCTTAAAAGAGCTGTGTGAGGGCTGGAGTTCACAGATACAGTTTATAGCCTAGAACAAAGAACTTTTACAGGCTTTGACTGTGCTTAAACGCTCCATTCCTACATATACCAAAAGGTAAGAAGGAAATAGCTGTCTCCTCATAGAGGTGTTATTCAATATTCAAAGTCGGTGGATGCTTTTCACTTCAAAAATACACGCATTATTTTTTCATATGCACCGAGGGTAAAGTGTAGCGCTTTCAGTATAAGCATGCAACAATTTTATATTTTCCAGGTGTTCCTAAAAAAAAAAAAAAAAAAAAAGTGCAAAAATAAAACCCCAGAATGCATTCATAAAGGATAACTTACAAGAAAAATCTAAGTAACTACATAAGTGGTAGAAAATCAGACACGCAATCATTTTTTTTGACCATGTGAGCACCTACGGTAGCCCTGCAAGGACATGCTACTGTCTAAAGGCAAACTGTGAAAGTCGATCTGATGGTGAGATCACTTAAAACATTTATGGTGTTTAATAAGAAGCTATTGTGTGTTGAATAAAGAAATGTGAGTGTGCTTCTTCCTAAGCAGTGCTCAGTTTGTTCTGGGAAGATGAAAAAGAACAGTATTAAACTTCCACTGTCCATTGTTTCTTTTAAGTGTGGTGCAGATGAAACCCCAGAAACCCTGCGTTACTCTTAGCCAGCAGAGGGCGCAATTCGCTCTATGTGCAACAACAGCGGCAGGCAGGGAAGCCATGTTTATTTACAAGTAGAGACGTTTAAGATGGAAGAAAGAGCATGTCTTCTGGAATGGTTGAGCTATTTTAGTGTTTTTTGTACAATTATGACTCTATTATGGTCCAGTGTTTTCTTTATTATATGTGTAGTGTGGTGGAGCACCTCCCTGAGATATTTTTGGGCTATTTATATATTTTTGGGATTAAAGTTATGCAGTTCTACTTTACTATGTGAATGTTGTAACAGCTACGTTATGTCCCACATAAATAGACCAATGATTTAGCGTTGCGTGAATTAATAATGGTAATCTGGGGACTATTTTTTATTGTAGTTATGTAAGGACAGAGGTGACAGTTTTAGGTAACCACTGGAAGATTTGTTAACTGTTTTAAAAAATAAAAAAAAAAACAGCTCACAATTAAACCACAACTTCACAGATGCAATAATATATGTTACACGCATATATGTTATAAATATTCTGGTTATTTGCTAGCTAATTTTCATCCGTAAACACATTAATATGCACATATTAATTTAATGGATACATTCAGAATCCGTTTCTGTTATTGGTTATAAACATGGAATAGTGGCTATACAAAAGCAGGACATATTCAGGGTTTTTTTTGTTTGTTTGTTTTTTATTCTTTTTTTTAGACATCCACAAGGGTGTCTTTTGGCTATTTAGAAAAACCTAGGATAGACATAAAAACAAACAGTCGATTTGTGCCTGAGTTTGGATCAAAGTGTTCCTTTATGTTGAACTGTGCACTAAAAGGTTTTACACAATTTACTATCCAGCATGTATTCCACTGTAAATACTCCACAACATGAATAATGCTGTAATCGTGCTTTTCATTTTTCACCGTATTTGACAGCTGTATAACTAATGCCCTGATGTACTATGAATAATGTGATCATTGCAAATAAAATTAATTAACTGTAGGGCTTGTCAGCAGCCTTAACCATTGATTAGAACATCTCAGACAAGCTTTGTATGAGTGACTTCCACAGGTTGCCTTCGATCCCTTCTGAAATGTCACCCAGAATGTCTTTGTCGAAGATATGAGGCGCCTTCTACATCTGCCGGAAGGAAATCTCCCAAAGCCTTATCTGATCAAGGCTTCATAATCTCCGCGGCGCGTTATAAAAAGAATTTCATTTCGGACTTAGAGAATGGCCATCCGTCCGTCTCTGTACAGACTTCACCGCCAGCGCGTTTTGGGAAGCTTGGCATTTGCAGTTAACACCTGAAGGAATGTAATTAACGAGGGAGCGCAGTATTTAATCACGTCTTATGAGTTCACATTGCACCCTGTACTTCATTTACTAAAAGTATTATGATTTTAAATAAAGCCATCATTCACTGTCAAAGCCCGGGCGTCCGTGCACACTGAAGGTCTAATCTTACAGTGTCAAGACTTCTCACAGCGAGCATGTAGACTGAGCTAACTTTGAGCTGCGGGGATTTAAAAGCTCAAGGCCAAATTAGAAATGGGTAAAACAAAAGCGAAAGCACCTTTTATACAGCTTTTTGGTGCAGGATATTACTTTTTGGACTGTTCTGGCATAGGGGCTGTGATGTCAACCTAGGGTATCTTTATTCCACAGTGGTCTAAAAGAAAATGTGGAAAATCAAATGACATGACACGTTTAAGAGACTGATTTTTGAACATTTGCGTCAATTAGCCATGTGCAATTACATTTTGTACACTTTTTTTGTACATTTTGGTGGCGTCTGTTATGTTCGATGCTTGGTGACACTTGATGGACTATTAATTGGTTATTTCAGCCTCTCCTTGTCCATTAGTGCACACAAAACAAAACAGCAATAAAATAAAATAAAATAAATTAAATTAAATTAAATTAAATTAAATTAAATTAAATTAAATTAAATTAAGCTCCTATGCTCACCATCATCGTCTGATTCTGGCTCAAGAAATACTTAACAGGAATAGTGGAGTTTTCAAAATACCATAACATTTTCCAACTGATCACAGAGCTGGCTCCATAATTAAAGTTAAAATCATAAATACTGATAAATATTTGTAATAAGTTATGGATTTAAAAAAAAAAAAAAGTATTTATTAAATAGAATCAAGAAAGGTTGCTACGATTTTGTTTGGAATGGAGGAAATGTTTTGGTAATACAAGTGTGTAAGTAGCAGTATATGCACAAAAACAAGAATACTGTGCAGGAAAATTTTTAGTTTTTATTTATGTATATTAGCCATGTGCTATTTTGTGTTTTTTTTTTTCCACATTGTTTATTATCTTTGACCAATTGTGAAATATCTTTGTTGGCCACATACATAATATGCCACACTAGAAGTAGATCAGCCTCCTACAAAACAGCAGGAAGCTCCATAAATAAACATAGTTGCTTGTTTCTCTGCAAAGCTTAGGCGGGATATGAATGGAAGAAATTCACAACAACGTCATGAAAAAGAGCACGAAAGAGCCTTTTTTTTTAAGTTATGAGGCTTTTAAGTTACCTCCAACCACTGCAAACATCTCTGACCATTCCATTCTGGTAATAAACGTAATAGTAAAAGACATTGTATAATGTATAATACACATCAGACCAAACACTGGTGGAATGGTAATGTTTGCAAAAGTAATATTACCTTAATGCTATATTAATTCCGTGTGGAAAAGGGGACACACAGACAGGATATTGGAAGGACAAAATATCCGTACACAAAATTAAAATTAAAGTTTCTCAAATGATTATTAACTGCATACTGATTTATTTTTATTATATATATTATATTTTCAAGCTGGCCTTCTGTGTGTGCATATGGAACATGTTCTGGCAAGTAATTATGTTTCTTTACGCCACGCAAATAGTCTCAGCAGCTTGAAGTAGATATATGTTATGTGCTCTGTCCATTAATTATATCCAGTAGGCTGCCGGTGTGATTAAATTTGATTAGTGAGACGAGATACTGATTTATTCTCGCTGCTACCCATAACAGATGTCTGATAATCACACATACATCGGTTCCAAACTTGCAATCATACGAGCGACACCCGTACACATGTCGCCTGACTCGCTTGTGTGTGCCCAGATGTGTGTGGGATTCGCGCGAGGAATTAGCTGAATCACTGGCGCATATATACACTTAGTGGAATCACCGGCGCATACGCAGTCTATGAAAGCAATCGGATGTGGTACACGCCGCTGAAGAGGACGTATACGAGGACTCCCGCGGTCAGCACCGGTTTAAACGTGAGAATTCATTTCACGAAGATTAAATATAGATGATGCAGCAGGACGTCTATGGGATCTACAGTCATGGAAGCAGATTTCTGTAGTAATCGGAAAAAGACGGATGACTTAAAGAAGTCCATTTACGTTTTATTGTTGTGTTAGACTGACAGCAAACTTTATCTCAAGGCAGAATATAATAGCAGTGCCTTTTTTTTAAATTCATCTCAATGTTGCGTAAGGAGGACTGACACTTTGCCTTTGAGCAAGTGAGGTCAAAATTTACCACAGCAGCTTTTTAAGGAATCTGTAGCTTATTTATTGGTTATTGGTCATTATTTCTAGGCATGTTTCTATTGAAAAAACTATTCTTATTCTCTAAACAGGTTCAAAGAGTTCAAATGAGTCTACCATACCTCTCTCAGATTTGGTTCCAACAGACTAAAGAGGGAGCAGTATTTAGAAACATCATTGTCGAGTGAAAATGAGAATCGAAAGGGAAACAAAATAAAGCAAGCAGTTTTTGTCTACTTCTCATCTCCCAAGAAGAAAGAAAGCTAAATGACATACTTTTTTCAAAAACATTTTTATTTATTATACCAACAGCTGTTGAATTCGAGTGGTGCCTTATGAATGATACTCAGAGAATTAAAAACAGGACATGAGCTGAATACGCTCTGTTATGAAATAGTGACTGCCTCAAATCTTGGTCATTAGTCCAGCTCTTTAAATGCACCAGAATGACCAGAAATAAACATGGAATACAGTGGTCCCTCGTTTATCGCGGGGGTTACGTTCTAAAAATAACCCGCAAAGTAGTCAGCTTTATTTTTTACAATTATTCTATATGTTTTAAGGCTGTAAAACCCCTCACCACACACTTTATACACTTTTCTCAGACAGGCATTAACATTTTCTCACATTTCTCTCTTGTTTAAACACTCTCAAAGTTCAAACCTTAGCATCTTCCTCTGCCTTTTGGGTGCGACCGCAGGTGCCTTTGTCGGTGCAGAACGTTTCGTCGACATTGTGGGTTTTGTCGGGGAGAAAACTTGCAAACATACAGCACTTCAGAGTCACACTGCTAGCGATCGAACATTTATGTATATTTGGCAAGTCGAACTCATTCTGTACTGTACAGGAGACACGGCACGGAGGAGACTGATTGACAATGGTCTACAGTCCGTTAGCCAATCAGGACGCAGAACACAATGCGCGAGTTCTCCCTTAGCCAATCAGGACGCAGAACACAATGCGCGAGTTCTCCCTTAGCCAATCAGGACGCAGAACACAATGCACGTTCATACACTGTAAAAAAAAAAAAAAAAAAAAAAAATCTGCGAAACAGCAACGCCTCGAAAGGTGAACCGCGTTATAGCGAGGGACAACTGTACTCTTCTTTGAGTTTTTTTTTCTATTTAATGGATGCACATCTACATTTAAATCTCAGACTACAACAAATCTCATATTAACCAATAACTGTACTGTACCATTCAGTGAAAATGTGGCTTTTTGAATAACTGAACAAGAAATGTACGTATGAAGGAAGACGCTTCTCTAAATCCAGATGTGTTCGATTGGGGAAAATGGCTCCAAAAATGTTTACTGACTGTTAAATGAAAATCTAAAGAGGAGCCAAATTGTTTCTAATGATTCTAAGCTCTGGCGCCGTGCTTTGCAGAAGAACAAACAAACCTAAATTATAGCTCTCCAAACTTTGGACTGTTTGTGTTATGTGTGCATGGAAATAATCAAAACAAATGCCGTGCATTAGTTGTGTGGACCAGACCTTGGCGTGCACTCGCACTGTTACAGCCCAATGACTTTCTCATTTAGATCATAACCCAGCAACGACAACAAGCAAGCACTTATCAGGCCACAGTCCAGGCACGGTTTGACACTTTTTACTGAGAATTTACATACCTACTGTTGATGCAAATTTGATTAAATACAGCTACAATTGGCAGAGGTCATGGGGCGTTCTACATCTCTGCACATGAGGAGGTCTTTTACCGTTTACAAACGCTTCTATGAATGTTGTATGAAATAAAGAACGGAAGAAAGCGGAATACACAAAGAGGCTATGTAAAATAAAAAGGCAATACAATTTCACACATTTCCGAGGGTAAGCGATTTAGTGACTTTGAGCCCTTCTTTCTTTAATCACTTTAAAAAAAATGAAGCTGATTAGCAGTGGTGGTAGGAGGCACGTAGCGCGGCGTATCTCTCTCCGCGCACAGCCTATTCTTTTGATGTTGTTGTTTTGCTGTGTTGCGCCGCCCCGTCATTTGAATATCACACAGAGAAGGGGGCTCCTACTCGGCCACTCGCTGCGCCTTTGTTGCCGTGATTAAAGCAGGTGTCGCGCAGGGTTGTGTTTGTTAATGACAGTTTGCATTTAAATAGCTGTCACTCGTCTGTCAAGGGGTAGGGAGGGAGGGCAAAATGTTTGTTTCCGGGGCCTCCAACGTATTCGCCGTGCATCTTTTTTACATAAGCTTAACCTAGCTTTGCAAATGAGCCGGCAGAAAAGTTTGCAAAGGAGCGAACCTGTAAAGACTCCTCTCTCGGCTGATGTGATGAAAGTCCAAACTTGAAAGGGGGCGGGAAAGTGCACGCTAACCCAGTTGAAAGTGTTGACTTGTTAGTATTTGTTTACGGTGCGGAGATCTGAATGCTTTTTTTTTTTTCAAATGCATTACTGTTGCACAACCCTGAGAATAAATGCAAAAGGGGAAAAAATAGGCGTTGGATCTGAAAGAGCCGGGACACTGTGACCCTTCATTCACTCTTAAAAGCAAAAGCGTTTTCACATCCGAGTATGTAAATATGAATAGGTTGTGTGTTGTTGACTTATGATATTTCCATCAATGTTCACATTCAACCGTTAGGTCGGTGGAGTCGTATGTTCAGCGCAGGCCATGGCTTAAAAATTGAATAGCTACAGTGGTGCACTAGAACATCCATATTCACAGAAGATTATTTAAATGAATAGTACAGCTATGATTCTGTACTTCCTTTCAATGATATGATGAATGTTTTCATAGTAATGGCTAATATAACATTATTGTTAGGGGTACACTGAGCAGTATAGTGTGAGTGGTAGGCTCCAGAACCATTTTAGATCTTCTTTTTTAAGATTTTTTTTTTTTATGCCTTTATTTTATGGAATAGTAGACAAACAGGAAGCATTGGCTGAATGACCCGAGCTGGAATCGAACCCGGGTCTCCCAGGAATACGGTATGCACTCTACCAGGTGAACCACAAAGGCACCCTGAACATTTTAGATCTATAAATCCAAACATTTTTTGTGTTTTATTTGTGTTGTGGACACAGTGTGTAAAATGTAGCTATATACAAAGACACCATAGACAAAGACAGTTGTGTAAAGATGAAATTGTGCTTTTAAGGCCACCCTTTGCCCTAGTTACATCCACTACACTGTTAACATGTAGCTTACAGTTTACTCTTCACACTACTGTGTTTCATTATCCATTGCAATTTATTTTTTATTGTGTCTTTCTACAGCTTAAGGCCCAAAGCTGCTTGGATAGGCTCCAGTCACTCGACGCCCAATGGGACCAAGCAGTAGAAGATGAATGAATAAATATATCTGTAAATTATGTAAATACTATAGATAGACTGTACATATCCTGTATATTTTATCTAAAGTATTGATATATTGTAAATTCTGTAGATACTGAACATTCTGCATCCTAGTGGCCAGTAGGGGTATTACACATCAAAGGACATTCACCTCAGTTGTCATGTATTTACTTATTATTACTTATTACTCACTTATAGTGCACAAAAGGCCTAAAAGATGTTTAATTTAATTTATGTCGGTAAATGTGTTAAATAGGTGACATACTGCATCATATACAGAGGTCTGGAACCAAAACTATATCGGACTAGTTTATGTCTAGTATCACTTTAATGTTTGCTCTTATTAATTGAAAAAGTTTGTCTTCACTGGTAGCAGCTATGGAGCTAACATAACGCATTTTAATGGTTTTGCAGTGGAAACCTATTGATTGAAGCCAAACAACTGCAAAAAAGAATACAATTTGCCATTTTTTAAAAGTATAACATACAAATTTCCCCGCAATGTCAGCTCTAGCCCTGATTAGCACCTTTTTATTGCAGAAAAGGTCTAAAAAAAAGGCAATTAGCCATTAACACTGAATTACTTTTTGCATTTTAGACACTTGCGTCAATCAATCTGCGCGTTTCAGCCTCCGTCAGCCCTCGGCGGCGAAATAACAACGGGAAACACGAGAGGTACACTCTAAAAGTAAAACTTGCCCGAGCACAAACTAATTGAGTGAAGGCAGCGGCAGAGAAATAACACAAGCTCACTTCTGCATTAGTTTGTGGGGAAAAAATTGAAGAGTTGATTTTTGTGGCTGCGGCTGACATACATTCCCGCGTTGTGCATTTGGAAGCCCCTGAGTGTTCCGCTGTATATGTCATGTTTCCTAAAGTTTTTCTGCATTTTTTAAAAGTGTGTGTGAAAACAGGATGGAGCCCACAGAGACTGCATGGTGACACAGTGCAGCATCCTTTTAGTGGAAAGTGACAACCTGGTGGCAAACATGACACGTTCTCTAAAAAACTGTGTTGTACCGGGGTTATTTTACAGGACACCTCGACACATGCACTATAAAGGAAGAGTGATATTGGGCTAGTGTTGTAGTGCGAGATGTGGGCAGGTGTAGTCATAAGATTTGTGTTTGCGTGTTAAGAGTCACCTGTTATTGTTCATATGTGCATGTATTAAAGGGTTTTGAAACAAGCCGCTCACAGTAAAAAGGACTGATATGTGTCCATTGTTTCCAGTCAGTTTGTTTATTGTATTTTTTATTTTATTTTTTTTTGAGTTTTGAGTTTTGTCAGTATATTTGTTACTGCACAATGTTGAATGAATATAGCCTATATCACACATGTCAAACTCAAGGTACAGGAGCCAAATGCGGCCCTTTGAATTGTTTTATTTGGCCTTCCAATACAATAATTGGTGGGTGATATTTTTGGGACGTAATCGGAGAAAAAAAGGTACCAATCTATAGGGAACAATGCCACTGTAAACAAACAAAATGACACTAAACAGGGATAATTGTTTTAAAATGAGGGCAAAGTGGCACAAATTGAAATTGAAGTGAATTCACAAAATTATATTTCGATTTGAAAAGGTTTTAGTTGGATTTGAATTCATTTTATTTCTGTTATTCTTGTTGTGAACAGGTTTTACACAGGTTTGGACAAGATTTAGTTGGACTTCAACAGGTTTTTGTTGAATTTGAACTGGTTTTAGTTGGATTTGAAGTGGGTTTAGTCAGATTTTTACAGATTTAAGATGGAAATGAGGCAGAAATGGAAGAATTGTGAAATCAATGTTAGAATCAAACTGATGTGATGAAGACTAATATGAAGATGAAACCTTACATTCAAACTCATGTAAAACAGTATAAAAGCTACTCAAGTGTCACAGTCTTCCGCTCCTGAAAGTATTTTTATTTACTCTAGTGGCCCTTCACCACTTTGAGTCTACCTGCGAGGTATTTTTAAGTGTGTTACAATTTCCGCGGATGTATTATGTTTAATTGTGTGCATGTTACTGTTTACATACAAGACTTTGTTTGTTCTAAAGTCTGTGTATATGTTTTTATTGCATGCTCTCTTTTTTTATATTTTCTATCACTACTTTTGCACTATTCTGTATGTGATCTGCCGTGACACGTGAATTTCCCCATTGTGGGATCAATAAAGTCTTATCTTATTTGTGCGCAGATACTACACTTTCAAATGTGAACGTAGGTGTTACAATTTGTGCTTATTTATTACGATTTATGTGTATGTATTAATATTTGTGCTAGCGTACGAATATTAGTGCTTGTGTTTAGATTTGTGAGAAAACATTAGGGATTTGTGCATACATTTTAGGTTTTGCGTGAGCATGTTAAGATTTGTGTATACGTTTGAATATTTGTGCATTGTTTGTGTATAATAAACTCAGGGCATTTAAATTGTTAGTTAAATGGAAATGTAAACACACACAGCTCTGTAGCAAAAAAAAAAAAAAAGAGTAAAATTATCAATTGCAATTAAGATAAGATTAACCTTTATTGATCCCACAGTTCACACACAGTATAGTGCAAAAGTAGTGTTGGGAAAAAAAATAAAAAGAGAGCATGCAATAAAAATATATAAACAGACTTCAAAAATAGAATATAAAAAATATAAAGAAACTTTCAAAGGTGCAACCAGGTCAAGATAAATAAATATAATCAAAAGAGCACTCTATACACATATTTACAAGCTTTACAAGAGCTTTGTATTACTCTCTAAGCTTGATAGCTCATTTTCCATGTGCACAAAACTTAATGCACACATTTATTCATCTTAAAATTGAACACACATCAGTACAAATTGACAAACTGTTTAACACACAGCCCCGAATCTAAAAAAACACCCAAAATGATTCCTTTGTGTGGCATTAACTTCCATCAGCTCCCGAATGATGTAGGACCCCGCAGTCAAGAACAATTGTATCGCCCTTGAAAAGCAAATTTGTCTTTAGAATAATGGCGGCTAAATTGGCGCCTTTCGTTGTTTAGCTGCCCTTGATGGGTCAGCAACAAACAGCCTTTTATTCATGAGCCACTTTTCATCATAACAAAGTTGGTCAAACACAGCGGAAGGGGGGTCGGAATTGCCTTCTGGAAGTAATTAACCATAATCACGCCGGTCCCTAACGACTGTGGCATTGGCGTTACCTTTTGCTCGTAATCACCGTTTGCTTATGTGCACCCGAGGGCTCTTAAAATTAAATATGAGCCGAGGATTGACTCTGCGGGGAGACGTAAAGCTCCTAAAATGCCTTTTGTAAGAGTATAACCCTTCCGTGCGCCAAAACAAACTTTGATAGCTGCACGCAACTTCTTCCCCGTACAAATATGTATCCAGTCAAGTTCTAATTCGATTTATTAGCGCCCAGAAAACCAGGTTGCTCATTACGCTCACCTATTGATCGCCTTATCCGCAGAGAAAGGAGATTAGCGGTCAACTTTCCAACACCTCAATCAATAATCATCTCCCTAATTGGGTATTAGCAACAAGAAAGTGGACTCTCTTGTCACATAAACAAGGAAAGAAAAGGCTACAATTCACGCTTTTCAAGGCGGCCGGGTCGGGTTTGTTATTCATCACAGGCTCACTCACTCCGCTGGCTTCACTTTAAAAAGTAAGGGTTAAGGCTGTTGTCTCGGCGCTGTCTGGGAAATAGCATAATCCGTGACTTACTGTATAATGCTGTAAATCCTATTGGACAGGGTTTTTCATTAATTTGCAGTCTTTCGGGTGCTGCCTTCAGGTTCGGCGAGCATCAGAAGTGTTTTAACGCGGAATTAGAATACAATATGTGGAGTGTGTTTGGATTTTTAACATTCACAAGGTCGGTGACACTAAAATGTTTGTTAGGCGTCTTTGTCCGTAGAGGAATTTGAATTATCGCCTTAGTCGGAATGTAGCTGGGCTTTAAAATGCATGCAGGTGTCTTCATTCGAGTAACAGTCCGGGATAATGTGAGCCAAGGTAGGACAAAGCGTTCTGAGCATGCTCCAGAGCCAGACGGTGGATGAGGTAACAGCATTTGTAGACTGCTGAAGAAACATTTATTCCTGAATTAAAGGCTGAATTAAAACCCAAGAATACATGAATATAACATTAGTCAGAACGGTGCACAGTGGAATCAATAGCTGAAGTCTCTTCTGGGCATTTAAACTCTGATAAAGTCCAATTAGATGGATAAATAGAGCAGTGAGCAGAGGATCTATTGTGGACAGTTTTTGGTGCAAGGTGGGTTTGAATGTGCTTAAAATGCATCCTCATCTTGTAATTGGATCTCTGTGGAGATTAAGTCCTGGCTCATGTAAAGAAAGGTTTTTTTGTGTGTGTATTATTGTTTGTATTATTTGTAGTTTTCCCAGTGTTTAATTTGTAAATCCACAGTTGCTGGAACGAAAAATGCAGTTTGAAACCAGGGTCTGTGAGGTCAAAACTGTTAGATGCTCAAAAGCCCAAAAATCATGCTACTACACCTCATTTTAAATACTTAACATACTTAAAGCTAATAGTAGCCTAGTTCATTATTATTAACAGACAGATAATCTCTAGTTGTTTAATATATTCCACACAACAGCCATGTCACTCTTGCTTGTTTCAATCCAAGTTTCTTCGTACGATACTCCTCGTCCTCGAGCCAATAACTCCTCCATAAACCGGTAAGAGACACTTTTGTGTTGACATAACAACCGCTTAAGTAAAACTGCCTAATCCCGCCGCACAAGACGCTGCTGTCAGTGAGAATCACAGCCCACTCTTCAACTGCATCAACAAACTCATACATCCAGAGATGAATTCAAGGCAAAGAGTTTAAACATGGGCAAAACTGATTTTATTTCTTCAAAACTGCAATTTTTCCTGGCATTTGCCTACACACATTATACAGCCGAATCAACAGTGGTTTAGTTCAGTGTGTAGGGTGTGTGGCTGCGACGGTGTAGACTGGGGTTCAATTACCGGTAAGGGTGAACTTTGTCCCTAATGTTACCGGATCCAGGTAAATAGTGGCTGGATCACACCATGACAAAATAATAATAATAATAATAAGAAGAATTCTGGCAGAAATTAAAAAAAAAAATCCACGCCACAACTGGTAGTATTAATTTTGGTTTGAGGATTGGTTTCAATGTGGGGGGTTTGAGACCCACTTCACTTTGGGTGAATGGGTCCGGCTGGCAAGGCTTGAATAACAATCTCAGTTTAGTGTCCTCTATAGAGGCTCCAAATTATGGAACAGTCTTCCTGTATCCCTTTTAAGATCTTTCTTCTAAACAGTTTAAAAATGCGCTTAAATATGTACTCCTGAATAATTCAAACTTTCCATATGGTATATCTCTTTGACCTGGTTACATTATATATTATAGATAGTATAGATTATATATAGTAAATACCTTTGTATAATTTTTTTTTTTCTTATTGATGTTTTTTACACTTCTATGATGGAGACAATGAAATTACTGTGAATCTTGTACATGTATATTGTTATTATTTATATATATATTATTAGATCTGTAATTTTTTTTTCTTTTTTTAGATAAAATGTTATCCTTTGGAGATTGCCACTTTTTAAGCCCCCTTGAGGGTTTTTCGGCATTCTCCCGCATATCTATGTATGAACTGTTTTAATATTGTCAATTGTTTTTATTGTGCAAATAAACAAACAACAAACAAACAAGTTATTCTCTAGTTCTGGTTCTAGTTTTATTCTCTTTGTTTTGTAAATCTAAGATCATGAAAAGTGGCAGTATGTCTTTATATAAGTTTGTGTCTAGAGGTGTGCACACTGGGAGTCAAACGTAGATTAAAATGAATGAAATGGAAAAAAAAGGAGGTAGGACCAAATAAGCACTACATCCTCCTACTTCTTTTTGAACATCAAATATGTGTTTTCAGTTTGAGTTAACTTATGAATAACTATTATTATGTGAGTTTCTTTTCTCTCTTGTTTTGTTTAGATAATTTAAACAATATTTAGATAATTATCATTCACATGTATCTCATCTTTTTCAAAAGAGTGGACTATGGTTAGAAAAGAGCTGTTTTAACCACAAGCCGCTGTAGTTTTGTAAATGACGCAGGAAAGTGAGAACCAATCTAATGTGGACTCATGAGGATAGTAGAATTTATGAATGAAAAGAGAAATTCAAGAGAGAACTACAAAATGAAAAGAGAAAAGAGTCTGATTCTCTCCACTTCTGCTTCAAAAGCCTTTGCATTCTTCCAGTGGCACATGGCATTTACGTGTAATTGATTTGTCCCGGCGACAGTGAACGCCATAAACTGTTTTCGCAGACTCCCTCCGCTCACCAGGCTTCCCATCTGCTTCCCATCCAATCCGAGAAGATTCGAGGAAAAGCACAGCGTCTCGCAGCTTCTCACCCCGTCTCGATAATTGAAACAAATGCCCATTTGAAACCGAGAGTGTCTGCTTAATTTGGGGACAAAGCTATTTGGGATTCTTTTTTTTTTCTTTCAGCTCTCAATTAGTATGTATCAGAGTGGCAACCTCAGTCAGTCAGTTTGGCGGCAATGGAACATGGAGTCGCTGCCGGAGAAGTTGTGGAATAAACACCAAACAGTGATGGGAATACATTAGTTTTAATTGGTGTGTGGTCAAAGATTTTTTTTATTTTTTTTTTGTGCAAACTGAGAACATGTCTCACGATGATAAAACATGACTTGTGCTTGAGAATAACATGTTTATATTGTGAAGGATCAAGGCGACATTGGAGAAACTAACTGTCATGTGAGTGGGTGTTGCTTGTAGGCTGCTAGAATTAACTCAGCTATTTTAGGTATTCTTCCATTAAATAACTTTTACACTTAAAAAAAAAAAACCCAAACAAAAACACTGCCTTTATAATGATGTGCAAAACGCCTACCCTACAAAACATGCATTGTGATGAAAATACTATCATGGCCGACTGCATTTTAAACATGTGGTTCCACAGGGAAGGATGGAGAACAGAAAGGAAAGAGCGGCTGCAGGCTGTGTCTTTGTAAACCTGTTTGAAAACTTTTTTTCAATGCCTGTTTTTTTTTACATACATATCCTTCACTGTTTTCTGACACTGCAATTAAACAGCTATATTTTCCCCAAGCCTTACCATGTTTTGTTTTTTTTTTCTTTCTCCCTCAGCTATCTCACAATGAAAGCTGTGATTCTTTGATCACATAAACGCCCCGCGACGATGTGAAACGGACAGTGTTTTGCATTCACCCGACCTCCACCTCGGATTTCTTTTGCATCTAGGAGCTACAGGTCGTTGCCAGACTCGACGGGAGGTGCCATTTTGTGAAGACTTACCGGCCCGTGCCTGGAGCGGGTGATGATTGGAGAAGAAACTGCAAGCACCCTTTCCCCCTTCAACCGGTTCATCGTTCTCCCAAAGGAACGCTGGTAAACACTGCGCGTCAAACCCCCCGAAGCCAATTAGCCTGCGAGATCAGCCCAGTGAGAGGCCTTGCTGCAAAAAAAAAAAAAAAAGGAGGGGGACTTAATTCAAAAGAGCAGACCGGAGAAGAGTTGGGCTAGTCTAATCGCTGAAAGAGCCAGACCCAAGGGTACAATCCATGCTTTTAAGGAGTAGATTGTTTATTAAAAGCTAGTTCAGTGGTGATTTTATATAATAATGTGTTGTATGGAAAACAGCAAAAGAGGAAGTAGTACTGAGAGGCTGTTAGTCTATGACCCACAAACGAAAAATCCTCGGTGCACACAACAGCAAAAGGATTTGATTGAAATAGGAAAAAATCACATAAAATCATTTGGAAATGTTTTTTTTGGGGTTTTTTTTTTTGGTGGTCGCTGCCAGTGCAGGGCAAATTGGAGGAAGTGTGATGAAACCCGAGGTTAGCACACGAATCACACAACTGTTAATTAGGATCAGAGCGTATCCAGGCAACAGCACAAAAGCACTAAGTGAAATGAGCTGTTTAGCAGGTTGCACTCCTGATCCTGTTAGCGCCGCAGTCGACCTCCGACCCGGGCAGTCACGTCGCACTTGTACCTGTTGATACTGACACCAGGACACTGCTGCAAGAAGTGTTGTGTGGGCAGTAAATGTAGCTTTTATTATTTTATTTTTTATTTATTTAATTTATATGTATGTAAGTCTACTGTACAGCTCCGAATAAACATACAATTTGGAATAAAATGCAGAACGACTGTCTCCACTGTCAGTTCACCTTGAGTTCTGACAGCTTCGACCATTTGTTGAATTCTATAGGCTTCTCTCGAGTTGTGACATATGGTTTTAAGCAGCCTTTAAATCGATTTTCCCGTTGTAAAAGTTTGCTCGTTGTATTTTTATTTTTACTTTTGAAACATTTCCGCTGGTCTGACACCCATATGGCAGTCTGGGGGCCGGAGCGCTTCCTGATTCGAATGGAAGGCCCATCCACAGCAGGGTGCAGGTTGCAGAGCCATCCGAGACACATGGTGGACTTTATAAATAAACTCGACTTAAGTGGAATTGACTTGACTACTCGAGGATAAATTTGCAGTCAGCTCCCACTCTTTGTCTTCTTGCCTGCAGCGCTGTCCTGATGCTTCCCCAGACGTCATTATACCAAAGTTTTCAGGCAGCCCCTCAAACACTGCTGAGTGGATCCATCTACTGTGGCGTTTTTTTGTTTGTTTTTTTTCTCTTTTTTCTTATCCTCCGTGTCATGATAGTTGATTGTGGACTTTCGGCTCGACACAGGCCATAAACCTTCACAGACACAAGCAGCCTAACAAGACTTAAGGACACCATACCAGCAGCTTCCTTCTCTTTATTTTTCCCTCTCTTTGCTTCCAGAAAATGAGAAGCTCCTCCAAATATGTGACTCTATAACAGTAGCCGGCGCGTCCCCAAGGAGACCGAGCTCGCACGGTCTGCCAGTCTATCACACAGGAGCACACTGCTTTTGTGACAAACTGGCAGACTAACATCTTTCATTCTCGACGCTCCTCTGCGCTCGTCTTGGTCGTGCTAGACAATCCCGCACAATAACCTCGGCGCGGAGTGCATGACTACACAGTGTTCCCCGAATGCTTTCTGTTGATTCAGTGTAGCGCACGGGTGGATATCAGCTCTCCAACATTCCACATTCATTAAAAAATTGTGTTGAATACCGCGCCCGGGCTGTCGAAACATCACAAAAGGTCAGAATGCAGATTTAATTACTTTTGTGCGCAAATGTCGGGTCCGGTTTGCTCGCTTTTTTTTGAAAACGTCGTGCTTTTCTCAGAGCGAGTTTATGAGCGGCTATAGGAGGATAAGGGTCGTGTTTTAACAGGTGAGCAGCCGCGGCCGTCCTCAAATCCTTCAGAGGCTGTATCCATTACAAGATCGGCGAGAGGTGGGGTAGAGGCAAGAGAGCATAGAGGCCCTGCTTGACTGCACACACCGCACATTTCCCACTTTTACACTCTAACTGGCAATTGTTAAATTCACACTTGTGTCAGTCTCCTTCACGATTTCGAGCCCTGTCAGGTATCTCCTGGCGGACAAAACTCCCTCTTTTACTGACGTCTGAAAAATGAAGCAGAGAACTAATTCTGTAGTCTGCGCATGTTGCTTGAACTTGCTTTTTTTACACGGCGATCTTAAAGATTCATGAGGGAACCTGCATTCAAACAAGCTTAATATCCGTTCTTTTTCACACAGACTGGCACGGGGAGCTGAATCATTGTGCCCCTGCGAGTTGAAAGTGCCCACGTATGCAAATGTGTGTATCGGTGCAATAGATTATTCAAATGTGTGGACGCTGTGCCTGGAAGGGTCGCCCCGTTGCTGAGTTGTGGTCACTACCCGTGTTTTCTGTCCAGAGTCAGTGCGGTGGGTTTTTTCTGACGCAGCGGTGACACACGGGTGACACGAGGTGACACAGTCTAGCCGGTGGCTCTGCAAGAACCGCCCACACATGAGCAGAATGGATGAACAGACAGTCCACTTCGGTTTTTTAAGGATTTGGCCAAATGAAAAGGGCCTTCCACAGTCACTGATTAAATAAAAGGGATTAAAGGTGTTCCACAAGGATGCGTACTAGCTCCGAGGACTTTATCTGTGTTGCTGCTGGTTCTTTTTTGACATTTTTGGTGTATTCTTGCATTTAGTTTGATAGTTAGAGACGTGATCTAGGCTTTAAAACATTTTTTTTTTAAATTTAATCACAGCTTTCTTTTCCCATTGGTTGACACTGATTTCAACAATGAAGGACCAAGGAAATAAATGAAAGAAATGGGTTATTCTGTTGCAAAATACGTCTTATTTTACAGCAAAATAGATAAAAAAAGATAAAAATAGAGAAACAGGCAGCAATCGAGATGATTACGGGAACTACAGTAAACTCCAAAGCTAAAAGTTTCAGGTTGGCACTAAACTTTTGATTTGAAATTTGGTGAAAACAAAATCATAATATGTTTTAGCTTTTTTTTTAAATAAAAGTAGCAGGAAAGGTTACTACGCTGCTGTTGGGCACAAAACAAAATCGGGAACTGCAGCTTTAATAACTATATACTTGAATCATGCCACGTTTTACTTAACACGTGGCGATGCATTCAGAGACAGCAAAGAATTTTCTACAAACTTGCAGTTTCTCATTAACTATTTTACTTTTTGTAATCAGCTACATTGGAACAGACAAAATGAAGAAATGAAGCCACCAATGAAGAAAAATAGTTTCGGTAAATGGCAACCAACTGATATGCACATTGTGGGCTGTCAGTGAGTGGGTAGAGGACATTAGCGAGTGTTCAGCTGTGGCGTTTATATTAGCATTTAGACAGCACAAGCTACAAGAGACAGGAGACTGAGGACAATATTATACTGGACTTGTACAGAATTCAAATAACACCCAGGGCTTAAACGGGCTTAAAAGTTTTTTTTGTTTTTTTTTTAACTTGCATGCTCATTTAAATGAATAAGGAAATACTGCTGCTTTTGTTGCTGCAGTGGGAATTCAGAACAGAACTTTTGGATGATACGGTTTGTAGAAAGGCCTAATCTTCAGCTCTGAAAGGTCGTCATTCTGAGAACGCCATTATACCTTTGAAACGATGAAGTGAAAGTTAAATCCTATAGTCTGCAAATGCACTGTAGACTTAAAAGGATTCCCATGATGAATAATCAGAATTGTGGAAAGTCTCTCATTTATATTGCAAGTGGAGGGTTATATAAGTGTAATATAAAAATGTCTGATTAAAGTGGATGAAATTTGGGAGCAACTGTGGCTGTAAATTGCCATTCAAAAGGTGAGACCTGCCACTTGCTTGGATTAAAAGTGCTAAAGTGCAAGGTAAAGTCAGTGTATTTTGCATGCGTATTTGTCAAATAAGTGACTAATAAGAAACCTTCCCCCACTGCAGTTTGATCCATCTGCCACCGGTCTAAGGCTGTAACTGCTAATTGCTAACGCCTACGCAAGCACAGGCTGGGATATTGATTCCTCATCTTCACATCTCAGACCGTTTGAATGACACTAAGAAACCAGTCTGGATAGCCCAGTCCATTACAGGCGGCGCTGGTGATTTACTGACAGTGTGTACACAAAGTACTGCAAAGACCTCAGACTGTAACACCTACGGAGAGGTGACAAGTGGGAACACACTCTTACCACTGCCGCACACTTCCCAAGTACAGCATCAGCAGGTGTAATTAAATCGGGGATTTTCAAAAGCAAAGATTAAGTGTGTATTTAATGGATCGATAATGATGGACAGACAAGACAAAGAAGATTAATCAAAGTGCTGAGAAAATAGAGCACTTAGGCAAGCAATTAATATGTCAAAGAAAGCTTGCAGGGACAAAAAATCAGTTAGAATAAATGTAAGAAGGGTGTTGCAGGCTATTACTTAGGATTATCACCATCGATTTTGTCTGAATCTGCGTGCGAGTTTGATGTTAATATCCTTATCGATTCAGCGCTTTTGAGTAGCTTTTGATAGACACCACTCATGCGTCGCATCTCATAAAACGTACACTTTCAGTTTTCATTAGAATGTCCGGACTCTTCCCTCATTTCCTCAAGGAGGGTTATGAACATCGATCGGCTGCAGATAGAAAGTACTCGCTGGGGCACATGCGCTGATGAAATGTGTCTCGAGTTCTTTTCTGCCAGCGTAATAGTGCATCAAAAACAACTGGGAGCCCAGAGTCAATATGGCTGGCGGCCAGGACAAGCTAATTTCTTTGGCTTTGCTTCAGATGTTTTGCATAACATGACTTAAACCCGGCTGACAAAAAAGTGAGAGGGAAAGGCAAAGATAGATGTGGGAGTGGAAGCAGAGTTTAGTATGCGCAAGTGGTGAATAATAATTACTGCCAAATGGAAATGTTGTTGTGCGGTACTGGATGTACAGTTATACAGTTGCATTGTTTTAACAGAAAGATTTAATTGGCCTTTATGTTGTAATTGACGCACAGTATGTAAAGTATTTTTGTAAGTGCCCTGTTTAACGACATCCAGTAAATTAAAAAACGAATGTAGAATGCCTATCCAGATCCACAGCCAATGAAATTTAGTTTAATTATATTGGTGGAAATAATTTTGCTTTACCTTGCATCTAAGTAGCCTCTTGTAGTAATAATATGATTGTGTAATTTTACATCAAACACATAAAAAAACAAAAAACAAAACAAAAATAAAACATGTTGCCCTTGCAGAAACCTTTTCACTCTCCAGCAGCAAACAGCCCCACATAAAAAATACAGTACATAGTATTCTAAATAAATCATGAATTTGCTCTGTTGCATAGATGCTGGATAACCATTTAACATATAAAAAAAATCTCTCTAAAATCTGTATTTTTAGATAATACTTACAGGGAATGCCATCAAACAAATTAGACAGAGCTACAGCCTTTTGAATACCTTCAGTAACTGGTTGGAATCATTCTTTGCACTCTTACTTCCTGGTTCTCTTAAAGGGCCAGCAGACTTACCTATTGGTGCATTCATGTGGTCCTTGGGAACCTGGGGAAACGTTTTTCCGAGTTGAAAAATACACACGTGTTCAAGTCAAAACAACTGCCCATCGAGTTGCCCAAGATTCAATGCTGACCTTATTTTTATTATGGCAGAGGAAAGAAAACGTTTAAGACTTTTTTGTAATATAAGTCATATAAAAATATTTAATACCAACTGTTTTGCACATCTTTTGCACAACTTGATAATTTAACAGTACAACGACTGTTTTGTCCATATAGTATTTAGACTATTTATTTATGTCCAGTATTTATAAGTTTCAACATATATGTTCCTGTGTTTTGAATAGACTTCCTTTGCTAGAACCGCAGCTAATAATTCCTATTTTGACTTTATTAACTCATTTAAAAATAACATTAGCACATTTCTGACTTTGCGTCCGTCTTCTTTGTTGTTATGGTTTAGAAAGTTCCTACTTTCTGAGCTGAAATCACTTCCTAACTCGAATATTCTGAGTTTCCGAGGACCACATGAATGCACCATAACTACTAATGAACCAGAGCAACCCCACCTCTTTTTTCCCCAGTGATACCAGCAATTACTTTTTTCTCTCAAATGTGGTTTATGGATTTTGTGTAGAATTTTATCTTACTGCTTTAGGTCCGGGGCACATCTTTTTTTTTTTTTTTTTTGTCACAACCAGTTACCTCTAGGGCTTCCACTCTATGCTCATCGCTCTGTCTGAACTTGTGTCTTTGTCCGAGTTTACATGCAAACAGAGGATCAAACTGTCTCAGTTCACAGTGCTCCGCTCAGACTAATGCTGCATTTATTTGGTCTTATCACTGCCTTTCCAGGACGGATGCATTTACGTGCATTTTAAAACTCATGAAATCATTCAAACTTGCATGTAACCACAATGACACCACGGACTATTTCATTCTGGGTTGCTATGCTTCTTTGCACCTCTTATTGTGTGGTGTTCTTATTGTGAAAACCTACTCCTGACAATGCCAACACTGAACTATATATAATGTGATACTACAAAAGCATTCCTTTGAGCTAGTTACAGTCCTTCCCAGACAATTTTATTCACACAAGAAAAAACTGACTGTGCAAACAACTCTCAGTTACAGTCACTGCACTAACTATTCTTAAATCTTAAAAGAGTACCCCTTTAAACCAACCTCAGACTTGTATTCTCCTAATGCACACAGCCAATAATACAACCACAAATTATTGTCTCCTCGTCTACGCCGTTTTGATTATTGCATTGTTGTTTACTGCGGTTTTATTTGCTGAACCCACAGGATCTGCCGACTCAATCTCCTGCAGCCTGCTTTGTTTCGGGCTCTACTGAAGCAGAAAAGGCGGATTCTTAGCAGATATCTGGGGGTTTCACCTCGTATGATGAACACCCCGCCACCACCACCACCACCACCTCTACGTATTGGATTCCAACACATTTACCGACACACTCAACGGAATTAATGCCAGAGAATTAGGAAATCAAGCAGAAACATAGCTCTCCATCTGCACTATTGATTGCATACTTTAATGTACAGCGCCTTCTATTGATTGCTGATTATGTAAGCGTATCATGTAAGTGTTTTGGTGCAGATTGAGTGATTGCTTAACTCCTCTTCATAAAACAAAGAGCACGTCAAAACAAATGTTGAGTTTGACGAACAGGTCACACGCATTTTCACCTTTTGTTGTCGAATAATTATTTCTGCGCTAATGCCTTCGCCAATTAGTCTTTTCAAAGTAAGTATTCGCACAACAGATGCACCGCTATCCGAACGGAATGTTGTTGGGAGCTGCAAAGGTCGATTATCACCCTCCCGCGTTTGCTCTAATGAGATGGTGCCGCTAACCTCGACCGATTACAATGACACGCGAAATCACAGCTCCAAAACTGTGAGCCGTATCATTGTCAAGCTTATGATAAGGTTTTAAAGGGAGGGCGGCCCTTTCACGAATATTAAAGCTGACTTTCTACTGAGTGGTGTGGTAAAGGTCAGGTTGGTACGGTCACGGCGAACTCCTGAAGTTTCAAAAAGTGTATTTTTATATGAATTTGGAATTGTATTTGAAGTGTAGCTACGTTTCCATTAACCAGAGTTATCAAGCAAAAATATCCTCTTTTGTTGTGGCGCAAAAGGTTGGAGATCTGCTACAATGAACAGCAATAGCAGGAAAAAAAAATCCTGTTCTACAACTAGCTCTACAACTTTTAATTTGAAAGAGCTACTCCACTTTTAGAAATTCAGTACTAATGGTGCATTCAAGTAGTCCTCGGGAACTCTGGAAAACATTTTTCTGAGTTGAAAAATGCACATGAACGTCTGCTCAAATTGGAACAACTGCTCGGAAACTCGGCTGAGACGAACTTGCTTGAGATTCCATGTTATTTTCATCATCAACATGGCGGAGGAAAGCAAACAATATTTTAGTGAACAATGTGAACAATTGAACAATTTTTTTGTCCATATACACTTATTTAGACTATATTCTAAGTTATTTATTTATTTATGTCCAGTATTTAGAGGTTTCAGCATTCGTTATGTTAATTTCCTTCTTCCTTTTCCTGAACCGCTGTTAACAGGCTAATAATTGCTACTTTGACTCCATTAACATTATAAAATAGCACATTTTCTACGTGCAACCATCTTCCTTGTTGTTATGGTTTATAATGTTCCGACTTTCCAATCTGAAATCATGTGAATGTCACACCGAAGTCGGAAGAACGACTTCCTAACTCCGATACTTCGAATTTCCAAGGAGCACATAAATGCACCATTACTGTCACAAGTTCTGCGATGTAGACGGGGACAAGGTACTTTATCCAGAACCCAGAAAGCTGTTACTAATAATTTCTAGCTTTTTTGGGAACAGATACAGCATTTAGCATTCTTTGTTTTTGGAATATGACTTTTGTTTGAGTAACAATTTGCAACCATCTGATCAACCTACTGCACTGTATAGCTTCACCTTTTAATTAACAAACTGTTTGAGCCGAAGCTGAGGGACAACCAAGGTGGCAGTACACTACAACTATATGAGATGATTTATTTTAGGGCTGCACAATATAGTAAGTAAACATGTGTTATGCAATACTTATGTTGTACCTATATTGTGCCCTACTTCACATCCCTTTTGGCCATGTAAACACCTCCAAGAGCGTGTCGCACTGACCTGACCTGTATTGTAGCGCTCCAGTGCATCCATGCCTAAAGGAAGGTAATGGCACAGCTTTGTACACAGCAAATCAAACAGTCCGTACCACATTGCGGTCAAATAGACACTCTGCATTTGTAAAATACCTCAACCTTTGCTTTCTGAGAGCAAGTGGTCTTAAAGTATCTGATCAATTGAGAAATCCATGACCCTTTTGACATTTTTACCATCAGAAAGTCTGTTTAACCCTTGGGGTCCCTTCATTTTTTGCCCCTTGGACACAAAAAAAAATGCTCTTTTAAACATGGCCACAGAAGTGTTATGTGTTAATATATTTTTTCAATTATTTTATGTATGCTATTATCGACTTTAGTTGTCACAATACAAAGTAAGTACAATAAAGTCTTTGCTCTTTTGTTATTGTTGTAGTTTTTTTGTTTTTTTTTATTTAAATATTTAGAATATTTTTGGGAGGTATTATTTGAGTCTGGGAGTGTCAAAAATTGCCCACAACACTGATTCTGATCAGTTTTAATTTTTTATGCAAATTTGCTTGTAAATACATTGCTCTACCTGGGTCACTTGGACACAAAAAAAAATGTTTTAATGGTTGCCATGGAAACATTAAAGGATTTTAACACCAAGGAATTAAAAATAAAAATAAATACAGAAATCACATCAATTTTGAATGGGAGTGAATGGCACACAAAAAAAAAAAAAAAAAAAAAAATGCCGAAGGGACACAGGTGGCTACTTAGTTTAAAAGGCATATGAAAGACCCACAATACACAACCTGGCCATATTTTATGCCATTTGCATCAACACAGACAAAGTTATGCAAAAATAAAATAAAATAAAAAAAATCTCCAGGGACCTAAGGTTAAAACTTCAATACATTTTTGTACCATAAAATTCTACTCCAATATTTATATTCTCGTAATAAAAGTAGTTTAGAAGTAGGCATCTGGGTGTTTGTTTTAAATGCTGTTGAGATGTTTACCATGATCAAGCAGAATAAGAAACTTAACCAATTTAGCATTTGGTAATTTTTTGCTAGGTGTTTAGATACATGTATCCTAAATGAATATCCACTGTTGTCATGGAGAACTGAGATTGTTCTTAAATATTAATTACCATAATGTAAAACAGTGCATAGAAAAGTCTTGATATATTTAATTAAGTTCATCACTTTATTACATTTAAATAATTAGGCAGTGCATTATTCAATTTTCTTCCAAGTATGAGTTTAATTAAATTGAATGTGAAATAATTTATATAATTATATTGTGTTTGGCTGGGTAGCTATTTACAATAAGAATATGTCAAAAACGCCTTCATTTATTTTCTTTGTTTTGCATGCATGGTATATATTTTGAGCACAAAAACTTGAATCTTTAATTCTGGGACATTTGCTGCATAAGTTTGCCAGGATAGCTACGTTGTTTTTGTCGCTCAGCACTGCCAACTCATCCGTCCTGTCAAGTGTGAGCTTTTTACCTCCCCTCACACTCCCAGCCTCTGTATTTTGTCCTCCGTAGCTCTCCGGAAACATCAGGTGTGTTACTGAGGGCTAACAGCTGATCCCTAGTGTCTACAGTTTCCCTTTAGCTGTTTATTTTCAAATGTGGAGGTTAACCGAGGGGAAGAAAAAGGCTTTGGGTCTTCTTCACTGATTAAAAGTGTAAGAAAATGTAATAAAATGACGTAAGTTTTAGGGATGTTACACTTGTTCAGGCAGTTTAATGCGTCCAGTTCAGTCTAAGGTAAGCTTTATGGACACAAAATGCTGTTGTGCACCAAAAGGCCATTATTCTTTAACTATGCAAGGCTCATTTTGTAACCCATAAACATATAATTACAAAAGGCAAGTCTATTCCAAGGCATAATATTCATGTAGGAATAAAACGGACTGCTGTGCAATTAAAAATAATGTGAAATAATCCCACACATCCACATTTTTTTGTCACAAAAATGATACTTAGGGAGACAAATGGTGTGAAAAGTTTAAGATGGAGCACTAAGGATTTTAAATCAAGACCAGTAGACACTAAATCTAATTTTTATTAATCATCACCACTACTTTGTTTGGATAGTTAACCCTAGTCTTCATAAGCAAAGAAGAACCTCACTCATTTCTCTAATACTTGCGACCGCCATCATTTCCCAGCGTCAACAAATACAACACATGTTTAAGTCTATGTACTAAGACTTAAATGTAAATAAGATCCAAAAAGACTAGAAATCTATTTTTCAATACAAACAATTATCATATTCTTCAGTTGGAAAATGTTACATAAAGTTAGCAAACATGAAATGCCATGACATGACCTCTGAAAGCAAAGATGTAAAACAAAACTGCGCATTTAAGTGAGGAGTATGAGATTTTTTTTTTATGCTTAACAGTTTTATCACAATAGTATTCTAATACAATTCATCTGTGAAAAAATGAGACCTTAAGACATCATCTAGACTTTATTATCAAGAAGTTTTCTGTCTTGAACGGGAGCTTTGGCCAATCACATGCTCACTTCTGGAGAAAGGAGCTCTCCCATTGGTCCACACTGATGTCAACAAGGAAGTAACCGCCAATAAACAGAGAAAGTGTATATTTTGCACTTTTTACACAATGAAACAAAGCAAAACAGAAAAACATTAACAAAGAAAAGGGATGGAGTGTAAAATGGAGATAAATATTGACAATATAATCACACATTGTTTAATAATTGCAATTCTGACCATGAAGTCTAAGCTTAAAATTTATGGTGAGTTCTAAACTTCAGTTTGGTGTAATGTATTAGTATTTCGCAGAGGAAAAAATGGTTTGGTTCTTCTTTTTTTAATATAAGGAAAACAGTAAAGGTCCCTAGGCTACTTTTGGAGGTGAGTGCACAAAGAAAATAAAGTCGTGCCACTTTAAGGTCAGGCACATCCAAATGTAAAGCCTATGAGAAACAAAGTAACTCAGTGTAAGTTACACATTATTTTAATCATCCTTCATTTTTCAAACATTCTACATTGTAGGGTAACTTAAGTGTTTTATTTTTCAGATGGAAATTTAAAATGATAACCTGAGCTGCTTTTTTTTTTTTTTTAATGCAGCTCCATTGTCCTCCACTTTACTTTGTCCAAATAAAAACCTACTACAACTACTTGAGGCAATTAAAATCCAGCTAAAATAAGCGAACTCTATTGATGTCAAACTGAAACCATTTAGAACCTGTTAAAGTCCAACTAAAATCAATGAAAACCTTAACTTAAACACCATAAAGCTTAAAACTACCCTAGACCCATTCAAGTCTCACTTTAAACCTCTTTTATTTCTATAATCATCACTGTATATGTAGGTGGTACTTGGAGAAACATATATATTATGTGATGGTACTTTTTGCGTAAAGTTTGAGAATCACTGGGCTAAAAATAACTAAATAAGATATTTATGGAGGTTCTCAGCTATCCAGGCAAAGTTAAAAAACAATCGAAACCATGTCTAGATGCCTTGTTTTTAACCCCTTAGAGTTAAATATCTCAGTCTCAAATACAAAACTGGGTCAAACAGTGAAGTAGAAAAACCCAGTCTTGAGTAAATATGCAGCACTGACTTTTATGAACTTTGCGTTTTGTCGTTCTGACCCCTGTGACATTTACTGCACGGGCCTGCCGGGCGAATCCTACCATGTGCCGTACTGCGGGCGAGTTCAAGCAAATGTTAAGACCCTCTGCATTTGCACACATTATCTGCCGCGCATGTAGCTCCAGTCACCTCGTACCAACACACACCGCTATGGGAACGGCGATGGGCTTCTCCACTTAAGCCCAGACACAATGGAACACCGCGCTCCTCGTCTCGGCAATGGCAGATGTTTAGTGGCGTAATTACACGGAGAAATAGCTGTAATTTATGTTTCCCAACGCAAACACACTTCCTCCTGACTCCATCTCCTGCTGCTACTGTATCTGTTGTGTTTCGCTCCGTCGGGCGCTGATGTTATGCTGCTGTTGGTAGCTTTTCTCTCATCTCTGCTGCCTTTTTGATCCCCAACAAAAATCCTGAGTGAAACGAGCGTATGAAAAAAAACAAACAAAAAAGTGGCATTTTACATTTCAAGCTCAAAAGAATTCCCCAAAAGAACAAAATTGACATGTGTATTTGATCATTTTAAGTGCACATTAACTGAGGCTGCCTTAAACGTCACATTGAACTCTTGTGTATCACTGACCTCTAGTGGGGGCTGTTAAAACCGAGCTAATAAATTGTGTAAACAGCCCTTGTGTTGAAATGAAGAGGGTGAAGCGGGAGGCTAACGTTAACTGTAAGTAAATTATAAGGTTCTTGATGAGAGCGTCGTTTAAAGAGCAACTCGGATGCCGACTGTTGCCTCTAATGGGGATCGGATAATTACAGTCAGACGAGCAGGAGGGTAGAGAAATAAATCTGGTGAGTGGAGACGCAGTCAAGATAACCATCAGTCTCCCTGACACTAGCCACCTCTTCGTCTGCTCTGGGAATTAAAGCATTACAGCGAGGATTAGACTGTTAACATGGGATTTTGAATGGAGCAAATTTTGCAGATTTCTCGATACAAATTGAAAAGTTCAGAAATAAAGCTGGGAAAAAAGAAAAATTGTAATGATGCTTGTACAAAATATCAAACGTGTTATTAAAAGGACTGTAACAAAGAGCAAATACAGGCCCAGAGTTGACTTTTACAAATGCATGGGAAAATACAGTTGTCTGGACCTCAACATCAGTTATGGTAATAGCTCACTGTTTTTAAATGGACCCAACAGTTGTATATGAGTTGATAAGGTTGAATTTTGCCAAAATAAAAATAAAAATAAAATAAATGTGCATAAAGTCATGATCAGTATGTTGAGTTTAATGGGTATTTTTCATTTCTTTATTTATCAGGACAGTGTACAAAACAAAAATGCATGTTTTCCATGTGTAGTCCCTTATAAGGAAATGAAACCTGTCTCAAGAAACATCTCTGTCAAAAAACATTAGTGTTGCCAATGTGTTGCTAGTGCTTTTGGATTAGTTTAGACATAAATTAACAAAGTTGAATCACTGAGTTCTGAGTATGGCACTTTGGGTACTATAACATTTGTTGTAGTTTAATGTGATAGGTATATATTGTGGATATCAGTTGCAGACAAATGAAAAACCGTCATTACAACATAACTTTATTCAGACAATACAATACAATACTAGAACATTTCCTTGTGCTGTTTCGACTTAATCTTTCAGTAGTGACTTTTTAGAGCGCGCTGTCTACTGAGCGTCATCCCTCTCTGATGGGAATATTTCGATTTCCTTAATGACACGATGAGCGATATCAGTATGGTTGGCACACATCATCCTCCTGGACATCAGATCGAACGGTCCACCTGAGAAATCCAACACACTCAGCGTTAGCCTCGCAGCTCCGCATTCCTTGATCAGTAGAGTTCGGTTTGCTGTTACGTACCGTCTACGTCACAGACAACCCCTCCTGCTTCTTGGACGATGACCGCTCCGGCCGCCACGTCCCAGCAGTGGATCCCGATCTCAAAGAAGGCCTCGACCGCCCCGCACGCCACCATGCACATGTTGGTGGCCGCTGTTCCTGTCCCGCGGATCCTGACAAAACAGGAAGTACAAATAAAACACGTGAAAACGCGCGAGGTTGGAGGTAAAAACGCAGTGTGTAGGTTTAGAGGTGGTGGCGTACCCGTGCACTGGGATCAGGAGGATCCGCTCCATGGTGGAACAGATCTTTTTCACTTTGTCTGGATTTCGGTCGGTTCCAAACTCCGAAATGACAACAGACTTCTTAATGTCTGCAAACATAAGACGCCGCATGTTGGTGTTATTTAGGTGCCATTCAAAACAAATCTTTTGATCAACCTAGGAATAACATGGCCAGCTGCAGTGCTGTGAAAAAGTATTTGCCCCCCTTTCTTTGCACATTTGTCACACTTAACTGTTTCCGATCATCAAACAAATTTCAATATAAGACAAGGTTTACTTTTTCACAATGGGCTAGGTAGGTTTGGATGGCTTTTTTCCCCTTAATAAATAAAATCATGACCTAAAAACAGCAATTTGTGTTTACTTGAGTTATTGTTGTCTAACATTGAAAACTGTTAAATGATCTGACAAATGTACAAAAAAACAAAAAAGAAATCTAGAATCAATCAACCAGACATTATTTATATATACTTTTCATACAGCTTACTGCAACTCAAGGTGCTCACAATGTTCACAACAGTTTAAAAACAATTGTGGCTTTTTGTTTCACTTTATTTCACTCAGTAAATTAAAATAGAGTAAAATACAGTAAAACAAATGTGTAAAATAAATAAAAGTAAATAAATAAAATAAAATAAAAAACGTTGATAAAACACTACATAAAAGCCAGACTAAATAAATAACTTTTGAGTTTAAAAATGTCAATGCAGAAGGGGGCGAATACTTTTTCACACCACACTATTCACTATCTGACCTAAAGTAAATAAAAGATCCACTCTTGTATAATAATTCATGCTTATACTGAGACGTTACCTTTGTTATCAGAAACTTGGATGGATTCTTCATCACAATACGCTCCTTGTCCTTTTCTGCCTTTATACAACTTGTCTTCAAAGCAGCTGTACACCACACCAAACTCCAACTGCAAACGCCAAATTCCATTTTAAATGCTGCCATATTTTATTTTTTTTCCCATGTTTGACGCGCCCTACCTCTTTATTAACAGCAAAGGCAATAGACACAGCCACAAACGGGAATCTATGCAAGAAATAGATAAAGATTGTTGACAACGATCAAATTTATCCAACATTTCTTGAGTGTAGCGTGCAGGTGCTAAAGTTTTACCCGTGTACGAAGTTGGTGGTTCCATCCACTGGGTCTATGATCCAGGTGGGTTCGTCGGTCAAGATGCACGCTCCTTTCTTTGAAGCCGACTCTTCGCCGATAAAACTGCACAAAAGAGTGGTCCAATGAGAAAACACTATTTATCCACACTATCCTTTCTCGACGTTGTTGCTTGTCTTACCAGTGTACGTCATCGCCAAATTTCTCTTTAAGCGCCCCGATGATGATTTTCTCCACTCGGACATCTGTGGCAGTGACCAGGTCCACAGTGGAGCTCTTTGTGGAGATCTTGATTTCGCTTTCTGACGCTCTTCTGATTTCCTAACACAACAAAACAAATGTGTTGATTTCACTATACGCTGAGGTCTCAGTAACTAAAAAATTGTTCTACATACCGCTCCAGCTTTCTTTGCAATTTCAACTGCAAAGTTATATGCTTCAAGCCATGGGTCCGCCATTTTTTATTCTATTTAAAACCTGGAAGTATAACACAAAGTTAAAAATACCAAAAATGACATAAAAATATGTGTTGCCACAAGAAGTTTGTCCTTCGTTTTCCAGAATGAGTCCTTCATAATAGGTTTTTCCCAAATACAGATACCAGTGCTTAATATTACTTTAATGTAATACTTTTTAAGAAGCCAATTTTGTGATGCTTTACTTTAACAGAACAAGTTAAGTGTTCTTTGCAGTTGTTGGACTGGAACTGGACCCTCTAGAGCAGTGTTTTTTGTTGCTTTTTTTTCTTTTAGAGACCCACATTATTATGACCCAGATTCTTTCCTTTTTTAGCATCAAATTTTGTCATTTCTATAGTGTTAACTTTTAGCATTAGCTTAGCTTTCTTTCTATTGTAATGTAATTCCTTATAATGCTATTTTGCTCATTTATCATATGTTTGTTCTGTTTGAATAATTTCAGCAGTGTTCTAGTATTGTTAGATTTTTATTAAATCTAAAAACTTTTCACAAACATTTTTTTCAGATTTTTTCTAGATTGAGTTTAAATTTGGTTTATTGACCCAAATACACTCTCCCAAGACACACTTTTGGGCCCTGACCCAATGTTTTTGAACCAAAGGTGTATAGCCTAACATTTTAAAGAAGAAGTATTTTGAGCCTCTTACTCTAACAGAGCGTCATTTGTTTATTTTACGATTTTCGACGCCCAAACGTACCCTGCAGTGAGTACTTCTGAGTGAGTACTACTCCAACACTACAGAGTACAAAGCAGTGGTATCTGTATGTGAACAACGCTAGTCACAGTTGAAAAAGTGCTGTGAGAATTCAGGATAGCTATTGTCTGAGATGTCCTTGGTCTAGATCCGCCCACATTGTGAAGACACTTTTATTACGACAAAACTGGTTGCATAACACTTCCCCAGCAGTTCTTCTACCTGTTTCATATCTCCAGTTAAAGAAGCAGCATTTACAATTTTGAATGGATGAAAAACTAAACTTCATGGAGATGGTAATTATGTCAAGGCTTGAAGAGTGCAGTTGTTGGAAATGTTGTTTGGTCAAAAGCTGCAGAAGTGTATTTCTCTAATTATGCACTAAATATAATACTTTTGACCGAATCTATCTTTGAGAACATAGTATTTTTAGGAAAGGGCACAGGTAATACAAGTAATGTAACCTCAATTATATGTTATCAAAAAAAAAAAAGTTAATAGTTTGGTTTTCTATTAGCAGTAGATGTTTTAATTTCACTTTTTGAGGGTTTTATCACTGCCAATAAAGGTTTTTGAAAAAATTTAATATATTATATATTAATATATATATTAAACATATTAATATTAAATATGATTTAAAAAAAATAAAAAAAAAGTCTGCCAACTGCAACTTTAACTTCAAAATAAATAAATAAACTACAAATTCTGACATTTAAAACAGTTTCTGAAAAGTTTAAAACAATTTCTGAAAAAAAAAAATTAATTTCTGTGAAAGATTGCTCACTCCACTTTTAAATCTTACCTCAAAAAGAGTAGTCTCTAGCTAAGTCAATGGTTAAGCGAAACTATTCCATGCAATATAATTTAAAATAATTCAACATAATCTGAAAATATGAAAAGACAAAATGAAACTCTTACCTGGGAGCAGTCGTCAGGTGTGCAGAGAGAGATATAGGTGGCAACCTCCAACTTCTTCATGTTCACTTCTTAAAAGCTGTCACAAGAGAAGGGGAAAAGTACTAGCCCCTCCTTCAAGAGAAAAAAAAAAATAGAATGACATGCAATGACATGATGCCACATGAACTACACAAGTGTTGCATGTATGTCCACATCAGAAAGTGGAAATTTTTCAACTCTCTGGTGCTTTTACTCAATGAATAACGCTCTGTTGTAATCTATGAAACACCTGAGAGTATTGCCCCACTTAAACGTCAGCTCCAATTATACAAAATATGCTTTAAACTGTTAGGATTTCTTTTAAGGCGCAATTGTTACATCTTTAAGAAATTCAAGTGCACCTCAGGCCTGAGTTTTACCGTGGGACTGGGTTTGACAAACACAGCTCCCGTCAGCTTTATGTTTCCTGACACTTTCACAGCAATGGCGCTTTCCCTTTATGTGCTTTTATTGTATTCCTGCTGCCGGAGGAACACTTTGAGAGGTCCCCCGGTGAGATTATATGTGTATGGCTGTTCCTTACTGTGCTCCAGCTCAGGGCTGGGATAAAGTCGTGACGATTTCGCTGTGAAATGTACATACTGTTATCCGTCTCTGTCTACTTCATTTAGCTGACATGTTCGTATTGTGAGGACAGGTAAAGGCTTGTTATTATCTCACTGTCAGATGAGGTAACTAGAGACAAGATACAGATGTTGGAATGAGGCCAAATAACACTGCAAACTACACCTTTAAAAATGTACAAGAAATACACTGAGGTACCACTCCCACAAAATATTTCCAGACTGTTCTCTGGTGTGCTGTAATTACTCCATCATTAATAGGTTACAGTGCATATATAAAATGAAAAATTGTATTCAAAGGTGAAACTAATTTTCACATTGGATTTCTGACCTACAAATAGGAACAATATTCATTTTTAAAGGTCCTATTATTATGCTGTTTCAGAGATAAACAAAAAATGAGTTAAGATCTATGCATAGGCACTTTAAAACATGCATTTCAAATATGTATTTTTAAAGGTACATTCAAAACAGTCATATTAATAACAAGCATAGACACTTTATAATAAGTATAATAGATTCATAACTGTAACTATATGATATGCACAGTCTAGTGCACTGTAGAATTGTACTTTTGTGCTAAATCCTGCGTATTTTTGACAATTTGCATTGTACGTTCATCAATATGCAATGTCCCGATCAAATAAATGATCATTAATCAATCAATCAATCAATCAATCGAAAGTCAGTGACATGTAAGTTACTATAAAAACCAAACCACCTTCTTAAACTAAACTCAAGCCATTGGATCATGAGTTGCTAATTTGTATTTTGTCTTTAAGCCTGGTTCTGCGGCTGCCATTATTGTTTATTATGGATATATTCATTTGACTAAACAACAATGAGGTAATAAGAAGATGAGAGAAAGTTCAAATTATGTGATATTTGGACTCTAGTGATTTGTGACCTCACTAAATCTTAGAATTTGGGAATTACATTTGGACAAAGATATTCTTCCAGGCTTAGCTCTTTGGGATTTTGTAATAATAATAATAATAATAATAATAATAATAATATGGATTTACTTTTAATACTTTTTACAAATACTTTTTAAAAATATGGTTTATAAAGTGATCAGCAGCATGAACAAAGCAGCAAAATTAAAATCAGAGAGGCAGACAGATGGGCGTAGAGGTGATCACATGAAAAATGTAAAACTTTAAATAAAGAGATAAATAATTCAAAGTCTATAAAAGTGAGTTTTAAGACGTGATTTAAAAGAAGATCCTGTTTCTGCCGTATCTCCTCGATCTTTTATACAAGCAAAAACATACTTTTCACAATTAGAGCCATAATGTTGTGTAGGAACTTTCCACCGTTTCCTAGCTTTATCTATTTTGAGGCATCACACCAATGCATTAGCCAGTGTTTTCTGACTCATTTCAAAGAAAAGACGATGTGTAATGACGGGGCTTGTCAGAACATGGTGTTATAGCATTGCCACACCTGACAGAACTGAGGCACATGTGTGGAAATAACCTGTTCCTGCCATGTGCTAATAAAGCAAACGCAGAAAGGCGGTGAAAATGGTTTGTGTTCACCTGAATGGATCATCTTGATGTCATTACCGGAGACTTGTTGAAAGTTTTCTTTGACCTAAAGCAGAAGTGCAGTTGTCAACCTGTTGTCCCCGTAGTGCACTAAATATAAGAGGCTTCGGGAAAAGAAAAAGGAAAAAAAAAAAAGGCAGACGGCTGAGGGTAGTGATAGGACAAGCAAAACAAATACATCAGTCCTGCTGTCTCCTTGGCAGGTCTGTTATGAATAATTTATCCGGCATGACGGATGTTTTGGATGTGCGCTCGGCTCCGTTCACAGCCGAGGTTTGGGAGATGATGCAGAAGTTGCTGAAGGTCAATGGTGCATCCAGAGTGATGATCAGAAGTTTGAACTGAGATGTTTAGGTCACGTTACTGAATGTTGACGGAAACCATCGAACTTAACAGTTTTGAGGTTGTGTCTGTGTTAAAACTTTTCATGGTAAAACCAAAATCATTTGAACTTGCCGAGTCTTATTGTGTGGCCGGACAAAAACGATTTATACTTTTACATTTTGAAGATTGGTTGTCTTCTGATTGGGTTTGCCATCACAATTATGCTGTATGCACAATGAGTAACATATTTGACTTTTTTGGAAATTAAACATGAACAATAATTCAGAAACTTAAGTTGATATCTTCTGACAAATGTGTAATCAACATAGACAGAGAAAAATGGTTTACTACTTATTTAAGTTGTTTTCATTAGGATAGTATTAAATTTGTCACCTTTGACCTGGACACTGCTGGAGGAGAAGCACATTCATACGACCACACACAGAAATAAGCACTGTTGAAGGGGAAGTGTGTACATGTAAACACACAATCCTACTTGAAAACATTGGATATTTATGAACTAAACTGATTTTGTTTCTAAACTTAGAACAAGAACTCTTCATCTGAAAGACGAATGGTGGAAAAAAGTTTTTGAATACCCTTAAAATTTGACACAATCTCAAATATTATCATGAAATATTTGTGTTTCAAAAGGTGTGGCTGCATTAGACAGACACAAACAAATACAAATTATATATTTTTTGTTTATTGTTTACAAGAAAAACTAACAAAACTAAATTCTTTTCAGTTTCAATATGTCAGTTCTCAACATTGTCTGTATCAAAGTCAACAAATAATAGAGAATGTGCTTCAAAACTGAACAAAAAAAAGCACTTGAAGACCTAAGAGTGATTCTTAATGCAATATTTCACAAATGCACGGGGTGTCTGAAATTTTTTTTTACCACCAATGTGTTATCAATAATTTCCTCAATAATCCTCATACTCAGTCCTTTCAGAGCTAGTTTAGGTATTCACAGGAAGGAAGTCATGTGTAGAAATGAAGTCTGCAATATCACCAAGTCTGTGTTAAACCTGAAATTGTGTCTGGTGTGTATCAATAAAGGCTAATTGTTAACCACATATGGTAAAAGTAAAAAAAAACATCATACAACATGGGTCTCAGTCATGTTATTATTCCTAATATTTCCTTTTATTTTTTTGTTCTCTTTTATAACATTTTCGACGCAGCTGTACTGTAGACTGGAACATAAAGCATATTATGATGTTGATTCGGAATCCTATTTTTAATGCTCTGTCCACTACTATAATTTTGTTTCCAAGGGAAGGCGCTTTATAGCCCTCGGATATGCCACATAAAACCCTGCATTGTGAATCTGCAATAAAACAATAGCTGCCTCTTCCTTTCTAACCGTTAGCATCCAGGTTACTCTGCAAAGGACGTAGAAACATAACAAAAGGACAGTTAAAAATGTAAAAGGAACATTAAAAAAAACTAAAAGCTGCATTGACACGTGACTATTCTGCACATTTAGCAGTGGGAAGGCTTCAAAAATCATTCCCAATGCGAGTGATTAGACCGCAGACTCACACAGATCGTTGATTCCTGCGACAAAGGATGAACACGTATGACCGCGCTTTGCAAGTGTTTTATAGGGCATTTCAGTCATCTGCAAATATAAACAGAGTCGAAAAAAAAGCAGAGACAACAGTCCACGGAGAGTGATTTCATAGAGCACAGGAGCCCAGGGGCCAAAACGGTGCACTGCGTTTTCTTGTGAGGCTCCAGCTCCGACTCAAAGGCCAGAGGAAATGCAGCGGACAATTTTAACACGCTTTTATCTGGCCACTAAATCACAACAGTAACAGTCGGGAGGTTTTTATGGAGTGTCACAGGCCTGTTTTCTGTTTATTTGGTTTCTCATTTTAGGGCGAAAAGATGTTTTTTTTTTGTTTTTTTTTTACTTTATTGGCGTAATAACAAGAGAACATAGTTTATCATGGTTCTAGGTCAGAGATAATAGACGTGGATGATACAAGCTGATGTGGGGATGTCATTGAGGAGCTGAAAAAGCAGTGTCGGAGCGAATTTAGCATGAAAAATTCAGGTTTGAGGGGAAAGAAAGTACGGCTGACGACGCACTACTTTGTTCATTTGAGGTTTGAATAATGTTTGGAATGCCGAGTCACATTTTATTAGCCGTCTTAAATCATTCCTCTCGTCTTTCCTGTTTTTATTTTCTGAGTTTGTTCTTTAATGGATGTCTTCCGTGCGAAAGTACAGACCGCATGCGGAGTCGTGTCGACGTGTTCGAGTGCAGCTTCGGCGTTGACAATTCTGCGGGGTGATATAAAGAAGATGGTCATTAGTAAGAGATAGTTTTCCAGCTTTTTATTTTGTGTCTTAGGTACATCTTCAGAAAAAAGCACTGAACAATAATAATAATAATAATAAACACTATATAATATAATAATTTAAACGCAACATACATTTGATTTCAGTGCAGTTTAAAAGAGGTAAATATACAGTATATACTTCTAAATACTTCTAAATACGGTGGCCCTAAGGAAAAGTGTACAAGTACAAGCTTAAAAAAATGTAAATAAAAATATGACAAATTACAATGTACAATGAATAAACAGCAAAACCATACCAAAAATTTTAATGCAAAAAATAAATATGAATATGGATGGTGTCAGACTTCATTTTGGCTTTTTGGCTTTGTCTTTTGGCAATTTTGTTATTTGCTGTCACTTGTCTTACAGGGCCACCGTCCTCACAAATAAATGTCTCACAAAGTTTATTTACCTCTAAACACATAGACACTCACCTTCTTTACATTTTCCTTTTTGCAACAATTTCAAATTTCACTCTGAAACTGCTTTATATTATATAAATTATGGAAAGATGACCAAATACTAGCTTAGGCATTCTACAATACATTGTGATTAAATCCACAAAATTAAGACTAAATGTAAAAATGTCTTAAATTTTCTACTCAAAAGATGTCAATGATTTGTATCACAGAAGTAAACAGATAATTAGGGCATTCATACTTTCCCTGCTGCTAATTTCTGTTTGTTTTCAGCATCAGAGTGATATAATTGTCATATTTAAGGCAGAGTCCTGACCTGTGCAAAGTAAAACTGAGGGTAGGGGTGTGTTTAAATACAGTACACTGATTAATAGGCCATAGAGGTTTACTGGGCGCCCGTGTCATCCCTTCCAACAGGAAACTCTTTTATCTCCTTCACGAGACGTTCGGCGATGGCTCTGCTGCTGGCTACAATCAGCCTCCGTGACATCAGGTCGAACGGTCCACCTGGAAGAAAACAGAAAAAGACAAGTTGGTGAGAAAATTAAGTCTAGAATCAGACTAAAGGGAAAAAAAGGTTACTTCTCAAGGTCAAGTAGTCATAGCTGTGTTAGCTTTAAAAGTGACAGCACCGCCAAAATTTTAAACTAAAGCAAAGTAAATTTTTTTAGGTTCATTGGCATTGTCAAAATTAAATGAAATGTGTCATTTGGTTATTCTGGTTACTATAAAGAGGAATTAGACCCGAGCTATGCATGTCCTGCCCACTAATAAAACGCATGCATAGTCTCATTCCTTTTTACTGTCTTGCTCCTGGTATTTCTAGAAGCTGCTTTTTCTCTTCTTTTTTTTTTTTTTTGGTACAGTGGTGAGCACCCTGTCCAGCCACAAGAGGTCAGAAGTCAGTTTACCTTTGTGCCTGTCCCAAGCCCAGATAAATGAAGAATGTTGCATCAAGAAGGACATTTGGCATAAAACCTATGCCAGACTAAATATGCCAACCACTAGTCAAAAGGAATTGTTTGTTTGGGTGACCTAAACTAAATCTTTAGTGACCCACTCTTGGGTTTGATGTATTATATTTAATAAAGGCAGATGTGGTGTACTTCTAAACAGACAATTTAAAATGTGCTATTTCCATGACACCAATGAGCACTTGTACACAGCTATACACTGCCTCTTTGAACCTTGTCTGTTATTTAAACTGTACCACGCACACACCATACTACAAATCTATTAAAGGTAATGTACTTGTCAGGGACCAAGCAGTGAGGCAACTGAACAAAGGACATAAATCATGAAAAAATAGGCTTTATTTGTCTTTTTGAACAAAAAAGGTAACTCAACCATAGCCCTATAAAACAGGTCAACATAATATAACAGTAGGGACAAATCTATACTAACACAACAAACAGACGTACCCTAATGGCACATGAGGGCAACTTAAATACTGATTGGGGCATTGCAATAAACCTAAAGACAAACAAAGGGGGAAAACCAAAGTAAGTGAACAAACAAACAAAAGGTCTAAACCTAAAGTCCCTCCTTTAAGTGGTCTGCTCCCCATTCAGGCCATCCTTCTTTTTCCAGGCCCGCCCTCTGCCACACCTTCCACTTCTCATCAAACTTTGTGTGGCGAATCCATCACAGTACTAACGATACACACATAGCATATACAAGCCAACCTAAAAACCCTTGGATATTGCTTCAATGTAACCCACACAGCAAATGCACTTTCTTGTTCCATTTTTGCCAGAGAAACAATGATGTGGTACGTGCAGCCTCATGTCTGGCAAAGTTAGACCTCTACAGTAAACTTATTTATCCACCGCTAAAAACAAAAAAAAAACAAAAATGCAATTTATACTGAAATAAACTGTATCTTATTACTTGACCATAATGAGGACATGGTTTCTGAAGAGCCACTACAAAACACATGAAAACAAAGCAATTTTCCTACAGTTCCTTGTCCTATTTACAACCACCCTCTAAAAGGTCTTTACAATAACTGACTAAACCAAGCAACAATTATACAATTATGCATATGTCTTTTAAGGGCCAATGTAGCCAATTTGTTGTTTTTTATATACTTTTGACTATTTTTATAATGCTTCTGATGTAATTCAACTGTTCCCATAGAAGCATGTTACAGCTGATAAAAAGAAAAGTATAAATATGCACTGTTATGTTTAAATGGCACGCACTTTACTGTTGACAGATTGTCTATGCTCAGGTTTAACTATGCAGATTTGTACTATCCCGAAAACATGAGACTAGCGGTATTTCACAAAAGCGTTGCCTTCATTTTAGATCCTGTTTCCTAAGCCCTGCTGCTTCCTGTTTCAAGTACAAAGCCGCCAGCTGCCGGCGTCTCATCCCTCACTGTGCTACACATGCAGCTGCGCAGAGGCAGGAGGGAAAAAATCCAATAACAACAAGAATTAGCGAGGATAAATAATTCATAAACATTAATAATGTGTTTGCGGTGAAGGAATGGCGGTCTCTTTTCCCTGTTTTGTTAGCTAAATAATCTCCTACCGCAGTGACATCGCTTTTTCAGTCCATGCAGTGACTCATACTTTGGTGAAAGTTTTTCGTTCTCTGACTTACCTGAAATGTCCATAATAACTCCCCCAGCCTCAGTGACCACCGGCGCCCCTCCAGCCATGTCCCAGCAGTGGATGCCCATGTGGTAGTATGCGTCCGCAGCACCACACGCCACAAGACACATGTTGATAGCTGCACTGCCCGGAGAGCGGATGCTATAGAGAAAACAACAACAACAACAATCAATATTTAACAGGTTTAGACACAAGTACTCAGGAGTATTTCGTTACCCGTGGACGGGGATAGTGAGGACGGTCCTGATGTTGGCCAGCATCGTGTCAAACTGCTCTGCATCCTTTTTAAAGCCCATTTCTGTCAGCACCAGGGATTGTGTGATATCTGATGAGAGAAAAATGACATTAAAATAAAGTTGCTAATGTTTATGAATGTCTTTTTCAATAAGTCTTGGTCACACTATGTAAAACATTCATTCATCTTCTACCGCTTATCCCACTTGTGGGGTCGCGGGTGGCTGGAGCCTATCCCAGCTGCTTTGGGCCTTAGGCGGGGTACATCTAAGGGCTGACACTTAGATGTACATTGACAGACAACCATTCACTCTTACATTCATCCACTAGGGGCACTTTAGAGTCACCAATTCACCTATACATGCATGTCTTTGGATGGTGGGAGGAAGCTGGAGATCCCGGAGAGAACCCACGGTGACACAGGGAGGACATGCAGACTCCTCACAGAAAGACCAGAGTTAGCCAATGATGTTTGAGTTGGCTACAATCAGCCAACGATGTTTTGGGTCGGCCGGGATTCGAACTCGCGACCTTCTTGCTGTGAAGCAGGAGCGCTAACCACTCTGCTACCGTGCACCCCTATGTAAAACAACTAATGCTGATCTGAAAATATATCAAAATAGTATTTGATCTTGATGATTATGCCAAAAGAATGGGTGTCCAGAAACCAGTACTTGTTACTCGCTATTATTGAGAATTCTTAGAATACTTTACTCACTACACTGTTAGATTTTGTTCCCTTTTTTGTTATATAGCACAATATGACAAGAGCAAACTGCAAATAATTCTCAGTTAAAGCCAAGACGAAAACTCCTGCAAAACAAGTCACTGAGCAACATCAGAAAAAAATCGATAAATATTAAATAAAATAAAATCTGCATGTGTGATATTCAGTATCTGCACTTGGAATCATCAAGTACTTAGAAAATCTTCAGGAAAACAATGTTATCTGGACATGACTGACAAATAACAGTTTATGATGTCAAATCAGAAAGTTTCTGAATCTCAACTTTTCTGGCATTCCCATCAGATTTGTCAATGCAATGTTTGTAAAAAAAAGACTTGGTTCTGGTGTCCTTTTAATGGAAATGCTGTTGTTAAATGGCCTTGGAGAAAATCATCATGTGCTCTTGTCACCATCTGCTGGATTTCTTAGAGAACTGCAACTATTATTTTGTGCATGTTTACCTTCTTGTCCGGACACTTTAATAGAAACCCCATTGCAAAAGGCTCCTTTCCCTTTCCTGGCGGTGTACATTTTGTCTTCGACGCAGCTGTAGACGATCCCAAACTCTATCTGAAACAGAGATACAACGCATGAGCATTGTGTGGAGGAGGAGAGCTAAGAATAGAACAGCTCTAAACGAGAAGAAAGAGGGTTTAACAGGGAACTCGTCAGCTGTTCACTGATTAACAATTAAGACGTGAACGCGAGCCATAATTACGGAGATACAGTGTCATTTACTTCTGCAAGAAAAATACAATAAGACCTACCACTTTGTTCACAGTGAAGCCGATGGATACAGCTACAAACGGAAACCTGCACAAAAGCAATGTAAAAACGCTCCATTAATGAAAACCCTTTAGATTAAAACACAGGAGAATCGATTCCTTATTATGGGTTCAGTTTCATCAAGCAACTGGAGTGAACCTAATTAAAAGATAAAAATAGTTAAAGAGGAGCGCAGATAACAGCAAGTCAGTGTGTTATCAGGTTTCTTAATGGTTCTTACAGTCTGAGCAGCTGTTACCTGTGCACAAAGTTGGTGGTGCCGTCGACGGGGTCAATGATCCAAGTGGGGTTGTCGGTGAGGACGCTAGGGGCCCCCGCTGCTACCGACTCCTCACCTATGAAGCTTTTGGACAGGAAAAATCAAGTGTTCATTTGAAGCACATACGGGTCGGGTCAATTTGTATGTGAGAAGTAAGGGAGAGGGCTTGCATTGTATGTGAGTATCTTAAGTCAAACTCAGTCTACTGTCATTCTGCGTATTAAAGTTTACTTCTTATTTGATATATTAGGTACAGAAATAAACCCTAGTAAAACTCGTTGACAATAATCTCACATCAGCTGACTCTAACACTATTAAAAAGTCTATCGGAACATTCTACCAGAGCATGTAATATGTGAGTTATATACTTTAACTGTTTTCCCTGCTTCGATGATAGCTGCGTATTCTATTCCACAATGTCTGAGGAAACACACTGATAGCCCAGTGATAACAGACTTTTTTTCCATGAAATGTCTAAAGATATGAAGTGCTGAATTCTTTGCCCATATTTGCAGAGGAAAAGCACCTGTGAGTGGGGTACTTTTCTCGGATGGATGATATAATGAGCTGTTCCACTTTCTGGTCCGTCTCGGTCACCAGGTCGACCGGTGAGCTCTTCTCCATGACGGTTATGTCTTTCTTCAGGGCCTCACGGATCATCTGGCAGAAACACACACAGCACAGGGATTAAGCAAGGACTGGATACTGTAAAAAAATAGACTTATTGGGAGTTGGAATTTGCACATAATCAAAATTCAAGACTAAAAATAATGGTAGGCACAAATCTGAGGTCTGCTACACAGCCAAAGTGAATTTTCTGTTTGTTTGACCATCTTTAATTTCCAAAGAGCACAGCCAATAATAACCCTTTCGCTTTGTTTTGTGCAATTATAGCATTTAATTTTTTTATTTTTTTTTTGGCTATTTAAAGTTGTTTTGTTATTGACCCTTTTCTACAGCAGCCATTTTTATTATGCTTCTAAACTTTTGTGGCAATGCACCTAAAATCTACACCAACCAAACTTTTGGGTCCTGGCTTACTGTTTTTGATACACTACTATAAGCCTACAATGAGCCTGTATTTTACCATTTATCTTCGTAAACACGGTTTGAATGTGTAGCTTTGAGCTGACAACAATATAAAGAAAGGAAAACACAGCAAATCTGCTATATATGACAGACATATAACTAATTGTATTTAGTAGAGAGCCTGCTATAGAAATATAGTGTTTGCTTACCTGTCCGGCCCGTTTGGTCACTTCCACACAGAAGTCCATACACTCTTGCCAGGGGTCACTCATCTTCAAATGGTCAGTAAAATTACTTTAAGTACTGACTAATAACAACTACTGGAAATAATCCCAAAAATCCTTAAGATTTTTAAAAAACGAAACACTACACAGGCAGCTCTTATATTAGCTTGCATCAACTGAGTGGAACAAGGTTTAGCTTTAACGCTTTAGCTAACTCTAATAAACCGCTAAATGAGTATCGTTTGAATGAGTATTTTACTTAAGAGCTAAGCTAGCTCAAATAGCTTCCAGGATTTTCGTAAAAAAATAACTCAAATATAAGTCTAAATTGGCGGTAAAGTAATTGGCAATTTAGGCTACAACAAAAAATAACTCGTAACGTTTTACTAAAAAACAAACGGTATTTAGTAGCCTACTTATTTGCTCCTGAAGCCTGGCAGCAACAGCTAAAGACTACAAGGAGCACTGGGATAGGACGTGTACTCTGATTGGCCAAACTACGTCACGGGGTGATAAAACAAGCTGTCTTATTGGCTGACAAACAGAGAAACAGGCTATGAACTTTAAACCAATTGCAAGATGAATACTGATATATACTATATACAGTTTTTGGTTTTCATTTTTATTATTTGATTTTTTTTGGTTGTTTTAAATTGTTATCTTTTTTTTTTTAATTACACATAAGGAATGTTTCACGCGGAGCATGTAATTCCAAGTCTGCCCAGAAGATGGTAGCATTGTGCTGTTTGCTTTGGACATGAATCATGAGTACTGCCTAGTTATGTATGGTGTACAGAAATATATTGGCTGTCTCTCTCTGTATTATCAGTAACTATCATGTCAAATCAGAGGAAGTTAGGCTATTACATAAAAGCGTGGCTTCCATGTGAGATCTGAACTTATCATAAGATATCTATCGATGTGAAAATTTAGTTTCCTCGTGGAGTAACATAAATGGTCAAAACAAAATTTATGCCAGTGTGTTTTTTATAAATATTCCCCCGGTGCAAGCTGTTTTATTAGGTAGGAATTAACAAAACAGTTGATTTTTTTTTATTTTTTTATAAGAACTGAAAGAAGTAAAATTGTTTAAACAAGGAAGTGATTATTAAGGAAGGGAGTTATTTTTAAAAGCCCACTGTGATGACATATTGGTTCCACTTTACAATATTTACTGTAAAAAAAAAAGAGATATGTATGTAAGCATGATTAACACACTGCTGAGAAAGTGTGGTGTCAGTGCCACAGGAGAGAACATCAGAGACTGCCTCCCTATTTAGCTGGGTTTTTTTTGTTTTTTGTTTTTTTGCTGGACAAGTACAGGAACATGGCATATCCTACCACAACATTTGTCAATGTATAAATCCTACTTTAATAAGTTTATCAGATCCATGTGCTGTTAGTCATGGGCCTACTTTATTTGGGAAGAACATAAAAATCGAAAGGCTTAAAAGCTAATTGTACCGGTACGGTGTGGTAACTAATTAGGTAATTAGCTTGGGTTATAGCTATCATATATACATACATTACATACCCTAGAGGACACTAGACTTTCCCACATATACCACTGGGCATTTTTGTTTTCAATCAATAGATGGCCATGTGTTTTATCTCTCAAAAGAAGCTTAGTTAATCAGATTATTGTGAATGCATTAATTTAAGTCATTAAAATCATGTGGGTTGAGGATTTCCAACACTGTATACTGTCTAAAAAAACCAAAGTGTGAATCATAAACCACAAACTCATGATGCTTTCAGATAGTAGCTAGAAGTTAGTACCGTCTCCAGCACTTGAATCAATGTGAAGTGTTGTAGTGGTCTTTTATAGAGGTCACATCAAAATTCAGTGTGAAAAATAGCACCAATCAAAATGCATTTCTTGCCACTAGGCCGATGGCAGAGAACAGCGCCCGCTCTGTCTGGGGGAAATAGTTTATTGGAATCATAATGGGAGTCATGTGGATCGACTCTTTGCTAACAGGAGTCTGGAAGATAACATCCTGAAAGAACATGACCGCGAAACGAAAGGGGCAGTTTGCGTAGACCTATGAAAATCACAGCCTCCTTCAGATGTCCACCACAAGCCTAGCGACACGGCAACTTGTCACATCACACCACAACAGCACCCGGGCTTCAAAACCGACTGTGCACACTTACAATCACAAAAATTGCTCCAGGAAAATGGTAAGCATGTTGTTTAAGGTGTCTTTTTAGGAATGCATGCACTGTTTATTTTAATCTGCATCTTTAACGTATTACTGAGCAAAGGTCATCCATAATCAACAGTTATTCAAATCTGCCAGAGGCAAACTCTTTGTTGTGGGATGACATCTTGACATTTGAAAATCATTTGTCTGTGTGTATGATTTATATTTAACAAACATGCTTTTCTTCTTGATCTAGGCAAAGTGAAATCTGGCATGCCCCAACCTGTACCATTTCTAAATGCCACGCAAGGGTCTCACGCTTTTGACTCCAAATAAAACTCCCCTCATGTTCCGTGTCATGACAAGTAAGTATCAGCCAGGCATCTTTTATCTCTTTCCTTTAATAACGTGTCTTTTCTGTGTTTTTCTAAGGGTTTTTAATGCTCCAGCTCTGCATTTGTCAGTTGAGAGCGCACCTCGGGACAACCCCCAACATAAAACAGATTGTGGTCGGACGCTGTTACAGTTACATGACACTGGTTAACCCTGGCATAAGGTAAAGTCACGCGATGCACTAAATAGCCTTGTTTTTAACTGGAGTGGTATGGGTTGGCTCAGTTTGGCAATATCTTAGAATTTAGGAACTTGCTTTTAATGCAAACTTCTGCTTGTAATGTAATTTAGACAATAAATTGAATGTGTAACGTCACAACATGATAGCCGAAGCTGTAGCTAATAAATGCTACTTTTGTTTTGGGGAAAATTAAGTTTAGCATTAAGTTGTTTTCTCCAGGAATATGACTGATTATTATGCTTTGCTTTGGCTTGAATGAAGATTATCTATTGTCCAATCAGCACACTTCGGTTTTTAGCTCTGCCTTTTTGAATGCAGACCACACACTTGGGAACATGGGTTTCCCCAAAATAGTACAATATGGTGCTCTTTTTAGGGACGCTTTGGACGCCTTTTTGTTAATAGAAACCCACCTGTAATGACCCAACCTTTACAGTTCTGCTCTAGTGGCAAGACGGCTTACGCACGATAGTAAACAATTGCACGTGAAATTTTTGATGGCTAACTTTCAGTTGTGTATCAATCAGCGGAGACAAGTAGTCGTAGGATTAAAATTGTCTGAGAGAATCAGAGTAGAAGCAGAGTGGCATTAATGAGAAAGGGGAGTCTTCCTGTTTTTATCTACGTTTCATTAATTGTGAGAGTATATAAAAAAGGATCTGATTTCTTACAAAAAAAAAAAAAGTTGCATTTCTCCATTATTATTATGTGCAATTTATGACAAATGTGACTATCAATCACCAAAAACATCAAAAAGTAATTACTAGTTATCTTTCATTTAGAGACACTGAAAAATTACAAACCCTATCTTAGCATACACTCTGTCAACACATAAACAGATAACATACTTAACAGAAGGGATGTTCCAATATTTTTGGCCTCTTGATCTTCTTGACCAAAGAATTTTTTACAGTTTGGTTGACTTTTATTAGCTTGCTGCAAAATATGTTCAAACACTATGGACAATAGAGAATGGAGGGGAATAAAAACTACAATGAGTAACATACTTCTATGGGAGTATCAGAAGAGGTCAACGAGTAAGCTACTGTGGTACTACTAAGTACTAATGTTGATAACTGCACAACCCTACTAAACATGTTTTGGAAGGTGTAATTTCCCAGCATTTTGGGCATGTGATTTCAGTGGAATAAAATACATGGCTTGATTTTCATAGTCTGCCAACTCTTTCCTAAAGGCAGCAGCCTCATTAGATAAGAAGAAGAAATTTTCTCTGCCTCACCATCCTTTAATTGTTAGGATCAGTTTCTTGTCAGACTGCAGTATCTAAGAGGAGAATATCTTTATATATAATTGTGTTACATTTACTTTTCCTATGAAAAGACTGCATACATCGATGTTTATGCTCTGAATGGTGGACTTGTGCAGATATGACTGTGAGGACATCTGGAGACATTTCGAAGCTGCCGTTTTCCATCAACCATCTTGTAACGTGACCGTGAAGGATTACCATGAAATGTTCAGTGCAATGACACATAAGTGGCCTTGTGATAGGGTGAGATTATGACCACACGTTAACACTCATATACAATCTGCTGCAGAGTTGTGGCTGTAACTTGCTCCTGTTTTCCTCAGTCTCTGTTCTGGAGTAAAACCAGAACACTGATGCACAGCTACGCCGCGGTGAAGCGTCACTTCTGGACTCTCGAGGACACACTTGTGGGATACATGTTCAATGACCTCATCTGGTGCAGGCAAGAGGAAGACTCTGGTAAATCACTGTTACTTTAAAGTCCAACTTTTGTGGCGTTAAACAAGACAACGTCGGAACAGAGACAGAAACAGGAACAAACATTGACAGACAGGCAGTTTTTTTATTCATCTGTGCATCTAACATTAGAAAGTGAACATTGCATATAAACCTTACTTTCCATTGTAACTCACAGTTGTGTGTTTGGCCCAGGTTTTGACTTTAGAGTGTGTCCGGAATGGTCAGCCTGCAGAAATCATCCGGTGTATTCCCTCTGGAAACAGGCTTCGCAGAACGTAAGACACAGCTCTATTCCACACACAGCTGTTACTTAACTTCAACAACAACAAAAAAACGCAGACTTCCTGTGAATCTGCCTTGTCAGACGTAACCCATTTTGTAGTTCGCAGAAATGGCTTGCGGCAATATCACTGTACTACTGAATGGCTCTATTAATAATGCCTTCAACAGAAAAAGGTACAAATAAACCAAAAATGTGATTATGTAAATATTATCTAAGGCTGGGCATGTGTTTAAATTACTTTTTTGGAATTTCACAGCATGTTTGGGAGTGTTGAACTGGACAGTCTCAACCCGCAAAGAGTACATTACGTAAATATCCATGTGGTGGCCAATCTCAAAGGACCCCAGATGTGAGCTGAAATCACTGAGACACTTTATACACTTTGACCAACGCTAAAACCAACATTTTTCTTTTTTTTTTTTTGTGCAGAGAATCGTGCAGTCGAGGTTCTGTTGTAGAACTTATCCGCATTCTCCAGACCAGAGGCTTCTGCTGGACATGCACAGACAATGACCGGTACTGGCATTTATATTAACAACTGTTGCATAAAATCTCCCAGTCTCACAGACTTTTCTTTCCACAGGTCATTAATGCTGCTGCAGTGCATCCAGACTCCTACGCAGTCCACCTGTCCGACCTGATTAACCTGTTACAGACTGTCCCGTAAACACAACAAAATTAAACGCGTTAAATGTGTGTTGTATTGCTTTTATACCTTTTAATCATTTATAATTAAGTGAATAAAAAATTACAACACAATAAAAAGCTTGCGTGCGCAGTACCTGCAGTAAAATACTTCATTTCATCCAACCCACTTCACATTAGAACTGGGTCATTTTTACTTTGTTTCGTCATTAAACAAAACAAAACCTTCGTATAAACTTCAAGATTTTATGAATTCTGAACACTGTGGAATAAAAAATGGAAACATTTTTAAAAAATCTAAAAGCTATCTAAAAACAGTGCTGCATAAAATCTGCCCCATTTTAATTAAACAGTTATGATTGGTCAGGTCAGATTTAGCTTGGTGGAGGTCAGGTCAATGGAAATGGTTAGTACTTAGTAAATGGGTTTGGCTGGCCAGGCTAGAAAAAGCAGGTATTTTCAGCTAGTACATCATTAACTTACAACATACGATACAAATAAATGATATGTATATACTGTACTGTTTTAAAATGGTGAACTGACTCTGTGGTGTCAATTACAGTTGATAATTTGGCAGGGTGTGAAAATTACTTATGTGCCACATTGTGTAAAAGAAATTACAGAAGTGCTTACGCATGAAATAAAAACCAAATTGGCCATTATTGCTTAATAAAAAAAATTTGCAGAAGTTTATTGTTTCGATTAAAAGACCTTAACTGTCTGGGAAAATATAACCCAGCTTTGACCTGTCCTTTAAAGTGCATCTGTATTTATGAGCCAATCCAGCTTGCACTCTGGATATATGGTGGCTGTATGAACATCTACTCCAATTCACAGTTTGAATTGGGGATGTATAGCACCTAAAGTCAAAAACCATCTCTTTGTTTTTGGGAGTGTTTAGAATGAGTCAGTGTCTGCAAAATCTCCTGAGAATTTCTGAATGTAGCAGGAGTCAGAAAATCTGTATGAAGTCAGGAGGAATGGAGCAAGAACAGTACCTTGAGGAGCCTTTGTGCAACTGATGACAGTCTTTGATACACAGCTCCCCAGCCTAGCTTTTCACTCAGGATAGCTAGCGTTGAATGCACTTGAACAATCAAAGAGCATAAACCTAACATAACCACCTGGATTATCAAGGTAAGAGTGGACCGAGTGAAGCAGATAGACATCTACACCAATATGTAACTGAACAGGATCTACAGCATGTTTAACCTGTGATCTTAAAATTCTAATTTGCAGCTTTTCTAATGTTTTCTTAATATAAGAAGTGAGAGCTACTGGTTTATCGTTATTTGGTGGAAGTGGAGGCATTCATAGAGTTGGTAAGGAGACGAGATGATGAGGATGCTGTCGATGAGGAAGGAGTACTTAATAATACTTAAAATAAAAGGTTTCCGCTTACTCGAGCACTTGAACTATTCCGAAAATTGCATTAATTGCACCATTATTTTATTTAAGATTTGGGGTCCAACTGTTGCGGTGTGGCCCTTACTAACTGTGTTGTTTTAATGTCAAAGGGCACTTTTATGTTCAATAGCTTGCTTAACTTATAGTGTTACTCTCACAGAAAGAGAATGGGCTTAATTATGAAGATTTAGTTAATATTAGTTATGCTTGAGTAGCACTCCATGTACCTCATAACTCCATCTACTGGTACAAAGTGATATAATAACATTGGGTATATTACACAGGTATTCATAGATATAAGTTAAAGTAAAAATGGTGTGCTTCTTTAAGTCTGATTTTCAGAGTTGTGTTTTTGTCACAGATTTTGACTTTTACTGAGTGTCCAGAATGCTGCAGAAATCAACCGATGTATTCCCTTTGGAGTCAGGCTACGCAGAACGTAAGACACAGCTCCATTCGACACACAGCTGTTACTTAACTTCAACAAAAAACTGCAGACTAACAGTGAATCTGCCTTAACCCAGTTTTTAGTTCGCAGAAATGGCTTGTGGCAAAATCACTATCACTACTGAATGGCTCTACGAATGACGACGAAAAAAAAAGATGCAGTCATGTAAATTTGAAATCCAGCATGCTGTCTCATCCCACAGAGAGTGCAGAGGTCCCCAGATGTGAGCTAAAAACACAATTTATAGACTATTAGACCGATGCTTAAACTAACATTTTTTGTGTGTGTGCAGAGAACTGTGCAATGGAGGATCTCCGCCAAAAATGACCGCTGGGCAGTGCACGGAGGTGTGGGAATGTTGGTGCCTATGGTGTTAATATATGCAGGACATAGCACATTAGAAAGTAAATGGAAAGTGCTGCCCAAAATATTGGCATAGCTCAATTAAGGATGGTTTGATTTACTAGTGATGATCTAAATAGCTTCACATTACAGTGCGTAGTATGACAATACCATCAACATATCTATTGTACAAGAAAGTAGTAGATGGATATTATAACTTGCTATTTTAGCCAAATGGAGCAACAGAATTACTGGATCTGACAAAGGGATCATTGCATTTATTTTATTTTTTTTCAAACTTTACTGCTTTACATTTTTCAGATGCAGTCAGGTGTAGGCTACATCTTTTCAGTTTATCACATGTGACTGATATCCTGCCACAGATTTAAGATTCCGTTCTTGACACGCTCTTGCAAAGCCCTTTTCCAAAGCATTTCTTTGTCCAAGGAATAAAGTTTCATCAAGTGGTGGTATCAGTTTGTTTTGCTTTAATGATAGCGCAGCAAAAGTAGAACTTCCACCTGCAAATTATACTTACGTGTAACAGATATGATTTTATCTAGAAGCTAGTAGCCTGTCTATCCTGCTTCTGGCCCTGTTTCAAGAAACAGGTATAGTGCAAACAGTGTTAATTTAAACTCTGAGACATCTACTGTGGTAAAGCAGTCAAACACTACTGTGAATCTAACCAGGGTCCTGTACTACACAGCTAGTGGAACCTATCTTGTATAAGCTTAATGTTTAATTGTGCACTGTACTTTAAATAAAATCACAGTCTAGATCAGTGGTATCACGGAGCATTAACCCATACCCTGGGTTTCTGTGGGGAGCGTGGAGTGTGTTCATGTGAAACAGGCAGAATCAGCACAATTACAACCTTAATATAATGCTGATGATAAGACGATTTTGAGCACAATGCCATTCATGTGTTTAAACCTCTAAGTTACAATATGACATCACTTTACAGTGATAGTGTCTATCCCCTCCATCTTGACACCAGCAGCTTGTTTCTTGTTGCTGACTGTTCGTTAGCCACTCAGCCTAAGGCTCAATCTGAATAACTTAAATTGCTTAGAAAATTGCTTAAATCCTTGCCACTGACCTGAATGTATTTTATGGAAGAAAATGTCTAACTGAAGCTGATCTCCATGTGATGAGTTTGTCTGAGTGATGATGTCTAGTGTTGTACAGAGCTCTTTATTCAAAAATTAACTTGTGGAGCACTCAGATTATTTTAGTAAATTGTTCTGTTTTTGGACTTCAGTCAGTGCTCGTTGGATGATAAGTTACGCTTGTTGTAGTCTGTTTGGTTAGTGAAGTTAGATTGTAAAAACACCGCTGTTGCTCCTTTCCTTAATCAGTAAAGAACCTCCTAACTTGTTATTGTTGACCTCATGACGTTTCTCACAAAGATTAAAAAGCAGGAATTAGGAACAGGAAACAGGAGCCATCTTTTTTAACTATTTAGACAGAGTTTCCATTGAGATCTACCTTGTTTGAAAGTGAGTCGATGGCATCCACTTGAATACAAAGTAAATGAAAAGTTCTGACCAAAACATTTCTGGAGGACTGCTGCCTTAGCTAAAACTTGAAAAGAAAGAAAGAAATGTGATTCCTGTCTCAAATGAACTTCGTCTTTGTGTAGAGTGTGTTTACGTGTCAGGATCCAGTTTTTCCAGCACAGACAGCTGCATGCACTTTGAAATATGACTTTGTGTCTATGGGGTCAAAGGTGACTTTTCTTTTAAATGAACTCTCTGAAGACACACCCATGCACACATGTAACACAAGCAAGTGATTTTGATGCAAAATTTGTTACTGTTGCAATTCCAAGCATGTTTGGTGAGGCAGATATTTGACCTTTAAAAACATGGCCAAAGGAAGCCTTGACAGAAAGCAGAAATGAACAGCTTTATTTCTGGCATCCGTAATTCACTGATAGCATGCAATAAGCCTACTTTAAGTTTGATCTTGCATGCAGCCAACTACCCCGTTTAACAAAAATAGTAGATAAGTTCAGCAAACCTATATAATGTTAATCTGAAGTGGCATTTCAGAATTAAAACTCTGACTCATTATAATTATTCACCTTAAATGTAGGTGGCCATTATAAGCAAAAACTCCACAGTAGACTATCAATCTTATGTTGATGTGGCTCCGACCAACACCAGTGAGGTGACCATGTTCAGATTTACTTCTGTTGTCCTGGACACATCTATTGCACAGCCTGTCAGTCCTGGGAGTGGATCCCTCCTTCTGTGGTTCTCCCTGAGGTTTCTCTTTTTCACTTGACGGGTTTTTTTTTGTGTTTCCTCACCTTGGTGGAGGGTCTAAGAACATGATATTGTCTAGTTCGTCCTCTTTATTTTTGTTAAGCCCTTTGAGGCAATTGTTATACTGGGCTATGTAAATAAAACTGAATAAAAATTTGAATTGAATATTGGGAGCTCTTATTTTGAAATGCCACATCAGACTGATACTGTGTGAGTAACTTGAGGTGAGCTGCTATCAATATTATGCAATAGTTTTGTGTAAACTGATTTTTTTTTTTTTTAATGGCCATCAGAAATTAAACTTTAGTGTGTGGGATTTTGATTTTTTTGTAGTCAGACTGACTTGATACTGTGTGCGTTATAACTTGAGGTGCTTCACTACCACAGTAAAAACCTATTACGTGCAATAATTAAATAAAATAATTTGAATAGTCATTTTTACAGGAAAAGAAACGCGCCTTTATTTCTGGAAATTTGATGGCGTAAGTATGGAACTTTTTGCAAGCTTTTATTTTGAGTCCACGTGTGTTCTGAAGTCCGTGCTGGCTTGACTGCCGTCTACATTCCTCGTCCCTGATTGGCCCAGAGCTGTCGCACGCGCTCAGTCCGCTCGTGCTCTTGTAAATAAATGTCCAAGCGACATGAGCGACCCGCGTCCACTTTACGTTACGGGTCCTTCTTCACTTTTTTAAACTCACCGTGAATTTTCAATGGAGGAAGGAGACTATCGTTCAAAGTCAAAGAGAAGAAGATATAGGTGCTGTATTTTAAGTTTGGTCGCTGTCATAGTGGTGATAGTGGTCGTGGCTGTAGTGTTGGGACTGACCCTTCGGAAAAAGCCAGAGCAGGAGTTCAAGCACGTTTTTATAACAAGATGTGAGGCGTTCAAAGAGTAAGCACCTGTTTCCATGTTTAACGGTTTCATTCCGCAGCTGTCTATGTGCCTAAAGATAACCAGGCTATTTTTGCATTTGCTACTATTTTGTGTTTTTTTTTAGGTTGACTATTGCATTAGCATTTTCAGTTATGTGGGCTGAAGTAGAACAAAATATGTAGCAAGTACTAGTTTGAGTCCAAGGTTCATAAAGTAGCAAATAGCTTAGGTCATAAACAGTATGCCTTTTTTCACCCATCTCCAACAGTGTAATGTATTGTCTCTGAATTTAGTTAAATGTTAGTCCATAAATGTGTTATGATATGCTTTTGTCAAATGCTCAAGAGCTTTATGAAAATGGAGACCAACCACATTCTAGACACTTAAACCACCATTGACTTTTTCAGGTATGACTGCCAAAAGATATGGACAGCATTTGAACAAGCCTACGTGGGGAAGGATCCCTGTAATGTACCCCCAGAGGCTTACAACGCTCTTGTTGCAGCTGCGCCCATCAAAGCTGAGTGCAACAGAGTAAGCATCTGTTATCACTGGGCTTTGTGTAGACAGGCGCTATATTACAAGAAATCTAACATGTGTTTTCCTCATTTAGATGATGTTTTGGAGCAAAACCAAACAAGTTGTACATGATTTCACTGCGAAGAGAAACTGCCAAGTTACCTTAGAGGACACGCTTTTAGGATCTGTGATGGATGGGCTTACGTGGTGTGGGAAGGAGGGGAGCAATGGTAAGAAACTCCACTCACAATCATTGATTATATTGCAGCTCAATTGAAGATGGTTTGATTTACTTCTAAAACATATTTCAGAGCATATTATTTGATCTAAATAGGTTACACTTTCACAACTGTCAAAATATGTATTGTACCAGAAGGTAGTGGATGGTAGTTATGTTAAAATATTACCAAAGAGATCTGAAAACTTCTACTGCTTTACTTTTTACAGATGAAGTCAGTTATCTGCAATAATTACAGGTGTAAACCTAATAGGTGTAACCTAAATCCATTCATTTGATCACATGTGACTAATATTATGAGCAATGCCTAAAGTTATTCATCTCTATAGAAAACAAATGCTACCGTTTTTGGTACAAAAAACATTGCCACATATGAAAATGTCCCACCCTGCCGCAACATTTAAGATGCTTGCTGAGCACATTACTGAAGCTTTTCCTCTTCCAAGAAATTACGTTTCAAGTGGTTATCAGTTTGTTTTAGTTTAATATCTCAGCAAAACCTTGACCTGCAAATAACTCTAATGACTAACAGATATGATTTATCTAGAGGCCAGTATATATCTGGCTCCCTAATTCCTAAACACAAGGAGAGTCAACATACTGTTTCTGTTTGAAGAAGCAGCTTTAGTGCAAACTCAGAGTATGTTAACCCAGGAAAGAAACAAAGTGAATCTTACTGTCAGCTATTGTTGTGAAACAATCGTGGGAATCTGGAGTCTCCTCTTCTGCTGTGGAGTAAAGAAGTTCTCTAATTGGATACTTTATTTCCTCATTTATACCAGTAGTGTGAATTTTCACTTTAAATGCAGTGATAAGAGTTCAGCAGTGAGTTTATAGTCTACTTTTGCAAATTCACGTCATATTTGCATGCGTGTACAAATACATGACTTTCACTTAGTATAAATTCTGTTATTATACAGCTTCACATAATGTTGGAGGCTGGGTTCTTCTCTAGTTTGAGATTGACTTCTGCGTAGGCGTCAAGGATGCACAATTAGCCGAATGAGACGTACCCCTTGTAACAGGACTCTCAAAATTATGTTAATAACTTGAAATTTCCCAGTATTTTGATGATGTTATTTTGATAAAGCCATAATTTTACTAGCTTTCATTAAACACATCTACAAGTGACTCTTATTAGTTGAAAGTGTTCTTGCCTTCTAACTGTGTGTTGTGTTGCAGAGACATTGAGTACTGGCTGCCCAGGATGGTCAGATTGTGACAACAATCCCGTCCGCTCCTTTTGGAACCGAGCTTCAGCTGCAGTAAGTTAACAACACGGCTTTTGCCAGTATTTAAGTATTTTTCAGACTGTGTGAGGGTAAAACAACACACGTGTTACACATAAGTGAAATCAAATGTATCCCATGCACAAGATTTTAAAAGAGTCAGGAGAAAAGAAAAATGTCACCCTTGCAAAGTGTTCATCAATGAGGCTTTGTGTTTGTCTCCATGGAGCTTCATTGTGCAGCTCTCTCCTGAGCGAGCAGCAGCCCACTTATTCAGAGGAACGGCTGGCATCTTTGGGAAAAGTACACTCACTAAATATAAAAACTTTCATTGAGGTCAGATTTAAAAATGTACATGGTTCATGTTATTTTGGGAGAATGTCAATGTGTACACAGCTAAAGCCCTGAAGCAATAGCATAATTAAACACCTGAAGGAGGAAATACTTTTAAAGAGTTGGGTCATGTTTGGAATGCTGTTTGTGCACATCTATTCATTATTTCTTGTGTTGAATTTCCGCACCTGGGAAACTACAACAAAACAACAGGATATTTCTATCTATTACTAATGTTTTGCTGCAGCTCTGATTTCTGTTTTATTAACCTTCCAAACAACGTAATAAAATGTCTGTGCTGTACAGTATGCAGAAGCAGCCTGTGGAAATGTCACTGCTATGCTGAATGGGTCAATAGTTACACCCTTCAGTCCTTTAAGGTAAGTACCCCTCTGTTCATTTCACAACTCCTGCTCAGTAGCAGCACCTACTGGCCTTTACCACAACTAAACACTGTAAACAACATTGAACTGCAACAAAATAGGACACAATTGGGCATGCTATAAAGACATACACAAGTCACTTTGTGTATATTTAGTATTGTACCTTTTACCATATAAACTTGTTATTCATATTTTCCATTTGCTTTCAGTATATTTGGAAGTGTTGAGGTGAAACATTTCAATCCAGTCATCATGAAGAGCCTCAAGGTTGTTCTAGTCACACAGGAGAAAGAAGTGTAAGATTTGCTCAGTAATAATGCACAAAAACAACAAACCTATTGAAGTCATGAACAAGTGTTATTTTGTTTTAGGTCAAACTGCACTAATGCATCATTAAAGGACTTACAAAAGGAGCTAGCAAAGGGCATTGCCTACAGCTGTCAGGAAGTGGCTGAGTGAGTAAAGCACACATATCAGACAGCGTATCTGTACATTGAGCAATGTAATGTTTTCATTTTCCTTTCTCTGCAGAGCACAGATCCAGGACTGTGCCTCAAACCCAGAGAAACCCTGTGGATCCTGTTGGTGAAGGTGGAAAACTAATTAACACCCTAATGTGCTGCATTTTACTGCCATACAGTCATCATGCATTTATTGAGGAGAAAAATATATACTTGACTAACCAGTTTGATTCTGTAATAATTTGAAAAGTACAGTTGAGACTACTGGTGCCTTTTATGTAGTGAATTATGCATTGTTTCAGTAATGTATGGGAGGAATGGGAAAGTTTTTTTTATCTTATTAATATGGTTTAGTGTATTGTGAAATATCAATGCTGCTATGTTTTACATTTAGTTGTCAATCTCACTTCTCGATGATGGAAGATTTGCATTTTTTTTAAATAAATAAAAGTCTTCAATTACTAATGTAGAAGAGTCATGAGTCATGTTTATTTTTCATTCAGGATTTACTTCCAATAAGACACACATATAAAACACATACAGCTTAGTTTCATTTGGGGATTTCAGGATACAGGATTCAGGAGTTGCTTAATTATGTAAACATTTATACATAATGATATCCAGAAAAATAAAACTAGTATCATCTGATATCCAACAAATCCTTATCTTGTGTTTCATGAATAATGTGAAACAAAAATATACCAGGTGATGTTAAAACAATGTTACTAGTTAAACTAATCATTTTTAGTTTCACTTTTCCACACTTGAAACTGCAGGGCCCTTTTTTTCTGCAAGAGGACCACACAACAAAACGCGTGCTTAAAATGAGGTCACCAACATCCGAATCTACTTCCGTGTGAATAATAAGTGTGAGACAGGAAGTCCTTACATCGAGTGCCTCTTCTTTCCTTCGTTTCCATTTGTGCTGTGTCACACGTTACCGTAATCTGGTGTTGTGCCGGAAAGACGCACTGTAGGCCACTCTCGCTGCACAGGTGTGACATGAAAAAGGCCCCTTGAGTCATGGGCCTCAGAGACTGATGTACTGTAATGTCGGAAAGCGACTTCACAGTTTTAATCATGTTTGATGTCACCAGCATAGCATCTGCGTAACAATATAGGTCATAATCAATAAGGTGTTACCCCAAAGTTACTTTTGTATATATTATTTATATTTACTTCATTAATCCCTAAAGGGAAATTCAATTGGACCCTTCAAATCATCCTGCGTTCTAGTTTCAGACCAGCTTCTCTCTGTTGTTCAAAAACCCAACACATAGGATGGTCCATGTTGTTCAGTATAGTTTCCATTTCTGTTGTGAGTCCATTGCATCAACCAGAGTCTCCTATAGATGAACCAGCCCTCTCTTTTAGTTTTTCAAGGTCCCTTCGATGTCTTTTTCTGAGACTGACCTTCAACAGAATACAGCATAAAAAAATAGCACAACTTATAATAAAAACAAAAAATAAAAATGACTAACAGCTGAAAACAACAGATAAAATAGTCAATAAACTTGGTGGCATCATATAATAGCACTGTCTTGTGTGTGTGGCTTTAAATGTTGGGGTTTGGTTGTAGTTCTGCAAGATATGAAGAGTAGAGGGTGAGACTTTTTGATTTGAGGATATGTGTATGAGGATATAATGGCACTCTGGGTGAAGTGGGACATCCCTGCTGTCACCAGCCCAACATCTGCTGAGGTAAATGGAACTGGAAACTTCCACAAAAACTCAGCAATCTGTAAAAACAAAGAAAAAAAAGAGTAATACTAATAATAAGCAGAGATTGGTTCAGGGAATGAAATTTCAGCATTTGTCTAAAAAGTGTTCATAAAATACCTAGTTAGAAAGATGATTTGTTCCTTTAAGATGGGTAGCTGACCTGAATTGAACAAGGTGTATGTAAGCAGACATTCCCTTTCTATTCTAACTTGTCTGGAAAAAGAATACACATAAAGACATGGGAGTGAAGTTAACTATGTGAAACCTGGGCAGCACTGAGAGCATGCTGTGCTACTGGAAGGATGACGTGATTTCCCCAGCGCTCCTTCCTCGAAACACCCGCTGTGAGTCAACAGCTCTCAGAACACACTGCAAGGAGATCATTTCAGATTATATGATCTGACTGAAGTGTGACTTTCCCAGAGTACTCAGTGGGTTAGGCTGATTTGAATGTTTGAGTTAATTTTGGACAGTTTCAGGGTGGTGCCAGTCACTATATGGGAACATGAGTGGCTCAGGGTTCACTGTCAATGTAAAAAAATCAAAAACAAAATGTCAGTAAAATAGCTTATTTTCAATACAATTTGAATTTTTTTTAACTAAGTTTGTTCATTTTAGTTCAGTAAACTTTTTTTTCTATCCATGGGACATTAGGTTAGGGTCTAAATGAAGTATCCATAACAAAAACAAAAATGAATCCGGCCCAAATATCCCAACTTTTTAAACTCTGACTTAAAGTTATTTTTATTTTATTTATTTAATATGGACAACACAAATACATTGGACCAAACCAGATGCATTGTTTAAGTTGAATAGCACACATGAAAATTTTCAACACCTGTTAAGAAAAAAGGTAAAAAAGCTAAGGATTAATTAGCCCCAGCTGTTTGCACTTTGCCTGTTGTATCTGGATAATAGTATATAATAAGTATATTTTACACACTTTAGTACAGAATATTACAAATAGTTATGTATATGTGAAGCTAATTGGAATGTCTTGGGCTACTTTTTTAGCTTGGCATTAGCCTTAAACTTCATTATGGTAGGCTATGTTTACTTATTGCCTAACTTTGAGTAAGCGGAGGAAGCGAAAAGGAAACCTACAGCTGTGGTAGGGTATATAACTATCACACGCCCAATTAAATAAAAAACGCTGAGTCAAAATTCTTCCCATGTGGTAAACTTAAATAGTAGTCATTCATACCAGAAGTTGTTCTCGTGTTACCGCTCGAGCTGTTGATCAATCAGCTTGTACTTTCCTTTCCTTCGATAAAGTCCGCGAGCGTCTGTGCGGTGCCCGCGCGAGGGAATCCCAGCAGCTGATTGGATAGTGTGGGTTTTACACGTCACACGCCTCCGCATTATAAAAGCCGTGAGAGCGACAAGTGTGTCAGACAGCATCTGAAGTCTAGTCAGCAAGACACACCAAGGAACACAACAACAGCACATGGTGAGTTTATGTCGATTTGTTATTTATTTAAAAGAATGCAGACAGCTTCATTTGCCATACCTCTATTCAATTAAGTTATTCAATTAAAGACCACTTTTCTTGTCTTTTTATTTAACAATCTGCTATATTATTTTAGACAAACGTGACTTAACATTTAACGTGCAATGTGATATTAGTCATGTACATCCAATACTGCACCATGCCCATGTTTTGTTTTTATTACATTTTAAAATGAAAATTTACCATTCAAATCAAATTTTTTCTCATATACGGACATTTCTAAAATAAATAAATAAATAAATAATAATAATAATAATAATAATAATAATAATTGAGTAACTTATCTACTTAAAGCATGAGAAATTAAACTGTCATAATTCATAACACAAATTCTATTATATTTTTTAAATAATGATGGTTAGAACAATAATAATAATATAATATTATGAATTCATAAATAATACATTGAACTATAACTATAGAACATAAATACAACAACTAATACTGTGATTATGTACACAAATTGGCGTTGTTGTGTGTATGGTCAGATACTACTATACAATACTATACAAATTTAAAATGGTGGTTATCTGCTCAATCTTTTCACAGTGAAATATTGCATTATACCTTTGAAGTCTGTAATGTTACTCTACATAACACTGTGCCATGAAATACATGGCCTCGTAAACCATTCGGATACCATTCAAAGTCATTTTTGATCGCTCCCTACTATGAAAAGGAGAAATAAGAATCTTTCTTTTCTTTTTTTCTTTTCATAGATACAATGCACAGGCTCACCAGAAACGTCACTATATAACTTATATACTTATATATTGATAAGAAAAATTCCTGTGACATTTTGCAGGCATTGTAGCTTTAATCAAAAATGTGTTGTGTTTTTATTGGATAGTGTTAAGAAATGTGACACTTGAAGAGAAATAGTTAAATTGTTGCAGAATGTGTGTATAATTATAAAGTCCTAATATGTTGTCTCTCTTTGCAGAACAGCACAATGGACAGATTATCCGCAGAAAGCTCACAAACCAGTCAGAAAATAGAGCGACTGTATCCTTCATTGCCCAACACTGACAGGTATATGTCACACCAAACTTCTGTTTACAGTCAGTGAATGTATGAAGTTGTGATTGTGAAAAGAAATAAAAAGCTGTGTTTCAATTGTTTTCAGGCATGAGGTGTGCGTATTGAACCGCTCGTCTGCCAATAAGCTGGATGGAAGCGCTCGTCATCGTCACGAGGCTTTGCTGGGCAGCACACAGGTACTTTTAAAAGATGCAACACTGGAAGATACCCAACAATCCAACCCTAACAATCATGCTTCCACTGTCCAACTTACTGGCCACGCATCATATCAAAACTTCCACAAATATGTAAAAGGAAGTCGGCAGATACCGTCTGATTACGCAATTGTACATTCACATTGTTAATGTATGTTGGGCATACTTAAGTAGTTCCTCTTCATGTTTTTAGGCCGAGGGATGTGCCGCCAGGATGAAAGAGCAGATATGTGTTTTAGAAGAGCAGAAACAAGAGGTGAGAAAGTTTCACTACAGATATTTATGATAACAAATGAACATAAAGTGCTCAAGGTGTGTTTTCTGTCTCACTCAGCTACTTTCTATAAACGAGAGATGGGCGAAGGAGTACAGAATCATGGTGCAGTATTACAAAGAGAAGGTAAGGAATAGCAAATATTCCAGATGATGTGTTGTGTAGTAGGCGTTTGTTATGTGAAAATCAGACCACAAAGGGAAGTGGGAACAGAATTGCTGTATTGCCATAAAGTTTTTGAACCACAGCGGGTTAAATTGGCATGTTGGCACGCTTTTGCAGCACAGTGGGAAACATGTGTGAATTGGACCGTGTGAATTGTGTGTGTGAAAAATGAGAGAATAAAAACAATGAAGTGAGTTGGTCATAAAAACTGACTATGAGTATATTATAAAGAATGTCAATTTGGGTGTGTGCCCAGTAATGAAACATTTCCTTAAAACTGCATTACTAGGAAACTCATTCCCAACCTGCATCCCCACAATTCTCTACCGCCAAATACTGATATGGTTTATCAAACTGAATATTATCCTATACTAGACCATACAACTCTACACTATTCCACACTACACTAGACGACATGGCACTATACTACACTACACAATACTATACCGTTCCATTCTAAACCACACTACACTGCACTATACCACGCTACACTACACTGCCCTGCACTATACCACACTATGCTACAGTACACTATATTATACCATGCTACATTACATTACACTGCACTATACCACGCTACACTACATGCCACACTACACTATACAATACAATACCACACTACACTACTATACTACAGGCCTACTATACTCTACTGTACTGTACTGGAAAAGGAAGGAAAGGAAGGGAAAGGGAAACCTACAGTTGAGCCAGAGCAATAAACACACATATCACATGTCCAATATAAGTGAATGAGTTAAAAATCTTGATAATTTAGATACTTCATTCTACTATATACTGTATCATACCTGTGTTCTTGTTTACGAATAGGCTTTTGTAATTCATTTTTATTTATTTATTCAACGTAGGTCCGCAGCTTAAAGGCACTACTTCCACACAATAGCCCTCACTTCAACAAGGAGACAGGAGAAAAATTGAATCCCTTGTGTAAACTGAACGCCCTCAAAGACAACACACAGGTGAGTCATTTTAATGTATTTATTTGCGCTATTCATACTAAGACACGCGTCACGTTTGGCTAAGTGTGTTATCTTTTAGGCAGGATGTGGCGATGTCAGCTGCGTCGTGGTAAAAGCCCAAAGTGAAGCAAGAGAGCTGCAGGAGCAGAACAGGACGTTGGCCAGGAGGGGGCAGCATCAGCACGAAGAGATCACACGGCTCAACAAGGTGAGTATTTGTTTTAGGAGACAAAAACACACATAACGTAATACTCTTTTACATACTTATTGAATGTTTGTTTTACCAGGCTCTTCAGGATGCACTTCAGACTCATCATCCTCAGGAAATGAGCAGTGAAACACTACAGGAGATCTGGAAGCATCAGGTATGTATAGTTTTATACTACACATACTATACTATACTGGTGTTGTTGTTTTTTTAATGTTTTAACACTGATTTATTCAGGCTGAAGTCTATAAGGAAGACTTCCTGAAGGAGAGGAAGGACAGAGAGACGCTCAAGGAAAAGTATTTGGAACTGGAGAAAAAGTATAAAAAGGTTCGGAATGAGCTGCACGCAATCAAAACACAGGTAATGACAGATTATATGTAATGCAAATTCATTTTTCCAACAAATATTTTAATAAAGTGGTGAAAACTTAATGCACGTCTTTGTTTTTTGGTTTTCTAGGGCACATGGATGACGACGCCACAGCCGCAGTACAAGTGTACCTGCACACAGGCAGACGTGTGTCCAAATAACGAGAATAAGCTGACAAACCAGTGCTGCACCAAGCTCCAAAGACGCTACACTTTTAAAGACAAACTGTGAAAAGCAATGGCCACCTTAGTTCCTGCATAACAACATGAAGATTGTCAATAGAAACTGTGAACCCTTATCTACAAGACTGATTGAATACACTATACTAAAGTGTGTGAACTGAGGATGAAGGGCTAGTGTTTTGGGAAATTTGGCCTGAACAATACTGACCTAATTATTGATACACTTAATGTACTTTTGAAAATCTCAGACAGTATGTTTAGTACAAAAGGAAGCCAGTGCCGTCCACATTATGAACTATAACAGTGGTTCTCAAACTGTGATGCTAGTACCACTGGTGGTTCTTTGGCTTTTTTGAGTGGTACTCAGGAACCTTTAGATGTATTATTTTTCAGACTTAAATTAAAAAAATATACAACCTGAGCTGCACTTTTTTTTTTTTTAATGCAGCCCTATTATCCTCCACCAGAGCCTGTTTTGATCAAAATCCATTTTATTTTGTCAAAATAAAAACCTACTACAACTACTTGAGGCAATTAAAGTCCAGCTAAAATAAGTTAAACGTATGTCTAACTGACACCATTTAGAACCTGTTAAAGTCCAACTAAAATCATCAAAAACCTTTCAAAGACCAACTTTAACACCATAAAGCTTGTTAAAATCGAACTAAAACTGCCCTAGACCCATTCAAGTCCAACAAGAAGCACTTAAACTGTATTTAAATTAAACTCAACTCACTTTAGACCTCTTTTATGTCCATAACTATTACTGTATACGCAGGTGGTACTTGGAGAGTAAAGTTTGAGAATCACTGAACGGCATAATTATTCTATCACTGGTTCACTTCCTTCAGTATTAGCTTATTTGCACTAGACAATGTTGTAGGAGATATTAAGCATTACATTTTTATGTGTAGCTACATTGTACAATAAATGTAAAGGTATTTGGGAGTATGCTGTTTCTTATTATGCTGTTAAAAATCACTGAATATATTTCCTATGAAAAAAAATCATGTGTTGTAAATAAAGATAACACTGCTGGAACCAAAAGAAGGAAACAATGGGCTCCTAGTCATAAAGCGTCTTACAAATTTTCAACATTGACCAAATTTTTGTTAACTGGAAATAGTTTCACCGGAAGAACAAATCCTAAGAATAAGGAGGTGGACTCTTACGCAAACCTGAGCCTTAAAATGAACACTGTTTCATAATATTTCTAGGTATTACATACTAAACATTATTAGTGAGCTTGGGGAATCCCACATACTGGACTTATCTTAGAACTTCACATGGAGGGACTATTTAATAAGATTACCAAGAAAATCTGGTCCATTCTGATAATGCTCACTCATTCATATATTATTTGATGCACATATTAGATAGTGTGACCAAAGGAAAAAAATATCACTTAGTCACAAAGTTTTACCAAAGTTTGAAACATTATAAGATGTATTTAAAGTGCATCAGGCATAATAAATCATAAATCTCTTTTTATCTTTATCTTTTATCACAGTCTCACAAAGCTATACCGTATACCTCTAGTGACATCTAGTGGAGGAATTGACAACATGCAAGTGCTACACCAATGAAAAATAGATAAGAGATTCCAAATTAAAAATATTACAGAACAGATTAATTGTCAGAAGTTTTAGTTTTTTGGGTTTTTTTTATCTTGTGCCAGAACTAAAATAAGGACACGGGGAAGAAAATTGAGTTAATGCAATATTTGGGCGTGAAATGGTGATGGATGTAACAAAGGTTCTAAAATAATAATTATAATAACCTTTCTCTCACAGAGGATAGTGAAGAAAATGTGTTTTGGCACTGGCCTTGTTTTGGGGCACCACAGGGCTGCTTTCTTAACCCACTGTTTTTAACTTGAACCCCATGTATCCTCAACTCACCTTTACATACTTGCCTTTTTTTTTTTAAGTGTGTTTTTTATAGGCATCTTCCCAAAGTCTTCGATTCTTCTACGTTTATACTCGATGAAATTTTTATTGCGGCACAGTTCATCATATTTTGCCCCATTAGCAGCTGCACTGTATTACACCATGTTTACAGGCTGATCGTAACCATTCATCCAGTGCCAGGACGGATCCAGTTTCCCTTTGACTGGAACAAGATCACTCCATTTAGAGACGTAAGCGAACATTGTAAGTAATTTATAGAAGGTTAGGTCAGCAGAACTCTTTGAAGGCCGGGATATAGCCACATTTTATGCAGTTTTGGAGGTATTACGTACCATGTTGGATGCATTCTATGACCTTTTTTGACCGTTTTTTTTGTTTTTTTTAACACTCACTACAACTCAGAATCAAAAGCTCCTGCAGTAAACAAGTGTTTTTATCACTGTCTCTGTGATTAAACCGTGTCCTTAAAGGAGTATGCACCATCTTAAAACCCCATACACGGCGTGCTACGTAGTCTCAATTACATTAACGACTTGTGCACATCAAAATGGTTTGTAATAAAGTCTCAAGGAAAAACGCTCACAGTTGTGGAGGCGCACTTTGAAGGCATTTATTGGCACAGACTTAGCAGCAATGTGCTCTCGTTTATTGGATCCCATACCTGTTCGATTGGACTTGGCAATACACTTGAAAAAACAACCCCGTTGACTTTGAGCTCAGTTGAAGTGATTGTCAGCACGATTAGCATAAAGTGCACATGAACACAAGGTGAAACTGTACAATGTTACATACTGCTGCTTTGTCACTACATTCTTAGTGGTTTGGATGAAAATACCTGTTTATAAATAGCTGTATAAAATATGATCATTGTTAAGCTTTATGTCATTATAGTGATGATCATTCCTAAAATATATTACAATGCTTTTAATCGGTAACACAACTGTACCCAGTGCTCGGAGTTAAAGCATGGTGTTACAATGATAACTGCTGTGATGTTGACGAGGCAATATGCAGAAAAAAACAAAACAAAATCGATCTTCTTCCTTTGGCTTTTTACAGATAAATATGTTAAATACATTCCATGGAAGTATTTTATAAGAGCATTATCATCAACAACAATGTGGGGTTGGAATTGTGGCCCATATTGCACACCAGTTTTCTGACACCAGAGGGGTATTCCATAAAGTGTCCTTAGCTGATATGCTAGACTAGATTATAAGTATTTGTCCTTCGTTATTGTACTTAAGTAGATTTGAAAGTTATCTGTACTTTACTTGAGTATTTGTTTATCTGGTGTCTTTTTACTTACTCCCTACTTTTGAACACAGATATCTGTACTTTCTACTCCTTACTTTGTCAAAAGAGCGTTGTTACTACAAACTCTGCAGATGACAACATGACGTAAAAGACGTAACTAACAAGAGAGAGAGGGAAAGTCAAGCCCCGCCAAAGTAAGAGATTGTTGCATGTTGCAAAATATGTTATTCTTATAAACTCAAACAACATCTATTATGGTTTGGTGATTGTGTGATTTTTGTGGTGACACATTACAATTGCAATACTGGTTCAGTCTAGATTATTCTGTCCTAAACTGAAACAGCAAACTAACACCAACTTGCAGATTGTTAATGAAAATGAATGAGTTATTGTCGAGGTATCACATATGTCTTGTGTATCTTTGACAGCAAAATTCATTTCTACTTATGTACATTTCAGAGAATGTACTTTTTTACTTTTACTTGAATAAAGAAGTTAAATCAGTACTTTGTTTTTAATATGTGAATACTTTTGCCACCTCTGACCAGCACATACATTAAACCTATATCCAGATTTAGACTCTTATTTTCTTACTACTGCCATCAGCTGTTTGCAGCATGTGAACAAGGGTGACATGGGAATGTTCTGCCATTTCCTTACATGTGTGAACCGTAAAACCACTAGTGTTGATGGGAATGTGTTGCTGGTAATTTACTAGGGACTATGTGTGAAAAGAGCTTAACACTAGTAAAAGAAGTAAAGCTGTAAGCCGTGTAATTTGGAGCAAGTTTTATGGAATACCCCTCCTCTCTGCCAAAGCTATAGCAGGGATAATACATCCACTTGTCAGAATCCCAGTCCGGGACATCACCCTTTAGTAAAAAGCAGGGTTTGTGTGCTCGATTACACAGCGACGACAATGACGCCTGACGAAACGCAGCGCCTCTGGAGAAACCTCACAGTCCTGAACGTTCAGAAGCTGCAGCTCGCAACAGTTCGCCGCCAGAGCTTTGAGTCCTCTTCCGGTAACGCTCTCACACGCTCTCAGACTAACACGTCTCAGTCCTTGGCAGTACATGGCCAGCTGCTCCAACCCGCTGTCCGACACTAGGGGGCACTTCCCCACGTCTAGAGACTTGAGTTTAGAGCAGCTCCGGGCCAGATGTCCCAAACCGTGGTCTGTGAGGCCTTCGCAACCCCGAGCGTTCAAATACCTCAGTCTGGGGCAGTAGCGAGCCACGTAGCGAATTCCTACATCGGTGATACGAGTGCAGTGGGCCACGCTCAGGTAACGCAGGCAGCCCTCGAGACGGGCCACTTCCCGGAGGCCGAAGTCCCCCACCAGGCGGCAGTCGCTGAGGCTGAGCTCCCGGATGGACGGGCAGTGGAGGGAGAGGTGGCGCAGGGCCTCGTCGGTGAGGCGGGTGCAGCGGCGAAGGTAGAGGTGGGTGAGGCGCGGGCAGTGGGACGCGATAGTCCGCAAGCCCTCGTCCTCCAGAGAGAAGCAGTCGGTCATGTCCAGGAAGTGGATGGAGATCTGCTGGCCGTGCAGAGGGGACAGCTGCAGGGAGGCCTCCGGGGTGAGACTGATGCACGTCACTTTGGAGCAGCCTGGACGAGCAGAGAGAGGTGAATGAGCAAACGTGTGACAGTGTTCGGCCACAAGAGGGAGACAGTGGAAAGTATTTAGTGCACAATGTGATGCTTTGACTGTGTTCTGCCTCTGATCACCAGGGGTCATCTATGTCTGTTATCTTCAATCCTGGTACTAAACTGACCACTTTCAATCTGATCACCAGTATTTATCCTAATTCAAGGCTGGTAACTTAAGAAAAGGTGTTGCAAATGTGGCAAAAATCTCAGTTTCATGACTCATTCTTTGATGTTAAATTAATGACCCAGACTCTAATGATTCAAATGTGAAAATCTATGCTGTTAAACAATAAAGCTGCTTGTGTGATGCTGCCTTAAAATGAAAAGTGTTCATGCCATTTGTTGTAGAATGTCAATAAGAAAACCTGCATGTTCAATTCTTCCCATTAGTCATTCTTTTTTCTGCAAGATGAAAGTGCGTGTGCAGATCCCAGATACAGTACGCTCAGCTCCACATGAGGTACAAAGCAAGAACAATTTGTACAAGCCTGAAGAAAACAGCACTGTGTCAGGTTTCAGTGAAAGAAATGTCCCCTCTTCACTGAAAATGGTCTTGATTTCATTATTAAGCCACAAAGTTTTGTCTATTTTTACTCCAAAGACTTCCTAATGGTGCAGACAGTGCAGCGCTGTCCGGCTCAATGTTATTTGTGTCACTTCCTTAATGAAAGCAGCAGACCGCTCCTCTTAACTCTCGTCGAGGTAAGCCGTGCTCTCAGCTAAAGAAAGCCTTTTCTTTTCCACATGGGAGCTTAAGGTTGGCAGAGCTTCTGCTGCGCCCCTAATGGTTTTAGCAGCTTCAGAAGAAATGAGTGAAAAGGGCCGGGGAGATGAATTTGGAGGTAAATCCACATGACGTAAGCCAAAATCCAATCCTTCATAAAAGTTATAAAGCCCACCTGTAGCTATTAGAGAATTCAGGTGGTTTTTTTTTTGTTGCTTTTTATTATTGAATATGTGGCTGGAGAATGCGGTCTACAGACTCATAAATGTTCAGAACATGCACCTGCCATCTGTATTATTTACCAGGAGAAATCTAGCATGGTCAAAATGTCTTTGTTATTCTCCTGACTCTTTTAATATCTATTTTGTAAAAGAATATGATAAAGCCAATTTTGAAAAGAGACACACTTACATACAATACTGAATGATAAGGTCACCGTTTCATTTTTTTATCCAAAAGCTCATTATTGACAGAGATCTTCATTATGAGAGTTAAAAAAAGGATTAATTGGAGAAGACCATCATTCTTAATCTCTAGAACCATTGGGGGTCATTTGTACCCTATTTCCATTTTAATATTCATGTAACTTTGTTGAAATCTGACACTTGCAAAGTGGTTTTATTAAACATCAAGACAATTCTTTACTTTCTGCAACAAAACATGGGACTATTACCATAAGTTATGCTGTATGTAAAACCACAGAAGGGTCTTTTTTTTTTTAGATAAGATTGTGGAATGTTGCGCAGCTAAGCTCTAACAATAAAAGTCAATGAATAAATGTTTGCTGCTACTGTTTATTATATTAAATACTCAACTAACACTCTGTTGTCAAATGCTGACGTTGTGGCAAGGGGTAAAAATGACACATTGGAGGTTAAAGGATGTTGAGTGATTGGAAAAACAAGAAAATAAAAATTTGGAAATAGAGGACACTTTGGTTTTGCAAAAAGAGATTTGGATAAGTTGTTAGCTTACTTTCTTTACCTTGCTATATACTATACTAGCAGGGATCTCTCAAGGCCAGAAATATACAGTGTGACAGGGGCTTTTACTTTGCTAATGTTTCTATTTACCTGAAAGGTTTAGATGCTCCAGGTTGGGACACCGTGACACCACCTCAAACACCGCCTCGTTGGAGATGTTGTAGCACCCTGCCACCTCCAGGTGCCTCAGCTCGGGGCAGCACTGAGCCAACACGTGCAGCCCGCGGTCGGTCAGCCTCTTGCAGCCGTTCACTATGACCGTCTCCAGGGTGAGGCACACGTTGGGGGTGTCCTGACACAGCCGGTGAGTCAGGACCCTAATGGCGCGGTCCACGTGCAGCAGCTCCCCCGTCAGCCGCACCGTGCCCCACAACCGGGGGTCCCACGCCAGGTTGTACCAGCGCCGGCACACGCGGGCGCAACGGCATAGCTGATTGGTCGGGAGGTGGGAGAAGATCTGCAGGAGGGTGTGGTCGGGGAGCAGGTCTATGGGGGCGTGGTGGTGGGATTTGGACTGTCTGGAGCGGGTGCCGGGTTGAGGGTGGACCACGGCGACGGTTTCGGCCACGGCGGAGGACGAGGAGGACGAGTTGGTCTCATGGCCGTTACTGGACAAGGCTGGAGAGGACAGGGAGGAAGATTTGGACGGCAGGATCAGACCAGGACTGGGGGTGCTCAGGGTCCTCGTGCTGGAGTCCAGACCTGAAACAAAAGACACAACAGAGTCAGTTTTTATGACATAAAAGCTTCAGTACATCAAAAACCAATGACTAATGACTGATTGGTAGAATATGTGATAATGAGATAGATGTTTGTCAGTGTAGTTACTCTGTCAAGATTTATCAATAACAACACTATAATATACTTTTTTTAATTGTGTGTTCATTAGTTAGATAGATTTACTCGCAGTCATCTAAGTAGTACTTGAGTAAATTGACTAAAGCCTATACAAACTGTTTTGAACATACGGTTCTATAAAAGTTTGGTCTCCTTGGATTCCTAAGGGGCAGTACCAGTACCAAAGCCAACACAGATTAAACTACCTCTAGAAGCAACATGGAAAAAACATACAACCAATCAGAGAAACTAGGGGCCAACACCGACAAGGTTTAACATTTGAACGTTAAAATTTAAGTCAACTTTCCTTGTCCACAAAAACTGTACATTTTAAACCATTTATTAGATGACAAACAGGAGACAAATCCAGCTCCAGCTCCACTGTTGCTGTGACTGTGAGGGATCTGCTCACTGACAGACAGCTGCAGATCTGCTACAGAAAGGACTACAACTCCAGGTCATTTGTAATATATTATATTCTCTTTGTAATGCTCATATAATTTTTTTGTTCTGTCCTGTCCCTGTAGTAGTAGTTAACTTATTATAAGTTAACAAGCTCCTGATTTTATGTTGAGTTCTGGACAGGATAAGTTTACGAGTGAGTATGCACCTGTTTGACACGAATTTAAAGAAATGCAGTTAAATGAATCCTTCTGGGAATGTTTACATCCTAACAAGTGGATTTTCTGGATTGCGTTACTAAATACTGTCAGAATTTCCGTAAGAATTACCCAAGAACAACACTCAGTTACAAAGCCTTGTGTACTATGATAAATGCCTCTCTGCCTTTTACAGTATCTGTGCTAAAAAGATATGACGTCATATTCCATTTGCCACTTATCTCTGGAGGTAAATACAACAGTAATTAGTCTACATTTACAAAGGTGGTGCCATTGCAGCGGCGTTATCATCAACAAAGAGCAGTTTCCATGGATTTCTTTATCATGTTTTGGGATGTTTGGGGGAAAAAAGTGCCATTTATCTTGCAGTTGCCGGAGTAACAGTCACATGGCCTCTTCGTCAGACGGACTGTGGTGTTTCAAAGACAGCAGCTGAGTGACAGTGCAGCATTAGTCCTGTGTAAACACCGAGGCCTCCAGACAGATGTGCACCTCCACAGCTGTGAGGAGCTGGGTCCCGTCACTGTGAGGTGACACCGAGGCCTCAGTCTTCACCATCGAGTTAGGTTGTTACGGTGAGACCCAGAGTGTGTCTGTGATGGTATCAGTGTCTTTCATCATCCGCTCCGCTCCACTTTTCCATTAACAGTTCAGTGGGATTGATAGCCATCACTAAAAGCATTTGCAAGGAGTCACATGGTTCTCGTCACACCCGCTGTCCACTTAAAGCCCATGAGTACTTGCTGATTGGGCAATTATGTTTGAATGTAAGAACGTTTATGAGTTTTACAAAATGTTTTTCTAATTTGGACTTTACTTTAATATACATTACAATAAATAGCAAATAACTGTGGGGAAGCATTTGTGTAGTTATGGCAATATACTATAAAGATGACCAATAGCAACTTCATTAATATTATCATCACCAGAAGCAGTTCAGCAAAGTATCTTATTTTGATTGTAAATTCTTTGTTCAAAATTATTTATTTATTAAGTGCAATATTTTTTTTCTTTAAGCTCTTTTTGCTGCCTTAAAGATACTATATTTTTACAGTTTGGACAATATTTACAATGCAAACTTCACAGTAGTATACTTGCCCACTGCCAGGAATTAGAGCTAAATATATGACAACAGTTTTAGATCAAGACATTGCTTGTAAATTCTGGCACTTTACCACAAGCATTCACAACCTAAATAAATATATTTATACTCTGTGATGACCAGGATACAAAGTCAATGGCTGCATAGATGTATCAGATAGATTTAGAGCCAGGTTATATACAATGATATCTTTTATAAAATGTGGGCACTAAAACATAGATTAAAAAAAAAGGTTATTATAAAAAGACTATGAGGCTGTTCATGTGTTTGTTGAACATGTGTATCCTAGTAACAGCAACAACAGCCATGTCAGCTTTTTCATAATAACTTGCCATTTTCACCACTTTATCCTTTGTCCACATGAAAGAATCACTTTTTCCTTTCTGACTTCCCATTGCTGATACTTACCCATTAGTTCTGTTTTGCCAAAGGAAACAAACTAACTGCACCTGCTCTATATGTTTCTTGCTTCTGTGGTTTCTGGCATAGTGTTCGCCGCCATCTTGTGGTCTGGAGTGCTCTGTTTCAGACATTTTGAAATACGGACAGAAAAATATCTGGTTATTAAAACATCTTTGTAGCCAGGTCTGCGCTTGAGCAACCGAGTGGCATCTCTTCACTGTTTGCCACATCCAGTAAGCTGCCTATATCCCCATTCGGCAGATGTTAAATTAAGACCAGCAGAAGTTATTCACTTCATGCTATGGTGTATCATTCAGCCCCTGTAGCGTTCCAGGAAATATTAAGTCAAAAATCCAATCAATCTTCAAAGTGCATGTCATATTTTCAAATGGAACTGCCAGAAGTCAAGAACATTTCGGATGTCAATGCTAAGTCCCGTTGCTGAAGCTGTATTTACTTTCTCATGGCAATGGTGGAGAGCGAACCGCGTTGGCTGATGGAGGTTTAAGAGAAGGGAATCAGCTGGTTCACCATATGTCAGCGGGTGCATGACTAATGAAAGGCGTCCTGCCTGTCAACCGGATTTGTGTGCGGCGGGGACAGACAGCTGGCCGGGACAGTCCTTACGAGTGTCCTGCAGATGTGTATCCCAGACGTTGGCCCCGCTCTTCCTCTTGGCTCGTCTTCTGATGACATCCGCAGACTCGTCATCCTTCTGGGAACGCGTCCTCCCGTTCAGCTGTGCTTCTTAAAATGCCCTCTCGTGTGCCTCAAATACTTAGTCACATCCGAATGGGTTCATGTCAAAAATGCATTCCGTGTTCAATAAACAAACAGAGATATGAGACAGGATTAGATTTTTCTTGTGGGAATAAGGCCGACTTTAGTATGGGGTGAATGCTGCAAATTCCAGTGTGGTTTTCTTTATGATGAGTCCAATAAACATCCAACAGAGTTAAGACTAATTATTCAAAGTCAGCTTTAGTTTTTATGAAATAGACTGTCTTTGATCAAAATGCACTGTAACTCTTGCTGAAAGCCCCCTGTGGATCTTTTGTTCCTGGTCTTCAGTGAGGATGCCTGTTGTTTAGATAAAAAGTGCTAAAGTTCAATCAAAATCTTAGTAATATTTAGCAAATCTTAAACAGCTCACTGGATGTTCAACCTAGCTTCAGATTACATGATGAGGTAAGTAAGTAACAACAATGTGCCTTTGAGGAAAGCATGTAGAGTATCATCTGCACAGTCTGGACATGGGGGATGGGTTTAAAAAAGAAGATGCTAAAATAAGATGTTGACACTTGATATGTGCCAGTTATGCTAGTATGTAAGCCAAACACCATTAACTTTGTTTTTACTTGAAATATTTTTTTTAACTTTCCTTTCTTTCTGTTTTGTGGCTACAGCCAGACATTGTAATTGTTTTTCTGCTCTACCCGAAGAATTAGTATGGATTTCCACAAAGCTAACAAATGGATGCAGATTCAACCACCTCTACATGCAACTGAATAGATATAAAACCAATCAGAATTCAGGGGGTAGTACATACACAGAATAAACTGCCTCTGGACCTACACAAAACAACCAACCTAAAGAAGCGAATGTTTATCTTTAAAAAAGCCCCATAAAAATACAAAATAAATATTAATATAATGTTTTGCTAGGTTTCTTTAATTCCAAAGCAAATAAACCTATATCTATTAGTATAAAGTATAAGTAAAAAAGCTGTACCAATGTTTTAGACCATGCTGTATTGATTACTGAATGGTTTGTTTTTGGTGCTTTACAATGACAACAAGATCATAAAAAAGATTTGCACTGAGGCATTTACACAAATGAACCTTATTATTCCACTTATTAATTGTGTTTGAAGACCAGTTCAATAGATTGTGAAAGAAGAAAACACACTGCCGCTGGCTGAGAAACAACTTCAGTGCAATTACACGTGTCACTGATCAGAGGAGCTCATCGAGGCCAGGAAAACACTGCGCTTCTAATCAACACTAGACATACGCAAGTCTGGCTTGTTACTGTGTAAGATACTGGGTCAAAACTGCTGGGACATTTTAACTGGAATATACAGTGCCATGAAAAAGTGTTTGCCCCCATCCTAACAAATTTAAATATTAGACAAAGTAAAAAAAAACAAACAAAAAAACAGTTTTTAAGTGATGATTTAAGGAAAAAAAGCTATGCAAACCTACCTAGCCCTATGTGAAAAGGTATTTGCCCCCGTTGTTAAATCATGAATTAACTGTGATTAATCACATTTTTTTGGAAAGTTGAGTTCAATTTCACTAGCCACACCCAGGCCTGATTACTGCCAGACCTGTTGAATCAAGAAATACCAAATACAACTATATAGTTTTCAAAATTCTCCAGGTTTTGTCAACATTGTTTTATGGAACTGAAAAAAAAAGAAAGAAAAAACAGTTATTGAGGTGTGATGAAAATGATGAGTTTGAGTTTTGGGAAAAAATGGCAAAAAGAGAAATAATTTGAGTAAATGAAGCTGGAGAAACACCCTTAAATAGATTGTGTCTGACAAGGTGAAGTAGACCAAAAGATCTCAAAAAGCAAGACATTATCCTGAAATCCAAAGAGATTTAAGAACAGATGAGAAACAAAGTAATTGACATTTACCAGTCTGGAAAGGCTTACAGAGCAATTAGATATTTTACAAAAAATATCTAATGCTGTGTCGCAAGGGCCTAAAAGAGTTGGGTTTTGTCAGTGTACAGTTGCTTATTGGCAGGATATTGAGGACTATAACTCTCTGTAATAAGTGAACAGTCAGTGTTGTGTTTTATATCTATGTATCACTTGCAAACCTATCATTAACAGAACAAATTCCGTGCAGCTGTTAAACTCCTCTCAGCGGCACGGAGAGTCGCACATGGCGGACGATTCAGAACAGGGTTTGGGAAACCGGAGTCGAGGCGAAAAGGAACATCTGGTCTTTACCCTGGACGTAGAACAACGGGCCCGTGGTAAAATGAAAAATACTCTCATGCATTGTGAATGCGCGTATAGCCACAGAAAGGCATACTTGGCTTAAATCATTTGCCACTAATACCCAAATCTACGCTGAACCAAAGCGGTGCGGGCAGCAGGATCCCATTAACATCCACTCCACATCTGGATGGTGCTTTGAATCCACAAGTTTTATGTAAATCAATCCAAAAAAAAAAAAAAAAAAAAAGGGGACAACCAAGAGGTGCAGATGGTTGTTGGGAGTGATGTCGCTTTAATGGCGGATTCCAAACAAAAGAAGCACAAATGCAGATTGAATTGTTCGAAAAAAGCAAATGGAGGGAAAAAGCCAGGGGGGGAAGATAAATTGGCAAAGCAGCTTGCAGACTTTAGCAGACTTTAGCCGACAGAGACAAGTGCACAGGCAGGGTCAATGTAGACTTTCGACGCACTCCGCTCGTAAACTTAAGCTACAGGGATTCACTCGGAGGGTCTTGCAACGCCGTCAAGCTCTGCTAAGACCCTGTCTGGACCTCGCTGGATTATTATCACTGCATCTGGCAGGACAGGGCAATCCATGACCTCAGCGATATTAGCACCTATCCCACACTAGGGTGCACGGTCGAGTCAGGAAATAACACTGATACAGAAACGAAACAACAATTTAAATTGATTTATCATGCTTAAAATGTTACTCCAGCTTTCTAGAAGGAAACGTCCAACTAGGAGGGATAAAAAACATCTGGGCCTGTCTGGATTTATTGAATACGTGGAAGTTGATATTAGGGTACAGTGCTATCAGCAAAGCCTTCACTACAGGAAGGTGTTACGTCACTGGGAAGACAATAGGGCTGCCTGCTTCCTTTCCAGCTCGCACACACTTGGACGGGAAACAGACTCCTTACAACTCGCATAACTCCCCCAATCTTGGACTACAGAGCTCTCACACTCACTTAGCTTCAGGAGATTTGGAAATTGGCGTATTCCGTGATTCGAACATATTTTCCATATTTACCTACATTTCTCACTGTCCCAGACTTCCAAGCTACTGAATGGGTTTTCCGTATTTGATACTGAATATGGCATGAAACTTTAGAAATTTACAGTCATTTGACCTCCAGTGTCCTCAATGCACTTCAAAATCCTATCCTAATAGTAAACAATAACATTCTGATAGAACAGTTTCCAGAAGATCAGCTTTGGACACAGTTTTAATGCAACCTTATAAAAACTTTTGAACTTTATTTAACTGGCATATTAATACAATGTCAGTATTCACATAACCACACAGTATTTTGCTCAAATATGTCTTTAATTACAACCTGTTTTTTATTTATTTTTTTTATTTTTGGTCTTTTTTCTTTAGCCATAAGGTTTATTTCTAAACAGCTCATGTTATGTATGCTAATTTCAGTGTGTAAGGTCTCTAATTCCCAAAATCCTTACTTAAATGGTTGTTGTTAGTGACAGACTATGCAAACTTAGTTCAATGTATATATTTATTTAGCTGTATGCAACTCGCTATGTAGGTACTAGCCTTTAACCTATACTCCACTGCCATGATAAGATTTATCAGGAAGTGTGATGCATTGTGAGACACAAATTTGCTTGACAACAGTGTAGACATTTTGAACCCAAGCATAAAACTTTCAGAGTTTTTAAAAATGTAAACTTACGACCACCTACATTTAGCCAACAGTACAATCACTTCACCTCCAATGTACCCATTTGTAAGAAATTATATACAGTTAAGTAATTCATTTTAATTATTTCTAAATAATGTTTTCAACCTCTTGCAATGACGTCTATAGCTTTTCTTTTTTGAGCTGTTTTGTTGTGTTAAAAGACATATTCAGTGCTGAAAATACACTTTGTTGCAAAAACAAAATTGCAAAATAGGTGTTTTTTTGTGGCTAACTTTATTAATATCTGGAGCCCAGCTGCTTTGGGCCTTAGGCCGGGCACCCCCCGGGGGGTGGAGTTGAGGGCTGACACTAAAAAGATACTTGCTATTTCTTATGGCTCACATCAGTTCTTTTAAATACAACTGCGAAGATGTATGATATGCGCTAGTTTTAAATCTGGCAGAAATATATATTGTAGATCTCTGTCAGATATAACAACACACTTATTTAACATTTTTTTGTTGCTATTATAAATTTGTTTCCTTTTCGTCATTTCTCTGAAACTGGAAACAGAAAGTTTCCAATGTACTTCATTCACATTAACTTTTTCAAAAAAGACAAAACCACCTCAAGCGCTGCAGTATTTCAACTTTAGAATAGCGTGCTGTAACTGTGACAAAATTGCTATTTTATCCTTTACCGAGAACTATCAAAATGATCTTGAGGCTATATATTTTGAAGTTACATAATGTTTCTTTAATAGTAGCTTTTCCATGCAATTCCAATTCCAGGACACTTTCCCCACAACACAACTCATTTCCTTAAGGGAGGTGAAGGCCTTACTGTAGCTGTCTACTTCAAGGACAGAATCGTCTCCACCGTCTGCCCTCCTCACTCCATAAATCACCAGCTGAGGAGGACACCACAAATCTTTCATTTGCCATAGCATGATTAAACCCTTCAGAATCCAGCTGAAGGGCTCGCGTGTCATTTTATCAAAACGCACATTCTCTATAACAGAAACTGGGAATTCAAAAGCAATTTGGCATCAGGAAAAAACTTATCGGGCCTTTGCCAGATACAGACACTTGGGGTGATGTCATTTTTGCGAGCTGTTAAATCAGGATGTCAGAGAAAGGTTAGAGGAGGAGTTTTATTTTTTTCCGAAGCGTGCACGTGTTGCCTTTCTGTGTCCTGTTTGGAGGTAGCGTGTAAAGACAAGTGGAGTGTGACCGCTGTGGTAAACGACTGGAAAGGGTATAGGAGTGGCGAAGTAAAAGCAAAAAGAAGTGCACATCACACTGCGGTGGAAAAGCAAGAGCTGGCCCCGACGGGCGATTTGGTTTGATGAAGAGCAAATGTAGTGATCTCATGTGGCCGAAGCACCAGAACAAGGGAAGTGTTGAGACTTTTGTGGTTTTAAACTCGGCATAAAACAGACTCCGTTTTAACTAAAGACAGAAGTTATTTTGTCTTGAGAACGTCTTCTTTGAGACACCAGAAATGATGACTGGGATTTAGTTTCACTTAGGGTAGGAGAGGAAAGAAGTTTGCTATGTGTGTTTTTTGGACAAAACTGAATGGATATGTTTACTTATCTATTTTTGTTCCATAAAACACATAGCCTTGATTAAAGCTCCACTATCTAGATCCACTTTTTTTTTCCACTCATTCCCAAAAGCAGCCTAGGGACCTCTCCTGCTTCTGTTTTATTAAAAATATAAAACCAGATTAATTTTTCCTCCACAAAATACTAATACATTTCACCAAACTGAAGTTTAGAGCTTACTGTTAGCTTAGCTGCGACTTCAGCGTCAACACTGAACTATCTATTCAACATTATGTGATTGAATTGACAGTATTTATCATTGTTTTACATTGCCTCAGTTTTCTCTGTTGATGCTTTTCTTTTTTGAGTTGTTTCTCTGTGTTAAAAGACATATTCAGCTGAAAATACACTTTATCAGCAGCTATTACTCTTCCTGGAACAACAAGCCAGTATTGACCAATGGGAGCACTCCTTTTTCGAGGATGTGATTGGCCACTGTTCCGACAATTAACAATTTTATTTATTTATTTATTTATTGCTGCAAAAAAGTAAAGTGAATTCAAATGTAGTTTTATTTTAAATATATTAAAAAATATTATTGAAATATTTATTTTATTTATTTATTTAAGTCGACAAAAAATGACAAAGCAGCAGCAGGCAATATGAATAACCCTGATAGTAAAAATAAAGCAGTTAAGGTTGGATCCATGTTAGTTTTAGCCTGATCGGTTTCTGTAGTCCAGATCTGGAGTAACAAACAAACCAAACCAAATAAAGTCTTAGTAAAACAAAGAACAACAACAACAACAAAAAACAAAAAAAAACAAAACTGCTCCATTAAATTAGCATGAATTAAGAAGTCCACAGCACAAGACATTACATAGGTAAGATGACATCTTTTCTCCAGTCATTATCTGCAGAGTCACCTCATGGATTATTTAATGCTGCTAAGAGTTAGCATTAGCCTTTATACTGTGCAGTGCAGAGGTTAGATGAAACTGTTCCTGAGATGAAACTGTTTGATGTTGCAATATGGCTCATTTTGTCATCATTTAAAACCAAAAACCCAATTAACTGAATTTATTTGATTTATCAGCCAGCCCTATGTGACAGTGAATCGTTGTAACTTCCGGTTGTTTATTCTGATGCATTGTTAAACCACAGCAGACAAACCCTCATGTTCTTAATTTGCGTTCCAGTTTGCTGAGTCCTCACCAAATAATTTGTCACTCGTTTGTGTGCCACAGTTCTAGCCACAGCTGTCCTTTGCCTGTGATGAAATCAAATATAAGAATGGAGGGAAAGTCCAGTGCGTCAGTTCAGCTGTTGCACTGCACTGCTCATATTGCCACATAAAAGTCCACAAACCCAGGTGTATCACGGTGAGAACATCTCTCGTGGGCCAGTACTTTTAGGAAGCAACGTGTGTTTTGGGCCAAATGGCTTCTCTCCCAATTTGTGTCAAACATGCTCTTGTAGTAAAACAGACAAATGCAAGAACTACCAAAAAAAACAAGCCTTCTTCTTAGAGTCAGGACGAGTTGAGCCCGAGGTAATCACAGAGGAGTTATGAGACAGAGCGTTCTGCTTTCCTTTCCCCTCCTCCTTTGCTTTCACTTGTTTTCTTTTTTCTTTCACCGCCCTGTTCTGTGCATTTTCGCTCAGATTTCCTGGCTCTGGACGAAGAGGGAGGAGCGAGGACAGCTGATGGAGAAAGTCTGTGGAAAACAGCAGTGGCCTTCTGCTCGGCGATAGAGGATCAGAGGTAAAAGCACTGATATTTTACACTGCAACTGCATATAAAAATAGCTTGTTGCTTTGAGATTGGTCGACAGATTTCTCCTAGGTGCAATGCAGAGTTGTAAATATGCAAATACTTAAAATACAACTTCCTGTGATCCCCCACAAGCAGTTGAATCCAAGTTTAATGGCTATCACCTGCTCTAAACATTTCCCTCCTGAAAACAGCTGCTTCCTCGGCCAAACAAACCTTTCTGCCAAGTCCCAAGCAGCTGAGGAGTTTTTCAGCCAACTTTGTGACACTCGCGCATTTGCACGACGATTAGGCAAGCTTGGTTTTATTGTCTTCGTCCAACTGAAACCAGATTTCTAAAATAAACAAGTAAAATCTAATTTTGAAGGTCAGATTAACAACTATAACATTTTGGGGAGTCGAGAAACTGTACTGCTGCAAAATAAAAAGAAGACCACTTGAGCTAGAAATGAATATATGCTTTTTTTTTTTTTTTTTTTGGACCATTGAGGAAGCTTCTTGGTCTGCTTGTGAACTTTTTGAATACTCATAAATAAACTGATCTTTTTGAATTTTCTTTCCACAGTTACATTCTGATGACAAATGTTTTCAATAAGGGATAGTATGTAATGATAGTGATAGTATTCATTTCATACATAAAATGAAAGCAAAGCAATGCAATGCAACCCAACCCAGTTGAGTTGAGTTGAATTGAACTGGACCCACAATTGGACCATCAAAGAAACTTGGAACAACCTAATGTACTAAGTAATGCTGCAAATTCTCTCAGTTATAAATGTTTTTGAAGTAATGTTTTACGTAAAATGACACTGAGGCATAACAAACTTCATAAAAATAAATATTGATTGAGGAATTGTACCTTCTCAGTTCTGTTTTGCTCAAATGTAATTTAAGTTAGCAAATAAAACCAAATCAAACTGAACTGTCAATGTTAGTTAGCCTATATTAAGTTGTCGGTGGTGGTTCTCTTTATTTTTTACCACATTTTATGATTTTGTTTATACTACTGTCATTTAGTGGGATCTAATTTTCTTCCAGGGTCAGATCATGCCACTACTCCCATCCTGGAAAAAAGACATAATGAAGTTTCATTACTTCCTGTTCCTAGAACTGCCCACTTGTGGACAAAATGGGCCTAGAGCAGAAAACCCGAAATTGCTAGAAGAGAAGGACACTCGTGATTCTTTTTAACCATCCACTCTTTAATGAAGTCCTAAAGCATTTACAAAATAAATTTATTTTGTTTGGACATGGGCAGCATTTCCCTGCAGCCCTTCTGGAGGTATTCCTTTGAAATAAACATCACGGCCAAGATCATGTTGAGTAGATGTTCTAAATGTTGAATATCTTTTGATTATGTTCCTATGGAGTTCGATACCCCTTGGTCAATAAACAGATTCCCTCTCATCCACTTGGACAAGGAAAGCGTAGCCGAGATAAAACGCTAACTTAACTGTGCAAGTAAACACAGCGTCTGCTTTAAGTTCTTCTTTCACTGCCGAGGAGTGACAAAATAAACGTCTGAAGTAAGTGTTCGTCTACCAGCGTAAATCTTTGTGGTCTGACACACTCGGGCCCGTCCGCCGTAGCTTCTTCTCATATTTGGTGCAGAAGGTTCACCGGTGAAACTCTATATGTCTGCTTGAATAAACACGACTCAACGGGTCAGAGTGTGCAGGCAGTTTACAGAAGAAGTGTGAGGGATTGTGGGAGATTTAGCCGTACAGGAGACAGGAGCTGCTGTAACGGAGCTGTTTAGACTGAACAGTGTTTCAAAGAGGAAATATGAAAAATATCTCAGCTTCCTCTGCTCGAAAAGGAAAAAGGTTCAGAGACAGGATAGATGGGTTCCAATTGGAAACTGGGTCAAATGGTGGAGAAGTTAGGATGACAATGTAATGTAGAAGAACAATGAGGTTAAGAATGGTTGAAGAAATAGGCACATCATTTAGACACTAGAGGAGTCAATATTCTAGGGATAAACTTCAGTTCTGCTCTGGTATGTTGTCTGCAAGGTTGACCCCAACATGTTCAGAATAGTGACAATTTTTAATGAGGAAGCAAGTCCTTAAAGAAAACTCTGGATTTTGCAAAGTCCACCATAACATAGTCCTCATCATCCAGTGAGTTGTCTCTACCCTCTCACTGACAGCACACTTGATAAGCAATTGGTTGCTTAGCTTCTGTTGTCAAATTGAACATTCATGTTAATTCTAGACAGTATGTCTATTACATGCTTTTAATTTTCCATTAATAGTTTCTATTTTGGTATTTCAAAATGAAAAACCTGTGTATGGAAATATGACTAATTTTCAGGCTCTTTTCCCAGGAAACATTAGCTTACCATTGCCTTTAGCTTAGCCAAGCATGGTTATAAACACGTTTGGATGGCTTTTAATTGGTTTAACACAGACTTTATCAAGTTTAAAATGGATTCAACTTGGTTAGAAGTGAATTTGGGCAGGTATAAAGTAGTTTAAAGTGGATCATATGAGGTTTTGAACATGTTATAGCCAGAGTTGGAGGGTTTTGAGTGGTTACAGTAGGATCTTAACCTGTCAAAAACTGGATTTGGACAGGTTTAACGTGGTTTAACTTGGACCTTAACTGGTTTTAAAGTGGATTTAAACAGGTTATAGATGGATTTGGACAGGTTTGAAGTGGTTTAACCTGAACTGTAAGTAATTCTGAGTGGCTCTGGAGAGTTTATTAATGGATTCAGACCATAACCAACTCTAAAGGCATTCATCCTGGTTATAACCAGGTTTAGATGAGTTTTTAATTATTTTAACACATATTTTAACCAGCTTTAAAAGTATTTTACCTGGTTAGAAGTGTCATTGGTGGCTTAGCTCCAACAATGAAAAAATCCAGTCTGACAAGTTTGAAAGAATAAAGGTTCTACCAAACACAGGCCAGTATATTTAGACACTATAGTGTTCTTAAGGATAGCTTGGGCTTTGGTGTAGTTCCCTTCCTGACTTCAAAGTAACACCGTATAAGCTTGCAGACGCTTAAAATAATATTGTTTTTTTACAGTAAGACCTTGGTTTTAGATACTGCACAATAGAGACACTGTTGCCACTATTGCTTTGCATTCTTAATTCTTGGCTTGGTTTCAGTCTTTCAGCTCCAAACTGGAGGTGTTCTGACCTCTAACTACTCTTGGCGATACACTGACTGCGGACCCCGTACAAGTGAGTGCTTTATGCTCCGTGTTTTGTTGTGGAAGGACTAGAGTTAGCTTTTCCCCGGCGTCGTTATCACTGTTGCCTTGGTCCTTGGCAGACGGAGAGGAAGCTGGCCTCTTTCCCACAATGCCTCGGCAACCTTCCTGGTGCCATTACATTCGGGTGAAGTAGCTGACCCCGAAGCCGCTGCCCCCGACTCGACGGACTCGGAGTCTGCGTTACATCAGCGGTCGGAGCTTGGCAACCGCTTCAGCTGATAACACTCCATCAGACGCACAGGCTGGACTCTCTACGCTTGTGTGTTGTCATGTCCGACCACATTCCTCTAAGGTACCCCCCAGGTTTTTGCATGTGCCGGAGCGAAGCCTTGAGGCCCAGACAGGGTCACCCCCGCTGGGAGATACGAGTTTCATCCCACAGGAAGGGTTTACTGGGGAGGACTGACTCTCGGTCTGCAGCTCATAAGCAACTGGGTCAGGCCACCGCAAGCCTGTCGAAATAATAAATGAAAACAGAGACATGGTGGAAAAAAAAAAAAAAAAAGCTGCCAGATTACTGTTTGTTTTCAGGAGAAGGAGTGAGACTTCCTCTTGTTGATTTTGTGGGAACACATGTTAGGCCATATAAAGCAAAACAGGCCTTTAGTTGTTGTATTCACATATTAATACAAGCGAAGCTGCTATTACGGCTTATTATGGTTTCTGACCTACCCTAACACATGTCTCATTTTGATATTATGTAATTACATTTTTGGTATTTTTAATATTCATTTTAACCGCAAACCCTATCGGAATTAGACATCGCAATGTTATTTAAAAGTGTGGAAAGTTTGAACAAATCCACACATAGAGAGAACAAAACTGTGGCTACACTTTACTGTGATGTAGTTGGAGACTGGATATGAGGTTTATGCTTGGCAGACTTTTATGACCATTACAGTTGTAACTAAGTTGGTTGTTTAGGATACAAAAAATGTCAAACAAAATATCAGACAATATTAAGACTGGTAGATCTTTACCGTGCAAAAAAAAAAAAAGTCAATATAACAGACTATAACCATGATGGTGGATGTCCCCTATGATTCATCAGCCCCTGGTTCTGCAGTGGAGGTTGTCCTTGAAGCAGGCTAACACTGCCAAAATGATAAGTTCATAGTAGCATATCACATTATTTATGAAGTTTGAACACATATTGACAAATTTAGGAAGTTTTTGCTGTGATAGTGATAGTGTTACCCACTTAGTGCGATATCTCAAACATTTTTTGAAATGAATCAAGTAGAAATGCTAAAAGTATTTTTTTTTCTCCCCCAAAATGAATTGCAGTGAAGGGAATGTTTTAGGAGACACACTTTTTTCTCATCAAAAAAAAACAAAAACAAAACTGAACTACTTTGCCACCATAAAATTCTAATGCTGTACCTATTATTTTTAGCTCTGAGTTCAGCACCAGACTGATACGATCCCGTAATTATTTCATCACAAAAATATCCACATTTTGCTTTGATTTCCTTTTGGATTTTTATATTTTTACGTTGTTTCTGTGTAACATACATAGCCAGCGCTGGAATAGACTCTTTCTGTGTATTTCTGGTAGCCATTGTTTCAATAATAACAAATGATGCAGACTAACCACCCACAGCCTCTAACCCAATTCGAGACCCAGTTCTTTATGGACATGTGATTGGCCAAAACTCTTGTGTCACATGCTGCCACGCTGATCATTCTCATCTATTAAAATCCTTGATAACACAGCCTTGATAATGTCTAAAAGTCATTTGATAGTGACACAAAACACGGCTACTTCTCAGCTAACATGCTTTTAAAAATGACCTTCCAACCATAACATAATAATGCTTTTTCGTCTGCTCTTGCGGCACAGACCTACCAGTTTTTCGCAGAGTATTACATTAGGCCTGACTATCTGATTACATCAATAACACAGATCCGTTGCGGCCTCACGCAGCCCGTGTGCCCTCTGTAAACCCAGTGTTAGCCTAGACTGCTTCCTGATTGGTTTAGCGGACCATAGTCACTCGGAGGACGACCACGCTGTGCGACGTGCTTCTGCGTGCGCGCCCGTGTTAATTCAAACGAGCGTGCACGTGTGTTTACGTAAGGAGGGGGGGATTTGACTGTGGCCGTGGTGGTTCCAGACCATGTAATTACTCCCACTTAGCATGGAGAGAAAAAGAACAATTTGAGTCGTAACGCAGGAGCGAAATTATGGCCGGGAAGCCGCTGACCGTGCTCCAGGCTCTGTCTATGTATTTCTATCGGCACAGGTTGTTCTCCAGTTGGACACATTGAGGGCAATTATCAATTTCCCCAAAATACCCAGGGCGCACTTCCAGCAGCTCTTTAACGGAGACATTTAAGTGAGTCAGCATTTTGAGTAGAGCCACATGGGTAACACCAATGTGCAGCTTGTAAACAGAAGGTTAATGAAGAACATGACTTAACTAATAGGTTGATATCTTGAGTCGAACCGAAAACATATCACTTTGCTTCATTCCTTTCCATTGTGTCTAAAGTGCATCCTTTGACTGACGGCTCTAAACACAGGCCAGAGCTGCTATTTGTTTTCTGGCGGTCGGTCGTAAAACCGCAAGAATACTATGTTCGCGATGCCAGAGCAAATTTAAGATTGGTGATGACAATGCAGAGGAACGCAGCGTGTGCACAGTAAGTGGCGACTAAACATGCAACAGGTACCTCTCCCAGAAAACAAAAGCTCTGTATATTTAGTGAAATGACAGGATTTTTGAGTATGAATGCTGACAGGTTTTTTTTTAAGACTTGTGAAGTTCAACTACAGTGTACAAGACATACTTGGGCTTATATCAGTGGCAAGATCTATTGACCAAAAAAAAAAAACCCATCAGAATCCACAGTGTTTTGAAGTCTGCAGCATCAGTAGACAACTCTATAGCTCTGTATTAATGGGTGTCTAGAGCTATGTAGGAACAGCTGAACAGGAATTCATTTTTGATGAAGTTAGCTGGAGAGCACTGCAGTTGTACACGTGACTTCTTTGATTGATAGTTGTCTGGGGGCAATTGGTGTCAGACATACTCCATAAACTCTTCAAGCAACGTCATCAAAAAGTCCAACACGGCAACGTAAGCAGAGAAATTTTCTACTTTCCAGCCACTAAATTGGACACGTTAACGTAATATTATACCACGGAACATCAATTCTACTAAAGTATGTTGGCTGTTGTACTGTTTACCAATTACAAATGAAGCAAAAATCTATCTACTTATGTATTTTTCTAAAATCCAAAGTGTGTCTTACTTTAATCTGTGTAAAACTCACTGTGTAAAATGTAAATAAAAACAGAATGAATTCTCATGTTTTTCATTAAATGTCACAGTCTCAACACCGGCTTATATTGTTTATGTTCTACTGTGAATCAAATATGGCATTGTGGCATTTACAAATTGTTGAATTCTGTTTTTATTTACATTTCACACCATGTCTCTACTTTTGGGGAATTTGTACTTTTCAGTTTAACAGTCTTTGATGAGAAAGCACAGGTCACAACTCTAGGTCCTCCATGAGACATTCATTTGTCATCCAGTCCTTGACAGCTGAGCCACTCAGGAATGTTCACTACCCACTCACTGACAGCACACACATAGTCAGTCTGTGGACCAAACCATCTTGTTTTTGTAGAATATGCTCATTTTGCACATTGATCCTGTTTTTCACAGACAATAAAAGGCTTTTTAGTGACAGTATAAAAGTAGCATTTACCCAGTTATCTAAGCTCTTTTGGAGGATAATCTTAACTGTTGTACCATCACCTAAATAGTAACTGCAATGGAGTCTACAATCTGTTATTTCCTGTGTCAGTTGAATTCAACCTCTTATTGTATGTCCTCACAGTGAACTATAGGCCACTCAGAGTACATAGGCCCCTCTGTCCTGTAATTAAATCAAACGCCCTATTTCACAAACGTAAGAAAAAAAAAAACGTCCAGGATTCACCCTTTTGACCAAAGCCTCAGTATCCGGAGTGATCTTTTTTTTTGATTTAGTGTCTTAACTTGACGTTTCTCGAATAAGACAGGTTCTTATGGAGTTATCCTTCTGCGGGGCAGTTGCTGACAGCCTGCTTTAAGAGATCTATCAGCTGCACAAGTATTCCTAAAGCTCTACTGTTTACATTTGTACTTTTGACAAGAAGAGGCAGTTTTTCTTTACGCTAAGTCTGCCAGGTTGGAGCGTTGCCCGAGCAGGCCGCCGAGTGTGAGCCTGAGCGCTGCAACAACAAGCATCGGAGCAGAAGGTTGAAGCACTCCCTATACTGTCTTCATCTCTGAAAAAAAAATAAAATCTCATGTATACAGCACCTCCCTCCTTCTCTGGCAACGCTTTGAGCCTGATACCAGTGTAGTTTAGATAAGCATTCCCCCTCCATGAGGCATATTTTTTCCAGACAAAAGCAAAGTCCAAGGAACGCTTTTTGGTTTTCGGCCGCGTGTTTGTTTTCAATTTAGGGTTATCCCGAGAACACACAGATTTCTCTCCAAAAATAGGCAGCGTAAAAAGCGAATGAGGGGAAGGGGGGTGAGAAGGAGAGAGAGGTGGGAGAATAAGAGGGAAATAAGGAAGGAGGGAGTTTGGTTAATGAGCACCAGATGCCTTACCTTCGGTGGTAGCCACATTCTTGGGAGCTTTGGTCGGTGTGTGATCTGTGCTCGAACTTATGTCAGAAGATATGCTCGAGCTCCCTTTACCTGCCGAGAGACAAACAGGTTGTAGCCTTAAACATTTTACAAAAGCAGTGTTTGTCACATGAAATGAAAACCTCAATTTGCTCGAAATTTCAGTTCATCTTTAGACTTGGCACCTGCAAAACAAGACATGTAAGTTTTACCTTCATCGAAACCTGGGGAAATAAACTTTGTAGACAACACGATGTTTGGCTAACCAGAGACTGTACTTAAGATACGTGTTATTGTGAAAATCCATCACATCTGCTTTTATTCTTGTAGCAATGCAGATCTTGACACAGTTCTAAAGTGTTTTCATTGCTCACGGTTACAATAAGCTCTGTAACATTTGCAGATTTGTAGCATTAGCTTCATACGAAAGTCATCGAGTCATCTTTTGTCTCTGCCACGCTGCATGACTTTTTTTTTTGCGAGCTTATACAATTATTACATGCCACACAGCTACAACTGGCAGTCTGATACCTGTCACACTGTGCAATTAGAGATACCGAGTGCAGCGTAGGCTACAATTCATGGTTAAAAATAGTCAGCAAGTGTCACCCAGTGAGTAAGATTCATGTAACTGAATAAAAATAAAACAAAAAAAGTCTGAAGACGGAAATGTCTGCTTAGTTTTATTGTTCAAAGCTCACAGGCAATATTTGGTTGTACGACGGCCAACAAATGCTAACTAAACTAAGTGCCCATCTGCAGCTAATTCTGTTTAAAGCCAAAAGGTTATGTCTTTCCTCTTTTTTCTCTAAATCTTGATGTAAACTATACACACTGGGACTTTCAAGATTTAGCAAAAAACATACTTCCACATATTCAATCTATTTGGATGCACTAGTGCTTTAAAACCATGCATTTTTGTGATATTATTGCCTTGTCATCTATGTTCCTGATGCTTCTACAAAATGGAAATTCCAAATAACATTACATTGAAATGACAAATCCAATAATATTACTGTATCCTGTCACTGGCGTGCTTCGATGTACATCTTATCCTTGAATTTGATAACAAAAGCACATTATCAGAGAGATGCCGTACGTTTGCAGCAGTGTAGTGACATCTGAAGCCTTTTACAGGGAGCATAGCCAGAAAAAAACATATAGTATTACTTAAATGTTTTTAAAAATCCCTCTTTCAGGCCTGGCAGATACATTTGGGTACGTCGGTAAGTGAGCCAGAGGAGTCCGCACCCAATCTGTGATCATTTATGAAGTGTTTTACAGCTGAAAGTCTCATCGAAGAGAAACCATCAGAAAGTTCCATGCCAAAAGTTAGATGGCACACTTCCAAAATGTAACGATTGATTTAGCATGATAAATCACGCGACAGGAACTAAAGTTTTCAATGTACAGTCGCAGATGAGGCAGGAATTTGTGCATGCGGACTCAGAAGAATGTGTGTAAAATGAAAAATCTGCAGAAGTGTCACCGTTTAAGGAATAAAACCCTTCACTTTCACGGCGCAGAGGTGGAAACCCAGTTCATCCAAACAGTACAGTCACATGGAAGCTCTTTGAATTTACAATATTTACTCTACGGCTTCTGCTCGTGTTATTAGATTAGAGCTTCAAAGGGACTCTTCGAAAGGAGCTGCAACTGTCATGGCGGAGCGGTTGTTTACGGCCTTTCATTCCTCTGTCGGATCATAAATGCAGCTTTGTGGCTTTCCTGAGACCCAAGTATGCACCATTCGCCCGGCACGATGAGCTCAGGAGGTATTCCCGTCACACCCATACACCAATCAAATGGGAGCATCTAAACGGACCAGACGCTTCCCAAAATACACAGGACTAACGAAAGAATGCGTGCAGACACAGAGGTTTGAGCCAAAAAACCTGCATCTTCTCCTGAGCCGAGGCAGAAGACACTGGATCAAACCAATATATTTAATAACACAGAAATCCAACAGGGCTCATATGGTAAGAGTCTAAATGACATTTTGTGGTGACATCACTGAGCCGGCACATCTGCAACTGCTTCCACTTCCAGCTCTCAGAAATGACTCAGAGATTCATAAGGCGCTCACAGATGTTGGAGCAAGAAGGAGAATTTAGAAGAGCTCTTGGGTCGATGTGTTTGGATGCATGCGAGGCCCATTGTTTCATGTCTTTCACTGAAAAACTCACGCTGCTCCTTCCTGTCTCATGCCTCCATAATGCTTACTGCAGGCTGTAATTGTAAATCTGGTTTCACTTGAACCCCTTTATTCTCACTTTGTTGCAGGATATTTCTGTCTCAAATCTCGCGAAATTATAAAATGCAGAGTGCCAGCATGAATGTGAACCGGTCCCATCTTAATGGTGAAACTGGAAGTAGTAAAAGGATCGTCACAAAGGTGAGATGGATCTAGATGGGCTGAGCATAAATGGGAGAAGACTGTTGGAGTAAATCTACTAAAAATCAAGATTAATATGCCGCACATCGTTTTTTTCTTGCTTTTGACCTGTAGGCTGATTTAGTCGGGAAATACAGGTGGGGAAAAAGCTAAAACTACTCAATTTGTGGCTATGAAATAATTATTATTAGAAAGCACAGGTCCTCAAACCCAAAACTCTGTATATTTGTTGTCCGGTCTTTGACAATGTTCTCTATCCACTCACTGACAGCGCATCTTGTTTTTGCAAAATGTGCACATCAATCCTGACAATACGGACAATACAGACAATAAAAGGCTCTTTAGTGATAGTATAAAAGTACTGCCCTTGTTAACTAGCATTTACTCAGTTATTTAAGCTCTTAACTGTTAATTGTAACTGCAATGGAGTCCGCAATCTGTTATTTCCAGTGTCAAGTTGAATTCAACCTCTTATTATCTTCACAGTGAACTTGAAAAAGAACTTGGGTGGCGTGTACATAAAACGTCACATGGCCCGCTTGTTGAGCATAAATGGGACTCAGGCTGATTTAGATGGAATACTGGTGGGGGAAAAAAAATAATTCATGTGAAATTTATGAAATTATTCAGCTGTTTTGTTTGAGATTACACTCTTCAATATAGGGTGTATTGAAACTTAACTTTTAAATTTATAGATAGATGGTAAATTAAAACCGGCTTCACTTTAACTTTTTGTGTTTATGCTGAATAGTTAATGCTTACTCCGAGAAAGGCTGCATAAACAAGCATGTTTCTCGTTGTAGTAGCCTACGATTACTACCGGATGAAAATGTTAGACTTCCACAAGTGGAACAACGGCTAATTATATGTTACAAACGTTTTCTAAACTCATGCAGAGTTATAGCAAACTTCGACTGGCTCAAATGTAGCTACGATCAGCAGATGAAACCACTTTTTATGGTTTCCACTATAATAACAACGTGCAAAACAGGGATTCCATTGTCGTTCCATTTCATTGTTGTTCATAACCTAAACTACAACTAAAACCAAACTAATAAACAAAGCTACAACAACAGCATCTGAATTGGCTTTTAAATAAGTCTGAACTTGTACTACTCTATATTTACTGAACTGCTTCATCATCTGGGTTAAAGGAACAGCTACAACCTGCTACAACCTAGTTCCTTCCTCCACTCTACATCCTTAGTTCCAGTCGGAGCTTCTTGTCCACATGTTATTCCTACCACGGAGCGATCCAATCTTTTTTTTTTTTTCGGCAGTTATTGACTTAGAAAGAGAGCAGAGTGGAATGTTATTTATACAAACATCTCTGCTCAGGAGACAGGAATAATCTGGAGAGCTCTTTGAATAAGTAATGCTGCAGATTAGATGTGGAGGTGAGTTAGACATTCCACGAGCTTTAATGCTGCGCTGTGAGATTTTATCAATATTTTGGTATGAGAGTCGACAGATGTGGGTTTTTTGTGTTTGTATTATCACATAAAGAGTAGTTGGAGGTGTTTTTTGTCTGGGTTTAAGGTGTCTCGAGCAAACAGTTTGGAAAATGTGCCCGTTTATATTTTGCTTGTCACTATCTCATGATGCTATTTCTCCTATTGCAATTCGCTGCCATGAAACTGTGACTTTCCCATCTCACACATTATATAGAAAAGAATGATTTTTTCATATCTTGAGGGGTCATGTGACGATGATCCACTGGAATAGATAGAGGTTCAGAATCATAAATAGCAAAGTGCAAAACATGGACTCACATGGAAACATAAATTAACACTCAAGTATGATTAATACTGGTCACAAAGCATTATTATTTAGGATTGATTTTTATATATGACTAGTTGTATTATTTATGTATGCAATTATTGATTAGTTTTAGCTGATTTTAGTTTAGTTTTTTTCTGGAAATGTGTTGAATATAAGCTATAATATATTTTGCACTTACTATACTTACTTACTGTACTGTTACTGTGTATGAACATGTGTATGTACTTTTCTGTGTTCCTGTCTGTTTTGTATTGTAAGGTTGTTCTGCAGTGACTTAGCACTTTGACCAAGACACATTTCCCTTTGGGACAATAAAGTTTGTTTGATTTGATATTGGATTATGTTGTAAATATGAAAGCCTCACTAATTGACTTAGTATGGTCCAATAAAAACAGGCTTAAACTGTTAGATAATCTCTTATGTATTGCTTCCAATATAAAGCAGAGCACTCTCTTAAATAAAATCTTGACACTCATACCAAATATCTTATATGATTTTGCACATTACTGGATAAAATCTCCACAACTTTTGGACAAGACTTAATGACATTATCGGTAATTCTGTAAATGTCCACATGGCCTCTCCTATTTATCAATTACAGTTTGATTTGAATGTATGTCTGCATATGAATATGGCCGCCAGGTGTCCCTAGTCTGCAGGGAGAATTAGACTAGACACATCTTTATAACGGTTCCACGAAGCACACAAAACGAAGGGCGTTTAATCACTCTTAAATTGAGTCTTAAGGTAGAGGATCAACTTTCTATTCATGTGTTAAGTATGAGAATGGATACAGAGTGGTGCGTAACTCGCGACTGTCCCAGACAAACTTCAAAATGGACCAAAACCTTCACTCCATTTGCAAACTGTAGCGCACAAAGTCTATCTCAAACCTCTCCCGACTCCACACAGCACTGGGAGTATATAAAAGTCGCCAATTTCATCACATTCTCTATAAAAAAGCGTGGTGTATGATTGTGCCAGTACTCACCCTCGCTTCCGTACTGTTTTCCATTGTTCGCACCCATTTTATAGAATACATAATCTACGAGCGACTCTCCTCTGACCAAAACGCACTTAAATCCCCAAAGCAGAAAGCACTCCTTCCATCGAGATATTCTAGACACTCGATAGTTTCGTGTTCAGCCAGCAAAACTCTGACTCCAAATCCAGATGTTGAGCAGAGCACGTCTCAAAAAAAAAAAAAAAAAAAAGAAAAGAAAAAAGAAAAGAAAGAATTACGCAAATTACGCTCCACGTTGTTCGGTTTCTACGCAAAGATATCCACAGGTAGAAGGAAAAATAAAGCTAATATCCCCTTTGGAGGAGTTGAGAGTAAACTTTCGAAGTGGCCTAAATGGTAAGCAGCTGTTTATCGGGGCTGTGTGCGCGCAATCAGAGCAGCCAGACGAGTGGTGAGGACGCGCAGCCCTGCCAGTGGATCTGGATTTAAAGAGACAGTACTCCAGAGTAAAAAGATGAGTAAAAAAAAAAAAAACGAGAGAAGAAGAAAAGATGAGCCAGAGACGAACCAGAAATAGTTAAAAGTGGTTGACTGCTTTTGTAGTAGAAATTGCAACTTTGGTTTTTATTCTTAAAAGAACAGTTATGTCTTGCTTCAGAGAAACCGAAGTGGACCAAATGCATTCCCCTGTGGATAAACACAATGGCTGTTACCAGTAAATGTCACCATGAGTAAAGTGTGCCTTTTACAGATCAGAAATGAGACTTCATCCTCCGTTCTGCAGAGACAAGGGGACGTTTTTTTAGTCGAGCAACGTTTCTATGAATAGCTCTCGAACAGGTCATCGGATATCTTCAAGTTTCAGGCGCAAGACAAAAGCAGTTGTCCGGCGTTGACAGTTGGCGTATTAGTCTGGAAACCTATTTGTAATGTAGGTTTATACAAAGCTTAGCAATGGAATTAGAGTCAGGCCAAATTACATCATGAATCTAGATTTCAGGGCTAAATCGGTGTGGCTGGTGGAGAAGCAGGATTCGGTTGATTGGAGCTGATATTTCTACACGTGAGTTGTTTAAATGAGTATGTGGTCTATACTTACAGACCATCAAGAATGCATTATGTACTTTACCAGTGTTTGATTGGCTCACATGGTACCAATCAGCCAGGCTCTTGGCTGTCTGAGCGAGGTCAAATGCCAAACCTCAAACCTTTACAGCCAGCTATCTCTGCCACACTGGAATGCACTCCGACACAGTCCTGCTCCACGCACTTTCTTTTACTACTCATTTAGCAAATTAACAAGGGTTGGTGAATGTAACATTTATTGAATTCTAAAGGTTAAAAAAACGATAATGTAGTGATAGATGTTTAAATGAGCTCTGACAGTTGGCTGTTGTTGGTCATCCAAGGTGAAAACACACCCACAGGAGGTAAGGGGTAGGGGTTCACAGGCGGATTTGGATTTATTTTAGGAAGTAGCTCAGATTGGGCGACAGGCATGGCGGCGTAGCACGCTGAACCGGACACTGAGAAGCTGTCCTCTGGCGCAGCTGCACTCTGAGAGAATGCGGTCAAGGCGCCATTTGTGTCCATCGCAGAGACGTCCGAGGGAGACGAATGGTCATTTTCTGCCTTTGTGGTGGGGGAAACTAGGGCAGAGGTTATCTCCTCCAGTTTACTGTACAATGTTTGTAGGGCGACAGGAAGGGATTTGCACCTGAGAAGAAAAAAACAGCTTTAAAGCAACTTGATTTAATGTTTTGACATCAAATACATAACCTCAAATCATATGAGTATTGAGACTCAAAGTAATTTTGATGGCTCTCTGGCATAAAACGGGAACAATAGCCCTCTTTATTTACACCCTGCACCAGGCTGACTGGATAATCCACTGTGGAACTGAGTGTCGGTGCATGTTACCTAATAGTGGGAAACATTTTTTGCCAACTCAGTTTCATAAATACATGATACATATATTGGACAGTTATATTGAAGTTATTTTATGTCGCTTTAAATCATTTATACCAGAGTAACAATAATTATTTCTACCAGACAATACATTCAATCTTAGAGTCAGCTACAGTAACAAAGTATAATGGGAGAACAAACCTCTTAATGACAATGGAGATGTAGTCCTCCATCGATGGATCACTGAGTCCAGCCCCAAACAGTCTGCAGGTGACCTGACGGGAATCAGGTACATCCACAGCCACTGTCATCACAAATGAAGAGTTACAATTTAGATATAATGTTTACGTGCCATTTGTAAAGGCTTTAAGCTTTGTAATGATTCGCTGATGCCTATGTCTCAACTTTAATGCCATGACATTAGTGCAGAGAACATTTAAAGGGGTTTGGCATGACTGAAGACATGAGCCCAGGCACAACACAAAAGTGTGCTTATTTGGCCAGGTTAGTGCAGAATGTGCCAGATACACCTACTTAAAGCTAATACTGGGATATACAGTAGCAGTCAGGAGCTGCAGTTGTAAATTTTACTCTTAAAAGTTGAAAAATAAGCCTTGTAGACTATTCTTTGTGGAGTGCTGCACTAATCTGACATGGCACAACTTAACTGGCTCTTCTGTGGGCGTGTCCTAAGTCATGATTAACCATCAAAACTACAAATAAATTAGCTTCATAGTCTAGATGCTCACAGACAGCGAGGCAGTCTGTGTCAGGTCGGCAGAAGGTGACAGTGAAGCTGGTGTCGGTCTCTGGGAGGATTTCGAAGTGCAGATCACAAGCTGGACCTGACAAAAAGATACATCAATCGTATATTCAGTAAATGTGGATGGCAGATTTAGTTCACAATCTGATACCTGCACTTGCACAGTGGGAGGTTATTGCGCTCCTCAGTATTGAGTTAATGGTGCACTGATGACGCAGCAGCTCCAGTAAAGCAGGCACATGAGACAGATGGGTGAAGGGAATCTTATCTACTAGAGTTGCTCTGTGAGAAAGCACCTCCCACGCTGCTCTGGGAAATATATAAGTCTGAAACCCTCCGTCTGGAAGAGACTGGACACAAAAGATAGTGAGTTTGAATAAAACTTCACGCATGTTTGTTGAATCAAACATACCACTGTAGAAATGACATCCTGGTTAACTGATGTGTCGCTGTGGCTGTTTAAACCTCTCATAAGAAGATTGGGTAAGGGTGCCCACTGCAGGTCAACATCTGGTATAGTCACCTCTAACAAAAAAAGGGGTAAAACGAAACTACAACATATGTCAACGACAGCATCTGAAAATAATACAGTACGTTAGAAATCTGTATCACCAGTAATTTGATAGAGCTTGTTCACAAAAGATGGCATCATTGGGATGGCAGGCTGCAGTTTGAGTAGGAAGCAGGCAGGCACTAGGTCAAATGGCACTTCATTCATAGATTTAAACATGGGGTAGCTGCCAAAAATGCAAACATAATAGCACAATAAATCTGACAATGTAATTCAGAATGAGATGAAAATAAAATTAACATTTTAAAGTATCCTGGAATTCAAATGTATCAAGAGGTCACCCCTGGGCGTCCAGCTGTGGAGGCTGTGAGATGGACGACGCCATCTGAAGCTGACGGGGAACATCACTGAGTCCGATGGTCAGCTGGGCCGAGTGGAGAAGTGGGTCTGAATCTGCAATTAGTGAGAATTCTGTGAAAATGTGTGTCATATAAAATGGCTGTTTTCAGATCTGTTTTTTTTTTATAAATATGCAGTAAATATCAAAGTTATACTGTCAATTTGCAAAGATAAGACAGTTTTGAGTAAAGAGTAAAGAGTATAGGTCAATCCAGCACACTTTTTCTGTAACAGATGTTTTTGTTTTTTGGTTTATGTCAAGAAACCAACAAAATCAATGTGATTTCAATATTTTAAATATTTTAAGGATTGTCAGGCTCCATATCTTGGGTTAGAGAGTGACATTCTGTTGTTTTAATGGTGCAGTGTGTAGTTCTGGCAGCATCTGGTGACAACAGTTTGCTATTCATCACTTATGTCTACAGTAACCCTGCTGCATTGATTGACTGTTGTGTATGAACAAAACTTATAGTATGAGGTCAGATGACAGACGGATATTGGGAACAAAGACATTTTACTTCAAAAACATGAATTCTTCCAAAGCAGTGCTGTAGAACTTTAATAGCATTAAAAAAAAGCAACGTGTATTATTTTGAGGTGATGATACCACTGATAATTTTGACCAATGTATTCCATTAGCTTCAACTATCCACCTTTTAATGCACTTTACCTGAAACTGATGCATTGGGGGAAATATAGAACTGAACAGTCAAAGGGCAATCTGTAGAAACACATATTTACATTTAAAACATTAACCACACAACACTACTGTACATATCCACATATTCACTAATACATACCTTCTTTGCCAGCTATCACAAACCCAACAATGCCGTTGTTTATCTGGTCACTTTCAGAGTTCGTTGAGATTCTAAAGCAGGTAAAAATATTAAATCAGAATGCATGTTACAGATTTTTAAGGTGCTGTATATTGGTCTTACCTTGGGAATTTCGACATTCGCTCCAAGTCTTGTCCCAGGATTTGTAGAGCCTCAAACAGTTTTTGTTTTAATTCACTGAAAAAGAAAGACTGTAGCTTAAAAGAACTATATATATATGTTGAAAAGGTGCAGCACATACTTGTCTCCAGGGATGTTGTACTGGTTAAAGAGGTCTCCCAGCTTTTTTGAAAACTTGGCAAAATCTTTGGATCTAAAAAGTCAACACAAACGCGAGCCTTTAAATCAATGCCCTTGCAAGTTAATCATTTAAATGGCCACGGCTCTTCGCAACGCTCTGCTGGCTCCGAGCAAATGTCAGCGTCTTCATTTATCACAACACTACCTCTTACCTTAACAGCCCCAGAAAGGACTCGCTGGACTGCAAAGTAATTAGATTTCATTAGTGTGCAGACAGGAAATGTTCCGGACAGTTTTTTCGCTATGACACAGTTCACTGACCACAGGGGCCCCTCCTTGTGGGGCCACCTTGACCGCCTCCACCCCGCCGCACGGCAACAGCACCGCCTCCAGGTAGAAGAGGTCTGCTGTGAGGTAGCACGTGGCACCGGTGACGTGAAATCCGAGCCTAAAAAAAAACAGAAAAGAAAGAACACTACATAAATAATGGGTGGCTTAAGTAGGAATACTTAACAATAAAAAATGGTTTACCCTTGCTGTTTGGCAATCATTTCCAGGCGAGACTTCATGACATTGATAGATGATACTGAAATACAGACAGTAAAGTTAATATTGGAGTAAATATAGTGATAAAGAGAGCCTTCTGTATGCTGTAGAGACTATTTTAGTAGAAAAATCAGGGATTGGTTCTGAATAAAACAATACAAGTCACATTCTTTGATTGTTTTGGAGTAGGTCCTCTGGTGGTGAAACTGTAGATTGCAATTACACGCCTCTCCTCTTCTAGAGTCTAGGTAAGCTATGGTAGCCGTATAGGGACAAGCTAATTTGAATGAACAAACCAAATGGAATTAGGTTAGATGATGAGTTTACAAAATCAACTTACTTCATAAACCTTCATCTTGGGTTGTGTTCAAAAAGCAAAAATGTGAGCATGAGTCTTATTCTGATGTGATTATACATTTTGGCAAGCATAATTTGATTAATATACTACATTCCCTTTACAGTAACACAAACTGTTACATGGTGCGCTTTTGAGATCATTTTCTTTTAACAATTAACATTAAACATACATAATGCATGAGGGTGGACATATCTTAACACTGATTTTGATTTATTTACCGCTGAATACTTCCTGGAGCCTTGCCATACATCTACTTATTGGCTCACATGGTTTGGATTCATCTCTGGATTTGTCCTATTGGGAGACAAAGAGGGGAAAAAAACAAAAAACACACACACACACAAAGCATCAGCATTGTGTGACAGCAGTATCCTTGTCTTTTGGTCCTCCCGCTCATCAAAGAACAATACTGCACTAATGTCAATAGAGAACACACATTGAAATACTTAGTAAAGGATGGACTGTGTTTTTAAAAACAAGAAATGCTTCTATCTTATTTCACCTGCCTTCGTATAAATACATTAAGTACCCCCAGAGCTCCGTTCTCATTACGTTTGGGTTTATGTGAGCCTAAGAAGCATCCCCACTGGCAGAAAAGTTTATGAGTAGGGCTTGGCTGCCTTATCCATTTGGACCACACAGTACTGCAGACCACCAAGCAATCAAGCCTCAAGAGACTGACCACTGCCAAGCTCCACTTCATGGTAATCCAGAGTATTATCTACACTGCTGCTCCACCCATGACAAATCTTATTCAAATAACCCGCACTCCCAGGACTCGCGTTATCAGTAATACTCTGCACAAGAAGACTAAACAATGAACTTTATATCTGTCCAAAGCAAATGACAATTATCTGCAAGAATGTCACATAAGAGAGGTTTAAAATTATTTAACATCCAGCCCAAGAGATAGCTAAATCCTGAAATTTCAAATCTGTGTGTTGTTTTGGAGCGTCAGAAAGAAATCCCAGATGTGATAGCCTAATTGTCAATGCACACACTGCCCATGACAAAACAAAGAGTTGAGTGTTTTGGGATAAATGAGCTCACTCCGTGCCCTACACCAATGGTTTGGTGAGCGCCTGAGCATAGCTGGTTTAGAACTGGACAATTTTCAAGCAGTTTTATGCAATGTATTTCTAACAAACATGGAAATATAAGTTGTCTGTGAGCTACATTGCATATGGAAGGTACCCTACCATGCATCGTCTGACCAGTTGAAATGTGTCATTCCATGTCTTCTCTGAAAACTTAGTATGCAAGTTAGAAATGATGGTTTCCATTCCTACAGAAGAAAACATTTTTCAAAAAACATGGCGTTTAGTATTATTTTTGATTAAATGAAAGGGCGAATTACCTTGTTTACTTTAGTTTAAATTGCTTTCACCTGAATCGACCAGGGCTTTTCTGCAAGACAAAGGTGTCAACATATACAATTGACCAATTAGCCAAATCAATTAGTTTGTTTCATCAGCTCCTCTTATCTCATTATTAACTAAAACGTGAACATTTGCGCCATATAGCTTAAAATGCGCTATGCTGTATGCTAAATTTCTGGTGTAAAGTGTAAGTGTTTAACATTCAAGGAAAACTGAATGTAGTGTGGTTTTCCCAGGCGGGCGGGCGTTGTCAGACAGTGCCAAGCCCACAGGACGTGCAGTCAGTCTGCTGCTAGGAGCTAACCAGCCAAGTCTCCGGAGTTAGCTTGAGAGCTAGCCATGAGCTAACAGGCAGCAAGCTAAGACTTTTCCATTTCACCTCTAATAACGCCTTCGTCCAACGCTGTGCAAAGTCAAACACCGTTAAATTACAGGTACGTGGTGTCACTTGCATTCACACCGCTGTTGAAAAGCCTGCTGTCGGTGGCGTTTGGTCTTTTTTTTTTTTTTTTTTTTTTTACGTCGCATCATTTAGTTGTGATTAGCTGCTTGTTATCGCTCGCTAGCCTTTTAGCCCGGTTAGCCGCCGCTTAGCCAAGAAGCTGTTGAACAAAAAGACTCTGTTAAACATCTGTTGCAGTGGATTCACATTGACCTTAGTGTTTGTTTTTGGTCTGAATCTTTCTTGTTCCTGTAAAAGGATGTTGCCAAGGATTTCAGATTAGCCTGTTAGCCACATCGCCCACTACAGACAACCTGCTAGTTCTTTTTTTCCGCCGCTGACATCTGCAAACTTGCCAATAACAATTAATAACAAGTGCGTGTCGTTTAAAATGACTTGTCAGGTGTCGGCTGTATGCTTGGATTAATGGATTAGCCCCTTGTTAATATGCAACTCAGCTTTTTAGTCATGGCTCTGCTGTAACTAGTGGCCAATTTCATAAGCCACTGATTAATTAAACTAGTTAATCAATCGCCCTAATCATTTAATATAATCACAGCAATGTTGATGCTTATTTGCATTAGTTTGGAGATTAAATATAAGATCCTACTTATATACAACATAACGGAATATAACTATTAACTAACATTGCTTTAAGCCATGTAAAAGCCTTAAATTCTAAAAGTGGTCATGCAAGTGCCTTTCTCTGCTAATGGCTACATTTAAACATGCAGCTCAGAGGCAATTTATTTACCAGCCAAGAGAAGAAGGTAAGTGAAATGACTGTGCCTTCCAGATACTAGTAAATCGTCTTTTTCTGCCTTTTGAGTCTTGTGTTAATTTGTATAATGACCTCCTGGCTTGGTTCCCAACCTTATCGCTGATTATCAAAGGTTCCTCTGATAGAAAACCCTTAGCACACGCTGCTGGACATCATGTTATTCCCACCAATTCAAACTGACAGTGGTAAAGCTGGTGTGGAAACTGTGGTGGCGTGTGTCACAGTTGATTCACTCTTGTCAAAGTGTGGACAACGCTGTCAGACCTATAAACTGCTGTTAGTGTTATGTTTAAAATATTTCCCCACAAAATGGCTCCCAGTGCCTTCAAGGTTGCAAAGTAGGTGTATTGTATCACAGAGCAGGGAAAGAAACTACTGAACTCAGATGGACTTTTTCTGTAAAGCCTTAAGTTCTCGACAAACTCTGGTTTTGAGGCCTAGATAGATTTGACAGACTTTTTGTTTTATTTCAAGCAGCTGTGGTCATTTTGACAGGAGCGCTAATGCAATTTAAGCAGAATAAGAAGTAAGCAACAAATGGCAATGACATAAATCTTTAACTGTCATTGATTATACAGTCTTTTGGCAGTTGGGAAAGGAGGAGTTCTTGTAGCTTTCTGTCTTGCTGGCCACTGATCTCAGACATCCATTGGCTACTCGCTGTTGTTCACAAACTGTAGGCAGTGGATGGACCATGTTGTTCAGTATAACATCGGTCTTGTTGTGTGTCTGTCGCTCCACTGCTTCAACCAGAATCTCCAAGCTAATAGCTATAGTTTAATTGACTGAATACATTCACAGTATGACAATGGCAGTTTCTCTTGGTTATTTTTTACTGCAGCAAGTGACATTTATAATCTTGACACATTGCACTAATTGCAGAAATGGATTCCAGAGCCTCATAAATGATGTTGAAGCAAATTTCTTCTATGTCTTTTTTCTGTATTACTCCAGCTGGAATCCTGGGACTGAATATCGCAGCCTCCGTTTTACAATCCTTTCCTCCACCTTGAACTTTGACCCCTTCTCACTCGGATCTCTTGGTACACAAAGCCATGGCCGCCGCTAAGCCTAAAGGGCAGAACTCTTTAGCCCTTCACAAAGTGATCATGGTCGGCAGCGGAGGCGTGGGGAAGTCGGCCCTCACTCTCCAGTTCATGTACGACGAGGTAAGATTGTACTTAGAGTGTGTGTTTTGTTTTTTTGTTTTTTTCACAGTTACCACAATACATTTGTGAAAGAAATGGTTTCCTCCCACAGTTTGTTGAAGACTACGAGCCGACCAAAGCAGACAGCTACAGGAAGAAAGTGGTTTTGGACGGAGAGGAGGTACAGATCGACATCCTGGATACAGCTGGACAAGAGGACTATGCAGCCATTCGGGACAACTACTTCCGCAGTGGCGAGGGCTTCCTCTGTGTATTTTCCATCACAGAGCTGGAATCATTTGCAGCAACAGTGGACTTCAGGTCCAGTACAACATAGTCTACAACACAAGTTCAATATGCAAGACAAGTTGAATGTGCTAAATGACGATTTTTTTATTTTTATTTTTTATGTCTCACAGAGAGCAGATTCTGCGGGTGAAAGAAGATGAAAATGTGCCCTTTCTCCTGGTGGGTAACAAGTCCGACTTGGACGACCGGCGGCAGGTTAGCGCAGATGAAGCCAAGGCACGCGCTGAGCAGTGGGGTGTTTGCTACGTGGAGACCTCCGCCAAAACCCGTGCCAATGTCGACAAGGTTGGTGTAACTACCGAAATCTTAAAGCAACCCTGTATAACTTTTAGCCAGCAGAAGGCAAAGGTCTTCCTGTGTGCAACATCACTGTATGCGGCGGCCATGTTTATTTAAAAGTGGAGACATGTAAGACGGCAAGTTTGGATGAAATAATATGTCTGCTGAAACGGTAGGGTCATTTTAGCGTATTTTGTACAGATAAACCGCTGCTAGGGTCCTGTGTTTTGGCCTGTTGTTTTTATGTGTTGTGTGATCTAGCGTGTCACTTACATAATGTCTTGCAATATGGAAAGTAATATAGGAGATTTCTGTGCAGCTGAGGGTACTGTCAGTGAGATAGGTATGATTATACAGATCCTGTGTCTAAAAAACATCTAAATTATTGTGAGAATATATATTTTTGGTCTAAAAGTTAAGTCAGCAGTGTTGACTTTATCCAACTGAGAACCTATTTGTTTTCCAACAGGTGTTCTTTGACCTCATGAGGGAGATACGTGCACGGAAAATGGAGGACAGCAAAGAAAAGAACGGCAAGAAGAAAAGTAAAAGTTTGGCCAAGAGAATTCGAGAGCGATGCTGTATTTTATAGTGGTAAAAGAAAGCAGGCGAGCTGCTTGTGTACATATACATTTCTCAGACTTTTGCATTTATTTTGTGCCCATACCTGGCCGTGACTTTCAGTTCCTAATCAACAGGACTCCTGATTGTGTGTCAGGTAATAGTAAAGTGGCACTCCATACACCATTTATAGCTCTAACTTTTTATGTGCTGACACTCCAAATAATTTATGTACTCTCTCTTACTCTGACCACATTACAGAGTGTAACAAGTGGATGGTGTTTTCATTTAGGCCTAATCTTAATAGGCTCAGCCTTGAAATGTTACAAAGCTTTTCATTGTAAAGTTTGATGTGTATAGTATATTCAAACTACTGTGCAGTGCAAATTCAAAAAGACGTGAAAAAGCCATTGATCACATGGGGAAGATGAAACTATAATTCAGTTGTGGAAAGCCCCTAGTCATACAGTTAATCCAACATTCTGGTCGTGAATTTAATCTCCTTCAGTCAACCTAGAATTCATTAAGTGCCACCCTGCGACATGTACATTGCACTGATGAACCTATAAAACTTATTTTTCTTTTCTCAAATAGGCTATTGTTTTATCAAAGCCACAGCCGAAATGTGATGCCATTCCTGTTGTACCACTGATTTATTCTTTATACTTAAACGCTCTTATTTTATCTGTAATTTGATTTTGAATTTTGTCTTTTTCTGTCATAGCAAACTTGCTAATGTTTGCATTTTCTTGCCCCTGTGAGCAACTCTATTGAGTCTTCTCTTCCTAAATGCATACACAACACTAAGCATTACCTTAAACCCTACTCCATAATGGATTTCAGAGTACTTGAACTTTATCAATTCTAACATTTCAAGTTGTGATTTTCATTAACTTTTTGTAAAGGAATCCCTGGTGCTCTGATGAAAAAACACTACATCCTCAAAATTTTTTTAAATGATCTAGCTTTCAATTGTGTTAGGCTTTCTTGCTTATTTCCTTTGCTTCATACTTCATACCAGATTCCTTTTGTTTTGAATATATTTCAGTTGGATTCCTATTGAGCCCCATAGATTGGTCAACTTTAAGGCTGAAAATTGAACGGGTTGAAAGTTGGGTATCTCATGTCCAAAAAGTTCTCACTCACCAAAGAAACATGCTTTCTAGCACATACAAGTGCCCATGAAACAGTTGGTGAATGAACACTTGCTATGTGAACATCAACAGTAAGTCTCTGTGAAATGTTTGAAAATCTTTGGAGGGAAAAGGGTTGGCAGAATTTAACAGAGGTTTAGGCAAGGACATGTTTATAGCCAGGGTTTCTTTCCCTGTGAGGGAACGAGGGCTTTAGTAATTCATGTACAGTGCATCACTGTTGCCTCTGTCCATTGTGAATGTTACCAGTCCTCCCTTAGCATTCTTCTTGGCTGTAATGTTAATGATGTGAGCTGGTTAGAGGTCACAGGCATTCGCTGGTGTGATTTTTTTTCATCTCCTTATGTTATGTTGCTGTGGTAGCACCTGATAATATTCAGTTAATCTTGCACAAATGACTGGCACAGTGTAAGAGATTGGCTAAATATTCATGCAGTTTGGTTAAATTTCGACCAAAATGTACTGTGACAATAGTTAATTTTTACTTTCCTACTTTTAAATTTAAAATATTTTATTGGGTTTATCTGACGTAAGCTTGAGATAGTTCCAAGATTTCACTTCAGTTAATGTTTAAATATTTTAGTGTTTCACTACAAGGTGTGTGTTGCCGATGGCTATTACTTAAAAGATATCCATGGAATATATGATGCCCATCACTAAAGTCTATGCAAAATTATGATTTGGAAACAATTAAAAAAAAATCTATCTGTAACACTATCTGTAATATCTTACAGTTATGCTCTATCATTTAATTTAACCTTGGATTTTTCATAAGGCCAAGCTAATGCCACCGGAATTTACCTTGTGTTTTACTATAGTTTCAAGCTTTGTTTGCAACATAACTAAATTCAAGCTTGTGTTCATTGTACTACTTTATTGAAAAGCACAGTGTGTCAGGTTGGTAGATGGGATGTATGGCATGTTTTAAGGCAAACTTAAACTTAAAATTGGAGAATGCCATGGTTTTAGAAAGCTTGAGAATGTGTTTGGATAAATATGTTTTAAGGGCTAACTCACAGTTAACCAAGACATGACTGAAACACCTCAGCGTTTAAGCAACAGGCACAGACAAAAGGGTTTTTGTCATCCTGTTATTAACCAGTGGCTATTCAAATGTCTACATTGCTTTGACTGAGATGCTATGATAATTGAAGTTGACACCTCCTTGTTTGCTAATTAATTACTTTGTCATTCATTATTGTTTACTTTTGGATTTGTCTATAGTTTACTATAAACATGATGGCCCACGTGTTTTCAACAGGATTTATGGGTGATATTTAAAAAGATGTTTGTGTGAAAGCTTTGAGCATTCTCTCATAGTGGGAACTTAAATAACTTGCCTTTTATATAATTACCAATGCCAGTTGAAATAAAAACAGACAGTTGTCTTTGATTGGTTGTATGTATGTCATTAATAACATGTTTCCTTCATGTTTACTTTATTTTAAACATAACCACTAATGTAGCCTATATGTTGGTGAATGCAAGAGGCGAAGCTTACATTTCAATTCATTTTGTGAGTTATTTGGAAATGGCGAATAAAATGGATATTACTAATAATATGTAGTCTGTACAATTCTTTGTGTGATTTTTTTGCAAATTTTTGCTAATTTTGCTAATCTCCTGATACTTTTTATGCAAACTTTGTTTTTTTTTCACTCTGTATGTTGTACATTGGGAGGGTAGGGGTTTCCCTCGGCGGTGACGTACGCTCTGATCTGGATTACGCAGAGGGGCGTCATTGGTTCACGCCGACGCACAAGGCCTATAGTTTGAAAGCTGTCTGGGCCCGTCGAGCTGTACCGTTAGCCACAATACGAACAAAGTTATAATATTTTAAAATTCATAAAGGAGTTGCAGGGCCAGTTTGTCTCAAAGGATGTATGCTGCGTTATGATAATGCATTTGTCATAGCGGAAAAAGAACTCATCTGGATATGCTAATAACGCGGTGTTTTGCTCATTGTTTTTATTGCATCTTTGAGTTGCCTTAACTCAACGCAAGGAGAAAGAAGGCTAAGTAGCTAACGTGCAGGAGGCTAACTAGCGGCGGCTATCCGGCTAACTCGTGTGATATTCACTTCCTTGTTGCACAGTGGAGTGTGATGGAAGGCAAGAAGAAGTTTGAGAGAATGGGCAGGAGTTTTTTCTTCCACTTTAACGCCATCTGGTGAATGGATTTATGTGTGGACACGAACTGCAACATTCCAGGACAGCCGGTTTGTAAGTTTGAAAGGGCTTCAGGCTGGAGCTTTGACCATGAAATGGAATGCGACTGACTAACCGGACCCAGTTAGCTAGTGGTGGCTAGCTGGCTAAGCACACTAGCATTAGCTAAATAATCTTGCAGATGCTTTTTAAATTCACGTTAACTTGATCGACTACAATGAGAAACATAGCTAGTTATGTTTAAATGTTCTGCTGGTACTTGGCTGTCATCTATGTTAACTATATTATCTGAAACCTATAATAAGTTAGCTTTGAGATGCTAATATTAGGCTCGGGGTATAGCTAACTAGCTGGCTTACCAATTGTGAGTTCGCTACGCTGTTAGCTATTTAGCCTGTTTCCCAGCCGAATGTTTTGTTCCACTGTACAAGTGACATTAGGGCGAAAGCGTACATAATCTATAAATTATTATTATAGGTGGCTTCGGCGTTTATTTGTTGTTTAAATAAATGCCTAATACAGAAGTGCTTCGGGAGGGCCGGGCTCGCAGCCCCTCTGCTCAGAGAAATGCTAACAGACAGGACAGGCGGAGTAGCGCTCAGCGAGATAAACGCCGTGAGAAGAGGCGCTCATCGGCTTCTGGAAGAAAGAGGCGTAGACAGGCCAAGGAAAGAAACTTGTGGCGTACAGGTTTAACGGAAGAACACAACAATGACCGAAGAGACGCTTTTGACAAAGATGTTGAACTTCAGACATTGGTAGAATACGATGACGTGAGCTCCCAGTCGGAGCGGTTTTCGGGGAGCCCTTCTCCTAAACTTGACCCTCATGCTGACAGTCTCTCAGGGGACCGGCTCAGTGATGTTGACTTAGGTGAATATAACGGACCAGCATCCCCAGACAGAAGTTACTCTAGAGGTCGGGAGGCAGTGAGCCTCACTAAGGACGAGCAAACAAAAGGACCATCAGAAAGGAGCAAACAGGACAAGGAGCTCAGCAGGAAAAAGGACCGCCAGAGCCGTGAGAGAGACTCCTCTAAAGTCAGGAGCGGAGGTAGCCTAAGTGGCTCTAAAAACCACAGAGACACTACAAGGAGCAATGACCGCAATGGTAAAAGGACATCTTCTTCACAATCTGCAGATAAAAGGGATACAAAAGGGCACAGAAGTAAAACAAGATCTGACAAAGAGCCCCCATCTGCATATAGAGATGCCCCACAATCTTACAGAGATGACAGAGAGGACCTCAGGGCGTACAGGAGAAGTCCTGGTTTCAAAGCAGAAAGTCCCTATGGGACGTCCTATTCTTACAACTACCAATCTCCTGCTGGGTATAACCAGCTGATCTCTAGAAGAAGTCCACCTTATGGCAGCAAAAGACTGTCCCCCACTGCCACTTATTACAACCGTGATGCAGATACGTATGGATCATATGCAATCTCAAAGTCACCCAGCTCTTACTCTAGCAACAAAAGAAAACGTTCCCCAGCCAGTCCAGCCAACTGGCGCAGGTCCCCAAGTTATGGCCGACACAGCCCTTATGAACAAGGAGAGTTTGGTTCAAGTCCTTATGGAAGCCGCAGGAGATCCAGAAGTCCATACAGAAAGTCTTTAAGCCCGAGTCCAGATGTCAGGTAAGCCCTTATTAGTGGCTAATAGGATAATAAAGTCTCATTTGTTATATTTTTAAAATAAATTACAGCTTCTCATAATTGCTCATGGTTCGAGAGTTCAGCCAACAACCATTTAGCTTTGCTAAATTTATGCATATTTTATAGAGCAATGTCTTAATAATAAACAAAACATATGGAAGTGCAGAAGTAAATGTTATTTGAAAGAATCAGTTTGAATTGTTTTTGTCATTGAAAAAGGAAATATAAATCAATGTAACAAAAAGGGTGAACTACTTTGGAAATGTTTGTATAACAACCTTTTACCTGAATGAATATCCTATTGCTGTTCTCTTTGTAGACGGCCTGCTCGATCACGCAGTAGAAGTCCATATGCCTCCACCAGACACTCTCGCTCAAGGAGTCGCCACCGCCACTCTCGCTCTCGCAGTCGACCATCAAGTCTTTCACCAAGCACGCTCACCTTCAAAACTAGTCTTGCTGCTGAGCTCAGTAAGCAGAAAAAGGCTAAAGCCGCTGAAGCCGCTGCAAAAGCCAAGAACTCCAGCAATACATCTACTCCAACCAAGGGCTCCTCCTCTGCACACCAGCCCAGCCCCAAGTCTAACCACAGGAAGGGCCGTCCTCCATCCCCACCTCCGGAGAAAGGACCCCGAACTCCTCCACTGAGCCAGCCACAGTCTCCCTCTGACCGCTCGGGCAAAAAGACCATTTCTGAACACCATTCGACTAAGGACAGAGATGTCAAGGGGAAAGACGACAAGAGAAAAGCACCCACATCTGGACCAGTGAAAGAAAAAGACAAAGGCTCTGGTCCAGTCATCTCTAATGTGTCTTCTTTACCAATGCCTCCAACTGCTATTGACCTCATAGACAAAGGAGAAAGGTATAGACATGTTTTCAGTTCTGTTTAATTCAAGTATTTAAAAAAATGGTTTTACAACATTTAATGACCTTTTTCTTGTTTTAGCTTGAAGGACAACTTGCACTCAGGGAAGAAGAAGACAGAAAGGAAGGCTCGACAACTTCTGATTGACTTGCCTCTCCCTCCTGAACTTCCTGGAGGCACCTCATCTCCACACAGTCCTGGCGATGATAAAAAGTCTCAAACTGCCCGCAGAAGACCCAAGTATGCCATGATACATTAACAAGTTTTTCTTACTTGCTTTACATGCTTGAGTGTTTTGTCTTTATTGTTCTGTTCTTATTTTATCTGTAATTTACAGAATTTGTGGTCCAAGATACGGAGAGATTAAAGAGATTGAGATAGACTGGGGCAAGCGCTGTGTGGACAAATTCGAGATCATCGGAATCACAGGAGAAGGAACTTACGGTCAGGTGTACAAAGCTAAAGACAAAGACACTGGTTAGTATTCAGGAGAAAATAAAATATGGTTGTCATGTGTAGATATGAGTCAGATCATTTTTTTTCTCTTTTCCAACAGCTGAAATGGTGGCTTTGAAGAAGGTCAGACTGGACAATGAAAAAGAGGGCTTCCCAATCACAGCAATCCGAGAGATCAAAATCTTGCGTCAACTTAATCACAAGAGCATAATAAATATGAAGGAGATTGTAACGGATAAAGAGGACGCGCTGGACTTCAAGAATGATAAGGGTACAAAGTGTTGCTGTTGTTGGGGTTACAATCTGACGTTGTCTTCCTAAATGTCCTGTTCTTTCTTTCAGGTGCTTTTTATTTAGTATTTGAATATATGGACCACGACCTGATGGGTCTACTCGAGTCCGGTCTGGTCCACTTCAACGAGAGCCATATCAAGTCTTTCATGCGACAGTTGCTGGAGGGCCTCGATTACTGCCACAAGAAAAACTTTCTCCACAGGGACATCAAGTGTTCCAATATTCTGCTCAATAACAAGTAAGTTTCACAGTGACCACTTTGAATTGTCAAAGTAGAACTAAAAAGTAGAAGTAAAAACTTTATATACTTTACTTCATTTACCCTGTCTCTCCCAATCAGAGGTCAAATCAAGCTCGCAGACTTTGGTCTTGCTCGGCTGTACAACTCAGAAGAAAGGTGGGGGTTTCCTGTTCAAGATCGTTTATGGCAGTGTACTTTACATTTAAGTGTAACCTGATCCTAACAATGTCTTTTTCTTATAGTCGACCATACACCAACAAAGTGATTACACTGTGGTACCGTCCTCCAGAGTTGCTGCTGGGTGAAGAGAGGTACACTCCCGCTATTGACGTATGGAGCTGTGGGTAAGGACACCACCAGCATTGAGCCGTGGTTTAGTTACTTTCAAATCAATACACGGGATTGTTTAAAAGAATCTTCAGTAAGTCTGTCTTTTCTCTTTTCCAGGTGCATCCTTGGAGAACTGTTCACGAAAAGGCCCATATTTCAAGCAAATCAAGAGCTTGCACAGTTAGAGCTCATCAGGTATACATATGCCAGAGTAAAGCCATTTTTAGTGAGTTCAACTCCAAAGTGGTGAAGGGTATTCAGAACATTCTTCTGATAGATTGCACCTAATCTCTTCATCCATCAACGTCAAAGCATGAAGAGACAGGCTACACATTTTTGGCAAGAAAAAGATGAAATGCTTTAGTTATCCTTTCATCCTTTAACTGTTGAGTCAAAGGGTATTTTCTAATATTGATACAGAATCAGGATCAAGTTTGCCAGGTACAGAGAAAAGATTTTCACAGTTGTAGAAATTTAATTCTTTCAGAAGACAGGTAACCCACCACATTAAATACAAATAAGACAAATACAATAAGCTAATAAAATGAAATCTACTTAAAATACAATAGTGCAAATGAAGAGCACAAAACCAGCTACTTCATGTTCAAGAGACATCTGCAATACAAGTTCACTGTAAACTTGCTATAAACTAGAGGTGTCATGTTTACAAAATGGTAGTGTTACAGAGACCATTCCAACCAAGGCTGTTGCATGTGAACATTGTAAGCCGAGCCTTAAACAATACATTTCTATCTTTAGCCGAATCTGTGGAAGCCCGTGCCCTGCAGTCTGGCCTGATGTTATAAAGCTTCCCTTCTTCAACACCATGAAACCAAAGAAACAGTACAGGAGGCGGCTACGGGAGGAGTTTGCTTTGTAAGTGTCATGTTTATGATACAACTGTATAATTATTTAGCCTATTATTTCTGTACTTTACTAAGTTGTTGTTCTGTGTTAGTATTCCTCCATCAGCCTTGGATTTATTTGACCACATGTTAAACCTGGATCCCAGCAAACGTTGCACAGCTGAACAAGCGTTAAACAGCGAATTTCTCAAGGATGTGGACCCAGACAAGATGCCTCCACCAGAGTATGACTATATATTTTTATATTTGAACATTGTCTTCTTTAGTAGCACAGTTCTGACTTGTGAACCTTTGCTTTTTCCAGTCTTCCACTGTGGCAGGACTGTCATGAACTGTGGAGTAAGAAACGCCGTCGCCAGAAACAGATGCCAGAGGAGCTGGCTGCCCCAAAGGTGCCCCGCAAAGAGATGGGACTAGATGACAGCCGCAGCAATACTCCCCAGGGCTTCCCTGCCCCCGGGGGTGTTAAAGCCCAAAATGCAGCTGCCTCTGCACTGCTGGGTTAGTCTTTCTTCACTTCTATGTGCACTTTGTTGTCAGCTCATGTGTCACAAATGAAAAATGTTAGGTTGACTGTTAATTTGTAAGTGGTGTGTAATGCTGTGGAGTGTTAAAGAAACTAACTCTTTTAAATATCTGAGCATGTTAGCACTTCACACCCGCACAAATCCAGTGTCTAAAATAAAATTCCTCACTTTCTAATCTAGATATATTTTCTTTCTTCATTCAGACCCAAAAGGTCCAAACTCGCAGTTGACTCAGGAACAGTTGGCAGTTCTCCTGAATTTTCTGGGGCAAACTAAGAGTACAGCCAACACAGCTCAGTTTGTGCAAGCCATGAGCTCAAAGGTCAACCAGGAGACATTACAGCAGCTGTCTAAAGCCCTGGCCCCTGTCGACCCTGCAGAACCAGCTCCACAGAGCACACAGGTGAAGCCTCCCCAGGCCACCGCTCCAGCCGGAGTCCCCCGTACACCTCCAATGCCCAAGCCCCCCTCTCCCCCTGCCTCAGCTCCGGCAGGTATCCCAGAGGGAGAGGCTGCAGCCGCCACACAGACCGCCATGACCATGCTTCTCGCTCAGCTCCTACAAGCTCAGCAGGCTCCGAGGCAGGAACCCAGTGATGGAGCAGAAGGAGCAGAGATGACCAACCCCGTTACAGGAGTATCAGGAGGACCCCCGCCGCCCCCTGACGTCAAACAGCCCCCAGAGCCGAGCCCTGTATCACCAGGTAGGCCTCAAATCACAAAAAAATGTACTAATGAAGCTGCACTAAACCATTGTTGAAAAATGAACCATGACTAAATATACTGAATCATTGTGGTTAGAAATGAGACTTCTTGACTCTGTGTCAAGGTCAGTGTTTTGTGAAAAAGAAATGGAGAAAAGAAGATTTAGCATAAAAAAAAAAAAAATCATCTTTCTATCATTAGATACATCCCTGAACGACTGCAAAGCTTAATACATTCCAAATTAAGTAGGTGTATGCTTTTAATGTGGCAGCTTTCTGCTACAAATTACATTTAACATTCAGTTTATCTGTAATGAACTGATAGATTGTAGCTGATCACTTTTCTCTCCTGATGTTTGTAATGACAATGTAAGTGATCATCTGTTATTATCATCTTGTCTCTTATTAAAAGGTTTTCACGGTGCAAGTAAAAAAACAACAACAAATGATTAGAAAAAAGTTGGATGAACTAACTTTTTTAATTTTACCCCTTAACCTTTAGTGTCTGAGGTGGGGGGCATGTCCATCCTGCCTCCAGACCAGCGACCCCCTGAGCCCCCAGAGCCCCCTCCTCATGCAGACCTGGACTACCGGCAGCCGCCCCCTGAGCCCAAAACAGGACTGGCCCCACCAATTGCATCTGCAGGTGGAAGTGACGGAGGGAGACCCCCTGAGCCGGACTACCCACCCCTCCCCACGGCAGAGGGGGGAGGATACGGGGGCGACTACTCTCACCCCCCTCCTCCATCTTTTCCCCCTGCAGGGTTTGGCGACAGCTACATGGGCCACATGTTGGGCGGCGGTCTCCCACCTCACACTCTCAGAGAGGTATTCAGCGGTCCTGCTCCGGCCGCCGGGTCTTCCTCAGCCCACCAGGACCCCTTCCCTCCCGGGGCAGGGGCTACAGGGCCTGGCATGATGTTCAGCGGGGACAAGGACCACCGTTTTGAGTACAATCACAGCCCTTTACCTGTGGAGGGACAGCCCAACCCCAGCGCGATCCACTTGTACAACCACGCCATGGCTAGAAAAGATGGCGTACCCCCTCCTCCGCCCGTACCAGCACCGGGACAACCCTGGGGTTCGCCGTCCCAGGCCGGGGCCCCGCCACTACCCCTGGGCTTTGTCCCGCATGTTAACTCGGCAGCAACAATCAGAGGACGAGGCCTGCCTTTCTGATAAGACTGCGGTTAAAGTTTATAGACTAAATGGACTCTGTAGAGCCTGCAGATCTAAAGGTGTAGTAACTTAAATCTGTGATAGACGCTGGAATGCACTTCCAGAAGGACAGCCGAAGAACACCACAGGAGCTTTTCTCGCTCATACCATTTTCATATTTTTTGTAATCTATTCTGCTGTCTTTTAAATTAAACTTTTTTTGAGTGTACATTTATCAGGCTGGGTACATTTTAAATCTCCTACCTATACCTATGCCGGTGTTCTGTAATTGCTCCAGGGGAGACTAGTATTGTTTCACACTACTGACAGAAGTAGGTGGAAACTTATTTTAGCTGTGAAAGGAAACGGATGAGTGCTTTATCTGCACAATTAGGAAAATGACCAGTTACGTAGTGTCTCTTTTTTTTTTTAATAGCCGTGATTGTTGAGACAGCGATGGCTTAGGGAGAAATTTGAAGAAAAGAACTTTTTGTTCCAGACAGACTGGTAGCACTTGGATGACTGCAGCAAAAAATAGACTAATGGAGAAAGGCTGAGTTAATATTCCACATGCCTTTTTGCCAGTAGGTATTGTAAAATCATGAGCAAAACAAAAACACAACTCTGGTTCAAAAAGGAAACAATGTCTTTTTTGTACTAAAATCATTTTGTCCCCTTCCCATCCCTTTGGCAAATGTTTATTAAAGAAATGCCACAATGTAGTAATGTCTCTTCGTTACTGCCCTTTTTTTTTTTTTTTTTTACCTCAAATGACCATATAATTCACTTTTTTTATGACTTAATGCTAATGGCTGAACAAGTTGAAAATGTTGTAAACTCAAGAGTTAATATCTGAAGAAAGTTTTTATTTCATACAAAGGTTCATTAATAAATGCATCTACAGCATTAGACATCACCCTCACACATTCTCAATCGAATAATCACACCTAACCATGATTAATCTTGGCTTATGTTTTCTCTCCATTTTATTCTTAGGCTTTTATGTCAAAGGCAAATAGTCTTGATTTTTGAAGTTTATTTAATATGCCTGGAACAAACACAAATGAATTACAATTTATACACAGACCCATGGTGATGCATTGATGTAATACCTAGCAGTGAAAATCAAGTTGGAAAGAAATCGAAGAAATTGATTAAAAAAGCATCACCTCTGATTTGAACTGGCTTTGACCATTAAAAAGTAGATTTTGGTTCTCCTTCAAAACAGGCAAAGTCATAGAAAGGATTAAGATAGGTACTGACAGAGAATCTGACAAATTTCAAGGCTTTTGTCCCAGTTCAGAGAAATCAGGGAAGTTAAAATAATTAGGTTCAATGGAGTTGTAAAACTTAATATACTCAATATAAATAATAATTAAAAAAATATACAAAGGCAATTTTCAATCTTTACTCAATTTTGCCAAAATCTGCAGATATGGCACTTTGCCTTTGTAGCAAAATTGTGGAGTCATACTATATTTCTTATAACACATATCTGGCATTACTTAAAGTATTTTGCTCATTCAAATTTTAATATCTTTCCTTTTTTTTTTTTAAATTATATTTATTGTGTATGGTCTCTAACACCAGACTATTACTGATTATTAGTAGTACATCATCATGTGGTCAGTTCATGGAGCACACCACTGGGTGGCAGTGTCATGTCAAATAACACCCACACCCACCTGGGAAGATGCTTAGTAAAAAAGATGGATATGATATTTGATACAAATTGACATTCACTCCTCCAACGGTGGGCAAATGTGCTTCCTTGTCAACCTCACTGAAACCCAGCAGCCCTTAGCCAGCAATTTTACAAGCATTACACTTGACACTTTCTTAGTGAACACATGTAACCTGAGGTGACAACAGGCTCCGTAAAAAGTAACGCAAACAGGCAGCTATCTGTAGTATTTGTTGCATACCCTCACACTTCCTTCAAAAGGTCTGTGCCAGGTTAGCACTGCTGAGACTCCATTTCTTTATCACAGGAGACATGCCCGAGGAGATAGCAGACAACAATACACGGCTCCAAAACAGATCGAGAGCAGTGCTGCTGTCAGGGGAAAAAAAGACGTTGAAAAGATGGCACTTCCAAGTGAACGCAGTCTTCAAGCGTTTAACTCCGACTTTGAACCCTTTTGGAAAAGAGTTTTTGAGACATCACACAGCAGTCTTAGTGAGTACTTCTTTGTAACAGCAGCTTTTATACAAACCCTATTGGCGTGGAATATCTCTTGTACATGAAAAGTATTTATTAAGTTGAAACATTGTAGAGTGTAGACTATAATGTCTGTATCTATATTGGCAATCTTTTTTTTACCTTAACATGAAAGTTGTTGTTGTGAGGCAGAGCTCCGTTTAACAGTGTTTGATGTGGAAGCACAGGTCCAACAACTATCAATGTCTTAATGTACAGTTCTTTGGTTTTTCCAGTAAAACATAACTTCACTTGTAGCTGGTGTAGCCTAAATGTTCATATAGAGCAGCTAATGTTTTCTTTCCACTCACTGACAGCACACACATTAATCATTTGATTGCTATTTGTGGAAAACATGTGGATTTTTGCAGAATTTGCTATTTTTGGTGCTGAATGCTTCATTTAAAGTGGTGAACACAATGGTAGTTCTTGCAATCATGGTTTTGAGACAGCATGTTTTCAGTTTTTAACATTAAAGTGGCCCTCAACTTTAGCGACAACAACTTTCCTTTTTAGTAAGTGACTTTATATGCTGAAAACAAAACAAGAGCCAATGAAATTGAAGTTTTCTTTTATTTCTTGATTTATTTTATTATGAATACAATTAGAAAAAAAGTCTGCATACACTGTCAGCATTATTCAACTGCTGATCCGCTACATATTTACCTCAAGTGTCATATAAAATCAGCAAAGTTGTTCTATAGACTGACTGACTTGTTCATTAAATACCGCTATTCCAAACACATCTGTCATTTGTTTTCTCCATTACATTAAAACGTGATTTTGTCACATTGTCGCACAGCTACTGATGAAAGAGTGATTATCTCAAAGGCTGCGCAAAGTGAATCTATGGCAGCTTTTCTGTGATTAATATGCCGTAGATGATGGATGGCAGAGAATTTACAGTTGCTACAGCGGGACTGCCAGCGTCATATTTTATTTTTTATTTTTTCCTGTGAGTGATTGAAACAACAGTAAATACATTTTGAGGAGCTGTGGAGAGGTAGAGCGAGGAAAGATAAATAGAGTAGAGTTTAGGCACTTCAGAAACAGTTTTTTGGAACACCAATTTGTAAAACAGAACTTCTGAAAATGTCAAAGTAAAGATGACAAACTCACGTCACTTATGTTTAAAGTTTTGTCTGAACTTTAGGTAATTTTTCCACATTTTCTAACTTTGTCATTGTTTTTCTTCACAGATGAGGCATGGGTAGTCATTTGCCAAATTAAGTACATTTATATATCTTTGGAAAAATAAATAAATGAACTATATTTATGTTTATATTTTTTATTTTTCACATTTGCATACATTGTATCAAAATAATTCAAATATCTAGCGCAAAAAGTTATTTGGATGGCACCCTGCAATGAAAATGATGAAACAGTCCTTCACTGGGTGCACATCCGTTGATTATATATAAGTCTTTTCAGTGTTCTTTTGTGTCTCTGCACTGAGTATCTTCTGCAACAACCATCAACTACTGTTAGCATTAGCACATGATAGCATCTCCAGCCATTTTACTATAATTATCATTGTGCAGGGTTAATTTTTCTTTATTTATTTTTTCTTTATTTATTTTTTTATTATGGCCATGCTAAGGTAGTCTATTTTTTTAAAAAATTTTGTACTTTTTAATTGTTCCTCAATTAAAGTACAATAAACCTACCATTTTTCCTTTGCACCAGCATATAATGGGAAATAATTTATCATCATATAGTAAAATAAAAAAAATTAAATTCTTTATGCACCACTGCATAAGGGTCCATTGCATTCCATTCATGACCTTTACAAACTGCAGTACCTTTTTGATGCACTGGGTGGTGCTAAAGGACCAAAAAGTAGTAAACCTGTCCTGAAAACCACTCAATCACTTTACATCACTTTTATAAACCTTGTAAAATGGAAACTTAATAAAAGATAATCATTTCAAAGATAGACCTTGCACCATGGCCAACGCCAGGCCATAACTATGAGTTTCTATTAGTCCGCATAGTGACAAAGTGAATTACCCTAAATGGATGTAATGTAAAAGGGGCTGGAGTTTGCTCTTTTGGTTTTGATTCTTGTTGGAATTAGACTGATTTCATCATGAGCTACAAGCATCTTTATCCAGTTAGAGCCTTAGCTTGGTTCTTGCCTCCTCGACAAATCCAAAGTGCCTCGAGGACAGGACAAGGCCCTATTTTACATATACAGCCCAACAGTTAAAGGGAAATAATTAAGAGTAAGGCATGATTTATAGAAGAACGAATGTGCTGACTCTGAATTAACCTTTGAGATGCGACGTTAAGTGAACCGTAATGTGACCCTGAAAGCATCACTGCGCCTGGGGCCACGCTGCTCCTTGGGAAGGTGACTCAGCAAAATTAATGGCTCTTTCATGTGCACTGTCAGACATTGTTTTTGTTTGTATTTGTCCACAAAGACATTCAGTTGTGTTTTCTACTAGATTTTTAACTTAATAACATTCGTTTTTAAGTTACTGCAATGTGCTGTCATGCATCACCGATTACACATGCTTTATTTATGATGCTAACCCGCTGCTAACCTGCTAATTTATGAAAACATCAACTTAATTATATAGGACCTATGATCATATACTTTGAAAGAGTGTTATTAAAATTTTGGTTCTAAGTCTAGAAAATATATCTACAATCAAATTTTTATAATTAAAAAATCCATAGTTCAGGCTGACAAGACAAAAACAATCAACGGGTTGCAATAAACTATAAGACTTGACTTTTTTGTATGATACATAACATTATAGAGCTATTATTGCAGATGGCTTTTATAAAACCACAGTGTTTTTTTTGTTTGTTTAGTTTTTTTTTTACATTTTACTTCTTTCTAGTCTTTTCTGTGTTTTTGTGTCTGGGAAAATTTGTCTTTCTCATTATTAAAATTCATTGGGAGCTGTGGCTTGGTTTTCCCCCAGAAGAGGGCATGGTCTAAAAAAGCAATAATTTGTAAAAAAAATAAAAAATAAAAAATTGTGGAAAAAAACAGGCTTTATGATACCATCTACTGTTCATCATAAGGGATTTTAACAGATGGGAACTTCTAATCAGGAACGGAAAATCTTGACCAATCACATGCTCCCAAAGTCACATGCTCAAAAAAAGGAGCACTCCCATTGGTCTACACCGGTTTGTCATTTGACATTTGTGTCTTTTCAGCACTGAATATGTCTTTGAACACAGCGAAACAGCTCAAAAAAGAAAAATATCAACAGAGAAAAGGTAGGTAACATAAAACGAAGATAGATATTTCCAATTCAATCACGTTTAACAAGGCTGGAAGATTAATTGCTTTTCTGATGATGAAGTTGTAGCTAAGCTAATGCTAAACTCTAAACCTCAGTTTGGTGCTAATGAATGATAAATTATACAACATCCATCTAGGCGGATCATTTCTAAAACATCATAAAGGTGGACACTCTACACATCTATGTAGGAAAAGCCACCATAGGTCCAGTTGTGTAGATGTTTTATCACACGAAATTTGAAATGAACAACCAAGCCAGTTGTTAGCCATTCTATGCTAGCCTGCCATTAGCTGCTAGCTTTTTCCACTTATGTTTAAAGTGTGTCTCTTTATATAATAATAATCGATGAACCAACTTTTGGGTTATTTTTACTAGTGTTGCGTTAAATACCAGTGTAGGGCATTGTGTTTCCTTCTGTCCAAATTACAAGTTTACCAGAATCTTTGATGAAATGGGCTAAATACTTTTGTACAGATTGTTTTTAGTAGATATGTCACTTTAATTCAAATGGCCTAAATTCGGGATTGAGTAACAATATCTCCTAGAGCTGAATGTTTCTGTAAAGATGTTTCTCAATGGGTTTCAGTCCTCGTTCTTCTTCTTTCTGTTTATGTGCTGTTTAAAATTCCCCGATTGAGTTGAGACCAAAGCCTTCAGGGGGGATCAATCACGGCAAGTTGCTAAAGGGCAGCTTTTCATCCCCACGCCCGGCATCAGCTGCAAGGTGACACTCTGTTCAAAGGTTACGGCGCACTGACCTTTACCGCGTTTTGTCAAACACACATGGTGGCCAGTGGTCAGTGAAGGCACCGCGTAACACAAAGGTCACGCGTTTGATCTCGGCGACTGTCAATACAAGTCAGTGACTGTGAATTTTCCAAGGATTCGGATTTAGTATGTGCCGCACAAATGAAACATACTCCCGAAGCACGTTTATGATCGTCAAGATGCAAACCAATTAGAAAACACAAACGCTGCTCAGATTTCCCATTAGATATGAGCCTTTCCGTTGACCTGTAAAGTCTCACCATCGTAAGTCATTACCGAGTGAGGTTCCCAACACATCAACAGCTCTGTGCAGATTGCAGATGCTGCTGTTGTGTGGTCGCACTGGGGAGCCGTCGGAGCTCCCCACTGCCACATAAAGAATTTTAATGAACGCTGTGGATGCTGTCGGGCTATGGGATGTCCAATTCGACTTCAGCTGACATACTTTGGTCAGTCCAAAAAATATTAGTCCCGTGCTTTGTGTGACCCACATAACGGGAAATGAGGGAGCATTATCAGGGCCACTAGCCGCTACAGGCACAAAATCAGCTACAGATGATAGAAGATGATATAAAAAGTGTCCTCTTTTGGTGACGGCTAAATTGTAGCTCAAAGACTTGGGAGAACAGTCACACAACAGATTTTTTCGGTTTCTGACAACAGAGTTTTTCAAGGTTTCAAAAGTGCTTGGAATTTTGGATAAAGGGTAACTTGTTTGACACTGAAACAGTTTCTTTCCACCACCATAAGCATTCTGACTAAAAAGGTTGTTTTTTTGTTTAATAGAGAGTTTATTAGAAGCTTAAAATTAAACATAATTGTCAATTCGAACTCCTAAAAAGCTAACTGACTTGCATTAGTTCTTTCCAGAGCCTTGAGACTCATTTCCACTGGAGGACCAAAAGCAGTACAAAAAACCCCCAAAATTGTTTGTCATACCGTACCACTCTTGGCCGTTGGTTCCATCAGTGTGGTCTGCCTTCTAAAAAGCGGAGCAAAACATTGAAGGTTGTTGATTTGACAACAAAGAATTCTTCATTGGGTAAAATTGAAAAGCAAAAAGAGAAATGGAAAACGTTTTCTGCCCTTGTGATAGGTAGTCATATTCCACAAAAAAAAGGTTTCCAATTTCCAATTTTTCATTTCAGTGAAAAACCTTTGCTGTCTACATTGCATTAAACACAACTGTAACTTGTGACAGTAACTAGTGAATCCCTAAAATGTAGGAAACAGGTTCTTTTTTTTCATCGTTTATTGCAGCAGTTTGCATTTGCACTTCTTCTTATTTTACAACTAAACAACTACTACTTACTAATCAAATTACTAAGTTAATGACACACATCAAGTTCAAAACTGTTTCTTTTTCTTCACACAGAAACTCTACTTGAGTGGCAGCTATTCTGCAAACAGCGCACTGGATACACAAGCTTCCTCCTGTACCAAAGTGTCCCATACCAGCAGAAATGCAACTTAAGGGGAACTACGGTATCCCAGCAGGGACATGCTATTTTAAGAGGTAAGATGTTTTAATGTTACAATTTATAAAAAAGTAGGGCTGGTAAAGTTAGCGTGTTAACTTTTTGTGGTTCAACAAAAAGTTAACACGCTTTATGATCCTTTTGTGTAAGGTTCTAAATTACACAAGTTCACACAAAATGAGATTTCAAATAGCCAAAGTTTTGAAGCACAAAGTGAATGTATTGGTAATGCACTTTAAGTTACTGTATTTTTTTTAAATAAAGGTTTCTCATTTAAGTTATTTGTCAAATCATTTTTCATTCATAGACTGGGCTGTCTCAGTTTTGATGTCTGAACAAACCAAAATTAATACTTTTCTATGTAAAACCTTTTACAATTTACATGTTAAACATAAGTGAAATATGGCAAAGTTAAAAGATTCAAAATAAAGTTAATTACCTTCTGTTAAATTGAAAATTCAGTGTGTTTATTAAAAGTTTTTTATAATTGATTCATATCCCTAGTAAAAAGAATCAATTCGGTTCAAATAGGCAAATAGATTTTTAACACGACTATGCATGATTAAAAACATGTACAATTCTGTTTTAAATGTCACACAGTGTACCTTAAATGACTCTGTTTTGCACAGAAACAGTATATTTCACTTCACAGTTTTTATGTGTTCCTTGAGTCTGGTAGTATAAGGTGGAAGAAGCTAGATGATTTGTGACAATGTGTAACGACAAAAACACTACGTCCTCAACCTTATTGCTTTCCATTGTGAAGCATAACAATCTGCACACAGCCATTAAGGTAAAGTATATTTGCAAACACTGCTGCTTTTATATAAATGCGAAAAGAAATATGAAATCAAGCGTGAAATGTAAGAGTTGAATGCGGAGAGTAATTGTGGCTGCTGCTGAAATACAGTTAGGGAATGGACACACAGAGCAGACAAACTGTTCTGACCTACGTAAAGGCGGCTAAATCAATAAGACATCTTGTTTATGATCCTTTTCTCGCGCTGTAGATTACATCCGGCCTAAACGCCATCCGCCGTGCAGCCGCAGTAAATCCTTGACGGTGTACAATAAGCCTACAGTACATCTTGTTCTGAGGTGTGTTTGTCCAGAAGCTTCAACACAAACACGTCGAACAGTGCGGAAGAAAGTAATGTTCTTTCAAAGTGAATATGCCGACGCTGAACCGCTGACATCTGTCTGAGCAAACAAGCCGTCAGATGCTAACATGCGTCTTCACATTCAGAACATATTTACCTGGAGGGGGGATTGCATCACGTTGAAGAAATAGAACTAGTCTGCTGTTGATGAGGGGAAAGAGCAACATACAAGGCATAACGATGCACCATTAGTCAGGCCTTTGAAAACAACAGAATGTAAAGGGAAAATGTGCTGCAATTGAACATTTCTAGGACATTTGTTACAGTGTCATGTATTGTATTTTAACAAAACTGAACAATTCTGCTTGTAATTGCAGGGGTTAACTAAACAATAGCATTTCAACAGTAACAGTTAGTGCCAAATATGTACTTGCTCTTATCATTTTTGTAGCAGTAACTGGTTGATTTGGTATACAACCCAAAATGCATGGTGTCTTTGGTTAAAATCCTTGACTGCAAGCCAATCTATTACAAAAACAATGCAAAAGTTCAAAAAATAGAGAATATTTTAGACCCGATATTACGATACTTAAATATAGCTAAAGCTAAGTGCTAGTTTTGTAGTTCTCAAGAGTCGTGTTGGAACTAGACGTTTTGCTCACCAATTGCAAAATCGGAATTCCACACTTTAAATTCTCTTGAGACTGTTTAAGGGCTGCAACAAGTAATCATCGTCAACTCATTTAAAAAATCAATTGTGGGGTATTCATACACTCTGAAAATGCCATGTGTTGAAAGAAGAGGTTACCAGGTTAAAGAGATGTACATTTTGTGTTTTTGTGTCATCTTTATGTGTATATGCTCTGTCCTGTGGGATACTTGTAGCTTCATCTGGTTCAGATTTTGTAAAAATGTATGTGATTTTTTGTTGTATTATCATCAATTTTAAACAGGAACAATAACCAAATGTCCACATGTCTTTCTTGGTCCACCAGGTTTTCACGTAGTTCCACAAGCTTCACTAACCTTCACTATCAGAATGATTATAGAAATAATCGTTATTTGCAGCCCTAGACTGATTACATGTAGACATAAAAACCTGCATTACTATAAAAATGTTGTAGTATATCTTTCAGGCCAGACAGGGGTGCACTACAGCCAATTTACTCTTACACCAAAACGTATAACTTTTTAAGCTGTGATGCATTCTGAAACCTCCAAATGAATCTTCACATGTACTACTAATAATATATTATTATATGCGTTTTTGAAGGTCAAAAACATCATATTTTGCCATTTTTGTTCTACTCACTGTGTGCCGCCAGCAGCCAATAGCCTTCTAGCGTCATTGTTTTCACTGAAATATTATCTTCACAGTTTCCGCGACAACACAGCAGGTGGCGTTCTCAGAGAAAAAACACTCTCAAGGCCTTAGTGGAAATTTAGTAGTTTTGTGGAGTGTAAACAAATATCCAAAATGCAACAGAAACCAGTCTCCATTAGTGTGGTCTTGACTACAGTAAAACAGGGCTTAGCATGTGAACTCGTGCATATCATGTTATATAACTAGCAGCATCTTTGTCCATGATACAAATGCCTTAGATCAAATGTTTGCATATTCCTGAGTCTTAAAAACCTCCACGAAACCCAGCCTCCATTCCCTAGTTAGCTGAAAAATGTGCCGACAGCAAACAATGCATAAAAAAAGAAAGGTTTATTTGGATTCCATTAAGGAGTCCTGTGCTCCAGCCTCATTATGCTCATCTGCGAATGGTACAGCAGTAATGGCTTATGAGTTTTGGTTGCAGGTAAATGACTGCCCTCGGGTTGGTCTTGAACGCGAAGGCCCATCTGAAGCCAAAATAATTAGACGAAAGAGAATATCAAATGGGATTCTCATTACAGTGTCCTTGTTTTCATAATGAATATCCTTGTACTCGCAGGACGCCGCTTGTGTACCACTCAGTGAACTGTTATATTTGGAGCAGCGGGTCCCGGGAGGAGGATGGGCCTGTTTGGCGTGAGCGCGGTTAACTGCATCAGGCGTTCGGCCAATTGATATGGCTTTGCGGTGCGCGGCTTGGCAGAGTGTTGACGGATGAACGTTCTCCACTGAATTACAAGTCTTTCTCTGTCGTTTAAACTGTCGAACATTATCAGGGGGTTCGGGGTGAGCGCGTCAACCCCCATTACTGAAACGCTTTTTCATCAAGCAAAAGTGTGTCCATTAGCATCCCGAGTTCTTGAAAAAGTATTTGTAAAGTCGACACCTTTTTCTGATTAGCTGTGTAACATTGTTGTCTATTCGAAGTTAGTCTTCCACACTACATTTTCTGTGGCCTTCACTTAGAATTTGGGATGACAAACAAATGCAAATGTTACCATAAGCTTAGCCTAGCTTCCATATTCTATTCTTTTAGGATTCATCCACTCAAATCAAGTCCTGAAAAAACTATTGTGTCTCTGTCAATTATCAGGATCCTCAGAACTACTAACAGTTCAAGTTAAACCACTTCAAACCTGTCCAAATCCACCTATAACCTCTTAAAATCCACTTAAAACCAGTTATGGTCCAAGTTGAACCATTTTACACCTGTTTAAATCCAGTTTTAAGCACCTTAAAACAGTTTCTGACTGGTTAAATTCTCCTTAAATCCCCTTCAAATATGCCACTAATCAGCTTTAATTGGTTCAAAACCCCATAAGGTCAGCTTTAAATGACTTTAAAACTGTACAAATTCAATTCCATCTATTTTTAATTGATTTTAAACTGAATCAGGTCTGTGTTAAATCAATTAAAAGCCGTCCAAACCCTGTTATAACAAGGCGGAATGCCCTTTGAACTGTTTAAAGCCTGCATCCATTAATAATCTCAGTAGAGTCACTCAGAGCTTACAGATACTTACAGTTCAAGTTGGTTAACCTATCCATATTCGTCTATAACCTGTGTAAATCTACATAAAATCAGTAAAGGTCCAAATTATTATGTTAAAAATAAAATCTGATCTTGTCTGGAGATGTTTGCAGCCTCTCATAATGGGTGTAGCACAATCGCCAAACGTCCTTTCACGTTACAAACGAAGCAGACCTCCTCTTTTTGATGGAAGAGGAGCTGCTTGGTCTTAGCTTTCATACCTGCACATTTCATTCAGACCAAAGTCTAAAAGGTTTGGACCAAACATTGGATAAATCTTTCCTTCGTCCTTTTATTTAAACCTAATTAATATATATAATTCCGTTACTAGTGCACTGTTTATTCAGATTCAGAAGGTTGCAAATAGGTTAGCCCAAAAACATGCCTGATTGTATTTATGCCCAAAAGCAAACGTTGAGCGAGCAGGAACAGTCATACAGCGGCAAAAACACCTAACCATGCTTTTTCAAACTTAAGGCTTTTATTAACCAAGTCATATTTCTTTCTTCTTTTTTTTTTTTTTTTTTTTTTTGCTGGTTTTCTCTGCTGTTCTCATACTTCGAACATCGCTACATTCAGTTGTATTCATCATGTTTTTCTAACCCTCGTCCTTCGCTGTGACAGTGACAGCTCACTCCAGTCAAAGGTCAGGGCATGTTTGTTTGGTTTTTTTTTGTCTTTCTGTATTCTATATGTTACTTTGCCATTCAACAGCGTTAACTTCGCTGTGTGTTTTTTCTCCCATTCAGTAAGAATAAATCCACGATACTAGAATTTTTAATAATGTTAAAAACCGTGTTTCTCTGAGGCATGTACAGGCACTTATATATACGCCTGTATGAATAGTAGATTTATTTTTGCTGGCTGCTGGAGATACTGACCTAGTTTACATTTGCACAAGAATAAGCTTTTATGCCAAAAATATTTACAACCAGTATTAATTTGGACAACAAATTTTAATATAGTGTTAATCTTTTGACTAAAATGCAATTTACTTTTAGTCATAATTTTGTCATCTAATCCTTGTTAGTTTTAGTCCTGTTTAAGTCGGCTAAATATCATAATAATTTAGCTGACTATATCGAAACTAGATTTAGTCAGTAAAATGTAAAGAGTAATGAGGTGTTTTTTTTTCGGGTTTTTTTTCTAGAAGTAATAATTTCTACCTGAATTAAATCAAATTACTTCTAACCTGTTACAACTGTTATTGAGGTCTGAATATGCACCACACACAGATTTCACTCTAGTTATTCCAAACACAAATGTATATTTATTTAAAATAGTTTAAATAAAACAGCATCTCAGTAACAATAACATGAGTGGGACATGTCTGTTTTCCCTGAATAATATTCATTTTTAAATATAGTTTGATATTTAAAAGCTGTTCTCTTTTCATCGTCGGTCCTCTTCCTGCAGCTCTAACAGATGTTTGTGTCTGACATCACTTCTGCAATGGATCTCTTCTCATCTCGTCCCGTGTCCTCCTCCTTTTAATTGGATTTTGTCTCTGTCTGTACATTTTCGTTTTTATTAGTTGACAAAAGTGTTGATACATTTAGTCAGAGTTTTTTTTCTAATCAAGTACTTTTTATTTAGTTTTCATTTAGTTTTTGGCTGCAAAAAAATGTAGTTGATGAAAACTATGATGAAAATTATTCGTCAACAAAATTAACAGTTTACAACCCGTCACACGGTGCAAATTATTGTTGCAGAATAAAGAATGAAACGTGACATACTTACGATGCAGTGAGTACATTTATCTTATGATGCAGTGAGTACATTTTGAATTATTTTTAAATAAAGCCATATAATATCACTATTCCACCTGATTGTATGCCATAATGCCTTACCCTTGTAACCCAAATAAGGTGCCTACATAAGTTTGTTGCTTGTGAACAATTTTTAATAGAAGAAATGTGACGCATCAGTACAAACACATACATTTTTTGTTGTATGTTGTTGACAGATAGTGTCCAGTTCCCATCTCTGACATCTTTTCAACCACTATAATTTTCAACACACTGCCATTTTCTCTCTGTCACTAAAAGTTACCCCCCTCTCTATTAGACTCGTCTAGGCATTTTTCCACAAACGGCTCATTTTCTACCACTTTATAACTTTTTCATATCAACTTTTTTAACAACTGGCTGCAAGAGGAAGCAGTGTTACAGGCCGCTGATGTGGAGGCCATGCTGCAGCTGTTGCCTTACAACATGTTGTTTCTGATAGGACCGAGACTGGACATAAATGGCCCTCAGCACTGGTCGGGTCACAGTAATGAGCGCTGGCCAACACATAGCCCTGCTGATGAGTCATTACGAGCCTGTGAGGTGGTGTTGTGCTGTAACAACGCTTTGTGTGTGAGTGCTGAGATGAGGACAAACTGTATATTTAGTGTTGGGCCCAGTCTCTCGCAGTGTGATTAATGAGTGAGCAGACAGACAAGCGGGGCGCATTCTAATCACCCACAAGGACAAAGAGTGATAGAGAGAGGCACAGGCCAAGACAAAATGGCTTCTTATTATTGCACCACCAGCCTGCTGTAGTTGGCAGGAAACAGCAAACTGACAGCATAACTAATAACCATACAAATAACATATACATTATACATTATATCCATACAAATATAGCATTTGGATGGTAGCTATTCTCAATATTCTGAATTTAATATGTTGGGCATGACTGTACATGGAGTAACAACAGTTTTTTAAATGTGTTTGCACGGCAAGACAATAATTTTATTATTTATTGCACAGTAAAAAAAAATAAAAAATTATTATTGTAGGGTTGCACAATATATTGCAGTTCTTGTATCACGGCCATATCTGTATAAGGCTTATATTATCTAATGCATAGCGCATACATGTAGATTTATTTACTGTACTTTCAATTAACAAAAAAATAAATAAAATAACAACAAAAATAATAATAATGAGAATAATAATAATAGTTTTTAAAAGTGTATGCCCCTAATATTGTGCATCTGTAATTCATTTACATTTTTCCCATTCATGATTTGCAGGCTGCGTTGTTCACAATATCTGTATTTACATAAACAGAATAACAAAGATTGTATATAAACTTTGCAGATTAGTCAGAATGTCATCAGCTACGTTAAGTACTTGGATGAAGAGAAATTTAAATAGATGCAATGTGCAACCTTAGCATTAGGTGCCAGTAATGAATATAGATGGCATCTTCTTCAACATCTGACTCTTTGCACGTGAAGTGGTGCATAGTAGCAGAGTGTTTGGTGATCTGGCCTCACAACAAGAGGGTGGCTGGTTCAATCCGTTAGCAGCCTTCTGTGTTTCAATTGGATTGGATTTCAGTTGAATTTATCACAGTCTTCAGCCCCTGAAATGATTCTTATTTACTATTGCGGCCTTTTACACTTTTACTTTTACACCACTAGATCTTTAGCATAACATCAAATCAACTTTAGAATTCATATTTATTTATGACTTTAGTTTTATTTTTATTTTATTTTTTTATTAACAATGAACCGTTCCATCGAACCACAACTTCTCAAGTCTGTTAATGTTGTTCATTGTTGTTGTGTAAAGGACAGCGGTAAAGATGACACAACAAGAATAACTTGGATAATAAAGAAGACAAAAATGTTAAAAAGTTACGTAGCGTTGCCATATAAGAAAAAACAAGTGAACTCCTAGCAAGAGGGATGAGAGAGATGCAGATAAAACCTAGTGAAATTGGATCCATTAATGAAAGCTCACAAAATACCTTCTAAATGTATATGTTGTACACCCCTAGTTCTCTGTCTCACCTACTTTCTATTAATTTAACATGACACACAAAACATCAAGACACTGCCTCCCGTCACATTCTCCACAGCCGCAGCAGAACTAACACCAGGCTACGCGTTTGTAGATTCCCAATGAGTCTCTTTCAAATTAATGTGCACATTTGAGAACGCAGCGAGAGCCAAAGGCAACTTACTTCCACTTTCCGCCTCTCTGATTTCCACACTTTTTCGCCTCCCAAAATAAATGTTGAACTGTCAGTCATAACCCGGTGAAGCCCAACGACCAATCAAAGGCGAGATGCTTCCATTAGCCGTAATCTGCCAGGGAAATGCGTAATAAAACATGATTGTGTGAAATCGGCTCCAAATTGTTGCCTTCTATTTGCGGTGAAGAAGTGCCTTTTCAATGTAGTATTTACTTTCAGATGAGAGAAATATTTGATAAAGGCACTGGGAGACAGCCTATGGCACGGCAAATCAGTTTAAGGTGGCGTAAAATGAGGACAAACAAGGCAAGGAAATTACAGGAGTAACTATATAAACACAGATGGTATCCTTGGTGACAGGTTGGCATCTGGGTGAGTGGCAGAAAGAAAGATTTCAGAGTTAAAACAAATGCAAAGGAAAAATATGTGTTTTGTTAATGTGTGTCTATACTCTGGACTAGTTTAGTAAGACAACTTTAGTCTCAGAACGCACCAAAGTTCTCTAAGTACCTTCCCTTTGGCAGAGAAGGTCAGCAGGTACAAAGGTCTCCCAAAAAGAGGAACTGAATTTGGACATATACATTTTAAGAGCCAAGATGTGTTCAGGTTATAAGATGATAAAAAGTCGACTTTTAATCAAGAAAGGTCAAAAATTCAGATGAAGGCCATGCAGTGATTCGTCGTGAATACATTGCAGAATCGTAACTATGTTGATGTTTTGTGTGGTAAACTCACAAGAAGAAGAAAACTGACCAAGGTCATGGATCCCAACGTCTAAGAAAAAAAGTTGTAAGACATTTTCTTTGTGTAGGCTTCCATTTTTTTCTAGTGAAAAAGAACAGCTGGGGCTCAAGATTCTATCCACAGACCTGACAGCAGGGAAATCCTTCAGCCAGGTTTAAGAAGTCGCTCTTCTTTATTAAGTAAGGATCACGTCCAATATTTGTGGAGATCGTCTGTATCTTTCTCAGCTTTAAACAGGGTTACAGGACTACTTCCTGACCTCCATGCAATTTTCTTGCCTCATCAGAATGAAACAAGGTGCACGTTTTATATTAGGGCGTCAACACTTTCCCAACACTTTCAAATACTAATATGTTCCAGTATTGAGCACATTATGTCCCTAGTGTCCCCACGTTACCTAAAAACAATCACAGCAGCAAACTTCAAACAATTGTCCATAGACTTTTTTCACTTTAGAGCTTTTCACCCATAAACTACCATTACATTCAACCCTAGGTAGTAGCTTCCTTGGTAATCGTGCATCCATAATGCACTTGGATTATTGTCTTGAAAAGGTCATTGTTCTTTGGAGCTTTTTTTGTTTTGAGTGGGTTTTGTGACTCATATTTTTTTCATCTGCCAGAGCTGTCATAGTTTCGAGATCTAAAAATATGGTCACCTTATTTTATATAGTTTTTTGTTTTAAATCTCCAAAATAAGCAGCTATAAAATGACCTCTGGATTCCATCTTGAATACCCCCTTCATTTTTGAATAGTCCCTTGAACCTGAACACGTCATGGCTCCCCAATGTGCATGGAAGTCAATGTGCAAAAGAGAATTATTTTTTTTATTTTTTTTCTGCATATGTTTACCAAAAAAGCTATTCCAAAATCATGTTTTATCTGTTGTCTTATCATATCAGAACTGCAATCACTCACTTACAAGTAGACATGATGTATTTCTTATGACTTTGTCTGGATCTTTGTATGTGTACCAAATCTTAATGATCACAGTGCCACCAAAAATTAACATAGCTCAGTACTTAGCTTCCTTTCAAAATTCATCCAATTTGAAATCCTCCTTCAGTTTTCTAGAAGGAACGGGACAGAGTCTCTCGACAATCTTTAACCAAAACACAATGTCCCTCATGAAAAGGAACAAAGTCACTTCCCTGTTTGAAATTTCTCATCGGGCTTGTTTTTGTCCGATGAAAACAGCGCGTCTTTGTGTGGGATGTATTGCCAAAAGTCACCATAGATTTCGGTGATGTATCTGCTGTCACTTTGTGCATTAACGCTCTGACCTTTTCTTGCTATTTCAGAAGCAATGTGGCCCAAGCTGGTAAGAAAGATGGATCCACGGAGGATGAGATGTGTCACCGGGAGAGAAATGGAGTGCGCCGCCTTCTCCACTGTGGCCGTAGCACATATAAACTATGGCTTCCATGGAGCAAATAACTCCTGAACGTATGGCTTCCACTTGTCATGCCATACAAGTGTAGAAAAGTTTCAAAGGAAGAAAGTGGAAGTGAAGGGAATGTAAAAATAATGGAGTCAAAGCAAAACAGCTTTCATCAACAAGAGGAATTGTGGTAGATTTGCGATCTTATAGGAGCAGTTGTGCGATGGATCAGGTCAAAATAAAGACTGATGACACTGTCACCCATTCGAATGAGTTTAATATTTGATGGAGTCTGTTATTCATGCTCCACTGTTTTTGCCAATTCATCATGCACCAGCCTCGCTAAAAGCAATATTGAAGAGAATGCTGAGAGGTGGTGATTATGGTTAGGAAAAAACTGTTTAGAGTTTAAACTAAAGGGAAATCAGACAGAAAGATCCTCAGTGAGTGAAGCCCATTGACTAGTATAGCACAGAGACACAGTGAATTATGTCATGGGCCCACTCAGGAGAAACCTTTCCAATTAAGCTCAAATCTGTGCATTGTTTACTGCTTATTCAGGACCAGATCATGAGGGCATCAGCCTAATGCTGCATGGGAAAATAGGAGGATGCACCGGGACAAAAAGGAGTTCAACAAAGCAGGCGGATGGTAAAATGATGTCACGTCTTACAGATATTCTATGGTAATCACACTTTTTTACACTAAAATCATTTTCTACGTTAAATAGGGAGAATGTGATTTACTTGAATGTGAGGGGAAAAAAAGACGCCATCTTGGCTTTATTATCAAGGCTTTTTCAAGATTATTATGTTTTGCACAAACTCAGAGCTTTGGGCAATCACATGTTTACTCTGGAATAAGGGACTCTCTCTGTATTGGTCGTTACAAGAAAGTATTGACTGATGATTTCAGGTGATGAGCTGGGGATAATTACAGGATTGCAAGGGTTGACACTGAACTCAGAGCTTTAAATTCAAGGTAATGGGTTAGTATTTGGTAGAGGCAAATTGATGAACTTTTACCTTATTTACTAAAAGAAAAGTTTGGGTTAATGATCATAACAGAAGAAAATTTCACGTGAGGCATCTTTAAATTTGTCTCTGAAACATTAGTTTTCCCCACACTGCATATCAGCCTTTTTAGTTTTACTGTGAGTTGATTTTAGTCAGTTGATGTGCAATGTTTAATGTTGTTGCACCAAAAAAAGTATAAAATTACCTGTAATAGGTATGTAGAAAAATATAAAATCAAAACAATACTGGCTGTATAACACTGGTTTCATGTTTAGTCACTAAATTGAGATCAAATGTAGTATGAACTGAGCCAAGAATAACACCTGAGACCTTTTTAGAGCATATAAGTATCAAACATCCCTATGAAGTCCCATAATAATTGCGTTAGATGAACAATTCATTCATTTTGATGTATTTAAAGACAGACAAATTAATAATAAAGTGTGTTGTCTTGGCCAGTCTTGATTTAGAATCCCTAGAGCTCCATGTTTGACATTGAGACAAAACCAAATAAAAATTGTTTGAGTCCAAGATAAGACTAAGATCTTTAAGAAAGGCTTATATATTGTGTGGAAAATACTATATATTCCACAAAGACATATAGAGCTATGTTTTGAAAGTCCTGACTGTTTCTTTGTGAATTTGGGAGAAACACCACATATTTGATGCAGACACTTGAGATATGGAATCTATACTTTGTGTTGAATAATGAATGTGTTTTGATGATTCGATGCTGTCGGCTTCACAGCGAGGGGAATACAGCCCTTTTGAGGTGGATCTCTACACAGAATGCAATACATAAAGGAAGGGCTAGTCTTGTGTCGGATTCACAAAGATGGCAAAACCTGATGTGGATGAGACACAGCCAAACGTCATTATATTATAGTATTTGCAGCTATTCAAGGAGTCGGAGATAGTCACTAGGTAACACGGCATATATGTTTAAAGTTATTTTGTCATGCTGCCATTCCAATAGAATGTTTTTTGTTTTTTTTTTGAAGCATAATCCCCCTGAATTCCTCAGCATGACAGCATATGTACGTTCCTGAGAGGTGAGTTTTCACGCTGTGTGCTTGGCAATGCCTCGCGTCGTCATGGCAGCACCTGCGAAGCCACGTGGTGTGGCCGCCGTCTCTTTGGATGACCCTCATTTTGGGAAACGGATGCCAGCCAGTGTCATGGTATCAGGCAGACAAAAAAAAAATAAATAAATAAAAAAAACCTCAACAGCCGGAGGGGAGGAGACGTTTGACAACACAAGGAGCCGAGAAGCAGCCGTGAAGCCACCACCAAAACACAATGCATCAAACCGCTTTAACCAGATACGACATATGCCTCGTTCCCTTACGCCAGCGCATGACAAGTGATCAGACAATCTCATATCTCATACATATTGCTGATGCACACATTTAAATAGATCTACATATAACTCCGCTTCATTATTTCAGAGCCCGGCTTGTCGTGACCTTGTGTCTAAACTCGTCTTGCCTAATGCCAACGAGCACGTTCAAACGCAGAAATACAGCAGTGAGTAAAAGCAGCTGGCGATGCACGAGCTGCGACCTGGAATTTCAAATGTGATCCTATAAACTGCAATTCATATTTGATGGGATAATACAACAGGATTTTTGAGCTGAGCAGAGGAGAGTGGAGCTGCAATCGTTTCACTCTGCATTTGGGGATTTTTAAAGGCTTTAAAGTATCACAACACAGCATAACACTATTTAAATTAGACATGGTAAACTTCAATTTTTCATGATCGCCCAATCTGACACCTATTTAGAAAAATTTTTTTTTAAATATCATGTTCATTTAATAGACATTTGGAGAAAAATCATGGCGCCTTGGTGAATGCCTCTCTTAAATGTGCATTTTTAGTAAAAAGCCTGCTTGTTGGGGCCCTTAATGTTGGGGGCCCTAGGCAATTGGCTATTCTTGGCTAATGGTAACCACGCCACTGCCCCCCGTTAATATAAAGCCCCCTGTTAATATCTACGTATTCAGTTGGTTGCCCTCCTCCAAAATCAACGTTTTTGTGAAGAATGTGAGATTTTTGTTGGCCTTTTGACCTATTATAAATATTTTAGATTGCTTCTGTGGAGTTCTGGTCCACGTCCCCGGTTCAGATTGGAGGCGTAGATTGTAAAAAGACCACTATGTTTCAGCAAATTAAATTCATACAGTATCTAGTACAAGTATCTTCCTGTAATCGAGCTCTGTCAAATGTTAGTGCAATAAGTCTAAATACTTCTTAGCGCCGGGCGTTGCTTATCTTCTCATTGGTTTCTCATCAGTAAGTGTTGCTGTTCCTTCTTCTAGTGCGGTCAGCGTGGCCCTGACTGTCTGTATGCTATCACCAAAATATGGCAATAAAGCACTCAGAAGCAGTTAGGGAGTAGACTGTTTTTAGGAAGTGAGCAGTCTCGGTTTGAGCAGCTTGAGAAACAAGAGAGAGTGATGAGAGGCCATGAGAAACAATAAAGGTCACGTAGAGTTCATAATGGGGAGTGAAAAGTGTATAATTCTAACACTATATTGGGCTATTGTGATTTTAAATAGACACAGACTAAAGTGTGCTTGTTTATTTTGCCTGTCCTTTTGTTGTAGTGTCTTATTGTAGTCTTTAAGTGTGAAAATACATAAAAGTACTTAAAAAACATCAACATAATCAAGGATTTCCTATTATTTTATTTGATTTATTGCAGGGCTTGGATGCTGATCACCCTGAGGCCAACTTTGAGTTTGACGTAATTGTAGGAGCTGATGGACGTCACAATACTCTTGACGGTAAGCAAATAATTAAGATAAAGATGAAGATAAACATGCATACAACAATATTTTTTATGCCAGCTCAAGGACACATTTGACTTGCTAAATAAAATGATAACCCTGATTTTATACTTCTTATTGACTGGTATTTCAATATTATAGCTGCTCTGGTCCATTACACTCAACCAGGACCCAAAGGGATTAACTTAAACAATAAACACAAAACCTTTTATTTACACTTTTATTTATTTTACATACATTTGAAACACACTAACATTAGACACTTGTCACTTACACATTCATTAAACCTCTCTGACCACACAAGTTCATTAGTCATTTGTTAAAATTGGGACGTTTTTCTAAAATTGTGACTTTTACTTGGCCAAAATGTAGACTTTCTCTCTGCTGTCGTTGTCTGAATGGGAATGAAATGTCTTCACCTTCAAAACTACATCCGTGCCTTCGTTGAAACCTTTTCTTGGCCCTCCAAAATCAACTACTATCCCTTATGGCTTCTCAGGCATCCTTCCATGGACCCTGAAATTGTACAGGCAGGTGTAGCTTGGGTGGCCGTGGTTGTCCTCAATTTGCAGCCGTACAAATCCGAAGCTTTCATTGGTGTTGTCCTGACGAAAAACAAGGACAGGAGGATGAGTTATATCACTATCACATTCTTTACACATGTACAGCTTTTCTCACAGTATAGGGATGATTGTGTACTCACTGAAAGCTTAAATGTCTGCAGTGAGCCTCCATTTTCACTGTAAATGAAGGATCCAAGGTGGCTTTCTTCCCCATTCAGTGTCTTACGTCCCTAAAAATATAAAAAACATGCTTGTTGTCATGTTTGACTGCAGAATAGAATGATTCAATTTGTCATAATAGTGCTTAAGACTTACATAGATGGTGAATTTCTTTGGCGCACTGGTAATGTAGTCAAAGGGGGACTGGTCCTTCGTGATGTGACCCAGAGTCACATGTGAGAGGTGGGTTAGATGGGACAGGGAGATGAACAAATGCCCCCGCTGGCCCACAAATGCCCAGCAGCGTCCAGGAGTCAGAGGAAGGCTCTTTTCCTGTTTACATAGAAAAATGTGTTTATTAAGTAAGTATTTCCATGCCTTGGCTTTATTTAGAATTACAATAGATGACAAACAAAAAAGAGTTAAAAGTGAAATGAAGAAATCCTACCTCAATGACAGCTTCAGGTTTGTCCTTTGTAAACCAAGCGTTATAATTTTCCGAAGACCGATCATTTATGACTTCAGCCCCTGAAAGAAACAAACATGTTATCAGACACAGTGACAGGCTCCCTTTGACCTCTGTAATGTAATAGTTTGCCTGTGTAGATGTTATATTTTCATTACAGAACTGTACAGTTTCTATTTTAGCACACTGTTTCTACATTTGGCCTATTCCGTTTTTTTCTTTCTTCTTTTTATTTCAAGATTTCCAAAATGTAAAGGAAATGATATTCTCAGGTGCTTTAAATGCATCATAATACTGTAGGGTTGGCACAAATACATGCTGATTATGCAAAATGACCTACCCAATGAATCCAGTGCAAAGTTTGCCTTAGGAAGCTTTTCTGTCTTTATCTGAAGCAGCTCTTCCTTCAGCTCAGCCACCTTTGCCTCTAGCGTTGAAATCGTCTTTGAGTCCAGTTCATTTCTTTGCTTTACCCACAGACTCTTGTAAGCCATGTTCAGGGTGTGCGTGTAGTAAGCAAGCCCTAGACGGAAAAACACACATTTAGGATTGAATTTTTGAAAGGGTGCAGTCCATGAAAGTTGATCCACTAGAGACTGTTACTGACTGAAAACAGCAAAGACGACAAAGAGGAGCAGGGCAACTTTCCACCATTTAAATTTTTGCCGAGCTACAGAGAGAAAAAAGCATGCGTCAGCTGAAAATTTAGTGATTAGCATAATTTATAATTGAATGATTGTAAATATAATGCTTTACCTCCTCTTGGCACAGGACAGTCACTGGACCTCAATGTTGTATAAACATTACGAGGTGCGATGGGTACTGTCCAAGCCTTCTTCTTAAATACTCTACAAAATAGAAAAGTATGAAGTGCATTAATAATAAAGTGACTTTAAAGACAACATCTGCTCAAAAATAATGCACTTTAAACAAGTACAGACTTATACCTTTGTATCTTATCTGTGTAGGATACACAAGGATTCCCTTCATCATCATAGTTGCCTGAAGCAACAAGCCTTTCACTTCGGCGTGCCATGTCTCACACTGACAGAAAGATAATATTCACACAAATATTAGTTTTTACGTCATCTAATTATGTATAACTTCAGTAAAAGATCCCAAAGTTCTAAAAGCCCCATTTTTAATAGATCCACTTTGTCGACAGAAATCTTAAATCAATCCTTAAGCTAGAAGTTTGATGTTCAATGTCCCACTAATTACAATTTGTAGTACTACTTAGTACTACTAAGTCTGCCCTTATCAAAGGTTAGTATATGATTCATTACACACAAACCCCACTACTTTTACAACAAAAATGTGTTGTTCATCAGTACTTCTTCAGAAGATTTTACAGCTCATCAAGTACACATACAAATTACTCAATTAATCCCCCAATAAAACATGAATCATACATAGAACATTAAGATAGTAGGAGCCAGTGTTACTAAAATGTTAAGTTGTAGAAGTTGAATGTTAAGACTTACCTTCTTGTTGAAACTTGTAGATAGATTAACACACGTGACTGGTTAGGTCTCAAACTCCTGAGATTAATTCTTAAATTAATTTACATCACGCACATTTCCTTGACAACCAGTTTTTCAAAAAATACCACAAAATGTCCATATTAAATAACAATTATATCCATATAATATACTTTTGTTTAGGACAGAGCTCAAAAGTGAAAAATATCATATAAAACTTGAAAAAAGTAAATGGGCTTGATATGAAGGCTTCCTCTGTTTTATATTTAATATGCTCACCCATTTACCCCCTCATATTTGTTCATGTGGTCATAATTCTAACACTTTTCAACTTCTGTTGCCAAAATGCACATGTGATTTCTGTTGTTTACATTTAAAAAGGTCTATTTTTCAATTTTTCTTAATAAAATAGTAACTTTTTTTTTTTTTTAATCTATTCTATTTAAAGTTCTGGCTCACGTGTTGAAACCAATACTCACACATTTATGTATTCTTTTCATTTTTAAAAGCCGTCGATGCTTTACCCTTTGTTGATTTCACATTATACATGATACAAGTGCCCACGTAATCCAATATACAGTCATTTGAATAATATTCTGCTCATAGCCACACATTCTAGACATAGCTTCCCTTATGCATCACTTTCTCTTTGTGTGGTGATGCATCTTTAAGAAGTACAGGTTACTGAGGACAGAAAATTTGTTTTCCGATACCGGTCCCTAAAGAGAAAATAGCCCGAGATTGTCTTCTTCTGTGAGGCTGCGGCGAAGTGGTTTCATAAAAAGAAATATTTATACCCGGGCCGCTTATCACCCAGCAAATGTCGAGAAGTATTAATATGTAACATCCTGCAGGGCTCTCCAGGACACTTGCCACAGCTCGGAAAGAGGAAGAGAGCCCGGTGTTATCGACGCTCGGCACTGTGACTCGGTGATGGTATCGGGCGCGCTGACTGGATTCCATTAGGCAATGCCCACATCAGTGTCTGGGGAACATATTGGCTCACATCGCGGGTGGAACACAGCGAGTGATAGGCCTAGAGCCGCCATGACACACCGGCTATCACCCACCATCCAGGACGCCATATCAGCACATACACACCAGTTTACTGCACCGCAAAGATTATACAAACTCTATCTCTTTGAAATAAATCATACTTTGCGGGAAAAAAAAGCTGCATTTAGGATGATGGGAATATTCTTCAGAGCCTATTCCCTTCTTGACTACTTTCCCAAGTGGCCAGATTTCTCAGCGCTAATAGGATGAGTCATTCCTTCCTCGCCTTTGTATACACAGAGCTGCTGATTTAAGCAGGAGATTTGAATTGCAAAATCACTAATAGAAAAATTCAGAAAACAGTACGAGGGTATAATGAGACAGCCGATAAAGGATAAGTAATGAGGAGCTGTTCGGCGTTAAATGCGGTGGTCCGTAGAGGTCAGCGGTGGGATTTTGATGGAGATGGAGTTGAGCTGTGTCACATTGTTGTTTCAATGCAACCCATTCATCAACAGCTTAATTAAAATCAATGGGCAGTTGTTAATTCTGCTCATCAGAAAAGTTTAGGCTGAAAAAAATGTAGACATGAGCACTTTTAAGAGAGTACTAAGGTTATTTTAATCTGGAATCTCCATTTTTTATGAAACAATTGTAGATATTATATTACATTTGTGGTGCACAGAAGGTCGTGGGTTCGATCCCAGGGCCAGCCAACTCTCTGTCTTTCTGTGAGGAGTCTGCATGTCCTCCCCATGTTATCGTGGGTTCTCTTTAGGTATCTCAGCTTCCTCCCACCATCCAAAGACATGCATGTATGGGTCAACTGGTGACTCTAAAGTCCCCCTAGTGGATGAATGTGAGAGTGAATGGTTGTCTGATAATGTCTGTGTCAATTTCTTTGACTAACTGGCCATTGTCCAGGATGTACCCCGCCTCAGGCCCAAAGCTGCTGAAATAGGCTCCAGCCACCAGTGACCTCCAATGGGATTGAGTGGTAGAAGATGAATGAATATTACCTGTAGATCTCTATATGTGCAGTGTTTTGACCCTCTGCCCGTACTTCACTGCTAACATTCCATTTTTACACATTCTGGATGTCCCTTAAACATGACTCCAGTGGAAAGGAAAGTAACCACAGTCAATCTAAACAACAATTGAATAAAGGTGTTGATTTTTCTGATTAAACCTGGCTTTCCCAGTTACAAGTACTAAAGAAAATAAGGAGAGAACAAACAAAATTGCAGGTTGTGCAGTGCCTCAGAGTTGCAGCTCGTACCACAAAGTTGTACATGTTTGTGAGGCAGATGTCTCAATGCAATGGCAGGCTGTCACCTGGGTGCCACAAAGATGCATTTGTGGGGCAGGGAAAACAAAGCAGAATATGTTATGCAGCAGGAAAGCAGAAAGAAAAAATATATTTTCCCCTAAAATAACCAATAATAATAATAATAAAAAGTCAAAAGGATTTGCTCAGATGACTTCATGAGTTCATGACAATTAAAACCATGCGTAGTATCATACATTATCTACAAAAGACACTTATTATGAGAGTTTCCAAAATGTGAAGATAATAGGAATAATAATAAATCAAATTGCTATTGTTAACATTTACTGTCACTGCTGCAGCTGGAACTTTAACACAGATCATTTAATCATTTCACCTTGTGTAATTTTTATTCTGCACAACGGACAGAGCGATGTGTCATCCCCGGTGCAGCCTCTGTTTTTCTCTTGCTGCCTCGCTCTGTTTAAAGTCTGCTTTGTTGAGAATGTGGGTGTTCATTCATTTTCTTCTGTGGCAGCTTACAGGCTCAGGCAGGAGTTCACAGTTCTCCCATAGCTCAGACAAACACATTGTGTAGCCTGTAAGGATTATCTGTGCAGGCAAAAAGCTTTGGAGAAACAGCCAAACAAAATCCTAATTATGCCAAATGCTCTGTGCTCTTTTAGCATCGTAGTGTCTCTGAAATGTTCCTACACAAGCATCTGAGACATGGAGTGACAGCACAGATAAGTCATAAACACTGCAACTAATGTTTTAAACAATCATTTGAAATATTTTTCCTTTATCAGTATTGTCAAAATGGAATTCAAATGCTTATAGGTCTGTTTATACACATAAAACATGGTGGCTTTAAAAGAGTGCAGCTGTAATATTTCAGGGAACTGATGTTTCAAACCTCTTTACCTCTCTACTTTGAATATTTTACTCAACAAGAGAAATTATTAATTACTCTATCCATGCACTTAATTTGTGCCTGAATTAAAATGTAATGATGTTCTCAGCCAATCAAGCAAAAAACATCTTCTACTGTCCGACTGTATCAAATTTGAAGAGACATGGATAAAATGTTTTGCAAGGCCTAACATTAACAAGTATTGAACAATATATAGGCTTGTCATTTCAATTTATACAATTCATAAAAACCTATTGAAATACATCATATTTGTAAGGAACTGCTAGCCAATGTGAAAGAATTGAAAAGCAATACCACTAGATACTACAATACTAATAAAATTGAGATTATTTACTACTAACTAAATAATACTTAATCAAGAACATGTGAACTGCAATACATTTCAAATGGACGAAGGGGCAGAGGCCATCAAAAACCACAAGAAAAAAAGAAATGGGAACCATGTGACTCTGAGTGTGCTGTCTATGAGTGGGTAGAGAACATTAGCTAATGGCTCAAATTAGCAGCTCTGTACATATAAGCATTTGGGCAACACTGGCTAAAAGCTATAAGCTACATGTCATTATTTGCATATTATTATAAAAGACTAGCATGCACATTGCTAAATCTGCAGATAAAATGCATTTTTCTGTAGTAGACATGAATCAAATACATATTAAAGTTGCACACACATTCATCTTGAAGACTATGCAAAAATATGTAAAGATTATAGTTTTTTTTTAACTTTTATGCTCCATTTGCTTAGACTGAAAAACAGCAGCCAACATCATTTTAGCCCATCACTAGACTATACTCTGTTTTGCTGACTCTAAAGTGTCTAATGTAGTGTAGACTCAAATCAAGTGCTTAAAATGTAAAAAAAAAAAAAAAAAAAGTAAGAAATTTGAAATCTATCACTAACGGCTAAATTTGTATCTTTACACAAAACATTAATTCCATGTCCATGCTTTTAAAGTACAAGCACAGCGTGGAATGAACTTTTATTACCCCAAAAAGTTTAATTTCAATACTGCCACCGGGTACTATTTTGGAATACATGCTTTTTTTGCCCTCTACTGTGAGCTCCACGTTCTGCAGCTCACTGATACGCCTCTGGCCCGTCCTTATCTCTCATTAGGATGGTCTCAGTCGTGTCCTGAGACAGCGGCAGCCGAGCACATCCTCCAGGTGAGCGGCTGAACCTGACACGGTATTCCTCAGCTGGAACAGGAGGCTGCTGTCCGACACGTTCACCGTCAGCGCCGGTGTGATGGCGGGTTCCTTCTCGGAGCTGTTGTGATTCATGGACGGTGAGTAAACACGGACGCAGCATCGCACACATCATTGATCCATCAGGACTGTTTTTATAATACGGCCTTTCATATTTTTGTCGGTTACCGAAGCCACAAACACAAAAAATAGCAGAGAAGTTTTATTCTCATACACGGAGAAGAGGCAGTAACAGGAGCTTTATGTAAAACTTCAAATATTTAATGCTTAACTGTCTAGTCCTGACTTATCTATACCATGTTAAATAATAGAATTCTAACTGCAAATATGCTATGGGAAAGGTAGGCTAGTTTAACTAACATTTACGAGTGCTGAATTTAGCAGTATGCACATGAACATCAAATCGGTCAAATCTTTGATTAAAATAGTGTGTAATCTCTTTCTATTATTACTCTTCACATTCATCTGTCTTGGGAAAAATGACATTTGAATCTCCAAGGAACCCAAAAAAAGAAGTGACAGTATAAGTTCCTGTTCATACAGCTGCACTGAAGATGCTTTAAGAATTTTTTAAACACAAAATCTTGCATTAAGGTCTAGAACATGATTCAAGTCAACTCATTAAAGTGACATTTTGGGGTAAAATTGAGATATATGTATCAAATGAAGGCTTTTGATTATCTTTTTACTTTCACAAAGATAATAATGAGAGCAGGGGTGCCCAAAGTGGGGCTTGTGGACCAAAATTAGCCTGCCAAGGGGTTTGATTTGACCCACCAAGGGTCATCATGTTTTGTAACTGAAACTGCATACCAAATACTGCTATGCTACAGAAATGACGGTTGGGCATACTTACAGATTGTGAAGATATATAAAAAAAGATGGATTTTTGAAAGGTCTGGGTTAAACAGCTTAATTTCACATGCTTCCAATGAGGTGCTCTTCAAAATAAAATGGACACAGATAAATGGCATTTTAAACAAACCTGGGAGGAAGAGTATTTCTTTTCATTACATATAGAAGATTGCCAATTTTGCGTTTGGCCCGTGGCCCACAAATACATTTCTGTTTTGGCCCTCCGAGGGCAAAAGTTTGTGCACCCTTGAACTTCAGAAATTGAGCTAAAACCTACAGCCTATTTATGAACACAGTATTTAGTCAGTGCTAAAAGGACGCAAATGCCGATGGAAATGGCATGAAATATCGGAGCCCAAAAGGTGTATGTGACTTTTTGAGGTAGAAAGATATGTGTTTTTAATATTTGTTCAAATTTGTTGCGGTCAGCCAACTATCTGTGTGTATATTGTATTATTTAGGACAATAATCTATTCTCACATCAAAATATGGCTGTTCTTTTGCTCCATCTACAAAGCCCTCGGTCTTTCTCTTGTTCATACCCAACTGTATGACCCTCCATGGCTACCGTAGGTGCTCACAGTCCTTATAAAGTAGGGAACATCACCGGAAAGTATTCACTGCACCTTAAACATTTATTATTCTCTTTATTCATTATTTAATGCGGCTGCAAAGCATTTAATAAGAAATTGACTAAAGAAATCGATTATATGCATCAGTCGATTATATTTTAACATTTTATGCAGGCAGTGCTACATTTTCACTGTTTACTGTTTGCCCATTAAAATGTAAAAACTGTTTAGAATTATGTACCCAACACAGTTCACACATTAAGAAGAGTTTAAATCATTCCTGTGAAAATGTGGAGGTCATTTGGTTCGAGAAAAACAAAACTGCTGCAATCTATTCTTGTCTCTGCCAGGTTGCAAACTTTTAATAAATGCTCATTACAAAGCCAGCAGCAGAAAGAAGCAGAGGATATCACTTTGTTTACAAAGTGTGAGTGCTCTTTCTAATTCCCCGGCCTCATAACATGCCCCGATGCTTGAGAAGAAAGCCGAATCAATAATACATAACTGTGACTCACCATTGACTGACTGGCGAAGTTTCCCCTTTGAGAAGTTGCTTGTTTTCTACATAGCTGAGGGGAGAAACTGTCCAGCCATCCACGAAATAAGGGAGCATCCGTGTGATTTAGAGAGGAGAGTCTCTGGCAGGCATCCGGTCCACCTGAGACGCACATCATTCCAGGTGTTCAGCGGCCCGTTGACGGATAGACACACTTCTTTTATTGCTTTTTCTGGACTTTGATCATCCCATTGTGGAAGTGCTATTTGGCGTTTTATCTGCAGTGCCACGTTATTTGCCGTATATTACGCTGAACGCCCAGAGACCTGTTGGTTTCAAGGTAACTTCAAGGAGAGTTCCGTCTTTTTCCCCGATGGGTCTTATTAACGTGCGGATGAGAGTCTATTTCACACATTACTTAAAGCACCACTTCCTTTTTACTTTACTTTTTTGCCATCCTGGTGTCTGCCCTACCACTCACCCTCAACAGCAGCAGTGGAACCTTCTTACCACATCAATTTTCCTTCAGTAAAACACTCATACATTACATCAAACCAAAGTTTAGAGATTATCTTAAACTTCTAGCTTTGCGCTCAGTGTCAGACTGATGCAATACAGCAATTATCTCTGTTAAACATTGCCTGATTGAATTGCCAGGATTAATCCCTGTTTCATTTTGCTTCACTTCCTTCTACAAAAAATACACTGGATTAACACATTTTCTGTGTTGTTAGTTGTTACGTCCTTCTTGACAATCTGCTTAGACCAATGGGAGCGCTCCCTTTTCAGGAAACAAGCATATGATTGGCTAAAGGCCCACTATCAACTGAACATTTTAATCCATTGAAATCTTGGAAAATAAAGTCTAAATGACGTCTTAAGGTGTAATTTTTCATAGATAATTCCTATTACAATTGGTTATTAGGAAATGAAACCTTCTTTTTTTCCGGTTGAGCCATACAGTTTGGATAAAGAAGATGACTGGGTGAAAAAGCTGCAAGTATACTTTTGTTGACACTACCATCTCGTAACCTCAGCCTCTGCTATACACTGTGGTGGTTGTAGGGTTCTTCTGAATTTCTTACACTGTCAGAAATGTGCAGCAGACAAGTCGTACGACAGTGAGATTGGTCACCTTTTATCTCGTTACACTCTGCAACCTTTCACCATCGACATCCAGGCATTCAAAGTCCCATTTCTGGCCATCTAGAACAATGCGGAGGTGAAACATGCCTATTGACATTTTCCAAGTCAGTGTTTGTACAGAAAATGATTACATAAGACCAGTAATTGCCCCTATGAATAACGCTGAGAACAGGAAGGAAACAATATGCAGTATACAATGGCGGTGTACTGATTTCCTGTGGTCATGAATTCACCATCACAACCAGCCAACAAAATGCTTTTTATTGATGTATAAGGCAAGAACTTAAAGCCAAGAACATGAGCCAGTTATTAGTCTTTGAACAGGATACTGCGGAGGATTTACTCTTTTGATACTTGTGGCTTACTTTTATGTTATAATCCATCATAAACTGTGAGCTGAGATGCCATAATATTGTCCTGCTTGGCCTTCTTTTTTATCTCAAATATGTCAAGGTGAAGAATACAAATCATTTAGTAATTTCAGCAAAAAAATATGGACGTAGAGTCAGTTTGTGGCAAAACATGGCGTTAAAAAATGCCGAGAGGCAGTTGTGCGAACTTATGTCGAGTTCACCGAGTTGATTTATCAGACCAAAGAGGGCTTTTAACACTTGTGCGCTGATTTGTGGGTGGTCTTCATCCTCTGTCCGCTCGGATCAATGCCGGTGTCAGAGCTATGGTCCTAAATTACTATTGGATGCTCATTACGAAGCAAAGCTCAATAGAAGTGCAGCGTCAGTGTGGCTTGTGTGTGTGTGCGGAGCATCCTTCTTTAGTGGCTGCCAATAACACCGAGGCCATGAGGTGTTTGGGGGCCGCGGAGGTTTAATCAACTAGAAGTATGATCTCTCCGTCTCGTAGGCACATAAACAAGGGAACTCTCCTTGAAGTTACCTTGAAACCAGCAGGCAATAGTATTAAGACTGTAGATAAAACACCAAATAGTATTCTCCACAATTGGATTATCAATGTTTAGAAAAAAACAACACTCTGTGGGTTTATAATAACTCTCTATATAAAAAATAGAGATAGTCATCAGGATTTGTTATTAGTCCTAAAGCCTGGTGCAACAGCCATTACTGTTTATGTCACAATCACAAACGCAGCCCTTTGCAATGTGTTATCTAGCCCCCCGATACATTTTGTAGGTGATATTTTTGGCACTTTGCACACTTTATACAGCTCACATGTATAGCTTTTCACATGTTTTTTTCTTTAAATTTTTTATATTCTATTTTTAAATTTTTGTCTGTGTATATATTTTTACTGCATGCTCTATGTTTATATTGTGGGATTAATAAAGTCTAGTCTAGTCTGAGATGAAAGGTACTAAACTATTCTGAAGATTTGTAATAGGGAAGAATGCCACTAAAATGACACTTAACAGGGGTAACCATTTTAAAGGGACCAAAGTGAGGCTTAAAATGAAGTGAATTTACAAAGATGCGTGAAAATGAGACATTAAAAACAAACTGATGTGATAAAGACTGAAACACTTTCAAACATTGTCAAACTTAATAAAAGAGAGAAGTGTCACAATCATTTGGTCCCCGAGAGGATTCCTGTTAATGCCTGGTTTATGTTGTTACCAAGTATATCCACATGATAATTACCATTCCCATTAGCTTACAGCACACTGTTGTTGTTTACAGTCTTACCAAATTACGGATACTTTGTGTTGGTTGCTTAGCCTCTTTTCATAAGATGTACCCCAAATAATAACAACTTTTTGTGATGAAGGAACCTGTACGCTCTTACAAACTGAGCTAGTCACAATCTTTTAACTAAGCTCCTTTTTCACAACACAGTCATTCTTAATTTGTGCTAAGATGAATTTACTGCAATACGTCGCCTACAAAACATGCCATTTACAACCGCGTGTCCTTTCTTCTAATTCACAAAATGTAAATTCTTTTAGTGGCTATATTAGTGTGTCTGGTAGCATTAAATCATCCAACACGGCGCTTCTCTTTTTCTCGGCAGGAGCCTGCTCTTCACCTGAAGCAAAGCTCATTTCACTGGAAAATTGGCTCCAGCACTCAGCCCTTGCTCCCCCCCATTCTCTCCGCCTGTCTCTCTAAATTCAGCTGTTATTGTACTGCCTTAAGCGCTAATCCAATTAGCTATAGGAAGCAAATGGAGCTAGCTCTCATTTTTAGCTTGTCACCTGCACAAGGGGGCGCGAAGAAGGTGAAGGGATGACTTTAACGGCGATTGTGGCCCTGGAGAACACATTTAAAGTTTGCCAAATCTGCACATAAGGCGTTTTGGCGTAAAGACAAGAAATCAACACTATTTTGGCAAGAGTAGCAGCATCAAAAGCTTGCAACATGTTGTTCACAGGTTTGTGGTAGCGACTGGTGATTAAACCTCATCGTTTTACTCCGCTGACTCGTGTGACCCTTGTCCGTGGCCTCAGGTGGATGGTCAGATTTCTGGCTCGACGCCGATTTATCAGACATATCTTCAACTACAAAGCACTTGCCCCTGATTGCCCTCGGCAGTCAGGCTTCCACGCGGTGGCCATATTTCTCCTACTGCTCCGTTTCATGCCAGATGGTGTCAGCGCTCACAATGCCCGGAACCAGCGTGGGTGGTGAATCCACAAAGTACCTGCAGCCATGATTTCGTAATGATTCGACGGTCTGCGAGTGGTTCAGAGGAACTGTTAAATGCAGGTGCGAGCTGGGACGATTCATATTTGGTTTACAAATTCATACATCAGCTTCAGCAGGGTGTAGACTGTCAAGGGGGAATAAAAGTAAATGGTAAGTGTGTAAAATAATGCTCAAAATGCATGTTTTGCACAGATTTGGTGTGAGACTGAAAATAAAAAAAATTCAGATTATATTGCTTGTAAATTTTGGCATAACCTTGACACTGGAACCTTTGCTAATGAGCATGTATTTACACACAAAAATATTACATTTGATTACATAAAATACATTAATAAGTAACTAAATTTTGGATGCATCATATGAAGGGTACCAACGTTGCCTAACAGTAAGAAGGTTGTCCTGGCTGGGGCATTTCTGTAAGTTGTAGCAGTTTATGTTTTTTTTATATGTTTTTAGTTTTACAAAGTGCTTAACAATAAAAACAAAGTGTACAGTAAAACGATAAAACAGCAACAAAATGAATCGACAGTCAGACGGGCGAACTCGTGTGCAAAATTATTGACATAAGGATACAGATTTAAAAGGTAAATTGATAAAGTTTTGAATAATAATTGTTGGGGGGTATGTTTTAAAAGATAATAAAAAATAAATAATAATATAATAGATATAATAGATAAAAAATAAATACAAAAACAAATACAGTGATAAATATCATTAAAAAAAAACAGTTCATAAAAATGGGTTTTAAGAAGTGATTTAAAAACAAAAGTAACGTACATTTATTGAATTTTTACTCAGTAACTTCATACTCAGTACTAATTTTATAGTCTGTTTTTCCTACTTGAGCAGTATTATTAGTAACAATACTCAACTCATCGCAAATTCTGATTGTATACGTTTCCTTTCATTTGGAATAAAGCTGCATTCTAGTTGTCCTTACATGCTCTGTGTTTACCTCTGAAACTTGGAACAATAACATTACGGTTCACAGACAGACTCAATAATCAGGTCGGTAATCTTTTTCATGTTTTACAGGGCTTACAATCAGCTCTGATGTTAGCTATCTTTCCAATTGAAAAGGTGAATGCTAATAAATTCTCAAAAATAGCTTTAGCTCACATCCCTGCCTGTTTGAGGTTATGGTATGGTAATGGGTAGCATTTCTGAAGAGCTCAGGTCAACCTTGTGTGTGCATCAACCTTTCGCAGGCATTTGCATTTAGACACAGAATGTATGTCTGACTACGTGCTCCGTGTCAATGATACAGTTCATTCAAAAAACATTTTTCCAAGTCTCCCAGGATCACATGAATGCAGCACAACTTCAAATGTGTGTCAGGAAAGCATTTGGAACCATTTCAAGTCCAAAGTATGAAATATTACTGTACTATATTTGAGGATAATGACTTTTGAGTTTGTTATAAGTCTGTTCAATCAGCTGGAAGCCTTTTTTTCCAGTCGGTTATATCTCTGCAAAAGCCATTTAGACTGCTATGCATTTATAAAACAGGGAAAGAAGACTTTATAACATTCACAAAACTGGTTTGCGATGAAATATGTTGTGAGAAGAAAAATGAGCAATTCTAATGCTTTCATCCTGAGCCTGTCATCATCTAAAATGGATATTGCACGAATATTTATACGCAATACTGTGTTTTTGTAGAATATGCCTGTTATTTATAAGACATCAGTGATATTTAACATTACATTCCCCTGTTTAAGGAAGGTTACGGTGCTGCTAGGGCTGTAGTATGCAGCAGATTGAAAACATTCCTGTAATACCATGGGTAGATAGATGTTTGAGCATGTTGCACCCTCTCATGAAATAACAGCCCTGCAGTTATTGCATGATTTTCATGTCATTTGATAAAATAAAGCCAATCTTTGGAGTGTTTCGTCCTCTCCATGATTCCCTCCTTTGCTCAAATCGCTTTGACATCATTGTGAGTTCTCGGCCTGTATATACGGCTAGGAACATCAATAAGAGGAATCATTACACCATATACAAATCATAACATTTAGAACTGGTTCTCGAGTGGAACCGGTTTTCACTTCCCACACCTATTCACCATTTGAGGTTCTTAAAGTTTCTGGTTTACAGTTTATTCATGAATTCCCAGTTCAAGACAGTGTCATACAATACAGTAAAATGGTGGTGACCCTTCACTGTTATTTACATAGAGGCCTATATCAGAGGTTAGAGGTCACATTATCCCATCTGACAAGGTGCTGAATCCTGCTTCAGCCAACTGACTTTGACCTCATTTTACCGCACGGAACTTTCAAAAACGCACAACTCCACGTGACGAGTTACAAGTCGCCGGTGCCAAACTGAATGAATTTCTTTGCAAAGAGCTTTACAAATACCGGTTGTCTGACTCCCAGTGGTGATTTTGCATGAAGGGTGCGACATGTGCAGCTTTGCCCTGTCACCAGAATCCTCATCTCGCACTTGCAGACCTTGCCTTTGGGGCCGCCTGCCTCTTTGTCACCCCGGCGCCCCGTCACCGTGACAGCTCTGCCTTTTGCCCTCTCCGAGTTTTTGTAACAGTGGATGGCTCATGCTAGATTGGAACATGATGAAGTGGACCCCTTCGGTGGTGTGCGGAACAGCTGCTGGTGGCTCGGTATTTTTTACACGGCAGCGTGACAGAAAAGTACAACTTCTTTGCAAAAGGTCTGCTGAGGTTGGGTTGTTAGAATTTCATTTAAAAGTACATGATTTTGTGGAGTTTTTGATGTCTCATGCTACATGCAAGTTAGCTTCGAAAAGTTGCTGGATAAAGGAGGGTGTCAAATAAATACAAAACTTGCAGGAGGATGTTGCTTTTCATGGCCTCGTTTTAAAATGAACCTTTTTCTATTAAATTAAGTAACAGCGTGTCCTTCTCTTGCCCCTGTTTCTTTTGGCCTCCCTCAGGGTTTAATCTTTGGGCCTCTACTGTTTTCATTATACATGCTCCCCCTCAGTTCACTCTCAGAAAAACACAATGTCTGTTACCACCTGTGTGCGGAAGATACTCTGCTTTATTTACCATTTTTTTCCTCAGGACAGCTTTTCTTTGGCCGCTTTGCACAACTGCCTGGATGAGCCAAAATGCTGGATATCTAATAACTTTCAACAACTTAATAAAAATAAGACTCTTATTTGGTCCCAATGCTGCTGATGGTTTTAGAGGAGCTCTTGGTCCACTCTCTGGACTCTCTTAAAGTCAATTTTATAAAACGGATCAGTAGTGTTGTCAATTTAACTCACATTTTTTTTCAATCTTGCATTGCTTCATTCAGGCTTGGCTTGTGTTCTTCGTCCGAGATTTAAAATGCAAGCAATAAAGAACTAAATTGTAATTCAGAGTTCAGCGGGCAGGTTGGGTTGATATTTTTGGCATCCAGATATTATTTTATTATAATACCGTTTAAGGCCAACACTATATATCAGTAAATAATTTCGTTACAGAAGTGCCACTAAAGTCATGTCTCTATTTGAGATATTAATTTGATTTTTTTTGGAAACTTCTTAATAATTCATGTAAAAAGGAAACTAAATCAATGGTGTGTTCCTGCAGTAAACATTTAGATGCACTAATTTAATATATATAATTTAGGGACCTAAGATGCCAAAGATACGTGTCCCCAAAGTGGTACGCTACGCTACATACAGCTACATACTGAAGCAAGGCAAGTGGACCTGTTGTCCTTTGTATTTACAAGAGACGATAGGGAAATAACCCAGACCACAGACTTAGAGTGAATCAAACTCACCTAAATGTCTTGTTTTGGTTGGTACTCTAAAGGTTACGATTTGATATTCTCTTACTGCAGTGCAATTGAGCATGTCCTACCTTCCATTGACCAGATAATGAATCAAAACCAGCTGAAGTGGACCTTTTTACGTTCACAAGTGGCTAGTGAAGTGAACCGTGCCGCCGCGGGCTTAAATGATCCAAACTCAGCTCCAGAGGGGGTCTGAGTACGGTTTGGTTTAAAGGTGTCTCAGTTTGGTTGGTGAGCTCACATCAATCACAATCGACCCCAGTGCTCTTTCCGTCCTTTTCCTACACTTTCACGGAGCAATATTATTAATAAAAGATTGCCTTCTACAGTGCTGTGAAAAAGTATAGATCGTTTGTTTTTTTTTGCACATTTGTCACACTTAAATGTTTCAGATCATCAAACAAATGTTAATATTAGACAAAGCTAACTCAAATAAACACAAAATGCAGTTTTTAAGCGATGATTTTATTTACTAAGAGGAAAAAAGCCATGGCCCTATGTGGAAAAAGTAATTGCCCCCTTAACCTTATAACTGCAACCAGCTAACCAAGGGTTTGAGATGACAGGAAATTAGTCTTTCACATCACTGTGAAGGAACTGGTCCACTCTTTCTTGCAGAAGTGTTTTAATTCAGCCACACTGGAGGGTTTTTAAGCATTCAGCTTAAGGTCACGAACTGATGGTTGGACATCCTCCTTCAGGATTTTTTTGTTAGAGAGTCAATCACAGCAAGTCGTACAGGTCCTGAAGCATTAACGCAGATCATCTCAATACTACTAGTGTATTTGACTGTTGGTATGATGTTCTTTTTCTCAAATGCTGTGTTACTCCAGATGTAACAAGACACATACCTTCCAAAAAGTTCAACTAGTCTTGGAGGTCATGAAGAAAAAGTGAGATTAGCCTTTATGTTCTTTTTGGTCATTAGTGGTTCTGGACTTGGAAATCTGCCATGGATGCCATTTTTGCCCCGTGTCTTTCTTATGGTTGCGGCATGAACTCTGACCTTAACCGAGACAAGTCAGTCCTGCAGTTCTTCAGATGCTTTTGTGACCTCTTGGTGAGTTTTTAATGCGCTATCGAGATAATTTTGGTAGGTCTGACACTCCTGGGAAGGTTCACCACTGTTCCATATTTTCTCCATTTGTGGACAATGGCTCAGGCTCAATCAAAACTCTTGATGTTTCCAAAAAATGTGAATAACCACAGTTAATACACGATTAAAAAGTTAGGCAATTATTTTTTCACATAGGGCCATAAATGTTCAGAGAGCCCTTTTCCCTTAATAAATAAAATCATCACTTAAAAACTGCATTTTGTGTTTACGTTACGTCTAATATTTAAATGTGATCTGAAACATTTAAGTGTGACAATTGTGCAAATAAAATAAGAAATCGGTAAGGGGGCAAATACTTTTTATATAACATATACAAATGACTGGATGACCCTCTGCACTGTGACAGGTAAAACTCAAAAAAGAACCGCAAAAGGAAGCAAACAACAATCTTCTTTGATAACTGTTGACAGCGCTTGTATCTCTTCCACAGCGGGCTTTAATGGACGCTCCGAAAATACACCAAACAAATGACAAAATGACACTAATGACTATTAAAAGCTGTCAAACCTACTCCACAGATGGCAGCGGATTGTCTTCCTTCATCGAAAACCGGAGCTATTTGTTTTTCCCGATCGCAAAATCCGACTATAGAGCGACGTCAGTCTTCAAAAGAGCGCTTTTCAATCTTTCTATTTTTGTTGGCGGACTCTGCTGCGTCGTGTCAAGTGGAGGGTGGGCCCGGCAGCTGCACACGGGGGGAGGAGGGGAAGGGGTGCCGTTCTTTGTGATGTCTTCATGGGGAGGGAGATGAAACGGAGCGAGCTAATTGAGACAGCCCACCCCCCCGCTGCACGAGCTGCCGTTCCGATGGCCTAAGACACTCGCCGCACGTAATTACAGCTCTAAGAGTAGCCGTCTCTCCAGCTAATGTGCAATCACAGGTTAGAACCCACCATTAAAGAGATGCTTACCGGATTTGGTTTCGTTCAAGCATCTACTCTTATCACTCAAAGGAGCCATTTTGTGATGTTTGGAGGGTTTTAAATGTCTCCACTTCACGCCACATGGTTCATTACAAGTGAGTTTTAATGATACGTTGCGTTTGTTTATTTCTGACTATGCTAAAATAGTGCAACATTTGATTGGGTATTGTTTTTCTCAGCCTCTGCAGCTACTGGGTGGTTGGGTCTCTAAAAATAAATGTGCAGTTTATCTTAACATTAATTGAAGAAAAAAAAAAAAATAGAGAATTGTTTTTTGGATTTACAAGATTTTTGTTCTTTTTTTATGTGTTTGTCAATTTATTATTTGGTGTTATATTAAATTTGACTTTGTATGTTCTTTGCATTCTGGATGTCGATAAATGAGAAAACCTTATAAAATGTTGATTGCAAAAAACAAAACAAAAAAAACAAACTTCCAAGTCTTGATGCGTTTTGGCTTATGTCTTTCACTTCCTGCTGGTGTTCTGACTAAAAGTGTCCCCAGAGCAATTGATTTTCATTGAGTTCCAGGGGAGACTTGTTCCACATTAGTAGAAGGGTGTTTGATATTTCTTGATGTTTCTTTAAGGATATTTTAATGTAGCTAATGTTAAAATGGCACTAAATGTTTGGGGGTTTTTTGCGTTACTTTTGTCAACCCAACCACTCATCCTCAACAGCAGCCTACAGGAAGCTGTGCTACTTTCCTTTTACTAAAAAAAGTAAGACCGATCAATATTTCCTCCACAAAATACTAATACATCACACCAAACTGAAGTTTAGAGCTTGCCGCAAACGTTTACCCCCGAGTTTAGTCAGACCAAACGACCCTGACATTATCTCTGTCTCATTAAACATTGCCTGCTGTCATTTCCTCAATTTATATTTTTCATTTTCACGCTTTGTCGCTGTGTAAAAGTACTTATCCAGTGCTTGAATAGACACTATCTCTGTTATATCAGGAGCCATTACTTCCTTATTGACAAGCAGAGCGGACCAATGGAGCGCTGCCTTTTCAGGAGTGAGAATCTCTTATAATAAAAAGTTTGTTGTAAAACTGCCGTGATAGTAATAGTAAAAAACTGTGCAATGTTTTTAAAGCTTATCCATGTCTTGTCTTGATTTTTTTTTGTTAACTGTTGGTGAGTAAATGTACAAACTTGGCCTCAAGCCTCCTCTTTTCCTCCAGACCGCTAATTGCCCAACCTGGCAACGTTACAATCCAATACAGATCTTTTTCAAATAGCAACATTATGTGGGATGCTCTTTTAATATTTGATGGTGTATAAATCTTGCAGCAGTCGTATACAGTTCATTTCAGCTTTCGCACTAAATTATTCAACGGGAGTAGAGCCTGTCAGCGATTAGCTCAGTGAACATCGGCCTTCTACTGTGGGCAGATCGCGCAAGATGTTTTTTTTTTTCTTCTTCTTCTATTCCATTAAAACATATTTATGAGCCGTGTTGGTACCGATTCCCTGGAGGTTTCAGCGCTGGAGCAGATTTGTCATGTTCACTGATGAATGCCTTTTGTGTAGGTGAGTATCGCCTTTTTATGACATCCAACCTGTGCTATAGGTAATAAAATGCGCAGAAAATAGATTTTTCCTGTTTGTTACACGGGGTGATTGTCTATAAATAGGGCAAAGGTGTATTAAAGTTGCAGTGTGGAGGATATTGCTGTGGTAGGGTTATGTAGGGTGAAGTTTTAACGCTGGATTATTTAAGATGGGATATTGAAGCAAGTGGAAATGAGTGGAGAGTGTATTCCCTGTGGAAAATTTGAATATATATTGCATGGAATGGAGAAAAGTAACATTTAATATGATGATTTAATGGAAGAAATTTGTCCAGTGTCTTGGATCTCTCAAAAAGTTGTCATGAGCTGTTATCTTAGGGCTTCATCACATTTAAAGTTCAAATCTGAATCGCATTAAGTGACTGAGGTGTACAGGACTAACAACAGAGTGTGAGTTTATAAAAGAATACACTGAGGAGCAGCCTAATGGAAGTCAAAACAGGATTTTGTACTTGATTAGAAGTAGTGAGGGTCCACAGTCAAAAATATTGTAAGATATTGTTGTCCTTAATAAAAAAAAACAAAAAAAACAACCTTAACTTAATATATATTTAAATCCAAGCCTGTCCTAAAAGATAATTTTTTTATTTTTGAGTAGATTATGGTACAATTTGCCTCTTCGAGTGACTTAATCAGAGGCATTATCAACAGAATTTAAGACAAATTCATAAATGTTCTGATTCAACATTCATTTTAATGTACTTATGATGGCTACAGTCATATTCTTTCTACTTCAAGTTTCAATTAAATTCCACTACCTTATTAACTTTAATGGAGCAATTTTATTGAACAAAAAAGATGGTAGCCAGCCATGTCTGAATAAAACGACGTCAGGTGAACCCAATTGTTAATAATGAACCTCAATTTCCACCCAATAACTCCCAATAACAGCTCCAGCCAGACTTTATAATTTATATTCAACTTATTCAGCCTATTTTTCTGTCTAACATGAACAAAATTACTTGAAAAACTAAAAACATACTAATGACCTGTACTTACGTTTAGAAGGCCAGTAAATAAAAGTGGATCCAGTTACTACTCAAACAATAGTTCTCTGTTTTGCAAAAACGTGGCCTAAATAATGAGCTAATTAACTAGCATCAGGTGTACGTCATCAGCTTGTTTGGTATATTAAAAGATCACACTGTGTTGTTTTAAGCAGCCCTGTGTAACTTTTAGCCCAAAAATATATATTCTCATAATCATGTGGAAAACCATTTGCCTCTTTGAGTGACTTAATCAGAGGCATTATCATCAGATTTAAGACAAATTCATAAATGTTCTGACAAGATTTATTTTAATGTCACTGTCATTAAGAGGGCTGCAGTCATATTCTTTCTACAGATTGGTAAAGGGCATAAGGTCACAGAAACTGAGCATCGAATTCTGGTTAAGAAATTACACATAATCCTGGCATTTCAAGTTACATTTAAATTCCACTATTTTATTAACTTTAATAGAGCAATTTTGATGTAAAGGTTTGTTTCTAGACTGAGGTAAAAAAAATAAAAATAAATCCAGGCCTATCCTAAAGAGCTGGTTTGTTTTTTGGAGAATGCTGAAAGCTATTTGCGTCTGAGTGAGTTAATCAGAGGCCCTATCAACAGAATTTAAGACAAATACATAAAAAAAGAAACATTTGATATGTTATGTTAACATTTATGTTTCAGGTTTTACCGCAGAGGTCTTAGCAGTGAACTCCTCGTGGAAAGGAAATGACCGCTGCTGCTGCTGGATTCAAAAGTTTAGCCCCAGCAGAAGTTAATTCCTAACTACTGAGCTGCTGATTAGCATGGATAACAATTATGGCTGTAGAAAGATGGCGTCGGAGCCAGAGATAGTGGCAGCAGGCCTCCTGGATTCACAGTGGGATCCTCACCCCAAGCATCAGCCCTGTGTGCGGCGCTGGCACCAGCAGCTGCACGCCTGGAGCCAAGGGCACAAACAGTTTGTGGCTGGGGCAAAGTTGAAGACAGGCCGACACTGGAACAGGAGCTGCTTGGCTTAAAACACTGCCGGCTCAGGGCTGACACATGCCTCTGGCTTCACTGGGCCCAGTCACTAGGAAATTCACAAAAAGATACCAACCAGTCTGAGGGACTACACAGCAAGATGAACCTAATGTCAGACCTTGTCAAAACAAAAGCACACAGCGTAGTGATCCTTGTGCCACCAAGTTTTGGAAAGTAAAAAGAAAAGGAAAAGATGATGCTGTTGCCTAAAAACAGAAAACATCATAAATAAAAAGGTCTGCACTGCTACCAACGTAACCTGAAGGAACTGGTTTCACTTAAAAGTTCATTTCCTTTTTCCGTTTTTTTTCACTGTTGCATTTAGTTTAACAGTTTAATCACCTAAAGCTTATTGTAACAGGAATCATCTGAGAAAAAATAAGACCTTAAGACGTAATATAGGTTTAAAATTAAGGATTTTAATAGATGAGAATGACCAGCCTCCAGCAGGATGTTGGCCAGAGCTTCAGGTAAAAAGGAGTGGTCGACCAAGGAAATAAACGAAGTAAAAGGTTAGGCTTATTTTACAGCAGAACAGCTCAAAAAAGGTACAAAATATAGACATGGGCAAACATATTAAACATGGACAACTGTTGGCAATGCTTTGACACAATGTTTAACTAAGAGATAATTACAGGATGACTAGAGTCGTGTAATAAGTCGTATAATAAACTCCAAACTTTGATTTAACATATTTGGTTTTACCTGTTTTTTTAAATAAAAGAAGCAGAAAAGGTTCCTACGCTGCTGCTGCTGTGGTGGTGGTGTTTAACATATAATATTTCAGAGTATTTTTCTGGATATATAACAGATCCTGAAAAGGAAAAAACATGCTGTACAGCTTCACAGAGACATTTTTAGAATGGCCTGCTCCGGGGGTTACATTTGCATCATCCCTTAAATCACCTCTCGAAATCCATTTGTGCAAAAAGCCTTTAGTGCAGCTGGACCAGAGGCAAGGATCCACCACAGACTCACTCAGAGCCACGGTCAAGAACAACTCTTTAGTCAAGACCTTGGCTCTCTTGGATCACAATGTAGCTTTGAGCCAGGTCTGTGCTGCAGAATAATACACCTGACAGATGTACAACGGAAAACTATTTTAAAAAAGTTTTCCTTTCCAGTGCAGCGGTGCCATGTTGAATTATTTTTTTTTTTACATTCTTAAAAAATACGTAGAAAGAAAAGAAAAGGATTAAGAAATGAAGATAGATTTGTTCAGCAGCACTAAAAATGGTCTATTGACTATGTTTACGTCTGGAGTTCTTCTAAAATCAATGCTCACAGGAAGCTGGAAATCCAAGATATAATTTTTTATTTTTTTTTCCACTCTTTTTGCAGCGATAAAGCAAAAATCATCCAGCAGCCCCATATCTTGTGCTATTATCGCCGCTGCCATTTCACGCTCCAGGATTTAGGCAGATCCGGAGATAGTTTAGATATCGCTGCATTGGTAACACATTGGCAGGGATTTTATATCATACTCCAAATTTACACAGCATTCATTCAATCGGCTAAACTGTTATTACGGGGGGAAAAAAGCTAGCTTCACCTTCATGTGAGTATTTTTTATCTTTACCTGGAAAAATGTCACAAACTAACAGTTGGCAAAATGAGCCACGTCTGAATAAAACGTCAATGAACCTCAATTTCCACCAAATAAGTCCCATTACCTGCTCCAGCCTGACTTTATTTATACATTATACTCAAGCTGAACTGACCTATTTTTTTGTCTGTCTTACATGAAGCAATATTACTTGAAAAACTGAAAAAATAATAATGACTTGTACTTTATGAGGCCAGTAAATAAATAGTAAATAAAAGAGTGGATCCAGTTACTCAAACATTAATAAATAATGAATTAACTTGCACTACTTCATCAGATTGTTTGATATATTAAAGTTAGGGTTTAAGTTTTACCTTTATAATAAGGTATTAGAGCAGCCCTGTGTAACTTTTAGCCCAAAAATAACATATATAAACATGAGATCAGTCGAATCATGCTTATCTCACTGACACAGTCCCCTCAGTTGGACAGAAACCAGAAATAGGCCAATAAAACGGACCCTCGCAGTCGTATTTGTCCAAAATACACTCAAATGACCCTGCTGTTTCTTAAGACATGTTTTTCATCATTTACTTTTTCATTTTCTGGAGTATTTTCTGCCTCCCTGCTCTTAAAAGTCTTAAATTAGAGCTGCTCAGTCCCCGCTGTTATGACTAAGAAAATCAAACGCCCACAAGCTACAGTCATGGCACATTGTATCAGCGTCTAGGCATTGGATGATCATTTTTTGCTTAACATGAGTAATTATCACATTCAACATGACTAATTTAATTGAACAGGAGCGAGTGTGGCCTTCCTCGGGCGCTCGACTCCGTCAGCGTTCGCTCGCGCTCGCTGAAACGGGATGCGACTAAAATAGCAGAGCGAAAAGAATGCTGCTGTCCTTTGTTGTAACCTTGCATAGCTTCGTGCTGCTAAAATGTTTTATTACAATAGAAACAGACGGAAAAAAGTGCTCCATTTGGAAGCATACATTTCTTCCCACATCAACTGAGCTAAACTCTTATCTGGGATGAAATGCCACCATCTTGTATTTTAGCTCGCCCACAATACAGCAGCGCAAAGAACAATTTATTCCATTGCCTTATCGTCGCCCATCTGTCCCGCCTCTGATTATTTGTCTATGAAAATACAGAGAGAAATGAAGCTGCGGGTTGAAAGAGGTGAAATGAATGTCTGCGGCGGATGCTGTATCAGCCATCTTAGTCCAAATGTCATCGGGCTTCCTTCTGATAAAGAAATAGAGTTATCAAAGCGCTTCCTATTGCCGCTGCCATGGTGACAGGACGGTATAGAGGGGGTGAACCCGAAGGTAAGTGATAAAGCTGGGGTAAAAGATGTTACGGCTGCATCTGAGCCGCGCAGTTTGTTACGGAACTGTCCACACCTTCAGCTTTTACAATGAAGATAAGTGAGTCCACTGCGCCATGGATCTCTGAAATCACATTAGCCTTTTACAGTCTCACAAAGCTCACATACTGCAACTATTGTCCTTTAAATGTCAATCCTTTATAGTTAACGTTCAGGTTTTAGGAGAAGATTTAGATTTCCACAAGCAAGTGTCAAAAAAAAACTAAATCTGAAGTTGCATCTGACTTGTCCAAACATCTGAAGTACATTTTTAACGTTCCAATGATCACACGGTGTTGCCATGTGATAAATAGTGTCATTAGCCATGTTTTTAATGGGTAGCCATTGTCCCCTTAAAGCAGAGGTGTCAAACTCAAAGTGGTGAGGGGCCGCGATAGTTGATAAGAATCCTTTCAGGGGCCGAAGATGGTGACATTTGGACGCTTTTAGTACATTTTGAATGTGAGATTTCATCTTAATTTGAGTTTTTAAAAAGTTAGCTTTAACATTAATTACCTCCCTTTATAGAAACTGGTTTTAGTTGGATCTGAACCGGTTTTAGATGGATTTTAACAGGTTTTACTTTGATTTGAACAAGTTTTAGTTGGATTTTTAACAGGTTTTTAGATGGATTTGAGCAGGTTTTGGATGGATTTTTACAGATTTGATCTATCTTTGTCTCAAAAATCAAACCTATTCAAATCCAATTAAAAGAAATATCACCTTCTAAATGTATTGAAGGGCCACATAAAACATTGCAAAGGGCCGCATTTGGCCCCCGGGCCTTGAGTTTGACATGTGTGCCTTAAAGCCTCCTGTCCAGGGGTGGATTCTCCTGGAAGACAGAACAAGCCAGTGGAAAGTTATCATGGGTGTTTCCAGGATAATTTGATCATTTGTGACTACATGTTGCATCAAAAATGGCCTGTATATTAACGGAATAGGTTCCCTTATGATTGACAGAAGTGTTCTCTAGTAGTGCATGTGCAATCAATCACACCGAGAACCCCAGGAGAAACAGGAAATGGGATAAATCCACTGGTGTGTTGGACTAAGCCTGACGTAACTGTGTGTATCGCCGAACTCATGGCAGATAATATAATATAATACACCTCCAACTGAACCCAAGGGATTTTAGAATGACCCAGTTGTATAAAAATGACGGTGCAACGGTAAATTTGGCAGCAACGGTGATGGCATAGAGAGGGCTGGATCTGGATAATGTCTGTAACTGGAGAAATCAGTGTCATTGTAATGTTTTATGATATGTGGTCTGCCTAATTTGTTGCACCAAAAAGTATATTTTCAGTGCCAATTTTGATTATTAGTAAGCAATGTTTCCTTCTACTTCAATCGAATATGTGGACGTCACAAGTTAAAAGTGATTGGTCTATTTAAAGGTACAGGTAATGATGTTATTGGCCTGTTTTTTTAAGTCAGGTACAATGTATTAAATATAACTCCGTATTGATCTGCACCATATTTGCTCCAAGCACAAGAGTCTGCCCACATACTTTCTTTAGACAGCATCCTAACCCACAGATCAGATTACAAAGAACAAAGGTTAGAAATCATTCATTTAAAGTCATTTGCAGTCACTGTCATTCTTCTGCTTTGAAAAAATAAAACACTTATGAGTCAGACTAATACCCTCTTCCTGTGAAAACATCCAGTATCACAGGTTATAAACTTTTAACTCAGTATCTTTGATTCTTTCCTTATCGACTCACTTTTATAAATTCTTTCAGCAAAGTTTTGAAAGTCTTGCAGAGGATGAAGATTGCATCAAGATTAACAGTAAGACAATGACAGTTTAATTAACTTTTCTAGCCAGAGTTGAACGCTGATGGTCCCGTCATGTGAATTTTCTCAATTCTTTCACTTTTTCATAAAGAAAAAGCCTGGCATATCAACTGCAGCTAACTGATCGCTTCTTGTACAGAGCTACTTACAACAACAGTATTTTTTTTTTACCAATAAACTTGCTAGGTCCCTATTTGCCTTTTTCTTTTCTTTTTTTGCAGCTCATTTGTTCATGTTGCAGTTAATTTGTTGATTTTTTGCTTATTTATTTGTGTTTTCATTTTGGGGCTGTTATGAGACCCCTCCTTAGTTTAGAGAATGAGATTTCACATAGATACTTTAAAGATGGTCAGGCAGCTGTGTTCTCTTCCCGAGGCATAAAACAGAGTGCAATTCAATGCCTGTAAAAACGCATAATGTTTTATTTGTGCCACACATTGACGCACGGCCATGCTGCATCTGATACACCACGTTCCCATTAATAAACAGAACAAGTACATCAAACATAGCTCTCTTGAACCTTGGTCCAGAACTGATTTGAATACATTTTGTGCAGCGAAAAAACAAAGAAAAGCACAGAATGTTCTCTGATGAACCGCAATTAATCTTCAAAGGCTCTGCTCATTATAAAACAATAAGCCGACCTCGAGGAACCTCTTTAAAAAATAAAAAAGTAACATTTGTGAAGTCGCAAATAGCTGCGGAAAATGGCAAAAGGTCACCTCTTTTGGTTGTTGGCATGGCCTCGGATTTGTTCAAGCGCATTAACCGGCAACATTTGGCTCCTTGGAGATCAAAGGTGCCCGTCTGGCGCCTCTGCTATGCGCCGCCGTAAGAACACAGCAACCTGCAGCATAATCCAATTAAACGTGTCCATTTGCTTCGTGATGCGGTTACGCCATAACAGCGGGAGGAGCTGGATCCTGATTAGAAGGATGCGTCCTCGGTCCACCATACACCAAAACAGAGCTTTAGGAGCGTATTTACAGTGAGAGTCGGGCAGGAGGCAGCTCAATTATTCAACGCGAGGAAGAGATGTAATGACTCTTGCACGGTTATTAATGACTCACGTTGGAGTTATTTATGAACGGAGCCTTGTGTGTAATAGGCAGAAGATGAAGGAGACTGGAGATGTTTGCCTTTATAGCGTTTCAACCTTAATTAAAAAGTTCTGTGAAGCCCAAACAAATAGATTGCCTTTTTACTCATACCCTCCCGGAGCTATTTTGATCACTTTGCAATGGATTGATTTCAATAATTTACCAACGACTTTCAATAGAGCTCTTTTGCTACTTCTCGACGGCCAATGTCTAATATGTACTTTGACACACCTAAGTCACTTTTGGAAGGCAGGAACGTCATGTTACATTTATGTAAAGCAGTGACCTCTAGTTGAGCAGCGTTTCATTTGATATTCCAAAAATGCTGCCTCGAAACAGGCCTGCCCTTGAAGAAAACCTTGGAGCATGTTGAATTCGTGAATAGAGTGGTGCAATGAAAGTTTCTCAAGGCCTCAATCCCTGTGTGACTCTGAGATATTACATAATTTCCAGAATGTCTTTCTTGATGTGATGGTTGTGCAATAGTAGCTGCTTATAATTCCACAGCAGGATAAAGCCTTTGTAATTTACGGTGAAAGCATTCTAATGAACTTAGAGTGGACCGCTGCAAGACCTCCAGAGCTGGTTTGGATTCCCTTCGACTTTATTAAATGGTCACTAAGGATCCCAGTGGAAATGTTAATGATGCTCTTGCACAGAAAGAGCATTTAGTGTTGCACTTGCAAACACACAGTTGAGAGAGAAAGTACTGATTCAAAGGTTGTGGTACTTTTAGTGCAGCAAAATACACCAGTTTATTCTTATTTACATCATCATATTCTTGGAGTGATGGTCAAATCAGACGCATGTTGAATGTGTCAAGTCTCATATCCATTGCTTTGATATGTTACAGGTCGAGTCAGTGTGGATCAGTTTGTGACTGGTAACCTGTTGTGCAGAAACCATGACATTACCAAAAGAGCAAGAGAAAGAAAAGGGGATTCTTTAAGATTTTTAAATCATTTTTGAAAAACTAGAAATTGTGGTACTACCCCAATTTTCTTAAATGTATGGACTCTCTATTTAATGTCATAAGTTCTGATGGTTTTAATGGAATGTAGATGATAAATGCTAAGTTTTACTTTCCAAAGCTGGAGCCATACGGCGCCAACTCTGTCTAAAACTGGACAGAATAAGCGCAACCGCAGTTTCAAATAAATGCTAGATTTGTTTTTGACAAGTCTCTTGGAATATTACATTATACAAATCAACGTTATTAGCAGAAACATAAGGCTGACTGCTGTAAAATCATCCTGGAAGACTCCTCCCCTCATCTCACAACGCTGTTTCCTCACCTGCCTGTCTCAGCCAATTACCCCACCCCCCCACCATCCCATCACTACCTCAAACACCACCAGGTGTCTAGCCTCTGGGGAAGACTTCTCAGAATTTTTTTTGTTTAGCTCCGACTTTTGCAAAGCGGACCACGCACTTCAAGTCCCTATAGTAGTACGGTACAAACTCTTCAGACCCCTTTTGTTCATGGAAACTTACCTGGGCTGAACCAACTCTCCACTGGAAACAAGGCATTAGGAATGAATGCCCCAGGTATCATTCTGCATCTACTGTTGAACTCTGGCCTTCTGTTGTGTAAAAACACCAAAAAATTAGGTTCATGAGTTATTAAAACTATCATAACAGCAGTAGTTTTAGTATTTGTTCTATTAAGCTATGAACATTATTCCTGATTGATTGTTTGATTTGGTCATTGGCGTCACAGTTGTAAATTATACTGTGGATTTTTATTTTAAAGCACAAAAAATTAGGTTCTGGAGAGACATACTGAAGAATAAAAAGGAGATTGTTTACAGCCAATTGTACAATCTCCAACAGAACAAACAGAATCTGTACCTTCTTATAGATACAGTTCATATTTTTGTTCATGGAAAATATGTTCATGGTACAATTATCCTGGAAGGAAACTGTTAATGCAGCCCTGATTACTCACAGCAGAGGGATACATATAACTCTGAATGTGGCTGATGTTAGCTCTCCTCCAATCAGTGTGCTTGGTCGGAGCTGTTGCATGATTAACATTATTAGACCAGCGTGATGCAGAATAAAAAAGTGTTTACAATACCATATTACGAGGGGAATATTTACAAAAGCATCTCCAAAAGCCGACATGAAAGAACCACGACTTTCTTTTTTTTTTTCTTTATACAATCATAATCTTACATCCTCTTTTCCACCACGCTGTGCATCTGGTCACACACTCTTTGTTGTGGGAGCACAGCTTGACGTGTGATTACCGGAAAACGCGCAGGAGATCGCCGCAATCAACCATCTCGAGTAGTCTCACCGCAGCTGAGCCACCAGGTACGTATTCAGGTCCGTGCGTCACACTCTCTGCCGCTCCAATAATGTGCGCTCCTTGTAGCTAAACCTCGCCGGGATGGAGCATCGAACCCCACAAAGTCAATTTCGCCCCTGCTTATTAAATCACCCACAGCCCAATCAACAGCAGGGTGTCAGGAAATAAACACCTCGCTGATGTTGTGTGATAGAAGGTGCTGGCAGGCTCCCGGGGAAAGGATTTTCTGACTGAGGAAACACGTGTTGACTCTTAGCGGGAATCGAAGGAAAACACATGTTGCAAAGCGTGATTTATTAACGCTTCTGTGACAGACAAGCTTTTGGGAAAGGGCAACGTGCCTTCGACCGCTTTCATTGTTAAATCGCATTAGTCAAATATACTCAGCTGGCCCAGCAGAGAGAAAAGGTTCTGATTAACATTTCTGCCCAAATTAAGTTATATAGGCTACATTTCATTCTACATTATATGAGGTGGATTTTAACATTTTAGCTTCAGTTAGTTTTTGGACATTCTATTTTAAAGAAACTTTTGAAAATAAGAATATAACAACTTTAGAGCTCAATTTCTCAACACTGGTTGGAATACAGATGAAACCTTATAATTCTAAGGGGACAAAAGTTAAAAACACAGGCCAATACGGAAATGTGAGCTGTGTTAGGCCATTTTCCATTGACTTCTATGAGCATGCAAGTTAGAGATACTAAACTGACTTGATAGACAGCAAAAAACGACAATGTTATGTGGCTTCTGTGTTGTTTAGCATTAGCAGGTTGAGCAGCAATGTTAAGAAGCTATGGCCTTCACTAATTTGATGTAACCCTGACGCCGTATATGTGTGGTGTCTATAATCACATGCAAAAATACATAAAAAATTATATTATTATTATTTACATGACAAAAAAACTTTTAATTTGATGTATTTTTTTGCAGCATTAGTGATGTATACAATAATCTCATCAGATTTCAGTTTAATTGTCTTTGATGAGGAAGCACAGGTCGTGTTTGAACAAACCACATATGAATCTGGCTCTTTGACTTTGAGTTATGTTACACATAAATACTCCATTATGAAACAATCTTCTCAAAAATGGATCATTAGTTGATTAATTGGTCACAGTCTTTAACAAATTAACATATAAAATAATGGATCAACCATTTTGACACAGATGTACACACTCTTAATCCATCTTGTCATTAATTAGCATTGCTTAAATGCTTCAAACAAAGTTGCCTGTGTTTTCTTCTGAACGCCTGAAGAGTAAAGCAACAATATTTTGTGCCCATTCTATTATGGATCATTCCCTGGGCTGAAAACTCAATTAAGTTGTGATTTTCACATCAATTTTCTCTAAGATTGCTTCCTCAAGAAATCGCCACAGGCGACTAATCTCGGTGTAACAGCGCTGTATCTGTTTTCACGACTAATAAGCATAGAAAATATCAAATATATTTTCATTTCCACTGACCAGAGACGATGTTGCGATAGGTCAAATATCTAATGGGTTTTGTGAAGGCAATCAAGCTAAAGGCTTCATTTCTTGGCAGTTTGGATAATGGGAGCAATATATCTGCAAAGTCAAACTACACAGATAAAAAGTGCCATAATGTTGACGAACTGGACCCTGCAGCAGAATTAACTTGATGACACATCGCTTTAAAACTGTGGAAATAGATGTATTAATTATAAAAAGCCTTTCATCTTCAATATTTACACTGCACTATTGTCAGATAATTAACTATAACACTCATTTATTTATAGTCTTGGATAACATCAGGATTAGGCTAATTAGATTAACACTACGGCTTGGATACTGCCAAACACAAGCAGTATCTCATTAGCTGCGTTACAAATGATGCTTAATTAAAATGTGCACAGTTAGATAGTAGTGCAGCCATGTTCTCTGCCACTTAGACAGTTCACACAGTAATAGACTAAGAAGGTGCATAAAGCCATTGCAAAAGGGTAGCACAAACGTATTCTTTCTGTGCAAGCACATCCCTTTGTTTAAAAGTCAATGAGCTTCGGAGCTTAACAGAACATAATATCTGGAAGATACAATACTTTTTCTTCTACTGTCCTCAGGTTATACCTACTGTCAGGATTCTGAACAAGAAAACCCCATGAGGCCAAAACAGGATCTTCCCAACAGAAAGAGAGAGAACGTCTGCTGACATGACAGCTTAAACTTTCAAAAACTTCTTATCTGTAAAGATTCTCTGGACAATAAATAAATAAACCAAGTGTAAGACTGTGGTAAACATGCTGCAAAGGCCACAGAAAAGAGAAAACTTTTTTTTTTATCACAATAACAACATGGCAGGAGGAAACTTTTAAAATTGTGAGGTACATTGTGGCTTAATTTAGTGTTTTTAGAGCAGCAATCTTTGCAGAAATCAACCCTCTTTCTCTTTACAGACATTGCATTTGTATATTTCGGTTTATTATCGTTGTCAGTGCAGTTTGATTAACACAAAAAGGTTTGAATCTAAAACTAAACTGGAAGGTAACTCTTGAATATGATTCGACAAGTTCTCCACAAGCCAAACTAGCAGCCATGAATAAATGATGGAGTTTGGTTTGAGGGCAGAGCCATTATTAAACAGCAATTACTTCATACTAGACAATAATTGATGCTTACTTCTCATGAGGGAATTAATGTTGCAGCTCCTCCATTAAAAGTCAAATGATTTAGAGGGCTGCCATAAACCAATAATTACATTATAATTTTACAACTTTTTGCCGGTGGCCTTATGAGGTTTTAACTACAGATGATGTGTCTGGCTCAAGGACACTTCCAGTAAAACAGTGACATTTAGAAACGAGCAGGTGCTTAAAACAACTCAGTTAAGTGTTTCATGGTTAATATGATGGACTGGAAATGTAAATTCACATAATTCTATAGCTGCGTGATCAGACTTAAATCAAGTTAAATCAGACACTTGTGTTGTTGCTTTGTTTGTGGTTCTCACTGTGCACCAAATATGTTTTTGAAAACGTCCCAGCTTCAAACTGAACAGTGGTGCTGTTTCATTGAAATGTGAACTACACATTGACCACAGGTGTCTAGTCGGACCAAAAACAGGAAAAGCATGAGAAGATTTCACTAAGACACTGTTTTCTTACTCTGTCCCAATGAATACCTAGAAAAACGCTGTGCCATGTGTCTCTCCTTTATACATATGTACACACACTGTACGTGCAATTCATTCTAAAGTCTAATTTTCAAAAAGTGAATAAAGTGAACAACGCCCTGCAACTTAAACACGTGGCTATTGCTAGTTTTCACAGCTTGACCTGTCATCACACCAAAAAAGAAATATTTTCTAAAGTGGTCCAGCAACAATACAACTTCCTCAGAAAAATAACAGCTTAATTTTACACAGCTTTTTGCAGGTGTGTTCACACTTGTCTCCTTAATTCAGTTTGCACCAAAACACACAATCCACTTAGTTTGGCCCCTGACTAAAACGCTCCAGTCTACCAAAAATTTGGACCAAACAAGAAAAAACAAGGCTTTTCTTAAGAAACACTCTAAATGGTGCTGTTAGCCCAAATGCTGATAAGAAATTTTATGGATAATATTGTTTTGTTTCTCTTTTCTAAGGAAAGCTAAACATCACGTTGTTTTTGTCACCTATTTGCAAGCCTCCTGTTTGGGCTTGTTTACCTGTGACCGTACCAGAGTTCACTAGGATGGGTTTTGAGTCCTTGAAGTGGTCTCAGAGCATGTTTAGTGCACACTGAGGGCTACATGGCAGCCTTCACATTTATCCATGTTAACTGCACCCACAGAGCAACATCTGAACTGCACCAAACACGTCAAGTGTGAACACAGCCAGAGGATTTCTCTCAGATACAATGTACATCTATAAAATGTACGGCATTCATATTCTAATGCCTTTAAATACCGTTTTGTTGATGACTAGAGTTCATTTCTGAAAGTGTAATCTAAGTAGCCTCTATAAAGTGCATTAAATTTAAGTAAGCTCTTAAAAAATGCAGAAATAATAGTCATAAGCAAGTAATCATAAAACTAAAGGAAAAAGAGCAATATCTACTGAAATAAACTCAAATAAGCAGAGGTAAAGCCTGTTAAAATGTAGAAGTAAGGTTTTTTTGCAGTCACATGTCAACTTTACAGGTGAAAAATAGGCGCTACTGCCAGAATTATTTTGGTTTTCTTATAAGGTTAAAGTCAGTCGAATCAGATTTGAAAATAGCAAACTACAAGCGAGAAGACAGCCTAAGAACTGTTTTCGTTTATTACAACTCATTCAACAAAATGTGGCAGAGTAAACCCCGTTGGTCTTGCGTTACCTGAACACCTCATGTCTCCTCTGTCTGCCACAGAAAGGGTTTTGCCGATGTACTCTGTGGTGAAGCTCCCAGACAGACAAAGCTCCTGGCAGCGTCTGAACCGAGCGAGCAGAGGAACAAGCGAAGCAGCAGAGAGTGTCTAAGCCCCGGTGCTGAGTGAACAGAATGGTTCCGTTTAGCCACGGTTCATGTGAAAGGGAAAGTCCGGAGCACCGCGGCACAAACTGAGGTGTGCATCAGAGTACTGTCACGGAGCAGCTTACATGTCTTACATACATAGATACATATACACGCAGCATGTAAACGCAACATGTTGGGTTTTAGACAATTATTTAAAGCAAACCAAATAGAGTGGAGTTTAAATCTAAAACTAAATCAACAATAAATCAGCTGAACTCACTGTTTTATTAGAAACTTAGTGTAGTTCCATCCTAATCACTGCCTGCACATTGCTGTAGTTGATCTCTTGATGTTTAGCGGCATTTTGACAGTGTTCCACGATTGTTGGAAGTTTAAATTTTACATTTGAGAGAATTGTAAACAAGCTGTCTGACACTGCACTACATTCACAGGCCTGTTTTCCAATGTTTTTAAAATTAAAATGTTGGGAAAAGTCAAATGCACTTGAGGATGTGTTTCCCGAAGGAGCTGGATCAAGAGTCTAAGGCAGGGGTACCCAAAGTGGGGCAGAAATTGCACCCTAACTACTGCTTTTATTAGTAATGATGGTTGAGCAAGCAAACCCCTGGCAATTACAAGATGGTGCAGCAAAAGCCATTGATAAAGACGTGTGTGGGACCAAAACAACAATTTATTCAGAAGAAGGACCAGAAAACAAGCTTTCAACATTACTTCACAGGTTTTTCTTTATTACATTGGCTACAAAAAAGCTGTATTTTTGCAAATTTTATTGCACTTATTGCTTAATGGTGTATATAAACATATAAATATTGGAATAAAGAAAATTTGTCTGTATATTTTAGTATAACTTTGGAAATCCAGATGTTTTGAGAGTTCAGTTTCTGCTTTTGGGGCGAGATTTGGGCAATAACTGAATACCTTGATGCCCCAGATCGTGTTCCACTGACATTACTGAATATTAGTTATAGTTGTATAGTATAAATATATATAATATGAGTAAAAATTAGGTTTTCCAATGCCACTCCAGCTGTGACTCCATGTAGAGAAAAAAAATGCATTTATTCTTCAGGCCAGCCATCTGATTGGTTGTTTTTTCAAGTTTTCAGTTGCAGACTGTGATTGGTCATCTTTAGGTATAGACCTTAAACAGTGGCTTTCTAAAGTTCTCCTCAAAGAATGATCCTTTTCATTATTGAATGCACAGTTTCTTTAAATATTTTATACCTCCTCAAAAATACCCCTTTGCTGCAGAATATTCACAAATGTACCATTACCGTATCAATATTTGAACACATAGGATTTTACGACTACGATTTTACAGTTATTCCACAAAACGTCATGACGATTTATTTCTCTACATGGATCTGACACAGTGATTTTTATGGGTGGATATTAAAACTCCTCTTCACGGATGGTAACAGAAGGCTGACCTCACCCACGTTCATTTTTTTCCGAGCGTTAATTATGCACAGGGAGGTTTGCTGAGCACACATGCCCGTTTCGAAGCCCCGCTGGTCGCTCCCTGATAAGGTTACACATGTTTACACTCGGGAGCTGCCCAGTGCAACCACAGGCTTGTGCTTTTGCCCCAGAACGGCTCCGGAGATTCTTGCTCAAGGACGTTATCTGTAGCTCGCTCAACCTTGCCAAACCTAATCATCCCAATCGCTCCGAAAAACTGTTAGCATTTGAACTCTTGACCTCGCGGATCTTAGACAAAATCTCCATGGGATGCAAGAGTCTAAATGTGCAGGACTTTTTGACTGGATTGGCTCGAGGAGGATTTACTGGGAGAAGTTGACCAAAAAGACGTCACGGGAGCTCATTAAATGCTAACGAGCACAACCCGAGGGCAAACAGAAGGAAATTTCTCACTACATTACATTTCTCACTTTGTTGTTTTAACGTGATATATGCAAAACATGGCCTACTTACAAAACATTCACCTTTCACATGGAACATTCGCAGATTCACAGCATTCTGAGCCTGTCGAGGAAGAAGTTATTCTGTTAGGCATTGGCAACCCAAAAGAATCTAAAAGAAAAATCCAAAGCAATCAGCCATAACATGAACACAAGGCAATTGTTGGAACTGCAAAGATGATAGCATCAGATTGAAATCCTGACAGTCTTGAGGTTCTCTTACCGTGGATTGAGCTTGTACAACCAGAGAGACATTTTTACACATGTCCAAGAAGTCTGGAGGATGTCTGGAAGATTTGAAGATTGAGTGGTTTTACTAAACAGTGGAGGATGGGATTGATTGTGCTAGAAACCTGCAAAAGAATCACTGAATTTGAATGCAACATTTGCCGTAACATGTGCACTTTTAACACCTCTGTCTCTTGTCACATGTGGCTGTAATTGAAATGAAACTTCCAACAGCCAAGATAACGTTTCTTAAGTGGTCAATTGGAGACTTGAATCTTGTTAAAGCTCCACTAACCTCTCCTGCTTCTTTTCTATTAAAAAAATAAAACCAGACCAATTTTTCCTCCACAAAATACTATAAACTGAAGTTTAGAGCTTAGCTTAGCTGCGACTTCAGCATCAGCACGACAATTATCTCCTCCTCGTTAGACATTACGTGATTGAATTGAGTATTTATATCAGTATTTATCAGCTTTTTACCCTTTTTCTCTGTTGATGCTTTTCTTTTTTCAGCTGTTTCTCTGTTAAAAGACATATTCAGCTGAAAATACACTTTATCGACAGCTATTTAACTTGCTGGAACGTAATATGAATGGCCAAGGTTTTCTGTTCTTGAATAGAGGTTCTCAGCTATTAAAATCCCTTATAATAAACAGTTTGCTCTAAAGTCTTAATGTGTATATATTTTAATTGCATGCTCTCTTTTTATATTTTCCAATAATATTTTTGCAGTATGTTTTTTTTTTTTTTTTTTGTTTTTTTTAAAATATTTTTCAGGTACCACACAATCATATGTTCATTTTGTTTGTTTGTTTGTTTTTTTTAATTTTTTTTGTGCTGTCACATCATTAATGACTTTAAAAAGGTTTCTATTGGTGCCCATATTTTATTTTATTTTTACCATTTTTATTATTAATTTTTTGCACTCTGAACTGCAGTCACATGAGAATTTCCCCATTGTGGGATCAATAAAGTCTAATCTTATGTAATCTAATCTAATATTTCTGTGTTTAAGGTTTTACTTCAAAATAAATTACAAACTTATTAAGGCACAAAAAAGAGTTTGGCATCAGTCTTGATCTGAAAATAATCATTATTTTTACCGACGTCTGTTCAAACTTGTTTCGAGCACAACACCAGCTGTTGCTCCGAGATGAAAGGAGAGTAAACTGGTTCATAAAGCTTCCAAACCCTCCGACGAATGTAGAGGAAAGTATGAATGGTGTGATCAAAGCTGCTCATCTCTGACGGAACAAACCTGGATTAGAAATGAGAGCGCTCTTCTTAAATGGGTTTATTCTCCTCTTTCCCTTTTCCACACCATTGTATTTCCCGTTCAGACCCGACACAATGCCTAAGAGCCTTAAAGAGGAAAAGTGGATTTTCTTTTCTCTGACACAAACATTTGTTGACGTAGTTAAGACTTAAGCATCCAGTCCATTTTGTTCTGTCCGATTGTGCCGTAATCCCATGAGAAAAATCACATTATATACACTGCCGCTCACACAGCAGCGGCTAGCGCTCGGTGGAAGTAAACGTAGGTTGTGTCGTAGACTCGGGGTTAGTCCTTTTCAGAGGATTTACTGCTGGGCTTTTCACTGAATCTGAGTGACAAGAAGTGCCTTTAAGTACAGAAGGGATGTGGGAACAAAGGGGTATAGGCTTAACAAGACTCTAGTATTGGTTTGGTAATGAGATGTAATTAAAGATAAATGGACTGGTCTTTGGAAGAGAGTGGTAATGAAAGTTGGAGGTCATAAAAGGAAAGTTGAAGTTTCTTTAGGTGCGACAGGTTGTGAACATTTTATTCAGATTTTTTTTTTCATTTTATTGTGGCATTTGTAAGTTCAGTATTTACGTACATGCAGCTGACTGTTATATTATCAATCCAGACAGATGTACATCAAGGTAACAGGAGATTTATCTGTCTGAAAATGTTCTTGTTTTAATTCCCCTATTTCCTTGCATGTCATTTGGACCTTTATTTATGTTTATATTTTTTGTGATATCATAACCACTTATTCATTGTGAGATATTCTTACATTAAGCACTCATGTCTTTATCGCACAACAGAAGGTTGTAAATGACGCTTCAAGGAGGTAAGCCATATCTGGACAGCTTGAGCATAAAATGGACAGTTTCATTACAAAAAAAACAAAACATTAACGTATATGTGCAGTGTGTTTAATCCATCTTATTTGTGTTTATTTATGAAAAGAAGGACGGTAAGCAATGCATCACTTTGGTAAAAACTTGGCTTTGGTACAAAAAGTGTGCAACAAAAAATGATAAAAAGTTCTCAAAATAAGCTTGTCTTGTTCTTGTTTAAACATTTAAATTACAAGAAAGATGGCTGATTGTGTTCTAATAGCAATCCCATGCAACCATCCTAATCTTGTTGCATGTTTGCACCAATGTAGGTAAGGTCAGTATGGCACAGTTTTAGAGAAAGTGTGGTACAGTTAGTTATTTGCTTATTAACAGTATATTACAAGAACAAGAAGAGAAATGTACTTTTTATCCAGTTGTTCTTAATAATAACTGTGTCCTACAACTTTTTCTTTGCAAATTAAAAATATTACATCCATTCTCTACTTGCATAGCAACAGCTGTTTCCCATTTTGGACAGAGAACATTGTACAGCTTTGGTGTCTGCTCTAAAAGAAAAAACTGTACACAAACAGAGATAGTGGCATTAAATTGTGAGTTGATCAATCAGGGAATTACAGCTGTACCTCCAATTTATGAAAAGACGTGAAGTAAAATACATCACACTAGAACAAGCTTTCTTCTTCTTCTTTCTTTCAAGATGCAGCATAAAAGCGGCCATCTTGTTGTTTTGCTGTGTCACTCATGAAGCATAAAAGGGGCACAATGCTAACTGAGACAAGAGATTGGTGAGAGAATTTCCCACAATATCACAGTAAAGACTAATGAGTTTTGGATAAAAAAGAGCTGCAGAAAAGAAAGACAACTAGACACAACAGAGATGCAATATACAAAAAGATAAAAAGGTTGTTAAAATGCATCATGAAGCATATTTTTCTGCTTATACAACCCAGATTACAGGTCCAGTCAAAGCCTTTTGTAAACCAAGCAGCCACCATTAAACCCACAGCTCCCAGCAGACACTTTAACTTGAGAAAATGAACAGTGTCCTCTCTCCAGATGCTTTAGTTATACTCTATTAAAGAGAAGTGAAATTCCCAGTCCACAGCACAGGATCATACCGAGATTTGTATTCCATTAGTTACATGCTGCAGCTTTTATCTGACAAAGTACAATCCGCATTTTGCCCTTTGGGAACATTTGAAAAATCACTTCAATTTTTGCACCACAGGAACTGAGTCGATGAGCAGAAGATCCAGTGATCACACGGACTCTGGAGGGAGCATCTTGTGGGTAAACATAGTTCCAGGAAAGATGTTTGAAATGATATACAAGACTTTAGTAGTAGTCCCATGAGCTAAAATGAGCACATATTTCCAAGCTGGGCTCACACTGCGGATGATTAAGGCAATTAGAAGTCTGATATACACTACTGGTCAAGACAACTGCTGGTTTACTTCATTTGTAGATCACAATATATGACAATTTCATAATCATAATGCATTTTTGGTATATTTATATTGTACAAACTTTGGTACAGTTAGCAAAAGGTAAAGGAAGATAGACAGACCTTAATTAAGTGAAAACAAGAGGTAAAAGAAAAAAACATGTTTCTCAAATTAAACTTGTCTTATTCATATGATAAACACCATCTTCAAACAAAACATAATGATAAATGTACAATAATACAAAGCTCGTGTTTATCACCAACAGCTATTTCTGGTTTTAGGTCCAATTGGCTTACGGCCTAGTGCTATCTGTACGCCTTTAAGCACAAGCAGAACTTTGACGTTGAATTAGCCCGACCAGCCAGACCCATTGACTTTCCCAGTGCAGTCAAGTGGGTCTGGAACCCCACCCTTAGAGCCTGTCTTCCACCCAAGCTCAACATCAAACACCTAAACTAAAACAGGGTGGGATTTATGCAATGACTTATAAAGAAGTGAGAATAGTCCCATTACTTTACATTAATTACATCAGGTTGTTCGTTTCTCTGATGGATTTAAACTGTACCCATATGTCCCGCCCCCTGGAAATCCAATATTTCTATATATATATAATATTTAGGAAACTTTAAAAAAAAAAGTGAATTTAAAGTTCACAGAGCTGGAAAGAACAGGAAACAATCTTGTTTTTTGCTGTCACATACATCAATACCCTCTTCCTCTCACACCAATGGAAAGGAGGAATTCTTCTTTAATAGCAATTCCTCTACATTTTAACATTTTGTCTGAAAACAACATTTTAGGAAAATAAACACAGCACAGAACCTCTGGTTTAGCTCAAGCACTTTTCTTATTGGTCTATTGCAAAAATTGAGCAGTTATGTCAGGGTTGGAGTTGTTTCAGACTCCTTGTTGTTAAAGGTCCTATATTATACTATTTTGAACATTATACAGTGTATTTTGGATACATTTAGGTTACCATATCACGTTTTGCAACATGAAACACACAATAATTATCTTATACAAGTGGTTTGAATGAGCTCTCATCATGAGTCCAAAGTGAACGGTCTGATTTGGCGCTGTCACTTTAAGGCTCAGCTCTTCCGTGTTGGCTCCGCCCACTCATGACGTCACGCTGGCGCTGCAAACAGACTGAAGTAAACACGGTACATGGTAGTAATAACTTTTTCAGCAATGGCTTTGAGAGTAACTGAGCCGTATATCTTCGGCCCAGAGTCTGATTCTGAGTTTGAAGAACATGAGCAAAAACAAAGACCTCGAAGGCTTCTACAAGACGTTTCTGCTTGGTAAATGAGAAACTATTTATTGTGTATGTTTCTATGTGTAGCCCGTAGCATAGCGCGTGTTAACTGCTTCTGTTTATAGGTGCACATGTGGAAATGACCAGACAATGCCTACTGAAGTTGAGAATGTATGCTGCCTGGAGACTCCTAAGGAGCTGTTGTGCAGTGTATTGAAAGTAAAGTAAAAGTATTGACGGTAAGTAAGCTAACACAGTAGCAGCGATGCTTCTCTGTGTCTGAGCTGCAGAGCACCACTTGTTGAATAACTCATTAAGCATTAGTGGAGTATTTGTAACATGTTATTTAATTGTTAGTTCATTATTCACAAAGTATTAATCCAACATTAATAATCACTATTACATTATAAACAGTTATAAATGTTTTGCTCTCAACAATAAACCCATGTATAATGAAACATATAAATGGCATTTCAGTCTCTATAAATAGTTAATTAATTGTTAATTACACATCTATTAATGCTTAGCTACTGTTTTATCTTGTGAGTAAAAAGAATTGGTGAACTTTACATCATCAAACAATGCCAATGCTAATAACCCAATTACAAAGACAGAATTGATGCACTATGCACATTTTACCCCATGCGCTAATATATAAATACATGAAACGGCGTCTAATCCATTTGTGGAGTTCATTCCTGGAAGTATATAGCTTTCCTTTTTTTTCTCAGTCAGTCTTTTCAAAGTTTAAAACCCAAACACAAAGAAAAATTAAATTCTTTTATGATAGAATACTCTGCCGTGCGCCTCGGCTGCCTCGCTATACCTTTTACATGAAGGACTTCAAAGTGGTATCAGAGACTGTGAGAGTTGAGACACACAGCTCCGATACAGAGAACGGGAGCAGAAGCCAATTTAACTATGAACTCACCCTGAAAGAACCCTTGCTCTGTCAATCAGCCGGCCGACCGCCTTCAGAGAGCCTCCGCCGGCAACACTGAAAGTCTAATGCTCGCTGTCCCACTCCAGCCTCTTTAATGAGATCTCTGGGCAATCTGATTGAATTATTCTGATGGTTTTCAGCAGGTTCTCGCCTCAGGCCTTCGACAATCCTCACTGATAAAGCCAGGTCATGAAAATATAAAGCAGAGTGATGGATCTGCAAATACAATTTTCAAGAATGGGGTACTTATATACGGCATTGTGGAGGTTATCACTCAACGGGCAGCCCTGTGGGACTTCAATATATCGGATTAACCTTGCATTGTGTGCCCTTCGACAATAGAGCTGATACATTTTGTGTGTGCTGGTACATAGAACGGGAAAGGTCATATTCTAACTGGACCAGCAAAATCCAACCAGTTAGAATCAGTGAGAAAAGCTGGTTAATTTGTTTCATGAACAGCAATGGAGCTTTCCAGTCAATGTAACTGCCAATTTAGACGTAATGTACTGTTTTGTGAAGATAGCAGTAGCTTTAGAAAGAACCGATGCTAAAATGAGACAAATTATTACAATATCACTACGTTTGACCTCTGTGTTGTGGTGCTATACATGTACATTCATGATAAATAATTTTATGTGAGCCCTTCTGGGTCCCTACATTTTTTTTTTCTTTTTCATAACTTTGGTGTGATGGTTGAAATGGTATAAAATGTGGTCGAGTGGTTTATTTTGAGATGAACTTTATTTTTTTCTTTAGTCTTTCATATGCCCTTTAAAAAATTAGCTTCACCCGTGTTTTTGTGTCATTGACTCCCATTCAAAATGCATTTTTTCAATACACCACCACTGCAATGTGATTTCAGGTTTTTGTCTTTTATATTTATTTTTTATTCCCCTGTGTTGAAATCCCTTAATGAGACTTGAATCTGAAAAAAAGCAACTTTGCACAAAAAATAAATATTGATCAGAATTAATTAGACTTTAATTGCTTAAACTGGCATTTAAGGGGTTAAACAATCAGAACATTCATAAATATTTGTTGTGTATGGTGAGGACTAATGGCATTTTGAAAAAAATATACTGACATGTTTCTATGGCAGTCCAAGGGACTCAGGTGAAGCACAAAATAAAGGGACCCCCAAGGGTTAAAGGGGCAGTAAGTGACTTTCTGTCCATTTCTGCTGCGATTATTGGATTTGGCCGTTAACCAAAGCAGTCAAGGAAGGAGAAGCTCAGTTATATACCCTGAGGTCTCTCTTCTGATTGGATAAAATACAGCAGGATACCAAAAATGGATTCATGTGTTGCAAAACAGAGGGAACGGCACATGTATCATACACCGTCACCACTCTACAATAGTGATCTCTGTTTAAATATACAGAAATGTACCCGTTATTTGAGGAAGAATATATCAATCCCTGTGACTTTGCACTTTATTTAACCTTTTTAAGCTCAGTTTCTTTGGTCAAAGCTTGGTCAGGTTGCAAGTCCCACCACAGTTAGCCTTTTATTTGGACTCTTAAGATGCCAACATGGTGGATACCATTGATTTCGGAGGTTGTGTGACATCATGTCTCTGAGCTCCGATGGGTTACTTGCCTTTCTTTTTCTGCAACAGTAAGACAAAAAAAATAGTGCTGTGTCTTGAAATTATAGAGAAAACAGTAAAAAAATTGGCTTATTTTTAGCTGATATGACTGTCCCTGATAATGCTTACTCACTTATAAGGCTGATGGAATCTAGCTCACTGACAAAACTGCAAGTTAATTAAACTGTCTGCAAAAAAAAAAAGTTAAAGACACATATAGAACTTTCCAAGTCGTCCCCACTGCAAATAAAAACTCCAATCACTCAATGGACGACCCAATGGGACCTCCATATATTGAGATGAACCTTCCATTGTTCTCTCCTGACTGAACGCGCAACATTTCTTATAAATTTCTCCAGGTAAAAAAAATCCAAAAACATTTTCTTTCACTTGCCAGGTGTTCAACCTCTGAGCTGCCTTTTACCGGAGTGCCAGACGAGCATTGATAATGAGCCTCTGGAGACTCGACAAACACATAAAGTTAGTGTTGCTTGTTAAAGGCTGAATAGCAGCCATCTGCCGACTTCCTTCCGCCTGCACTTTGAAAGCCGGGACTCTTATGAAGCTTCAAAAATGCAAATGAACAGAGACCCACAAACAAACTTAATCAACAACTAATAACGCAGCTGTTTCCAAATAACCCGACGCACGAGCCAGAAATAGCTTCTTTTTTTTTTTTTTGCTCTTTAATTGGAGCAAATTAATGATTTAGCCGAGCATTAGCTGACTCAAGGCACTCATTGTGACTAATCTTCATCAAGCCACGCTCCGATGGGGAAAAGAAGAGTGTGAATGAATGGATGGGATATCTAGATGCATGTTCAGAAGAAGGATGCTTTTCCATATTCAGTCCCTGGCATGTCTCTCGGTTGGTAATTCCGTTTGATTTATGGCCGAGGCGACGCGCCGCTTCTCTGCTACTATATTAGGTCCTGTGAGCTAATTGAAAGAGCTGTAAATCATTATTTGCTCGGAGAGTGGAAACCGTACGAGACGTTCCCCGACGCTACAAAAACACGGCCCGTCCTAAAACCATCCATTATATTTATTAAAGAGATTTCAGAGGCACTCAGTAAATGTGATAGAGTGAAACAACAAGATCTTAGTGTGCCGGGATTTTTGTGGCTCGGGAGGTTTATAGCTGCAAATAAACGAAATATGCGATAGAACGTAGTAAAATTACAGTATGAAGCAATATAAGTAAATAGTGTATGAGGCTAGTACATCAACACAGGCTAAATACAGCATTAAATGGAGTCATTTGAAGTAGTTGGAAGGCTTCTGTGTAGGGCTGTTTAATGCTAGTTAATGGCTTTGCTACGAGCTAATTATTATTATTTTTTATTATTATTTTTATTATTATTATTGTATTGTATTATATTATTTGTATTTATTTATTTAGAATTCATTATATTTAAAAAAAAAAAATCTGACCACCAAGAATATCCACTTTTCTCTCACTTATTCTACGTTTACAGACAGTACATGAAGCATCCACCTTCAAACTCACTCTGCTCACTTACCTTTAACAGAACTGTGTCTTCTTAATTGTTTTCAGTGTTTAAATGCGCTTGTAGGGTATTTACAGTAATTCCAAGTTTATTTTTCCGAATGCACCAGAGACCCAGAGCTGCACGAATGCTTCCGGTGTAAAATAAAGCAAGGGCGAGGTAAGATTCACTTGGCGCAATTTCGATTCACCGATTCCCCTTTACATGCCGCTATTGATCCTACGTCTTCCAGCTGAGAAGCAGGGGCTTGACCACACCATCCACCCTACAGATCTTTGAATAAATTCAGCAAAAAGCAGAATATGGCTGTACATCTGATTTATATGGTAAAAAATTCAAGTCCCCGCTCATACCTTGTTCCCGAGGCAGTATCTGGTGTGCACTGCTCAGGGCCAGTATCTGTCCATAAAGAAACAGCTAATCAGTGGATAGTTACTGTCTACCACTTTATTTTTTTTATTTTACCTTGCCAATTTTGCTGTAAGTATAACGCATAAAGTGCAAGGAGCTGTAAAAACCAGTTTACATTATCCTTTGTATAAGTATAAGTCTCATTTCATTCACCTTGAACATCCCTCTGTCCAATCCCGTTCTCTTTGTGTTTCCCTTCAGTCGGGGAAACTTCAGAGGCCAGTGTTTGATCAGATGCAGCCAGTGACGGTGACTTTGGTGATAATAGGATTGGATCATGGGATTGGACACTTTTTTCGAGAGAACACCATTCAGACAGGAATTGCTTGCTCTATTATTCATTGCTTACCTTTTATGTAGGAATTGATTCGAAGCCGGGAAGTCAAAGCTCCATTTCGGAGAGATTCGTCCGAAGATTTAAACATTTTCACGCATTTATCAGTCACTCACAAGCAAATTAAAGCCTGTAATTGCTTTTCAAATTGCCTCTTTAAGGAATGGCCGACCCAATTAGTTTTGGGATTGTGTTTGTTACAGTATCACTCGCTGCCTGTTGCTCCTCGTCTGCATGAATATTTCAAAACTCACATTGGCAGTCAATTACATCTGTATTTGTAATGTGTCAGCCGGGCATGATTAGTTAATTATGTTTGCACACTCTAACGATGCCACAGCCAAGTGTCTCCGGGCTCGTTCTTCGTCTCGCACGCTTCACTTCTTGTGCGCACACACCTTTGTTTGTTTTCATCTTTGAACCTGGAGGGAAAATCAATAGTAAAAGTGAAGGCAACATGTCAACATTCCAATTCGAAGGAAATGAGACACGGCCAGAAACGGCACGACAGAAAAGAAACAGCGAATAAAAACAAGGTAGATCGCTGTAGTCGCTGTAAGAAAATATAAGGGTGGGATTAGTCTTTTTTGTCTTCTTTTCCAGTGAAAGCAAAGACTAAAACGAAAATAATGGCATCTATTTACAGCTTTGACACATGGAAGATGGTCAGATTGGAACTATTTTCACACGTTTTTTATATTAAGATGTGATTTGGAGTAAAATCTGATCAGGCAAACCCTCAATGATCAACAAATCAGTCAATCAATGATACCAACATTCTTTACCATTCTCTGATTAATGTTAGCCATGTATATAGCAACCAAACGGGCTAGCGCTAGGCAGCTGCTACTTATAGAAGCTAAGCAGTAGGAAAAGAAAAAATGTTGTTCCTTTGCTCACAAGCACTACTTAAGAGATCAGCTCATTCAAAAGTCTGGCGTACACAATAAAAAATAGACATTATGAGAATAGGCCTATAAAATAAATAATTCAGTAATCTCTAGACACATAAGAAGCTTAATGCATGTTTCACAAGTCACAAAAACACACAAACCCTCTTTCATTCACAGCAAGTTTGGTCAAAGTTATTTTCAAAACACGTTTGGGAGTAACATTGTAGACTACATTAAAGCTGCAGTATCCAATTTTGTTTTTGCCGTCCCTGTTTCACTCCCACAATTCTCCCCCAACCATTTCACCAATTTTTCACCACAAAATACAAATATGTTACATTAAATCACTGTAAAATTAGATTTTTTTTTTGTTGAAATCAATGTCGACCAATGGGAGCGCACCTTTTTACCCGAAGTAAACTGTGATTGGCTAAAATCCCGCTGTGGGCTGATCATTCTAATCTATTAAAATCCTTATTACAAAGCCTAGATCACGTCTCAAGTTTTCACAGATGATTCCTATTTCAATAAGCTTTAGGTGATTAAACAAACCATCAAACTAAATGCAACAGTAAAAAAAATGTTTAATGGACTTTTACCACTACTCGTAGACTTTTCTCTCAACCACAAACACTTATGGTAGGGACACACTCAGTTGAAACAGGCCTGTTAATAAGTTCAGGTTATTTTTTTAAACCAAATAAGTTATTTATTTTCCAGATTCTCTGTTCAGTCCTCTGGCTGTGCTCTGTCTGTCTGCTCTGGCCAACTATAGGAACAGGAAATCAAGATTTAAATGTCTGTTTTGCCAAGTCAAATACAAAGACAGTTATTCTGATCTCCCCAAACAGGTCGACCAACCTAAAAATCAAAATAAAACAATGCTAATTAAATTGATTCAATAGCCTGGCCTTTACCGAGTCAACTATTTGACTCCACTTTCCACTAGACTTACTTTTTAATGTTTTCTATTTTGGACCTCACTCTTCTCCCAAATGAAGATGTGGCTTTGACGACATTAACAAGATGTTTTTAAACTCCTTCTTGTTTCCTGGGACTCAAGGGACCTATTGCTTAAACAGCTCATTCCTGCAGAAGACTGGAGGCGACCCAAACGAGGATGCCCCACTGTAACAAGAGCCCAGAGGTAATCGAGGCGGGACGTTATCTGCTGGAGCATCCGGGCCCGTCCGCCACCTGCTCCAGACGGCCCCCGCACCTTTTCATTTGCGCTCCCGTCTCGGCCCTGTTTAGCTAAACATGGCGTTCAGCCGTGTCAGATGTGTTCCGGAGAAGCATAGATCAATTTCCTGTTGTTTTTCAAAAAGCCGGTGGCTGTTTTTCAGACGGAACTCTTCGCCGCAGAAACGTTTGACACGGCCGAGATGATTTGTCTCTGTCATATGAGATAATTGTGGGAATGCATATTCAGTCAATCCAGTCTGACTTTCACAAACAGTCTCCTTTCTCTCTCAAGGAAGGCTAAAGGCTATGCTAATTAGCGTCGTTGGTCTTGACAATGGGGAAATCGATGGTCCTTAATCAAGCCTCTTCTGAATCGATGCCTGTTCTTCTGGGGCTCATTTGTGCTCATTATAAATAATCTGTTGATGAAAATAATCACTTCAAAGGTCCATGTTTATAAAGTATTTTTGTCAGTTGCAAGGGTTTGATTTCTCAACGCCCAAGAACGACTTTTTTAATTTTTAGCGCGCGGATCTGCTCATGCTAAAAGCTTTTCTGCCTGTTGTTGTTGTTGTATTTGTCCAAGTTTCTCAAGTATGATTGTTTGTGCCGATAGAGTGTCTATATTGTCCCTATTATCAGCCCTAGTTATAAAAGAAGTAGTTTGAAGGTCTCTAATGAGAAGTGTGGAGAGTGGCCACACAGTTTCATTGGAAATAATTGGCAACACAAGCAAACTGCTGCTACACTACTCAAAATTCTCCACATAAAATCTTTAAAACCAACCAAGATAAGTTTGAGCCAAGGCTGACACTAACCACTGAAAATATTTGACCAACTTTCACATAAAACAACCTGACCAGCCTTCTATACCTGTCAAGTTATACACTCTCAGACAAAATATATTTTTGGCAAAAATATTTTATACCAAACTCAAACCATTCGGTGAGTTTCTGAGGTGTTGTCCGTCCAAGTAAAGGCTTCAGATCAACCCAAATGTTTTTAAACCCACAGCAATGTTCAACCCGTAAATCTGACGTAAAAATCAAATCTATCTGCATGAGTAGACAACATGTATAGTCTATGCAAGTGCATTTATGTCTTTGGGTGTATTATGCAGGAATGTGACAACATTGTTATAGATGCAGTGGATGCAACTGAAGCTAAAAGGGGAGGACGCTAATTCACATTTCACTGCTAAAGCTAATCAAAAAGAAGGCCTGTAGTTGACAGACATTACAGACTACCAGAGAGACTATATAATCAGGAAAATGTTTATTTACTCCAGATTGGACAGGGTTAAAGGTTCTGAGGAAAGTTAATAAATTGTAAAAGCCTTCACTGTCAATACTGTTGTACCAAACTTCCAATCATCTATTGAACAGCTCCCATCACAGCCTTCCACTAATGGTTAGACCAAGATAGGCAAATTAAGCAAATTTAGCACCAGTCTGTGGAGTTCTGATCCATCACCCAGGTTCAGATTTGGAAGCGTAGATTGTAAAAGACCACTATGATTCAATAAATTAAATTCAACGTGATTTAATAACAGATCACATATAAAGTTACATGGCCATGGGCTGTCATACAGAATACACAACAAAGTCTCCTGTAATCGAGCTCTTGACTAACAGTGCAATAATGTTTTATATCTCTAAACTCTGAGTCAGGATTGGTCAGGCTTCATCTGAAGTTGTGCGTCTGTCATTGGTTGGACAGCCATCTTCTTCTGGTTTGGTCAGTGCGACCCTGACTGTCTGTATGTTATCATCAAATATGAAAACATGTACTACAGAGAAGTAAGTTTCCTGTGAGACTTTTCTAATCAAAAAATAACTGACTGCAGCTGTATAGAGGAGCTGCTTGGTTCAAAAGATGGACACTGGAGCCATATATGGTTACATAGTGACAAGTTATTCATGCCATTCACATTCAGTTGAACACCCCATTATGGTATGTAGCCAACTACTATAAATAAAATAAGATTAACTGTCAAAATTCAGGTTTAACTTGTAAATATACTTATATACTTTTATTGGCAATAATCCGCAGTGCAATCCACAAGCCAAAAGGAAAAGTAACTGGAAACACATTTTCAGAGATTTATTTCCACAACATCTCTGTCTAATGACTATGAACAGTAACATGCTACTATTATTTTTTTCCAACACTGATATTAAACAAGGCACCTTTTCGTAAATCCTGCCAGTGCATCTAAATATGGCCGCCTCTGACTGATACACAACAACTGCACATGTTTATTAAAAATAAGACGTTGTATTGAAAGTCGCTGAGCTGTAATGTCACGGCGGTACTCTTCCCGTCAGCCTCATCACAGAGCAGGTGGCAGACACGGCGTCACAAGCGCGCTCTCCCTGTCAGCCTCCGAATCTGTCAAAACAAGGCGCCTCTTCAAAACAAGTCACTCATACTTATGGATAACTCCGTGAAGAATAAACAGCCCTGATTGTTATTTCTTGAAATATTTATAGCGGCTGCGGTGCGAGCGCTGACTTGTGCCGCGCTTCCATTTCCACGTCTGTCAACAGTGCGCCGTGTGAAGGAAGACTGCCGCCGCCGTGCGCATCAACGGCAGCCCCAGCTCCCGTGAGACCCGACGCCAGTCTTTCACGCTAATAAAGATTTTCCGAGGGCAAATGTGATAAACTGAAGAGTGCGGGTACAGTACGCCGGCGAACGTGGGTGCACACCGAGCGAGACAAATCATTCCCCTAAAATGACATTCAGCCTGATCTTGCAGGGGATGCAGCTGTAATACACTGTGAAATTGATTCCATGAAGAGAATCATGATCTAATCTTGTCTACCAAAACAAGGTGGCTTGTTCCGCGGATAAAACACCTTGACAGAATCACACCACAATATGTTCCATCCCATTTCTCCAAACTATTACAAAGTTCTGTCGACGTGATACAAGAGAGCAGTGTGCAGCTTTCAAATCACCAAAGTTTGCCTTGTTGTTTTCCCTCTTTAGTTAGCAATGATGTAATGTTGCAAAACTTTCAATGAATAACTCTAGCAACATTTTACGTAACGGACGTAGCAGACTGTTTTTGTTTGAAGTATTGTATTGTAGCTGGACTAATGGCTTTCTAAAAAGTGTAAAAACAACACAGCAGTGACTTCTGTTTACTGCATACATTGACTGAAATCTATGTCTGTCTAAAACCATTGGCAGTCTGTATCTAAGCATTTTGTGTATTCTTGGCCTCTTTAAGTGCTTAAAACTGCCATTTTAGAGCAGGGGTGTTTGGGCCCACCAAGGGGTTTGATGTGGCCCACCAGGGGTCATCATGTTTGTGACTGAGCATACATAGCCATTGTAAAAAAAAAAAAGATGAAATTTCGGATGGTCTGGGTTAAACAGCATAAATTTGGGTCAAATAGCTTAAGTTCATGGGCTTCCAATTAGGAGCTACCTCTTCAGAACAAAATGGAGCGGTATAGGCAGCGCCACACAGACGTGGCCCACTAATACATTTCCACTTTGGCCCTCTGAGAGAAAAAAATTGTGGACACCTGTTTTAGAGGCTATGTATGTATGTAATTTTTTTTTTTGCATTTTTTTCTCCCAGAATTTCCAAGTTGACGCCATAAGCTTTAGCATTTAACATAAGCATTGGTATATTACACATAAACTATAACAAGGGTTGTTGTATATTGACTGATGCTATTAGGTATTTCACAGCTGGATATGTCAGCTAAAGCTATATCTGATTGTGTAATATTATTTAAAAATGATGGTAACATTAAATTTCACTGATAAGCTGTGTTAAACGCTAAAAAAGTTTCTAATAATTTATTTTATTTTATTAATTTAGCCTTTGAACAGTATTGTTAATAGTCCAACTTTCTGAGTTTAGAGAACTTGAAGTAAAAAAACCCCCAAAAAAACAAAAAACAAAACACGTGAATGTAGCATAAATGTAACAAGTAGTGGATTAACTCATCTTAATTAATGTACTCTTACTCTATGTGTTATTAAAATATGTCCTTGACAACAGTTCATTTTCCAAATTTCAAACAGTTTATTTCCTGATTGTTTTTGATGACTTATTCGTCGAATTATGAATTTCTTTTCTACCATCTTGATTAAAGACTAATATGAACGATTGTTTGAACACGTAGTTGTCGACTTATGACTCATAAAGTAATAACTGTGCATTTTCAAAAGCTTCAGCGTTGTTGTTGGAAGGGCCTTTGAATCAGTGAATGACTAAAAACACAAGGGGAATGTCTAATCAAATCACAAGTGATAGTTTCCTCCGACTGAGCTGTGATCACACACTGACTCACTCAAAGCAACACAAAAGGCAACATACGGACACCATCTCGAGCTGAGATAATCAATGTGTTGTTTTTGAAACTTGCCAAAACTCGCTGCTCCCGGTCATGGAGTGGAAACATTCATCACTATTACATGAGATGTGGCCGGCCGTGCTGTCAGAAACCCATGACGTCTGACTGATCCTTCTACTCTCCAGGCTGTGAGGCTTGTTTATCTAGTCTCTGTATAGACTCATTGTTCTTCGTTTGTCATACGGAGACAGCAGGGATGGATGGGTTTAATGCAGGTCAGTCATGTGGACAAGGCTTTATGCTGACTTTATGAAAAAAATATACGTAAATATTAAAGATGCACTAGTGTTATTTTAAGCAGTGGCTTTAAATTTAGCTCTGTCAGTACAGCCCCATTTTTACCGAGGGGTATGGGACAAGTTGGATCAGTCACAACCTGTTTATGGTGGTACCATTCTCAGAAAAAATACAAAATACTTTTTTTTTTTTACACCTAGACTTGTTTATTTATTTATTTATTTATTTTATAAACAAGGATCCTGCAATCTGAAATGAAAGCTAGATAAGAAATGAAGCGGTTACTTTGTAGAAATTAGCATATGAAATTAAAATGACAAAATACTGAATTGTGTTTTTACGCCATTTACTGTAAAATTTTAAAATCACTGCATACAACACGCTAATATTTGGAAATTCTAAATATAATAGACTCCAAAAGTGGCAAATAAATGCTTTGCTTTTTAAAAAAATCCCACTACTTAATGCTGTGTCACTGAATTGTGATGGCTCACTTAACAACAATGGCTCATTTGAGAATAAGAGATGGTGACTCAGACGGTTGCACATAATTGGTGCTAAAAAGCCCTCCAGAAAGGCCCCCCATTTTTCAGATATGGGTTTAATTGTCCAGCGTATGATCGCTGAGTGAGCGATCCCCTCACTTATCAAATTAGCAGCTTTAAAGAAGTGGGGCAGTGGAGTACTTAGTGCTTATTAGACTGGAAAGGGTCATGCCAAAGGTAAGCTGTTTATCTCTGGAGCAAGAACTGAGAAAGAATTGCCTCATGGAATGGAAAGGGATAAAGACTGTATTTTTTTCATGCAAAATCCAACGTCCTCATTAAAATATGATTAGAGAACTGACGACTGCCTTTGGATTAAATGGGATGCCAAATATGAAACACCGAGACTTGGATGAAAACATGAATACAAAGAGGGATAGTGAGAGTTGTGCATGAAAACAGGTAATTGGATAGAGCCCCTCATAATTCTTACTTAAGCGGACTACACTTTGTTCATGTTTTATTCATAGAAGTAACAGTGTTATATGGCCACACATGAGATATCACACTTTCAGCTCTCATTTATAGCCCTCCTGCGCGAGCCTGGCCAGGTCCAGATAACAGTGAAAGCGCCTGGGGGGCAAACACAACGCCCCTAAGAGTAATACAGGCCGTCATAACACCCAGCAAGGAACATGCTAATGCAGGTAAGCGCCAACTCTTATCTGAACGGCGAACACCTTTCAGCGCAGAGTGAGCTCCGTGGACCGGCTGCCAACTGGCCTGATAGCAACACGCACAGCATTTTTATCAATGTGACGTTATAACTAACGAGAAAAATGACGTTTTTCAGGAGAAATGTTAGAGAATGAATCAATGAAAAATATCTGATGTGCACTCTGTCTATATAAATGAAATATTTGCATTAAAAGAATCCCCATGATGCTAAGTTGTAGCACTTCCAAAGTTCCTGAGCTGTATTTATATTTCAAAACTCAATTTCACTGACCCTTATTATGCACCATATATAAGTTTATTCAAAGATTACATAAACCTACAGCACACAGTAATCAAGCACTTTAAATTGTTACTAATACATTCCACTACTACTTCTTTGGTTTTTCTTAGAAACTTTTAACAACACTGCAAAAATAGTCCGTTTTTTTAATATATATATATTTCTGCTAGATTTGGAGTCACTGTGTTGATTTTTGCTAATTAGCCATGTGCTTTTTGTTTTTGATTTCACTAACTGCTGTAAATAGAGCTGGTGTGGAATTTTAGAAATTAGCCTAAATAAAAACTAACAAAATATTTTTGTTTTAGATGTACAGATGAGAGATTTTCCTTCCAACAGCGAAATTGAACCACTTTTTGTTCCTGTTTCTTCTACTGCCCAAAACAGACAAAAATACATGAATTAATAAATTCATTAATTAAAAAAATAATAATAATAATAATTTTTCATGAAAGGCTCAGGGAATTAATAAACTAAACACTTTCTATCGTAAATGTAAATAAAGGTGATAATATGCTAGGTTACTTATGGGTTCACAAGCAAAAAGTGAGATATGGAATTGCCATTGTATTATTTATCTGGTCCACATACAGAATGCAGATGAATACATACCAAATTAAAAAATCTAGACTTTTTTTTTCCTCCTTTTGGTTTCGTTCAAAACCTTTTTAAAAATGAGGATTGCATTGCTTTTATAGCATCTTTGATGTTTTTTATGTCCACTTTCCTTTCATTTGAGAGGTAGCATGGTATTTATCCTGAATGTTTGCATTTCAGTATAAAATGCTCTTGTGCTTTTATATGAAGATTTTTTTTTGGCAGAATCCTTCAAAAGCTCTTCAAAAGCTCAAGTGAGACAGACTTTTTCTGTCTTTACTTTCACATAAATGGGATGAAAACAGGACAAAACAGGATATAAGTGGGACAAATTGCCGTAAACATCCCGGAAAGGAGTTTTAAAAGGGGCTTCTGACTTTTTGTGTGCCATATTTATCCCACTTAACTTGTCATACCTGACACTGTTGAACTTGTGCTGACCTGACCACAAGTTATGTACTAACCGGAGGGCATAAATGTTCACCTGAAGGGAAATGGGGCTAGTCGTACATCACACTTCTGCAGCATCATCAAAAGTGACGTTTCTCCAAATGGGACACGGTTTTGCTGGACAGACTTTTTCTCAGCATTTAAAGTAAACAGATCAGACTTTTGGCTTTAGCGCTGGCTGGTTTTCCGGTGTGGATATCAAACACAAACAAGTGCGCGGACCTGACCTTGGAAAGAAACTTGCAAACGTTCAAAAGCTGCTTGTAACACATTTGCATTCTGGCGCCCTTGCACGCTTCAACAATAATTCAGGCAGCCGCTAATCTCCAGCTGCTGTTCAGAGCCATATGAAAAAGCAGATAAGTGTGTGTTTGCTGCAGTGGACATGTAGAAGCTCTAATGCTCAGGACAGAATTTGCCCAGTGGGTGCCCCCCAGCCATCTATCTCGCATTAATTCTTTCTCTGAAGCTTCTACAAACCCCATGTTACCATAACTTTAATGGATACATACCCTTTAAGTTCTGTTTACTTAAAGAAAATAACCAGATTAAGTATTAAGTTGCACATTGTTAATTATTTAACCCTTGGGGGTCCTTTATTTTGTGCTCTAAAAATCCCTTGGATACACACACACAAAAAATACTTGTTCAAGGATTGCTATAGAAATATTATGTCAACATATATTTTTTTTATGAGTACCATTATTAACTTAAGTCCTCACCGTACTAACAAATATTTATGAATTTTCTTACTCTTTAACCCCTTAAATGTGAGTTTTAGTGATTAAAGTCTCTTTGATCGTGTTTTTTTGGAAAAAAAAACAAAAAACAAACACAAATTATAATTTTTGGTGGAATATTATCCAAGTCTGTGAGTGTCAAAAAACATTCATTCTGATCAATTTTTATTTTTTGTGCAAAGTTGCTTGTAAATAAATTGGTCCACCCTAAGATGGAAAAAAATAAATAAAATAATGGTTGCCGTGGAAACATTAAGGAATGAAGAAAAAAAAGAGAAAAATCAGAAATTAAAATGCATTTTGAGTGGGAGTCAATGGTACAAAATATGCTGAGGGGACACAGGTTGGAGTACTTTCTTTAAAAAGGCATATGAAAGACTTTAAAAAAAAAAAAAATTAATTTCACCCTGAAATACACAACTTGGCCAAATGTTACGTCATTTGCATCAACACAGCCAAAGTAATGCAAAATACAATGCAGAAAATGCAAGTAAAAAAACCAAAAACCAAAACCAACACTGTATGTTCTTTCACATTTGATGTTGTATAGAGGAGCCTCATGTCAATTTCTTTCTAGGACCCCATCAAGTCTGTCAGCTGGCCTGCAATCAGTGACTAGATTGAAGCCATTTCATACCACTGTCATGTAGCCATTTGTGATGTCATGTAGCGCTGACAACTAAAGTCTAGACTAGAGTCTTGGAATCAGAAAAAGTTGTGTCTGGCTTCTGTCTGATTAGTTCTTGTCAGATAAAATAGTGACTAAGGTCTTTCACTGCTGTCAATCACCTTTTTTTTTTCCTTTTCCTGGCCTCATGGACATTTAAAATTGGCAACACATCTGCCCAGAAGCTATAATAAATGTCTTGGCAAATATTATTGGGTTGTAGTTTAGTCTATTTTTTATGCAGTCTCTGTTATATAAGAACTAGTCAATAATTGGTTAACGTAAACGCAATAAATATGTAATACTCGGCTCTCAAACTGTCCATTCAAAGCTACCAGACATAATTAGGTGTGCTCATTAGCTGATGATGCTATCGCTACATAAGCATCAGTCAATAGGACTTTGCAGGTCAGAGATATGAGCCAGAAAAAGGCAGAAGGTACATCACTGTGAGAGATGTTTTTAAAAAATCTATTACCCGAGAACGAGGAAATGGACCGAACAGTATCTCCTCATTTTGGGGTTCTACTTTGAGGCACATTTGAGGACGTTTGGTTCGTTAGTTGTCCCTCAGCACTTTGTCAAAGCGACAGCGCAGGGAGGCAGAGTCAATGACGTACTGGAGACACAAGATTCATTTACCTGAAGGTTGTGACCCCAGCTAAAGGAATGTGCTTTCAGCTGCTTCTCTACTTTGGAAATATCACCCCTATTTATCTAAAATGATTGTGTTAGTTTCATTTATTGTTGTACACTGCCTTTCCTAGTGTTTAATGTTGATGATAACGTGGAAGTTATTAATCAGCAATAGTTCTGATTCCTGTTTTTTTCAGAACAGTTTACGGTAATTGATCTATAGGTCTTTAAGGTCCTATAATTCTACAAACAAGTACAGTAGATGCCCATATTGCAAACAATGGCACTATTCTTTTATAATCACATCTTTTTGATATTGTTTATGGCCAACAAATATGTGTGAAATTTGCGTCACACCCCTGCGTTAAGCATCTATGGTAGCCCAATAGGGACATGTTGTTGTCTGTGAACAAACCCAGTGGAAATAGGTCAGTGCGTAAAAGTCCCAACCCTTTATGCAATTGGGTGTTCCAAAAATGTATTTCATTTTCTAGCAGTTTGTTGGCAGCTGTACAGGAAGTAATGGTACATTAACTGGCTGGTAGAGGCTTTTATGTCCATGCTTGTGCCTGAAACTACACCCTAGACCCTAACCCTTCAAGCACTACATAGTGGACCATATGGTGGACTTAAGTTTTTCAATTAAAATATGTAATCCCCGGTTGCTAGGCTTCGGTGAAAGTTGACCTCTGCAACAAACTCTGGCAACAATTAAAAGTCCATTACCTGATTTTTTTTGCAGTTGCATTTAGTTTGACAGTTTAATCATCTAAAGCTTATTGTATCAGGAATCATCTGTGAAAAAATAAGACCATAGGACATCATCTAGAGTTCATTATCATGGATTTTAATAGATGGGATTTCAGCCAATCACAGCTCGCTTTCGGTAAAAATGAGTGCTTCGATTGGCTGACACTGGTGTCAACAACAAATGAGTTATTCCATTGCAAAATACATCTTATTTTATGGTGAGAATGCTCAAAAAAGATAAAGATAAAAATAGAGAAATGGGCAGCAAATAAAATATGGATAAATGTTGGCAATGCTTCGACAAGTTCAAATCTCAGTCGGGTCATCTGCCCAAAGTCTCTCCTTCTACCTACTGCTAAATTATTAATAAATACCAAAAAAACCCACAAAATAATATAAAAAAGAAAAAAAAGTGAGGCGGAGATAATTCGAGGATTGCTACAGTCTACAACGGTAAATTCCAAAGGTAAAAGTTTCAGGTCAAATACCTTTAATGTAACTTATTCGTATTTTGTGTATTTTTTATTTTTATTTTTTTAATGAAAGAAGCAGTAAAAGGTTACTACGCTGCTGTTGGGGGCAAGTGGTGTGGCTGAGACAGGGACAGAAAAGACAAAATCTAAATAAAAATAAACATTATGTGTTATATCTAACCAGACTTGTTGCGTTAATGAATAAAACTGATTGGATTGTTGCAACCTTTAATTGCCTTTAGAGATATACTGTCACTTATTTGTCTATACAAGCTAAAGTAAGGTTACTTTAGCGAGTTTACATTGTAACTTGTGTCATTGTGTATTGTGACATTCAGATCCCTCTACAAAAGGATGTAATCACTATGTAGTGCACTAGATAAGTTAGTTATTTTTTATTTTATTTTGTTCATGACCAGCAAGGTGAGTATTAAATATGTGGTCATAAAAAAAATTGCAAGTATTGTTTCCCTCTTGTTCCTATTGTTGTGTTAAACTCATTGGGTTTCCACGCAAGTTTGTTCAGGGCTAGCATCAGACAGCCCCCGAGGGCAGCCAGCCAGGGGCAAATGAGGGAGTGTCTGTGCATCTGCATTTCCAATTCGGCTGGCTTCACTTTTCAATCGAACAACTTCCCAGACAGCCCCTTTGTGTCCGTTTCCAAATGTCCATGAGACGGCAGAGCTGCCCCTCAAAATCCTTACTGCTGGGAGAAATCAAAGTCAAGTCTTGGCATCAACTTGTCCCTCATTAGCTTGAATAACATCATCCGCTGACCGAGGCCGTGCTGTCTGTGCCAGAGTCTGAACAATGCGAAGAGAGCGGGGATACGAGTGGACAATGCACAGATGGAATGGAAGTTAATGACGGCAATGATTCACGTTTTTTGACTAAAAGAATAACAAAGATGAGCGACAAGTGTTTTTGTGGCAAAGTACGTTGAGGTTCTAACGTTCTACAAATGGTGAAAGCAAATGGCAACACAATATCCCGTCATCCAAAAGCATCTCTAACTGTTAACACTGGAATAAAAAAGGAATTAACAAACCTGTACAAGGATTAAACATGGCCGCTTCATGGTATCATTGGTGGAGCATTCACAGGGATCGAATCTAGGTTCAAGTCTGTCCGTTCCATATTATCCCTTCACTCTCTTTCCCTTGTTTCTATTATCTCCACCACCATACATTATATCCCATTTTATCATATCAAAGGTAAGAAATGCTCCAAAAACATCTTAAAATGAGTCAAGAATACTTTTCAAAAACAATAATGGATAACTTATTTGAGTGAAACTGAAAAAAGGACAAATTAAATGAAAATTTCGTCACCTAGGCAATTAGAACACAACAGTAAGCGGGGCAAAAAGTCCAAAGTTTTGATAAATTTGTTACAATAAAGAATAAAAACTGTTCAATAAGGTCAAATGTATAATAAAATAAAGGGCCACAGTACAAATATGGCTCTTCTAGGGCCTAGAGCATTGACCTATTTCTGCTCTCTCTATTTCAGTGCCGTAATCATGTATGTCTCTGGTGATCAGGAAAGTTACATCGGAGGTTTCTGTCCAGACGATGGTACTGTGTCAGTGAAATCCCAAGTCTAAGAACCATCAAAGTGATTTTGAGAATATATCTTTTTGGGCTAAAAGTGACATGGTGCTACTTTGAAATACTCTGAGGTGCAAGCGGTGGCTAAAAGAGACTAATTGACTGACTTTTTGGCTTAAGGCTAAAAATAAATTTACCAGCTTGGAGTCTGAGACCTTTGCTTGATTTGGAAAAAGGTGGCTTTTTCCCTCCAGGTTGAAGGAGAGTGCCTACCTCAAGTGGAAGAGTCCTGTTCATTAGTGAGGGATGTTTCTGCAGCAATGTGGTCAAAGCACCAGTCCATGTTGGCAGAAAGGAGCTTAGCTGTAAGATATGCATTCCTACCTTCACTTATGTTTATGAGCTATGTGTTGCATGAGCAAGTTGGTACTCTATTGATAAGGCTAAGATAAGGAGGAAGCGTCTGGGGAGGGGAAGTCTGGACATCCTTGTATAGACTGATGGCTGGAGTGATAGATTCAAGTTGGATGATATTCATAAATAAAATTGTCTTGGTAGAGCTACAATCGACTCTAGATTTCCAATTCATAAAATCAGAAGATAAGATAAGTAAATACATAGCAAAGTAGAAAAAAATGCAAACAAAGCATGCAGATAATATCAAAACGCCAACTAATGTACTATTCAACATTAGCTTTGACTGATCTCAAACTTTTTTGGGCAGTGCTTTATGGTAACAACAAGGATCTGCCAGTTTTGTAATAAATGCAATGACCATCTGATTAAACTGTCATCTGACAAAGTGCCCGGATAAAAAATGTGAGCGAGTTCTGCTGTGAAAGCCAATGAACCCGGTGGCTGATGATAACAGCCTTTACTTCTATACATATAATTCCAAGGTTCATACAAAAACTGTTCATGATCAGGACAAAAGGTTAAAATCAAGTTTCACTGAGTATTTACATAGTTTTATGTTTTTATGAAGAGACTGTAAGGCCATTCGTGCAGTGCCTCAAAGTACCTTGCACCATCAGCTTCAGTGAAGGTCAAAGTTCATCATTGTATAGAAATAAAACTCTCATATAAAACTAATCATCAATACAGCCAACCTTCAGCAACTTTCTTACAAGAGGCAGGCATATATAAATCATTTTCTTTCAATTCAAATGCATGTTATATAAACTTGTATTGAGTAAAAAAAAAAAAAAAAAATCCTGTTAACCTTCATGGCTACTTACTATAGACTGATAATAAAAGAAGCACACTTTTTGGGGTTCTACACATCACTGCTTCACAATAATGTAGCTTAGCATTGGCTTTTCACACAGTAGATTTTAAACATTCCTGGCTTCACACTCACACCGTCACAGATAAAGGGAATCAAAAGCATAACACTTTTAATTATTTCTGGAATTTGCAAAAAAAGAACCGTTAGGGGTTATATTTTTATTTCATGTGTAGTGTCTGAGGTTAATGTGACCGTGGACAGTGCATCTGTTTCAGTCCGTGTCATCTGAACTCTCTGGGACATAAATAGCATGACATGTCCTTCTTATCCCTCAAGGGAGCAGCGGGTAAAGGTAGACCTCGACATATCCAATCACACGATGGCAGGCCTCAGCATAAATCTTCACGGGCTTTACTCTAAATTCGAACCAGAGATGACCCATAAAACCAGTGGGTATCCATTCAATCTATTCATTTTATTTCACAGTTTACCAGTTTTAGTTTTAAATGTTGGGCTCATGATTGATTGATTGGATTGATTGATCAGATTTCCTTGAAAGTTTTTCTCACCATTTCTTACCACCCTTTTAATTTTAATGATCAAGGACATGGTGCAATTTCAATCTTTTTTTTATTTTTTTATTTTTTATTATGATATATAATTCATTCATAATACATTGGATTTGATTTGAACTTTTTATTTTTTCCAATATTAGCCATTTATATCGAACACAAAATGACATTATTTTATGTTTGCTGCTATGTTCAGAGTAAAAAAAATAAAAATGAAATAAAACAAGGGCCAATACAGCTAAATTTTATAATCATGTCTTTTTGAGTTTCTTCACTTAAACTCAGTGAGTCAGTGCCAGTGCAAGACTATCAGGCAGAGCTAGCACTCTTATGTTGTTCTTTCATTTCTATATTGCCTCTTACTCTTTATCTGAGGGTCATCCGGACGAACTGAAGTACGTCCAGAGGTCAAGTCGGATCACTGCAGTCCTCTTCAGAGAAAAGCACGCCAGTTTTTCCTAGAATTTTGACGGTTAGACGTCAGCGATCACAATGAACTGGCTTGTCCTAAAGCGGATGTAAATTGCGCTGTGTGATTGACATTTACAAGTTCACACTGGTTGTAAATGCCCCGTGGGTTGATCTATTATTCTTGTCAGCAGTAGTGTTGAAGATTTGAGGTGTAATGCATTGTGTTTTAGCGCTCTAAAGCTCAGTATCATTTAGTATGCTGCATTAAGTTGTTTTACTATCTATATTGAAGACATCTAAAATCCATTTACACTGCACTTTGGCTTACAAGTTGGACACAATTAATGATAATGTAACAGCAAATCTGAGTAGACAGGCTAAAATATAACACAGCGAAAATGAAAGGCTAATTAGCCCAGAGGGGATCTTTAATTGATTTCCCCTCCATTTCCAGGAAGTTTAGATAAGGGCCCTTTTACCGTGCTGGTAATTAGTCACATCTTATCACTTTGAATTTCAAAAAGACAATTGAAGTTTTAAAAGACTGTATGATTAAATTGGGTTAGCAAAAAGCAACATTTACATTGATTGCTTAATATGTAATTAATCGATGTTATATTTACACCACGTCTTTTCAGAAAAGTTAGGAAGAACTAGATCAGGGGTGGCCAAACTTTTCCCCTCAGAGGGCAAAAATAGAAATGTGTTAGTGGGTCATGGGCCAAAAATCTATTTGACCCAAACTGTAACCCAGACCTTTCAAAAATCCATCTTTTTTTCTTTTTATATTTACACTGGCTAAGTATGCTCACCTGTCATTTTGGATTAAAGCAGTAGTTGGTATGCAATTTCTTTTTTTTTGCCCCCCGGCCCCGCTTTGCCACCCCTGCATCCCTACTAGATTATCAAACGTTTTCAGTCATTATGTCACTGGTTTGTATTTTTATTGATACTTTCTGTGGAGTTGCTAATGACTTATTTTACCATCACATTTGAAAATAAACAGAGCACCAGTCTGAACCATGGCCTCACTGTGGACACCATAACAATGTAGAAACAGTATTTGTAGGAAAAAAAGCTGGAGGAAGAAGCAGAAGAAGTGAAGTGCTAAAATTCAAGTAACGGAAATAAACAGTGCACCGCTCTGGACCATGGTCTCACTGTGGACACAACAATGATACTGAGACAACTGTAGAAGCTAAACTAGAGGAAGACGCAGATGAAGTGAAGTGATAAAGGTATCATTAAACGCTATGCTAACATCTTACTCTTTGGTTTCCATTTGAAATTTGATGGCTTATCTGTTTTATATTTGTCAGATCATTTGTGACATGATTGCTCTTTCATTAATGCTATATTCAACTTGTTATAATAAGAGCTTGATCACTTATCTTATTTACCATATTTATTTTGTATGTTGTTGTTGTAATTAACGAAGCAGTTCTAATTAAGAAAAAAGATAAAGGCATTGCTAATGTAAATAAAATGCCCCTTTTTAAGCAAATATATTTAATGCTTCCAAACATTTTAATTATAATTTATTTCTGTTTATCTCATGATTGCAAGGCTATGTCATAATTTTTTGTTTTTTTTCTCTAATTAACAAAAATCAAGCAATAGGGATTGGTCAAAAAGGTCAGATTTAAATCCTTGAAATAATCATTCACTCTTTGAATAGTTTATTTTTTATTTATTTCTTCTCAATCCTTTCATCCTTTGTGCAATGGGTCAAAGACTTCCATAAAGATAAATGTCTCCCAAGTGTCCTTCTGTACCGACAAAGCTCCACCACAGCTCTTCAGTCTTGTCTCTGAAAAGCCTGAACTTGAAAGCTGACCGAAAGTTCTTCTGCCTGACACCTTCGAGTTAGTGGCACTGACTCAAGAGGTTACATTTCATCAGGCACTCCACCGATGAAAACCATGGCTTCTTCAACTTACACCGTCGTAAAAACACTAAGTAGGTACTCGATCACAGCTCGTTCCATTACGGCTCAAGTGATGACTGTTAAACACACAGATACCAGGAATCTATAAGCAAAGGCTGAGTAATATCGAGAAAAGTGCATGATGTGATATTGGAGCCTTCCTCTATTACTTTCTGCCAGAACCAGGCCAGAGTTTAAAAATATAAACCAGGTATTTTCCAGCACACTGACTAAAATCCTGAGGTGCTTTTACTGCAGCTGCTAGATCCTGCCCTGGGGTTTTCTCCCAGTCTGTTAAAACATACCACAAGGGAAGCTTTACACAGTAGTGAGCGGCACCGTCTTGATTACCGAGTCTTCCCGGATGATGCTTAACTAAAACAATAGAAAGACTCTTATTTAATTGCGGGTAAAGCACTTATTACAATAATATTTGTATTTGAACAAGTGAGCGAAAACACTCCGCTAACAGCACCAGTCACAAGAACAACATACATCTTAGCATTCCTCCAGGGATCTTGAATCTTGCTCTTGATGCCCATTTGCAGATTGTAATAAAAGTATATTTTGATGTAGATGCAAACAGTCTACAGGACATTTAGTCTTGAATACAGAAAATGGAGGACATAGTTGGGTAGAAAATAGAAGCAAAAGTCTCTTGGTTAAGTTAAAACTACATTTATCTATGACGTCGTGTTGAGAGACACGGACAAACATAAATATAATGTGTAGTATATTGTGAGTAATTGTGTGAAAGTGTACATTTAACTTAAAGCAAGGACGTTCATGATGTGTACTCCAGCCTTTGTGATGTTCAGTGTCAAGTTTTAGGGAAATCTACTTCTATTTTGTTCCTAAATCTGCACCTGACTGCTGTAACAGACTGAGAAGATGTTACAATATCCACTTATTGAGTTTGTTACTAGTTACTTTGTGCTTTTAACCTGAGTTATTTATTAATTGCGTGTTTAATGTTAATGTTTTGTTTTATGTCTTTTACAGTTTTATTGCATTGTGTTTGTATTGTACTGTGTTTTGTGTTTTATCTCCTCTATTTATTTTATTGCTTGTGTACAGCACTTTGGCCGACTGCACAGTTTTAAAGGTGCTTTATAAATAAAGTTGGTATGGTATGGTATGGTATGGTATGGTATAAGATGATTAGTTGTTATTTTTTAAATGGTCTTCTCTGTGTCTCAAAATCATTTTTACTCTTTATTGTCTCTAGATTTTAGGGACATAGTGACCTTGGGATTTTAAACCAACATCTGTATCTTGTTCATTTTTGTTATTGAGTAAAAACTGATAAATGAAATCTTCCTCTAACTCCTCCATCATCAAACACTAACCCTCCATTATGACTGGACTTGGACTGTTACCAAGGACCTTTTCCAGTTTATCATACAGTAGTCTTAGTCATGGCCTGGCCTTGGTCTTGACGACAACTATCTGTATCTGTCTGTGTATGTCACTGAATATATTAAATGGCATTTAGACGTTTTTCTGTACCAACAAGGCTGACATGCTCTGGCAGCTTCTGCAGAATAAACATCTTGCGCCGTAAAATGATATTACGAGAGAAATATTTGGTAAGACTGTTTGAGAACTAGTCCACAGAGCAGCAGCTGCAGCATAACAAAGTCCCTCAGGGCCTATTTCTGGTGGTAACGTCTGGTCTGTTCTTCCGTAACCAGGACGAAATCTACATTTTTCTTCCCCAGAATACACGTCTCCTCTCCAGCTTTTTAACCAAGGATTTCCCAAAGAGACAGCCATACAAACTCATATGAGATCTAGTTTTTAGCCCACTACAGTCAAACATTTTGTGTCGGATCCTCTTTTTGTTTGATTATGGTCTGAAACAAGATAGTATTCTCGTGTAAGTATTAAAGTGTACTGTATAAATAGAAGAAAAGGTTCATTCTTAGTTCACACTGCACTGACTTGAACAAAGGAAATTTCCAAAGAAGAAAGGCTTAAAGGATTTTCAAAGGATTTCTAAAGCTTGGACTCCAGTCGACTGTCTTAAGGTAGAAGCTTTAAAAAATGGAAAAGAAAAAAAAAAACCTTACCTTATTTCCACCGCCCTAGAAGTGGTGGTCTAGTGAAGTTCACGCATAGTTAGTCCTGTTTATTATGTACAGTTGATTTCATCACTGGAATAATGTTCTATTTACAAAAAGTCAACCCTACCCTACCTGATATCTAATACAATAATAAAAAAAAAGCAAAATCAAGCATTTCTGTATTTATTTATTTAACTATATATATTTTACTTTGAAATTCTTACCAATGCAGCCCCTGAGCAGAAACAAAAATTTAGTGGCTGACCCCTGCCTTAATTCAGTAGAACCTAAGGTCACCAGGATAGTTTTAAATACAACGCTACCCATTTGATTTCAGACCATTAACTAGTTTTATAAACCTTTTGACTAAAGTACTTTTTAAAATTTTTATTCCAAAGCTGCTCATTTATGTTTCGAAAACATGTGCCAGAGAGTTCAACCTTCATCCATAATTAAAAATCTATCTTGTAAAGTGCAATGATAATTATTGATCATTGCACTGAAGCGCTGACGAGTGCCCATTTACAATTTTACATCGTTGCAAAAATCCATTTGCATTATCTTCTGTTTATTTAATAGGGTTTCTTTCATGCATTTCAAGGACTTTATTTATTGGACTTATATAATATATGAGTCCAACTACCCTATTCCCCATCGAGAGTAGTTGGTCGGTGTCTCTGGGAAGGGTGGCGTTAAATCTTTTTGGCTGACCATCTGACAGTGACGGCAGTGTAAGCAGGTTCGCTTCCAAAAGAAGAGCCCAAATTATCCAGCCGCAATCTCGCAATCTGTTTCTTCTTATTTGTTCACACTTTCTAAAAAGTTACCGTGGTCTTACATCATCAAGGACCACTGCCTTTAACGTAGCTGAACGATGCTGCCTTTACGAGATGTGGCTTGGAAACTTTAGAACAAGGCTGCTGGGAAAACTATAAGCAAGGACTTTGCCCGACATGATTAAGTAAGTGCCACGGCGGTCGCGTGTCATGGGAAAAGCTGTCAACCAAAGCGGCAACAAAAGGTACGTACCTGACGGAGAGAATCAATGACTCTCTGCTGGCAGTTGGGATGTATCAGTCAGCCAAGTGTATAGTGCACTGAGGTCTCGGAATCATATCTGCACTGTTAGTATCAGCGGCGAACACACGCACTCTCTGTTGTTGCTGTGTCACTGCTGCTTTTTAGACTCGGCACCAAACGCTTCTCTGATAAAAGGTTGTCAAAAACATACATTTTCCCCTTTCCTGTTTTCCTCAGAGCTGATGCAAAGCTGAGGAAAAAAAAAACAACACACAAAACTATGCTGGGGTTCTTGAAATTCACAAACAAGCTTAAAATTTTTACTGTTGCATTTAGTTTGACACTTTATTGTAACACTTTATTTAATTGAAAAAAATGAGACCTTAAGACGTGATCTAAGCTTTATAATTAAGGATTTTAGTAGATGAGAATGATCAGCTCACAGCGGGATTTGGGCCAATCACAGCTCGCTTCCAAAAAAAAGGAGCGTTCCCATTGGTTGACACTGGACAACAAAGGACCAAGGAAATAAACAAAGGAAATGGGTTATTCCTTTGCAAAACATGCCTTATTTTACAGTGAAACAGCTCAAAAAATATTTAAAAAAATATAGAGAAACGGGCAGGAAATTAAACATTGATAAATGTTGGCAATGCTTCAATGCAATATTTAACAAGGAGATTATTAGATGATCACTATAGTCCACAAAGGCAAACTCCAAAGATAAAAGTTTCAGGCAAGCGTTCAACTTCAGTTTGACCTTTTTTTTTCTTTTTTAATAAAAGAAGCAGGAAAGGTTACTCTGCTGCTGTCTTTAAGAGTTGCTAATCAGGAAATGTATTATTATCGAGGGTCAGAACACACATCTAATGTTAGCATTAGTAACTTACTGAATAATGTAGCTTTTAGAAAGCTAATATAACTTTGATCGAAGTGATAATTTTGTATGACTTTCGGCTCCACCAAAGCCTGAGGCGTTCATGTTTTTGCCAAAATAGCATTAATAATTTATTGTTGTACTTTTAATGAGGGCACAAACAGATGTGCAAATACAAACCTGGGGAGAACTTGCTTTAAAGCCAATTAATAGGATCAGTTGAACCAACATACTACACCTCTAACCTCAAACAACCAGCAGTGTTTGCTGTTGTTGAGACAGTAGCACAGCACTTCCAGTCCTTTAATACTCTTTTCTGGTATCCTTCCAACTTTTGTCCAATTAGAAGTTAGAACTCAGCTAAAAGGGTGACTGCACATTCAAAGAAGAACAATGACAATTAAAACTTTCATTAGGGAGCTTGGAGTAGCCATAGGGATTTTTGTTAGTATAGTAGGTTAGGTTCATCAGATTTTATTAGACGTACTTGTTAAAGTATGTTATTCCTCTCTATTACAGCTTTAGTCATCAGCCAAAAGCAAAATGTCTAATCTCAAGCAAATCCAATTGATAATTTGTAAAAGTGATTTTATTCCCCCGAGGTCAGGCATCTATGAATTCAGTGCATTGTTTACAGGCGTTTGGAAAAAGCTCAGTTGGCAGCTCCAAAGCCGTAGAAGTTATTTAAAGAGGCTTTTTATTCTCAGTCATCAATGACGTCTTGAGTTTCTGTCACTGACTGAGCCCAAACCCACAGTCCCTTTTTCCAGGGCTAAAGCCTGCAGAGATGCAGCTTTAATTCACACTCCCCCAGACTCGGAAAAAGCCTCCCTGAAGAGTTAAGGCTATGCTTTTCCTTTACCTCTTTCACTTTTAAACCTTTTTCTTTTAAATTGTCTGGGGCTTAAAAGATGAGAAAGCTATGTTCCAATTTGATCATGTTTAACTCTATTTGTGTTATTGCAATACTTTTTTTGATTAGATTTTTGAAAGCAACATGGAAAAGAAATGTAAATGACAAAACAAAAATAGAAAAAATACATTTAGAGTGCATAATGACTTGCATCTAGAATTACCATAAAGATGATAAAGTGGCCAGTCTCTTTCAGTTTGCAACATAAAGTCAGGATGCTATAAAAGTGCCAGAGACTGTTTATTTTTATTAACTCTGTTTTATATGACAGCCTTGACTGTTATAAAACACTCACCATTTTCTTTCATACAGTCAGGCCACAAATTAGCAGCTGGATGCAGTTCTTAAAATCAGAGCAGTCTTGTCTCCTATAACTGGGACCAAATGTACTTATTTGACTTGAATATTTCAATCAATACAGATGTCACAGTTTATTCCATTGCAGGGCTGTTGCAGAGTGGCTTTAACAATGTGCTACTGTGTCCATACTGTACAAGTCAAGCTGGTTTAAGACATTCAAATGCACAGATGGATTCTTGTTCTTAGACATTTCTAATTTCACAAATTAGTCTTTTTTAGTCATTTTGGGACACATCACCCAGTGGGACACATGGTCACTTAACCTTTGACCTTTTGTCATTCTAGAGTAAAAGACTGAACCCAAAAAATGCACATAACACAAATTAAATGTTGCAAAAACTCTACTCTCTCTTACAAAAACTAATGTAAATATAGCTGGTTTTAAAATGTTGTATATTATTAATAATCTTTGTTCTTCTTGCCTGTATTTTGTGCAGTATATGTTTAAATAAAACTGGTGCACTGTTTGACTGTTTGTTAGTTTGTAGCTCAGATGGATTGTTCGACTTGGAGTCTGCACCATTCATTTTTTAAAGTTGCTCATCAGGACTTTTTTTTTTTTTTTTTGGGCGTCTGTGTTTTCTTCTGCATTACAAGGCCCACAGAGCAGCCTCACTATGGCCCTTGCAGACATGACAAAGACAGAGCAGTGATGTCACAGAAAAGTATTTTTAATAATAACAATAATAATAGATTTTATTTGTAAAGCGCTTTTTATTCCAGAGAATCTCACAGTGCTACAAAGTAAAACTAGGATAAGAGCTAGAAACAAGTAAAACTACAAAATACTAAAAACAGCCTTACTACCTTCAGCTTTAAAAGAGTCTATGCTGTTAATGCTTTTTTGCTGATTTGATGAGAGAAGTCTAACATATGAAATAAAAAATGGAACAAAATCCAACCATTTTAGAAGTTGAAAGTTTTCTTTCAGTCAGTCATTGCCATTGGGAAAAATCCTTTTTTAAAATCTATTTGTGCAGTAATACGATGGGTGCCCACTGGAGGAATTAGGGCAAAAGGGAGCATATCTAGTTTTAGTAATATATAATGTAATATAAATATAGTGGTGTAGCCTTTGCGTCCTAATATGACTTTAAACATGAAACAGCTGACAAAAGACTGGCAAACAATTACACCATAATAAGTCAATTGACGGCAAGGGATTATTTTCTTCTTCACATTTTACCTGCTTTTTCCTAAAGAGTTCAGAGTAAAGTGCAAATATGACACAGGTTATCCAAACAGAAGAGTTCTTGCTGCTGGAACTCCCTCCGAGTCTCAGCGGGGGTTACGACGCAGGTAAGTGGGCTGTGAAGAAAGATGAGGTTTGACATTGAAACGCTAAAAACGTGTCGTCGAGCGGCAGACTGAAGGAGTCTAGACGGGCCTTTTGATGGCGTACAGTAGAGCATCGCTGACATTTTACATTTTACATTTCTCTCCCTTCATTCCCCATTCCTAACTCCAGAAATGACAGCCCCCTCTCACCTGATACCCCCTTCCACTTCCCCTCAAGAAGGCGCCCCCTCCTCCACGCCGTTATCGCTGCCCTTTAGGTTGCCATGGTAACAGGCGCCGGAGCTAATATGAGGGCAGAGACATTGATTTGATTTGCCGAAGATTAATATAGACATAGCTCGGAGTCTGCGGGGGGAAAAGAGAGGCAACCTGATCCGGAGACGCTACGGAGGTGACTTTAGTGTCTCATTGTCACCCACATGACACAAATATTGGCTTATCATTTAATTAATGTCTCGGCAGCATGTGTGGGATATTAAGACTGTGAGAAGGTGAAGGAGTAATTGTAAAGCTAGGAAAACCCAATCGCTTCTTTTAAGAGTTTAGCTTCAATTTCACAACACGATTAGCTTTTAATGAAAAGTATAGCAAAGGCAGCAGTACACCTTGCAGCATTGAGACTTGAATGACATAGTTAAATGCCTCCGGTCACAAATAAATAGTGTCACACAGTTCTGACAAGGATTATAGTTTGAAATGTGACAAAAAGGAAATGGTAAACTTGCACAGAAGCAGGTTGCTGACAAGATTTGAAAAGAGAAGACTGCTTCATGCTTAACTATTCTTTAAATACAAAAATTGACCTCCAAATCTTCAAAAATCAACTTAAAACTGCCTTCAATGTCTAACATTTAATCTGGTTCTGATGTTTGTTTAGTTGCTTTGCTTTGTTCCTGTCTTTTATTGTTTTTACACTTATATCTTGAAAAGCACTATATAAATAAATGTATTATTATTATGTTTCTGGAGTTTCTTAGTAAATTAACTTAATACTTTCTTCTTTTTTTACACATTTTCTCCAAATATTGCGTAATAAGGAATAAACATCACTCCTTTTACCACCTCCTATTAAAATGTGCCTAGTTATTATCAGAAGAAAAAGGAAAGTACATTGATCAATTGGATCAGAAGGTTTTTTATTATGTTGCATTTAAAAGAGTCAAAAAGAAGTTGCAGGACCACACCAAAAGAATGATGAAACTCATCAGAATGAGTGTTTCTGAGGCACTTTATGATTACATGAATTGTCTTTGACGACACAACCCTCTTAAATCCAAAGCTAAAACTTCAAAGGGCTCAACCCCAAAACTTTAGCTCTAAATTACCATAGAAATGACAAATCAGTGCTGAAAACTCCTGCGGTTTTCTACCAACAGTCCCGAGGACATGAAGAGAATGTTAGAGTGATTTAGCCTTGGGTCATAGTCTGATCGCGCCTGTGAGGCAGCCGTCTTCAAAGGAAATCGCAGATGAAGTTTAGGTAATTAGACAGAAGAGCTATCTGCAGCAGGCATCATACAGTACTGCACTGTCTCATCTCGCCCTCTCCTCTCACTAACACATATCAAAGGGAATTTCAAGGGTGATTAAAAGTTAAACTGGATTCTTAAAGGAGAATTTTAGTGTAGTTCAGCTCGGTGTCATTCACTCTTGTGCCCCACAGTAGGACTGTTCATTAGTGGAAGATGGTCTTTGGCTTTGGGATAGATACACTGTACTGTCCACACAGACAATGAACCGTGAGCTAATACTTATTTAAACTGGAAACACACCTTATTAGGCTGTAATCCTAGTAGAGCACCATGCACAATGTCATGTTTCCATTAGACTGTCAAAGCATTCAAAATATTACAGAAGAATGTGGAAAAAACAAAAAACAAAGGCACCATTTGTCATTTACACTTTCTGACATAGTTGCACACCAAAAGCTATTTACATTATTATTCAGGCTACTCCAAAATCCAAGTGTAAACTTGAATTACTGACGTCACACAAAGTTACTGTGTCTGATGAAAACAGAAGAGTCTTGGTTCACTTTGCAGGTGTTGTTTTGTTCTCATTTGCACAGCACCAAAACTATTCACCCTTCAATCCCGCCGCGGCGCAGGACACTCAAAATGCTTTTGTTTCCATCCATATAAGTGCACTCAATAACACATTCTGGAGGTAATTTCCCAGAGGATGTGACTGTTTTCCTCCTCCTTCTTCCTCCCCATCCCACACATTCAGATGCACAGCCATGCCAGCAGCCTGTACATGTGTACATACGTGCTTATGTGCTTTATTTATCCTAGTGCTGAGCAAACACCCTGCTGAGTCTCACTTGTTTCTTGTGTCATGATGATGAAAGGCACCTGCTGCTCTCAGCAGAAACTCCTGGCTGGCCTATGTTACTGACATCCTACTGCATTATTCACCAGCACACTCCTAATACACTCACTTTGTGGAGTTTCGATGTCTGTGACACAGGCTGAAGGGAAAGGAGGACAGACATGTTCAACAGTCCACAAGGTTCACAGGTTTAAATGACAAGTATATTTGTGTTTATCTTACTTGGAAATAACATTCACAGTAAAATAGACTGTAAGTGTTCGGAAGCAACACTAACAATAACTTTTTTTTTTTTTTTTTTTTTACCAGCAAGTACAGAACCTTGAAATCAAGTGTCTATTGCATGGTTTCAAAAGATGAAAATGTAAAAACCCATTATATGTGCTTTACTTAATATTTTGAGGTTTGTTTTCATGAGATGACCAGTTACTTACCTGACATTAATATTTTCTTGAAGTAAAAGAAAATATGGACATTTCATATGAAATCTACTCTATACTTGTCATAAAAATGTCTTCCTGTTTAATACAATCTGTTTTGTTTACTGTTACTTTATGTCACAAGAAGAGGAGCAGTTACAAAATAGAACAAACATTCAAAGCAGTGAGATTCTTAATGTGTGTTACGAATTCAGACCAAAATCAACCATTGACCTAAATGTTGCAAGACAGTTTTACATATTCCTTAACATAGCACTATAAGCATAACTTTTAGGCCAAAAGCATATATTCTCATAATCACTTGATGATCCTTAGACATGAGATCAGTAGAATCATGCTTATCTCACTGACACAGGACCCTCCGCTGGACAGAAACCTCAATCCTACTTGAAGCAGAGTTGTATTTGTACAAAATACGCCCTACTTTGCAGAAGACATGCCCTTTCTTCCAATTATGTTTAATTACTCTCCCAACACCACTCACATCTACACAAATAACGGAACAGGTGAACTTATTCCATATCCTCCTGACTACCAGGAAAAAAAATATATCCCAATTACTTATTTTTCTAATTTTCCCAGTTGTTTAGAAAGCATTGAATACACTGAATAATTTTTTTTTTCCTTTATAGGTTTTTATTTACACTACAATTTTACAGTAAAACATTGTTACTCCACTATAAAAAATATTTAAAGTGTTCATTAGAGATTCATAAAAAAACATTACAATTCAATTTTGACCCAGAATTTGTTGAATGAAAAAGATTTAACATTTACTTCTCTTCTTTCCATAAAATGTGCTTGTGGTGATGGACACCACTTTCCTTGGAAAGGAAGAGGAAGTTCCCAAAACTCCACCCCTATAAATTTGGTATCATTCAAAAGTGCTAAACGTCCTCTTTAGAACACACAAGGAGTTGGTAAGATAGTATGCAGGGGATTGGAGATATTTGAGTAAACAAATGTCCACTACAGAGGACAAATTTGAACTACGGGTAGTCAGGAGGATATGATAACTAGAGTCAGAGGTCTTCAGACTGAACCAGGACATTCTTTTGCACTAAACGTTGAGAACAATTGCCCCTAACCAGTCCTGAAATGCTACAGAGATCATCAAATAAGATCTTTGTGATCCAATCACTTCAGTCACATTTTGATTCCATGTGTGTTTACTGGATACTGCTTAAGACACGGTTGGTGAACTGTAGGAAAAACGTGAATGTGATCTGACGAGGTTTGACTGCTTTTCTCTTTCGTTTGATAAGGCCCAGTCTGTTGCACTGTAGATACAGAATGCACACAGTACGGTCTAATAGGTTTTCGCATGACAGTGTTTGACTTCCTGTCAGTGTAAAGTATATTCATACGTGTGGATTAGTATGTAACTAGGACGGAACGGCAAAGCATTCTCCTCAGGTCGGCCTTTTTGACAGTGAATGGCAGACGTATAATGCAAATCCTTTTCATATCCCATTTACTTTTATAATACCCGTCTGAAACAAAGTGAAATCGGTTTAAATGTCACAATAAGTTAAATCCTTCAGATTCAGCCTGTGCAGAGCTGGCGTTCAATGGAGCGGGCCGTGAAAGAGACTCCCCTCTTTGTCTCTTAGCGAATGTTGAGTGACAGAGCGATGTGGCAATGGAGCATAGCAAAGAAATATTTTAAAGCTAATGTTCAGTGATGTTCCTCTTTGACATTTAAATAAGGTGTCAAGGAGTGAAAAGAGGTTCATCTGTCCTGCTGTCACCGGGGAGTCGAGACTCTGCGGCTAATAATAGACAGCTCTGTCTTGGCGTCTTTATGTGCACTCGGATGGGGACTCGCCTTGTCATTTCCCTGACATGTATTGTGTCAGGAAACAGACAATAATATTCATATGGAAGACTTAAGAATGTTAAGGCATCAGTAGCTTTAAAATCATTCGAGTGGCTCCTTGACTTTAAACGGAGAGAATAGGCCGACGTTCCAAATCAGAATCGGTTACTCAGCTTTATGTAACCTGCTTGATATCGTTATAACTTGTTTGGAGTCATGTTTTTCTAATGACGCAAAAAAGAAATCAGATGGAGGGCAGGAAGTAATAAGGAATAAGCAGCTATGGAAGAAAGAGAGAGATAGTTGCTTTTCAAATTAGCAGAATGGGGTTTGAAGCATAGACCTTGTGCCAATGGTGCATTCAGGAACTTAGGAAAATGTTTTTCCGAGTTGAAAAATCCACATGAACACCTGCTCAAGTCAGAACACCTGCTCAGAAACTCAGGTGAGTGGGAGTTGCCCGAGATTCCGTGTTATTTTAATCATCAACATGGTGGAGGAAAGCAATCGTTTAAAGATTTTAGTAATATTCAGAATTGAAGTGTATTTCATACCAATTTTTTTGCACAATAACTTAATGATTTGACAGTACAACTTTTTTTTTGTCCATACAGGTTTATTTAGACTTTTAGTTATTTGCGTATGGTGTTAAATGCTAGAGGTTTCAACATACGTTCTTATGTTTGAATAGGCTCCCCTTTCTTGAATCACTGCTAATAGGCTAAAAATTGCACATTTTTGACTTTGCGTCCATCTTCCTTGTTGTTATGGTTTCGGATGTTCCGACTTTCCGAGCTGAAATCGTGTGAACGCCACACCGAAGTTGGAAAAACGACTTCCTACTTCGGATACTTTGAGTTTTCGAGGACCACATGAATGCACCATCTGATTGGCCAAGGTTTTCTATTAGATTTTTTTATAATAAATAGCAGATGGCATCAAAAAGGCTGTTTTTTTCCACAAATGATTGCTTTTACAATATAGTGTTTGGGATTAAACCATTTCACGAACTAGACTTAAAAAATATCAGGTACAGTCTGTCACTTAGTTGTTTTTCAGTGTGTTTTAAAGTACGTAAAAGTGTCATGTAACGTTAGCATGTATTAAAAAAAAATGCCGTTTAGCCATAGCATCCTGGCATTACATTAAAGATAAACATAAAAACAATGGTCTGTGATGCTTAACTCATATTACTCATGTTTATTTAAAAAGGTGTTATGTATCAGTCACCTTCATGCATCAGCACAGCACTGAAAATACACAGACCGGGCGATTTTTTTTATTCCTCTTTTACTAAACATACATTGTGTTGTAATGAACCTCACACCGTCATAAACAGCTCCACTGATGCATACAACCTAATGTGTTTTTCTCTTGTATGTGATGAGAGTCTCAGCAGGCTCCAAAATGACTCTCCCGCCACCTCTGCACCTACCTTCCGTCTCTTGTGCTTTCCCCAACAACAACACCAAAAAAAAGAAGGCGTTTCTCATTTAAATCTATGCAAAAAAAAAAAAAAAAAAAGTGAGCCCGTGGTGAAGTGCAGGTGTGGAGATGACAGAGGAGCCGATGTGTCACTCTGTCCTCTGAGGCTCGCCTTAGGGGAGAGACAAAGTCAGACATCACTGTCAACACGGCTCCACGCTCAAACATTTTCGACGGTGTGCCTGTGAAATTTAAATCAAAATGTGTGTAATTAAGGTCTAAGGGGGTTTGAACGCCACGCATTCAGGAGAGATCGCCCGCTTTTGTGTCGACTTTAGGGAACCTTCGTAAATCCTGATCTCCCACGTTCACATAAATTATATCTGAGAGGGTGATATATGATTGTATTGATTTGAATTCATTAAATCTGTAGCTTTGTATGTGATGTTTTACATTTGTGGACAAGGCAGCCACTCAAATGTATAGCACTATACACTGTTTTATTTAAGGGTCTAAGGAAATAATTTATCTTGTAAAGTCTCCTGAAGAAATCCATCGCAAGAGTTAATTATACCAACATACTGTGTGGTCACTGGTTCATCTAGGCCTTTAATTCAAAGCAATTCCATGTAATCCTTTCTTAAACCACCTGCAGTGGAACAATTTGAGGTTTATGAGACATTTTGAAGATAATTGCGCGGAAACGGTGCCTGTGTTACAAAGAGATGCATGTTTATTAAAGTTTTGACCCTCGTCGTCTGCCTCTGGTCAAACTATTCACATGGAATGCACGCCTAATGGTGAAAAGGGTACAACAGTGTGCACCAGAGGCAAACACCACAAAATCACAGCTGTACAATGCCCTTTCCATAGAGAAATGTTTAATTATACATAGAGAACGGTGGTTATACATCACAAAATGGACTTTTAAGATGATGTTTTTTATGTAGTTACCTGGTGTTTTTAATACAAGTCAAGTGATAACTGGTTTAAGGGATGTCTGACAGTAAAGCATTTCTATCAAAAGTTGTTACAGTGTGTGTTAGACCATTTTTGGGTATCACTACATGACGGATGATATGATGCATAGAACATACACAGAAATACAGCACCAGCAGAGTGGCCATCTATAACAGCCTTTAACTGTTTAATCAGTGTTTGAATAGATGGGGCAAGAATTGTCTTAATAATAATAGCTAGACCTGATGTCAATAGCCACTGGGGTAGAAAACTGAAAAGATGTAACAGTCCTGAGGTGCACTCAAAGTCAGTTATTGGTGCAAATCTAGAAATGTTACATAGTATTGTTATAATTAAGTGAGGGCTGGACGATTAATTAAATGAATCTGATTAATTCTAGTTTTTGATTTTGGACCATGTCAGAAAATAGCCATTTTGCTAATTCATTCATTTTTATTCACTACCACTTTTCCCCAAATCAGTGTAATAACCTTTCCTGATTCTTTTAATTAAAAAAAAAAAGAAGGTTAAACCAGACCAATTTTTCTCCACAAAATATTAATACATTGCATTCAATCAAAGTTAAGAGCTTACCTGAAACTTTTATCTTTGGAGTTTACTGTTGCCAACATTTATCCATGTTTAATTTGCCGCCCGTTTGTCTATTTTTACCATTTTAGAGCAGCTTCCCTGACAAAAAAAGATGTATTTTGCAAAGGAACAACACATTTTTTGGTATTTTCTTGGTCCTTTGTTGTTGATGTCAGTGTCAACCAATGGAAGCGCTCCTTTTTCCTGGATGTTTGGCCAGAATCCTGCTTTGGGCTGACATAATCCAGCCTCTGAAACATAAAACACAACTTCCAAGTGCAAAGTCTGCTAAACCTAGTTAAATATGCTGCTTACTGAGCTTATTTGTTTTGAAAATATCATTTAGTGAAACTCTTTTGTTCTTCCCATTCACTCCCAAGTACATCATCAAAAACTTTAGTCAAGAGCCGCCTGTGAAGTCATGGTGTACATTATGATTACGCATTAGAAAGCATATCTCTGAATTCAGAACGTGTGAATTTCCCATTAGAGGGACTTCTCGGGGTAGTTGGAGCTGTTGCAGTGTGATTGCTATTAGAAGCCCGTTCTCCAGACTCCTCGACATTTCTCAGAAATTGGTCGGTGAAAGGAATCAGCATGCAGCGTGGGTGTCATTACTGTGTCTTGAAAGCACGGGCTTCAATCACTTTTGTGAGTTTGGCAGTTGGAGTGCGCTGTGGTCCCGCTGCACACACATTCATCACGACAAAAGTGAAACAGAGAAAGAAAATCACCAGAATTATCCCCGAACACCGAGGCCTAGCGCTAACGCCTCGGGGCTGTTTCTGAACACTGAGGTAAGATACTGTATTATGAAAGAATTTGTGACATTTTCATGAACCTCTTTTAGAAATGCATTTTAAACATGGATCCTGGTCAAATAGAAGCTCTCACATAGCATTTTGAGTATCTCCAACAAGGGGTTGTTCCTATTACCCGCCACAGAAACAAACTGTTATTCTATTGTACACTATATTCTACTGATTCAATAGACTGACAATGTGAGGTTTGAGATTGTACAAAGCATGGCGCCCTACAATAAGGATAGGATAACTTTATTGATATTATACGCAGATATTTAGCCTATGGAAAGATATTTATATGGGTATATTATGGTATTACATTAAGAAACAACATTCCTGCATATTTACACAAAAGCCCACAGCGATAAAAGTCCCAAAAGTCTCAGTGCAGCAGTTTAGTACTTGATCTATGATTTCATAAACTCTTAGGGGTTTTGTAGCAGGGTCAGAACTGAGAACAAACGTTTAGTGTAAGCCTTATACTTTGGTTTTATGTGAGATATTAGCATTTGGATACAGTGATTTGGTCCAGTTTTTACTTTTTTTTAAATAAATTGAAAGCAGACTGGCCTCTATGTTGTTGTGGGGATCGGTTAGAATAGAAACATTAGGAAAGAATTTAGTTAGAGCAGCTTTCATCAGGTTACCTTGTATGTCCTTGTATATTGTATGATCTCTCTATTATCACTGTGCTATGATAAAAAATACTAAAAATGTGACTATTTTAATATTTTAAACTCCATTTATTCACAGCACTATTTTGTGGAGTCGACTGCACAACTTCTACAATCCACAATATCACAAGAGGAAAAGGTATTAACCTCTACAGCGTTATGTTTAATACACAAATAGTGTGTAACATGCAATATTTGATGTATTGGTTTATGCAAATTAGCCATGTGCTTTTTGGTTTAGATTTTTATTTTATTTTTTTTTACATATTTTTCACTTACATACACCCAGTTGTGTTCATAATAATAATAACAACAATGTGTTTTAAAATGTGGGTAAAAATCCTTGCAATAGCTTTTATTTTCATACACACAAAAGCATTAGAGCACTGCACATTCTATTCCAAAATAAAACAAACAAAAAAAAAAAAGATCAGATTTGTTATTCCTTTACAGAAAGTGAAGAAAAGGGAAATATTAGGCTTCTCAAAAAAAAAAAAAAAAAAAAATAGCAGCGTCTGTCCAAACACTGACTTCAAGATTGTGAAGAATGAAAATAAAAGCTATTATAAGGATTTACTCACTTTGTGAGTGTTTTAATCACACTGCTATTATTATGAACACAACTGCATATAGGCTCTATTAATAAGCACTAGTCGCCATGATATCCAGTCTTCATTTCATTCAGTTGAAACACAACAGAGGCAGAAGGGCATTGGTGGGGCACGTCACATCACATCTACTGGAATCCTTGTTGAAACGGGCTGCTTTTGTACCTCTCATCTGACTCCTGACTTCCTCTCTGTCAGGATATGGGCCAAAAGGACAGTCTAGTTAAGTAAGATTGTCGTAAAAGTGGAACCTTTACCGCACCATCGGGTAACTGTTCATCATTTGTTCACACTTTTACAGTCGGATCGCACTGCTCATGCTAACTCTCCGCGGCGCCTTGTTGCTGCAGCGCTTCACCGTCTGACTCGCAGAGAATGAGCAGCGTTATTGCCTGGCCTAGTTCCTCCAGAGGCATGCTAATGGAACCATTTGGCAGCTTGCCTCTGGAGGCAGGAGGGATGGACTTGTTTCACTTGATGTCAGTGTGGGGATCTGGAGGAGAGAGGAGAATTACAGGTTGGCATTGCTTCAATTGGCAAGAACGGAGCAAAAATAAAAGACACCAGGCAATGTTTCACCCTCTCCAGAAAGCTGAGTGCAGATTATTTGGGGGTTTGTTGCACTTCCATTATTCTTGGTATCTTGAGGTTATAGCACCGTATAGGCAGCGTAAAGTCCCCTTGACCCGGGCAAGTAAACAGCCTGATTGAGATGCAGCTCCACCATCTGCTCCAGGTGAGCCAGCGCTAAACATATATACATTTCCCGTCCCAATATAGACACAGCCGTGATTTGTACAGTAATTAAAACACTGGGTGCTAATGACTCTCGCATATGGCGTCGGCTTGTTTTTAGTGCCACTCCATGTCGTGTGGCGCAAACAGCTGTGGGAGCTGATTACAAGCAACGGCCTTGAAAAACTGAGTCAGAAAGTGAGTGTTTTTTTGTTTTTTTTTCATCCCTCTTGCTGCTTGACGGTCACCTTATTGCCGGGTGTCACCTTCATGGTGTCCGTCGGAGTCCTTTAGCTGCTCTTATAATTCTTGTCTTCATTTCACCGATGTCAAATGCATTGAATTTGCAACGCCCTCGAGATGATAGAGCCCCAAATGAGCCAAGACTAATGCCCGTTCGTATGAGTAGTGTTCGACACAAGGGTATAGCGCTGGTTTGAGGGTGAGACTCCTTCAATACAGCAGTGACAGCCATGATGTGAACATTAAAGGACAGTCACTCTGAAAAGAAGCTGAAAATAGCCACATTTTCATATACATATTTAATAAGCATAAATACATTTCCATAATTTATGGAAATAGTTACATCTGCGAAAACTACCAAAAGTGCTTTACTCTCTGGTGGTTTTTATCTTTTGTGGAAAGGAAGTTAAACAGACCTGATTTATTTATTTTGCATTTGAGGAAAACTGATAGCATGTTGTAATAGGAATGAGTTGTGAAAAAAAAGCCTTAAGATGTCATCTAGGCTTTATTATGAATGGTTTTTATAGATAAGAATGTTAAAAGTGTATATTTCAGCGTTAAATACATCTGCTTACTCAGAGAAACAGCAAAAAAGAAAGAAGGGGCAGAGATAATTGTGGAATCACATCGGTCTGACACTGAAGTCAGAGCTAGGAGTTTAAGTTAAGCTCTAAACTTTGATGTCTTGGTTTGTTCTTAGTCAGTTTTGCTCTTTTTTAATGAAAGAAAAGCAGGAGAGGTTGCTATGCTGTTGCTCGGGGTGAGTGTTAGTGCTGGGACAGGAACGTAAAAAATAAAAATAGGGCACTTTAATATGCATAAGTAGCTTTAGAGACCGATATCTAGTTACACACATTTGTTGACAACAAGAAGACAAAGCTACTCCTCAGTCAAATATAATCCCAGAGTATGATGGTAAAAAAAAAAATCATATGTTTTCTTATTTCATGTCCTACCACTGTGCTATGATCCTCACAATCATTACGTTAAAGAAGACACAATCCACCAAACAGGCAATTTTCTTTTATTTCTCTAGACAAAAAGACCAGAAAAGCTACGTGACCTTTTCCTCAGGCTTCTGCAATAATATGTTTTAATAATATGTTAACTCAAGATTTCCCAGCACATATTTTATAGAAATATAACTTACCTGCTGTTAGTTATTGCTGGTCTATTTTTAAAAGGCCCTGTCAATGCTCAGGCAGCCAGCTTTTCTCCTGTTGTCTTCTGTGTTTGGTAAAAGGGGAAGGGGCGTTTAGTTTATAAAAAAAACCCAAAAAAACATATAGTAATAACACTTCTCATTTATTATACCTGCCTGTCTTAAAGTGCTGCCACTGTAGCTGAGTGTGGCTGAATACATTTCCATTTTAATGCACCTCCTGGAAGTGTCTTTATGAGTTTCCAAGTGCTATCCTCTGTGGCATGAGCTTGTAATGACATTATAATCTCCGAAAATACTGATAGTGCTCCAATAGCTCCTCTCTGGCATGTCCCAGGGCAGACGGCGAGCTTGAGACTGGAGTGAGCTGGGAGCGGTCCAACACACCCCCAGCTCACCCGTCTATCAGCTCAGCTTAGCTCCTTTACACTGCTCAGGCACCGGCAGACATTGACAGCAAATTCATGCAAACACAACCTTTGTGAATGCTTTTTTTTTACCCACAGGATACATTCTGCTGAACAGGCTTGACGTTTTCTAAGAATAACAAGCAGAAATTCTCGTTCCCGGCGCTATTTCGGTACACAATTCTAACGGTAATTCTGTTGATAATAATCCTTGTTAAAGATAATTAAGAGTTTAGAGCAGAGGTGTCAAACTTAAATTGGTGAGGGGCCACGATAGTTAATAAGAAACACCTTTCAGGGGCCGAAGATGGTGACATTTGGGAAGTTTGTATTAAATTTTGAATGTGAGTTTTCATCTTTATTTGAGTTTTCCTTCGTTTATTGATACAGGTTTTAGTAGAATTAGAATTTGGATAGTTTTATATGGATTTAAACTAGTTTTAGATGTATTTGAGAAAGATTTTGATGGATTTGAACAGGTTTTATTTGGATTTGAACAGGTTTTAGATGAATTTGAACAGGTTTTATTTGGATTTGAACAGGTTTTATATGGATTTGAACTGGTTTTAGGTGGATTTGAACTGGTTTTAGGTGGATTTGAGCAGATTATATTCATTTTTGTAGCAGAAACTGAAGATTTCATGAACAAATGAAATGAATCCTTACCTTAGCTTAACAGCATCAGAACGGCAATTATCTCCTCGTTAAACATTATGTGATTGAATTGAAAATACACTTTATTGGCAGCTAGTAAACTTCCTGGAACGTCATGTGACAAGCTGGTGTCCACCAATGGGAGCGCTCCTTTTTCCAGCATGTAATTGGCCACGGTTTTCCGTTACTGAATAGAGGTTCTCATCTATGAAAATTCCTTATAATAAACAGTAGATGGCATCATAAATCCTTTTTCTTTTTTTTTTTTACTATTATTACTAAGAAAAATATCAGGTACAGTCTGTTTTACAATTTAGCAAACCAAACTACGACATCCTTTGTGCGAGGCAGGACACGATAAGCCTAAATTTCCTTTTCAGTTGATAGATTGCTCAGATACTTACTGGTTATGTTTCATATCTGTTCATAAGCATTCTTTACACATGTAATGTTCATTTAACCAAGGAACAAGAATAAGAAATCTATTATCTAGCCAATCTTTTCCAATAGAGTCTAGTGGTGTCAAACTCAAAGTGATGAAAATAGTTAATAAGAATCCTTTCAGGGGCCCAAAAAAAGATGGTGACATTTGGAAGCTTTTATTACATTTTGAATGTGAGATTTCATCTTCATTTGAGTCTTACAAAAGTTATCTTTAACATTCATTCCCTCATTTTATGGAAACTGGTTTTAGGTGGATTTGAACAGGTTTTAGATGGATGTGAACAGGTTGTAGATGATTGGAAAAGGTTTTAGTCAGATTCAGACAGGTTTTAGAGGGATTTCAACAGGTTTTTGATGGATTTCAACAGGTTTTGATTGGATTTCAACAGGTTTTGGATGGATTTGAACAGATGTTATTATCTTTGTAGCAAAAATCAAATCCATCTAAAACCTGTTTACATCCAATTAAAACCTAGTGACAATAATTTCACCCACTAAATCTACTGGAGGGCCACATAAAACATTGGCCCCCGGACCTTGAGTTTGACATATGTGCACTAGACTGTTTTATTCACTGTAAAGTTGCCAAGTTGTTTTTCTTTCATTCACTTGTTTAAAGGGTTACGTCCCGCTTGGATTACAAATATCAAGAAAAAAGAGGTTTTAAGGGCCACATTACCATTTCATCAAAACCGAATTTCCCCTTAAAACAGTCGGAGAATCAACCCCAGCTCCGACTGTCGACGTGCCGGAGTAAAAATGCCAAGTTCATTACCAACAGCTGCCACAGCCCCAAGAAAACCCAAGCCGCGATATCAGAGGGAGCCGAGATAAGAGCGGAGGATTACTAGGCTGTCGGCGCGCTGTGGAGAAATCAGACGGCCCACTGAAGCTGTCTGTGGCATCAAAGGTCGTCCTTATTAAAGATTATTATGAAAGGACTGGGAGATAGTGTCAGATGAGTGGATTACCGCGAAAATATAGTCCAAATATGGCAACGGGAGGCAGGAAGGTCAGGGTGTCTGGCTGATCAACCACCTGCAGGGGGTTTCATCTCACACAAGGCCTCTGTCAAAGGTGCCCTAAAGGTGCTGCTAAGTATATTTATCACCGATGATTAGGGAACGGCACGACACAGAGCGGGCTTTACGAGTGCCAATACAGATTGCTTAAGGTCCTTCATCACTGTTTACTTAGAATCCAATTTATCATCGACCTGCAGTGGGGGAAAGTCAGCAAAAGCGTCCACTTATAAGGAAAAGTGCTGCATCAGAGAAAGTTTAATGGCCGTGCTAATGCGCGTAGCCAGAAAATGGTCCCATCACCGAGCATTGATCAAGAGGTATTACATATAGTGAAGTGATGCTTATGGGATTAAAGGGCCGCTCAGGGACAGAGAAAAATGTAATGTAAATGTAAAGTGAGACGTGAGCATGTTTGAAGATACGGACGAGCGTGTTTTGAAAAGTCAAGGCGTTAAATGAAGAAGAAGTAATGTGAAGAAAAGTCATATATGGATGAACGCATCTATATTCAGGGTGATGTGTTGTAATTGTGTTGATTTATGCTAATTAGCTAGGTTTAGTTAGATGCAAATGTATGTTTCTTTATTTTTGGGGACCATTTGTGTGCCTTTTATTTTTTTGTCCCATCGTTGAGTTCAAGAGCATTGAGCATTTTTTTTATTCCTTTATTCTGTACTGAATATAAAGTAAAATTCTTTATATTTATTTTCTGGAAAATATATTAAACAAACTGTGAAAAAGTTGTGCTGTTCCCAGACATTTTCATAAGTTGTTGAAATACACTGCGATATGTTTTTAAATTACTTGTGCACATGTTTTTTTGAAAAACCCTATTTTAAAGCGAGTTTGTTGTTTGTACTTCCAACAAAACAGGGCTGAAAATATAATCTGCGAGATTACAGTATCCACTTTCAACAAACCACTGATTCAAATCAACTATTTTCCACTCTGTCTCCTGAGGACGCTTGAAAATGCTCAAAAAAAAGCCCGCGGGAGTATCGCATGGCAGCTTCGGAGAGATTATCAGGCTTGAAATAGGCGATAGGGGATATTTTCCCCCCTTCTTCTTTAATGGTGCTGTTCGCTGGCTACAAATTGGAGTCTGTGTAATGCGATGCAGAGCAGTGACAAATGGCTTCCTTTTCACTGTATAGGCTCATCCTTCTGACTTTGGCCCTGCCCTTGACATTTACTGTTAAAGACTGATATTCACTACTGTTTGACTTATAATGGCAGGGCATTAAAACACTAGGGCTATTCCTTTTCTCCCCTGACATGGAGCTAAACAACTTGATGGGGAGTGTTATGTTGCTGACATTCTGCACTGTCACTGGTTCATAACTCACTGTGTGTGCTTTATCCTCACTGTCAGGCCATTGCAAGCTTGCTCCGGTTTTGCTCTGAGATGGTCACTCATCTCAAATATCTGGTGGGATAGTTTAAAACTGAAATCCAAACCACATTTCGCTGACTTTTTTGGTTGGTTTTGTTCGTTTGGTTTGGTTTCTCACTGAATGAATGCTGTATGTGATCAGTAAAACCTCCAACACACCATTTAACACTTTTCAGACTTTGCCATATCCAGAAACATATAGAGCAGTGTATAAAATATATACAGGGGTATTTTTTAAACTTGAATCATGTCTGAGTGAGGCACAAAACAATATAAAAATATAAATATGCCCTTCAGCTCAAACAGCAGCTTAATTGACAAAGGTGATGTTATTTGAGCTGGTTTATGTTATGACCCCAATTTATTTTGCTCGGAAGAGGCATCGCTTTGTTCGTCCACACCTCGAAAACTCCACGCGAGTTCATCGGGTCAAGCAGTGCGTCCCACTCCACAATGTGAGCTGTGACACACATGCGGTACTGTGGACCTGAGTGGTCAGATGAATGTGGCCTCTACCATAGATTTTTCAAGAGAAGCGAGCAAAGAAGCTGCTGACTCAGAAGCACTTAGAGGCCGGCATGCTAATGTGCACCGAGAAGGAAATTAGTTTCACGGCAAATGAGACACAAACACATGCTTAGTTTGTTCCTGAAGTAAGAAAACAGTGTACCTCATGACCAGTGCTAGTAACCCAAACATTAAAAAAAAAACACCTTCTCCTAGATGTGATAAGTGGAGTGCAACCAACTGAAAAAGTGTGTGATTTTATTCCATTATTTTGTAGAATATATTAAAAATAGTGAATATTCAGGTCTTTGGTATTTGTTGCTTTGTTTACATGATACATATGCTTTATTATCACTTTTATTTATTCTTCTTCTCAGGATTGACTTTACATGATTAATTGGCAAATGTCTCCATTCCTTGAATCAATAATGCTTAACTGTATTGTGTAAACATACTAATTCCTCAGGTCTATCACTACTACACAAGGTAGAACCCTCTTTTTGACCCAGCAGTAAACTGTATGTGCCAGTTTCAGCTCTTAATATATCATATGACAGGTTTTTCTGATACCTCAGGGAAGCCCTTCAGGCCTATGTCCACATTCACTCTTCTTACTGTACATGAAAAAGTCCATTTATTATAAATGTCCTTTCCCCCAGGCCGTGTTAGACAATTGGCTGACTCAAAGACAGTCTATACAAGCTCAGGTATAGTCCTTGTGCCAACGTTAAGGCATCTTCACTTTAAAATTATATTCTAAAACTGAAGATTTGAAGAAAAAGGCTCAACACAGTATCAATGTATACGGCAGCAGGCTAAATAAATGTGTACCATATATACAGTAGTGTAATGTACAGTGCAAAAAAGAGTCTATAGTATTTGACAGTAATGCAAACTGAGTCCATAAATGATAAATGACACCCAAGCATCTACTACACAAAAAGTGGCGAGCCAGCCAGGAGGAGTTTGGCTTAAATTCATAGTAAACTAAAGAAGCTATTTTTTTAAAAATTGACGCTGAACTTTAAGATACACAAGAAATATAAAAAAAAAGAAAGTGCTGAAGCAGGCATAAAGCACAGAACCATTGTTATATTCCATCGGAGCAGCATATTGTTCAGACTAAAGAGTAGTACAAAAAAAATCAGTGCAAAAGAGTCCAACGTGTAAGATGTCAGTAATGCATATTTAGGTCGAAGATAGTGAGTAAGCTCAACTCGAGTCTTTGAAAGCGCTTTCCATTAAAAAGCAAGCATTTTCCATGATGGTTTAGGCCATTTATCAAGTTTGTTTTGATTTTGTTTACTTTTTTTTTTTATTAAATCACAATCAGATCCATTTAATAACACAACAATGTCCATTCTGATTGCCATGGCTGTTCACATGCTGTTAAAAGAGGAGAGTGCAGAATGAAACTGCAATCTACACACCACCTTTAAATGAGGAGTGCACCCATCACCTCGAGATTTGATACTTCAACTGAACGCTGATGTTTTCACTTCCTAATAACTGCTTAAAGGCAAAAGGCATTCAGGATTTTTAGGTTAAATAAAACCCTAGTAGACAACTGTACTTCTACTTTACTCAAACCAGCTGCTTGCATTGTACGACATCCACAGAGCAACACGATTGAAAAAAGTTCTTCGACTAAAACTAATGTTAAGCACGGTGCAAGTTTAGTTCTTTCTGCTGCTCTTTCAGTTCATTTCTCCTCCAGCGTCGGTAATCACCTGAGATTCAACATGAGATTGAAGTAGTTTTGGAGAAAAAGCCGACGACGAACATTCAGCTCTGCTCTCTTTCTGCTTTACCCGCAGATGCCTCCTTTGGTTTGTGGAAATGTATTCCCCGGGTGTGTACGACTGCTTCAAATGCGCTGACTTCAGCATCGGATCTGAGCTCCACTCTTGTGATCAGGCAGGATTCGTACTCGTCTGGATCGCGCCGCCCTTTCTTTTAGGCTCCCTTATTTTGATTCCACTTTTTTCTTTTTCTGTCACCATGTCCTTTGGTTTCGAAGCAGCTTGCGTCTTTGCCTTGTCTTGTTTTATTTTGGCGTCTGACTTTTAGAACATGGGCTTTTGAACATCACTTTGGCCTTATGGAGTTTATAAATGAAAGTCAGAAAACAGCAGTTAAGTGATTTATCTTATGTTCTCGTAGCTTTCTTTATTTAAAAAGTAATTCTTCTTTGTTTGTTTCAGTGCACCTAATGTTGTAAAAATCTATTCACATAAGATTTAGATTTTAGTCCGAGTTGATCAGAATTATTGCAGTAGAATCACTGCCTGGCTTCCATTTGTATTTCACACTAGAACATCTCCAGGAAGTGATGTCAAAGCCTCTCCAATTTACAATTTTTTGAATACACAAATGTAAATGTACAGTGCCAAAGTTTTAGTCAGGTGTGAATATATGCAGTAAAGTAAGAATGCAGTCATAAATATACAATTTAAATCAATTAATCAATTTACAAAATAGAAAAGAGAGTTAGGAGACAAAAAAAAAAAAGATAATTTTTTAGAGTGATCCTGGAAGTAGTCCTCCTGATCTAATGGTGTAACCTTGATCCCAACTTCATAGAGTCTAGCCTGGTTCTAGCTGGGATTACATGGTATTCTTTCTGAGATTTGATGGTCTGGTTTAGTCCAGTTTGGCCTGGTTTTGTTTTGGGATTCTCCAAATGTTTGAACAGAACCTGCTCAGTTCCTTTAAAAACTGAGACAGTGGAAATTCAAGAACTATTGCCGTTTTGAAGCAAAGTTACACCAAACATTGATTTGATTTAGAATTGTCTTCTGTTTTTTTCCACTTTGCATTTTGTAAACTAATAAAAATCCCCATGCTTTTTTACTTTTCTTTTTATATCCACACCTGCCTAACACTTTTGCACAGTACTGTACATTGTCCCATAGATTTAAGCTATTAGAAGCAAGCAGACAGAAACAGAAACTCTATATTAGAGAACCTCATAACTAGGATTGTCTATATGCAGATCCCATTAGGTACTCGCTAATATCTGAGCTTCATATTTGTACTTGTTCCGGTCATTTGTGAAAACTCACCAAAACTTTTACATTTGTATGTGGATCATATATATTACATACTCTGTTGTTTTTATAGGAAAGTAATCATTTTGTGTAGAACTGACATATCCCTACATCCAACCAATATACAACAGCTTACTTCTGAGTGTTTTCTTTTCTGTTCTCCACTAAAACATAGTCAGTCTGTGATGTTTTTGTCGTTTGTTGTGTTCATTCTAAAGTCATTGGACTGGAACGGTACAGCGAGTGTGTGGTGGTGTGTCTTGGTCACATGGTCGTCCTCATGGGGTCACTAGCATCTTTGAAAATAGTTGGAAAACGTTACGTTCGTGTGCGCCAGGCTTAATCCACATGAATTCCGTGGTGCATTTTCAGGCTTTTATGCAAATTTTGATGCGTGAGGATGAACATGTGAGAGTGAGTGGTTTCAAAATGATCCTGCGGTTTGGACATGAACAATTGTAATCCGATCTGAGCCCTTTTCTAGTCATTTCTAACTGTTTTTGTCCATTAAATTTGGGCAAAAAACATCTCATTTTGAAGAGAAAATCCGTTTTATTGTAATAAGGTCCGCAGTTTCAGTAACTGTCTGGGACACGAGAATAAACGTGTCTCTGTGCGTTATAAGCCACACTTGGAAGACTCACAGTAGACTAATTCAGATTGTAAAAGAATGATGAAGGATCCCTCTGAGGATGAAGTGGAAGACGTCAGGCGGCGCGACACAGATCTTTTTGGGCACGGAGAGGGCTAAGTGCTAGGACTGTCACTTCGCATCAAGAAGGACTACTGCATGCGCTTGTACAGAGGTTAGATATTCTGTGTGACGTTAAAGCGGGCTAGATTTATTCAAGAGGTAGCTAATTCAGTGTCTAGTATAAACATCGGGCCTGGAATTTCTGAAAGAATAATACAGCATTTATGCCAAACAAAAATATTCCCCAAAAAAAACCCATGAAACTTTAATTTTCTTGTATTTTTCTTCTTTTATTGATATTTTATTATGTTGAAATGAAAAGTTTTTTAAAATATAAATTTAAATATTTTTTTCCTATAACATCTGTGCCCCATATATCTCTAAAAATAAATAAATAATAATAATAATTTGGATTTGCTTTTGTTTTTTGTTGTTCTTGTCTCTGAATATCAACATGCCAGATTTTCAAGGGACCATGAACACATCTGACTCTGCACCAAACTTCTGCCAAAAATAAGAGGCAGATATTTTTATAAAGCCTTGAGGATTCTCAGTGGACCCAAAGGAAGCAGTAGTCGGGGCAATAGAGTCGCCATTTTTATCATTTTATTTTATTAAAAGTTTGGAGGTCTGACTTATTTGTCCTTTTAATTTTCACTTATATTGAACATTGGCAAATAAAATTACAATGACGCCTCGATATCTTTTCATAGCAACTGCTGGGTTCAACATGTTATTTACTTGGATGTATCATAAGAACTAAAGGAGACAGTAATCCTTTACCCTGTCACCAATTCCATTATTTCAGTGAAAATCTCATTGAGCAAAAAGAAGGTTTGAGGTTCTTGACCTGTTTATTGTATATGACACATTATGAAAACATCAAAAAGCAATGGTTACAGTTTTTGACATAACTCTGGATGGCATATTTTCACAAGACAACTTATAGAATGACATAATAGAAAGACTGATTTGATATTTAGGTCTTATTGCAGGTCTAAGATATGTCTATTCATTAAAAAGATGTATAGTATTCCCAAGATGATGAATAATGGACCATTTGAGAACTTTTAAACTGACCATTTTACATCTTGTTCATAATAAGCTTTCTTTTTTCCCTTGAGGGACCTGCTTTGTCACATTTTGGGATCTCGTCCGAGTCCAGACACAAATTAAAAACCAGCGAAGTGTGCAAAAGCAAAAACAAATAAAGGGAAATTTGTTCTCCTAACTCGTCTTAAATTTGCTTTTAGACAAAAAACAACCATTACTTTTATTTGTTTTCTTTTACTTTGAACTTTAATGGCCCAGTGTTTACGAGTTCATCAATCTTGAACTGTAATAACTCGGGGCTGATCTTCTAAGACACCCATTTTACTCATAAATCACTGGCGACTATGTGCCACTGAATGTATTTAATGTCACATGACACGTGCCAAAATAATATCCACCCACTGCTGGTAAATATAGTCACAGAAAGACGTTTTTTTTAAACGTTTTACCTTGTAATGCACATTTATCGTTCGCGAAATGCTCCGTGAGTGCTTTCCCTCAGTCACCTTCAGCATCAATTCCTATTCAGCGTCTGTGGAATCATTAACAGGGAACAGATTGGGATTTTATTTCCACTATGTCTTCTGTCCTGTTCTGTTATTCCGTCTCTAAAGCACAGAGAACTCTAAATCCTCAACGCAATCTTTCATAGCACTCTCGCTGCTGCTGAGGCGGTGTGTGTTTGGCTGGAGGTTTAACTACCAATTCATTTTAAACAAAAATAGTAGCTTGTTCTATTTAAGTGAGAAAAAAAATAAAGTGGTTTGCTTTCAAACACGGTTCCCTGCGGAGTTTTTCTTCCAGAAGAATACCTCGTTGCCAGCCCCTTTTTTCAGCCCCCTTGTTACTCTCTATGTTAGAAAACCCGTGCAATGACATTTTGAGAGCAGTTTTTAAATTCACGTATAGTGTTTGGCGATCGCAAATTTAAGAGAAAAAATACACCAGGAAGGGATTCATTTGAGAAGCTAAAACATAAGGTTTATCCTAGAGAGAGAAGGCCAAAAAAAAATATATTTTGGAAAACATATCAGGTGCCAATGACACCCTTCCCCAGATGCTTTTATGTTGTTGAGGCTCAACTGTCAAGTCAGGTTTGGTCGTACTTAATATCTGTCAGGACGATTCAAGTGAGGCACAGTCAGGGTCACATTGAAGAGACCTCATTAACAGTGCCCCGCGTTTCGTGCTAAAAACAGCTGCCCTCTGCGTCTGGGAAAGGAGTCCGCGTCGTGAGACTCGAAGAATACATCTCCAGCAAACAACAAAATGACTCAAAGGGACATGAAAAAATGGAGAGGCATTAAAGTGCGTCATTTTCTTGATTATTTGAATTACTAGGACACCTCGCTGTGAGCTTACAAATCGAAAAAACATCAGTGTATAGCAGTGGGGTCAAACTCAAAGTGGTTAAGGGGCCGAGATAGTAAATAAGAGTCCACACATTTCGAAATATATAACATTTTACAGTTACAATGTAGTTTGAATGTATTTATTACAGTCTTTATCACATCAGTTTGTTTTTAACAGTCATTTTCTCCTTTGATGTCACATAATTTTATTAATTCATTTCAATATGTGCCATCTTGCCCTCATTTAAGCCCCATTTTGTCCCTTAAAAATGTGGTTACCCCCGTTAGGTGTAATTTTGTCACTTTGTGGAGTGGCATTCTTCCGTATAACATATCTTTAGAATAGTTAAATGCCTTTTGTTGTTTTTTGTTTAGTTGCACACTAAAAAATCACCTCCTAAATGTATTAGAGGGCCAAATAAAACATTGCAAAGGGCCGCATTTGGCCCCGGGGCCTTGAGTTTGACATGTATGGTGTATAGCAAAACTGTGAGCTCTGAGTATCCCACGTTAAATCCAAGGCTATACCTCTAAGACAAAGGAGGAAAATAAAAACAGCACAGACCTTTTGACTTTGACGCATTAAGGGGAACTCCTGTGTGCCCCAGTGTCTTTTATAGACAGATGGTAGGGCATACTTAGAGTAAAGCAGCAGTACTGACACATAGTGATGTCTAAGTTGAATTATTTCCATCCATAGGTCTGACATCATTTTGAGACTCTATAGAAAATTGTTGTCTTGTGTCTATGGAAACTAACACTGAAGCTAGCGATTAAACTGAAGACCTTGGGCTTGATCTAGCTGCAAAAAACTGGGACGTAAATTGCAACAGAGAGAACTTTTGTGTATTTAATGTAATCTACAGTGGGCCAAGTTCTTCTACGTCACATATGTCAAACACAAGGCCTGAGGGCCAAATGCGGCCCTTTGCAATGTTTTATATGGCCCTTCAAGACTTTTTGTAAGTAATATTTTGGGTTTTAGGTTGTAGTTGTATTTTAACAGGTTTTATATTGACTTAAACAGGTTGGAGTTGGATGGGAACAGGTTTTATATTGACTTAAACAGGTTGGAGTTGGATGGGAACAGGTTTTGTGTGATTTGAACAAGTTTCAACTGCATTTGAGCTGGGTTTAGTTGGATTTGAACAGGTTTCAGGTGGATTTGAACGGATTTCACTTGCAGTTGAACAGATTTCAGTTGTATTTGAGCAGTGTTTAGTTGGATTTGAATAGGTTTTAGTTGGATTTGAACAGGTTTCATATAGACTTGAACAGGTTTCAGGTGGATTTGAGCAGTGTTTAGTTGGATTTGAATAGGTTTTAGTTGATTTTGAACAGGTTTCATATAGACTTGAACAGGTTTCAGGTGGATTTGAGCAGTGTTTAGTTGGATTTGAATAGGTTTTAGTTGATTTTGAACAGGTTTCATATAGACTTGAACAGGTTTCAGGTGGATTTGAGCAGTGTTTAGTTGGATTTGAATAGGTTTTAGTTGGATTTGTCTCAGTCTTCGGCCCCTGAAATGCATTTTATTTACTATTGCGGTCCCTCACCTCTTTGAGTTCGACACCACTGTTCTACATCATTAATGCTACGTATTTTTTCACAATTCACTATGACAAACATGATCTATGAACCTGCCGCGGGACGAGGGAGGGACACAGCAGGATCACACTTGCTTCTTCTGTAAAACTTATGTCCATCTTGACTGATTATACAGTCAAGATAGACATCACGTCCTGGAGAAACTTGTACAAAAGAGTTTCAGAGAGTTGTAGAGTAGAGAAAGAGTTTTTGAAGGGGTTCAGGTGAATTTTAGACATTTACTCAGTGTGGAACAGACTGTGGAATAGGTATGTGTCACACTTCCTCTGGACACGGTAAGTGCTTTTAAGACTTTTATGAAAGGAAATGGAAAGTACAATGAACAATGTCTGATGATTCCATGAATAAAGTGGCTTAATGTGCAGAGGATGTTGAAAGAAGTCTGTCTTTATTTCTTTCTTTATTCAAACGATAAAACCCACAGTCCACCACCGGTCTCCACTAGATTTAAAAACAAACTATTTACACTGACATCACTTTGACCCTTCACCTTCTTTTTCCTGCTGACGTAGACCAAGCAGGAAGTTTAGCATCTGTCCCTTTTCTTTTCTTTGGCAAGTGTAGTTAAAACGTGTGGATTAAAACCTCACGAACAGTCTGAAAACCCAACAGAGCAAACAGCTGTGTCAGACGCCGACATTCATAAAAACAGTGAATAACAGTCTCCCTCTCCTCACAAAATGGACACCCCACAGGTACAGAGCTGTTTACAGTATTTACAAAAGAGTTTACAGCAATGGCGCCATGCAGTTTCCTCCATTGCAGGTCACCATGCTTTTTAGTCAGTGGGGACTTGTAGAGGATGGTCCAGGCCAGTTTAAAGTCCTGGTCTAGCCTTAAATGTGCCCTCTAGACCGTCTATGTCCACGGGGGGTTTGGGGGGTAGGCTCAGCTTTGGGCATGTAATATTTTGTAAATAGGTTGTGTACATTTCATGTAAATAACACAGAGTGATAAAAAATTAACTTTTTTTTTTTTTTTTTTACTGATAATAAAGGTCTGTTCAAAATCAAATCTTTATTTTCTTATTTTCTTTTACAAACGTTGGCGTCAGTAACAAATAAACATGCTCTTGTGGTTGATATAGTCAATTCAATTTTATGTATATAGCCCAGTATCACAATAACAACTGCCTGAATGAAAACTGTGCACAGTTTCTTGATGCCAGACGCAAACAGTTAGGATATGCATTTTTATTGATTTATTTATTTATTTATTGGGAACTCCTACAAGCACAAATAAATAATAATAAATACATCCACAAAATAAACTGTATCCACGCCTTTCCTCTGCTAAACAGCTGGAAAAACATCCCTGAAATCCCTTGAAAGAAGCACAAAGTTGGCCATCAGAATGTTAAATGAAATTCACTTAAAAGCGCTCACCTTTTAAATGGTTTCAGGCCAAGACGATCATTAAATACAAGAAACCAAACCACCGCTAAAGCTATTTCCTAATTTCTTTGCCCCATTTCCATTTGTGCATTATTAAGCTTGTACCTTTTAGACAATACACTCATTTATTTCTTTATTTTCTTTACCTGTAGGATTCCATCTGTACCATTTACTTCACTTGACTTTAGCTCTGGCCTACATCAGCCTTTCCCTCATTTGGAGCTCACCCGAAACACCGATTACACGCCTCTGATTAACGAAACAATGGCGAACATTTCTTACACAATGGGAGCTAGTTTGCATTGTGCTCTTTTCCAATAACCCCGTGAAGACATGTTCAAAGCGCAAAAAGCCGACTGGGGGAAAGAACAAGCGGCTGTATGTTCTCCCCAATGGCTGCTCAATACAATGTGTAATAGAAGATCAGAGTGTGAGGTCTTCGGGGGGATTACGGAAACCTCTGGCTGAACTACAAACGAAACAAATGAGCTTTTGGCATTGGGAACAAGAGAAATCTCTACATTTGTATCACGCAACATATTCAGCACTGGTTCCTATACTGTAAATGAGATGCACATAATTACAGCCTTCCCCAAAACTAATGTGACAAAGCTATCAGGCTCAGAAATCACATCACAGATTATCACAACGGAGAACTTGAATCCGACGAGGAATTGAAATTGTGTTAATTATGTTTGCCTGGTGTTTTGGAGCAACTTATTAAAAGTCGATTTGAAAGTTCGGCGTAGTTTCTTTCTCGTTTTAAAAGGAAAGCTAGGTATTTTTCACATGACTTACAGAAAATTGTCTCTTTAATTGATTTTTATTAACATCTGAGTGGAGACGTATTTCTTCCTTTAATCTGCCTGGGGTTCAATGGATGCAATTAACCTCCTATTGAACGGCGGCACACATCAGTGACCTAAAGACGAGCACCGGTGGATCTCTTTGTGTTTGTTTTTGAACTTAAGTTAACTTTTACTTATCAGATTCTCTCGGCAACTTTTGTGATATCTGGAAACTGGGAGAAAAAAAAAAAATCACATCTATCGACTGTCTTTCATGAAGAAAAATAACATTAAAAAAAAAAAACCTGTAGGAGATCAGTACCCTTTGGCAGATTAATTGTCTAAAGAAAGAAATTCAGTTGGCTTCTTAAAATGTACTTTTTAATATTTAAAGGTCCTATATTATACTATTTTGAACATTATACAGTGTATTTTGGATACATTTAGGTTACCATATCACGTTTTGCAACATGAAACACACAATAATGATCTTATACAAGCGGTTTGGATGAGCTCTCATCATGAGTCCAAAGTGAACGGTCTGATTTGGCGCTGTCACTTTAAGGCTCAGCTCTCCCGTGTTGGCTCCGCCCACTCATGACGTCACGCTAGCGCTGCGCTGGAAACAGACTGAAGTAAACACGGTACATGGTAGTAATAACTTTTTCAGCAATAGCTTTGAGAGTAACTGAGCCGTATATCTTCGACCCAGAGTCTGACTCTGAGTTTAAGAACATGAGCAAACACAAAGACCTCGAAGGCTTCTACAAGACGTTTCTACTTGGTAAATGAGAAACTATTTATTGTGTATGTTTCTATGGTGTAGCCCGTAGCATAGCGCGTGCTAACTGCTTCTGTTTATAGGTGCACATGTGGAAATGACCGTACAATGCCTACTGAAGTTGAGAATGTATGCTGCCTGGAGACTCCTAAGGTAGCTGGTGTGCAGTGTATTGAAAGTAAAGTAAAAGTATTGACGGTAAGTAAGCTAACACAGTAGCAGCGATGCTTCTCTGTGTCTGAGCTGCGGAGCATGGCACTTGTTGACAGTGCAGGAGAGAGGGGCTGGAGGAGTGTGGAGGAGCACTTCCTGGAGAGGAGTGGTTTATTTCACTTATTGACGTCATTGCGTGAAACAGCTCGTTTGAAAGGACTGTAGCTCAAACTAAATAAATTACTTAAACATGCGCGAATGAAACAAAACACAACTTTGGGTATGTGTTTGAGGTAGAAACAACGTTATAACATGGTTAAAAGCTCAGAAAAGTCGATTTAGCATAATATGAGACCTTTAATGGAGCATAAACAGCAAGAACAAAAGCAGTGTGGAAAATGCATCTCCCATGAACAATTGGGCCTGTATGTCAGTAACAATACACAATCATAATGTAAATCTGCAACGTGGAATGTTCAACCATTGATTCGTATTCATTTAGAATGGAATGCATCATTTCTTTATCAAATAAAGGACAACTCAACCTCACTATGGACCCTTCCTCAAGTAACATCATAAAAACAATACATACCGGTGGGATTTACCATCATACGACTATATTTGCCACTTAGACGGAGGCAAACACTTCCTCACATCATGTGTTTAATAGAGTTAATATTCTAATGATGGAGTTCTTCTCAAGTAGCTTCTGTGTTGTCTTCCATTAGAGCAGGGGTGGGCAATTATTTTTCCCCAAGGGCCACATCAGAACTGGGATTATTGTTGAGGTGAACTCACATTCAATAAAAACACATATTGTTTAAAGTTTAAAATATAAGCAAAATGATGTGAAATATATGCCACTGTCAGCTACATCATCCTCGGTTTTAGATCCACAATTTCCATTTTGTTCTAAAACCAGGCCTGTATTGACACCAGAGAAAATGAGTCAAAAAACACACAAGTTAAGTCAAGTCAGCTGCAGAAACACTAATGATAACAGCTCCTTCCAAACAAGGCTTGAACCAAGGAATCAGAATTTATCCTCAGTAACGTTTACCAGGCATAATACAATTTTAATGCTAACAGTCTTTTCCAGCTTTTCCTCACCACACAAAAATACCTAACCTCAGCTGACAGAACACATGCAATTTATGAATGAAAAGGTGAGTGTTATATTATCGTTCAAAATAAAAGTATCACGTTTGTATTACGTTCTGTACATGGTCTACACTCTTGGATTAGTTCCTTTTCTGACACAAGCCTCCTGAAAAAAAAAAAAAAAAAAAAGCTACATCTTTCATCTATTTATTTATTTGCATAGCTCTAAAGCTGGGTGTAACTTTCCCTAATATGCATTTGTGTCATTTAAACTTGTATTTTGTCTTGTTTTTCTTCAATAATGCGATGCTAATCTTGTGCAGCAGAACTCAGATTAAGCTCCTGTCACAGACTTTTGCCATTGCGGCTTTAAATTGGTGGTCATAAAAGAAAAATATTGGGCATACGTAGAATAGTAAAGTGGCTCAGTGGCAATGTAAACAAACAAATGCCAAAAACTTACCCCAAGCTCTTTTTGCAGGGACTAGTTCAGTTTTTTGTATTTTTTGTTTTGTTTTTTTTTCAAAACCTATTGCTATTTGGTTGAGTTTGTGTTGACACTCACTGACCAGAACTGAATGGTAGCCTGGGGCACACTCAGCCTCACAGTCACATCAGAACACTGGCAGTTTTAGACAACGGGCCGCACAGTCTAACATGTAGTGATCACATAAAAAATAGTCTTTGAGAAGGCACAAGTCTTAAAATAAACAGTTTTTCATGATCCGCCATCTTGTGTAATTTGGCATTTTGTTCACATCCATGCTAATACCTCTATTAAAAAAATCACTGCCTTTCTGTGCACTTCCAGATAGTTCAAAAATAGACCGGTGTTTTAGCAGGTGGAGCTTAGACCGGTCTGCATCAGGTTTGACAGCACTAATATACAGTTATGTTCATAATAAACGCAATGTGTTTAAAAAAAAGTGAGTAAAGCTCTAAATCCTTATAATAGTTTTTATTTTAAAAGACGCAAAAGCATTGGGAACACTGCACATTCTATTCCAAATCAAGACATGAACAAAAAAATGATCTCAATTCTTATTCCTGGCAAAACAGGATATGATGATATGGGTTTCTTATAACTTGGTTTTGCGCTTATTTATCGCACACCAGGGATCATGGATCAGTTTGAATACATCAAAATACTTATAAAAGGTCACTTTGCCTTTTGCCGAAAAGAAAAAGCTTTTGAAATGGGGTTTTCAACAAGACAACGACCTGCAGACATTGCATTTTTTTAATAATATTGCCTTTTCTTCACTTTCTGTAAAGCAATAACTAATTAAAATCATTTTCTTGTCTATGTTTTATTTGGAATAGGCTGTGCAGTGTCCCCAATGCTTTTGCGTGTCCTCAAATCAAAACTATTACAATGATTTTACTTACTTTTTTAAACACACTGCCATTATTATGAACACAGCTGTATATTAGTGCTGTCAAACTTGATGCAGACCGGTCTATTTTTGAACTATCTGGCCTGTCACAAGTGCACAGAACGGCAGTGAATTTTTTAATAGAGGCATTAGCATGGGTGTGTCATTGTCACATCAGCAGAGTGATAAAAAATGAATGCATTTGGGTGCGCGTCCACAAAGTACAAGCTCCATCAATAATTTAGAGCCGAATATTGTTCCGTCCTACTGTGGATTGAAGGCTGACATGATTTATGCAAAGCAACAATCATCATGCGACGCAGACAGCCAAATCCTGAAGCCAGCGCGGATGTGACCTTTCATGCTAATTCCAGGCTATTCATTATAAACAAAAAAAAAAAGAAAAAAAGCATCTCGCATCTAAACAAGACACTCTGAGATTTCCATATGCAGCACTTAACCATTTATCATTTAATTGTGTGGGAGAATTTCGTCGGTGGAAATTAATAGAGGCTCTCAGGAAAGCCCGGCAAAGTCAAGAGAATTCCTTTGCATAATCAAAAATGCAAATGAGAAGGAGATGAATCTGCCTCAGACTGAGTCCTAGATTAGTGCTGGAGAACAAAAGGATGTTTGCTGTTGTATTGTATGGTCCATGTGTTGACACAAGCAGCGTTTGTGCTTTATGGCTATGCTTGCAAATTAAATCTGCTGTAAACAAGTAGACAATGCATGAATCAATAATGTTAGTGGAGGTATTTGCGGTATAATTCTTTTTTTTTTTTTCTTGAATGAGTAGAATGGCTTGTTTTTAGATGTAAAATGGAATCTATGCTGTTTTGCATACATAAAAACATACCTTATTAGAATAACAGCTTTTCAAGTTTGAAAAAACAGGAAAATGTATGTTTAAAAATGGTGCATGGCTATCCACTGCAGTCCCAAAGAAAAAGAAGAAAAAAAAAAGAATGGCACTTTGATTTGCAAAGATTGATCAAAGGGACAGAAAACTAAAAATATCATCAAATAAAAACAAAAGGCAGAAAAAACAACAACAAAAGTTTTTTTTTATTATTATTATTATTTCAATCCATGACTTATTTTCTTTATTAAAGACAATTTGTAAGGAGAAAATAAGTCATGGATAATATTAACAAAGACAAAATGAACGTTGTTGGATTATTATTATTTCACTTTAAAGAAATACAACTTTTCTACTGTGTTTGATGGAAAATTCACACTTACAAAGTCTGCAAAATGCATCTTATTCATTTCCTGCTACTTTTTTTGTGTTGTTCCTGCAGCTCATTTGTAAATCACAACTTTCTTTTCTCCTGATGACACGTCAAACTGTGAACACTGGAGAAAAACTGCTTAGCAATAGCCACGTACCTGAGAAACAATCATTATTGAGCTGCAGACCCAAGGAAAACTGTTCTTTTTCAACTGGTTAATATTGTGATGAATAGTGATTGACACACAAACAGTCTACAAACTAGCGCTGCTTTGAAATTATGACTGGCTAAAAAATCGGGACATTTGAGACAGGAAAAGGGCAAAATTGGGACATTTTAGAGTTTTTGTAGATGTCGGTGGGGATACGGGACAAAGGGGCTTAAAATCAGGACTGCCCCGAATAAATCTTTTGAAATATAGATCCCTTTACTTGTGTAGTGCTTCTTGTTTGATTTGAATGGGTCTGGGGCAGTTTAAGTTTGATTTTAACCAGCTTTATAGTGTTTAAGTTGGTCTTTGAAAGGTTTTCATTAATTGTAGCTGGACTTTAACGGTTTCTAATGGTTTCAGTTTGACATGAATTGATTTTAAACCTATTTAAGCTGGACTTTAATGCCTCAAGTTGTTGAGGTTGTTTTTATTTGGACAATAATGGAGCTCAGATTATCATTTTCTGAAAAATTAAACGTCTGAGTGTCCCCGAGTACCCTTAAACTAGTCCCCCAGTTTGAGAACCACTTAAACAAATCCCACCTTATATATGTACGCTACACTTTTAGAAACCTTAACTATTTCTGCTTTATTAACACAAAAACTACACCTGCAGCTGAGGGAACTTTTGACAAAACAAGTCCTTGAAGTAATCCTTCTCCTCGCTAAACATCTGCGCTGTGTATTTGAGGAGCGCACTTGACGAGGCTTACTTCCTGCTTTCTCTTGAGTGTCACTCTGAAGGAGCTGGAGAAGAAGAGGGAACGCATTAATGCAGACAGCTCGACGCCACGGCTCACCCACGTTTATCTCCGAATATTGCTGCGAGGAGATATTAGCAAAAACTATAATGAATGCGCTGTGACACCCGCCCCGCCGCAGACACATTAATGCAGAGAGGTCAAATTAATAGTCATCTCATTTGCCACGGGCCGCTCTCGATCGCGTCTCCACGAGCTGTTTTCAATTCACGCCCGCAGTGTTGGCGAGATCGCGCCGATGATTCTCTTATCGCCGCGCACAAGTTCTTTGACCTCCGAATGCACAAAACAAGCCGAATACCCAAAGAGAATAATGATGATTAACTGCAGGCATTTCTGTAATTAATGAAAATTACCAGAGAATCCATAATTAATGTGGAAGAGGGAGAAAAGTCATTGCCAACTCTTGTGTGATTAGAGCGGAGAAAGAGGCACTTATCGGTGGAAAAATGAAAGTATTGAGGAAATGCATCTCTGTCATGTCATTTGAGGCTTCCTCATCATTTGGCGCTTAATAATATTGAAAAAGGCTTAACTGCAAAGGTCAATGTGACTTTCTATAAAGATTAGGAATATGAACACCCCTCCGTAGTTATCTGTGAGAACACACTTGTAATTTGCGATTAAAAGGTTGAATAAATCAGAGTTCGCTTTAATTTTAATATTAAAAGATTCCACTCTAGTTACATTTAATCAGTTACATTTATTTTATTTCTGTCTACTGAGGATGCATTTGGTCTGAAGCCACACTGTCACACGGAGTGATTTTTAAATTCAGTTATTAAAGGTCACACAGTGCAACTACAGACTGTTACAATCGGACGGCTGACACAAGGTGCTATTACAGGAGCCAAGTGCGTCATAGGCTATGTGAATTATGGTCAAAAACAGCAGGCAATAGTGAGTGTCAGCCTGACATTCATATGAGTGAAAAAAAAAAAAAAAAAGAAAAGAGAGAAAAAAGGCAAAGAGCAACGGAGTTTGGAAAAAAAAGGACAAATGGGTTTTAGTTTTGCAAAAAGAGCTTAAGGTGAGCTTTTAGCATTTATTAGTTCACATAGTCCTCTGGATACTTTACTGTTGTGACTGGTATACTGTACGATTGTCCTATGCTTTCAGATACGTGTCGGTCATTGGTCACACAGTCTAAAGCAAAAAAAAAAAAAAGGAAAATGTGTTAAAAAAACAAAAAAACAGTGAGTATTATTCCAAATACACATTGGCAAGGCTTTGTTTTCATCTCCTCTGATGACGAAGCATCTGTGATGAAGAAAAATAGCGATCGCTTTGGTACAATTTCCTCAATTCTTAGTAGCACCTAGAAATCGTGGTGACATTGAAGTACACTCTGGCAGTTAATGCAGCTTCAAAGTGTAAAAAGTTTCTCTGCAAGCATCACTTCACTTTTTTTTCAAAATAAGATAACTTTCACTGAATTAAATTGTGAAGTCAAGTACTAATTGCAAGTTAAAGTTCCACAATATTGTTTTTGCCGTCCCTGTCTCTCCCCCAACAGCAGCGTAGTAACCTTTCCTGCTTCTTTTATTTAAAAAAAGGTAAAACCAGACCAACTTTTTACCACAAAATACTAAAATGTTACATTAAACTGAAGTGTACCTTACCTGAAACTTTTAACTTTGGAGTTTACCGTTGTAGAGTGTAGTGATCCTGTAATTATCTCCAACTCGTTAAACATTGTGTCAAAGCATTGCCAGCATTTATCCACGTTTAATTTGTTGCCTGTTTCTTTTCCTTTAATCTTTTTTTTAACTGTTTAGCTGTAAAATAAGATGTATTTCGCAACCGAATAACCCATGTCCTTGGTTTATTTCCTTGGTCCTTCAATAGGAGCAGAAGTGAGCTGTGATTGGCCAAAATCCCGCTGTGGGCTGATTATTCTCTACTTCTTTAATTAAAATCCTTAATTATAAAACCTAGATGACGTCTTAAGATTTCATTTTTTCATAAACGATTCCTAAATGTCAAACTCTGAGTCAAAATCTGAAAAATATCACATTAATTTCATGATGTATCCTACTGTATTCTCTAACTTTTCCTTGACTTCCTGGCTGCCATAACGCTGTATCATTATACTACTTCCTGCAAACATAATCCACTGCAACAGAAAACTTGTGGCTCCTCTTTAGAGCTGAAATAAGCTCTTACAAAGACTGATACGAAAAAATCATCTCACACACGGAGGCAAGGGTCAATGGGATTTGTGAGAGCCCTCGACAGACGAAAAATGCCTCGTCTGCATGTTCCCACTCCTCCGAGCGCCGCCCGGCATTAGAATGACTTGATGATTGTGTACAGCCTGCCGCTTTCATCAGATCTGACAGTAGCCGCTGTTTACCTTTGTGCCCCTGTCGACGAGATCTGTTTCCACTCGGCGGGCATCGGAGGCCGTCTGGAACAATCAGGGACACGACGACAGCTCAAACCCGCGCTGAGGTGAAAAGGCTGAGGCCAGCAGTCCTTTGATTGATTTGATATTGTTTCCTCTGAAAATGATCGCTCGACTGGCGGAGCAGAGTGTCAAGCAGACGGGTTCAAAATTCTGAGAAAAAGGGCTTATATAGATACCAGTTAAGTAAATTAAATGGATTTCCCGAGAGCAGGGAGGCCTCACAGAATGATTCTCAATAAGGAGGAGATGGATGAGTAGGGGCAATTGCAAACGGCTGCTGGATCCATTTGTTTAGAATCCTTTCTGTGAAATTAAATCCTCAACTGATTATGAGAGAATGGTATTACATGGTTGAGGAGGCAGGAATAGAAAAATGAAACAATTCCAAATGTGGAGGAGCGCAAGTGTTTTCTCTTACCCGCTGGAGGTAATGCTCCTCGCCGATGCCGCCATCCGGGGCAGGATTGGCTCGCACCGACAGAAATCACCCAAGAAATTGAATTCATTATAGAACCTAATGTTTGTGCTTAAGGTTGAATAGAAACGGTGACATCTCTTAGACCTACGCTAAAGTCGGCCTTTCAATACATATTTTTAAGTTATGTATGTTCGGTGAACCTGTGGTAGTTTGAACCATCCAGTCTGCTTCTATTGTAAGGGTTTTTATAGTTTTGATGGACTAAAGATACTGAAAGTTGGCCATTAGTGTCTGTGAAGTGTCAATAGAGGCTTTCAAAGAGGGTTATCCGCAAACAGACGAACACAAAGATCAGCTGGTACAGAGAGAATGTTCGGCAAAGGCTGTGTCTGCTTGAAAGTGAAAAACCTGTTAGTTCATTTGTACAGTCACTATTATACTTTCCTATAAAATAAAAAGCTTTAAATCTCCTGAATGCCTGGATTTTTTGGTGTTTTTTGAATTTGTGTTGCATAACTTTGGCTGTGTTCATGCAAATGGAATAAAATTAGGCCAGGTTGTGTATTTTAGAGTGAATTTGAATATTTCATGATTTTTTTCCTGCTCTCTCTCTCTTAGTCTTTCATATGCCTTTTAAAATAATTAGCTCCACCTGTGTCCCTTAATCCCTCAATGTTTCCATGGCAACCATTAAAACACTTTTTTTGTGTCCCAGGGACTCAGGTGGAGCAATTTATTTACAAGTGACTTTGCACAAAAAATAAAAATTGATCAGAATCAATGTTTTTTCACAGTCCCAGACTTGAATAATAACACTTGTATATAACACTAATAATTGTACTTTGCATATTTGGGATGGAGGAAAAATAAAAATATAGTAAAAAAAATGGTGAGGACTGAGGTTGATAATGACATTAATGAAAAAATAGAAAAAATATGTATATTTAAATATGGAAATGATTGCACAAACTCTTAAATCACAAAACTGCTGTTGCATTTAAAGGTTAGGTTTTAGTTTTGGAAAATGTAGAGTCCTTTTACAAACTTTCTTCTTGGAATATGACTCAAAAGAACAAGACAAGCTTTATTTAAGAAAAGTTTAAGAAAAGCTTTGAGTAAGGATTCTCTATTGTTCAATCAACAGACTGCAGTGTTAACCATAACACACAGTTAGAACCAAAGTTGGAATGGTGCATTTAAGATGCTTCTTACCCTTTTTGATCATTTAAACTGATCCAAGCCATACCAATCCAGAAACCCAACTAACAGGGCCCACCTCTATTTACAGTCAGTGATATGAAGTTTTTTTTAATTCATGTGGTGCAACAAATAAAAAGAAAGCCATGACTAAAGTTTTTTTATGCACATTTTTTAAAAGTTGGATTGATTCCTAAAATTCTGGACTAGAGGGTTGCCTGAAACACACAAATGTATGACTGTTCCTGACAAACAATCTAATATCTGGTCCATTTGAAAACATAGATCTCAGTCTGGTTTGATTGAGGTGTGATGGCAAAAAATGGGATCGTGTGTAAATTTATGACAAACATGGGAAAAAAAGATCGGTTTTATGCAACAGCTGCTGTAGAACCTGCCAAAAACAACAGAGACAGAAAGAGACAACTCAATTTTGCTAATACTGCTCCATTTAAGCTTAATACTAGTTATTATTATTTATGAAACTTAAACTCAAATCATATAGGGACATTTGTTGGCTCAAAATTCAAAGATCATTTGTGCACAATGCTCTAAATCAGTGGCGTCAAAAAGTGGTGAGGGGCCACAATAGTTAATAAGAATCCTTTCAGGGGCCGAAGGAGATAAAAGTTTTGAATGTGAGATTTCATCTTCATTTGTGAACAGGTTTTACTCAGATTTGAATGGATTTTAATTGGATTTAAACAAGTTTTAGTTGGATTTGAACAGGATTTAGGTTGATTGAAACAGATTTTACAAGAGTTGAAGAGATTTTAGTTGGATTTGAACAGGTTTTAGTCAGATTTGAACAGCTTTTAGTTGGATTTGAGCAGGATTTAATTGGATTTGAACAGGTTTTTGTCTGATTTGAAGAGGTTTTAGTTGGATTTGAACAGGTTTTAGTAAGATTTGAACAGCTTTTAGTATGATTTGAGCAGGATTTAGATGGATTTGAACAGGTTTTGTCTGATTTGAAGAGATTTTAGTTGGATTTGAGCAGGATTTAGGTGGATTGGAACAGACTTTACAAGATTTGAAGAGATTTTAGTTGGATTTGAACAGGTTTTTGTCAGATTTGAACTGCTTTTAGTTGGATTGGAGCAGGATTTAATTGGATATGAACATGTTTTGGTCCGATTTGAACAGGTTTTAGTTGGATTTCAACAAGTTGTAGTAGGTTAATCTTTGTAGCAAAAATCAAAACCATCTAAAACCTGTTCAAATCCACATAAAACCTGCATTTGGACCCCAGGCCTTGAGTTTGACTTGTGTGCTTTAAATCTTTTCTCTGTGCATTCTCATATAGCCTCCGTTGCTCTTCTTGTGCAGTGATGCTGGCAGCCTCTGGAGCCCCCCAAATCCTGGCCAGGAGGCGGTGTGTACATGGACCGTATTCAGTGTTAATCTGATTAGCGCGTGGAGATAGAAGAACCTGGACTATGTGTCATCGCCGTACAGCATCGGCGCTATTGATTAAGCGGGTAAACACCAAACATTTACACAGAACCGCACACAGCTATTCCGGGGCGGCGGCAGATGGTGGTCAGATAGACGGCAGTATATGGGTTCAATTTTCACAAGGCGTACAGTCTGTCCACTTTACCAACAGGCTGCTGGTGATAATGCAGTGGAATGAGGACAGATGCCTCTCATCAGATAATCAACTCCGCTCATAATGGAGTCAAAATGAGAACCCTAGACGACTGTAACAAGTGCTGATTATGAGAGAGAGTAACTCCAATCCAAGATGGCTTCTAACCCTGCCAGCTTATTGGCAATAGTCGCTTGAATTTTAATCAAGATTTCGAAATTCGTCCTACGTCCGCACCTCCGTTTTTTTCCCGATTGAAACCGGCTCACTTCGCAGCCCAGAAGCGTCCATCTGCTGCGCTAAGAGGAGCCATGTGTGTTTGGACCAAGTTTGATGGGTAAACATTGTAAAGCTCATTTGTCTGTGTGAGCGGTGAGCGACTGATGACTGGGATTACGAAAAGGAATAAGCAAATAGCGAGAAATGTGTCGGGAGGGGAACAAATGCCTGCCCCGAGGGTGAAATGTCCCGACTGGCTTTATTTGTGTAGCAATTAGAAGCCGCGTCCGCTCGTAATCACCGAATGTTGTCGACTCCTGACGGAACATGGCGTCGGAGCAGTTTCAGAGGAACGCCACGGATTACTCACAGTCAGACGTGAATGTACTGCCACTGATCCATAAGGAGTCCTATTCTTATGTGGAGTTTATTATTTGGCGTTATGCACACTTCAGGGAACAGATGTTATTAAAGAATGATATTTGTACCAAGATTGTCGTGCAAGATTGTCTTAGTTTGGTTTTTTTGATTGATTAATTTGATTTTGTTCTTCTTCTTTTAAGACCTGTGCTTCCCCATCAAAGACTATGTTTATCTTGATCTTTCAAAGCGCAACAATAGAGTCTGTCTTGAATTTGACTGTTAAATCTAAATCTCCAATTCAAAGCTTAGTTAAAACAGTGGGAAAAATAACAGGAATGTCCATTTTAGCCTAACCCCGGAACTTTTCGAGCAAACCATCCTCAGAAATGCCAACTATTAGACACATCCTGAACTCTGAATACTCTCTGAAGAACTCTGGAAAGAGATACAGGATTCCCCTATGTAAATGTAACTGGTACAAAACTTGTTTATTCCCATCAGTCAAACTTATTAATAAAGAGAGGGAGGACACTCAGAAAACAAAGATGATTTGCACCCTTCACTTTACTTGCTGCTTGTGACTTTTTGTTGTAAATGTGTGATTTTATCGTTGTTTGGATGTTTTTATCTGTTGAGATTTGAGTAGCTCCCCTGTCCCAAGACAAATTCCACCCACGGGAGACAAATAAAGAACCTTAACCTTATTGAACCGCCTGGAAAGATTAGCATTTATTAGCGCTAGCTCTTGACGTTCACATGAAGAAGGCTGTAGGATCAGTCGACGCTCTCCCACTTTACAACCGTTTAAAGAGTGTCTTTAGTTTCTCAATATTCTTGCAACTCCGTCTTGAATGAAACTGTGCATATTTGACCTTTTTAACCTAAAAACAATGGATGGATGTAAAATGTAGAAATGAGCACAAGTAAATTCCAAGGTTAAAAATGTTGATTTCTGGCGTAGACCTTTATATGTCAGTGAGCTTGCTGTTTCTTGGCGGCTTCAGGGTATTTTTGTTGCAGTGGCTCAGGTAATGGCGCCATGGCTCATTTTTTTTGGCAGCATCGCTTATTTAAACTATTTATTATGAAAGTTTGTTAAATTATAAGAAGCGTTGACCTTTATGGTATTTTCTCACACGAAAGTCCTCAGAAATTGTGATTTTGAATCTGAACAGATGATTCTTCAGATTCTTGTCGGATGTCGAAATGGCCCAAACAGTGCAGGTGTGAAAGATGTGGAATTAAACATTACAAGGGAATGTGCAACTAGATGCTGCTAGAGAGAATATGGAAAGGGTTAAGGCACAGCAAAGAGAAACGCAGGAATAAAGAATGGAGTTAAGCATGCAAAGTGATTTGAGACTATTCAGACTCTTTAGGGAATCCTGATCTCATGTGAGCATTTAAATCCATTACTGAAAGGGCAAGTGCAAGTGTAATTTAAGCGAACTCCTCAGAGGCCGATACCAAGCCACTTCTACCTCGCACCGAGACGTGGACAGTGTTGCACGGACAAAAATAGGCTTATCAAATAAAGTTTTCATGATTTCGTATTTTCCCAGTCCCCAGGGTGGGTGCCCAACAGATAAAGAAGCAGTGGAAAGAGCCAGAGCTGAATGGAAGAATGACTATCAGATAGAGATTCACTGTCTCCACTAAGGGAGGAGAAGTGGCCATTAGTCAGGGAAGTAATCTAATCAATGTTGTTGTGCACAACAGTGCAGACAGCCGCAACGCATCACTGAGCGCTATTATTCTTAGTCATGTTCTCATAGAGGGGGAAAACAACAACGCTCCGACACACAAATCTTCTACCTCGCTGTGTGCAGGTCCGGAGGAAGCTGGTTACATGCTGGGACACACTCATTTACCAGGACAGTGTTAGTGATGCTCCACTTGGTTTGACAGAAATACAGCATTGTTTGACCAGAAGTATCCATGAATCTACAAATTGGCCAAACTGGCTGAGTTAAGTTTTGTGGGTAAGCTTGGATGAGTGAAAGGGGTCCAAGCTCAATCAGTACTAACTAACAATGTAACTAACACTAACAATGTGTGCCTTATTAACAAATATAACAAGCCCAAACACTAATCATCACACCATCTGCACCATCTTGTTTAATTGTTGCAGCCATTTTGATGCTGCTGGTGTATTTCTACCTCCAGCCATTGTGAGGCGCTGTAATGACAGATCATCTAGTTGTCTTCTCCTTTTTTAATCAGAAGAAAAGACACCATTACCATACCTGATGTTTTTAAACTTTGGAGATCAACTCTTTAAACCATGTCTAAAGGAAATAAAGAACATTTATCTCCACAGCCTGGATTATTGGGCTCCTTTGGGCTTCTTCGGGCTCCCATTGTGCGTACAACTGTGAAAGCTCCTGGCTTCAAAGGTAGGTAACCTCACAACACTCACAAATGTTGACAAGGCAGCATTGCAGCTAAACTGGAAGAGCTAGAAATGAGACCAATGTAGCCGACATTTTGTCATGGGTTGAATCCTTGACACTGGAGTCCAAACAAGCTACATAGTTTTGTATATACAATTTTTGCTGTGCCTTTCTACAGATTCTCTCCCATTTTTTAGTCCATATTACCATTGGTTTTTTATTTTTATTTATTTATTTATTTATTTATTGTATGTAGGATAATAATCTATACAGTTACATTAGTGTCTTACACATGCCATACCTGGAAAGAATTATTTTAAACCACAATCTTGTTGTCAAATGTCAAAAGTCATTGTCTTACTATACTACTTACTATACTTACTTACTATACTGTACTATACTTCTAGATTTTAAATCCTTTCAAGGCTTTTCAACAACACTAATAATAGTTTCAAATGAAACAGCTCTTAAATCTGGATTTATTTAACAAAAAAATTAAGCTTTCCGTCTTCTTCCTGAATTGGAGACTCTAAAGTGCCCCTAGTGAGAGTATGTCAGTGTCTGTGACTAACTGGCTCCAGCCAGCCGCGACCCCCAATGGGACCAAGCAGATTTTTAACTGATTATATCTGGATTTGGACACGTTTTAAGTGTTGTTGCTTAGACTTTATCTGATGTTATAAGTCTAAAATGGCTGTAACTTTTTTTGTTTGGATGGGTTGTCAGTGGTGCAGTTTTTAAGGATTTCAGCTGGTTGTAACCGAGTATTGGTGGATTTTAAATGGACTTAAACTGGTTCTAACCACATCTGATTGGGTTTTAAGTGGTTTTAGTTGGACTTTCTCACAAAAAGAGACCGGTAATCAAGTCCACAAACACGTTGTCGGCGCACCGGAGCCGATGTGACTGTTAATGAAATCCTTGCACATAAAGCAGACGTATAAATGTATCAGCAGTCAGCTCCGCTCCTGCACAGATCAGCCTCGTCCTACATTTTCCCGCCGCGTTGGTTTATGTCGGGCTCGCTGTGATAATGTCTGCCCAGATAGGTGAGAGATGAAAGAAGAACGGAGCGCTTTGATGACCGACCGCCGCCAGTTCACCCGGGGTCAGACGTCATCGCACACTTCATAAACTTTCAGAGCTACACAGCCCCGGGGGAGGGAGTCTGTGGATTAGACAATAAAGTTTAGTGGCAAAAGGTGGTGTTTAGTTCATGTGTGCGGCTGGCGCTAATGGAAAACAACATTAGCGCCTGGTGTAGCCACTATTTCATTTGCCAACATTAATCTGCAGGGGATGTCACTTCCTAAAAAAAAAGAAAAAAAAGAAAGAAAAGACAACCAGATCCCAAACGGCAACAGAGCATTTCAGATTGCATATACTGGATTAGTTTTAATAAAGGATTGTAAAAATTAGCACTTTTTACAATGATAATCCCAGAAGTGACATGGATTTAGTGAATGGGTTGTTTTAAGTGGTTTTTGGCAGACTATAACCAGTTCTGCAGTTTAAACTGGCTACAACCAGATATAGACAGAATTTAAATAGACTTAAACAGGATTTAAATGCATTTACACAGCTTTTAAATTGTGCATTGGCTTAAAGTGTGTTTTATTTAGGCACAAGCCAGTTTTTGAATACATTTTTAAAGGTTATAATCAGATGTAAATGCTTTTTAAGTAATTTTAGATGGTCTCAACTGATTATTTTAGATTTAAATGCAGATATAGATAGATTTAAATGCATTTACACAGCTTTTAAATTGTGCATTGGCTTAAAGTGTGTTTTATTTAGGCACAAGCCAGTTTTTGAATACATTTTTATACATTTATATAGGTTATAATCAGATGTAAATGCTTTTTAAGTTTTCAGATGGACTCAATTGATTATTTTTGGATTTGGACAGGTTTTAAGTAGCTGTAAGTGGACTTTGACTGGTCTCTAATGGACTTGAATTTGAGTTATAACTGAATTTCAAAAATGGTTAGAATCAGGTTGGGATGGAGATCAAGTTTTATTAGACGTTAACCAGTTGATACAGGTTTTATTAAGTTTTAGTTGGACTTAATTGCATTTTAAGTGGTTTCTAATAGATTTAAATATAGGTTCTAACAAAATTAAATTGCTTATAAAGAGACTGGAATGTGGTTAAGGTGGTTTTAACCAGTTTTCAGTAAATGTAAACCGGTTATAACCAGATGTTGAGGGTTTGAGTGGTATTAGTTTGACTTTAACAGGTTTCAAATTGATTTTTGTCTGGTTATATCTGGATTTGGACAGGTTTTAAGTGTTGTTGCTTCGACTTTACCTGGTGTTATAAAGTCTAAAATGGCTATAACCTGATTTAGATAGATTCTCAATGGTTTCAGTTAGACTTTATGTTGTTTGTAAACGGATATTTATAGATTTTAAGTTTCCGATGGACTTTAAAAGATTTTAAATCATATTATAACCACGTAAGGATGGATTTAGTGTGTTTTTAGTTGGACTGTAACTGGTTATCAGCAGCTTAGATAGACTTTCTCCAACCGCAGTAGAATAAAGTAGAAAATTAAGGAATGATTGACTAAAAATGATCATTTCTACCCAAGCACAACATATTTTCATGTGAATCCAACTTTAAAGCCCAGCTGTTTCACTCTCTTCAGTAAATAAAAATAGATTTTGGTCTGGCATCAGTAAATGAAGTCTCATTTTCTCGATCCAGAGCTAAAGACAATGATTATCATGCTAACTTTTGTAGACATCTTTGCGACACAACCTCTTTAAAATTGAAGTTAATGTTGTCTGTCATCAGAATCAATTCACGCTGGACCCATGAAGATGCCTTGATAAGCGTCTGTCATGACCTACCTTCTGCTCCACTCTTTATCACAATTCAACCACTCACACGCTTAAGTGATTTTCTGAACGACAATTCATTTGGAATCCACCTCGCGCTAAATTCTTTCGAACCCCGCGATATCTCTCAGAGCACATTTACAGGTGACACTAAATCAAGTGGCGCTCTATCATAAAACGCATATACGCCCATTGATTTGACGCCGGTGGAGCCCAGCCTGTGTTAATGGGACGCCAATTTCTTGTCCTTTATTGCTCGACCCCATCCTGATGAGAAGGTCAAGTTCGGCATTGTAAGCAGGGACGTGGCATGTGAATGACAGCAGACCGGGTACAGCCGGGGAATACAGGCCCATGTGGTACGACAAGTCTCTTTGTGCGGTGGACCTCAGCCAGAGCCTCCAGCGGAGTTGTCGCTGTTTATTACAGTTGAAACTCACTGCCCTCCTTTTCTAGTTCATGAAGAGTTAAAAAAGACTCCGGTAGCTGAGGACTGCTGTTGTATTTTACACTCCTAAAGTAATATTTATCTACATGACTTTAAAATTGACATCAAACAACACTATACTTTATTGCCTTTGCAACTCTGCTGGATCATGTCATATTCTATATCTATATTTTTACGTGAAAGTATTTTTGTTACTATTTGTATTTATGTATTTATGTGCATTTTGTTCTAGAATTTCTCTCGGCTGCTCTTCTTTTGTATGGGTTGGAAGAAATGTGCGCATTGTAAGTAACATACACTACTGTACTACTGTAGACACATGACATTAGTAGCATGAGAAAAAAAATTAAATGTTAATTGTAATTTATTTTGTCATATTACACATACTGTACCAATTTTTACTGGAAACAAAAAACTTTGGAATGAAGTCAAGGACAATTAGAGTGAGAAGAGCCTTAAATTTGTCTAAATTCTATTGTTGTACACTGCTCGTGCTAAGCAAAGATGGCATTCGTTGGCTGTGCATCCATTTAATGTCAACTACCATGCTTGCCTTTCCTTGTGATTCCACAAAAAACAACAGCATTTCAAATCGCAAAAATATTGGACATGATATACTGTATATTTTTAGTGAAGAGATACGGGCTTTCCCCAAGTCATTCCCAGCTAACATACTTTACAAAGTGGTTAGCACCATCACCTCACAACAAGAAGTTCCTCAGTTTGACTCTTGGGGCATTTCAGTGTGGAGTTTGTGTGTTCTCCCCATGATTGGATGGGTTTTCTCCGGGTACTCCAGTTTCCCCCATCGACATCAAAAAACATGCACTGTAGTCTCCAGTAAATAACACTGCTTCACAGGATGGGTTAAATGCAAATGAGAGTCCTTTTATCAGAAGAAGACGAAGAATTGGACCCTAAATAGACTAGAATGTCCATAGTGTGTCCCTAAATGACAAATTTCACTAAACCCCTTTTAAAGCTATGTTCTACATAACTTTCAGGAAGTTGCACCCCACTTTTTCTGCAACTGAACTACTTTAAACTCACATGGGACAGTTACTTCTTCTGTGTTTTAGTAAATATCAGTGGTGTGATAAATTTGGATGGCAAGATGGGTTCTTTTTTTAATGTTGGAGAGCCTCCAAAACAATCTCAGAGTTATATCTCATATATATAGGTAAAAAGTTAAGTAGTGTTACCTTAAAGCCCTAGATTTCTTATGTGAATAGCCAACCTTCTGGAATGGAAAGACACCAAACTGAAGGTGTTTCTTTCAGCAAATGCAAAAAGCTTGGTGAATACTTACAGTTACAGAACCATGAGAGACTATGGAGGAAACAGACAGAGGTCAAAGAAGCACCTACTGAATTAAATCACTCCAAACACACTCAGCAGTTCCATCAAACCTTGGCATCCTTGAGACGCATTTTCAAAACGCTGAAGGCTTAGTGGCTTTGAATCTTTGAAAAGCACCTGACTTAGTTCAGCTCTCTATGTTTTTTGCCCAAACATGCTTCAGTGTGAAGTGCGACACCTCTGACCTGAAAACACAGCCGACCTAAACAACCAAACAGAACGTGTGGAGATTAAAAGCTCTATATACTGCCAGAGATGGCTGCCCGCTGAATTACATTCAAAACTTTCCACCGAAGCCGGGGTTAGAAAACAGTACATGCAGGTATTTCTTGTTCCCTTGAGCCTTTTAGGTCAATGTGTCATGGATTTCAGAAAAGCGATGCGGCATGTCACTGACAAAGACATCCGAGAACATAAACCCCATCTTGCACTGCCATTGCGAGTTTCTATTCTGGGCCTGCAGAATGAACTTAAGCTTGTGTGAAAGGGAGTGTTGTTAAGGCTTATATCCCTCACGGTGCCCAATGAGCCAATAAGCCTGTTCCCAAAGCTGTCAGACACAAGTGATCAAATCATTCTCTTGACTAATGGCTTCCTCCCCTCCCCAAAGACAAAACAAATCTGCGAGTGATGCATGCGACGTTCCCTTCGCAAGGGACACATCTTATATCAGATTCATTTATTTAAATAGGACAGTGTGCGGGACAATCAAGAAGCCTTAGCAACAGCAGCAATCGTGTGGATCAGAAAATGACCTATTCAAGGAAACAGACAATACAAGTCAATCAGTAATACATCTGTTGACAGTGAAAATGCATGGTTTTCATTTTGTCTTATATTTATCTAATGCAGTCTTGGCCTCAGCCTCAACCTAATTTCAATGAAGAATCAATGATAGGCGCATTAAAGAGAACGTAAAAATGAGCCCATTAGTGAATTTAGGAATGCAGTCACTTTGGAAATCTCGAATAAACTATGCCAGCCTTCGTACCGGCGCCGCATTCAAAGTCTGAGCGTGTTGACTCGCAGCTCTGGTGGGCCACTGGAGGATTCCTGAACGATCGCTTTACTGCTCACTCAGGGATTGGTATGAAGCCGTAATTACTCTTCCACTGTCTCTGGGAATTACCCTGAGTGCAGTAAAAAAAGAGTGTAAAATTGCAGTACGCCACTAAAGGTGTGTTTATAGTGACAGCAAATATCGCCCCAAAATAGATTTAGTAACGGAGAAGATGATAAACAAAATGATTTCTTTTTTCTGTCAGTCTTTGAAGTCACTTCTCAAGCTCCTGTTACGGAATTAAAAGGCTGAATGCGGATGACCCTGACTGTCTACAAGCATTATGAAGCGAAATAAAAGTTTTCAAAAGTTTGTCAGCTATTTAGCCATTAGTCAATATAGAAACCTTCCATTTGAACATGCAAAATATCTCAAAAACATCATTTATAGCATAACCACGGCTACCTGTGTATCTTGGCCAGCCATTCCTTTTATATATTTCATACAAAGAATAGTCTGGTCAGTGTCCATTCAGGTTTGGGCACAGATTAAAGTGCTGTAACTGGATAAGAGAGAATTCAGAGGGCAGTACCAACATACACAGAATAAACTGCCTCTGGATCAACGCAATTTGAAAAACACACAACCAATCAGAGAAACAATGATTGATTCTGTTGGAAATTGTCTTGACTAGGAGTGGTTCCAGACCCACTTCACTTTTGCTTCAAGTGAATGGGTCTGTCTGGTCAGGTCATGCTAGCTATATGTAGCTCTGGCTAAATCTGATATCCTAATATGGAAATTTGTAGAAAATGTCCAAGTAAACAGTAGTAATTACCATTTGTGTATCATTTGCAACTCATAGTTATATCCACTTATAGCTAGTGATGCTAACGGCCAATAAAGTAACATCACATAGCAACAACTGTGGAATAGTTTCTTTACACTAAGTCCAAGCATTCTTTTTGATAAAACAAACAGTATGGTACATATGTATTATACAGCATATATTATACAGTATTGCAGCTGTGATAATGATACACTGTGATAATATGCTTAAAATGCCTGAAACAGTTAGCTTTCACAACAGGCTAAATATAACCCCACAGCAGTTTAAGGGGTGTAAATGACATTTCCTGTCTTTTATTTCAGCTCAGAACTGACTAAATGATAAAGCCATTCTGGAAATAGTTATAGAAGTTCTATATGAACACAATTGTACGCTCAGGCCAGTGTAAAAGTATATGTTGTAATGAAGGATACTGCTTGTGTAAAGTGGGACTATCTATTGCAAAAGTGCTGCTGTAGTTTAGGATAGCAGTTGTTGTATTTTCAATCAAATTCTGCACTTCCACATCAGACATTCGTCCCAAAAACTTTTCGAAGAATTGTTAGAAACACACTCATTTAAGAATTTCTTTTGCTTTTGAATTGACTCACAACCTGAATTACTCTGAAATTATTTACCCTCATCTGCATTTTGAAGACCATTTCCATGCCAATTATTTCTCAGGCTTTGGCAGCAAAACATCGCCTCTATTATGTATCCCTGAAAACATTAATTTGGGCTATTAATTTGCGACTTATCTCTCTTTAAGCAGAAATTGAATACGATTTCCCAGATTTGTGTTTCGCCGTTAAACACCTCTGAAATGTCTCAAATTCTTCAGGCTTATCTGTGAAAAACCAACACTTGCGCTTTGTTCTGCCGCAGCCTGCCTGAATTAATACCGAGATGGAAAAGAGAGCCGCCTGGAGCTCCAATACCGCTCCCAAAATGCTGTGGTATACAGGATCATAAATAGTTTATGAGCTGTTGTGTTCGCAGCCTGAAGACAATCTGCAGGTAGCTAATAGCATTTCGTATATTATTTTAGCAGGGTCGCTGGGTGGAAACAGGCTTCACACAGCATTTTCACAAATTGCAGGTCAGAAAGTCTTATTTAGAGTATTTTTCTGTTCATGCTTGTGGTTTTGTAGTTTCTGTTCGGCCTCTAGTCAGCAGGAAGTTAAATACAGATGCAGGCTCCTAATTTCTCCTGAATAAAATCCTCACCATATTTCTTTTTTGATTCTAATTTGTACTATCGATATACTTTTTCGTACTGACTATGTCCTATTAATGCAGAAACACACCAGAATGCAAAAGGATAATATAAAGACAAAGCCATTTATAGTGCAACTGGCATTTTGTTAAAAAGTACAATTAAATCAAGTGAAAACTAACTGTGCATGGCTAATTTGCTTAAATGAAGCAACAAGAATATGGTATATAGCCCATACACACACCTTCCTCCATGTTGGCAGGTATGTGTAGCTGTTATGTAAAAATATGAGGATGGAACCACACACAGAAAGAAAAACTGAGCAAAAAGGCGACCAACGCGAAAAGGATAAAATAAACTCTGATGTCTCTGAGGATAAGGATCATCTGTCGCCACATAAAGACTTGAACATAGTATTTAGATGGCCTATATACAGCAGCAATGATGCTATACCAGACACTATTTGTGCTAAACATAGCGCTTAAAGGGCTTATATCGTTTCCTCCTGTATCACTGTAGATCGATAGTTGCTGCGCAGTGGCTTCCAGAAATAGAGAGGACATTCAAATGATTATTACTGTGTGGCTAAAAGCAAATCAAAGACAATAAAATGTGATTCAACTGTAAATGGTCTGTAGCGACCAATTCAGACAGGGTCACGTTGCAAAAGAAGTCCCTTTATGTAGACACAGGTCTTTAAAATCAATCAATCAATCAAACTGTATTTATAAAGCACTTTTTATATAGCCTAATGCAACTCAAGGTGGTTCACAAAATAAAATCATTAAACACAGTATTCACAACAATAGTGGTTTTGTTTTACTAAAAAATAAGAATAAAAAGAATAAAATAGAATACAGTAAAATAAATGTGTAAAATAAGTAAATAAAAAAAAATCAAATAAAAATAAGTGAGATAAAACAAACCATTTATAAAACACTACATAAAAGCCAGACTAAATAAATTAAAAAAAATGTTGCTTTAGGCTTTCCTCTGATTCAAATTTAAAGCATGTCTCTGGAGTCTGGAGCTTGTCCATGCTGTGCTTTATAAACTAATAAACGAATTTTGAAATCTAGAGAGTTGTACAATGCAAAGTGGTTGACAGTGATAGTGGTTAATGTTCTGCAGGTTTTGCGAGGTCATTGGGCTCTTTTAAGATGCGTTCAAAATCAAATTGCTCCAAATCAGAAAATGATCCATGTAGTTTAGTCCACTTAGGCCCCAGTCCACAGCACTCACAACAAAACGACAATTTAAACTTTGGACAACAACAAAAACATAGCATTTCTCAATAAACACACAAGATGGCGCTGTCAGCCCAAATGCTCATAAGTCCTTTATCCTGGGTGCTTGCCTTCTTCTCATGTTATTGATTGATTATATTTTTTGTTGTTTAAATGATTCTCCTTCTGTTTGGGCTGATTTAGACGTTGTTTCAGTAAGAAGCGAACGAGAAGAAAACCCTCTATTTTGAAGGAGTCTTTGAATTTGTTGTAATCACATAAAAAACGGCAAGTCTGAACACAACCATAATAAACATGAGCATAATAAGGGTTAGGGATAGCTAAAATGTGGAATTAAAGCGCTAGATGAATTCCTTCAGCTTAATTTTTTTTTGCTTGCCAATATGTCGAATAGAAAACACAGTGTTTGGAGCTCCATAGCACCATTTGGTCATATAATAAAGCAGACATTTGCTGTTGTTTCCAATATGTTATTCCTTTTTCAAGTTGGATTTAGCCAAAAGGGGATCACCTTCAAGCTCCTAATTTCACTTGGACAATAACATCACCATCTTTCTAAATCCACCAAAAAGTACTTCAATCTCTTCTCCCACGGTTTTGATACAGCCTGACAGCGATTGGAGAGTAAAAGCCGGTCTTTCCCATCTGCCTGGCCAGATCTCGGTGAGGGCTGGGCTTCTTCGGTGGGCGATAAGGAAGTGAGGAAGAGCAGATTAAAGAAAGTCAGGGTTCAGCCTGAGGGTGCAGAGGGGCTCATTGGTCACTGTCACCCACTAAGCCGTCTTTTTCCTCACCGCCTTTTATTTAGCACAACCGGCCCCTGTGGTCTCTGGAGCGGAGAGGATAATTCTCAGGCGGAGAGATAAATGTGATGCCATGTGATCGCCGTGGTTACCTCTTCTGAAATGGCGTTTTTGCACAGCTATTAGTAAAATGGCAAACAATTAGAGGCACAGTCCGACAAGACATTTTATTTCCAAATTTGCAAAAAACACTACAGGCTTCCATCGTAAAATTTGTGTATTGACATTACTGCATTAACCGTAATAGTACTGCACACTGTTGCTTACGTTGTAGTGATATTTTTAAATATGGATGTAACTGATGGGGAACCATCAAAACTGGGCATTCTCTCCTTGTTTAGTGGCCGTTCACAAAAATATTAACTAATCAGATGTTTTGGATGGAATTAGTCACACAATATTAACCACATTTATCCATAAATAACAGGAAATAATGAGAGGCTGGGTGCAGCTGGGGAAGTACACATCTGTTTCATCCAAAGTGCTCTTGTTAGTTGCATGTAAAATGTGTATTAACAGCCAGATATTCAGCATTCAGTGTTGTGCCAAGAAACAACCTGCTCACAACAACCTACAAATGGCAATTTTTTTTTCCCAACACAGAGCCATGCTGCCTTGTTTTAGGCTTTGAGGAAAAATCACAGAAAATGCTTGTTCTAACAATAGATGAAAACACTGGATGATCTGAATGGGACTTATAAACACAATTGTGCCTGGTTAAATGTGGTTCAGTTCCCAATTTTCACACCCCGTCTTTATAGCCACGATAATCTACGGTAGCCCTGCAGGGACATGCCTTTTTCTCTGAACAAACATGAAAATACATCAGATGGTGAGTTTACTTTAACAATGGCATTAACATAAATGTGTTAAACCTGAGTGTCAAAAAAGAAATGTGCTTCGCCGGAAAGAAACTTTTTATTCTGATTAATATTGGGTCCATTGAGTCTATGCAGCTACTAGTATTTACATAAGACTTGGCATAGGATTACATTTCTGTTCACTAATACATATTTGATTTAAAAAATACTTGTAGCTCCTCAGAATCTCTCCTCATTACACACACGTCACGCAGCGATAACCAAATTGGTAGATGGCCTGATTTGTATTTCAGAAGCATTTTAAATCACAAGTAACAAAAACTGTGCAAAATCACAGTGAGGAGCCTGAAGTAGCAGAACTTTTGGGCTAAAAATGCTGCACATGTTCAAGCTTTAGCCTCTTACTGCGCTCTCTCTGTCTTCTCATGAAATCCACATCTTCAACTTGATTTACTGTCAAGCAAACGTGTGGCAAGTGGTTATGTATAGAGCTTTTATTGTAAAAGCATTGTATGTAAGTATTATTTGTGAGAGCAGCTCTTAAATGTATGTTTTTTTTACTATATCTGATGAAACTAGGCCCAATGTTGCAGACCAAGTTGTGTGTCATGACAATAAACAAGTGTCTCCAATATGACAAGCCTTCTACAGATAGATAGATAGATAGATAGATAGCGGGCACTTTTTTTTTTTTTTTTGGCAGAACAATTCATCTCAAATTAGTCCGAGACCTAAATGGACATTTTACTTGTTTATGTATCAATCAGTCTTTATTTATATTGCACTTTTCATACAGCTTAATGCAAATCAAGGTGCTTCGCAAAATAAAATCATTTAACACAATATTCACAACAATTTAAAAACATTGGTGGATTTGTTTTACTGTATTTAGAGTAAATAAATAAGTTTTTAGTTTGTAATATTGATGCTTTGGTCTCTCCTCCGATACGATACATATGGACCTCCAATGTAAACAGCCAACGGGGTCCTTATCATTTGTAACGGCCATTTTATTGTGTCAGTTTTTGTTTGTTTACATCATTTTCTGTGTTTTGTCAAGAAAATTGATGGGACTGCTGTGAGGAAATGAAAAGTCCCCGATTCTGAGAAACCTGTGCCAGTGTTACTTATAGCAAGAGCTTCATCTTTTTATCATCATTTGTACCCAACAGTTTTGGATCTTAATACTTACCTATCAAAATACATGTTTGGATTCGGTGTAAGACACTTTTTTTCCTTCTTTTTTGTTGCCCTATTGCGTTTAATTTGTTCAAAATCACTAACCACAGCGGCGTCAAGTCCAGTCCGACTAAATGTGAGAGCCAGTATCGGTGCATTAATAGCTTCAGTTCTGCAGACTCACTTGTTTGTTGTCAGATTCACTGAGTTGCTTTCCCGTCGGCCCCTAAACACTCCCCTCTCAGCATCCAGGCATGTTATTAGACGCGGCCCAAAAGACTGAGGCGAAGCAAATGGCAGAGTGCTATAACTCAAATTGCCGAGTGGAGAATGCAAACCGAACGTGATCAGATAGAGGCAGGACATTACCATTTCTATTAAAGCTATTTTGCCTCAAGCCTTGCGTCCGTAAGATGGAAATAATCTTTTTTTTTTTTTTTCACCGGTAAAATAAGAGTGCTTTGTCAGATTTGAAAAATAAAAGATCTAGGATACATTTATAATTCATGGGGAATGTGTGATTTTTCGGTGAGATGTTTGTGTCAGGCTTTTCGCAGCTCGAGAATTTGGCATTTGAGTGAGCGGTGTGGTACTGGAGGCAGCGGTGAATGGGAGGTCCACCTCAGTCTTCTGCTCCATTAGCAGTCGGTGTGTAATGGCACGGCTGGACATGTGTTCGGCACAGATAACAGACAAGTGGCTGAGACTGTGACAGAGCGAGACAGCCCTAACACACTGGCCCTGATGTTCCTGCTCAATGACACGGCTGGCGTTTCCCCCGTCGTTCAGCCCGACCCATTTGCATCAATGGTCTTGTTTCCTTAAATAGGTTTTATTCACATTTTCAAGCATTGCATTAGAAATCGTTTTGCAAAAATGGCCAAATTGACACACATTGATGTTTCTTTGTTCACTTGGTGCCTGGAATTGTTTTATTTTAATCATCATTTCAATAATTGATGCTCCGATCAGGATTTTTGAGGCCAATACCAAACATGAACCTTAATAAATGTACTATTCTTAAAAACACAGAAGCTTATTTTAAATATTAATTATCAGGAGGGTGGCTAAACTAAAAGATAATCGACCGACAATGTTTTCCTTTCTTTAATTTATTTGCTGTTTTAGTTTTATTCAGCAATAACAGTAAGTTTTGTTCACAATAACCACAGGCAACAAAATGCCTAATTAAAAACAACAAGTAACTTGTGCCTCATTATGGCTACATCCAACTATCCAAGTCAGCCCTCAGCTTTAATTAAGAAACAAATAACAACAGGCACAATCTTGGAGAGCAAAATAAACCAGAAAAATAAAATAGAATATACACATTTCAAACTAATATTAACATAAATTCCATTATTTTAGTTGTTTTTTTCTTACATGGTTGCTGTTTTTATAGAGTTTGTGACCCTGAACGCTGCAGACACTCAGTTATAATGCTACCTAGCTTTGAAAACTCCTCATATTCGTTGACGTGACTTGCCTTCAAATGTCTGATGAGGTTGGTGTTGTTGTATGTTTTGGTTGCTTTCCTCCACGGGAGATTTCCTCGTGACAAATGTTGCAAACAGCAAGTTTATTGTCCTGCTGAGACACCTTAAAAAAACAAACAAACCAAAAAACAACATGTCATTTTTGTGGTAAACAAGTGAAAGTCCCGTTCTAGCCAATCACACTATTTTTAGCTATTATCGGCCGATCTTTATTGGTGGCGATTGATCGGAGCATTGGAGGATTTGTTGTTCTAGTTTGGATACGGGTCATGTGACCAAATATGACAATATCAAAGTACATTCACAAGTAAAAGTTTCAACAAAGGACCAGTAGTGAAGATCTGAAATTCAGCTCTTTCCACAACTATCTGCACAACTTACCTCAAATATATATTGACACTTTTCATTTCCTCTTGAGTTTACAGCAGTTCCACTCTGTCCTTTAGTTGCCAAAAACCTAAAAAGTTATCCGATGTTGCTTTGACGTCCAGGTTTTCTGTCTCTCTGCATTTGAACGTCACACCCTGACAGCAAAAGACCTGAAAAAAGCCCTTGAACATTATGATGACAGTGCAATTAACCGGCCAGACTCAGACTAATTGATTTAACAGTGTCATTCAGACTCTGGCCTCACTGAACTCATTGGAACCCCAGGGACTGTTAGATTATGCAGACTACATCCAGGCCTCACATCACATCTACTCCCGACGCATTCATGTAGAACCACTGCTTTTGAATCGGACCGCACGTGCTCGCACTTGAACTGAAATATTAATGGAATGGGTATTAAATCAGAAAAAAACCACGGGCTAAAATTAAAATACAGGTTTGCTAAGGGGACAAAAACAAACACCATTTGCAATTCAGATGGCCTCCCTTTGATTACTGCATTAGCTGTATTTATAAATCGTCCGAGATGCTTAAGAGACGTATTAAATTTGACATTTCTTGCAAACCACACGGAAGCTCCATTTACACTGACATTTCAGATGAAAAAGGGGAGTGATCAGTGCATTAGTGTTTGAGGTCAAAAGATGGGCGGATTCAGAATGCGATTTAAAATTTAAAACGAGAAATGAAACCACTCAAATGTACCTGTATATGTATAAATATGCATGTCTGGGTTCTCCTAGTGCTCCACTTTCCTCCAGCCAACCTTGAAAAACATGCACACTGCAGGCTGATCTCGTCAGTGCTGTGACTAATATACTGGCTCGAGATCTGGAACAGGTTGCCCCAGCGGCAATTGATGACGGATGGGTTAAATGTATGAATTACCCCACAGAGATCAATACCATATAATTGAACGTACACCGAAGCTTGCCTTAACCAAACATCCTTTTGATTAACCACTTTGAGGAGGAAAAACATAAACATTAATTATAGACAGGAAGTTGGGTCCCATTATCCTTAAACAAGCCTTGTTGGACATAATTCTTCGAGTTGTAATAGATGGAGGTCTGTGGAAATCCTAGACAGACAAATATATATATAATATATATCAAGGCCTGCAGAAAATAAAGTTAAAATGAGAAGAATGAAATATACAGGACTGTGCAAACGTTTTAGGCAGGTGTGGATATAAAAAGTAAACTATAAGGTTTATTTTATTAGTTTACAAAATGCAAAGTGAAAGAACAGAAGACGATCCTAAATCAAATCAATATTTGGAGTGACTGCCTCAAAACAGCAATAGTTCTAGTAGTTCAGTTCATACATTCAAAGCCTCTGTCACTCTGCAATTGTACAACGCAAGATGGCTACATGCTGCGTCTTGATGCCGTTTGCACTGTATGATCAGTACTCTACTATGCTAAAAAATAGGCCGGGACAACAAATGTCATGTCATGTAATGTTCAAATGCGCAAAAGAGTTTGGGAAAAGGGACAACTAGGATTCAGTGTTGTAATAGAGCTTGGGGTAAGTCGTTAGCGTGCTTTTAGTTGGAGTCTTTGGTCATATGTCTTTTGAGATCACTAGAAACATCCTCACTGAAGTTCCTTTCTTCCTTACCCTGATGGAGGGTCTAAGGACATGAAGTGTTGTCTTGCACAGTCTGCAAAGCCCCCTTAAGATATTGTGCTATACAAAAAATGTTTGATATATAAGGAACCTCCACTATTGCCATTTTAAGGGCAATGGATATAATAAAAATAAAAAATAACTACCATTTTAGTCAAGTCAAGGTTTAGTTTATGGGGCTGTGTTTGTCATATTCAGTTTAAATCAGTGCAGCTTCTAGTCTTTCATAGTTTCCACTGGCCTTGATCATAAAAAAAAAAAAAAATCCTCATTTACTTTTATGTTTAAAGGCTTTACAGGCTTTACTCTTAACAATACTACTTTCTTTCCATGGCTATACTTGGTGAAAGAATAACAGTCCCCCTGCCTTTATCTCATTGGCCACTGCTTAAACTTTATCCGCTCTATAATAAAAAGCTCTGACCTCATTGGGTAAAACACTCCATATCGGCAAACATGACTCAGCAAGGATTGCAGGTGACTCTAGAGGAGACACATTGGTTCTTGTGCCACTATTTCTCTGCTGTGTATCTGGGAACTTTTTACTTAACATTGATCTATTAAGCCAATTAGGTCTTAACTCTCGCCTCGGGCCAATTCGGAGCTGCAAGTGGCTGGCCTGCTGATTGTTTTTAACTTCTGGAACAAATTGATTCACTTTGGTTCCATCTGTAGCTTTAAATCTTTTATGCAAGTGTCCCAGGATTGCTGCATATTGGCCAAAAGTGGAAATCTTCCATATATTATTTCTGCAAAAGCTGGAGCAAAATAAGCCTTTGTACAATAATAATAATAATAATAATAATAATAATAGTAATAATAATAATAGTAATAATAATAATAATAATAATATTATTATTATTATTAACGGACCCAAAAACCTTGTGTTAATATTTTATAATTTTTTTTCTCTGGTCAAAAATACCTTTTGGAGCCAATACTATAAGCTGTGACACCTTAAACTATTCTGTAGATACACATACAGTCACATACAGTTGCTATTGCTACTTTTGGACTGATTATATGACGTTGTTCTGCAGCTTTCTTTGACTAAACTACTTAAAAATGACCAAAAGCAGTCAATTCAAAGCAGGCTAGCTCCTCTTTCACTTGTCAAATAATGAGTTTGAATTTATTATGAAAAACTGATTGTGTGCATGAGGTTGGAGGTCAACTCTGTCATCTTTTTGCCAAAGCTCTAATAGGCCTTGATGTGGTGTTAGCTGCTGGCATTGCTGGCAGAAGCGCCCTTGTGTGGGCACTGATCGAGCATTTTTGCCGTAATTGTCATCTCTTTAAAAAACAGCCGGCTACATCAGCTTGTGTAGAAGGAAAGGTCAAACATTTGTCTTATTTTTTGTGTTTATTCAAAGAGTTCCTTCTGGTTTGTAATTCAAAGTAAAGGCCACTATGTGCATCATGCATTTGGGTCGCCAGCTCCGATCCGATGCGTTTGAATGGTACACAAAGAGCCTGGGAACAGGGCAGAAATGGGCTTTCAACTAAGTCACACAGAGACTTTTTTTTTTTTACGTAATCATCTTTTGACATCAGACATCAAGTTTAGATCAGTGGATCATCTGTTTATATGTTTATATATATGTTCTGTCAAGGGTAACTGCAGACGGAGCAAGCATGGCGAAGTTTGCAGTATGATGTGTTAATAATGGGCTTCTGTGTGGTTGAATTGTAATTGGCAATACGTTGACACATCTGATAAAAACACTTTTTTTTTTCTGTGTTCTTGTTCACAATGACACAGAGATATTGGCTGAAACAACACGCACGTCGTTTTCAGCCTGCAAAACACCAGTCTAAGAGATGTGTAGGCAGGCAAAATGGAACTTTTTATATCTGCAACTCTTTTTGTGCTTGCTAATTATGTGTAAAAGACAAGGTATGTATCCATGGTAACATTTTGTTATGTTATGGTCAAATTACAAGGTTATCAGACCATATTCTATACAATTTTTGTCGCATTGTGTCATTACATAACACTAAACAGTAGGTACCATATCACCTGTTTATAGCAGGGAGTATTACTTTTGAGGTTTGTTGTGGTGCAGTGTGGATAAAGATATATTGCCAAAAGCTATTTTTGATTTGAACAGAGAGATACTAATAATAAATACCTGCTGCTCGAAATATTTTGGTATGTTTACATCGAAGTGTATAATAACATAGATTAACATGGAGTGAAAGTGATCAATCCTTAACAGTGAACCTGAAATATTAGTTGGTTAGATGAGCACCACAAGAAATGATGACAAAAAACATCCATAAAAATACATTTATTTATCATTAAAAAGTCAAATGAACAAAATAATGTCATGCTATTTTGAAATGGCCATGTCTCATTGAATTGCAATATGTATATGTCTCTGGCAACTTCTGTGGTGTGTTAATGCTGGAAGTCAATTTGTAACTGTGGAAGTGGGATCTGTCACTACACAATGTCAGTTGGGCACAGAACTTCTCGATTTCTGATTCTATGCACGCTACTTGTCTCCTCAGCCCTCAAACCCTCAGATTGCATGTTTGCTTTCTATAATTTTCTATAATTATGATTTTTTATTATCATTTTGAATATATAAAACTTTATTTACAAAGTTAATACAATAATTTCTTGCATGAACAGGGCTTGAGGCTTAAGGGAGGCAAGAAATATACAAAGAAAGCATCCAAATACAGGATTTAAAAAAGTCAAATAAATAAATAACATTGTACGGGACCAAGTAAAATATAAGAAAATAAAGCACTGAAGAAATGGTTTTACAATTCAAATTCCTCTCAAAAGGCTTTTGTTTTTAAGGCTTTAGGGTTTTTTTCAGTAATTTAATGAGGCCAAAAAGGAAATTATGCAAGAGTAGAAAGCTATAAATTTGTGTTTCTGGTTTGTAAATTTGCTGCTGAAATGTTGCTAGAATAATAAACAGATTCACAACAAAGACTTTCTTACTAGGGATTATTTACAGTCAGTACAAATAGCAAATTTTCTTCAGATAATCCAACAGGATCTGTTACATCAGCAAATCTGTACCACAGTGTTTCCATAGTAGCCCTGAATGGAAGAACCCATCAATTACTGAGTGCCCTTGTATGTTCCCAAATCACATAAACACAATTTAGTAGTGTTAAAATCACATTAAATCAATATTATGGTGTAAGAAGGGCACAGGAGGATTAACCTAGAATGCACCGGTGCTCAACCATTGAATACAGTGTTAAAACAGCCAAAGCAGAGCAGTGTGAAGATGCTGGATGTCCTCAAAACTGGCATCAACCGAGGTGTGCTTCCCTCATCCAGATGGAAGGATTTACAGTTATGGGAAAGAAATAAAACAAAAGCAGGGAGGCAGACAGTCTTTTCAGTCTTGGGAGGAGTGTGACAGGATATGATTTCTGGACAGGAGGCGCTGGCACACATTTATGATGAACAGGTGTAGCGCAGATAGGACTCAAAGCTAGAATTATTGTGCCGGTGAATAGAAATAGGTCATTTTCTTTGAGATGTAAGCTGTCACTGGGAGTTTTTTCTTTCGAAGAGCCAATGGAGACTGTTAATGTGGGTCAGAAAATGTCGAAGACTAACCAACCCTATTTGTCCAAGAAATAACAACTGTTTATCTGTAAAATATCCTCAATAATGGGAGTTTGTTTTTGAGTTTGGCATGCACAAACATAATATCAAATCATCATAAAAATCTTAAATTCAGGCTTTTTCGTTTTTTTTGTCTGTTTTTAGGAGTTATTGCACATCACTCTTTTGGATAAAGTGTACTCAAATTTATTCCATCAGCTGTTTGTAGTTCAATGCATCATTATTTCAAATAGTGAGTGATATGTTGTGAGACAAACTAGAACAATCATTGTAGATATCGTCTATATAGTTCATATAGACCACACATGTCAAACTCAAGGCCCGGGGGCCAAATGCGGCCCTTTGCAATGTTTTATGTGGCCCTTCAACACATTTAGTAGGTGATATTTTTTGGCACTACATTTTTTAGGTTAAGCCAGTTTTTGCTACAAAGATATATAAAATCTGTCCAAATCCCCGGTTCAAATTCATCTGAAACCTGTTTAAATCCAACTAAAACCTGTTCAAATCCATCTAAAACCTGTTTAAATTCAACCACAACCAGTTTCCATAAAAGGAGGAAAAATAATGTTGAAAATAAGTTTTGTCTCAAATCAAGATGAAATCTTCCATTCCAAATTTAAATAAAAGTGTCACAGTCTTCGGCCCCTGACAGGATTTTTATTTAGTATCATGGCCCCTCACCAATTTGAGTTTGACACCACTGATATAGACGATATCTACATCATATCTGGCTGAACATAGAGGGAGCCAGTCAAAATAACAAGACACCCCAACAGTCAGAATTTATTCCTGTATCTTTAAACCTCCTGGACTCAATCTGTAACAAAGGATTAGATCACGAGGGAATGTGCTGTATTTGTGTTTTGCTCAGATGGCTTAACTTTTTATTTGTGTGTATTGCATTTCGTTTGATGTGGTGGCCTTTTGTCCAAAATAAATGTCCTACGAAGGAAAAGAATCTTGAATCTTGATCATTGTTGCCTCGTGTAAGCTCAGTAGTTTCAACGAAAAACCTCTGAAAGCTAAATCGATTTTTTTCTCATGCTTAATCAGTGTAAATTCTTGAAGTACTGTCATTACGTTTATCTATTTATTTGCCTTTTACACCTATTTTACAGTTTTCTTTTTGCAACAACTCCAAAATTTACTATAAATGTTAAACGATGGGTTAAATGTTGAGTCAGCACTTCCTTTTAGACTGATCTCTGTCCACATTAGCACTTAAAAAATAATGACATTACCTTCTAATGATGCTAGAGGCGTATTGGAATGCATTCACTGTTAAATGTTTTTCTTTGACAAAATGAAAGACTACCTTATGATCTTTTTGTCTGGCACACATTTTGTCTCTCTTCAAAGCTAAAGTTTCCACTCTGGTCGTACGTGGATGATCATCTTAAATGATTCATCTTAAATGAAATGCTATTAGGTTGGGACAGAGTGAACAGACTCATCAGTTCTTTTTCTACTTTTCTATGGAAGGGCGGCGTCTAATAGGTGGTAAGAAGTACAATGTGCTCGACTTTTATTAGCATGCAGCGCGCTAGCTGTGCAGTCTCATCAGCTTGTCAAACAAAATTACAGGTGCAGAACACACAGTGAATCATTCCTGGGCCTGCACAGTCCTCGCCGCTCCCTGACTGCTTCCTCTTTGTTTAGGCGCCGCTCTATCGGAGACTCGTCCAATCAATGTAATTGCAGGTGATTGTTTGACTCAATCCGGCGCCTCCTTACAATCACCCGAGCGATCAATAGCCATTGCTCCTGCCGTCCTGCTGTCACGCTGAAGGATGATTCAGGAACGTGTCAAGAGGAGAAATTATTTTATGCGGGGATTTATCTGATTATTTCTGAAGGATTAAGCCTTTTCAAACTTCCCCAGACGGCGCTTCCTGTCAGCGGTTTAGTACTGGAGCTCAATCTTTTGAATGCAACGAATCATAATTGCAAAAGTTGCGTTCACAAAAAGCTGAATTTATTGGGAATCAACGCCACTTCCTGTTAAATTACTTCAATGATGTGTAACTAAAAAAAAAAAAAAGTTTGTTTGACTCACACTAGTGGTCATTAAGTGAACTGCAGCCTGAATGTATTATTGTATTTGTGATATATCATGTAGTAATCTTAAAAATGGCAGTGAATTAGGCTTTAAGAAGTTAATTGTTTTTCATCAATCCACCATCTTAAGCCAGTGCTGTGGGAAGTATTTGTTTGGAGACTCTGGTTGAGGCAGTGGAGCAGACACACAAAAGGATGGATGCTATACTGAACAACATGGACCATCCCCTGCACTAGGTCGTGGAATTTCTTACGAAGTTAATGTAGCTTTATCAGTAATGATGACGGAAAGCTATATTTCCGAGACATTTAGGCACAGTTTAAATGTATGCTATTCATATTAAGCCTCCTTAAGCTCCACCAACTTATTAAACAGCAAACTTTAACTTTTTGAAACATTTTATTTTTAAGTGTGTACAATAGCAAGTCTTTAAAGGAGGCCACTCTAGTCCTACTTTTCATTTAGTGCTCACTGTGGATAACATTTACATTGGTTTACTTTTTAGTATTTAGTATAAAAACAAAGATGACACACATGATATAGCATTTTTTTTTTTTCCAATTTAATGTTATTTTTGACCACCACAACAACAGCTTTAGGAGCAGGACACTTCTGAGAAAGCTGGACTGTAGCATACACGTCAAACCGCCAACCTGTCGAAAAATATAACACATTCATTATTATAAGCCAGTCACTTATGAATATCTTGAACCTTTGTGATTCTTTTTAATTGTGTGGCCCTTTTACACAGTTGTACACTGGTGGCCTTGGACAAAGTTAGTGCCATTGTCACATTTAAATCAATTTGTTTCATTTGAGATTTAGTTAAACTGAGAGAACAGTGTTTCGCTTAAAGTTGAATGGATTAAATCATGTTGCGTATGTTTGCTGACTTTTCAGTTCCCCTTAACCCTCGACAGATGTGGCTCAAACCTAAACGTGACCATAAAATCTGTTTTCAAAAGAGGCGGCACAAATAATAATATATACAGTACGTGTTTTTAAAAAAATACACCACAGATGTGTCAATTTGGCAACATTCCATGCATTTGACACCTCTGCATGAATGTGTACTGAAGCCAAATCATCTTGTGAGATATGTATAAGTGCATGTTTAATGAGCTATGTAATAACCGAGGCAAATGAATCACGTTGCTTGCTCTATTTATGGCCCAGCGAACATGGCCAGAGAAAACCATCTGATATTACGGGTTTCAGAAGGCGAAACGAGCAATTTCCAAATCTTAAAGTTCGACATTGTTTTTTTAGGGATCTTCTGCCTGATCATACGCGATTAATTAGAAGTTATATTCGCAAATCCCTTCATTAGATGTGTTGGTAAAGATGAACTTTGATGGCAGAGGCGGCTTTGGGGGGCTCTGCCTGAGTTCTCCTCCAGTGCACAGACAGTCTGCTAATCCCCCCTTCTCATATCAGCTTCTCCTCAAATCAAGGCTTAGTTTTCATCAAGCCGGGCCCGCTTGATGGTAATGAGCTTGGCATTTCCACAGATAGGGCTTGGCATTACACAGCGTTTCCCAAATATCCAATGCATAGGTTACATATTTATACAGATGTCATTTTTTTTCTTTCTTTGTGCGGAGAGAGTCGAATCTGTCGAGAGTTTTCTCTGTGAACTCCTAATGCAATGAATAACAAGCAGTAAAAGCAGCTGTTAATCTAAAGGGAAGTAAGTAATTGGGGCTATTTTTGGAGCATATTAAAATGTCAGAAATGAATAGGCCCGGCTGCTTGTATCGATGCTGATCTCGCTGGCTTTTCCGCTCGCTGAATGCTGCACTTAGATAATGAAAGCCAGTGTACGTTGTGTGAGCGGTGTGTGTGTGTGTGTGCGCGTTCGGAGCCAGGGCAGCGCATGTCAGCTCGTGTAGCCGTAGCAGTGGCGGCCTATAAGCCTGGCTGATAGATGGCTGGGCTGCTTTGGAAGGCGTTCCACTCGCCTCAGCTCCCACCGACGCATCGTGACCCTTTAGCCCCGGGGGTATGGCTCAGAATGCAGCTATTAAACCGAACGGCAAAGATTTCACGGGCTCATTAAAGTCAAGTGTCGAGCACATACGAACACCGTCAGGCTGCGCTTTACCGTACTATGCGCACACGGACACGTCAAGCCCTCAAATGCAGATCCGTGAGTAATGGTGCATTCATGTGGTCCTCGGGACACGGGAAAACGTTTTTCTAAGTTGAAAAATGCACACAAACGCCTGCTCAAGTGGAAATAACCGCTCAGAAACTCGGGTGAGTCGGAGTGGCCCAAGATTCCGTGTTATTTTTATCAACATGGTGGAGGAAAGCAAACATTTAAGTTAAAATATTTCAGACCAACTGTTTTGCACATTGATAACTTGATATTTCTTGTCCATATAGGCTTATTTATACTGTGTACTACGTTATTTATTTATTTACGTCTGGTATTTAGAGGTTTCAGCATTCATTCTGTTAATGTTCCCTTTTCTTGAACCGCTGCTAATAGGCTAATAATTGCTACTTTGACTTTATTAAAACTTTTATAAAAACACATTAGCACTTTTCTGACTTCGCGCCAATCTTCCTTGTTGTTACGGTTTAGAATGTTCCGACTTTCCGAGCTGAAATCATGTGAACACACCGAAGTCGGAAGAACAACCTTTCCGAGGACCACCTGAATGCACCATATGATTGGAGCTGTATCCACTGGTGCAAAATACTACTGACAGATGTCTGAAAGGAGTGGGTTACTAAGAGGCTATTTACACGACAACTTACAATAAGATTCTTTTGAGTTTTCCATGAATTCCAAGAAACCGCACTTGAATATGGCAGAATTGTCTTTCGTTTGAGAATGCCACCTTCTACACTGAGAAAACAATGATATCCCAGAATGCAGTTGGCTGTTTGCAACACAAAGAAAGCAGAACAATGTCAACTCATGTTATGATAATGGGATAATTATATAATATAGATCTATACAGGGGCTGAGTCCGATATAAAAACCTTTGTGTTTTAGAGCGGACCTCCTTGATTACTTCTGTTGTATTGACTGTAGACTTAGCAGCAGCTGGATTCTTGCCTGGCAGACATACAACAGCTGAGCGTGTCCATGTCAACACAGCTTTTGATTAAGCTACAGGCTAGAATTTGCCTTTTGGTGTTTGGAAATGTGAGGTGTGATAATAGCTACAAGTGCACTATTTTGCTGTTGCAACCAACTCATGCAAAAAAAGTACAACCAGGTCATACTATTTTCAAAGACAAAAATGTAGAATCTAGGAGTCAAAATACTTTCAGAACATCAGTCTGTCCAGATTTTAGCACCAGATCTAAATGGGGCCGTGTGTGTTGTCAACGCTTAAGACATACTACGGAGTAAGTTCTGGGCTTTACTGAGAAATGGCTTACATTTTACATAAAACTGAGGCAATTTTCCAATGTGAAAAGTGCTGCATAATTTAAGAGGAAGTGGCTGTGGAGCAGATTTCCTCCTCAGGCTGGATGGGGTTTTAGGACCTGAACAGGTGCACTGTCTGAGCCTGTTAATTATGTTTGCCTGCGTAAGTAGAGCTTGTAATTCTGTTTGCTTCCACCAATGGCATTCATAGCTTCTTATGCATGTGGAGGAATGGGTTTTGTCAGAGAGGAAGAGCCAAACGAGACCATTACTACCAGAACTTAAAAGTATTTTATCCAGGTGGTGCATGGCTTGTTATCAAAGTCAACTGATATTCTCTGAGCTGTTTAGCTATTTTCTTTCTTTTATTTATCACCTTTTAAAGACTGAAGCACTAAGCTAAACAGCATCAAGAATAAGCAGTGTTTACTACAGCTCTGTGAACAGTTTTGGGGTCTAGAAACATTAGTGTTACTAGTACTGTGTCGCATTTACGTATATGAACACATAACTGAAAACACTATACACACAATAGTATTCTCATATGTTTAAAAGACATAATATTCTAATCATTTGTATTTTAGTGTGCTGGCTGCTGTGTTGTTTACCAATAGCCGTTACCAGCCGTGGTTGGTAGGGGATGGAGCAAGAATGCTAAAAGATATATAATGTTTTTTTGCACAGCCCCCAAGCCGTACGTGATGTTTTTACCTGATATTTGTAATTGTGATTTCAACATGGATTTAATTTGTGTATAACTTGTATTAAATAATAGATTTATTCATTTATTTCTAGTGTATGGCTTGCCTCAGGCCCAAAGCTGCAGGGATAGGCTCCAGTCACCCGTGAACCCTAATGGGACTAAGTGGTAGAAGATATGAATGAATAGTGTATGGCTTCAGCAATGTGTATACTACCTCTTTTGTTTTACGTAACAGTTTTGAAAAAGAAAGTATAGATCCTAAAATAGTGTATAACTCTGGGTCAAGTGAATTTTTTATCGTCTACATCAGAGGTGTCAAACTTAAAGTGGTGAGGGGCCGCGAAAGTTAATAAGAATCCTTTCAGGGGCCGAAGATGGTGACATTTGGAAGTTTTTATTAAATTTTGAATGTTTTCATCTTCATTTGAGTCTTAGAAAAGTTATCACACAGGCAATCGTTTCCTTCTTTCATGGAAACTGGTTTTAGTTGGATTTGAACAGGTTTTAGTTAAATTTGAACAGATTTTTATATTCTTTATCTAGCAAAAATCAAATTGCTAAAGTAACAGTACATATTTTTACATTTTCGTGGCTAATCCCCTTTCATCCACGGCAAATGTATCATGATTTGTTAAACTGTTAAAATTGTGTGACGTCATTATTGTTGTCAGCCAATCAGAAAAGCCTATTTATCCAGATGAAATCACTGCGCTTATTAGATATTTGAATGCCCCATGTTCGGTTTGCTTAACTCCATTAGCGTCTCTGTAGGTAAAACACAAGTGTGCACTGTATGTCTCTTCCTATATCACTTCCTCGGAGCGCATTTATGCATATGTATGAGTTTGAGCCGAGCTTCAGTGGAGTGCAGGCCCGCAGCACCGAGCCACAGAGCAATTAAGGCTTTAGTGTGCTGCTCCAGGAGAGTGTGAGCGGAGCTGACACTCACTGAGGAACAGGGGACCACCTTTAGCTCAGAGTCTGTCCCAGATATTACAGAGCAAAATAAAATCAAGACCAAGATATTGCGGATATTAAAAAGCTAGATGTCTAAAATCAATTGTAATAAAAAAACTGGGATTGAAAAGCTTAACTTGTACGCTTAAATTCTTCATCCTGTTCTGTAGATTCAGCTGAAGTGAGTCCAAACCTGTTGTGGACATCACATCAAAACCCCATTGACGCATGGTGTGTGTAAAGTAACAGACCCCACTGTAAAAGTTGCTTACAGCCTCAAACCTGTGTAGATTATTCTCTGGCCGCGCTCCAGATTGTCACTCGGTGCTTTGTTGACTTAGCCGTGGCTGTAATGAGAACACTGAGCCGTGGACGCCCTCAGAGTCCAGTTAGCCGTTTGATTTATTGAAATCCAGCGCGGGGCTGTGCTGAGTCACCAGCTCCGCGCCCAGTGCCAGACTGATACTTCACGCTCGCTGTCGCCGCATTATCATCATATTCGCCGCCGTTTTTCCTTGTCTCCCACCCGCAGTCATTAATCCAGCGGACGCTCAATGGACAGGGGGCACTTAAATTGGACAAGTGATGCATACACTCTGGATGGTATTGACTTCCTAAACCCACAGCTTCTTTAGGTTCAGAGAATATATACTACATACATCAGCAGAATGTATCCCTGCTGCTTCAGTCTGGTGTCACAGTCCAGTTGGTAATATACTCTGACCATAAACGACACACTTGAGTCCAGCGCATGCTCATATAATATATTTTTTGCTTGCATCTTATAATGAACATACAATGACCATTTTAAATTAAGCACATGACTTCACCTAAATACATTTTCTTACATTCTGTAGTAATCTACCTCATATGAGCAACAAAAACATTGGATTATAGCAAATGTAGATCTTTATTCTAAAAAAACAAAAGAAAAAAAGAAAGAGGACACATACTGCTGGAACAAAAGCAGCAGTAGGCCACTGTCATTTTTTATGAGCGCACAAGATGAAATCCCTAAACCATACACAAAAAACTAAACAAAAAACAAAACATAAAAAACTCACATGTTTAACAGAATGCATATTCAAAGTACCCTGTCAAACGCTTGATTGCAGTTATTGCTGCTGAGGGTAGCACAACCAGTTATTAGCATAAGGGGGCAATTTATTTTTCACATGGGGCCTTAATAAATAAAATCATCATTTAAAAACTGCATTTTATGTTCACTTGACTTATCTGTGTATAGTATTTAAATTTGTTTGATGATCAGAAACAGTTAAGTGTGACAAATGCAAAAAAAATAAGAAATCGGGAAGGGGGCAAACATTTGTTCACAGCACTGTATGTCAGCTATTATGTTGTGTACCATTTGCAGGATGGTAAAAAGCTAACGATGATTTTTTTTTTTTTGCATTTTACTTTACCTACTGTGTCACTGTCTATAATGGTAATGCACATTTTCTTCCATAATGTTTCACAGATTCTAAACCTAACCATGCGTAACTCTGCACTCTGCGGAGTTACACATGTGTTCTCCGTGCTGGGATGTGCTTTCTCCAGGTACTCTGGTTTACCCCACCAACATCAAAACATGCTGGGTGCCCCCTGATGGCAGCTGTCAAACATGTATTTCTCTGGATAATTATTCATTTATTAGCGCTAAATGTCCATTAACTTTTAGCCACCCTTCGCTGGTTTAGGCTAAATGCTCATAATAATTGCACCAATGAATATTAAGTAACTTGCCACTGTTCTCTACCCTTTAATTTTATTTAATTGAAATTTACTAGAAATTTTAAATTCACTTTACTTACCTCAATTATAAATACAGACATGCTTGTTTTGTTTTAGCTTAATCCCTTACGTTTAATATCTAACATGCATCTAAACATTTTCATTTACAGGTTTTAGAATTGCGGGGCTTATGCTTCTCCTGTTGTTGCTCCAAGACTAAAAGCGTGATTATTTCCTCGGCTTATCTCCTCTTGTCTGTTATGATTCAATTTGCAGCACAGCGTAAGTCCTGGCAAAGACTTATATGTTTCGAAGCCTTATCGGAGTCTGCTTTCAGCGCTACCAGGTCTTTGTAGAGAAATCTCTTCCGCACTTACCTCTTCCCACTCGCTCCATCTTCCTTTATCCACCGTCTCTGGAAAAACCGGAGATAATCGTCGGCCTCAAACATTTGCCAGCATCCCTCCCGAACTGTGGACATCCTGTTTTCCTCCCAAAATGACCAGAGACATCTCATCGCTGTCTCACTCTGAGTCGACAGGTTCCTTATTAATTGCTTTTGTACGAGATACTTCAAAGTCTGCTTTTGTTAACCTTCATTTGCGGCGATTCCTGAAGCCGATCTTAGGTAATTAGTCATTGTTGAGGATGAAGAGATGAGCAGACTATAATCAGGCCGCTCTGAGTTAAGAAACTCTTTGTGATTGATAGCGCCTTGTCATTAACAGTAAAATAATAAAGGCGCGGCGAGCCAATGGGAGCGAGAAGACAAATTAATTGCACATCTTATCACTCAAGCAGTCTATCACATCGTGTCAGTACTCGCATTATGCCCATTCGAGTTTTGTCCTTGAGCAAGTTTTCTGTTAGCGACACTTGCAAAAAGTTATATATCCACATTTAAAAGCCCTGATGTGATGTGTTTGGTAAATTCTGCAAATTAAACTGATGTAAAACTGGTTTATTGGAGACGCTTTTGCACAGTTTGGTAAAAGAACTAAAGCAGACAGCAATTATTCTTGACTGGAAAAGAAAAAAAGGGTTAGCAAAGGAATCTAACAGGCGATGTTGGTGCTGTCAGTGGGTGGGTAGAAAGCATGTGCAAAGTGCCTCAGTATTCAGCTGCATCATATGAGCGTTGAAGCTACAGCAGCTAAAGGCTAAAAGATACAAGTTAATAGATGCTGGACTGTTTTATGCTGGATTTGTACAGAACATTAAATAACTGTAACTCTAAACTCAACAAGGTAAGGGGCCGCCATAGTAAATAAGAATCCCCTCAGGAGCCAAAGACTGTGACACTTTGTAAATTTGAGAGTGTTTGAATTCAAGGTTTCATCTTCATTGCAGTCTTTATCTCATCAGTTTGTTTTTAACATTCATTTCCTCCTTTTATGCCTCTTTTTCATGCACCATTTTGTGAATTCCCTTCAATTTGTGCCCATTTGCTCATGCTCATTTTAAGCCCCATTTTGTTCCCTTTAGGTATTCTTTCCTATTACATGTCTTCTGAAACGTTTAGTGCCTTTTTTCTCTGATTAAGTCCCAAAAAAATCACTTACCGAATGTATTGGAGGGCCAAATGTAACATTGCGAAGGGCCACATGTGTGCTATAGAGACATGTTATCATTAATATAGAATTAATACAAACAGCTGAAACTTCAAATGCACTGTTTAAGACATGATTTGAGTTGACATAATGCTCATTAGAAAGCGGACAACTTCACAAAACAAATAACACAATGTAATCTATGCGTTTAGTGTGTTTTTAAACCCAACCAATATCTTTTTTTCCTCGTTTTCCCCCTTTGATCGATCTTTTTCGTGTGTTTAATTGGCTATGACTTCCTTTTTTGGTCCGTATGTTCGAACTATCATCAAACAGCGTTCACACTACAAACAAACCGGACCTTGATCTCTTTTTGCTGGACCAAAAGGCAGCTGTTTGGTCCGAACCTGGGTCTGTTGGTGCTGGAACCAAACAGGAAAGTCCAGACCAAACAGTGCAGGTGTGAAACTGTCTTAAAACACTAGACATAATGTAGACAAATGCCACAAATGCAAATAGAAACAAATGGTAGTATGCAGTGTATTGCACATAGGCAGCAATAGCAGGTAATTAAGCTTAAGTCTTGTTAGATCGTGACAACCACATAAGAGACACTCCAAAGCAATACCTGAAAGCAGTGCAGTGACGCATTTACTGATTCATTATTTACATTTGCAGTTATGTACTCCTCTAGAAGCCTTATTATAGACATTACTATTTTATTTCCTGTCCACCTGGGCCAGACCTCTTTCCATTTGCCAAACAGATAAGCACAGCGTGGGGTTAAGAGCAGCTTCTGCTTATGTAAGCCTCTCATAATAACATTTTATGTCAATGGCTGTATCAAAAATGTCTTGGATGTGCTTGTATGGGCTTTAGAAGAAATAGAATCTTACTGTAATATATAACTAACTTTCAGAAGTGACGTTTAACATTGGATTTAAGTTGTTGGAAAATGTGGCGCAAAGATGAGGAGGTTTTCATCCAGGAAGTAGTTGTCCAGTCTATCTGTGTGTGTCGTACTTATTATAATCATTCTGTAAAAGTTTGGCAATTTTCTGGCAATTTGAAAGGTGTGCTGTGACGACTTCTTTCTGTCCGGTTCCTCGTCCTGTGCCATGCCAACAAGCGAGCACAATGGCACAATTACTGTATATGTTTCCTATAACTGAGTACTAGCTGGTTCCAAGTACAGATAACAGTTTTTGTGCCTTTTGATTGATCTTGATGTCGTTTTATTTACAGGGAAATATTTGAAAATAGCGCAGTGAGAGAAAGAAATACATAGTCCAGTTAGTACTCAAATGGTGACATAAGACGGGATGAAAGTAGGCTCTAAGTGTAAATTTGGACAAAAAGAGACGAAGACATGGCTAGTTCAATTAAAATAAATGCTTGCTATTCCAGACCTGACACATGTCTATCGTTATTATACAACCAATGGTCACACCTCACTCAAATCTATCTGGTTCAAAGCAATTTCTCTGAATCCGCTGTATGTTCAGACCAATTATGTGGCAGCACTGACAGCTATGGACACTTAGATGTACACTCTAGACACTCACCAGTGAATCTCAGGGCTAACACAGATTGACAACCATTCACACCCGCATTTATTGAATACGAATCACCAGTTCATATGCATGTCTTAACATTTGGAAGAAGCTGGAGAGACCTTCTACAGACAGTCCATGGCCGGTCCACACAGGCATCGATCCCATGGCCTTGCTGCGCCCAGAATAAACTATGTCTTCAAAACTATCCAGCCAAGGCCCAGTCAATAAAAGTACTGAACTTAAAGAATGTGATTACTGCCTGTTTTTCGGAAAGAAAGTTTTTGTTGTCTATTTAAATGCAGCACAGTTTGTTTTCCATAATTGATGCTCACAGGAAACATCTGTCAAGGTCTGTTTTTCAGCATCCACTTCCATTTTTATCACATCTACTCACTGATGCATCACATCATTGCTTAAGTTAAAAACAATCAGCGTGCCTTGTAACAACAACAGGCTGAGAGTTGGGCAAGCAGAAAGTCTTTTATAATTCCTTGATAAATGTAGTGAATCCAAGGTCCTAGCAGCGCTCCACTAATGAGCTTCTGACACTTTTCGAAGAGGAATTTCACAGGAAAGAGTCCTGGGAAACCACTGTGGGTTTACTCTGAGTTAAGCAAGTGCTTTTCATTGTAGCGTGACAAACAAGGCAGCCACAGCGGGGGGTAAACCAAATAGTAATATGTACACCAGGAGGAAACAGTGTGAGGAATACCAATGACATGAGAGAGCAAAATGTGTCCAAAGAATTCAGTTTCAATTACATTATAAAGGTCAACAGCCGGGATGAAATGCATGATTAGCGCCCACATTATTAATAATCTATACATATGAACTGAATACTAAATGTGTGTCTTTAATGGGAATCTCAGCCTGGAGTTATTTTTACAGTTGGATTGGATGTGGCTCTTTGGTGAGTTACACTATGATAGTGTCATATCCTTTGACTCACAGTCGGGGGACTGCTCCAATTATCAGGACTCGACTTGACATGTAGGTCACACTACATGAGTCTAACCACTGCCCTGTTACTGCCACTGGAGAAATGGGAGCAGGGCTAAAGCTACTGGGTCATTTTCGGCCAATTTTATATAGATGTAATTGAATGCATGTTAAAGTTAACTGTATAGAATGCATTATACATACAGTGGAAGAAGGGGGCAGGCCACCGTGGGGATGGGGTTTTAAAAGTTGCCATTTAACGTTTCAAATTTCAAATTAGATGTTAGATGTATTCATCATTTTTCACATAATTAACCTGACAATCAGCTCATTTACAGACACAGTAAAAACCCGATCATTATCAGAGTGATCATGTAAACAGCATAATCTGATTTTTTAGAAATTGGATTACACCTAGATTTACCCCCAATACTCTGATAACTTTGTGCATGTATACCCATTAATCAGATTTATTTCCTTACTTTTACATCTGCGCATGTGTAAAAAAAAAAAAAAAAAAATCAGAAAATGGAAGTGTGGATAATATAAACGAAGGACAGCACGTATGTACTTGGGTTTTTTAATTATTGCATTTCTGAAGTTTATGTATGATCAGTTAATATTACAATTAACTGATCACTCCCAGTTATCGCAATATTAATGTCATGTAAATAGGCTCAATGTCTAGTTTTACAAGCCTCATAACACATCCTCTTCTCTTTCTTTGAAGATGGGAGGATGTGGAGAGGAAAAGTGAGTAACAATAATAACACAAGGCCTTAAGTTTCTTAGTGTGTGGGAACGACAAAAAAAAAGCAAGGCCATGATTTTTTTATTTTTTTTTTAACGTGGCCTTGTGATAATTCTCGCAATATTTGTAAGTTCACACAGTCACAGCATCTGCTTGTGACCCGTTTTGAACCAATACTGTGGCAGTACAGTTGTGTTTTAGATTTTACGACTAGCATCATTCTAATTGTGTAAAAGTAGATTCAACTAATAGGTAGTTCATCCAAATACCGTCCAGTTTGTCTAAAGTACCAAAGACTGTCTATAGAAGCCCTTTCAGATGGTGTAACCTCTGGAGAGTCAGGTTATAAATATTGGGCTTTGACCTTTGAACGTCTCATCATCGTCATCAGGGCCATTACTCCAAGTCCTGATGCAGTCTTGATCCATTCTGATTCGGCTACATTTGATCGTGCACCACACTCTCTTTGTTTTTCTCCAGTAGAACTCTTCATTGGAGATTTCCTCTGACAGAAAGTTCCCTAATGGCATCAGTTTTGCAAAGTGTCAGCACAGTTTCCCAAAAAGACATGGCAGTTCCTTAAAGGTGATTTGATATCTTCACTTTTTTCCTTTCCAACAAGAAATATCATTATCTCCATTATTTGATGTGTGTCTATGTACGCTTCTGAGACCATTTCTATTCGTGTGAGATTAACTTAACAAAATGTCATCATTTTTGTGTTCAGGTTACGATTCTGAAACAGCTGGCAGCTTCTGAACAATTGCAAAAACAGCATGCTTTTGTCTGAAGGGTTATCTACAAAGCCACATAAGATGAATCATCATTAAAAAGTCCAATTTTACAGTAAGTGTGAGTCACATCCCATTAGAAAGTGTTAACATCCTCCCACCTCCAGCGCCGCACAATCTCTCTCTCACTCTTCAGCCTTCTGCAGTGTTACAGCAGCAGTGCGGTGACATCCAGTTAAAATTAAAGTGATGCAGCAATAAATAGAACATATGAGAATCTCGAGAAAAATGCATAGCAAAACAGTTTTTAAAAGATGCTAAAAAGGGGACCAATTAGCAAATGTGCAGATAGTTTGTGGTCCCGCTGCAGCGCTGTGAGGTGACATCGAGGCCTAATTAACTATCATCTCTTTGGAACATGAACTCAACTGTGGGCTTCACAGACACCACTAGACTTTATCACTTCTACAGACCCTTAGTGTGTTTGAAAATATAAGCTACATGCGCCTTTTAGTGCCTGAAGTTAAGCAGATGCAATGAACACATTAGCCACCAAAAAAATCAAGAGAGATGGTTTTGACAACATGTGTTCAGTGTTAGTATCGGGGTAGAGAACATGAGTGACTGGCTCGGTATTTAGCTGTTTTTTTAATAGGACATCACTATTTTGTTTACTTTGGTTTACAAACTTGTAGATAGCATGCTACATTGCACCATTACATCTTATTTGTTTCAACCATGTACACCAAAAACAGTAATGCCATCTGAAAACATCCTATTTACTAGTATTCGTTTGCTGTTTGGTTTTGATGCATCGTCCATATTTTACCAGTGGTTCTCTTCTTCCCACCGTCCCGTTGGTGATTTGGTGAATCTAATTGCCCATAGTGAATGAATGTAATTGTCCAGACTGCTGGGATAGTCTCCAGTCACCTGTGACTCCTAATGGGACTAAGTGGAAGAAGTAGTGGCTTTGTTTCACTGTATTTTACTCAGTAATAGAATGAAAGAGTAAAATAGAGTAAAACAAATGTATAAAATAATTATAAAATAAAATTCAGTTAAATTTAATTTAATTCAATTCAGCGACATGAAACAAACTGTTTATAAAACACTACATACAGTAAAAGCCTCACTAAATAAATATGTTTTGAGTTTACATTAAAGGTGTTGATGGGCTCTCCTCAGATCCTCTGGAGGCTGTGCCAGCGTCTTGGTGAATAATGGCTAAAAGCAGAGTCACCAAAGGTTTTTGTTCTAGTTTGTGGAACAGTCAGCAGTGAGGGGCCAGAGGATCTGAGGGGCCGTCCTGGTTCGTAAATTAAAAGCATGTCTCTCAGTTTGGAGCTTGACATAATGCACCAGTGTCCTTTATAATTGTAAAATAACGAATGATTGAACAACTACTTGATGACATTAGTTGTTATGCAATGCATAATTATTATTTTGCTGTCCAGCCATTGAGCTAAATTGGTGTTTTCTCCATAGACTATAGTAATGAGACTGAGTTTGCATTGATTTTGTGAATGGAAGTTTGAAGTGGAAAGTCAAATTTGGTGCATAACATTTGATATGACGCAGATACTCGGTTTTGAAGTGTGATGCCTCCACTTGGGTCTGCAGCATTTTGAAATGAAATCCCAGTTAAACTCTGACAGTTATGGCTGTGTTTTGGATGTTTTGTTGTTTTGTTGTTTGTTGTGTTACATCTCCTTGTTTATGCTTATTACTTACTTACTTCAATTGTGTGAATTAAAAGTGTTCATTTCTGAAACATTACAGCTTATATGTATATACAGATGCTCTACTTTGTCAGGCAACATACCAACCATCTTATCTGTTTTATGTCCGTGATGCTGTTGAAGTCTTCTTTAGGCTTTTCCACACCACAGATCTATTTGTTTTGTGCACCCTTGTTGGAAGCTTACTGATGAATAATAAATTACCCACTGTATCTCACATGTCTAATGCTTCAGCAGAGCTGTTTCTTATGCTTCTCAACACACTGTGGGTTTTATATTTAGCTTAGATTAGCTCTCTGCCTTCACCATCAGGAATTACTAACAAAAACACATGTGAATTGAATCTAAGTCCTTCCAAGTGGCTGGAGAATTAGGCTGCGAGCGATAATTAGATGGGGGCTATAAGCCTCTTGTGGAGGGCATATAGTTTGCTAGTATAATTAATATTCATGTAGTTAGCTTACAAGCTACAAATCCCAGCAGAGTTAATGCAGTGTTCTTGTCACAATCTGCTGTTTATGTGGGAAACAAGTAAAGAGGCTCGGTCAGCGTTTAGAAATACATTTGGTGATTTCAATCCTCAGAACTGTGTGCAATAGGGTTTTTACCAGATACAAGTCAAGCAGTAGAAGCAGTTAGTTTTAGGAGGGTTTTTTTGCAAATGTAGATTTTCTTTTCAGGGTTTCTGTTCTGGCCTTTTCCAGTTGTTTGTCTGAATTTGTTAGAAATAACTTGTTTTTCTCTGGCATAAAAAAGATGAAAAGAAACAAGCTGATGATGCATTCATGTGCTTTTTCCAACTTGGTTGTGTTCATGTGGTATCAACTAAAAATGATTTTATGAATGAATATCTGACTTAGTATAGAAGCCAAGTTTATTAACATTTAACGCTACAAAAAGAAGATTTGACCATCTCCTCCTTCCTCTTTTTTAACAAAAGCTGTTAAATACATAGCCACATGAATGCAGCATTAGTCTGAGCAGAGCACTGGGAGCTATTTCATTTATTTGTGTATTTGGATTGGATAGTGCATATTAATGAACGTACAATGTTGTTGTAAGTTCACACAAGATTGCCGTAAATGTACTGTAATTAGCACAATTAGCAAAACATAACACCAATACTACGGACATATATAGACAGTACAGTATCACAGTATCAACAAAATACAATACTCTTGTTTATGCAACCTCAGAAAGTCCAGTACATACTTACTGCTTTGTTGTTTTTGTGGAGTTATTTGCACGACCCCTGACCTCTGAACATGGTGGACTAAGTGCTAATCTTTGTTTAGCTTCTACCTCAGATCCTACCCTTGGTTGAACCTTTCTAGAGGTTAGAACTAGTCCATTTTAGCTCTTACGGGTCAATGAGACACACAAGTCTCTGAACCATTACAAGAGAACAGCACATGAAAGCACAGCATGTAATAGACAAATCATCCAAAATCACAGGCCTCCCGCTCCCATCCATTGAAATATTATACCACAGACGCGTGTCACAGAGTGCAGTAAAAATCGCATCTGACCCCTCTCACCCTGCTCATCATCTGTTTCAACTGATGCCCTCTGGGAGGCGCTACAGATCCCTGCATGCCCAATCCCAAAGGTTCAAAAATAGTCCCATCCCTGCTGCCATAAGGACACTAAACCAGGTCATGAACTAAAGATAACTCACACTTTTGCCATGTCTTTGTATGTATTTGAATGTATTGTCTGAATTTCATTTAAAATGGACCATGGTCACTTCACAGAGATTACCCTTAGATCAGTGGTGTCAAACTCAAAATGGTGAGGGGCCGCGATAGTAAACATTTCAGGGGCCGCAATAGTATATACACTTGGAAGCTTTTATTAAATGTTGAATGTGAGGTTTAATCTTCATTTGAGTCTAACAAAAGTTGTGTCCTCTTTTTATGGACACTGGTTTTAGTTGTATTTTTAACAGGTGTTACTTTGATTTGCACAGATTTTAGTTGCATTTGAACAGGTCTTAGTTGGATTTTAACTAAATTCATCTAAAAAATCATTTAACACCTGCTTAAGTCCATCTAAAACCTGTTCAAATCCATCTAAAACCTGTTTAAATTTAGCCAAAACCTGACAAAATCCAACTATAACCTGTTCAAGTCCACCAAAAACCTGTTCAAATCCATCTAACATATAAAGTCCATATGAAACCTGTTCAAATCCAAATAAAACCTGTTCAGATCCATCTAAAACCTGTTCAAATCCACCTAAAACCTGTTCAAGTCCACCAAAAACCTCTCCAAATCCATCTAACATATAAAGTCCATATGAAACCTGTTCAAATCCAAATAAAACCTGTTCAGATCCATCTAAAACCTGGTCAAATCCATCTAAAACCTGTTTAAATTTAGCCAAAACCTGACAAAATCCAACTAAAACCTGTTCAAGTCCACCAAAAACCTGTTCAACTCCATCTAACCTATTCAAGTCCATATGAAACCTGTTCAAATACAAATAAAACCTCTTCAAATCCATCTAAAACCTGTTTAAATCTAGCCAAAACCTGTTAAAATCCAACTAAAACCTGTTCAAGTCCACCAAAAACCTGTTCAACTCCATCTAACCTATTCAAGTCCATATGAAACCTGTTCAAATACAAATAAAACCTCTTCAAATCCATCTAAAACCTGTTTAAATCTAGCCAAAACCTGTTAAAATCCAACTAAAACCTGTTCAAGTCCACCAAAAACCTGTTCAACTCCATCTAACATATTAAAGTCCATATAAAACCTGTTCAGATCCATCTAAAACCTGGTCAAATCCATCTAAAACCTGTTTAAATTTAGCCAAAACCTGACAAAATCCAACTAAAACCTGTTCAAGTCCACCAAAAACCTGTTCAAATCCATCTAACCTATTCAAGTCCATATGAAACTTGTTCAAATACAAATAAAACCTCTTCAAATCCATCTAAAACCTCTTCAAATCCATCTAAAACCTCTTCAAATCCATCTAAAACCTGTTCAAATCCATCTAAAACATTTACCGTTTGGTAAAAGAAGGAAAGGCAGATAAGAAACAATTTAAACGTGTATCTTTTTAATCACCATATGCAATTTAGATTCCCTTTTTCACCTATTAAAATATGTCTGCATCTTGTAGCAAGAAGTTGTGCTGAAAATTCCTTGCATAATGTACCGCTGAGTTTCAAATGGGTTCATTCTATCTACTGTCAGGAATGATGAAAACGTATCATCGGCAAAGTTTGAATTGTTAATTAAATCAAATAAAAAGAGTTAAATAAATAGTTCGAATGGAAAGCATGTCATAGTTTTTATAATTAAACATGCTCAGGTGGAATTTTTGCTTCGACTTTGTACCAGTTTCCCAAGTTTGTAAATAGATATGCCCAAAGGTATTATTTGTATCATAATTACAGCTATGATGAATAATTGCATTCATAATTTACCGCAGCGTTTTTAATAGCTTTACCAAATCTGCTGCCAAAAATAATGACTTTTTTTCAAATTACACCCTTACTAACATTTTTCTTCTTTAATGAAATAGCATTCAGATAAATTAGCTGAGGTTTCAAAACAAGAAATATGACGAAAATGCTGTCACTGTGCAAATGACTGTTTTCTTCAAATATTCAGCACGTTGGTTCTTTTCATATTGTATGATGCAGGGTCAGTTTCCATTCACTGCTGAGTGGCTTCCGGACCTTGGATGTCAGGCTTTGTGTTGGCTCCATGTGTCGATAAAAAAAATACATTTATGATCGCTTTGAGAGAAGAAAAGTTGTACTTTCTGAGGCTAAAGGTGCTTTTAAATAAAGTCACTAAGGTCTGCTGGACATAATGCACCAGTACAGTTACATTTAATCACTTAGCAAATAAGATCTTTTGGGGCATTCAGTTGTTTTTACATCTGAAAGTCCACACCAAGAAATCACAATTTGTTATTTGTGTTCTCACTACAGTTTTTGAAAGCGTACTATCAAACCTTCCATAATGCTGTGATTACTGTCGTCATGACAACGGGGGCTTGGCTCTTATAGATGGCTTTTACTCTGGTGAATGTGTTGTCTCTGCAGCGACTCATTTTACAGTTTAAATGGACAAAAACAATAATACGACCAGCGATAAAGGCCAATAAAGACATGTTATTAATTTAAAAATGAATACAAACTTGGAAAGTTCAAATGCACTGTTTAAAGCCACTTTTAGACATTTAGTACAGGTGTATGGTGCATTTATGTGGTCCTCGGAAATTTGGAGTATCCAAGTTAGGAAGTCGTTCTTCTGACTAAAGCATAACAGCAAGGACAATCATGTTATTTTTAAATGAGTGAAAGTAGCAAAACCTCAAGAAAATGTAGGCTATTCAAAATATAAGTTAACATAACGTATGTTGAAACCGCTAAATACTGGACGTGAACAAATAAAGAACTTAGTAGATAGTCTAAATAAGCGGACAAAAAACTAGTTGTACTGTCAAATTATCAAGTTATTAATGTGCAAAACAGAAATCTTTTTAAATGACTTATATTACTGAAATATCTTAAACGTTTGCTTTCCTCCGTTGTGTTGATGATGAAAATAACGTATCTTAGTGCTTCACAGGAGTCATCTCCTGTGGCGTAACAAGAAAAATACAGCCATATAAAACGTAAAACAACATAATCTATGTGTTTTATGTGTTTTTAAACCTTACCATTATGACTTTTCCCATTTTCTTCTTCCATTAGCTCTTCTTCATGTATTTAATTGACCGTAAATTTCTGCATTTGATCCCAAAGTCCGACCCATCATCAAACCCACTTTCACACTTAAAACGGACTAGACCTTGGTTCAGTTTGGTTCGGATCAAGACCAAAAAGCATCTGTTTGGTCCGAACCACAGTCTATTAGAGCTTTAACACCTGAAGATTTGGGTTTTGTTTGATTTGTGTGAACACTAGCATCAGAAATAAACATCACTGTGTTCTGTTTCGAACAAAGCCAGAGCTCAGATGCTATTCCTTCCTTTAGTTGCTATGCTGTCCACATGTCGGCCCTGATCCCTCGTGGCCATGATTGTTGTCTTCCATCTTTCTCTCTCTTTCTCTCTCTGAGCCCGTGGCATTTCAACAGGGTGTCTTAAAAGTCTGGGTGTTGTAAATATAATATAACATCAGTACAACCTGATCCAGCCTCGAGTCTTTGTGACCTGCAGCCAAATGTGCACCACAGGCTGCGCATTTTAAAGCCAAGAGGCCAGCGCTGGAGCCGTGGTTGGAGAAGGAGTGTCACTTCTCACATGCCAGAGACGGCACAAAAACCATTAGCCACCGCTGAGACTTTCGATGGACAGGAACAATAGTGGGCACCTTCAGCGTCTCCAGCAGCCTGGTAAAAATGACCACTGGCCTCCTGGAGTCTGCTGTCATCGGACGGAGAGCCTGATTCAGATAGATGTTTATGGATTCTGTCAAGACAGCAGGGAGGCGTTCGGAATCACCTGCAAACCCCAAAAACAATGCTACAAGAGGCTTGAGAAGGCAACGAAAAACATTGGAGATTAGCCTTAAAGCATAATCAGGCTGCAGTCACATTTTGGTTGGTAATATAGTAACCTCTCAATTTAGAATAATCAAACTAAACAATACTATGCTGCAACTAAATATTAAGGGATTTCTAGCCAATTATTAGAAGGAAATAATGATCTATTTGACACAAGGGCTACTCTGATAACTTATGTATAGTACTGTGCAAAAGTTTTAGTCTGGTGTGAAGATATGCAGTAAAGTAAGAATGCTGTCAACAATATACAATTTAATTTTTTGTTGTTGTTTTTGTTTTGTTTTTTGTGAATGAAGAGACAAAAACCTTACATTTTTAGAGTGATCCCACATCATGGTGTCTGGCCTGGTCCTGTCTGGGATTACATGGTCTGGATTAGTCCATTTTGGCCTGGTTTTCTCTGGAATTTTCTCCAAATGTTTAAACAGAATGTGTCCAGAGACAGAGGAACTGCTAGAAGTGTTGCTGTTTTGAGGCAAAGTCACATCAAATATGAATTCGATTTTTGAATAATTGTTTTTATTACGTTAGCAAATAAGTCCTTGCAGTGAGTACATAACACAAATGTTCAAACACACAAAATAATATATACAAAATATTCAAAACACGTTCTTGGACAAACAGAAAGACAGAAAGACATAACGAACACACACACATTTATTCCCATAAATAATTAAATAACTAAATATAAGACGTTTGCATTTTTTAAACTAATAAACCATACAAAAACGTACTTTATTGTTTGCTTCACTTTTTATATCCACACCTGCCTAAAACTTTTGCAAAGTACTGTTTATGTGTGTGTGAAAAGTTTGACTCCCCACTGATATATTGCTCTCATATTGGCACAGATTTGTTTGTTTTCTTCTTTTATATGCTCTATCTAATTTAAAATAAAAGCATTTCTCTTTCTGTTGCACAGTGTTTCAGTTCTTGAGTCGGACCTATGATCAATGGGGGCTATCAAAATAAGAGTATTTTAATCAAATCATGTTTCTTTCCAGGTTTAGCTGAAATGATCTAATCCATTACTGCAGCCAGAGTGCGCAAAACAAACTAGCACTCGCTTTAAACTTTAAATTAGTTGTACATATGTTCTTTTTAACTGACGTGTCGAAGCTCAGCTGATTGTAACAGGACACACGAGGCCTTCTTACCGACTCTATTTCTCTTTAATTCTATCAGCCCGATTCCTTACCGCAGTTTTTTTTTCCCCCCAAGTTGATTTTTCATTTCCAGCTGCATCAGAGGCAGAAAATCAGAGGCGACAAAGACACATGCAAAGGTCTTTAATATATCAAAATCAAACATGTCCCAGGTTCCTTTTAGACGCGCTGTCAGACGCAGAAATGGGAAACACGCGGGTCTTGAATACCAAATCATTATCAGACGTTTCAGGAATGGCCTTGGAAGTTTCGAGGACAAATTTGACAATCTCAGATAGTGGTTTTTGTTTTGTTTTTTCCGCTTCTGACAAATAATGACACATGCAATTATGGGAATTCACTTCACTGTGTTTTCACCCGGTAGCTGCTTTAGTGCTAATGGGGAAAGATGAAAAGCTGCATGTGGATTCTCTTGGGATAATAAACCTGTGTGTATTTTCATATCCAATTCATATGCAGAATCTGATGCCAAATATAGGTATTGATTTTTTTTCTTTTTATTTAAGATGTTAGTGTTTACCTGAATCACATCAGGCGGTACATCATTTTCTGTCTTGAATTGTGTGGAAAAAAATATTCCTCAACATTTAATTGTAAAGACTACAGGATATAATACCATCAAAAGGCCGAAGATCAGTATTGGATGCTTGTCATTAAAAATAGACCTGAATCTGTTCTGGAAATCACTGCATGGATCAGGAACACTTCCAGAAGTAACTATCAGTGACCACAGTTTGTCATGACATCCACAAATACAAGTTAAAGCTGTATCATGCAAAGAAGAAGCCATATTTGAATATAATCCAGAAACTGTGCCGCCTTTTCTGAGTCAAAGCCAATTTAAAATGGACTGAGGCAAAATTGGAAACTGTTCTATGTTGAATTTAAAAAAATGTCTCCGAATAAGAGATTGTAGGCTTTAAAAAACTAATAGAGAGGGTTGGTTCAACTATAGGTGTGAGTTTGGAGATTCTGGTTAAAGTAGAAGAGTAATAGACGCTCAACAGGAAGGATGCTATACTGAACCACATGGACCATCCCCTGCATTGGGCTTTTGAACAACAGAGAGCAGCCAGTGGACTTGACAGTGAACTACTTCCTTCCAACTGCTAAAGACTGTGCAATGAAGTCTGAATCAATTCATTTGCATTTTTAAATTACCTTAAGAGACATAACAATTGAAATTCCCTTTGGGTATGAAAAGGTTGAACTGAGCATCTGATGGTTACCTACTTCTGCCCACGTTTTTCCCTATTGCAACAAAGTTCTGTTTATTTTAAAATCCCATGAGCACTCTTGTTTGCAAATTAAGTTTTAGCAGTAAGGCCTTTAAACAAAACAATATGCAAAAAAAACAAACATCTGATTGCAGAATATTATGTCCTGTGAATGTTCCTTACTGCACACATACTGTATACACACAGTGCAGAGTGAAAATACTGCACATATTCCAACAATCTTGTTTTCTAAGCTTACACCGTCTACCCAAGGTCACAGTGGGCTGCTTTACGCTCCTCCCGAACAAACTGTTTAGCATGCTACCAATAAGTAAGATGTTCACTGTTAGAATTCCGGCCGCGGTAGTTGTCCCTGTATCTTTACTCACACCGATGCACCGTTGAGAAAAGGCCAAGGCGTAGGAAAGGCCGGTAGCACAGCACGCCAACAGATTAGCTGTCATGTACTCGTGTTAATTAATTATCCAAAGGGCACGCGGAACACGGCGCTGTGTGCTCTGTGCTGCGTCTGTCTCAATCCCATAATGCTTCTTGGACGTGCGGTGGTCAGGAGTGCCCCGTTGGTCGCCGGTGTAAAGGTCAGCGTGCGTCTGCTTCCGCGGGAGCTGGCAGGAGGTGGCATTGAGATAGAAATGTCTCCCGGTGCCATGTGACAATTAAATGGCGTTAACAAGGTAAGACTGAGGGCATGTTGGGTTGTTTGGTTTGTTGTTTTTTTTCTCCGTACGGTGCTCTTTGGATTGTTCACGACCCTTTTCAAAGCTAATTATTTTGTCCGTCGGAATGTAACTGCTCGAGCTGTTTTTGCCAGAATTTCTTCAACAAGGAGGCTAATGTTTTCTTCAGGACTCTTCTTGAAATTGAATTGGGAGCGTAAATGCTTTGTAAGACGGCGCTGCATCACGCTGTCAGTAAAGCGTGCTCGTCTGGCCTGATACTCCACGGTCGACGAGTGTCTAAACCTCTGACCTGTCGGTTCATTTCTCCGTTTACCTCTCTTGACAACACATCCGAAACGGGAATTACTCAGACGGGGGAAGGAAAACGGAACGCCTTCTAATTGGGTCTTATTTCACAGCCAGACAAGTCGGTGAAGAGCGCCGGGGTTTGCATAGGAATTATTGACTGTTATTTTGACGAGGGCGACTTTGACTGCTCGACTTCGGGGCAGAGACGGCAAACAAACAGAGCTTGTCGGGACGTCGGCGCTAATGCAGGAGCTAGAAAAAGGATTTGTGCGTTCAGATCTCGAGTACATTAACTGGTCAACCTTTTCACTGGGATTTCAATGCTTTTTATTCTGTAGGAATCTCTGTATATCTAAAAATGAGATAATGATATTTGCGTTATGCACAAAAACGGTGTGCTGTTTGTTTGTTTGTTTGTTTGTTTGTTTGTTTGTTTGTTTGTTTGTTTGTTTGGTTGGTTGTTTGGTTGTTTGGTTGTTTGTTTGGTTGTTTGGTTGTTTGTTTGGTTGTTTGGTTGTTTATTAGGATCCCCATTAGCCATTGCATTAACAATGGCTACTCTTCCTGGGGTCCTTGTCATGAAAAAAAAAAAAAGAATTACATAACATTAAATACACATTTTATATCACACAATATATAAAATAATTACAACATGACTAAAACAACATTTCATTTTAATTAATTGAAATGTTTCAACAGAATTCTTTAAAAAACTTTAGTATTTTTTGTATTTAAAATATATAAGGGCAGGAAGTTCCATGCTTTCATTGCGCGATAAATAAAAAAAGGTTTTTATTTGTATTTTTTTAATTTATGTTTCTATTACATCCTGGGAGAGTAAAGTGCTGTCTAGTTAGATGATCTGCTTTTTATGATTCACATGTAAAGAAGTTTAAATGCATGTGTCTTTCTATTTCTCAACACCGGATGGCAGTAGAGAGCAGTGATTGTATGAATAACGCGAATATATCATCAGAAAAAAATCGAAAATGAACGGCGGAAGTGACACGATTCATGAATAATAATCACTTCTGCAAAAGATTAAGACATTTGAGTGATTTTCCATTACAGCGCACTCACACTAGAACCTCTTGAACCCTTCTGTGCCCATATGTGATTGAGGAGGGGTCTCTGGCCACCACTGACCTGCACTCACACAGGCAGAAACAATCATCATCAGGTCGTTCGTCGATAGACTCCTGCATGATCATAATGTGCCGTTTGTTTACAACCGTCTTAATTACATCCTAATTATGCACACTCTATGGTTTATGCGCCCTTTGTTTACGAGAAGTGTGAAATTGCTCAGTCATTTGACAATATAAGCCCAGCTGCATTTATTTTGAGTTGTTAGAGAGACAGGGTCCTCCGTCGTATTACTGGAATATGTACATCCTTAGACTGAGGACCCGCTACAAGATTTTTTTGCCAGATTTTACCCACAATTCCCAGTTGGGTAAAGTCTGCACCAGTTGGAAACAGTGGGCATGAGTAGTTGGTACAAAAATCTGTTTAATGTGTGAGGGGAAACAGACCCGACCCAACCTCTGATTACGGTTTCCAACAGCCAATAAAAAAGGAACAGGAAGTAGTGTCGGAAGAAGATGGGAAGTAGCGGTAATGTCAAAACAAAGATGGCGAACAGCAAGGGAGAGAGAGAGAGTGGCGACAGTTTGATGCATTCAGTTGGTTTTAGTCAGTTTAGTCTGTGATCCCTTCAGGTGCAGTTGTTAAGTCGGTAATCCCCAGTCTTTCAGTTTTCTTACAAAAATCCCCTGAAACCACCCTGTCAGTATGTACTCCTAGTCTTTTCAAAATCTGTAAAGACTGTGAAAGTTGTGTGTTCCCAGCTTTAGTCTAATTTGTATTTTCCTGAGGACTTGGACAGCTCTTCTTCTGATTGTATCAATGCGTTTGTGTTTTTACTAGTCAAATAAATAAATATAAAACACAAACTGTCATGTAACAAAGACAACAATGTGTTCTAAAAAGCACTGCAGCAAAGCCCTGGGTGCAGTTTCACACTATTCCATGTAGTGGTACATTGATAAAGCGGATACCTGTATTAAAATGAGTGTAAAGTCAATTTATAATGTAGTATTGTACAAAATACTATACATATAGTTACTTTAAATATAGGCATTATGTTTATTTTGGCTCTGGTTAGGTTTGAGTTCTAAATAACAGAGGTATCTTTCTTAACCTCTGTTACATAATTAACTAAAGTAATAAAGCACAACCAAAATAAAATGAAACAAAAAAAATAAAATAAATATGTTATGCTATGGTTTTAGGTGTTTTATATTGTGCCACTGTTAATAATAAAATAATATATAATAAAATAGAGAATCTGGAACAATCACATGTTTTTTATTTTAAAAATGTGGACTGCAGAAGGATGGCATCCACACATTGATTTGAAAGACAGTTTTAAATAATTCCACTGCAACAATGAAGCAGTCCTCGCTATCCTTCTTTAAAAGCGGCATTGTTAGAACTTAGTTTTCTTTCTCAACAAAACACTCACCGATCCTTTATTTCACAGTTCACGCACAAAAAAAAAAACTCACTTAGCAATTGAATATTGCTAGGCCTGTGGTTAGTATGCAGAGCCCACTGAGTACTTTGTCGAGGCTATCAGGACGAGGAAAGAAAAGTGAAATCGGAGAGTGGCATTATTCTTTACGGGACGCCACTATCTTTGTTCTTGTGTCTAACCTTCAGCGGCGGCTTACGAGATCCACAGCGCATTGTCTCATGATAAAAGCAGCTCATTAGAACAAGTGGGCGACATTGTAACCAGATCCGTGCCTATATTCCTCAATGCAGCTCTACTGTATAACTTTCTTAAATAAAAACTTGTCAAAGCAGCTTTTCACTTTACTGAAGAAGTCATCAAAGGTGCAAACTCAGGTGGATACACTTTATGACAAGCTCTTTCCTACAAAGCTTGATCCATTGAGTGTGACAGAAGCTCTCCCTTATACACACACATATATATACCTCCTATAGAGTCCCACTAACACATACACACTCTTTACACTGTCAGCCATTTCACTGCTTAACTCCAAAGCCGAGAGTAGTATCAGTGTGACCACACATCCAGCTGAGGAAATTCTACATTTTTCTTTTCTATTTCTATTTCACCAGAGTTACGAAGCAGAATTGAGTGGCAATCATGTATGGAAATCATGTGTTACTGAACATGCTGTACGAGAAACGCAAGAAACTAATAGGACCGAGGATGCGTCATGCATAATTGGTCGTAGAGGGACTTAGTGGAATTTGTGGCTCACAGCAAGAAGATTGTCTGTAATGAAAAACATGTACCATAGCTCTCCAATTAAAAGGGAATTGAAATAGGTTTTGTGTTTGTGAGTGTTGTGGTCATGCAAAGTAATCAGATAAACTATTGGTGCTTATGTGATGGCATCTACAACTATCTACTACTGTATTACAATAGGAATCATTGGCAAAGAAAAAAAAAACAAGAAAGAGATCGTCTAATCTTAGTTATCAAGGATTTTAATAGATGACAATGTTTTAGCATGTTTCGTATCAGTTGGAAGGGTCATAATTCATCTTTGATATAAGTTTGGAAAAATATGGGCTCTTGATAAGAAGTGGTCATATGGCTCAACTAGATTGAGCAGGGTCAGGGGTAAGCTGACCATCTAGTTCCTTTGATGCAGCTGTAATTATCTGATCATGTAAAACACAGCATCTCCTGGGCATAATGTGTATAAATTGATAGATCTTTCCCTATCCAACTCAGAACACTAAACTGCCATGAGATAAACTTAAAAGGTACATATTAAAGTGAAAAACCACAGCCCCACAGCCATCATTTTGGATAAAACAAGGTCATTTACTTATTCATTCTATGGTTTTATAGCCTGACAAATCATCAACATGTATGATAAATAATTTTAGACTTAGACTTGGATAAGTGTGCTTTGATGTAAACACAATTTTAATGAATATGCCACAATTTTAGATTTAGTTGAAAAAAGAAAAACAATTTTTTACAATAAATCAGTGTTTTCCACTCCTCCAATTAGCCCATTTTTTCAGTCTGGTTGATAGGATGAGTGCCTTCAATTTGTGAGGTCACATGACAATAAAAATGTCAAACCTTTTAAGAGTCAGTGGTTCATCTTGTCAAATCTGGTCTCTCACTGGCCTCCAAAGCATGTAAACCAGGATCCTGGATATGTCTTCTTACAAACAGAAACAGAAAAACAGAAAAAGGGAAGTAACGTGAAAGAGAAAACTATTTAAAGGAGCTTGATTTTGTACAAGGCCAGAGCAAAGCTGGATTTATCTTTTGCTCGCTCATTTGCAAAAGAGACGAAATAACACTGGCACATATTTTTTTTCCAAACTTGCATTTTGACAACCCTATAAACCTTCAGTTATATTCTGAAATTAGTACAATTTCCCACGTATATACTGTGGCTATAGCAACCCATGTCTCCTTAAGAGTAGTTCACATTGACTTTGTCCTACATGTTTAAAGTAAAGGCTCTTTATGCAGCGCTGGTAGTTCTGTCTTACTTGTGGATTAACACTAATCTGGAGGATATATTTTCACTTTAAGATCCGTGTTATACGTTGAATGCCCAATTTAATTACATCGTATTATCTTCAAATGATAATCCTGACATTCAGAAGGTCAGTCCTGTTCACATGTTTGACTGTATCCACTGGATCTAATTGAGTTTGACCAAAGTACACTCCCGTCTTCTTCTAAAAATTTTCAAGATTCATTTTTTTAAACTGCTGACTAATGCTCGCTGAAGCCTTTTCTTATTTCTAAGGCATTACGTGGCTGATCCATACTGTCCTCATATGACTCTTGAGGACCATTTCTTGTTTTAGCTTTGAGTTTGTATGTGTTTTTTGTCCTACCCACTAATTTCCTGCATGTCCAGAAAAAAAAACCCAAACTCCTCAATATAACATTAACACTGTAGGGGATACATGGGATAATGTTTAAAGCTGTATAGTATTAGAGGAGCACCACAAGGGTCCGTCTTTACTGCTGCCACATTCAGAAATATTGGACAAGCTCAAAAATAAATAAAAGTTTAAAGAAATGATTGGAATGATGCAGGTTGATTTCAGGGATTGGTTTTACAAAAGTCCCCATTTCAGTTTGGTTTTTTTTGTTTTGTTTTTTTTTTGCCAGCGCGTAGTGTAATCAAAACTATCGTCATTCACATGGATACTGTTGAAAACATGATCTGAGCTTTCATGGAACAAAAATGACGCCCTGGTGTGAACTAACAGCCAAAACTCAGCAAAGTCTTTATTTTGAGCAAAGCGTGTTGTGTTGCGGCTGTCATTTTTTGGTCATTTTTTGTGAGCTTGCAATTGAAATGAATGACTGCTGCTTGGGAAGCCGTTTCAACAACAACAACAACACATTTTGCCCAAAACACAGATTCTGATCAACAAGATTTTTTTTTTTTTTTTGCAAACTTTTGAAGAAGATGTTTGGCTACAAAACACTGAGTTGAAATAAAACTTTCTGCATTGAAAACTCATGTTCTTTTAATATATTGTTACTACTTCCTGTAAAAATCCATACTGACACTTCAGAGTTTATCCTTACCACATGTGTTTAATGTTTATGTAGTGAGGTGCATTTTACCTTAATGTCATTTTTGCAGCTTTAGTGACATATATGCTATTCTTGTCTATTCCTTATCTTCGTTTAACAGTCTTTAAAGAAGAAGCACAGGTCCAAAAACAGATTTGTGCATTGAAAATTCTTATTGTTACTACTTCCTGTAAAAATCCATACTGATACTTCAGTTCATTTCATTACAGAGTTTCCTTTTTCTTTTATGTAACGACCGCAGCATTCTAAACCCCTGTATCTATCTGAACACAGATGGTTTTGATTACTCTATGGACCAACCTTTGCAAATGGCACTGTGTAAATGGCCCTTTAGTCACTCTTTTGCTTTTATGTGTGAATACAGGTTACTGCTAAACACTACAAAACCTTAATGTAAAAACTATTTGCTAAGGCAGAGGTATACAGCTGCGCCAACATCTGTCTTTAATTAATCTTTTAAACCAAGCACTTTGTTTTGTTTCCCTGAATCATTTCACTGAGAGGTAATTGTTTTTTTTTTTTTTTACTTTCTGTGCACATATCTACAAGGCTTTTCTGAATTGTACATGCAGATTGGTGCCGGAGCGGCTCCGTGTCCCAGCAGGCCCGGTCGGGTCGGCGGAGCTCAGCAGCGGATCACTGAAACAGAGGCGAGAATGAGAATGAAGCTCTATAAACACACGGGAGCTGTGTTCAGTCTATTATCCAAAATGCACTGCTAGACATGGTTCTAAATGACCCAACCCACACATGCACACCTCCAACCCTCGACAATAAGCAAAATCCAACGCCAAAGCAAACAAGCTTTCAAGTGGTATATTTTCATTTGGAATTATACAATATAATCCTTCTACCTCCAGCTCGAGATTTGTGAATGTAACCCCTTTATTATGACGAGCAGAAAATCCCATTACACTCACACACGCACACTCCATTTAGTCTTGATTAAAATATTCTCGGCACTTTCTCCAGACTCCTTCACAAAACGGTAATTAATGAATACAAATCCTGTTTTCGCTCCAGTAAAAGACATTTAATTAAGACTATGGTTTGTACGTTGCACATGACAATGCCAGCCTCTTCACGCGACCACGGTCTTCACAAGTCATTTTACGGCTTTGGAATTCTTACCTGGCATTAAAAGTGATAACATGCATGACATAAAACAAACAGAATGGTGTTTTTTTTGCTCAGATGAGCTTCGAGGGAAATATGCAAAACCGTTTAGGAACAGTGGCTTTTGTAAATACGGCGAAAAATTGCAACTGGTTTTCTCATCCAATGACTTCTTCCAAATAAAACTGAACAAAAACTTACAAAAGGAAAGTAGGATTTATGAAGCCAGCATGAATAACCAAGACATGTTTAATGTGAATGAATTTACACAGTGTATACTTGTATAATGTCTATGTTTGTGTCTATGTGTATATGAATCACAGGTTCAAAACAATCCATATATAACTGTTAGTCTATGGCGTTCGGGATAACATAGACTTGAGCAGCCATTAGCTTGTAGCCTTTAGCTGGGGTACCTTAGATGCTCATAGGAAAAGAGCAGCTAAATGCCACTTGCTAATGTTCTCTATCAACTCACCAGCAGCACACACGTACTCCATTTTATGATTTTTGGTGGCTAGTGCCTTTTTGTTCATTGAAAGTGCATTATGGTCCAGTACCGTTGACTGAATAATCATGACACATGTTGAACTTTTGCAGCTTCAGTGGTTACTAATTGTTCTTTTTGGGTTTTTTTTAACATACTCCACCAAATGTCAATTGCGGATTTAGACTGCTCCATTTAATTCAGACCAAAACAGACAAAGTCACAGGTTCTATTTAAGTGATTTCTTGAGTCAACAGGTCTGGCAGTAATCAGGTCTGAGTGTGGCTCGAGAAACTGAACTCATCTTTTCAAAAAATGGGATTAATCACAGTTACTTTATGATTTAACAAGGGTTGGCAAATATTTTTGGATATTTTTCGCTTAATAAATCAAATCACTTAAATTTTGTATTTGCATTTTGTATTTAATTGAGTTATCTTTTTTTTTAAACTTGTTTGATGATTTGAAACAGTTAATTACAACAAATGTGCAAGAAAATAAGAAATCAGGAAGGGGACTTCTATTTATTTACTGTACTGTATGACATCATGTGATTTTAGTGTTGCATCTTATCTTACTTTTTCTGTTTGTGGTCCAAATTAGATCAAACTGTACCTGAGTTCACTTGCAAGCAGATGAATGAATGAATGTAGGGTTGCTATATCTCAAAATATATAAAAATACGTACTATCAAACTATCAAAATCACAGAACAGCTACACACTTACTGCACAGACTAGATCGCTATGGCAACTCATGTGTTATCTCCATCTAGGGTCCGTTGCTGTTTGGTAACATGTCGAGGTTAAGAGACAATATTTTGTAGTTCATTAATAATTTCTGTTTTGGAAGTCTGTTGTTTATAACCCTTAAGCATTACAACAGAATTTTGAAATGGGGCAATACTTGGGTTTATCTTTCCTTCTCGTTTGCTACCTGCTCCATGTTCATGCCATAAAAAATGCACTTGTAAATATTGATAAATGCACCACAAGAGGAATCGCTCAGGAGATTGTGAGAGCCCAAAAGCCCTCATGTTTTGAGCTCTGCCTCTGATTGGCTCTTTATGGCCAAAGGCAAAGTACGGTCCATGTGCGGCGCTGCGCTAATGGGAATCTCACACCGCAATGAATCATGATTTTATTTCATGTCTTAGTGAAACTACCGCTGGAGAAAACAAGTGAGATTTACCAGAGGACGGTGTGTTTTTGGTTGCTTGTTTTTGCCTTCTGATTACAGATAGATGTAAGGCATGTCGGGAAGGGGATATGATTGATATTTCCCATTTCAGATATTCATAAAGGGCGTTCCTTCAACCTTGCACTGGTGCAGCTGATAAACAGCACCAGCAGACTCGCTCTGACTGTGTGAGGCTGTAAACATGACAGCACTTGTCGTGTGTCGTGTGTTTATGACGACATGCATGTAAATCTAGCTTTAGCTCCAAAATGTAATACATACATATTAACAGTTCCAGATTTGTGGATAAGTAACAGAAAAAAATGTATAGATTGAAATGGATTTTTGCAAAATATGACAAATTAATGACTTTTTTTATGAGTCCCCTGTGCTTTTTCATGTCTTCTTTTCACTTTAGTAAGATAGATAGCTTTAGTATTTTTGTCTACTATTTTTTAGCATTATTTTTTTGGTCTTGTAGCCAGTGAAGATGGACAGGAAACGGGGTGAAAGATAGGAAAATTAGCAAATGAGCGAATACACCTGAGCCGGAACCGAACCTGGGTCACTCGAATATAAGGCACACACTCTACCAGCTGAGTGTTTACTTGGTGAGACAACAACTTCTTGGATTTAAACGTTACAAAAGGATCTTATCTTTGATTTCTGAGAGTATTATTCATAATAAGAGCATGGAAATAGTTATCTACTAAGTACCTTGGCGCTTTTTTGATAATTACTTAAAATAGATGTGAACACTGCAGCTGTTGTGAAATGTGGACAACAATGACTTGACCTTATGCCTAACTGTCCTCTTTCTCACTCAGTCTCTCTATTCATACCATCTTTTTATCAGTCTTTTATTGACAGCCTCCTGTGTTTTTCATTTGTCTGATTTAACAACCTTACACTCAAAGACATGAACAGTCATAATAACAGTTAAAACAGATTCTCAAGAAGGCCAATGCTATTCATGCTTCATCTGGACATGTTCTAAAATGTGAATTTTCTTTGTTGCCCTGTTTACCATATTGTAAACAAAATGGTATTCAAAGTCTTTTATCCCAACAACTATTCATCTTTTAAATTCTCTGTAGTCTCTTTTTATTTTATTGTATTTTTTTATTCATCATTATTCAAATATTATTATAAAACTATAATATTTCATATATTTTTTATTCTATTGCACCAGTGATTTCTTCCAATTATGTGTTTAGTGTTGATTGCTATTGTGCCTATTTGTTGTTTGCCATGTCTGTTTGTTGTGTTATTTGCTGCTCAAATGAATTGCCCCGGGTGGGATTAAAAAAAAAAAGTTCCCTGAATCTGAATCTTTTGAAATAGATTTAGTCAAATAGGGATTTTCAAGATTTTGTGAGGTCACAAGTAACTCCATTCCAGACGTCACATATTCTAAATGGAACTCACTCAGCTATGAATAAAAGCACTTGGGTGTGACCTTAGCCAGATGCTCTATTGGAAGTATTATAGGTATTGATTTGTTCCCAAATCAATCATGGCAGCTATGGATCTTTAGTAAAGGTGCTGAAATAACGGACTTGAAGGTGGGACATTGTTGTGAGGTGATTAAATAAGAAAAAGTACAGAAAAAATGTCTTATCTAAAAATTGATAAGAAACAGTCCAATATTTAACCATTTTGAAAGCTTTCACAGCTCTATACACATCTCTTTCTTGGCTAAGTTTGATATTTTATTTTTTCCCCACTAGAATATTGTGAGTGGCCACTGGTGGAACTAGCAACAGGGCCATGTTTAGATCTTGCATCATCAATTAGAACTTATTTATGGATAGCCCCTTGGGACGTATCATCTCATTTTCAAGGAGGTCCAGATATTATAACAGTTTTTCACTGTTATCAGTAGGAAGTGGGACCTATGCATGATGGTGGGCATTAGCCTGGGATGGGTATTAGCCCGAACGCCTACTGTTATCAGATTGCGTGGCGACTTCCTGAAGCAACTGGTGATTATTTACCATTTGGGCCTCTAAGGGTTTAACATTTAGGTTTAGGCGTGTGGAGAAATAGACATGATTTTGATCAGGAAGTACAGGTTTTAGGAGATTTGTATTGATATATTAAAAATTGCTTATTAATGGATTCTCCGTTTGGATGCATCAAAGCTGTGTTTTACTCTTATTGGAAGGATGCCACTGACCAATCACAGCACACGTAACATGGAGCCAAGAGTACATACATACATGGGCCCACTTCAACTACAATGTTTGTTTTTTTTTGTTTGGTTTTTTAATAGTTATAGATAAGAGTATTTAAAAGAGAACCATTTGTCTTGGAATTCCAGTTTACCCATGACAAGTATATATTTTACCACTCCATACCTACTTTCTTTCTGACCAAAGAACATACAGCATATTGAACAAGGAGCATTTTCTATGTCACATATTTTCCAACATACATATTGTATTCAACCTCGGGTTATAGTGAAACATAAAACTGAAAAAGACAAGGGAGGCTAAAACTTTCTTCTTCTTTCACCTGTAAATCCTTTGATATGACGCGGTAGATATTAAATTGGTTTGATCTTCGAGGCAAACGACTGTCAATAACAGTGTCATGCATTAGTTTGAGTGTGATATTGGATTACAGGGATTTACACTGCTTTAAAGACTTCATTTTCTGCGTTGCCCCGTTCGCATTTGGCCGTCCATCTCATCACTATCCAGGTCTCGTGTCGTCCCAGGGATTCATTGACAGTCACTTAGGTCACGAACCCTCTGAGGCGCTGATAATTACACTCTGACATGTCCTGCACGGCAACATGCTGATCTTCAAGTCAGGTTTATACAACAACAGTCGATACGCTTGACTCTGATGAATTATCGTAAAAGCAAATAGAAGAGAGTAAAAAAAGAGCATTTTACAGTTTGTTGTTGAAGGAATGTAGCCGAAATTATTGCGAAGAAGAGAAGTTCTGCAGTAGGGTTAATATAGTATGAAGTAAATGGAAATCCTGAGGAAATGGGAGAAAACACACAATTGTTGGTTTAGAGCTCAAGATTTGTCTTAAAACTGGTCTCAAGATTTATTTTTTTATTTCTTTATTTTATTTTATTTTTGTGTTGTCATGGAATCAAAGTCATTTTAACCTAGTCTTGTTTTGGTCATAAAGACTTAAATTAAAAAAAAATCTATCTCTGGTCCGAACCAAGACTGGACTTGTATTCCACATTATTCCATATTACATCTGTACACATATATTCAGATATTCACTCTTGCTGTTTATTACTCATTTTAAATTCTTTATTGTTTGAGTCCATGATTGAGCCACTGTCTTAAGTATTGATTCCAATGTATCATACACTGGTCTCTCTCTGACGAAGCTGTGGTCTTGACCGGACTTGTCTTGTTCCCTAAAAGTCTCGTCATGGTCCTGATACACTCTGATATCTGACAATTTAACCTTCACTTCACACAATACACAAGATTGTCTGTAAAGTTTTGTGTTTTAACTGCTTTGAAGCAATCATTTGTTTCCCTTTCAGTGTCGAGATAAGATTATCGCTGATAATGGCCCCCTTTATGCTCCATTCTGTGATATTTCTTTTACCAGTATCTCATCTCTGCATTTCACCACATTTATACTCCTCCTGTAGCATCAAAAAGGCTAACCACTGTGCCCTTTAATGCTCTGGAGTTCTGTAGAAAAGCCCACAAACCTCCAATGTAACAGTCCACAATGTCTTTACACAACAACAGCAAAAGCAAGAAATGAAGTGTGAAAGGTTCTATGAGAAACCAAGGTAAAATGGCTATTTTGCACTTGTCTTGTTTTTCTGCAAAACTGGTATGCTTTGTAAATGCGGTGGCTGGTAGATGAAAGAGGCGAGCACTAGATGGCTAAATCTGAATAGTAATATTATAAAAAATAAACAAAGTCAGGTCTCTGCGGTGTCAATTTATGGTCCATATGCTTACGTAAGTTGTTAAAGCATGATCAAAAACATGTCATAATGGTGGCACAGAGCCAGATGGTACAGAGAAGAAATGGAAGGAGAAAGAAAGGAGACACCAGTGAATGAAGATATTCGGCACTATTTTACACACACTTTTACTACAGTGGTCCCTCGCTTATCGCGGGGGTTACGTTCTAAAAATAATCCGCAATAGGCGAAATCTGCGAAATCTTCAGCTTTATTTTTTACAATTATTATATATGTTTTAAGGCTGTAAAACACTCTCAAAGTTCAAACCTTAGCATCTTCCTCTGTTTTTCGGGTGCGACCGCAGGTACCTTTGTCGGTGCAGAACGTTTCGTCGACATTTTGGGTTTTGTTGAGGAGAAAACTTGCAAACATACAGCACTTCAGAGTCACACTGCTAGCGATCGAACATTTATGTAAATTTGGCAAGTCGAACTCATTCTGTACTGTACAGGAGACACAGCACGGAGGAGATTGATTGACAATGGTCTACAGTCCCTTAGCCAATCAGGACGCAGAACACAATGCGCGAGTTCTCCCTTAGCCAATCAGGACGCAGAACACAATGTGCATTCATACACTGTAAAAAAAAAAAAAAGCATGCAAAATTGCACAAAAAAAATCAGAGCGAGACTGCGAAAGGTGAAGGGACAAGTGTATAATAATGCACATACAGGATGGCAGTTACAAGGTACATCTAATCACCCATGATGCTAGGCTGTCCTGTGACCCCTCGTGTTGCAGGACAACAGAGGACCACTTCGCATGCCTAAAAACGGCACAACCTTTTAGGGTGAGGTCTGAGACCGAGAATATCCTACGGCTGAAAGTAGGCCTTTAAAAGGCTGATATCCCGTCTCTGATGACTGAAAAATGGTCTCAGAATGGGAATGGGAAGTGCTGCGTTGTGCTCCGAGCAAAGTTTGATCACCGCTCTTGGAGGCCCAATGGCTTCTTGAGAGACTGTACCGCGCTGAGCCTCCCAAGGCTTGGATGTGATCTGAAAAGTAGATTAAATTAGACAGTGCTTAAGGTGGAAACGGTGCACAAGCAGCTCGTGATGAATGAATGGTGACAGTTGTCTCCAGTGCTGCGTGTTTCATGAATTTGAACTGAATTTTGTCTGACAACTGCAGTTGGATGCTAATGCATCAATAACACATTATTACATCGCTGTCTGCCGCAATCAGCAATAACCTATATTTCTCAGGTGTATTTATTTGGGTTTTACAATAAACTGTTAAAAGTCATTACAGAGAGGAAGCTAGAGGTGGGAATGAATAATGAATAAATGGTATAAATAAAAACAGTGACAGTTTCATCACTATGGATAATCCTAAGGGTGATATGATAATGATGATGATGCAAATGATCAGTTTCAGATGGTGGTACTGGTTGAGACAGTAAATCACTGGCAACAACCAGTATATGATTTACACTGAAGTAAAATACACCACAAGAATATTCTGTTAAATGTAAGGTCAAATATATTTGCAAAGAGACAACCAAATAAACAAGAAAATGGGTCTCATCCTCAAATCCCAATTCTATGATGAATAATTAATAATGATTAATAACAGTGGCATTTGCTCAATGGACCGTCTCACACTGATGCCGCCCCACAGGACAGTTTACCCAGCATTCCTCTCCAAAAGCAGCCAAGCCTCTGCTGCGTTTCCACACTTCATTCACATAAGCGCCGCGTCTCCAGTCCCTGAAAATACTACATTTTGAAAAGAGCCTCCTGGGTGTGTTCTGAAATATATAGAATGCTCTCCACTGTGTCTAAATATAGACCATGAAAACTGAGCTTCTAGTAAAAAAACAAGCCATCTCAGCCAGACGTTTGGTAATTATATGTTCAGACAGTTACACAGAATGAAAATATCGGCAAAATTCGGTGTTTTTGTACTTGAGAGGCTCATGTTACATCCTATATTTGTTCTTGCTGCTCTAGAAAATGTTTTTAAAAGTCTGTCTGGAGCACACTTCTGAATCAGTTTCTTCTATGTCTGTAATTAATAAAGTGTTTCCGATCAGCCTCTGACCTAGCATAAACTCTTCATGAGCAGTGTCGTTGCGTAGGATTTTCTAAACTTAAACACATTTACTTAACATAACCACTTTCTTTCAACAACATAAATGCTTTTGATGCAACTTTGGGGTCAAATGTAAAAACCGGTCCAGACTCATGACCCCTAAGCCTTAATTTTATCCATCAATATAATCAAAAACAAATCAGAATCTGTAGTCTGTGGAAGCAAGAAGCAAATACATTTGGTCCAATATTATAAGGTAATATCGGTATGGCATTTTGCTGGAAAGTATTGTAAAATATCTCCAATTTGGCTGGCTCCAATCTCCTATTTTTTAACAATTACAACCTCAAACTGGACAATGAACTAATACCAATTTTGCATTTTATTTTTGTTTTCCTATCACACAGCTACACAAACTCACGGTGTTCCCTGAAATACACCACTTTCAACTCATCCTTACCTTGCACCAGACCAGGTAGAGTGCTTTCAACAATGTATTCCTTTTTCTCTCAAGGTTTCTGAAAACCACTTTGCCTAGACAGATGATGGAGAGCAGACCGGTCTCCTAATACACAACTAAATTGGGAAACAATTTGGAAAAATGTCTATCTATTTTCCAGAAATCACAACCACCAAATAATCTACTACAATTTCGCACACAGGACTTATTTTAGCTTTCAGGTTTTACTCAAAATAAAAATATTACCGTATTCTACTTGTTCCCTTTGCTCTCAAAATGCTTTGGGTATTTTTTTTCCATGTGGTGTGCCCAGGAGTTGATCGGTGTGGCTAAAATTGTTAGAATTGTGTGTACATATCACTGAACTGTAAATGTGTATATTATTTATGTAAGTTTTTATGGTATGTTACCCATTTGGACACTTTATCTGCCTGATCTTTGACTTTTGTTATTGTATTATTGACTTTTTTAATCTGCTATTATCTGCTCAGTCCTTTCTTTATAGAAAACTTGAATAAAAAAATCACACAAAAAAAAGAAAGAAACTGGTCTAATCTAACATCACGTAGGTTGACACTAGGGTCAATTGGACTACAAACCAGTATTACAAATGGAAAAGATGGGCCTTTTACCAAAAATATGCTGTATTAGCTTTATTATCTTGACCAGACATTGCCTATAATCATTGGAATCATAATATGGATGTCGATGCACTGTTCATACGCTTACTTATCTTAAAATAGAGTTCTTAAAAATAACTCAAACAAAGGCTTTGGTGTTAAGGAAAGGTGGTACTGACTCATCCCAAAGACACCAAGATGGATCAGCTTCAATCAATGTGAATTTATGCTCAAAATGAAAAGCTTTACTGCTATCTGTCCAAAATTAAACAAAAAAAATTAAAAAATAACACTAATAGCGTCATGGCGAAACATTGCTAATGGTAATGAAGAGGTAATGAGAAGAATGTATGCCATATGGACATAACAGCATCTCATCTATCTGAAATCAGCGGACATTTTGACTTGGGGAAGCAGAAAACACATGGGTGTAATTGGTGTAATTAATAACGGCTGCCTTCTATTTATAACTGCATCATTTTAGTCTTTGGAGTGCTGCATGCTGGTCCGCTGGAATGGCCTCCTGGCGCGATTCAAATGGAACAGAGCCACGGTTAACGTTATCAGTAACCTGTGCTCGGGCTGCTTTTAGAAATAACCCAGTCGACGGAACAAGTCAAAGCAGCCAGATTTCACCAGAACAAACGAGGGGAACACCTTCAGAAAAGTAATGAGATTTGAATCCGTTTGTTACTATGCCACTTTATTGTTGTAGAGTTTATTGACACCATGAAATGGCTAATACTACAAATAGATAATGGTAGATAACAGATAACAATGTAATTATATGGAGTAGTGTCAAAACGTCATTATAATACAACATTCTGCAAACAACACTTTCCATAACATTTCCAGAAGATGTTTCCAGAAAATCAATTTAAAGATTTGATTTGATTTGATTTAATTTAATTTAATTTTTTTTTTTTTAATTTTTTATTATTTTGCTGCATCAGTGTTAATTCCAAAAAAAAAAGGAAAAGTGCCTCATGTGCCTTTATCATTTTACAAGTAATTTTTTGTGTTTTGTGTCTTGATCTGGCGAGATATGTGCTTCACATAGTTTCTGCAAAAGTTTGAATAATGCTACTTTATTATTTTTTATCCATTTATCCAAAAAAAAAGGAACACTTCTCAAATGTAGTCAGCCATTTGTGGGAGCCCTATGATTTGCCAAACCCCTTGCAATAGCTCTGATTTTTTTTTAACTCTTAACTGAATTTAACTGCTATTATTATGTATTTATTACCTCTGAAGCCCTTTGTATAGTGTTGGTTGTTGTAAATGTGTTGAATAAAGAAACATGACCTTGCTTTCTACTCTGTTTTGTTTTTATTCCCGAGCTTCCGAGGCTGTTTTCTGAGGAGCTTTCTCGCTCTCATCATGGGCCCCTGATATCTTCCATTTTCAAGTGACACGAAGCCTTTTCGGCGACTCTATTGGTGCTCATTATTTATGCTGTCTAAATGTCAAGAGAGAAGTATAATATTCAACAGACACAAACTATGCCACGGTGACCTTTCATTGCTCTGGGTGAAACATTTACAAAAACCCTCGATATTAATGACTCTGGAGGCTGTTGAGTGAACTGCAGCTGATTTCGTGCTAGACTCCAGCCTTTTGAATAAAACATTTGTGTGTCCGAGGTCACTCACTTGGATGATGAGCGCTATGCATTTGTGCCCAGATGTTCCCAGGAAGTATATCGAAATATACTGAAGTGTTCTTTGCTTAAAATTGTATTATTTTTCTTTGTCGCATATGCACATCAATACAATAAGATAGAAAAGGATTAAGCCTTTTCTCTCGTTAAATAAAAAGTTGAGAAACAAGCAGAAACTCCCCTTGGTTTTCTGCAGCAGGATTCAGCAATACCTTCAGCCTCTCGCATCACTGCACCCAAGGATTTATGTGCCTCTGTAATTTAGTTAAAGGCAATTCATACTCATTTTAAAAGTTATCCTCAAAGTTCCTTTAGAACTAATATAGACGTGAATCGCTGCAGTGTCAACCTAAAACAAAATACTGTATTGCTAGTTAGAAATGAGGCTTTTTAAGACGATTTAATGTTTTTATGTCCTCTCTGTTATAGCTTTCAAAACTTGACGAGGTTAGACACTGTCCCAAAGATACTGTAGAGACGATTTGTCAAAGTCAAACTAAATAAAATGTGACTTAACTCAAGCATAACGCAAATGATAACGAAGATGAAGCATGGGTTGTGTTTCAAAATAATCCATTGTAAGGGCCAAAGAATGCATTTTGTGAGTTTTATTGCAGGCCAAAAATAAAAAAATGCATCTCCTGCTTGAGCTAACTCGTCTATGGCTGTCACTGGTAAAATAATATTGGCCCACCCAGGTGCATTCTGGTTCTGGACATGTAGGACTGTAGTTCACGCAATAAAATACACATGAACAGAGATACTTCAAAACAATTAAACTAAACAGATTACTATGAAAAGCAAATATATTCTGTGTAACACAAAATAAGACGTAAACAAAATTTAAATAGTAAAAAACTAACCTAACACAAGTAGAAAGGTAGCTCCTACAGACACTAGGAAGCATTTGGAGAGCTGTAGAAGTGTTCCTCTCTCAATCAACCAGGTAAATGGACGGTTAGCTGGGTATAAACAAAGTAAAGGGAGGCTCAGATGATTCTTATGCACTTTATGAAAAGGAAGACTGTACATATGGGGATGTTATGTTGTACAGATACACATTTGAAGTCTTTGTGTTATTTTTTGCACATCAACATTATGCATTATTGTAGCTACATTTTTGCACAAATCTGATGTACAGTTATTTAATGTTTTTGCTCTGTCTTTTATGTCATTATTGCTACTGACTGTGTCTATTGCTACTGACTGTGTCTATTGTTACTGACTGTGTCTATTGTTACTGACTGTGTCTATTGTTACTGACTATGTCTATTGTTACTACCTGTGTCTACATTGTTGACTTACAGCTCTCTTCCAAGACGAATTTCTCCCAAGGGGGGGGCAAATAAATATATCTTATCTTATTTTATCTATGTTGCTGTTGGCGATGAGTGGTGGGGCTGAGACCAATAGTAAAAACAAAATCTTCAGTGCTTAATTTAAATGCTTCAGCTTTAAATTATTTATTTATTTTTTTTTTTTTTTTGGGTGACTCAAAACACCCTGCATCTTACTGATGGCCCATGGACTATTTTTATTTATTTATTTATTTTTTAATGAATGCATTAGACACCCTTCCAAAATCTTATTTATAAGATTATTTATTAATTTATTCTTTTTCTTTTTTACAATGAAAAAGTCACCCCTCTAAAATCTTTTTTATTTTTTTTATTTTTTATTTTTTTTTACAATGAATGCAAAAGACACCCTTCCACAATCTTATTTAAAAGATATATTATTTATTTATTCTTTTTTTTTTTTTACAATGAAAAAGTCACCCCTCTAAAATCTTATTTAAAATCTTTTTTTTTTCTTTTTTTTTCTTTTTTTACAATGAAAGCAAGAATGCAATAGACACCCTTCCAAAATCTTATTTAAGAGATTAATTATTTCTTTATTCTTTTTCTTCTTTTTAACCCTTCCAAAATCTTTTTTTTTCTTTTTTTTACAATGAATGCAATAGACACCCTTCCAAAATATTATTTCTAAGATTAATTATACATTTTATTTATTTACTTCAATTCTTTTTACAGTGGATGCAATAGACACCCTTCCAAAATCTTATTTCTATGATTATTTATACATTTTATTTATTTATTTACTTATTTAAATTCTTTTTTACAGTGGATGCAGTAGACACCCCTGTAAAAATCCTTATTTCTCCTCGTTTTATTTTGACGACATCTCCTGCGTCCCATTCAGGGTCCGCCAGCCAGCGTTTGGTACCGCCTGCTTCCAGCACCGCGGACAGCTCCCCGTCTCATGATTGTGCCTAATGTTGTCCGGAACACGTGTGTCTCGACCAATCCTGTCGCCAAAGCCTCACGCAGCCTCCTGCCCCTTTTTACATTCCTGCTATTTTCCTTTTTTTTTTCTACATAAACCTCAGTCCACGCTGTGAGAGCACGCTGCGTGGATCCCCGACAGAGGCTGGGCACTGGCACCTTACGAGCTCTGCGTTTTGTTTTTTTGCGGTTTTTTTTTTTTTTTTTTTTTTTGCCTTCCCTTCCCTTTTACGCAAACTAAGAAAAAAAACAGCCTCAGTCATAAGAGTGGGACGATAAGGACTGGCTGCGTGCACTTTTTGGAGAGAGCCGAGGCGTCCGTAGCGCAGTGAGGATCAGCTGTTCCACGCTGCTCGCTCATTGCTGGAAGTCGGGGCTGCGCGAGTCACGTGACACCACTGGAGGCTGGAGAGCTCGAGAAAAAAAAAAAAAAAGAAAGGAAAAAAAAGAGAAAGAGCCACAGCATTTCGGCATTGCACCGCCATACTGTATTTTGAGCCATTTCACATTTTTATTGCAACCTTTTACTCCCGCTCGGTGAGTACATTTCCACTGGCTTTTTTTTTCCTCCGTAAGCATTTTTTTCCGTCTTTTGAATTGCCTCTCCCCCCTTTTTTTTTGTTTTTCCTCCTTTTGCTGGGTGTTTGAATTTGAGCATTTGACGTGGTGGGTTTGGAGCGTTTTTGCGATACATCCAGGCTTCAAGTTTTGAGCATGCAAGTGATTCTGGGTAAAAACGGGTGCCTTTCTCTTGATCTTGAGTCTTGACAGAGCCTTGACTTGTTTGCAGTTTTGTCAGTGTTGAGATTTTTGCACAACGTTCTCTGGTGGTTTTGAACCCCTTTTTATCATCCTTTTTTGTTTTTTGTTTTTTTGTTTTTGTTTCTGTCGACTTTTGCTGTTTGCTATATGCTTTGGTTTGCATTTTGCAGTGTTGTTTGTTGCCTTGGAGTTTTGTGATTTTCATGTGTCGGTGCCAATACCTCCACCGATGTTGCGTTTTACTTTGTGCCTCTTTTCTTTCTGAACGGAGTCCTTTTTGCGATACTTTTCTCGCAGTAGACCTCGCTGGTTGGTTTGTTTTTGTGTTACCTCTCACTCTCTTTTTTCCATTATACTTTTGCTGGTCTTGATTTTTTTTTTTTACTCTGACTAGATGATGATGCTGGGTGGACGAGGGGAGTTTTGATTCTTGGGGGAGTTCAATGCGTTTTTGTTTTCCACGAGGATGAACAGACATTTTCCCTTTGCAGGTATAATAATCATGTTGATAATGATATTCCCTTTGAGTGCTTAAGTTTGTGTGTGTGTGTTCCATAAATAAAGCATGAGGTGATGGAAATATGCACCTGTGGCTGACGTGTTCTTTGTTAAGGCTGGCCATATTAGCTTTTAGCAGCGCAATGTGACGCGAAGGTTGCTCTGATTAAAACGTGCCAGAACCGTCTCCAGAACGAGCCCCCCGTGGGAATCGATGACACTGTTCTGTTCCCCTTTTTGCTATCAACTATCTTCGAGGCGACGCAGCTGAGGAGGCAATGTAAGTAGCTCCAGGACGCACTGTGGTTATGTCGAAAGTATCCAAAACTCAGGACTGGGTTAGGACTGACAGCAGTCCGTGCTGCAGCCCGCAGCGTCAGACTGCCAGGTCAGTAGGTGTGCTGCAGAGAGCTAAGAGTCCATTGTGAAGCCAGTTTATGTGCTATTATGTCATCAAATCTGAGCTGAGGACGATCGAGCTGCTGTCAGGACTTGTCAGGGCTTATGCAATAGGCTAGTGAAGACCGGGTATGCAAAATGAGTCGGAGTTTAGATGTTAAAGTCATGATTTATACATAAACATATGTCCAGAATGTTGTTTACAGTGCTGCACATGTTGAGTGAGACCTGTGAACTGGCATTGGTCAGTATTTGACAGTGTTTGGTCACTGACAGGTGTGACATATTCAAGAAAAGAAAAACCTTTTCTTGACTATGTCCTGGATGACTGAGAACCTCCACATACATATAGGAAGTGTTGTTTCTGAATGGATCTAAAATTACTCTGATTCCTGAGAATCTATTTATCTATTTAATGTAATATGTGTGAAAAAAACTGTGAAAAAACCCTTCTAGGCACAAGTGTTCTATGAATTAGCCTTGGCTATAAACACTGTGATATTGACATAAGAAGATAATCTATGTTTATTGTATCTGTCCCTGTCAAATAAACCATAAATACATTCAGAGATTTGATTCATTCTCACGCCAACAGGTGTGCACCATAGTCACTGTCCAGCCCAGTAGTATGTCTCCCATATATAATATAATAACAACATAATCTTCTCCACACTCTGCAGTGTAGTCTTACAGTGGGTGCATTGCATTGAGCCAAGGGCCACTGTACATTGTACTCCAGACCACTGGTCTACTGGCAACATTAGAAAAATAGAACAAAAACCCTGCATTTCATCTGAATTTGACAAACAAGACAGGGCCTATGCAATATTAAAGCTAGAGTAGGCAGTTTGGTTTGTGAGTTTTAGTTTAAACTATTTATAAAAGGCTGTGTTTGTTGTTGCTGCTGCTGCTACAGAAACATGAATTACATTATTGATTCCAAAGCAGCCCATTTTTATATAAGTTTTGTAAGAAAACAGTGTTTGGTCAATACAGCAGCTCCTCAGATTTATATTCTCTTCACGTTTCATTGAACCAAAGTGTTGCTGAATGTATCGAAAAGAGTCCTCTGTAGTTTTATTATTCACAGTGCAACAAGTGTAACATATGTAACATACAATGTATGTTACATATATAGTATGTAGTTAATACAGTGTCATATATTTTCTAATATTATAGCACTAAACCATGGAGAGGCACACATCTTTACCACCACAGGGCTAAATGCTATTACACCCTTATGCCAAGCTGCTGTACAGTCCACTTTGATCTATTGGCCAATTTAAACAAAATGAAAGCTTTTTATTGAAGTTACTAACAGGAATGGACAGGGCTGTTGCAATATTAAAGCTGCAGTATTGGCAAAATGTAATCATTAGTTTAGCTTTTAGTCTATGTTTGAGATTGAAATGCATATAAAATACAATGTAGTGTTTGTTGTTGTTGCTGCAGAAGTGATTCTAAAATATGGATTCAATGCCCATTGTGATTTAGAAACTTACACCAGCCCTGTATGCTCCAGTGTTTGGTCGTTTCAGCGTCACCTGAGCTGTATATGCTGTTCATTATGATGAGATACATATTTATTCATGACACAGAGTCTAGTTTTGCAGTGTAATACCACTGAAGTGTTCAATATTTAAACGATATAAAGACACACATACATACTGTTGAAGTTTTCTGTCATATTTTCTAAATTTGATAAAGTAGCCACAGGTTTAATTTGCAGTATTGACTCATTCCTGCATCAAATCAGGTGTATGTCCCTCACGATTAAAAAAATGTATTGTAAAAGTGTGTATATACTGTACATGCCCTTACACTCTATTGTCAAGCAGCCTAAAAGTGGCTTGTGTATATTATGGGGCCACTATCAAGCTACTGACAGGACTAAACATGGCTTATGTAGCATTAATCTTTTATGGGGTTATGTTTACAAATGTACAAAGTGCACAGTATGATACAGTGAATGTCTCTCTCAAATATCCAAACTAAAAGCCCTTGCTATGCTGTACATTCTGAAGCTGCATCTGATTTTGAAGGACTTTTGAGCTGCAGACAGAGCTTAGGCAGTGTCAGAGCCCCTGCATACAGCCTTTTGCAGATTAAGTTTAAAGACATACCGTATATTCTTGATAAGGGCTTCATTAAAATGCTTGTTTTATATGACAGTGCTGTTCAACCAATATCTCAGAGCTGTTTTCATGTGGGCTTCAGAAACTATTTTTAATTTGAATTGGAAAAATACACATGAACGCCTGCACAAGCTGGGAAAAAAAAACCCAAACAAACTCTGGTAGTTAGAATAGTTTTCCAGACATTTATTCAAACAAAATGCAACAGTTATGTGTTACAAAATAAACACTAAGAAATAACGATTATAACTAATAGTTGTAGCCCGATACCAGAATGTAACACAGTGTAAAGACTTCCACATTTACAATAACACTTGACAAATGCACAGGAATGCGTTCTTTGAAAAAAAGTAAGGTTAAACGTTAAAAGACTTATTATGAAAATCTGTAACAAATCATTTTAATCACCAAGTCAGTCTGTCTGCAGTAATATTTGACTTTTATATCTTTTCAGTTGAAAGCACTTGAACCCCACTAATGATTTCCAAGGAGTACATGAATGCAACACAGGGATCCAAAGGGAGTTAATGGGGAAAAAACTGATTCTATGTAATGTCATTTTGTGGGGGTTCTTACAGTATGCTATCCTGGCCAGCCAGACCCATTTACTTACAGATGTAAAGTGGCTCTGGAACTCTTCCCATTCAAACCATAACTACTGTTTATCTTAAACAGAGCAGTTGTTTCTCTTATTGGTTGTATGCTTTCCAAATTGTGTCAGTCCAGAGGCAGTTTATTCTGCGTATGTTGGTAATGCCTCCTGATTTCTGATTGGTTGTTTGTCTGTCAATTTGAGCCTAGAGGTAGTTTAATCCAACCAGACTTATTCTTTGTATAGATAGAAAAAAACATTCAGGCTAACATTATGCATTTGACAGAAACAATTTTTAGCACTGTCTCTGAAACACTTTGTCTCTGCTTTGCTCTCGTTAATACAGGCTAGACTCCCATTTGGATTTACTGACAACACTAAAGAGGGCCTATGCAGTCTTAATGTTTGCAAAATTCCTCCTCATTCGGATCCAAATATGTGTTTAAATCCTTAATGGTGCAGTGAAAACTTCCCCAAATTCAGTCCCCAAGGAGCTGATTTGAAAAGCTAAGTATTCCAACCCGCCTCTGACCGACTTATCATCCGTTTTTCATTGTTACAAATGAGTCCCACTTGGGCAATAACTGTCAGGGCTCTAGATGTTTCCATCCACACGTATTCACTTTTAATAGGACACAGTGTATTATTGTATAGGCCCATAAAATACACCATTAAGTCTAGACCGTTAAGTGTCAGTGTCATTAAACAAGCTGCCACCGCGGACCAGAATGAGGGCAGCGTAATGTGCCGAAATAGAATATTGACAAAGAGGGTGAAATATATTCTTAAAAGCAGCTTTGTATCGATTCCTGTGTCGTGTATTCAATGTATGCGGCTCATAATGCAGATGGAGAAAGAGGAGAGGTTTTTAGTCTGATACAGTTTGGCGAAAAAGAATGAGGAAGATGTGTTTTATTGTCTGGTCAGATATGGCAGCTCCCTCAGTAACAGAGCTGTCGTTAAAAAGTCAGAGAATAGCCTTGAGTTTCCTTCTGTGTCTGGCATATCGTAGCGAGGACTCGATCATTTATTTAGATTGCTGCAAAGGTTACAGTCGTCAACAACTCTCAGGCTATACTCAGCAGCCGAGATCTAAATGCAACACTTTTATTTTTGCTCCCATTTCTCGTGATTTGAAGTTGAATACGTTAGACGTCTTGTGTGCAAAGTGGAAGTCTCTCAAAAAGTCTTTGAAACACAGCATTTTGAAGTGATATTCTGAGATTTTTTTAAGTATGAACCGGGCTATATCATCAAGGCAAACAACTGCTTCTGTGGATTCAAAAAGAAACCATCTGAAGTGTGGGCCCTAGAGCACCTCTGTCTGATTGAGGAATTATTGTGACTGTGTGTGTTTGTTTGTTGCCTGAAACTAGTCAAGACTAAGGAGAAAAAGTAAGGAAATAAATGTTAACAAAAGTGCGTACCTTTGATTCATTTTGGATTTTGATCTTGTGGAAGTAGGTCTGTATTTTTGAACTAGATTAGGAGTAAAAAGAATAGAATATAGAACAGAGAACTGCAAAGGCTTATAGAAACACTACAGCTATACAACTATGTGGAGTCAGGGACAAAAACGCACATGAGACAAAAAGCAAACCCATTTTTGAACAGCTTAATGTTCCTTTAGAAGTGGGCTACATCTGGCTTTTTACAGTATATGGGTTTTTTGTGATATTACTGTTATTTTGGGTACTATAGTGCATTTTGTGGCAGTGATATCTACACCCATCATCTGCACAAGCCATTTGAGAGCTATAGCCGACTCACTTTTCTTCCCAACATAAGCTGTCTGATGGTGAAATAATGTACTTTTAAAAACCATGTGTAGAATACTTGTAAACATTCATTTATTTGTCAATTTGTGTTTTCTTCTTACTCCTCAGACTAAAAGAAATCTCTTCATGAAATTTCATACCAGGCTTTACACTTATCTACTTGCATTTTCTAAGAGTGTTATTGATGGAAAAATCAAGCACCATAGTCACAAAATAATCTAAATGGATACTCTAAATACTTTGCAATTCTGAATGTACTAGGTTTGTAGAAAAGTAGTAGTAGTGCAATTGTGTATATTCTGTGAGTCCAACTTTCCAAACTATTTAAATAGGGCTTATGTATTATGAATCAACTAATATAGCTGGTGAAGTCATAACAGTCATAATAAGCCTGTCACAAACACACACAATGAACAGAAATGATGTATTTGAGACACAACTTGGCTTCAGACAGTTGAACACAAGGCTGACAGTAAAGCCGCATTGTATTGACAGCTTCATACAAGAGTCTCAGTCCTGATCCACCTCTCGTTCCAGCCGCGTCCACATCACATCTGGCTCGTGGACACGTGTCCTGCTTAGCATCGTGATGGCTTCTATTACATCCCGCCGTGTTGTACCTGGCCCCGGGCAGGTTTTCTGTTATCTGGGCTGAGCCAGAGCTGCTGCACTGAGACCTGCACAGAAACATGATACGTGGCCATACCTCTGCTGTACCATGAATTAAACATCACACAGCAGCGGCATGTATACGCTAAGCATGTGTGTAGCTATCGATTGTATGTGCGTCCGTGCATGTGTGTTAGACACGCTCGCCGCAGGAGTTGGTGTTAGTGCGTTTACAAAAACAGCTCAGGTTCTGTTCAGTATTCATAATGGTTCCTATACACTCAGCATCAGCACTGTAAGCCTCATATAAGTCTACATATGTCAAACATATGTTACATTTTAATGAATGCTTTTGGAATGCTTTGCACCAAGAAGTTTTACCGATTTAAAGTCTTTCTTTTACAGTGCTTTAGTGTTATTCAGATCAAGTGGCTGTTTCTTGGTGTCTGTTGGGGAAATGTATTGTGGCAGGCCGATCTTGCAAGAACAAAGATAAGATCAAAGTCACTCATTAAACAATTAAACATTAGAGAAATTTGACACAAGTAGATTTGTGAAAACCTCCCATTAACAAAAAGAAAACAAAAAAACACACACAACCACACTATTGCACATTGTAGCATTGCACACACAATGACATGTCACTGTAAAAATAAACTGCATTGGATATTGTCTGTTCTCTGCTTGTCCCATCTGTCAGATTAGGGGTTGAAACTGGCCAATAAGATGTTAGCATCTGTGGTTAGCAATGTTGCTATGTAAACAATAGCAGAACACAACTAGGGTTGTTTTCTGATTCTCAATTTTGGAGAGGTCTGCTATTCAACACACCAACTGTCCTTAGCATCACGCAGTAGTCATAGATACTCGGATCTGGCATTAGCCAACAGCAGAACATCTCCATCTTGTTGTGGAAGAGTTCTGATATTCCTGCCTACTGTCCACAGCATCAAATGTAAACAGTCCAAGATGTCAGCATCTGCCATTAGCAATGTTAGAGGCGGAGAGGACAATTACTATACATGATGATACCTTTTGTTCACAGCATCAGATGGAAACACTTCAAGACAGTAGCATGTGGGATTAGCATTGTTAACTACGTCACAACAGCAAAACACTCTTGAAGTTCTCCAAATCTTGTCGTGGATGAGGTCTGATGCTGCCCACAATAATGCCTTCTGTTCTTACCAACAGGTAAACAGTCAAGAAGTTAGCATCTGGTGTTAGCAATATTAGCTACAACAGCAGTAGTTCACTGCACTTTTGTTCTTTTCCAAATGTGTAGGATTGTTTAAATATAAACAGCACAAGATGTTGGCATCTGGGGGTTAGGGTTACTTTTTCCCCATCTTAGCAAAGAACAAGTCTGTCTGATATTCACTCTTGTATTGTAATACCTGTCCATAACATGGGCTTATTTAAAGGTGATAAATTAGTAAATAAAATTGCAATTATGTATCGGGGTTAACATTGCAAAATTAAGTGTTGTGAACCTAACCATGGACGGGAGATGAGACATGAAGGTTTGAATATAGTGTTTTATTAGTACATTCATTATAACATTGAGTCAAGTGAGTGATATTTGCCATAGAACCTGTAATAGAGACTGGTCTCAGTGAGGCAACAGATAAACAGCTTACCTTTGGCACGGCTCATTCCTCTGAACTGACTGTTAAGTACTGTACTGTCCTTTTCAGAGCAGTTAATTTGATAAGTGAGGGGATCTTTCACTTCATATTCTGGGCAATTAAACCCCTATCTGAAGAATAGGGTCAGGCTCAATGACTTACTTCTGTCTTTTATAGGAAGTGCATGAGTTATAGCGCTGTACTTAAATGAGCCTTCACAATGGCGCTTGAATGTTCTGTCTTTAGAGAACACCTTTTTTTTAAACGCTGAGGTGTTTTATCGTACTTTGTAATTTTATTGGACAGAAAATGCTAACAGGAGTAATATAGCAGTGACATTTACCTTTTTCTACAACGTTTCCAAGTCCCTTTGCATTTGTTGAGTAAAATAAACAGAGCGTGAGTGTTTATAATGACATTTTTGCAGAAAACCCAGAAGAGAATTGTCAGTTTAAATAGCGGGTACATTATATACACATGGATTTGTTTCTTTTCTACAGAAACGCTAAAAGTACAAGCTTAGCCCAAATCCATTAGGCTCTGATTTTCACATTGTTCAAAGAGCTCCAGTGTAACTCAACTTTCTCTGTAGTAGTTACATGGAGTTGTTCATTTTGATGATTAGTAATGGTCATAAAAAAATAAAAGTTGTGAAATCTAAATGTACATAAAACAAGCACCCTTCATGTACTTTATTTACTAAAAAAAAAGGACTTTTACAAATGAAAATGTGAACTTTTTTAGTAACAAGTCTCCACAGTCTGTGAAAGATGTCTGTGTTGTAGTTCAGAGTATATAAAGTATGCAGAAAACTTAAAAATGGCTGCTGTATAGATACATAAATATATATAGAATGTCCAGTTTATTTGATCTTTGGATGATTTTACCGTCTGAGGTAGTTTTTCCCATTTTGTTGAGTTTATGTACTTGGAAACTTGGAATATTAAAGTCAGATTGTTCACAGACGGACAATTACTAGTTATCAAAAGTATTTATTAGCCTGTAAGTCAGATTTAATATTACCCTTGTCACTGAGATTCTGGTTGTTCAGTTTTGAAATGAAGTTGTATCCTTCTGCATCAGCTCAGCTACACGTATTGATCCATCCGACTTATTGCTTCCAGAGGCACATTTGTTTCTCTCGAAGTAAACACATTCAGTGCAGTTTCATATCACTCTCTTCATTCAAAATTAGGCTCATCGCATGGATCCGAACATCACAATCATCTATCATCCGATGACAAAATTTAGCCGTGTCCTTAGTGAACTGGCGCATTCTTTGTATTCCGAGACGCATCCACATTTTCATTCAACAGCGGTCTCTCCCCTGTTATTAAATTGTAATTTCAGAAAATGGCGAGCCGCACAGTCTTCTTTTCATCGCACTTAACTTTGTGGCGGCTAATACGTGTTAGCGCACCCGTCTGCCGAGGATCGTCATTAAAGTTTAACCCTGAGGCGGGACGATGACCACAGTGGAGATGACTTTTATTTCTGCATCTTGTCTTTGCAGAAAACACTTGCTCCATTATAGATCCAATATATCACAGGAATACAATGGGCTTTGTGGCAGGATGACGGTGTTTCTTTGCAAATGCTATTCATAATTCAATGTTTTTATGTGGAATGTTTTGTGTAGGGGATAAACTGGCAATCCTTTGACTTCTTCTCTGATCCTCTGGTCTTCTGACATTTTTCTAAATTTAAAGACTAAATTTATCCTCCGCCTTCTTCCACTGGGTTTGTTCAACAGCATGTCCCTGCAGGGCTACCGTAGATGCCCCTTAATTACCCCTAAGACTCTGAACATACTGATAGCCTGCTGATTGGAGATTGGAGACCATAGTATTTTGATGCTATCCGAGGCCCAAAACACATATTCATAAAAAGTGGCAACAATTACTGTGAATAACACTGAAATCACACTAATTATTTCACCTAATTGCTACTCTAATTATTTCAGCTAATTGCTGCTAGCTGCTCTTTGCAGCATGAAAATAACGGGATATAGTGATGACAAAACTACCACTTGGACACTGCAATGATTGTCTGCAACCTGTCTTTTCAAAACACTTGCTCCTTTTTAAAACAATTGCTCTGTTATATGGCAGATTTGGTATAACTTCAAAAACAATGATTTTTTTAAATGCGGCAGCAATCACACTAATTCCACCAGCTTATTATTGCTAACTCCTCTTTGCAGCACGAAAACAACAGGATAAAGTGAGGATAAAACAACCACTATGACTCTGGAGAGGCTTTTTCATTCATTTATTTATAGTATCCAAAATTCGGGTGGCAGCTAGAATGAAAAGGCCTCTTGTGGGGGGCAACTGACAATCTAATGTTTTGTAGTAGATTTTATTCTCCATGTCAGATGAGATCCGATCAAGAATTTAAGAGCCTGAGTTGGTGAATTATCTGCTTTAACTCGGAGACAGAACTGGCACAGGATCCAGAAGAGTAACAGACCACCATCAAACTGATTAAACGCACAATTAAATGTTAAAGGCAGTGCTAAAAATGTTATCGGCGCAAGAGATAAAACACAAAATAAAGGCAAAGCAGCCCTTAGAGTCCAGTTAAATGTTAATTGCACATGAAAATTAAAACCACACATTTTATAATAAGTAAAAAACAAGGTTCAGAAATGACCCAGATATGAGAGCAGGGACATTCGGCACAGAAAACATCTAATTAGACGCATCGTTTTGTTTACTACCAGATATGGGGTTGAGTATTCCTCCTGGCCGTTTTGGAAGAGAACTCAAAGTGTAAATAAAAGGACTTTAAAAGCAAGGGCACAGTTGCTTCGGAGGGCCGTGCTTTTCCGGCTGAAGTCAGATAAGTGGCTGTTGGTGTAAACAAATAGCAGCAGGAAGGGAAAGGCGTGGGAGTGGCGTGAGTGAGCCCTTAGCCGAGCAGGTGGTAGGGCCGTCCAGATGCCGCGCGCAGGCAGCCGAGCACGTAATGTCCTGCCTAGATTACCTCCGGGACGGCCATTACAGTGGAGCGTCCTCATCTGGGTCAGCTGCGAGCCGGTTCTGCAGGGATCAGCTGTTCTGAGTGCATCCTGCCGGTCTCAGCTGTCTCTCACCTGCGCCGGACCGGCTGGCACAGAACGGGATTGACACACACAAGGCCAAACACAGTGTCGAGTGATAGTAACCCTGTTTGCAAATGTGTCACAGGGTGGATCGGGTGCAGTACAGTATGAGAAGGCCTTCCTGTGGACCAGAATTACAAGCAAGTTTACCAGCTCGTCATATTATCAAATAGGATGCTTGAGAAGAATAGCTTTTTGTTTTTGTTTGGCTTTGTCGACCTGAAATACTAAAGAGGCAGCTGTTGGGCTTGGGTTTTTCATTTTGCTTTCTTCGAAGTTGTGAAAAACTGTGCTGAACTCAAGTTAAGGCAAAACTTATTTCAACTGAATGATCGTATTTTCAAATGTGACAAGAGGCAACCATTTTTGGAAGTGGTAGGTGTCAGTGATTTGCATTTCCTAGTTGCATACTGCTGGCGCCAGACTTTCCAGTGAGATAATTGTGTGTATGAGTCGCTTTGCAATCACATAGCAGTGTGATGCAAACACACTAAAGTAGTAGGAGTTTGAAGTTTCTTTTTTGGGTAACATTTGGTGGTGGAAGTTTCGATTTTAACTCACTGATGTTTCATACCATCTCATTTTAGAGCATGTGAAAAGCTATGGTAGCACTAAATGAGCATGCTATTGTTAGAGTGACCATGTGTCCCTATTTAACGGTGATTGTCCCACTTTCACACCCCCTGTCCCATGTCCCAAGAAATATCTGTAAAAACACACAAATGTCCCAGTTTTGAACAGGCCATGACCCTATTGTCCACATTTTAACAAACACCAATCACAGCAGTAAACTTCAACCAAATGTCCACAAGCATTATTGTCTCTGAATGTATTTGCCCATAAATGACTGTTACAGTGAAGCTTTACTGTATGTAGATCTTTAGTGTATTTGGAGTATTGGATTTTTTGTATTAGGATTTTTAGTAAAGTTTAATGCACCAATGGAGTTCTCTTTTGTGCTTACGATTGATATAAAACTATGAAATTACCATTGTTTTGAACATAGGCCTACAACAGATTTAGCGACACTTAATTGTTTCATCTGCTAATGGGTTTGTAGATAAAGGTGTCCCAGTTTGAAGGTCTGGGAACATGGTCACCCTAGCTATTGTCTGGGAATGAACCAGAGTGGAAGTAATGGTCTAAGGGTCACTTTAAAAACAAGAAAATAGTAATAACAAATGCCTTAAAACGTCATGCAAGAGTGCTCAAATACAAATATAATTGAGTTTGTTCTCTCTGGGCTGGAACAGGGAGTAATGTCATATAAAGCTATAAATATATTTCCAACATTGGGAAATGCCTAGTTATTTAGATGTGAGGATGCACGAAAACATTATACTTAGTATGCTATGCTATGCTATGCTATGCTATACTATACTATACTATACTATACTATACTATACTTATACTATACTACGCTAAGCTAAGCTATGCTATAACTATGCTATTACTATACTAATACTATACTATACAACAGCACACCACACATTGCATGGTACTATACTACGTAGACTATGTATACTATACTGTACTATAATATACCATAAAATTCACTGTACTACATCCTACTATTATCCTATACATTCCACTATGCAATGCTATATCCTATCCTATATACTTTACTCTACTTTTTCAGTTCACTACAGATACAAAGGTTGTATGTAGTGTCTTAGTTCTAAGCTTTACATCAAGGTTAATGAAAGACTGTATTATAAATCCAGCTTATTTAATAGAGTTATACGTTGAGTTGTAAATTATGTTAGAGAAAGTAGGATAAAGCAGCCCACACAGACAGAGGACTTCACATTAGCATGGGCAGTGTATCATTTATATTGAGTCTGCCGCCTGAGATAAAGTTTATCCATGTCCAATTACCTGAGTAGATATTTCAAGGAGATACACCTTGAAACAGAGAAATAGAGAGATATTTCAACACACGGCCATCTTGACTCACGTCCTCCCGAGGATCACGACCTCAATTTTCAGTGCCACTAGAAAGGCTCAGGTGCACTCAAGGAGAGACGGCTAGCTAGCTACCTGGCTATTGAGTTTGTGTACCCCTGAGGGCAAAAACATGTCCACCGAGCAAACCTTTTATGTTTCTCTCAACAAGCGGTTCACTCGGGGGTAGCAAGGGACTGTCGGTGATGGCAAAAATGTATTCCACTCCACATTCAAACTTTGATTGGGTCTGACAGGGAATCCTTAAATGACTACAGCATATGGGCAGACGTGGGGCTTTTCATGTTGGGAGAATCACATATTCACTTCAATTTTGTCCACTTTGTAGAGTTAGTAGGACTTTTATGAGGGGCAATGGGCAGAATTTGTTTTGAAATGCTTTTGCTTTAAAATATCTTGTTAGGTAAAAAACTACATGTTGAATGCACATCTGTGAAGTGGTCAAATTGAAACATCGCAGTGATTATTGTCTTTCTTATCCGGTTGGACAAAAGCTAGCAGTTGCAGTGTGGATGAATGGTAGCACAAAGCGGGTTACTGACTTTTTCAATTAACCCTGGGTTTCTCTTTCTGGAACTGTGAATGCATACATGTGAACAAGTCAGAGTCAACAAGCAATCCCATCAAGATCTCTGGACCAATCACAGACTGGAAATATGATAACAAGACTAAAAAAACTACAAACGGTTTAAAGTTTGATTTAAAGTTATTAAGGGACGATTGATAAGTGGTTCTGGATTTGACTCTGACAATAAAAGCCTTACTATCCTTACTGCAGCTGTTAGAACAGAGGGGAAAGAACAAACACATATATATGATTAATGTATAAACTTAGTCATTTGTTGGTAAAATATCACTTTACAAAGCCGTGCTGAGAACAACATGTTCTTTTTAAACCATAAAAGCCTTTGTTTACTTTTGCCATCATCAACCTTGTGGCTTGTGCGGTCACTTTTTCAGTCTGGAACTTCCATGTTTTAAAACTGGTCAGAGTTCAGCTTTCCATTTAGATTCACAATAAAAGAAAATGAACCAGCTCTGAGACACTGAAAACCCAAGATCTCACAGTCCAATTCAGCAGTACAAGTCTTAAGTGTCATCCAGTCAAAGTTATCTTTTAGACTTGTGTACAAATAATACATCATTCCATCACATTTCAAAGGCATCTCTTTCTTTTCAAGAAGTTACGAAGCTTACAAAAATGTTTTATGAATGGCCCTCTGTAACTTTCAGCAAAAATTGGACATGAATGACTCTCTTCAAAGTAACTTTACAGCAAAAACTGGACATGATTGACAGCAAACACTGTGTTCTAAGGCTTGGCTCTGGTATACACTTCTGCAAAATCACTATGCTGTGTGATTCAACATGGTTCTTTTTGTTACCATTGCTCCAAATATACATATCTGTCTTTGATGGGAAGCAGCCCCCTGTGTGCCTGTGTCATGGGCCAGTACAGCACATCCAGCCTGTTCCCATGTGAAATAATCTCAGTATCTATGTGCCTATGTGTGCAGTTACCAGCAGCGCAGCATGCTGTCTGGATTGGGATTAAGACTGGCCTGTGCCTGTCTGATTACAGCAAGGCTAGAGCCCCACTAAGCTAAATCTGGCTTGAAAAAAAAAAAAAAGACAAAAACATCTGTCTGGCTAAAATGCGGCCTTATTCACCAGTGTGTTGATAGTTAAAAATAGAACTTCCAACATTTAATTCCCCACTTAGCCTCAAAAAGCAATCTTCTCCTGAAACATTAATGGCTTGTTGACACGGCGCAGAGAGCCACAGTCTATCAGGTGGTGTGTGTAAATAAGGCTTCATTCTTCATATTGATTTTCTCCCCGGGTTTTGACATCAAGGAAATCAAGGAGCTCATTGCTATGTTTTCCTGCCGATACCAGAGGCTATTACAGCTTTTACTTGAATTTACTAACTCTTTTATGACCCTACAATGCCAAAGCAAAAACAGCTGAAACATCCAGCGCCGCTCCTGTGCCCTGCAGCTTTTTTGGGGAAGCATATTGATTTTCTTAATGTCCTCAGTCCCCTGCCAATGTGTAGTCATGATTTGCCTTGTATTTACCACGTAGTGTGCACATTAACTACCAAAGATGACAGGAATCAACATGGGCTCCTAGTAATGTATTTATAGCATTTTCACTTTGAGTAATAGGGTTTCTGCAGGATGGTATTAAACTGCTATATTACAGGGCTAACATGAACACCTATTTTACTGTACTGTACTATTGGCTGATATAGTGTACGAACAGGTGCTTATTCGTTTGTTTCAGGCTGCCTTTTTACTGGTGACACCACATCACTTTTTATTTTTTTACATTGTTAACAAATAAACTCAAATAAACATTTTGAATGAACAAAAAGAAATTCAGTTTTATAACAGACATTTGACAAACAACAACAAAGCACTAAAAATGCATCGAATAAAGAGTTTTACAAAATTCATATAAAGACAATAATTGTAAATGAATCAACAATCATGTGGTGCCTTTTCTGTGGGCCTATGATATCACACAAGATAAAAAATAAGGAGGGAAGGAGATAATTGAAATACTTTTGAAGAAAGGCTCAAAATGATTTGATTTTTCCAGCTCATCTTTCAGAGCACTGGGACCTAAGTGCCAGGTAAAATCCATTTCTGTCGACTTTTGACAAGTGAGTGGATGACAGTGAGTACATTTGTCATCGCTGGAGAAAATGCAGGCAGAGCTGAAAGAAGCAGCACATCTGCCTGCTCTTACTTCACCATTCCAAAAGACACCTGTCAGTGACATCATCCGGGAATACAAACATAATTAAGTAATCAAGCCCACACATTACATATGTAAATGACATTAATTGCAGACACGGGTTTGAAATATTCATTCAAATTAGTCACATCGTTTAGGCAGGGATCTCATCCCAGCGAGTAATCATTGAACTAATTAGGTCAGCCAATGCAAGTGAAACAATTTGAAAAGCAATTTCACTTTCCAATTAAAGCTCCTTTTAAGAGAACAAAACTAATACAGGATGCAACTGTGTGAAGCATTGGTAAGCATACAAATATCATTAAATGCAGAGAAGTCGATAAAAAACAGGATGAACCCTTAAGGTCAAAACCATTTTTCAGCATCAAACTTGAACTCCCATTCTTATTAGTTTTGGAAACAGGACGTGTGTTTACCAAGACGACACCATGGATTTGAGAGCATCTCGGGAGCGCTGTTCGGTGTTGTGGTCTGAATAGTGTCTGATAAAAGCCAAACAGTCTTTCACCTTTCTGATACAAAACAAACCACTTAGCAGAGTTCATAAGCAGCTGGAGAGTGCATAGTTCCCTCCAACACAGAACAAATAGACCTGGTGCTCTCAGCTAACAGCGAGCTCTAACTCTGGGGCACAGTGATGTGATGGGAGGTGACATTTGGGGCAAAGTCTGAAGCAAGACAAAAACTGCAAAATTGTCTAAAAGCTCATAGACATTCTTCATAAATGCACTGATCAGCAAGATTTCAATTTAAGTTTCGAGCAAATAATAAGGGGAATACATAACATTTAGTGATATAGAGCCTTTTGTGTTTTTGGTATATTTTGTGATGTACTAGCATAAGTGAGACATACTGTTGGTGCTGTGATGTTCATGGCTGTCAGTCAAAGATTTTGTTATGTTGACTCCACCAATCTTGTCCAATACATGCAAGTTGAATTTACTGTAAATCATGGTCAAAGTGATGCCTGTTTTTGTAAAGGTGCGTTTACAATTACAAATTTAAAGATGAAAATAAAACCAACTAAAGAAAATTGTTTGGGTTGGCTTTAATACAGTGTAAATAGATATACTGTATATCAATAAAGTCATGGTGCCTCTTACTGTTTGTAGACTAGATATGGTGCACAACAAATTCTACCTAAAGGTGTGGTGTATAGATTTTGCAAAAGGCTTATTCAGAATAAAACATGATGCTGCTTCTCTTACTCCAGTGCTCAGTTTGTGTGAAAAGTTGTAGAACCAGAAACAAGAAAAGAATTCCAACTTGAAGTTTTAAAGGTTTATTTCTATGCGGACAATCTCAAAGAGCATTATTTTTGCTTCATTTTGTTGAATTGTATCTAACATTTTATATAATCCACATTGCTTATATACATCATACTTGTCAGAATGTGCATGCAGACTTTTGGTGACAGTTAAAGGACCTATAGACGTACGACTACATGTGCTACCCATTAACTTGAAGCACATATCAAATTCGGCACTTCGCTTCAAGCTGTGGCCATCGTCGTGAATTATCTCATGGTGCAGAAAATCCATGCATATTGGAATAAAAAAAAATCATGACGCGAATAAAGAAAACTATATCACATGTAGTTAAGTGTGAAAATATAGCCTCGGGTCTCTGTATTCTCCTCCAGATTGCCTTCATTCAGTGTCCATCCTCCTCCTTCACTCAACCGCTCTTCATTCTCAGGCATCTCGGCGGCAGAGTCCAGCAAAGACAGATGCTTTGTCCATTCATTCAATAATTACATTCCACTGGCAGCTCTTTGCAGGCTGATTATTTAGCTGTCTGTCTCTCTTTATCTGCCGGTCCATCCACTCTTCTTCTGTGTTCGCTCTGATTCAGGCACCGGCCCTCCGAGATAAGACACATCCAGTAACATCCTCCTGTCTGCTTCTACAATGAGAAAAGTCACAGTGATTGACCTGCCACATGTTGTTGGTTTGTTTTAGATTCTATTTGTGGACATGTGCTGCAGGAAAAACAATAGTGGAAGGGAGTAGAGGTGAGAACTGTATCGAAAGAATGTAAAAATGAATGGAGAAGGATTATAAAGAGGCACTACACAAAGGTTATATGTAGCACGGGATTTATTTGAGAGACGTTATGACCTGATGTATTTTAGGAAGCACAAAAAAGCATATAATTTTGAACTGTTTCGTTAGCATTAGCTCATTCATCTAACACAATTATGAAAGTCTTTAGAGTTCACACTGCAGGCTGTTGTGCGGTCATATCGTAATCTTTAACTTTAACGTTTAATCTCAAGTCATGAAGATCGAAAAATGACAAGATAAGTCACCCTATGTGCAAAAGATGTTTAAAAATACAAGCGAGACAAGTTGTTTGTGCTGTGTCCGTAGTTAGAAAGAAACGAATATGCTTCGAAGAGTGGATTAGTGGCTCAAAAATGCCTCAGAAATGCATCCTTCGTCCTGTTTTCTGATTAGGTTTACCTTATCCGCTGAAGTAGTAGTCTACAGTGAGTTGATGCTGTTGTAGAGTTTATTTATGGCAGTGGTGTAAAACTCAAATGGGGCCGCAATGGTTAATAAGAATCCTTTCAGGGGCAAAAGATTGTGATACTTGGGTAGCTTTATTACATTTTATTGCGTCTGAATGTAAGGTTTCATCTTAATTTGGTTGTTTTTCTCATTTCATTTTGTGTATTCACTTCAATTTCAATGTGTGTCCTCATTTTAAGCCCAATTTTGGCCTCTTGAAATAGTTACCCCTCTTTAGTGTCTATTTTTAAAGTGGATTTGTTCCCTATTACCCATATTTAGAATAATTTGTCTCTTACTAATGTTCAAAAAATCACCTAATAAATGTGTTAGAAGGCCAAATAAAACACTGCAAAGGGCTCTATTATGATCTGTTATGTAGTCTGATTGGGAGGTTCTATTGGACATCGTTGAAATCTGGCTCAACTGTCTCGTCTGAAGCTGTAGCTAAAGTTTAAAAGACAGACACAACTGCAAACAAAAACAATACCAAAATTATATTGTAGATCTGTGTTCATCAACTGGCAAAATCAAGCCCTGCACAGCTTTCCATCCAGCCCCCAGCACATGATCAAAATGGGGAAAAAATGTAGAGTTGAAACATAAATATAGCTATTTAATGACTCAAAAAGGACTTAAATGGAGCAGTTTTAGCTGGAGTGACAACCTTTAATCCTCTGTGCAGATATTTACATCTGCTAATCAGCGAGCAGTTCGACGCTGTTGGGCTTGAGTTTTCATTGCCGATGATTGTGCAACACTAAAACAAATCTTCCTCTTACATAACTGTGTTGTGCTGCGTTAGGTGTTGTTTGTGACTTCTTCTGTCTGCATTTAAGCATGAGGACAAATTGGTAGTTCTCTTCGTTTATTACTTTGTTTTATTTTTTTTACGACAAATTATCTTCAAACATCAAACATGGATTTTCCACAAGCTGTTTTTATGTTTTTTGCAACTTCAAATAACCTATCAAAGTTTTCAGTCAAACAAGAAAAACAATAAAAAAAAATATTTAATTGTGAAGAAATCATAACATAATAAGAAAAGTATAAATTTTAGTTTGAAAGTCTTTATCCAGACATTTTCTTTCTTTTTATTTATCTCGTCTAACAATACAGTCGTTCACAGTATATTTATTTAGATTTATGGGCCAGAGACCAGAGGTTTTGGCAGCAACTAACGGTAAAATTTCAGATTGCAATCCCGCGCCTCCAATCCGTCTTTTCTAGAGCCTCTGGAAATTAAAATCAATTGTGTTCATAAATGTTTGAAACGTTCGTGCAAGAGCTGGTGTTCAAAAAGAAACATGGATGAGTTTCTCCTCCAGCAGTTTGTCAGCTCTGGGCAGCTTGTAGAAACAGGAACAGGAAAAAACAGAACTAATGACTCCTTCCAATGGGTTCTATGGAGCTTTAAATGTCTATTTTTCCCAAATTAGGAAATTGCAATTGCATTGTTATTTTGATGTGGTTAATGCCTTTAGCGTTTGTTCAGGGCTGTTGTTTCTGAACACTCTTTGGATGTTTAACCATATTTCACAACATAATTATTAACCCTTACTATACAGTGCATGAAAAAACAGCCTAAAGGTAAACTATTTGATACTGTTGGTATTTTTGTGTTGTGTTTAAAAGGTACAAATGTTATTGCATATTCTGTGATCTGCTGCAATTATAATTTTATTATGCTGCGAGAGCCATGTCTAGTTGTAGCTGCTGTAAAAGCTCAAACTTCTAAGGGCAAACTATCAAGTCATTATTTCTTGTTACTTACTGCTGTGGTAAAAATGGGAACCCACGTGGGTCCGCTGGAGGAGAAATCAAACCTGTGCTCACACGTGTTTGCTTTTCTCACCTCCTCTCTGCCGCTATCGGTGCTGGCGAGATGTAGGCTTCGGCTCCACTGTGTCCAAGTGCATCGAGTGGGAGAGAGTGGAGAAGGTCACCTTAACAATATTTGCACTGACCGCAGCCTTTCACTGAAAACATGCGGCAAAACCTAAAAACAAACTCAGTTGTTTTAATCAGTTTCTGTGCTTTCTCGACCTGGCGGCTGATGGAAGGCCGTTGGTTTTGTGTTTGGGTAAGGAACACAATATGTGACGGTAAAGAATGCAGCGCAGTGAGCTACTGAAGCAAAAATGTACCTGCAACAAAACAAGCTCTGGTATTTTCTCAGAGGCTCTTTGAAGTGAAATGCGAGATGAATACAGTGAAAGGGCACAGTGTGATCCATTTCATAGTAAACAGAATCAATAAAAGCCACCTTTTTTCCATTGCACCTTATTCTTTCTGTAAAATTATGCGCCATGTTCACAACAAACACTGATTTGTCCCTGAAATGGCACGCACTTTGAATTATAGAATCAGTTAGCTTCTTAATACAAAAATAAATGTTAAGGAATAATGAACCATTTTACATTTTAGTTGGTAATCAAATCAAATCAAATGTGAGATTATGCATAATCAAGTTTAGTTTGACAAACACAACTGACTGTATGTGTGAGCTGTCAGTGAGTGGGTAGATAACATTAGCATTAGCCTCGATATCTAGCCGAACCTTAATGGGTTGGAGCATTTAGGCTAGACCAGCAAAAGGCTTCCAGGTACACCGCTGGATGCTGGACTGACTAGATCTCTGAAGTAGAACCTCATTCCAAACTGACAATACAGCCCTAACCTGTACCATACCACTCAATGGAAATGAGGCCAGTTTGATGGCACTGAATGAGATTGGATTTCAGGAGGCATTTGAGCTGCATACATCCAGATATCCACTCACATACGAACGGGTACGCGCTTATAGATGATGCACTGATAGAACGACATCACTGACGCTTTTCTAGTCTTTTCTTTTAACAGCAGCACGTCATTGTGTATACACTTTTAATTGCGTCAGGAGAGCATCAGTGAGGCAGAGGTGTTGCAATGTAATATGCGATCATGAACGAGTGTGTTTTACATCAGCAAGAATCACCAGGGAAAAGGCTGACATTAAAGGTTAGTAAATGTGCAGTGAAGTACTCGCTGTACATCTTAATAGTATCAGTGGTCCTTTCCTCTACATCACCACATAACTCCACTCCAAGACTTACTTTATTTCGGTAAACATCTTTTTGAGGCTTCATACTAACATATACAAGGCTTTATAATCCATTTCTATAATATCATTCGTATTTCCTGTTATTGATGGTTAATAAACTCCTCCAGCCTGTCTTTGGAGTATGATAAACCTTGATAAACCTTTGGAATCAGGAACAATCAGCTGAAATAACCATACAAAGTGTTAAAATGAATTTAGTTATAATGTACGTGAGATACAGCAAGTGTTTAGTAGCAGTGGTTCAACTTGCTTCTGGGATGACACTTGTATATCACTCCTGGTCAAAAGTAAAATACAGTCCTTTTAACCTTGTTTTGACTTGAATGCTATTTGCTGTTTATGCTTTCATTGTGTCCCAGTGCATTAGAAGTGCACCACCAACACTCACTTAGCTAGTCCCACGCATTTTTTTTCACTCTTTTCAGTTTTAATAGCATAAAACAGCTAGCTCTTGGAATTAGAGTCACCGTGCTGCATAAGTGTGCATATTAATCAGCGTAAACTGCCGCACTGAGTGGGCCATTGCCTCTTCAATAAAGACCCTTTTTTTTTTTTTTAAAGCGTGGATGTCATTATATCACAAACTGACCCTGGGAATGAAGAAAAAGATATGACTTTGTGTTTTAAGTTACAAAGATTAATTGTAAATTCCGTATAGATTATTTTTCAGAAAAGCTGCTGCAAAGCCTGGTCTCACTGCCGCTGATGGAACGTCTTTGGGAATTATTTCTTGTATCTTGTCCTTTTATATGTAAATCATACTATTTGAATGAATCCTAGTCTTCTCTTTGGTATAAACAGCTACTCACTGTTGTGATGCATATTTTATAGTCCCGATCCGAAATGGCTATTTTGCACCCTACATTTGTGCCTGCTCATTTCCCAGTGTGCGTACGCCAGGGAGAAAGGGAAGCGCTGAATCATTCTATCTCGTAACGGAATGCATTACGAGAAGTAGAAAAATATAACATACAAACTTTCGAGATGTTTTTTTTTTCTTCGGAGAACTTGTTATGCTTTCATGTCTTCAGGATTGAATTCTTACCAGTGGCTCCCTTCAAACAGAGTGTCAGATGTAAAGTTCCCTTCTTTAATACTAGTTGAGGCTGTTTCAATTGGAGCACTGAGTTGGGTTGGATTGTACCTGTAACTTCCTCAAAAAGTGCGTAAGCATAACATACTAATTTGGAAAACATTCCATCATTTCCAAAAGATGGAGCTAAACAAGCCAGTCTGTTGATTGGAGACAGAAAGTCCAACGTTGTACAAAGTTAGTGTTTATTAGCGTTCTGATGGAGTTGGAATCAAACAGCTTGTTTAATTCAAAAAGCAAGGAAACCAGAAATAGTCTATATATATATATATATACTATATACTATACTTTCAGCCTCTTGCACAGTGTTAATTTTGACAGCTACTTTAATTTAGTTTTAATCTTAATTTAGTAATTTGAACCTTATTAGTTTTAGTCGACTAAATAAAAGAATTTAGTCAACTCCAGCTACAATATAGAGGATAATGCATTTTCAATATAGTAATATTTTCTACCAGAATGAAATGAATCTACTACTAACCTGTTACAGCTGGTATTGAGGTCCCAAGCGTTAACATTGATATTTAAAAGCCATTCTCTTTTTTATCGTCTGCCGTCTTCCCGTGGCTCTAATAAATGTTTGCGTCTGACATCACTTCCACGACGCTTAAAAACGTGAGTTCTGATTGGATCTCCTCCTCCTTTTTAACAGATTATAGTCTCTGTCTGTTCATTTTCATTTTTATTCGTTGCCATATCGGAGTTTTCGTTCTCATGAATTACTTTTTATTTAGTTTTCATTTCATTTTCAGACACAAAAATATGTTGTTGACGAAAAACTACAAAATAAACACTGCTCTCGTAGCATGAGAATTAACTCACTTATTTAATTATAGGCAATATGGATGCAGGTTTTGAAAATCAGCTTCAAATATGGCAATCAATGGATCTCATGGACACAGTGAAGTAGAACCTTTTTACCAAACTATCAGTAAACAAGGCTAGTTTGATTGCATTGAATGAGATTGGATTTCAGGAGGCATTTTGAGCTGCATATATACAGATATCTACTCACATACGAGTAGGTATACCTCCTGACTTGCATTGACAGAACTAGATCATTAGCTTTTCTTTTAACAGCAGCACGTCATTGTATATACACTTTTAATTGCGTCTGGATTTATTAATAGGAGCGCATCAGTGAGGCAGAGGTGTTACAGTATAATAATGATTGTTAATAAGTGTGTTTTACATCAGCAAGAATCACAAAAAAAAAACCAAAACACTCAAGCACTTGTTGTACATCTTTATACTATCAGTGGAATATATACATCAAAATGAACTCTCAACATGAACTGAACACCAACACCTTTCACAGGGCTGTATTTTTATATTTGATTTATTTCTCTCTGCAGGTCGAGAGTGCTGCAAATGCACAAACACCATCACCACACCAAGTTATTTTTAGACCGCAACAGCCCTGATTGTATTTTGAGTGATTCGGTAAATGTGGAGAAATTTTGAAGTAACTTTGTTTGAGACATCACCCCGGAAAGGTCAGTAGAAATTAGCGAAGTGGGAGGGAAACTTAACCTTTCCTGGGGTTGACTGACAGAGACAGAAGTGGCTTGATTGCAGCCATTGTGTACTCTTGTGTTTGATGATAATTGCACATCCTGTTGTTTGTCGAGCTCCATAAATATTTCATGAGCTTCTATTGTGGATTTAGGGGGGACCAAAGGCTTTTGACTATCCAGGAGCACAAATTTACTATAATATATGTGCGAGGGAGTGCTGCTTAGGTTGTTAAACAGCACTAATGACTAAGTCTAGCGCCGACATTTGTGGCTGCTTCCTTGACACAAGCTCATTACGGCGACCTCTGGAGCCGTTCGAGCATGCTCTCTTTTGACATTAACTTGAAAGATGAACTTTTGTTAAGTAAAAGCTAATTGGTTGTGCCTTCGAATAAGATGTTGTTGAACGCCGCGATGAAGCACATTTCACTGTAAACAGCGTACTTACAACTGCCCTTTAGAGCTTTACTTACAAATACGACACAACTTCTTCGGGCTTTGGCACTTTTCTTTCTGAAACCACAGTGAAAATGATTAGTAGAGGAATAAGATTTGGTTTACATTTGGTTGTCAGTGTCAAAAAGTATATTTTTCATCCATCTGAATATTTTTAGGATGTTGACATTTGAAGTAAAGAGCCAGTCTCTCTTTAGACCAGTATGAAAATCAGAATGATTTACACTGCCTCTTTGGTTTTTTCCAAGAATTCTTAGTAGAATTAGACCAATCTGTGTCACCCGTTGCTGTGCTATTAAGCTGCTATTGACCAATGGCAGTCGAGAACCCATCAACCCCCTGAAAGGTAGAAAATGGCTGCAGCAACTTTATCCTTTAGGTTGAAAAATGACCTTCGCTATACATCAGTTCATCAGGGGACTCTAAGCAGGACATGTGGGCCTATAGAAACAGCTGTGCCCTACATCAGTAGAACTCTAATTCAAGAGTCAGCCTATTTATTTATTTATTTTATTTCTTTATTATCTATTTATTTCTCTGCCGACCTCATTCAGCACTGTAAAAACTACAGATAAAATCAGACTTCTTGTTGTTTTGTTTGTTTTGTTTGTTTTTGATGGTTATAGGCTGTAATAAGTAAAAGTACATTGTGTGCGTATATTATTTTCTAAGACGCAAAAACTCAACTGAGAGCGTAGATGTAGACAGTACAGACACAAGTGAGTCCTGTCTGTGTTACACTAACTCTGCTGCTCTAAAAGCTGCTACTTTAGACTCTCTCAAATACTACTTATTGAGTTTAGCCGGGCTATTAGATTCACACGGTGCTATAAAAACACCACCAGTCAAACAGATGGACAGGATTGCTTCAGTTTCCCCCGTGAGCTGCTTCGGAGGCCACAGCGGCAGCACCTCTCGGCCCACGGAGAACAAACACAGAACGGAGTCGGAGAAAACTCTGTCAGAGACGCTGATTCTCTGTGATTTCTTAAACATTTACAAACTGCACTGATATAAACCCCTGCTTCACAATGCATTATCGAGTTTGTGTCTCCAGTGAATTTGTGTAGCTTAATAGGAAATGATTTTGACTGAATTAATAGTAAATGAACTCTTGCCATAAAGTGAGCACTTCCCCAAGTTGTGGCAAATATGTTATATGTATCATTCTGCAGTTTTAATACGAGCTCTATACTTCATTCATTTACCTGTACAGGAAGGTGTCTTTGATAGTCCCGTTAAGATAAGCAGTACGATGACTTCTTGAATTGAAAAATGGCCGCCGCTCTCACCAGACGCACAGAAAACCGAGCGGGCCTGTGTCACTTCGCATTCCTATTAACCTAATTCTTACGTCCTGTGTCGTTTATAGTGCTCACCACAAGAAGAAAGCCCATTATGAACTCCTTAAGCCAGATTTACCATTGTTAATAATGAGCTTTAGCCACTTGTCTTGTAGCTTTCCTTTGCTGAAACCACCGAGGACATCCTGAGCATGTCCAAACAAGATATAAACAGTGTAATACAGAGAGCTGATAGCACACAAACACATTTTCCTCCATGTTACTATTTACAGCCGTAGATGTGGATGACTTTCCACTGTTGGGAGTTTTGATTTTATTTGAAAGAAGATCCAATCCTGCATATAAAAACGTAAGCTGCCGATCTGCTTGCATATTCTAGTCGGTTGTATACAGTACATTTGCTTTTTGACTGTGAGCTGTTTCATTTAGGCTGTTTTTATCCACTAAAAAGTCACAATCACTGCCCTCTCCCGTTTGAATATTTACTCTTAGCCATTTTAAATGCCTTCCAAACCACAAACTGTGAAGCAGCACCCGTGCCCCTGAATAAATATTAGCTTGAATTTTCATAACTTTCCGGCTCGAACACAGCGCAGTTGCACTTCTCAAAACCTAGCGAGCTGAAAACTACCAGCCTCTTCAGTTTATGTGTTGTTCAAAGAGAATTCTTGACACCAGCAACTAGAGATTTGTATCTACTCTATACGCTGCATAGTAAACATGACCCAGCGGCGCAAATGAGCAAACTTCGGCGCTCATTTTGGTTACAGGCAGCGGGGTAAAGAGGAGAGCATCTGGAGACACAGTTGGGTTTCGATGAACGCACCCCCTGTTGGACGATCGGAGCTAAAATCAACTTTAAGATTCTCCTCTTTTTGTGGCGTGTATTGCAGCGTAAATGATGCATTGTCAGATTTTTCTCGTCGTCGAGTTAAAATAGGATACGGTAACGGTAATGAAACCTGATTAAATATCAAAGAATACAGGAGGATATAGGAGCATATTCTCGAAGTGCATCAAAAGCTCAAAATGTCGCTTTTTTCGGTTTTCGAGTGTTTTTGAATACTCACATCACAAAAAATGCCGAGAAAAAGTTTGCTCACTCAAGTTTGTACTCCATTTAGCGTACTGGTGTAAAAGTAAAACAGTTTCTCTTGTTAAATTGAAGACATTCTTGGAAACTAGACGTACAGAGTCAACAAGGTCATGTACTGTTTATCCAGCTGCGGGCTCACTAGGTGCTACAAGTTTGTTTGCTGCTTATATTTCTGTTGCAACTCCACAACCGCTGCCACAAAATCAATACGCTCTGGCATTTTTCCAACCAGCTGCTGCTTAGTCAATAAACCAGGAGCTGACCTGGAAGAATCTCATCATGTGTGGTAGACAGGTAGGTTAGGCAGGTAGTCATCATCAATCAGTGCAAGTCAGTGTCTATTAATGTGTTATGGGGATAAGTGGCATGATTTTTATTAGCATCTCTGAAATATTGCATTATGATGATAGTTTTATGGTAAAATGTAAAATGTGAGCTGGTTTCTTCAACACAGTTTTGTATCAGGGCATTGATTGATTGCTTGCTTCTGCATTTTTCTATTCCTTGACCTTACATAAACCTACAAGCAAACAATACCACCATGTTGGGTAGGATTACTCATTCATTTTTCCTCATTAGTGCTCTTAAAATCACGTTTTGTTACAGTGTTAGCTCCTGATCTCACGTGTCTCAAGGCACACAAACAAATTTAAGTAATCTCAGTGTTTTTTTCATGTATGTTCTCATATTCCATATACTGGGAATCATTACTGTAAAAGATGGTACGTGTAATTTGTTCACTGGTATGTTTTCTGTAGTTAAATGGTGAAGAAAAAGTTTGCAAAAATGAAGGGAACAGACACCAATGAGATTCTTTGATTAGATGCTCTTATAAAAACAACATGAGCAGCAAGTTTAGTGGCAGTTTCAGATTTTTCAAGATGAAATAACTATTAAAAGTTATTGTTTTTTTTGTTGTTGTTTTTTCTGCTTAATCCTATTAAGCTTCGTTAAGTGTTAGGCGTCGTTGGTGGATGGAGCCTATCCCAGCAGCTTTGGGCCTGAAACACTTAGACACAGACATTGACAGACAACCATTCACTCCCACATTCATCCACTAGGGGCACTTTGGAGTCACCAATTGGCCTATACATGCTTGTCTTTGGATGGACGGTGGGAGGAAGCTGGAGTACCTGGAAAGAATAGTAATCTATTAAAAGTAAAAAATATATAATGTGACTTCAAGGGTTTTTGGTTAGGAAATATGGTGAATGAATGTCAGCATAAATAATGTTAAACTTGTAATATTCATATGGAAATAAAATGAGCTGCGGTGTAATTTATTACACATTTATTATAAAAAAAAGTTTTCACAGCTGTTAGGATGGTATTTGGAAAGCACAGTATTTTCTGAAGTGTTACTTGGTATAAAAAGTTTGCACTTTATCGGATGATCGGATGTGTAGGAATATATTAAAGTAGGACCTGGTAGCACTGAAGCAGTTAGCAACACAAAAAGCTAGTTAGAGCTCACAAAAACAAAACAAACAAAAAAAAAACTATTAAAAAAAGAAGAGAAGAGAAAACAACAACAGTGAAGACTTGAAGCATTCTGTTTACCCCATATTCATGTAAACAGTTAGGTCTCCAGTCTTTTTGCTTTTAAGTACACACTTATCAAAGAACTTTTGTTAAATGTAAATCTAGCCTTAACATACAATTGCAAAATAAAATAAAATAAAAATAATGTGATTTGGGAAATGTACTCACGTCATTCTAGTGTCACGTCATTCAGTTTTCGACTATTTTTCTTCATATTCTCTTTCATCTGCAGTCTATTAGAGCCAAACCTTTGATCAATACGCTCCCAGGTGAGTCATTAGCCGGAGAATGTCATTACGTGTCTTCTGCATACTGAATAATAGAGCTGTTTCTGCTGCTGCTGCTGCTGGTGGTCGTCTTTTCATCAAAACGTTCATAACCACGACGCAGCTTTACCTGGTGAACACAACAGGACACTTATTACACCCCATAACATTTGAGTTTCATAACCACAACAAAAACAATGTTTCATAACCCAAACATGCACTGCAGCACAGATAATGCCCCTGTTGGACATTTCTGCATATTTTTTGGCCCTTTTTTTATTTTTCAAGGATACAGAATATTATTAAGGCAAAGTCAAAAGACAGAAAGTAACATTTCACTTTCTCTCCATTATCTGATGTAAGCTCAAAGAGGATTTGTAGGTCACTGTTGACAAAGTCTAATTTGTACCGCCTGTCCGTGCGTCACGTCAGATTTGACAAAGTGCGGCCCCATTGTTTCATTAGAAAGCATCATATTTATGTCACACGGCGACGGAGACAAAAAGTAAATAAATAAATAAAAAAATCTGTCATCTGCACTTTCCTTGCACTGTCACTATCTTTTGAAATAACCATACTGCTGTCAGGAGTGATAGAACGAGAAATGTATGTCACGGAGCCAAGGATTTGTGATGACTAACCGAAGAGACAGACGACCACGTAACACATCCTGAGCCATAAGCGAGTTGAAAAATGATATTTCAGACTCAAAAAAAAAAAAAAAAATACACCTTTAGGAGTAAGAAAAAGAGAGAGGAAGAAAAAACCCATCAATGTCACTTTATATACCACTCAATGACGCTTAGCATGCTAGGTTACTCTATTCAGTCAAGATTTAAATTTACATTGACTGGTTGTGCAAAGTTAAAGTCCGTTTTTAAAATAACAAAATTTCAAAAGACTCATTTTAAGCAAAGAAAAAATGTTAAGATTATTCTTTACCTTTAGCTAAAAAATAAAGCTTTGCACCAATCTTTAAGTACCATATGGTTACTTTTAACGTTTTATTCTTTTAAAGCTACCTTGAATAAAATGATTGATATTTGATGAACACAAAATAGAAGGAATTCACAATCACAATAAAAAAAACAAAACAATATTGTTTAACTTTTATCTAACCATTATTGCAAAGTTATTTTTAGTTGTTTTGTTCCGTATGAACTTCACTGCTTTGAAGGTCATCAGTGTAAAGGTGAGCTGGTGCAAATTTTATTTATTTTTTTGTAAAAAATTAAGATGTTTAAAACCTTTGTGCATTGAACACATTAACATTTGAGATACAAGGTGGCATCACTGCTCCATTTGAATGCTTTGTGGAATAAGATAACGTATTTAATAGTTTTTATACACTGGAATAGCATTGTTAAGATTTTTAGATCACTTTCCTCTGCCCAGTATTGCTTGGTCCAAAGCATAATGTAGTGCAGCTTTAATGAACTACAGCTCTGAAATGAAATAAATAAATCAATCTATCTTTTAGAGCAGTGGTGTCAAACTCAAAGTGGTGAGGGGCCGCCATAGTTAATAAAAATCCTTTCAGGGGCCGAAGATGGTGACATTTGGAAGCTTTTATTAAATTTTGAATGTGAGAGTTCATCTTCATTTTAGTCTTACACAAGTTATCTTTTAACTTTAATTTCATCTGTTTATGGAAACTCTTTGTAGTTGGATTTCAGCAGGTTTTAGTTGGATTTAAACAAGGTTATTTAGATTTGAATAGGTTTTAGTTGGACTTGAACAGGTTTTAGTCAGATCTGAACAGGCTTAAATTGGATTTGAACAGGTTTTAGTCAGATTTGAACATGTTTTATTTGGACTTCAACAGGTTTTAGTTGAATTTGTAGCAAAAATCAAATTCATTCAAATCTAGTGCCAAAAATATAACTTTCCAAATGTATTGAAGGGCCACATAAAACACTGCAAAGGGCTGCATTTGGCCCCCGGGCCTTGTGTTTGACATTTTTTAGAATAATACAAGACACATTGCCCGTCTATTTTCCTGACTTTGACAAAAAGCTGCTATGTGTGGATTGCAGTAAATTATTACCAAACATTTCAAAAGTGTCATTTTGATTCATTTTGTTAATTATAGTAAAAAGAAAAGCTGTGTTTTGAATGTGTGGGCCTGCATTTTTGTATGACCAGTTTAAAAGTAGCTAGCTCATAGTGCATAAAGTACTTTTTTAATAGGGAAAAATGGATTTGTATTGGACTTGGTTTGCTGCAGGTTACAAGATAAGACAACAACAACGAGACAAGCCTCATTTGAGTTCTTCTCTTCACTTTTGTTTCTCATTTTTGTCTCGAGTGAGGTTTGGACAACGGAAACTCCTCTTAAAGCGTGATCCAAACTCTACAATACCTCTCTGACGGAAAAAAGCCGCTTGCTAGTATCTGTACATATGCGTACCTCCGAGTTAGCTGCTTATTGATAACTTCATACTGAAGAAGTGCTGCTGCTGCTGTGTGTGTGTGTTGGCCGAGGTAAAAGCGGCGCTGCAGTGCGGTCTGTGTCGGCGCCGATTTAGCATGAGACGGAGCAGAGGTGATGGAGAGGAAAAATATCAGGCCTGTCTACGCTGTACTCCGGAGCTCCTCGGTGAGATGTGAGGCGGTAAACACTAAGCCGCCTGCAGCTCTGTCATACATATTATTATTGGGTTAGCTATGAAGGGAATCTAGGCTTAATCCTCTCAACTCTGCTCGGGCCAAAGCACCCGGCGATAATCACATGACACTGTTTATAGTTTTTTGAGCAAATCTGTCTTTTTTTTATTTTTTTTATTTTTTTCCGACTAGGCAAGTAACAGCTTGTGATAAGTGGGAATTAGATTGTAAGGTAATTTATCGCTGTGATTGTGCAAAACCACTTGGGACGCTTATTATTTTGCATTACTACTCCACTAGCACGGCAAATAAACAGGATTCAGTGTGCCGTGAAAAAGCTGTTTAGCGGTGCATTTTTAAAGTAGCAGCTTGGCGTGGCAAGGCAAACGCCCCCTCTGCCATCTTGGAAGTCTTTGATCTTCTTTTTTTTTTTTTTTTTTTTTTTACTTCATTGTTTGTTTTGCCGCCGAGGTTTATTCATCCGGCGCTCGATCAACATTCATAATGCAATCTGACAGATATTGTACAAGTACGGTGCGTCACTCTGAGCTACAAAACAAGTGAGGAAATGGATGATACGATAAGGCAGGAGAGGGTAGACGGGAGCGCGCCGGATCAAAGGTTTAGCTGTGCACTTCACCTTCAAGTTATTTTCGTATTTGACAGATATAGTTCCCCCCTAATCCGCTTGGATAAGATTCCACCGTCACTGTTTATAACCAACAATTTTTTTATTTTTTGACTTTTTTTTTCTGGTTTACTATTATTTGCAGATATTTTTAGGAAGCGGCATTTCAAGTAATCTCTGCAGAATGTGGGCCATGGAAATAGATTTCAGTTCCGCTGTGAGAAATAGTTGTCACACCAACATCACGGCAGTTGTCTCAAAGCCGCCGATGGTGTTTCCATTTAAGGGTGACGGCGCCTCACCTCAAAGCTACACTCCGCTCTTAGAACACGTGCCATTTGAGTGTTGGAGTTCGTGCACTGCCACTGAGGCATTCATCCAACACTGCAAAGTCATTATTTGATTTGGCTTTGACTCCGCACTTCAAGGCTTATCCCATCCAGACATGTTCTTCTTCTGTTAAAAATCAAAATGTCTTCCGTGATCATTTCTAATGGGTCCGAAAATAAGCATCTGACAGTCTGACCTTGGGCTGATTGAAGTGTTTGTGAGTGTTATTTACCGAGAAGGGACTGTGCACAACAATGGACACTGGTATAAATATTTCAGATTGTGGTAAGATTGCAAATTTCCATCTGCAGTCCTTTGGCAGAAAAAAAAAAGAGCGGAGATAGTTGGGAATTGTTTGGAGATTGTTTTACAGATCGTTTTGCAGCAACAGTTACTTCTCAAAACCATTTCTCATGCCTTTTTCCTTTTGCCACTGGGTTTAAACACAGATTTGAACTTTCACACACTGCTTTTACAGCGATCTGGACAGTTTCTCGTGATCAGTTAATCAAGATCTGATGATTAGCAGCACCATACTTGTCTGAAGTCAAATAGTCAGGTTAGGGTTGTATTTATTTCATTCTAGAACCTGTTATGATCAGATCATTTTAGCGTTTTTTCAGTTCATTTCCCACTAAAACAGAATTCAAAGAGGTGGTAATTACTTTTTCACAGACTGGAAAGATTAAAAGAAACCAATTCAGAGTATGGCAAAATGACTTTATTAGGCAAGTCATTAGGCAAGTTGTATTTTTGATGATTAATTTTGCAGCTAGAGTGCTCTCGACCAATCTAAATTGTTAATAACCCTCTAACTTGAGTATTTAAGGAAGAAAAAGTGAGGTTTTGGTTTTCTTATGAGGAATATATAAGTATGCACAAATTATTAGGCAATTATTAGTGTGCATACTTATTATTATGTTATTATAAGTAAATAAAAAAGGAAACATTTCCAATCTCACTTCATTTTCATCTGTTAAAGTCAGAATAATAAATAAACAAGTCCAATTTGACAAATAAACATTTTAGACATTTCCAAAAAACAAAAATAAATAATTCAGTGGCTATTTCTCTTCACTGAACAAAACGTTTGATGGTTCTGTTTCATTTCAAGAGTGCTGCATCCCTTTGAAAGATTTTTTTTTTTTTTTTTTTTACAAATTTTGACTTTTCAGACTAAGCTAAATCTCTTTTTTTGGCCATTTTTGCCAAAGAAAAAGAAGCTGCCTCATTACATACATTCAAAATCCAATGAGCATTCAAGTTTATTCCGCTTGGAGTTGAAAAATAGGCTTAAAAAAAATGATATGGTTATGTTATTAATGGTCTGGCTTCCACTCTGCACTTCAAGGCTTACACAGACTGAAATATGTATCTGATATTTGATCTCTTCACATAGCTTTTAATCTTCCTATGACGGCTTCTCTAAACATTCCCCGAGATCCATTTGAAGCTTTTCACGACAGCACAGATCAGCTGCCTCTTCTGATGATTGATGACTTATTTTGAGAGAGACCCTTCAAACTCGTGAGATAATGCCGCTCTGGTAACCCCACACCACTGTTCCATCTGTGGGTCTATTTTTACTCCTGGCTTATATTAAATAGTCACATGAGTGTTGTTTTGAGCTTAACGCCACATGTTGCAGTTAGTCTAAAGGTTACAAACGTGTTGAGGGCAGCTCACAAGCTCCATAATCCGCTTCTGCTTCATAAACGACAGTAGCTTCCCATATGAAACTTACCATTGCTTTGAGTGCTAGACTTACATGTTCACCTCCTTTGCTTATGATCCATTTAACCCACACATGTCAAACACTCAAGGCCTGGGGGCCAAATGTTTTATGTGGCTCTCCAGTGCATTTAGTAGATATTTTGGGCACTAGGTTTTAATTGGATTTGAACAGGTTTTAGCTGGATTTGAATCAGATTAATTGTATTTGTTCATGAAATCTTAACCCAGTTTTTGACACAAAGATATACATATAAATTGCTTAAATCCAAATAAATCTGTGCAAATCATCTAAAACCTGTTCTAAAACCTGTTCAAATCCAACTAAAACCTGATCAAATCCATCTAAAACTTTTTAAATCCATCTAAAACCTTTTCAAATCCATCTAAAACCTTTTCAAATCCAACTGAAACCTCTTCAAATCCATCTAAAACTATTTCCTTAACAAAACCATCTAAAACCTTTTCAAATCCAACTAAAACCTCTTCAAATCCATCTAAAACTATTTAAATCCAACTAAAATCTCCACAAATGCTAATAAAACCTGATCAGATCCATCTAAAACTTTTCAAATCCAACTAAAACCTCCACAAATCCTCATAAAACCAGTTCAAATCATCTAAAACCTGTTCAAATCCATCTAAAACCTTTCAAATCCAACTAAAACCTCTAAAACTATTTAAATCCAACTAAAATCTCCCCAAATTTTTATAAACCCTTTTCATCCCCCCCTAAACTTTTCCAACCCAAAAAACACCCCCACAAACCCAAACAAACTTCAAATCCATCTAAAACTTTTCAAATCCAACTAAAATCTATCCAAATCCATCTAAAACTATTTAAATCCAACTAAAACCTCCACAAATCCTCATAAAACCAGTTCAAATCATCTAAAACCTGTTCTAAAACCTGTTCAAATCCGTCTAAAACCTCTTCAAATCCATCTAAAACTATTTAAATCCAACTAAAACCTCCACAAATCCTAATAAAACCTGTCCAAATCCACCTAAAACATAAGGACTTTTGTAAAACTCAAATGAAGATGAAACCTTCCATTAAAATGAAATAAAAACTTCCCAATTGCCACAATCTTCGGCCCCTGAAATGATTCTTATTTACTATCGCGACCCCTCACCACTTTGAGTTTGACGCCACTGATTTAACCCAAAGCTCTTCCACTCCATGGACCTTCACCTGATAAATGGGACTTGGCCATAAAGAGAAGTAAAAAAAAAAAAAGCTACACTTCATGGAGCTCGGTGACGGCTTCATTGCCCTGGGGAGGCCCTTGAGAATTCCCTTGGGCTCCCTTTTGCGAGCGCTCCTCAATTCTGCACCTTGCAATTACTCGTGCAGCGTTTGACTAGTTAAGAATAGGTAGGATTAGCAGCAATTACAAGCTACCGCAGCTTGGTTCGCGCTGCGTGTCAAACAGTACAAAGATGGCTCCTTTGTGAACATATATGGCCCAATCGTACTCATTTAGCCATCAAGTAAACCCTTTAGAGACTGTCGGCAAATATCGAGACACTTTAGCCGTTCTTCATTGTTAAATTACACGGACTATGCAATTAAAAAGGAATGAACTTGGGCGTGGGTGGAAGTCATTTTTAATCCAGACATCACATTCAGCCAGACGATTAAATAAAGCTTCCGAAACATCCCTGAATCTTCAACCTGTCATTTACGCTCCTTCTACGCCCGATGCTTCTTGTTTGTTCTGGATTTACACGCGTGACATTCGCTACAGAGCGCGTTGGACACGTCACAGTCGGTAGGAGCGTTGATGTGGCTCTCTCCGGAGAGACTTGTGTGGGGTTATTAAGATTCAGACCCTGCGTCGCGCGCCTTGCTAAGTCTCCTTTGATTCGGGGGAACCATGCCCTTCTCCACAAGAGGCCCTTCACGACGAGAGGCTGCTTTGATATGCACATTTTAAATTGATACAAATCAATTGAAATGAACAGCCACGTCCGCTTTTGCGTTTCTCTCGTCTTGTCATAAATAGTTGACTTGCCCATAGATTCAGCTGGGAATGAGGTGTACTTTTCAGTGATGTTACGCAGCCCTCGGAGATGGGTAATGTATGCCGCTGTATGTTGTACGTTGAGTACCTTCGGCGTCTGCTTTTAATAAATGCAAGGCTTTCTTTCATGGGAGCCACTCAGATCTTAAGTGTATATTGCTCTCGTGCAGTTTTTTTAAGGGTCGATACGTAATGTCTGCTTTCTTTGTTGCCACTTGACGTTTTGCCAGGCAGATTTCGTTCGGTAAGAATGCTACACGGAGAATGGTCCAGACATCTTGACCCAGTTTTACATGACGATAGACTAGTTAAAATAAAAGCTATGTCACGGGTTTAGAGTAACTGATAACTTGGCTACACCAGACCCACTCAGGGAAATTGAAATGTGTCTGGCATTGATTCCCTTCACAGTAATTTACACTCGATACGTAGCGTTTATTCACAATGGGGCAGACTTGCAATGATTAGTTTCTCTTATCGATTGCATGTTTAACAAATTGCATTGGAGTTTTTTGGGGGGGGTTTTTTGCGTTCATTGGTGTCGCCCTCTTGAAATCCGTCTTCCACAGAGACCAGACTAATATTCGAATGTTTGGCCAGGCTAGAATGGAGCATTATTGCATGATTCTCCCTTCATCCATGAGTCTCAAAAAGTGTGTTTGTTCATAGTTATTGCAATAGAGCTCCATCCAAATAGTATGTATTCATACTAAAGTGGTGTAAAATGACTTATGTAAGATAGATGGACCCTGACAGTGTGATAGATACACTGTTATTAGCATGAACATTGAGTAAGGCAAATAATAAACTTAAAGTCAGTGTAATAATTTGGAAAGGTAACATTTTAATCTCAAAACTTATGAGATACTTTTTTAAAGTGTTGTGCGTTGCCCTTTGGGGGATTTGAAAAGGTTTTAGATGGATTTGAACAGATTTCAGTTAGATTTTCACAGGTTTAAGATGGAATGGAATAGGTTTAAGTTGGATTTGAACAGATTTTAGTCAGATTTGAACAGATTTCAGGCAGATTTGAACAGGTTTTAGTCAGATTTGAACAGGTTTTAGTCTGATTTGAACAGGTTTCAGGCAGATTTTAACAGGTTTTAGTCTGATTTGAACAGGTTTTAGTCTGATTTGAACAGATGTCAGGCAGATTTGAGCAGGTTTTAGTCAAATTTGAACAGGTTTTAGTCTGATTTGAACAGGTTTTAGTCAAATTTGAACAGGTTTTAGTCTGATTTGAACAGGTTTTAGTCAGATTTAAAAAAATTTCGGGCGGGTTGGGAAGGGTGGGGGGCGGGTTGGGTAGGGGGTTGGGGGGGGTGGGGGGGGGGGTGGGTGGGTGGGGGAGGAGTTTGGGTGGGTTTGGTATGTTTTTTTTTTTTTTTTATAAGTTTTTTGTGGGGAGGGGAAGGGGTGGTTTTTGTTTTTTTTTGTTTTTTTTGTGTTGTTTTTGGTTTTTTTTGTTGTGTGTTGGGTTGGGGGAAAAAAAGTTTTAGTCAGATTTGAATAGGTTTTAGTCAGATTTGAACAGATTTTAGTCTGATGTGAACAGGTTTTAAGCTGCTGTTGGAGCCATAAAGAATACATTTTATCACTGAAGCTGAGGGCCACATAAAATAGCCTGCAGGTCAGGTTTTTTTTTTTTTGACATTTCTGTTGTAATACACAATACACAAATAAATTGCCTTACAAAGTTTTCAGATTTTTTTCTTCCCTCACAGTAGCACCGCAGTAACTGACTTTACACTCAAACAAGAATTATCAAAAATAGTTCTGAAGGATAAAAGAGTTTGTAAACGACATTCACAAAAATAAATTTCACCAATGAATGATAAAAACAAAAAGATTTCATAGAGTCAGAATTTAGCCATGTGTCAAACCCAAAGATGGACAGTGTATCTTCCACCATTTTAACAGACATCCAGGACCAGTAAGCCTCTAATTTACTCTAATGTTTGGCTTTAACACATAATGGCATTTTCATGTGACTGATTGGCCGTGTGGCAGTTGTAATTACCAAGATTTTCTATCCAGAGGCTTTGTATTGCACACGGTGATGGACAGACTTTGTCTCAATTAGCTCCGGGTGTTATCTCGTCTGCCTTTCTCTACGCCTCACACCTCAGTGCAGCCGCTGACGAGGATGTTTGTACCTGCTTTACACGCTCGCGCTATCGGTTCAATCCGTGCCATGACTTTGAAGATTAGTCACCGAAGCGTGAAGAAGCTTTTGAAGTGTTGGGTATACTTTGAAGTTTGCAATACAAGTTTTTTTTTTTTTTTTTTTCCCTCTTGCCAATGTGTTACGCAAAGTTTCCACTGGGCAGATATTAGCTTTGAACATTTAGCCTGGCAATGAGACACAGAGAAGTCACAAGTACAAACAGAACACGACAGAGAGTTGTATCATCAAAGTCCATCTCTGTAGTGGTTCCAATGAATATCCTCAGGATGTGTCTCCGGTTCCTACAAATGAAGCTGTGCATTTTTGGATTATTAGCATCTCTTTCTTCTGCAGCTACAGGAAAACCTAACTCATGCGGTTTTTGCAATCCGTAAAGACCAAATTACTTCAGTGAATTCTCATCTTTACTGTATACGTTGATTGCCACATCAGCTTCTTTTTTCTTCTTTTAAAATCCCAACTAAAGCATTTTGACTGTAAAATAGGAACGTGTGAGTTGGGTTAAGTTCGGATTAAGGTGCGTAAAGTACTTTTTTAGGGGACAATATTTTTCTGGTCACTATCAAATATCATGTGGTAACAAAAAAAAAGACTTGTGCATCTTTATCCACTTTTGGCTTAGTTTGCCCGCTCTGTCGTTGCAGAGAAGAACAGGACATTAATGGATATAATGGCTTCTTCAATTGGGTTCGGTGCATTATATATCTGTCTTTTCAAATATTGTTAAATTCAAAGTGTCATTTTAAGGCTACACGTTTGGAATCACAGTTTTGATCCATTTTGTTCAACTGGGCAAATATTTTTTCCTTTACATTATTTTACTCACAACTACAACTCAAACAATTTCCAAGGTTTCTAAAGGATGGCTACTTTGATAAGAACTATTTCAATTCTTTTGAGGGTTCATATCTTGAGACTGTTGATGATAGAAGCTGTTCAAATGTCTAGCGGACTCAGATAGTAGTGCACTGAACATTTCCCAGAGTGCATCATAAAAGTCGTCAACAGCAATGGTCACTAGAGACAGTCAAAATACATCACAATGCTTTGTGTGAATTTTTGGAGCACAAGACATTTGTAAATTGTTATTAATAAATTTTGTAACAGCATATCTTAGCTTTCACGGCTTTATAATGGCTTTCCCGAAGAGAGATTGCAACAAACCTGTCAATATGAGACACTTAGCTTCATTATTCATAGCACTATATTGTGATTGAGTGGTTGGGAATAAGGGGTGGTTTTGGAGACAGCCAGTGTTGCTTTAAACTTTCTGCAAGAACCAACAACAGGCTCTTAAACAAAGTAGAGTGGTGGATAAAAGTTTTCGGACACCCTCAAATATTCAAACAATCTACAATATTATCAGAAAATATTTGTGGAGAAATCGTCTTTGTGTTTCAGTGGAATCAAAGTCAACAAATAACAGAAAAAATGTTTCAAAACATATTAAACATAAAGACCTAAACCTTAATGCAATATTTCACAAATAAACTTTTTTCCACCACTGTATTTATGTATCTCTTATGTCGAGGTTGGCCCTGAACCGAAATAGTTAAGTCATTTGAGGATCCGTGAATGACTTGAATAAACTTCTTATCCATTTTGCACTTGGCAGGCAAGAGGATTATGAATGAAAATGAAATTGACATTGGAATCCGCAAAGCAGGAAAGCCGGCCCATTGAAGTCTGATGGCCACATAAATAAGAGCCACAGCCAGGTTTTCTTGGCCAGCTCTGCACGTCCACTGAGCTTGGCTGGCTGCTTACACCCATATGAATTAATGAAACTCCGGTGATTTGATTGATTGGGTTTCTCGCGGTGTAAACGTATGGTCAGAGCAGATGCACTGCTCAGCGGAGAGGAGCGGTAGCAGCGGAAATATGTCCACTCGCTCCGACTCACAGAGGGCGACAGGCGAGCGTCTTCACATGAAACACTTTTAGAGGCAGGCGCTGCTACAGGCAAGGGCAGCCGCTTCTGAGAGAGGCCTCTGCTGACACCAGGGTCATGGCAAGGCTACAGATGGCCACCCAACCCTTCTGTGCAACGCCACCAGAGGTAAGAGCACTGCCAAATATATCTCCCCGACAACCTTCCACAGTTACACAGAAAACGTGTGCTCCCAAATCCTTTGCCTGGCCCGCGGTAACAGCAAAGTGCATCAAATTTGCGACATTAGCATATTTTGATTTCATTATACAGATATTATTCCTGCCTTTCTGTTTCCTAATTCCACAAATGAAACCTATGAATTTTAAGGTCATTTAAATTCCACTGAGCACTTGCCAAGCCTTTGAAGCCAAAAAATTGCCTGTCATCCTCTTACAATACAGGCTATTGAGTGCAGCGAGGCTCACTGGGGCGCCCATAAATAAGAAATATCTTTTTGCAAACTGCTAATTGTAGGGAACTGAGAACAAGATGAAATGAAATGTCCCCTACCCTGACTAACATATTGCTGTTTGGCTTCATGGCTGCTTTCTATACTGGAGTCTGTGTCGCTGCACTGTGTCGCTGCACTGTGTCGCGGCGTTTTCATTACAGTCACACACTTTTTAAGAGCAGATTAATGCTGCTAATTAAGAGTTGGGACTTTGTTTTACCGCTCCTGCAGAGAAGATGTTAACAAATGCTAATTTACCCCCATTAAGAGTTTGTCCCAGCTGCAGATGCGTCTTGGAAGCGCTAATGATGACATATCTTTATTTAATGAGCAAAGCCAGCGGTCAGGGCATTCACTTTAACATTACACCTTTATTTAGAGCATCCTTGGTTTATACATAATGGATTTTGGTTGTTTCGTACTCAAAGGTGCAGTGTGTAGACGTTTGGCAGCATATGGTGGCAAATTAAGGGAGCGTTTACGAATGCAAACACTGGCCTGTAGCATAATCAAAACGATCCACATTCACAAGGAGACGCTTAACTGTTGAGAAGGCCACTAGCTCCTGGGGTTTTCAGAAGCAGTGCTAAAAACCCCGATGTATGCATTTATACATGTGTTATTATCATTATATTTTCAGAAGAGGAGTTTTCGAAGGATTAAAACAGCAAATTTATCTAGCCAATAGCTGTCTGATACGCTGCTGTCACATTGGCCTCAGCTGGATTCAAAAGTTTGTGTTTTCGTGGAGTAATAATGCCATCTTCTTGTGAACGAATGTGCAAAACTCAACAGAATCTTGAGGTGCGTTGTCGTTTAAGCGGCTTCCTCATACAGGAGTCTTGCTTGGTCAAACTGTTGTCTGGGAGAAATCCTGTAGCAAAAAGTTGGATCATAACGTTGCTTTAGAAATGGAATAAAATGTCGTGTCCAGTCTGTTTTCAAAAACTATCCCCAGATGGCTTCTTCCTAACCTTTCATTGGACCAAGAATGTGCTTCTCCTCCAGCAGGTCAGGTTTGTACACCAATGGAAAGTAATGCTTCTGTGGAGCTTTAAATATCTGTTTTCTCCAGATTATATAGATCATTATTTTGATTTGACCACATAGTTTTGACTGATGTGCAGACTACAGGATTCTACATAATGCAAAGTTTTGTAAATAAATTGCTCTCATGTCTGAACACATTCCACTGATATATCACATTCAAAAATAGTATCTACAAACACAAACGTAATGTTATTGAATACATCCGGCTCCTGCTTGTGTCATGAAGGCACAGTTTACCCAGTGCAATATGAGCCAACTATACTTATATCAATTCTCATATAGCGTACCTTTGGGAGCACATAAGCTCCCTCGTTTTATTACAAGATTGAAAATCCCACATACCCCATTTAAGAAGATCTATACCGTCATATTAATATGGCTTTCAGCTTTATCTTACACACACACATACTGTACTCACATAAGTACCATTTGCTCTAATGGATCCTGGCTCAGCTGAATGCAGCCTCTCATCGTGGCCATCGCCGCCTACACTGGTCCTGCTGTTTGTGTCTCTGGACAACAACACAACTCATGGATGTATTAACATTAAAAGCCCCACTATATGTTCCGTATGCAGCGCTGGGATTTAGTAACGCACAGTTATTACTGAGGTCAAGTCAGAAAGTGAGAGTTGTGTGCACTAAGGAGAAGAGGAGGCCGTTTATTTGATCTGTGTGTTTATTAACAGTGGAAGCTTGGCCTGCATCTATACATTAAAGGTGTAATGTGAGGATTTTTATGGCAAAAACTTTTTTAATTCCACTCCTGCCACCCTCTAGAACAATTTGGAGGTGAATGTATCTGTAAATCAACTTCTTGATGCCTGAAAACCAGTTTACATGAGAGGGACGTTTTTCATTGTGTCACTCTCAGCTTACGGAAAATAAAAATACAATAGAATAGGTGATTGGAGATCAATCAAAGTCAGAATAAAGGTGGATTTTTACTTTTACCGGAGTAATGCACACCAAAAGAGAATGCAGAAGGGCTGTTTACAAAATCCAGGCAAATAAACCTTCAAATCTGACTATAACTATAGACTGTACGTAACTCCCTGCTTCCTTAAGTTAACAATACATGTCCCATGCTTTTTTTTCTTCACATTGATGTCCCTCTTTCTTCTATAACAATATAAATCATCTTTTAATTGTATGATTTAACAGAGGTGGAATTTATCCAAACAAACAGCCACAGAATACAGCGTAACAATAAAATAGCTATGCGTTAATACATAGCTGTGCACCAGTTGGTAGCCATTACTTCCTCTTAAAGTTAAAGATGCATTGGGTGAAATTTTGAAGAATTTGGTTGATTAAAATAGAGCATGTCAGAAAAAAAATGTTTTCCAGTAATGTGTAATTGCCTCTTTGCATTGGATTTGCATTTATTTGGATGAGGGACAAAATGTCTTCTGTTTCTAACCTATGTCCACATGCTTTCTTTTTAACTTAGTGTAATGGATACTGATGAGTGAGAACCTTAAAGTTTCATAAAGTTGAATTAAACATTGGTTCCTGTTCTCCCAACAAATTACCCACACAAAGTAAACTCTTAAACTTATTTCCGCTGGGTTTCTTCCTAGACAACAGTGTGTCCCTGCAGGGCTACCATAAGTGCTGATCTGAAGTCAGTGAGCTAAAGTCTCCTGTAAGCTCTTTTAGTAGTGACAGTGTTGAATATTCTATGTGTATATGTGTTTTCAGTGGTAATATACCACTCAGGTGTGGCTTGGGTGTGTAAATTGTCTACTGTGTAAATTGTATTCAGTCATAAACTTCAGTCAGTTCTTCCCATGAATCTGTCTAAAGTGGGAGCTGTCATCAATTCTTAACACTCCTGTCTAATAGCTGCTATAGTAACCATGTAAAATAGTGAGCTCCCCCTGACCTTGATTAGTTTTCTGCTGTTGTGCTGCGTTCTATAGCAAAGTGTCTAAACGGTGCTTTAATCCTGCAACGACTGTTATGACTGATGAGCTGATTAACACTCCAACTGTACGCAACTCTGAAACAGATGGTATTTGTCAGCCAGCCCGCTTTAAGGAAATATCCCATTTCACTGCAGAGGCAAAGCTTTTAAACATCCCGTTGAGTTATGTTCCACAGCAGAGAGGAAGCTATCAAAACAATCATGCAGAGTGCTTTTTATATCATATAACACCCCGGTGCTATCCTTACCAATCAAATTGGATTAAGAACAGACAGAGATGGATCTACTGTGTGCTCTGTAGTGCACTGTGTTTCACCAGATTAGTTTCAACACCTGTATTGTAGCAAGGAATCAAATCCTCTCATTGGATTTGAAGTGTTCCCCGGTCCATCACAAACAGCAGACAGACCAACCCCTGGACAATAACAAATTCCACTCATATATATATATCTTCTATGCTTAGCAGACACACAGGAGATTCTCTGACCTCACATTACCTGTTTGGTCTGTGCAGGTGAAAAGGGGGGAGTGAGAAATGGCTTCATTTGCATCTTAGCTAATTGTGTTATGGCTCCAGGCTTTCAAATAGTCGATGAATTTTCAGGGAAAAGAGAACTGCGAGGAATAAAAGATGAGGAAGCTGCAAAAGGTAGAGGCTATTTGTACTGAAATGAGGTTTGCTGCAGGAAATGAGCACAGGTTCTGCTGAGAAAGGCCTTTGTATTTATATAGAGAAGATGTATGAGGTCCATATATGGTATAGCTCTGTCTTATGACTATAAATACCAAAGCAGCAAAGCTCTCCTGTTTGTGCATAATTATCCCTACATAGGACATTACTACATTATGTGTGAGTGTGCCCTAAATTCATAAAACAAGGTAAAAGGGTTAAAATGCCTAAACACTCTTTCCATTTTTGTTTGTTTTTTGTCTAGTTTTTTTGCATCTTTAATACAGTATGGTAAGAAGTTGTTTTAACAAGGTCTGGTCCAAAGAAGGTACTTTGTGGAACACCATTTATGGTTATAGTTAGTTTTTTGTTTTGTTTTTTAATTTTATGATTGCAAGTAATGCTGAAGTTTTGTCTTTTTCCCAAAATACGTAAATTATAGACCCCTTCACGAGCAACCTCATCAAAAATCCCACTGTGTCGATAAAAGCAGCAGTATTTCTTAAGTTAAGAAATGAATGTAGACATTTTAACATATAGATTTTTTTACAACATAGATTTAATTTTATTTATGGCCGCAATTGTGAGCTTAAAAATGTCAAGAGAAAGAGAACTTATGGGATGTTATGCGGTTGCTTGTCACTGGTATAAATCACTTAAATTGCATTTGCACATTGTTTTGAAACGCTCCAATTCAGCAAAGGTTCCATCTTTTGTAGAGCTATGTTTAGCATTGTTTATTTACATTTTGTTTTTGTTTTTTTAGTTTAGTTAAGAAACTAATGTAGACCAAAAAAAAAACTTCTCTTAACATGAATCTTTAGCAGTCAATGTTCTGCTAATGGACTAAAGACTCTACTCAGGTATGTTGTTTGTTGTGTTGTGTACCATCAGCAGAAGCTATAGCCTTTGTCCCACTTAACCATTGACTTTTAGCTTGTTATCTTTAGCTGGTATTGCTTAAATCATCAGTTAATCAGAGCAGATAACTATTGAGTCAATCACCCTTATTCTTTACCCACTCACTGACAGCACACATGGAGTCAGTCAGTTGCCAAAAACCTTTTTTTTTTAATGCAGACTTTGCCATTTCTTGCAGCTATTGTCCTTTTGCACATACACATTACGGTCCACTTAGCTTCAGTTCTCAAAACGTGCAGGCAACTGATCAGATTTGAACATTTCCCTGCACAATTTCAGCTCAGAATTACATTAAGATAAATTGAAACAAAAAACACTATAGTAAAACTGCATAGATTACACGACTACAAAACTAAAAGATAAACTAAAAGATAAAATTGAAATGAACATCTCTGAAACAACACCTAAGCCACGTAACACTATTTTTTGTTCCTAAAAATGGTATAAAATTGTAATAAAAGTAGTTGGAGGTATTTATAAATCCATTAAGGACCAAAACAAGACATGCGTGCCATTTCTAGATGCAACTATTAAAAGGTGGTCATCTTTTTGTCTTTAAACAAATGCTGTTGTAGAGAACTGGAACTAATGGATCTAATGACTCTTTCCGCTGGGTTTTATGGCGCTTTAAACATCTGTTTTTCGAATGTAGGCAAACACAAAGAGTGCTGAGGCGATCACACACTATCACATGCGTAGTTATCACCGATGTGTTCCATTTTATTAAACTGTACACGACAAACTTAGTAGTCTTCAGCACTATTACTTCAAACAACTGCACTGTGCCACATGAATATTTAGTGTTACGTCTACAAATGCATGGGACAGAACACTTATAAAAGAGCAAAGGGCATTAGCTGCTAGGCGAATGTCATTCTCTAGTTTGAAAGATGTCAAATTCAAATAAGACCCAACCCCGACTGCTGTTTGCTTTTGTGCGGATATTTTCGGCTTCTCTGTTCGCGGCGTTTCACAAAAGAGCACCGATGTATGGCCCGCTGCTACAAAGACGCGCTCGGCAGCCTGAAAATACAAATAGACGCATTGATTTACAAATGGAGGGGAACTTTGTGCTCGGCTGTTTCCATTGCACTCACCGGCTGAGAGACACGTTTTAGGACAAGATATAAATGGAAGGAATCCGGGAGGCAATTATTCCACCTCTGCAGTACATGGCAGCAACAGCAATGGGAAAGGTGTATCGGGCTATACCTTTTCTGTTTCAGTGAGCAGCTTCTCCAGCCTCTCCGCGAGCCGTCAAGCTGCCTTGGCAACAATCAGAGCGGAGTGGCTGAGGCATGGCAGAGAGAAATGTACAGTGGCAGAGCGGAGGGGAATTACAAAAGGAATCAATTCAATGAGTTCCCTCCCCTCGATGAAGAATGTCTATAAATCAGGCAAGTGGCCAGATTCGAACAACAAGCTTTTAAAAGCCTGTCTGCCGGCCTCGCAATGCATTACAAAGCCAGGTAGTGCTCGGTAATACGGTCGCTCTTGCAATAAAGCTTTTTTTTTTTTTTCCTCATGTAGCCACATTTCCAATATACCCGCCGCCGTCATCCTCGTAACCTTGATGCTCTGTCTGGTGACCTTGTTCATAATTCTTTATCAGGGAAGTTGAATGGGGTGCGTTTTTGTGGCAGAATCTCAATTTTGTATGATTTTTTTTTTTTTTTGCCTCATGCCAGAACAGCCAAGTGTTTCGTTTCACAGACAAGATGTGCACCTTTTGAAAAACGTGTCACCTGTTCTGACATGACCACGCCGCATGAAAGAGAAAATGAAGACTTACCTCTCTTCGCCTCTTTACTGACAAAAGCTGGTGGTGTAGAAGCTCTCATCATTTTTCTACATCAGGTTTTCACCCCCTTTTTGCAGGTTGCTTGTACTTTTAGGTTGCAACAGGCGCTCATTTCCAAGATTTTAGGGTTTGAATATTGGTGCATGTCCATCAATAGTGGCAAAATAAGCCCCACTTGCATACTTTGATGATGCATTAGGTTTGCAAAAGGATAGGAATCAAAGTAACTTTTAAATGACAGTTTATTGGTCCTTAAATACAGTTAAAGCTGTATTTTGCAGCATAAAAAAAACAAAACATTATTAAATAAAATCTAATAAACAGCGCATTTTCACATTTATACACCATTTACTTCAATTGTTCAAGACATCATATTATTGAAAATAGAAATAATCACAAACGTTCCTTGTCATCATGTAAAATAATGACATGTTTACATAAGGTCAACATTTTTGCACAAATCAAAGCATCCTTAATTAGTGGAATTTACTTTTTTTATAAATGTAATATTAGGTCAAAAAATCCAAACGAGAAATAGGTCTGAACAATTAAAATGCTTTCATTTTTTACTATTTGTTTTTTAATGTATTGATTTTTTTTTGATTTTTTTTTTATGGGTCAAGAGAAAAGGAACTTATGGGATGTTATGCTGTTTTACTGGTCACAGGCTGGTGGCTTAAATTCCCTCTGCACTAAAATATTGGATGCTCTTGTCTTGTCTATTCTCAATGCTTTTCTGGTGTCACACTATTTTGAAACGCTTCCATTACTTTTTCAGCAAAATTTTCCATCTTTTGTAGCTCTATGTCTAGCATTGTCTACTCACCTTTTTGGTTATTTTTATGGTTTGCTAGTCACAGCTGGGCATTGTTTAATACAGAAATACATACTATAAATAACGAGTAAAGTTACATGTTGACCTGTGCAACCTCACCACACAAAACATTTATATTGTCTTATTTGAAAGTGCCTCAGAAGTCAAATGTAAATCCAGTGCTTGCCAATACCTGTTTAATGTCCCATACACCTCCCCAACCTGCCTTTTCTCATTTTTTTGCTCTTCTAAGACAATAATCATGTTCTCTGCCATAATTTAATGAAATTTATGTCATCTACCGAAACTTAACTTCAAATGTGTGACTTGCATTGGTAGCATTGCTTGTTGGAGCATGCATTGAATCATTTTTGACGCTTGTGTCTCTTTCAGTGTGATTCTTGGGGCAGAAATCCAACACTGAGGCAACTGTAGTATAAAGTGAGTTGGGTCAATGACCAAACCGTACTATATTAGATTGACTGTTAGAGTTGTTCAAAGGTCAAGCTCCTAGAACACTTATTTTGCCAATTACACTGGTGCTGCCTATCAATTGCTGTGTTGTTTTCCCATGTTCCTCTTCATGACGCTATCACCTCATAGGACGACGGGGCAGCTTAATGGAGGCAGTAAATAAACCGAACCGCAAGGTCAGCAGGAAAGCCGCTGATGGAATAAATTAGCGCTTTAAAGAAAACACCAACGTGAAATATAATCGTAAGGGGAAGCAGTTAAAGTCTTCCGTGACCGCTGCCCCTCTGGTGATTTATCTGACGAGTGGGGCAATCTAATACCTCTCTGCTGATTTGTCACGTCCCCTGTGCACTGTCCACCGCCATCAATAAGCGCTGCGTGTCAGTTTGTGGGTTTAAAAGTACCGTTAGCTGCTCATCGCGGCGCTCATTTGAGCTGAGCGTGTGGACGTGTGCATCTTCGGCGGCGTCTGAGCGAGCCACGGCGCCACATTAATTTTCGGTGTCTGCTGCTGATAAATGTCAAGGCCACATGAGGGATGGCGAGCGGCGTATCATCCGTCCACACACACACACACACACACATACACCTACACAGACAACGCAGACACTGTAAACAGGACGTAGATGAGAGCGGAGTAGTCAGCGTTGAATAGACTATATTGTTCCTAAAGGTAAAAACATGCACTGTCGATTGGAATGGTATGTTTTTTCTCCTCGAGTGAGCAGCTGAATGTGTGGCGGCATCGCGGTCTCAGGTGTAATAGATTCCCCCTTCAGTAAATCACATGGATACAGCGCCTCACAAGGGAGAGAGAAAATAAAAAATAAAAATGCACAAGGCCGCAATCTAAATGGAGCACTCAAAATGCTATTTTGTGGCCACCAGACACATTGTATTCCCAGTTTGTTTGTTCCACTGGTTTTAAATTCGTTCATCTGTTAGGATGGCATTAGGAGCTGAATAGCATGTTTAAAAAAACAACCTTTTGTATGCTAGATTTTGCTTAGATGATAATAACAGTTCAACACCATGTACTGGTATTGGTAAATCTGATTATTTTTAGTCTAAATAAGCTTTTTTATGTCTACATTACAAGTAAAGCACAATTAACTGACAAACATCCATCAAGCAACACAGCAGACTTACTCATAAATATATTACGGCCAATGTGAGACAAAAACAGTAGCATATGAGGTAGGGTACGCCCAAATACTGTACACTATATGCTCTGGTGAACCAATGAGTCACTACACATTACATTAGGCCACAAATGGCTACAGAATGACATCACAAAGTAACATAAATGAGTTAGTTTTCATTTTACTTCCTATTCCTAGTTGTGGATGTTGGGTCACTGGAAAATCCAAAAAATAAAGTGATGAAAGTAGCTCTGGAGGCCAGTTTTGTCCTTTTATACCAGGAAGCATGCATGTTTATTCCACTTAATTGGATTCTGGAGGTCGATTTTTGCCTTTGCTAATGAACAATGTCTTTTTTTACATTTTAAATCGGTAATTGCACTTTGCACAGTGTGACAGGATCAAAGACAATGATCTCACGGTTGTACTTTAGAAAATTGCCTGTGAGAAATATGTTACCATGTGAAAAATACTTCTACATTACATATCTGTCATAAATCACTTTCTTTCATATCAGTTAGCATGATGGCTGTTTCATCAAACGTACCAATGATAAAGCGACTTACCCCAGGTTCTCATTGCACCATTGAAACCTGTTTGTATTCTTCCAAACCACAAACAAGTTCATTTTTACAAAGGTTTCTTATAAACACATCGGTTTTACATGAGTATTATATCTTGACATGTTTCGATTACTAACTTCCTGCAGTCTTCTTCAAAAAAGTCAAGTGATGTTCAAACCCATAAGACTCTAAACCCAATATAGATGGGCGTCCATGTTGTCTCACACCTAAAGAAATCCAACAACAGGGGGCGCTGTCATCCTCTCGCTCCAGACAGCTGCTGGTCTGCTTCTAACTTTTGAGAAAAGTCCACACTCTATTCCTGTTGTGTTTTTAAGTTCAAGGCCATTCTTGTTGACTCCGACTGTCGTTGACGATTGCTGCTCTTAATATTCTATCATTGTTTGTGACAAGTCCAAAAGCTCCTCAGTGTGACCTAAGTTTCCTGCTTGGTGATTGCTTTTCGGTTGAAGCTAAAAAACACAAAATGCAAGTTCATCTTTCTCAAAAATAAATGCTCCCATGTATTAACTCATCTTGGCAATGTTAAAATAATTCCCCTCTATGTATGAATGACACAAATACTCCCTCTTACTTTTTATTACTTGCTGCTCTATGTCCCTTTGATGATCATGTAACTCCACAGCAAGTGACCCATTGACCAGAACTATATCAATGTGCTCAAGTACATCCTCGTGCTGTATTTCCGACATAATCCGTGGTGTAATTGCCTGAGCACAACCGTAACAGAATGGTCTTTTACAATAAAAGTCCATGATGTAATTGTGGAATGGAGGCCACACACTGTGTCACGTCTTGAGGCTCTGCTCTGGAGCGCTAACCTCTTCAGATGGAAAATGGAGTTGGATAAAGAATGCGGCGGCTCTCGTGGCAGCTTGTTTACATGTGTGTATGTGTGTATATTTGTTACCTTGGTTACTAATCCTATTTACCGAGGATTGAATCGACTATTGCGGTTCTAAGTCTCAAAGCTGAATAGTTGTTATCACCGCGTGTCAGGGACAGCGGCTCAAAGGAGGCAATATTGAATATGCAGTGTTTTCGTCACAATATTACGCAGTACACGATGCACTAATTCACTTTATATTGTAAACTGTAAAGGGAAAAAAAAAAAAGGTTTCTAAAGGAACAGCACAACTGAGATAAAGAAAAAAAAGCGGCGGAGCTAAAAGGATTATGACTCACTGAAAACTGAGTGAACAATCCTTGAATGAGTTCTTTAAATGACATATAATTGCAATTAAATTATACAGAGCCACATAAAGAAAACAACTTATGTCAGAGATGGCGTTTAAACATATTACAGCAACTTAGAAAATAAACATTCTACATTTGTAAAGGGAGCTACCACAAAATATCCTACTTAATGTAAATCTTAAAGGTTGTGTAGCTTTTTAGGTCTTTTTTGGTGACATCTAGTAGCTAAAGTGCAGATTGCAATCTCACACCTCACACTCCTCCATTGTAAAGCTATGGTAGCCCTGAAGGGACATGCTTTTTTATGAACAACACAGTGGAAATTGATCTGATAATGATTTCACTCCCACAAAAAAGAAAAAAAAGAAAAATCATGTGAGTTCATAAAAAAGTTTATGCAACAATATGTGCTCAGTTTGTCCACTCAGAGCAGAAAAAGGAACAGGAACAGGAAGTAACTGAACTTCCTTTGGGTTTTATGGAGTTTTCTTGTTCTTTTTTGTACAATGCTCCTTAAATAACATCCACTGATAACCTGACAGCACAACGAAGTACTGAACAAAAGTGTCGCATGATTTTTCGGCCTACGTCTTACATGATCAGTCAAATGGCACAAAAGGAAACATTACAAATGCAACAATACGGCTGTTGAGATAGCAAAGCGTTCTCTCTGACAGCTGCAGTATTTGCTTCACACAAAGCAGAGGAAACCGCTGCCTCAGTGTGTCACGTCTTCAACTCTCATCAGTCATCAGTTGTACCACTCCAGCCGTGCAAACTGTGGCTTAGTTTAACAAGCGGCATTTATAATAATAATCGTGAGACTCGAGGTTTTAAATGAATGTTCTAGAAGTCTGAGAAATAGTACATTTTCAAGTGTTTAATGTCTAAATGATACTTGCTTTTTGTCTTTTTTAATGCTGCTCAGAAATGTGGACGAAATGCACTGGTTTTAAATCAGGCAACGAAGGTCACACCACATTCTGGTTTGAAATGACAGCTTATGTGTGGATGTACATGTGTACCTATGTCTCATATTTGAAACAGGAAAAGTTAAGTCTTCTTGCTGTTCAATACATCAAACTTTTATTTGATTTTTTATGTTTACTTTGATAGAATATTAAATCAGTGTTTCAAAATTAAAATTAAATATGTTTATGGAACTGTAACCTGTGCTATTAAATCTGGCTGTTTCTCTAAGCTCCTCCCTCTAATCACAGTCAGTTTTATTTGATCAGATGGCAGCTTTCATGCTATTGGTCAAAGGTTTTGGAAAAAAGAAAAAAAGTTCATTAAGTTTGTTACTTTTTTATACTTTAGGCTGACCACTCAAGCTCCAAAAACCTATTACAACTTCTGCAAATATTATAAAACATTTTCTCTGTATAATACCATTCTACCAACTGTGCTATAATGCCGTAAACCTTTTAATCAGTAGAACTATGGCCCAAACAGAAAAAAAGTATCTTTTTTTTTTTTTTCTGTATTGATAGTTTAGAAGACAGCATCTGGATATACAGTTTTTGCTGAACTTTGGGTGATGAAAAGAAAAAAATATTTTGTTTTGCCTACTTCTAAACCGTCTAGTGCTCTAAGCTGTTAACTTCACCAAAGCAAATACAAAAGCTGATAAAAAAAAAAAAAACAGTCCTATCTCAGAGCGACTTACTCCAAACCAATTTCAACTACTAACCCTGTGTTTTCTCCAGGAGAAGAAATAGCCGGAGTGCAACACTTCTAAAAGCCCTTTCCTACCCCTCTCCCCTCTGTGTGTCCCAGGAGGGCGACCCGAGGAGAATGACTGGTAAAACCCAAACCAGCAACGTGACCAACAAGAATGACCCGCGCTCCCTCAACTCCAGAGTCTTCATCGGCAACCTCAACACAGCCATCGTCAAGAAGAGCGACATAGAGGTCATCTTCGCCAAGTACGGCAAGATCGTGGGCTGCTCGGTGCACAAGGGCTACGCCTTCGTACAGTACATGAACGAGAGGAACGCCAGAGCGGCCGTGGCGGGAGAAAACGCTCGCATCATCGCCGGACAGCCTCTCGGTGAGTGAGACGTCACTGAATCACTTCCATCATTGGCTGCGTTGAGATGGACTTGAGAATTCTTGGTAAAAGCCACAGGGGATAGGGACTTTTAAAACAAGCACTGGCTGGTATATTGTTAGGACATGGGAGCAGTGTTCATTTTGATAGCAAATTTTTATTTAGTTTTAGTCTTAGTGTTTTGACTAAAATGCAGTTTAGTTTTAGTCATAATTTAGTCGTCTGATTCTTTTTAGTTTTAGTTTGGATTCAGTCAACGAAATATGAGAATTTGGTCGACTATATCTACAATAGATTTAGTCACTACAATATTAAAAGTAATGCTTCTTCAATGTTTTTTGTTTGTTTGTTTTTATTTCTACCTGAATGAACTACTAAGCTGTTATTATTTATTTATTTATTTTTTTTAGCAAACCTGTAAAATCCTGTAAAATGAGTCCATGTATAAGGACATATTGTTAGGACATGGAGCTTGAAAACAGTATTCTTGCAAATCAGGATATACAGTCATCTTAAGCCAGTATCAGAATTTGTCATTAACCAAAACAGAAAATAGAGCAACAGCTTGTTTACTTTAAACAACAAATCAGTCGTATTACTCTGGCAGACACAAGTATGGCTTCAAAATCAAACACAGTTTATGTACTTGCTACTTTTCACTTGCTCCACAATGTTTGTCATGTGTTACATGGCAGCTGTCAGAAGTGTTTTTCCATGCAGCTAAATTGGGATTAACAGAAAAAGAGTCATGGCCAAAACAGGGATAGTCAAGTTCATGTAAGCACAGTCACTGAGTGCACTTATCAGCTCAGCGTAGGGCACCACTTACAGCACACTTCATAAAACTTTATTCTTGCAATGCAGACTTCCTTTAGAGCACTGTCACTGTGTGGAATGGTTGCCTCTCTTGGGAACACAAACCGCCTGGAGCCATTCTCAGACTTGTAGTTCAGATCGTCCCTTGGCTCCTAAATGCTTAAGTGTCTGTGTTTGTTGTCACGCTGTTTCAGAGAGGCCCTTGTGGTACGGCTAAGCGACCCACTAGTGGATGTAAGTGTGCTTTAATTTTTACATACACCAGACAAGAACTTGCAAAAGTATGTCAAAGTTGTACTTTGACAGAGGCAGGAAAAGTTAAGTGGCATGGGATGCAGCAACAATGTGCTGCGTTAGCATTGATTCTTATTGTGTGTGGGCGCTTTGTCTTTTTAAAAGAAATGGCTGTACAGTATTTTACCTTTTATATTTGTTTCGCTTACTGCTGCGAGGCAAAAATGTTTGTGAGCTTGGAAGATGTGATTTAAAATCCACTGTTAGTAAGTGTGTTTTTTTAATGGTTTGTGTAGGCTTTGTGCAACACAAAAAGGGTAACCACAAAGCTCTGGCAGAGTTTCAAGATCAACAAAGGCTATGTGCATTTTAGACACAACCAGCTCTAAATAACGTCTGTTGAACAGAAAACCCCTGCAATAGACACCAATGCATATGTTAGGCCAATTTATTCAACTGTACAATGGAAAATGTTATACAGTGCACATTTAGTTTGTAATGGTAGCTCATTTGGCACTCTACTGTTTAAAGATGCCCTTTTCTGCTCATTTATGGGTTCATAATGTTGTTTCAAAGCACCACTAGGATATGATTATGTGATTTCCTTAAAGATTCCCTTGTTCTCTAATTAAAAGCCCCTCTGTCACTTGTGATTTGTGAGATAGCCCTTTGCGGTTGATCGATCAGCCCGGGCAACGCTTGTCATTAGTGCCACCTTTAGTGAGACCGATGCTCTAAGCAATGGGCTGCATCCCATCCTTAGAGGCCAATTGTGATACTTATCTACTTCAGTGCAAAAGCTGTTTCAGAAGTTTCAAGAGATACAATCTGGTATGGGTCTCCAAACCCTTTTCAACTGCATATGAACAAAAAGGGTCTTAATCACTGATGAAACTGGGCTCTTTTAAGAAGCAGATTGAAGCATTAAGGCTAATTTAAAGCATATAAAAAGGTTGTTAGTAACATATGGTTACTGCAACAATAAAAAGCTTTATAATGGTGCAGAACTGTTAGGCACTTGGACTTGGTCTGAGTACATGGCACTCTAAAGTTGTGTTTATTTATTTTGCTGTTGGACTCTGAATGTAATCTCTGTAATATCTGTTAATGCAGTGTTTAAAATTATATTAAATTGGTAATGTCCATAAAAGCATTGCCAAATTTGATAAATCTCGTTGGGAATTCTATAGCAGATGATGGCTCTAGTCCCAATTGAGTAGCAATTTGGGAAAGGACAAGAGCTGGGGAGGATGTGGAGTGAGTGAATGGCTGTAGGAGGTCAGTGTGAAGTAGGATTTTGAAATCAATGCAAAGTGAAGAGGGATCCAGTGGAGTTTTCTGAGGGCGGGGGTGATGTTTGCCTGGGCATCAAACAGCCACATACAATGGAAGTACTCATTTTTTCTAAGCTTTATAGTTACCAAAAAACTAACATATTATTTATAGATTGTTTAAAGGTATATTGTGTAGTTTTGAAAGCATCTGGGGCAAAAGTGCAAACTGAAACTCCACATCTCACACAAAAACCCCTCCAGGGACATGCTGTGGCAAATACTTCCCAGAAAAAAATGGCGTAAATATGATGAGTCCACTTTTACTCACAGTCTGAGGTTTTTAAAATAAAGATTTAAAATATGCTTTTCTGCGGCAGTTCAGAATCTTCCGAAGAATTTTGGGAGGAAGATGGAATCCATGTTGGAAAGTAGGCTGTGCGTGAACAGCTCAGAAGATTGAAGGCTTTGCATAACATTATAATAATTTGGCACCTAATGGATGTAAGTGGCGGCGTCTTTGAGGCAGGAACTGTTGGTTCAGCTGTGGTCTGGGTCTTATTCCAGTGTTTCTGTGGGGATTTTCAGCGGTGCACTTGTTTGTCAACCTTCCACCAGCTTATAGGGATGATGGGTCTGACTGCCACGGCATCATATCCTCAGAGCAGAGTTTGGAAAGCTTTCTTTTACCGACCCATTTTTTTCCAATCAGCTCTGTCTCTATAGTTTCTATAAAACAAAAATGGAAAGTGTGTTTTGATTTCTGGAACATGGTACTTGGTTAATATACGTTCCAAACTATAGATGTAGTACATACTTTTTTTGCAGCACCTGTTTTTGTTGTTTTTTTGTTTGTTTGTTTGTTTTCATTCTTTATTATGTATTTGTCATTTTTAATGACTTTTGATTTGAACATTTGATAAATTAAAAAAAATTGAATAAAATGTTAATTGCCAAAAAAAAACAAAGGAATATAACTTTTTTAAGATTTTTTTTTTTTCAAGCCAATTCATGCTTTTTTTTTTGTCTATTTATTATTTAGCACTATATTCATTTTGACTTTTGTATGACATTCTGAACATGTTGATAAATTAAAAAAATGTAATAAAATTGCCACAAAAAAAACCCCTCAAAGGAATAGAACTTTTTCAAAATAGCAAATTTTTTTTTTTTTTTTTTTTTTTTTTATTTATTTGTCTATTTATTATGTGGTACTATATTCATTTTGACGTTTGTATGACATTCTGGACATGTTGATAAATGAAAAAAATCTAATAAAATCTTAATTACCAAAAAAACCTCAAAGGAATAGAACTTTTTAAGCCAATTCATGCTTGTTCTTCTAGTGTTGTTACCCTGTGTCCCCCTTTAGTATCTAGTCACACGGTAGCCCTGCAGGGACATGTTGTCGATGAGCAAATCCAGAGGGAAGAAGTTAGAAAATTTAGAATCTAAATCATTTTAAATATCTCCGGTATATGCAAGATCACATGCTTAAAATAGGATCATCAATGTGCTTTTTCTCCAGTAGTGCTCAGTTTGTCCCTTCTAGGCAGTTGTAGGAACAGGAAATAATCACTAATGCCTCCTTGGACTAGATTTTACAGAGCTTTAAATGTAGATTTGTCATTTCAAAGACTGTTTTGCACAATGTAGGTTTCAATGTTCAATTTTGTTTATCTATATACTACAAAATTTGACTCATTTTACGTTTAAAACATATCTGGAGCTGCACCAGCATGATTTCATTTCACCACTGATGTCCGTCAAATATTGTTTATGCTGCACTTAAATTTCACTAAATGGCGCCTGCTGTCTTCACTGCCGACATTTATTTCCACTGTAAATCCATTTAAAAAGTGTCGTCAAAGAAAACGCATTATGAGTTCCCCTGACGAATGCCTGCCAACGCGCCGTTTGCTCTTGAACTTTTTTTTTTTTTTTTCATTCCATCAGCGTGATATTTGTTGTTATGGATGTTGTAATCAGCGAATAGACTGCAAATTCCATCCGTTATTAAAAGCCATTCAACTCCAGTCAAAGCCCGAGCCGTCACTGCGCACTCTAGCATACCCACAATAATAGTATCTGTGATTTATCTCCGACTTCCCCACAAATCATTCGAATCTTCTCGTGTGATTGCTTGTTTTTGGTTGAGGAGGCAAACATAATGGAAAGTATCTCCATTACTTGAGTTAATTTTCAGCCCCAACCTTTGCGCGAGGCCACCCTGCCCTCATAGTTATCACTCAATCTGCGAGATATGTGGCAGCGGTATGACTCGGAGACACCCGCTTAATTGACAATTAAGGGCACCCTTGGTCTCATCCGCCGGAGCTGATGATTCCTATATTAACATGGCAAAGAAATGAATCATCCATGTAATGATTGGGAGTTGAGGAATGACCTCCACCGAGTATCTGTCTTAGGCTTCGAAAATGTTTCATTAAGCTCTTATTACCTGCCAGCTGATTGCACCTCAATTTCATCAGCGGCAAAGTGAATATTGCTTCATTACTGGGAGATTATACGACGTCTTTTGTATTCGTGCATCTTAAAAACGGTTCATATATAGGTCTGTTTTTCAATTTCAAGTATAATAATATTGCCTGAAATTGAATTAGTTAATTAAGTGTTATATGTTACAAAAAAAAAACTCTAAATCAAAATGATCAACTTGATGTCCCCTAACTTTCCATATTTTAAATGCTTCATCAAATTTGGACTAGGATCAACTCTTTTATATATTGATTACAAAAACTTTAAACACAAAGTTAATCAAGAAAAAAAAAAATATTTTCATTATTTCATATGAATTTATAGGAGCACGCCAATTAAAAACACAACATCAGACATTTAGAAGTGGTGAAAATTGACGCATGCATGATTATAACTTTATTATTTGTCGATTAGTAAATAGATCAATAACAAGACAAAGCTGTGGCCTTGAACTTTTTTTTTTTTTTTACTCTATTTACAAGGCATTTATTTGTCTTCTTTTACTTGTACGCATTTGAATCATATCTTTGTCTGTGATGGTGATGTGCATTTTGTCTTTATGTAAGTTTTGCAGCTACTCACATCAGATTTAGTGTTATTTACTGTTCTGTGCATGTCCACATCTAAAGCAAGCTGGTCTTGTATAAATACTTGGATAAACAGCTAAATATTGAGGCACTGGCTATGTTTTCTACCCACTCACTGACAGCACACATAGATAAGACCAGGTCAGTTACCCTTTGTCAAAATCAACATGACAATTTTGTTGCCGGGGCTCTTTTTTCCATAAAAACTATATAATGGTCTGTTAAACTTCTGTTGCCAATATGCACAGCTCAACAGTAAAATGGTCTATTGCATTTTGGGTCTGTTTTTATTGGATGCTTCTTCCTGATTTAGAAGATTCTTCTGTCATCCCTGACACAGGTTTTATTCTTTGATAGGCTAAGGAGGTTTCATAACAACACTTTATCACTAACCTTCAATGGAGAACTTTTTACCTGGAATAATGAATAATGGAAAAAATGTAAGAAGAATGGTTGGTATGAGCATGTGGCTGTAAGTGTAAAGAGACTGCTGACTTTGTTTATGTATTGCATATAGTGTTTTAATTTGTTTGGACATATCCACTATCTCACAATAATGACAGTGGTGCTGCCATGGAAACTGTCACTATTCTTGTATATAACAAAGAAGTCGTTGGGAAGCAAAATTTTGAAATCTTGCAGAATGGGAAAGAAAATCATTATCATTAGTTTCCATTATTCTTCTGGTTTGGTATATACCTCTGACGATTTAACATCATCGTTAAAAGCACATGAGTTTAGCGTTAAAATGGCATCACAGTTTTGCTTCTTTGCTTGAATAGATACATACATACAATACACTGTGCTCCATGAGTGCTTTATGAAGTTCTGCCAGTATTTTACTGCATCAATAGCAACATAGGCTTAAGCTAACATTACTTTTTTTAAAGATTGTGCTTGTATCTTAAAGGTGCAGGTCCATTTTCAGGACTTTTTTTGTCTACTTAAAAAAAATGTATAGTATTTCTGATCAAACACTTAACTCACTGGTAACATGAGATATTAGTTCTTTAAGCCTGATTGATTGACAAATTGATTAATTCTCGCCTGGCATGAAATGTTAGAATAAGAATAACATTGATGTGGAAAATGAATGCAACATTTTAAAATGTCATTAATGTGTTGTGTGTGAAAGGAAGTTATTTGTCTTTTGTGGCTGTTATAATAATTTCTCTCATGTTTTAATGGTGTAAAGCACTTTGTAACCATGCTTTTGAAAAGTGCTATATAAAAAAAAGTCGTTATTATTACTACTAATTAAAAAGGCAAATTGTCGCTCCAGTTTTGGTTGAATGATGGTGGCTATGCGATTCTGTGGCTATTTTTACTGTCTGTATTTTCAAGCCGTACAGTATTTCTTCTGCTGAGATCACATTTTGTGTTAAGAGCTGCTCAGTGATAGGTTGTCTCGTGTTTGCCGAGCCGCGGACCACCCACATGAAGGGAACCGGAGCGTGCCGTTGTTGTGTGGCCGGGGTACAGTGTGTTTGAACAACACAACACTCTAGTGGCAGTGGTCACCGGAAAAGAGGTCAGCGGAATAATCACATCACACTGCGGTTTGCACACGGCCACTGGAGCTACTGCCCGCGCCCACCGCTCACAAGTAATCTCTGCACTGCGCTGATTCCCGGAGTTCAAAGGTCAGCAGCTGCCATCACCTTTTTCCCGTGCAGTGCGTTAAAAAAAAACAGACTTTTCAATAGAAAGTGTTACAGCGTTCATTTGAGCGACGCAATCATGACTAAATAGCTCCTCGGAATTGGTGGAAGTGCAGCTCACGAGTCACAAGTGTGCAAAAAAAAAAAAAAAAAATCATCGATGTAAAAGCTGAGCAAAATGAGCACAGATGTTGTCTTTCAAAAGCCCAAGTCAAGAGCACAAATCAGCACAATTTAACAGTTTTAGAAATATGAATGAATGAAGACAGGCGTATCAATTCAATTGCATGTTAAAGTGCACTTTATATGTTCTGATCAAATCTTTCACTCCACTCAGTTGAATAATAAGATATTAATCTATCAAATTTCAATGCAGTTGTGGCATATTTTTTCATTTTTAAGCTTTTGTCCTTGAACTTGTACTAGTTTTACCTCCGAGGACTGTACACAGGAAATAAAATATAATAAAAGTAAGGCAGACTGTACATAATGGTCTGTTGAAGTGAAATGGATGTATCATTTGAAATAAGCTCTGAAATGGTTCATAAATACGGGCATTCTTGGATAAAGTGTTATTGTACCATCCAACATATAGTTTGAACTAATATTGTTGTGTATTTTGTTTATTTATGACCAAATTCATGACAGAATATTACATTTTCCTAACTCAGTGCAAAGGGCAAACTACCTCAAATGTTAATTTAACATTGATTCACATTTTTACTGCCTCACATACTAATCAGTCTAGGGGCATAAATACCCTTTAAGTCTCTAATGATATTTGGTAACTTATTCCATTCCTGCAATGCTTTCAAAATGTCTGAAATCTGCAGAAAGTCAGATTTTTTTAATGTTTTCAATATTAATTGAATTATCGACTGTATTAAACTATGATGTTGCAGCTGTGGTTTATTTCAGGGCTTTATCACATATAAACATACTACTAAGGGTGGATATGAATACTCTTCTTATCTTCTATCTTATATAGTGTCTTTTTACCTTATCTAATCATCAATTTCTACATTGACCTTTGAAGCATGTGTATATATTTCATCAAATATATGTATTTATTGTCAATACTGTAACACAATCAACACAAAGAGCCCTCAAAAAGCAGTTTTGAGATTCAGAAATGGAAAAACGATGAGTGACAGCAGTTATTTTGCTGCTTATTTCAGCTCGAGAGTTTACACTGGCCTCATTTGCATTTGTTCTTTCTGTTTTGTGACATTTCAAAAGTTCACTTCAACTCCAATTCAGACTATATGGAAACGGGACTATTGGTGCTGAGGGTTCATTAAAATCCATAGGACCAAAGTGGGTGGCATTTCCACAAAGTCAAAAAAAAACAAAAAAAAACCTTAACACGGAAAGCACAGACCGAAGCCATAGTAGGAGTTCATTCTCAGACATATTGTGCAGGGCGGACTGTTTTGCTGCATGTGTACTTCCATCGCTCAGATCTGAGGTCAGTGGTGTGAGGCATTTCTGGAGCACACATCTCTATGTCTCACCCTTGTTGAATGCATTCCCTCCGGCTAGAAGCTGACTGGAAGAATTCCTGCTGACAGTGACATAATGATTGGTGGCGTCCATGAATCTCGGACACATCGAGGCGCTCTACCTCCTCGCCCTCTGAGATCTGTGCTGTGTCTCGATGCTAGTGTTCTTCACTGGACTCAGAGGGCTGCCGTGAAGTCAAACAGGAACAGATTTCTGGCCTTGAGCGCTCCCAGCGTGTACAGAGCTAACTGAATATCAAAATCTATTCACTACAAGAGCTGATAATGGTAGATGGTGCGTTTAAAGAGAGCATCAGTGAGAGAAAATTTGACGGTATTAATTCTGAAATGAGCTCGCATTTACAGGTCACACAAAAGGATTCAGTGTTTACGTCACAAAACAAAGTCATGTTTAACGTTAGCTCTCTAAAAGCTCATGAATACGACGTGAAGGCAACATTAGCCTCAGTAGTTTGATTCCCTATTATGCTTGTGACTATGAGAGAACTAGTACAAGTTCAATGGCCTACTCAAACAAAAGATAAGTGATGATTGGGTTATTTATTGGTTGTGATCACAGTAATGCATTTTTTGGCACTGATCTCTTTCTACAACTGATCACAGCACTTACTTTTAGAGAACATTTTTCTGTAATTGTGCATACTTCAGATTTAATGGTAATATTATTTGTGTTTTTATTCCTGTATAAAATGTACTTTTAAATATTCTGGTTTCCAGTTGGTCTTGCCAAATATGAGTCTCTTTTGCCAATTTGTGAATATCAGACAAGGTGTTTGGTTCACACTGTCAGGGTTTGAGTTTGCATGTTCTTTCTGTGCTTGTGTGGGTTTTCTCTGGGTACTCTGGTTTCCCCCACGGGCACTGTAGTGTCTAGTTAGGAATATGACCAATTAGTGACAAAAGATCTGGAGAAGGTCTCCAGGCGCTACTGAATGCTTGCCCGCTGCTACAAGGGATGGGTTAAATACAGTAAAAGATTTTCCCCACATAGATTATACTTCCATTCATTAATAAAAAGTAACTTAAAGCAACCCTGTGTGATCTTTAGCCAGCAGCAGGCAGCGGGAGCCATCTTTATTTACAAGTAGAGATGTTTAGTGTATGTTTTCTTAAACAGTACGGTCATATTAGTGTATTTTGTGCACATATGACTCTGCTAGGGTCCAGGTTATTGCAGTATTTTCTTTATTATAAGCATAGTGTGGTAGAGCACATCACTCACATAATTTCTTGCCATATGGCACCATCCCGCCTGCAGGAAAATCATATGGGATGTTTCTGTCCATGAGATAGGTGTGATTCTACAGATCTCATGTCTAAGAACCATCAAAATGATTTTGAGAATATATATTTTTGTGCTAAAAGTTACGTGAGCCTACTTTAAACTTACTTTGTACCTGTTAGAGTTGATAGCCACTGCAGTACAGTGGTCCCCCGTTTATCGCGAGGGTTACGTTCTAAAAATAACCCGCAACAGGCAAAATCCGTGAAGTAGTCAGCTTTATTTTTTACAATTATTCTATATGTTTTAAGGCTGTAAAACCCCTCACCACACACTTTATACACTTTTCTCAGACATTTTCTCACATTTTCTCACATTTCTCTCTTGTTTAAACACTCTCAAAGTTCAAACCTTCGTAGATTATAAAAAATAAGTACACTATTATAGAATGAAACCAAAGATCAAAAGGCCCAAACGTTTGTGTGAGAAATAAAAATATAAACGTTTTCCTATAAATAAATATGATAGCTTTTAGAAATAACAAATGACTCACACGTATTTCACAGTTCCTCTGACCATGCCTCTTCGTCCTGGCGCTGCTCCGCATAATGCGCATTCATACGTTGTAAAAAAAAAAGCATGCAAAATTGCACTTAAAAAAATCGGCGAAACAGCGAGGCCGCGAAAGGTGAACTGCGTTATAGTGAGGGACAACTTTACTCTTTAAAACAGGTGCTTTGTCATAGGAACTAAAACCACTTGTATTTATACGTAATTATATTTTAATTAAGTTGTGCTTAAATGTTGAAGGTTGATGCTTGGGAGATATATTAAATTGATAATGTCCAAGTGACAAATTGTCTCTAAAGTCGTTTGAGGTCTTCTGATTGCAAAAGTCAATGTTTTCTGAAGCCTATCATGTCTCCTTTTTTTTCTTAGAGAGCTAAATGTGTCTTTTTCTCATTTCCGACAAGTAGTGGCTTCAAATGTGTCCTGACATGACACTGATAGCTTTCATGCCTGCAGGCGGCACATGTGTGATTGGCAGGTGCTGGTGATTGAAGCCCTGATGGAGAAAAGACAATGAAAGAAACACATCCCACATCTTTAAGAGAGGCTCTGTATGAAAAGCACAAGCGGCTACATAACACAAGGGCAGAGGACGCCAGACAGAGGTTAATGAAAGAGCCAGACCGAGCTAACAACATCTCACGAGAGTTGGCGAGAACACCTGATAATCTCCCTCCTGTTCAGAGCGCTCGAGATCAGCTCCACCATCCACCTGAAGGTCCATCCTATTACAATATTAATGACCGCACTGAAGGATAATGTGTGATGGATCACCAATCATACCGCCTCCAAATGGCACCGGCAAGAGTTGGCCACATAAATAATAAAGTGATTTAGATGCAAAATCCATCGTAAGCGGATTACAAAGGCAGTGGCACCGCAATCAATCGTCATTTTGGGCCAAACACGAGGCACAGCGAGCAGCACAGGACCCAGAAAGTGAACTGTAGCGGGAAAAGAAGAAGGATGGTCGGACGGGAAGTGTACCGAATGTTATGAGATCTGAACTGATTGTATCCTTAAGTATTAGGATAGATTAATGATGAGAATAAGTGCCCTGGCCTTATAAATATTTGATACGTTGATATATGCAGTAACTGATGGGATGGCTCATCATTTATTCATGTTATAGTGCATAATAAGTTGGACATTTTCAGTCATCATTTTAACCAAAGATCAACACAATATTCTTCTGAATGGGTCACGATAGTAAACCAACAACCTCTGAACAGTTGAATAAGACTGTACATTTCGTATTTTTTGATATCATTGCAAATTTTCATATTGATAACTAGCACCTGGATACGTGTTCAACCGCTGCACATCCCTTGAATGCACCATGTAGCAGCCATTGTTCCACTAAATATTCAAAAGTGCCTCTCTTTTTTTGTTGCCCATCCTTCAGCTTCCCACATAACCAGAAATAGACCTTAGTGCCCTCACTGAAGCACTTCTACAACACTACACTGCCTTTGAAAAGCCACTTCATGATACTAAGCACTTCTAACGCTATGAATGTAAAAACAAATGATCGAAAATTATAAGGCAGAGGTGGGACCAAGTCATTGTTTTGCAAGTCACAAGTAAGTCTCAAGTATTTGTCCTAAAGCAGACATGTCCAAATGTATTGTTTATGTCCCCAGCAGCTGCAGCTTTATACAAACAGGTTCAAATCCATCTAAAACATGTTCAAATCTAACTAAAACCTGTTCCAATCCATCTAAAACCTGCTGAAATCGATCTAAAACATGCTTAAATCTAACTAAAACATGTTCAAATCCATCTAAAACCTGCTGAAATCTATCTAAAACCTGCTTAAATCTAACTAAAACATATTCAAATCCATCTAAACCTTTTGAAGTCTATCTAAAACCTGTTCTAATCCAACTAAAACCTGCTGAAATCCATCTAAAACATGTTCAAATCCCACTAAAGCCTGATAAAATCCATATAAAACCAGTTAAAATCCACCTAAAGCTTGTGTTCCTGTGGAATAAGAATACAATCATATCAGACCGTTGGACTGAGGCCCTTGGACATTTTTCTCTCATCAAATGTGGCCCTCTTTGCAAAAAGTTTGGACATCCCTGACCTAAAGTCTCAAGTCAAGTGTAAAGTCAACACAGGGAAGTCCCAAGTCAAGTCCCAATTCCAGGCCCCCAAGGTCAAGTCAAGTCCTAAGTCCTACACTTCCTATTTACCCTGTCCTTTCAAGTTCTTTTAACAACAGACTAATACAATCCTCAAAGATTTTTTGGACATTTAATGTTATTTATAAGTCATGTGCCTCACAAAGTAAGTATGTTTTTCATTGACTGCAGATAATTAGAAAAATGGGAAAGATTGTTCCTGCAGTTGGTAATCAGTCAGAAGTATTCAAGTGGAGTCTGCAGTTTGCTAAACAGAGACAAGATACTGCAGTCAGTAAAAAAAAAAAAAGACATGTGGGACTAAGTATTGCATTTGCAAAAAACAAACTGGCCAAAAGTCACTAAGTCATTTTTGCACAGTGGGGGCAAATAATGATGATGAAAACTCACTCCACTGGTGCAGAGAGATGGGGCATCGGAGTCAGGACAAATGAATTAAATGTTTTTTTTCTTTTCAGAGTTTTCAAATAACATTATTATATTATTATTACATTATTATATTTAATTACTTACTTTATTATAAAATTAACTGTAAAGTCTTTTCAAGTCAGAGGGCTCAAGTCAAGTTGCAAGTCTTTGAACATTTCCTCAAGTGAGATTCGTGAGTCTTTCTCGAGTCTGACCCGTACCTTGTGCATGTTAATCTTCCATATGAGTGCATCTGAGATCATTATGAACACAGAAGCAAGTGATCAGATCTACAAATGTCCATGGGTGGTAGACTGGTTAGCTTTCCCTCCTCATAGCAGCTCATGGACTTGACCAGCACAACCTTTCTGTGGAGTTTCCCCAAGGGGCTATTGGTTATTGGTTACATTAAAGTGTGTGTGACTGAAATCGCATCAGCTTGCACCAGCAACATGCACTTTCTGAGTCTGGAAATTGTTTTACCGACTTTGATGAGTTCATGTGCTTTTACGTCATTGCTATTCACAAAATAATTCAGATCGTAAAGTTGTTTATTAGCGTCTAACAAACAAGTCATAATTAAGGTTAGCTCTCTGAATACATATCAGGACTCGGTGAAGGCAGCATTTCCAACTCAGTAGTTTGATTTCCTCACATAATGACAGTAGTATAGTTAAATGGCCTAAAGGAGCTATAGTGTGCTTCTAACTCTAGTAAATGTCTGTCTCTAAGCGTTTTCTCTTCTGACAAATTATTACGCATATTTTGGTCACTCTACAGTTTTTAAAAGCAGACTATTGGATTTCTCTGAAGCTCTGTTTACTTTTGTCACGACTACAGGGCACATGCCTCCTGTAGACGGCTTTTACTGAGTCAATGTGTTGTCTCTGCAGCGGGTCATTTTACATTTAATGGGAGAAATACAATAATCAGACTGGAGAAGGGCCTATAGAGACATGCTATTATGAATACAAACTTGGAAACTTCAAGTGCGCTGTTTAAGACATGATTTAAATCACAAACTGCTCCTTTAGGAAACAGTTGGCTTCATAGTATCTGCAGTAACAGAGAAAGGAAAATAGAACTATAATAAACGTAAAACAGCATGATCTTTACGCTTTATGTGTTTTTAAACCCAACCAATATCCATTTTACCTCCTTCTTGTACTCTTCTTCTTGTATTTAACTGGCGGTGACTTCCTGCATTCGGTCGAAAAGTCCGAACTATCGTCAAATGACCTTTCACACTACAAACAAACCGGATTTTGGTTCATTTTGGTCCAGACCGAGACTACCTCTTTTTGACGGACCAAAGAGAAGCTGTTTGGTCTGGGGATTCTCTAAAGCCAGCAGGGAAAATGCCCAGCCCCCTTTTGACTGTGAAAACTCCCACTAACCAGTACCTACCAAATGTGATAAAAGAAGAAAGTAGTGGCACTTCTGGGACACATCTTCCAGTGTCTAATGACGTTGAAAGTACAATTGCTCAGAGCTGGTTAGTGGCAAAAGATGGACTTCTATCGATTGCTAATAATATCATTTTTGTTACTTCTAGTTCTGAGATCTGCGAAATAAATACAACATCACAAAGCAAAATAAAACTGAAAGCTGTGGAGAAAATTTCCATCAAGAAAACTTCTTACGACATACTTAACCGCTTTGAATATTACAGGCTTAACATTAGAAGTGAGCATCCAAGAGAGGATTTTCCCTTTAATGTCTATCCAAACCAATCCTCATGTATCTTCCCCTCCTGCCCGCTGTAATTCTCTCCATCATTCACTATTAGTATTCCGAGTCTGGCTTCGATGGCAGAATTTGCATAGATAATTCTAACTATGTCTACAATAACGTCACGGCTCAGTAACTTTATTTCGAGAGCCAGGTTTGGCGTTTGTGAACAGTGGTGAGTGAGGAGCCTTTGGGGTATTTCAGCGATGAGACGAGCCAATTCTTCTTGATCCAGTGGACTGAGCTGTGCCAAAGAGAGCCCCATAAGACCCCCTCTGTGTCTTTCATGTCTTTGGGTTCGCATGTGTGTGGCGGACGGGCGCATGCAGATTTGAAATCAAGATCCAATCTGAATTTTTAACGAGAGGGAAGCGGCGGGAATCGTAATGTCATGCTGTTGTCTTTGTTTTGCCGCCTTTCGTCCTGGACATATGTCTTCTTGTCCTTGCGCGTGATTAGGATGCACCGTGGTTGTCCGTCTTCATGCTCATTAATCACGCTCTGATAGACCACGGACTCAGATGTTGAATGCACAGTTGGGCTGACCCAGGACTCCATAAAAACATTCCTTTGGATCAGGGACATATACAGTATACACACTATAATAGCATCCAAAGCATTTTGATGATGTGTTGATTTATTGTACATTAGGAGTGTGACAACAAATTTGCTGTGTGTAAAATGGATAAACTATGAACGGATTGCACCATTTCGGTTTTTCAAGTCAGTGACCTTGAAAAATGTTTACAAAGCAATAAATCAAAGCACTTCACTTTTATTCTATATATACTATATTATCATGCTGTGCATCCATTTTCTTTCTTCGCTTAGTCTCTATGATTTTATCAAACTGACATCAAACCTGTTTTAAAAGAGAAATAAAAACCCTACAAGATTTCTTCTCAGATCTTATTGCACCACAACAAACGTCTGAAAATAATATTCTTAACATGTGTCCATTTTTTAATTATATACATTTAAAACTCCATAGAAACAAGAGGAAGGTTTCATTACTTTCTGTTTCATCTCTATCTTGTATGAAGGTGTATGACATTTTCCTTCTTTTTTTTTTTTTTTTTTACTAATCCCCTCTCATCTGACCTTTTCCACTGGCTGCATTCTTATGAGGCAGGAATTTTATTTTGAAATATCACCACTAGTCACCACCATCAACAGCTTTGCATCTTGCATCCTCTTTATTAAACTGAATTGGACACTTGGGACAACCACACAACCCCCAACAACATCACGACCTTTGATTCTTTTATTCTATTAAAAAGTAAAACCATATAAATTTCCCACCGCAACTTTAAAAGCATTATTGAGCCCATGAGCAGTAGTTAAACGTTAATACATATGTAATAAATGATGAATTATTTAATCAAGAATCTATAGATGTTGAAATGTCATTAGCTTATGATTCAAGACTAAAACTTAATTTAAAAAAAAACTTAATGGTGCTTATTAATGTAGGTGTAATGCCATTTTTTTTTTAATTATTATTATTTTTTATTTTTTTTAATAAAAGATCCCTATTACAATATGCTATTAGATGATAAAATAGTTTTTCTCAAATACAATAATTTCTGTTTAAGAGGTATTTTTTTCTTCAATTACACAGGTACAGTATCTTAACTTTGTATTGTTAATACCGGCACACTGTGGTATTGGTATTTTATCATCAGACCCCTCCCCGTTGTAAGTATTCAGATCATGGAAGTCTTTTGTCGAAATAACGCAGTAGAAATGTAAAGATTCTTTTTGTGCTGTGAGTACGCTTTGATAAATCCAGCGAGAAAAGCTGACATTTCCCTGTCTGTCTCCTCCGGTGTCTGTTCCCAGCCGCGCTCTCATTCATACATACTGACAAATGCTTTAGCAGGGCCAGAGCCACTGTGTGGACAAAGTGAGATGGATTACTGAGTGGGTTTTGGCAGGAGCAACCACAGCTAATTCTCTGATTAGAAACCTAGGTTCACAAGCCACGGAAACACTGAGCTGTGAGTCACAACAGGGCTCAGTGGGATCCAGCATTGTCTGACGGAAATGAATGGAAGTCAATGTAATGTCGGCTAAATAAAGCATTGTCTGGTCCAGATACGCTGTTACATATGCTTTAAAAGAGCCACTTGTAAAAGGAGGTTTAAGGTCACTGCATGAATGAGGCTTTTATCGACCAAAGATATAAAAAGACTCAAAAAAGCAGCACAATAGGAAAGTTTTAGACCTTACGTTTTATGTTTTATATGTTTTATATGTTAAATACATGTAAGATTAGCACTAATGGAGTTAACACGCATTGATTTGCAGTAAAACCTGTACATATGACTTGGAGTTTTAAAAGATGTATAAACAAATACTTGGAATTTATAATCACCTGCTATTGTCTAGTTGACAAAAGATTCTATTAAAAGTAAAGTCTGGCCAAAGTGGATTTGAGTTAGAGTTCTAGGGGGCACTACCAACGGACGCAGAATAAACTGCCACTGGATGCAAGTGGATAGACATAGAAGCAATCAGAGAACTGAAGCATAAGAAGTAGCCAGAATGATATAAAGAAAGTCAATACATAAAGCCTAGTTACAACGACCCATTTTAGAGGAAACTTTCAAAGTGTTAAAGGGAATGGCTGGTCAGGCTATATATATATTGTGCTGTTGTGATCTGTAAGAATGTCATAATCAGAATGTCTTGACAATTACAACAATTAAAAAATACAACAGACATGAGGAAAAAAAACACATGAAACACGCACGATTCCATAATAAATACAGTGATATACACAATATATCTCTTAAAATTATGATGTGAGCAAATTAAAGGTTTTGTTTGTTCAACAGAGTAATGGACATTGGATTTTAAGTTTTTAAATCTATTGGTTCTACATTTAGTAGCTCCTTATTGCCTAAAGAGACATGCTATAGTGTATGAAATGATACATGATAGCATGCATTGATTAAAGGATAAAAACAATGTACACAATATATATGGCATTAGAAAGTTTGAGCCAGTCCAATGTGCATTATATCAACTTATAGTCTTTATAGCACAATTGTGACGTAGCTTGTACAGTGTTATAAATAGACTGATGAATAAATCCATTTCTGACGCCTACAAACGTTCCTGCTAGTTAACATTTCACATTGTCATTACTCACATGACCATTCCCATATAAAACATCATGCATCATTAAATATGCATCTAACTGGCTTATATTTTGATAATTTTGGTCATTGTTAATAATAATAAATCGGACCATTTGCATAATTAGTTTTGATTGTTGAGTGTTTCACAGATGCATTGGGGGACTGGGTATGTACTAAAATGTAAATGGTATCACTATTCACTGAACATGGTGCACACTTCTACTCAGCAACTCTGAAATAAAAGTTTACTTTGATGTTAGTGGAACTGTTTGATTTTGAGATTTTAAACTTTGCTAATATTAATTATGTAAGCCTAAAATAAAAACAGAGAGTCTTGTGTAATCCCACACAGATGAAAGGCCGCTAATTAGAAACACAAGTGTGACTGTTTTTAGAAGCGCTATTCTACTTACTTTATGTTTCAAAACTAGAGCTGTTCTTTTTAACGTGAATCCCAATAATCTAACACGTGCCAGTGTGGTGTTGACATGGATTGAAGGCTACTGTTGCTGATGTTGGCATGAGTCAATGAGAAGTGGTCACATTCGTCTTTATTCATGGTTGTGTATCTTCCAGATGACCACCCAGTATCCGTGGGCGATGCTCCCATTCCCTACTTGAGCTGACTGACGGAGGCCAACTCGGCGACAAACCGTAGGGACAGCGAGAAACGGGATTAGACTGAAGCGCTAACAAGCATCTTGGCTACGATTTGTTTATTAATATTACATCATCTACGGAGACATTGCGAGGGAAAGTGGCCATTGAAGGAGAACAGAGTTGGATAATTGTCCAGCATGCATAATCCAAGACGCCCGTTTGCTATGGAGACTTTAGGTTCATATTTAGGCCATGCTGACACTGACGGAATGGGTCTGTGAATAATGGAGACTTCAAAACACTTTGATTTGAGGCAAATAATATACAGTGTGAACCAGAAATTTTGGGCATTAAATGGTAACACACTGATTTATGAAGTGCTGTTTTTAATGTGTATTTATGGCTTATTTATAACAAATAATTTACCAAAAAGAACTAGGAACATGTAAAGCATGATATTTATTTATTTATGCATCCATTTAATTGTGCTAATGGGGATTTAGAAAGTTGGCTGACAGACCTAACACTTATTATTTTACCATTTGGATACTCCAAATACAGACCTGCATTTGCTAATGTCAAATTAATGCCAACCAGAGTTCGCTCACATTAGTTTTTATGTCCAGCTCACTTTATCATCTTTTCTTTTCATCAAATTGTAAGACCTAGTGAAGATTTTGTAATTGTAAACTGAATGGCAACTCAAAATCTAGTGATCCTCTCTTAGGTCCTGACTACATTATTAGAAAACACTGTTCTTTTGTGTTGAGTCGCTCCACTCAGAGAACCTGGGTTACAGTGTAACCCACCCTGCCCAGTTTTAGTTATTTACTATGTATTTATTACTTCTTATCCTAAATATGGGATCATGGGAGGCATTGGATCACAACATTGATTAAATATCTTGGTTTTACTTTATCAGTGTCAGTATAGATGGGAAAAAAACATGGGGGAAGGCATGCTCCTTGAATCAATACTGACAAAACCATCACTAACACAGATTAACAATAACCAAGCCAACGCATTACTGCCAATTTGGGCTTTAAACATGTATCCTCTGGGCTCCTCAATTGTTTGGCCCCAGAGCAGCTGCACAGGCTGGTGAATGCTGCACTAAGATGGTGTTAGAGACAGACTGAAACGGACAATTAACCCAGTTGCATGTCTTTGGCCGATGGAAACAGGAGAATATGGAGAAAACCCATACACTGGAAGGTCATGACCCCTATGATCCTGTTTATGATGCGGATGCTTACAGATATCTAACATTTTCTGGGAAAAAGTGTGAGATAAAAGAAAGATATTTACATTTTGTGACCCAATGCCTCCCATGGTCCCATAATTATGAAAAGCTGTAATAAATAAATAATAAATAAAAGTGTTGCTAAAACTGGGCATCGTATAATTATGTGACAGGCTTTATTATACCATGGCGGGTTACATTGTAATCCAGGTTCTCTGAGTGGAGCAACTCAACACAAAAGAACAGTGTTATTCAGAACCTAAAAGTGATTGAACCAAGGTGTAAGGCTGTTTACGTAGCCTCCATCTATTAGGAGTATCCCTCAAATGGCTAATGATTCATGTTTTGTTGCTTTATTACACAAGACACATTTAGCCGCAACATTTTTTTTGGCAAAGCTACCAACAAGCCGTGTCTTCACCTGTATTAACAGTCTTTTATTCTCTCTATTCTCTGCATGTTGTAAGATAATAGTACAAAAAGGAAGCAGTGAGGGCCTGTTTGTGCCAGGTGTGTTGCTTTTGCTGTGACAGACTCCCACAGCGTGACCTTTTCATTGTGCGTCAGCTGAACAGACGGACCCTCACAAAAACATAGCCCTTTGATGGAGAACGTGCCCTTCAACGGTCCATAACAATTGATCCTCATGTTGGCGTCTTAATTCATGCTGTAATAGTCGATATTTGCTCTGGGGCAGGACGAGGTTTGTCACATGGGATTCCGCATCCAGTGATAAATACAGCGTGCTCGGTTCACATTAAGTGCAGCAACCCTTTGTGACTCTTCGCTCGGGAGTTCGCCATCTCAATGAAGATAGACAGAATAAAGAAAATGGGATTAAAAACAGCCTAGAAGCTAACCCCGGGCAATGGTTTGGTCTCTCATGCCTCACTACGTCTCCCTTTTTACTCACGTCTCGTGCAGTTTTTTTCCTCAGATTGTCTAATTTGGAAAGAAAGATTTGTGTTTGTTTGCTTGAACCTTAATGATCAAAATAAACAGAATTTTTTGTCCGGCTAAACTGAGACTAAGGCCAGCTGATGCCACTGTAAGATGCCTTTTTTTTTTTTTTTTTTAGAAGCACAGTGTCCAGGACAACATCAAGCACAACAATAAAATAAAGAAAAACACACTACTTTATATGTATATGAGGCTTATTTTAACATTGTTTATTAGGGTCTGCTAAAATTAAAACTATCAATGCAAACACTTCTGACGTGGAACAGTCCAACTATGAAACTGAAAACACTCTGTAACACTCCCAGTCACTTTGTAAATGGTGCATTGTCCTTCTCGAACACATAAATATAATTAATAAGGCAGCCATATTGTGTATCTTTGCCAACGTCTTCCAACTGTGCCAAACCCTAAGAAAGTGTTCCATGTTTTAGTATTTTATTATGCTACCAACACATATTTACAATAAGAATTTACCATGTTATGCCCATCCAAGGCCATCATAAGATCAAAAATAGGTTGTACACCAGGGGTCTTCAACTAAAATGGCTGGAGGTCCACTCAATTAAAAAGCTCAGCCTCTTGAAGCATGTGGAGATGAGTGTACTGTCCTCTCTCTGTATTTTTTCCTTGGTTTATATCAGAGGGATGTTTTTGAGTGTGTAGCTTTCACCAAACAGCTCACAGAAGAAAGGAAAATGCTCACAAATAGAGTTCATTCAAAGCCAGAGCCAACCCTTTGACATTTGTCTGGAAATACTGCATATGACTCATTTTCATAATTTTATAATTTCATAATTGTATGAGAACATTTTGAATACAAAGTCATCAACTTAAGAAAAAAAAAATAGTTTGTAAAGCTGCAATCACTATTCATTTCTATGTCATTATTCTGTGGACAATAGGCACAAGGAAACATGTACTGAGCTTTTCTTTAGCTTTTCTTTCTTCTAAAACAGTTAAATTGCTTCTTAAAATATATTCAAAGTCAGAATACAAAGTGACCACTGTTTTATTCTAACAATCTGGAAATCACATGTTTTATAGGCTAATGTAGAGGAGCATTCAGGTCAAACTCAAGGCCAAATGTGTCCCATTGCTTTCCATTGTTTTATTTGGCCCTCAAATGCACTTGTGGTGGGTGATTTTTGTTTTTTCTTGAGGTTTTGGTACTAAACTATTCTGAAGATATGTAAAAGGGAAGAATGCCACCCTTCAATCAGACAAAATGACACTAAACAGGTGGTAACCATTTTAAAGGGTTCCAAATCGGGCTTAAAATGAGAGCAAAGTGGGAAAAAATAAAATGATTTCACAAAAAATGTGTGAAAAATGACGCATAAAAGGAAAAAAACGAATGTTAAAAACAGTCTGATGTGATAAAGACTGAAATGAAGATGAAACCTTGCATTCAAACACCGAACAATTTAATAAAAGATACCAAAGTGTCACAATCTTCCGCCCCTGAAAAGATTATTTACTGTCTGTAACATTAAAGCTCAGTGAAATCCAGCAGATGCAGTCACATTAAACAGGAATTTGAACTTGAAGAAAAGACACTGACAAATGATTTATTCTGTCCTTGCTGAGCTGTAACCCTTCTTTAACTGAACGCTGGCCAGAAACATATTGAATGAAGATGGTCAGTAAACAAAATAACATTACGAAAAGCCCAGAACCTTGCTCCAGGCAGTGTCTCGCTCGCTCATGTCTCACGGCGCTTTCATTTTTTTATGTCCACATTTCTTTGCTCTACTTATGCCCACCCTTCGAACTCTTCCCCACAAGGCCTCACTGCCAATTATGAAGCCAGAATCCTGAATGACAGCAGTGATGCGGCGCTTAAATGTGGAATCCTGACTCACAGTGAGAGAAAAAGACCCAGCCTTGGGCCCAAATGTTGACTAAAAGGTCGAGCAGAGCCTGATTGCAGTTAACTACCTCGAGTTTATTCCAGTCAACGTTTTGCGTTAGCCACAACTCGCAGTAACCTCTCTGACACCGTCCAGACAGGTTTTATTGTCGGGCTATAACCACCTCAAAGCTCTCGCAGCAAAGTTTAGGGCACTGGTGCATGACAAAACTGGCCACTTGGCTTTCCTACACCTCAAGCTCCGGCTATTTTGGGAAAGCAGCGTAGAGCAGAGGGAAATGGGATTATCCCCTAACACAGAGGGCACACGTTTGTTCTTGACAGAGGCCCCATGAAGAAATATATAATGTGAATGTACTTTACAGTTGTGTTTCAGATAGGATGAAGAAAATGTGAGGTGAAATTTAGAGTCAAAGATGATAATATTATAACCTTTATTTATATAGCACTTGGTTTACAAAATGCTTAAGTAAATACATGTACAGTAAAACAAAATGAATCAACAATCAGACAGGGTGAATTTCTGCAAAATCCATTGTCAAAAGTTGGGGGTATGTTTTAAAAGAAAACATCACAATAATAAAAAATAAATAATAAATAAAAAACAGAGAAATGGGCAGCAAATGTTGCAGATAATTAGAGGATCGCTAAAAGTTTGAGGTAAGATGTAAACTTTAATATATTAGTATTTTGGTTTTTTTTAAAAATTTAATAAAAGAAGAAGAAAAGTTTACCACGCTGCTGGAAAAAACAAAATCAGGTACTGGAGCTTTCATTTTAAAAAGCTGTATTTTCTTACATTTCAAGAAAAGATATTATATACATCAATAGTATCAATAGTTTTTTCTTATCTTTCACACTTTCCTCTAAAACATTGACTTGAGTTGACAGTTTAGCATTAATCTTAACCATTTATCTAAAATGGTGTATGTTTTTGACTCTGACTTCTGTTATTGGTTATATGTCCATCCAGTTGTGTCCAGAGGCAATTTATTCTGCGTCAGTTGTTTCTGCACCCTGGAAATCCACAGAGACCAGACTAATTCTTTGTATAGAATGAAAAAAACCAAAAGAATGGCTGCTCAGGCTAACCTGCTTGTATTTTTTTCTGATTGTTATTTCGCTTGAGCATTCTGTTGTGATGAAAAGAAATCTATGAAAACATCAAAACATGCTGTACATGCCGTTGAACAAAGAAAAGACAGATTTTTTTGTACAGAGAGGGTTTTGAAGTGCATTCCATCTCCTTGACCTTGACTAATCCCCGTGGCATCACCATTAGCCTGTAGCCTTGGTGAAAAAGTGATAAACAAGTTGAGAAGAAATGATTACGTCCAAAGAGGATGAGTGGTTGGTAAATGGCTGGCTCTGTGCCTAATGTACAAGTAGAAGAAGTCGTTAGCGAGCGCGCACAAAGTGAAGTGATGAAGGGATGGATACAAGGGCTGTTTTTATTCCATTTGCAGAATTTTTCATAATTAAGTTCTAAATATAAAAAACAAGCATTACTTTTTTATTATTTTTTCCCTTTAAACACGCAATGTCTTGTTTTTGTTGGCGTTTTGTTGGTTTGAGATTCCAATTTTCCAATTCGCACTCTTCTTTTCTACAACCTGAGAGCATCTATGGTAGCCCTGCAGGGACACGCTGTTTGTGTATGAACAAACACAGTGAAAATGGGTCAGATGATGAGTTAAAAATAATAGTTCATAATAATAAAATTGACTTTTGGACTCTTAATGCAAAAACCATGAAGAATTTGCTTCAGTTTTAAAAAATTTTGGAAATACTGTCTTTTTCTACTGTGATCTATCAAGCTTTAAATGTTTTATAAACCAACATAACAAAATGCAATGTTTGTTGGTGGTGTGCAATTTTACACAGTGCGCCTTTAAATCATGTCAACATGTCTTAGGTACTGAAAAAGCATAAAACTATTCACTTTTGAGATTTATAACACAATTTCTTGCCTCTTTTTTGCAGCAATAGCAGGCAAAACAAAGCAGAAAATTCCATATTCCATATTTCTGATGCTGCTCAAGGTAAATCTACAAATACCTGCACAGGAGGAAAAAAAAAGTATACAATAAATCAAACAATCCAGCTTAATTAATGTATCTACGATTCGACTGTCGCTACTTTTTAGCCTAGTTACCATTGTTTGAATCCTTGTTAATGCATAAACAAGCTATTTGTGTTGATAGCAGACAGGATACTTATAAATGGAGTCTCCATTTGTTGCAAAACACACAATCTAGGATTTTGTAGTTATTGACTATACACTATAACAATAAGATCGGTGTTTGTAACAGTGTTTGAATATACAACGTATGAAAAAGGCAGTGTTTCATTGTTTCATCCACATTTGAGCATTTTACAAATAATAAATTATAAATATTACTTATCTCTCCATCGCTACATAGACTAAGTAGATCAGGGACAACAAAAGGGCCGTTTAACAACTGAACACTTTTCATTTGTGTCCTAAAGTCAATGTTTCCCTAAAAGTTAAAGTAGCAGTGGCACCTTTTCACATTTTAACTTTAGTAAAGGCTCTAAATAGTCCTCGTTAAACTCTGCAGGGGTTGAACACACGCGTTTTGCTTGTGCAGCAGAAGAGTCGGTTGTAAAGTGTGTCACCATCCCTCGGCAGCCTACCTGTGTGACAGTGTTATTAATGAGCCGTGTCGGTATTTATGCAGCTCATCTAACAGGAGAAGATGGTCTGCCTCCGTTACTTGGGCGTTTCTGAGCGGACACGGAGACGAGCGGTTCATGTCACAGTCGGGGAAATTCATGGAGTGTTCATTTGATTTGGGATGATGGGTGAAAGACAGCGTCACCGTCATGGAAATAGATGATAATCGCAGGACTGTGTCTGGACATGCTTTTTTACAACGTGGTCAGTGAGCTCCACACTGTGGCTCTCTACAGCAATTACCACTGTGACCAACTGTGGCCCACATACTAACGCCCACTGGCAAATGTTGACTTTGTGCACGTTTTGTCTTCTAATAGTTTAAGTGATGACTTCTACATTTGCTGTGAGCTAATGCATGTCTACAGTATAAATGTAGAGTTTTGTATTCTCTAACCTGTGACCAAAGACAATTTTAGTGCAATTATTATGAAATGCAGCTCTGGCTGACAAATTGATTTTTAATTAATGAGTTATTTACTATTTTATTTCCATTTATTTGTTTATGTGCTGCCAGTCAAATGCCTGATCAAATTCCGGTCAAAATGTGGTTCACATAGAAGTGTCCATTTAATAATAACTATACACTTTTGCCATTTTAACATCTTTGGGTCATAAATGTTGTCAGTAAAATAAGGATTTTGTTTGTTTATTTATTTGAAATACAAAGTACTTTAACCATAGACTAATTAGAATGTGAACAGGCAGCTATGCATCCAAAATAACCTTAAATAATCTGCTAGAGATAGAAAAACATTGCTGCCCTATAACATACCATTTATTTGACAATGCTTTCCACTGATAACAAAGATTCTGTTGCATTTTGGTTGTTAGTTTACATGAGAACATTTATTCACTCCATAAATCTGTAAGCTTTAGAATAAGGAGGTGTAAACAGGGGGCTTCAGAGATTAAGCTAAATGTAAAATCTAAAATGTTGCCTCTCCAACATTATTTCTTCTTATTTTCTCTTTTATTTCTTGTGTGTCATTGCTTGAACATGCTCAGGACTTAACATAGGAATAAAAGCAAACTTACAACTTGATACACGACAGGATTTATTATTTACAGTGTATTTTTTACCTCATATTAGCTCATTAGTTCATAGTTTAAATTCATCCTGATAGGAGTTAGGTGCACTGAACTGTGACTCTGTGTGTGTTCTGCAGGGATTAATGGTTATATTGTATTAAGGTCTTTACAGCTGAAATAAACTGTAGCCCTGACTTTCAGTTTCTCTGCTGCAGAATCAATAAATTGAATCTCTCTCAATTATTTTGTGCAATAGTGACCCCTAATGGATGGACCTGGACATGTCAGCTGGATGCATTAGGAGCATTTACTGAATAAACAATAATAATAATAATAATAATAATAATAAGGAAGAAGAAGAAGAAGAACTTTATTTATATAGATCTTTTCAAAAACATGGTTACAAAGTGCTTTACACAATCCCATTAAAAGATGAGGAAAATAATTATAAAACCCACAAAAGACAATAAGTTAAAATATAAATACAATTTAACAAATAACATTAATTATTACTTCACTTGCACTTGAATAAGATGCTTCAGTACTTTTTAACATTAATTCCAGCAAAATGACCCTTTACTTTTTTTCCACCTGAAATCAGTGCTTAGAATGAAATGTGACGTTAAATCCATTGGCCCTGCTTCTTTCTCTTTAAGCTGACTGCTTTTAGCTTATTCCCAGGCAGCGGCTCTATCGTTTGTGCTTCCATTATATCCGGAGCGGGACGTTGCTGTGTGTGTGTGTTGGGTCGGTCTAACCCCGTCGGCCGTGCGGTTTGTTTTATCTGCGAGATGAGGTGAATGGCTGTGGCACCGATAGCCTCTGAGCCGAATGAGATTTGGCAGCCTTTATTGCCCGTATGAATAGCAATCGGGCTCCGTTCAACATTTGAATAGTCGTTAATGTGATTCTCTGCACTGTGTTGACCCTGACAGATGGATGAAGGAAGAAGACAGAAGAAAAGAAGCAGGGAAGTAGATTAGGAGCTATATAAATAATAATAACAATCATAATAAAGGTTTTCTTATGAGGGTAAGGTGGCGCAAAAATGTATTATTGTATAGACTATAGGATTAAATGGGGATTATACTGGGGAGGTGAAATCAGCTTAGAAATAGGTGGTTTGTTAAAACTTGGCCGAGACCACTTGCAGTGGATTGTGTTCAAATGGGTCAAGGATTTATTTGTGAAATTAATTAAGCCTCAGATGTTAAGTTCTCCTCAAGTATCGACTTTGGTTAAATTAAGCCCTGTCCAGAAGTTTATGCCTTTCAAAGTCCTACTCCTGAACAGTCTTCCAGCATAAAATCCTGGCCTGAATAACTGTTTTACAATAATGCACACAAATCAATATGAATTTGCTGTGCTTATAAGGTAAATTAAAATATATGCAGAATACATTTATGCATGTGCAGATCTAGCACCAAATGTTGGTTATAGAGTACTGTGCAAAAGGTTCAGGCAGGTGTGGATGTAAAAAGTAAAGACAAGTATAAAGTATGTTTATTTTTATTAGTATACAGAAAACAAAATGGAAAAAAACGGTTTTTGAACGTTTTTTGAAGGATGTGTGAAGGTTCTGTTTAAACATTTGGAGAATCCTAAACCAGGCCAAACTGGACTAAACCAAACCATCAAATCTCAATTTAGTTTAAACCAGACCATGTAATCCTTTATGTATCCTCCATTATGTTGGGATCAGAGTTACTCCATCATACTCCTTGTTCTGGGACTGTTTTTGTCTCTTCACTCACTTTTCCATTGTGTAAATTTATATACACACAAAAAAACATTCATGCAAGCATCCTTATCCTACTACTTATCTTCACACCTGAAGCCCTTGTTATTTGACCTGAACATTTACTCAGTGTCTCTGTTTTCAATGCAGGAAAACATTTCTGTTAAATTGGTGTTGTTGCACGTGTTGCTGCATTTCTCACTTAATTCATTGGGCCAGGGTCAATTAAAAAAAAAATCAAATAACCTTAAGTGAAAGTCAAGTTGTTACAAGGAGTTACAATACTGGATCGAGTCTGTTTGTCTGTTAATCTCACCTCAATTTCCTGACTTCATACTTCGTCTCTGTTCGTGAAAAATATACTTAAAATAATCTCCGGAGTCTCTTTTGTTGTTATGCTTTTCGATCTCCACTAGAGTGTGCACTTTGTCCTCCACGGTTCAGGCTACAGTCAGTGCAACTCCATCGATGTCCCTTTAAAGTCCCTTAGATGAGATTATTTTGTATTGCTGCATAAGGAATACATTTCTTTGACATCTTTAACTCATTCTTTATCTCTAAAACTTTCCCAACCAACTCCACATCCCTCCAATTATGACTCAAATTAGCCTTGTAAAAGAAAACACAAACAAACTTAGCATTTTGAGACTCCTGCGTTTAAAACTCCTCGTAGCCAGAAGCAGTTTATTTCATCTCTTCATCACTTCAGTTCATTCACACACCTTTCACTTCCCGCTTGCTCTGAACCGGACTCCGAACAGATGAGGCGTTCGGGTTTGTGCGAGATAGAAGAGAGAGGAGGGGGTTTGCTGTCACACGCTGCTAAACAGTGCGGCGCTTGACACACTAGATCTGTTTGCAATTACTCAGCGCCAGGAGCAGTGGCTGTCTAATGAGCTCAAAGAGGCTGTAAGTCATAGGCCAATGAGATGTGATGGCTGCGGCAGATTTATATCCATCATGTCGAAAAATCCTCCCCCCGGGCACATCCGCCACATCCTCCCATCGCACTGAAACGAGGGCCATTTGTTAACGGAGACAAACGGTGGGAGAATGTGGGAGAATGCAGATCACTTTAGTTCAAACGTGGCGCTCATCTATCTTCCAGGTGCATCACGAAAGATAATGATGCGCTTAAACGCCTCAGAGTCTTTGTGAGCTTCTTAAACGCACGGTGTGTTCGGTGGCTCCTTAGGAATCAGAGCAGTGAAGGTGACAGCAACAATTCCCAACACTCACGGACCTGTGGCGCCCTAAGTGAGTGCACCTGGTTTGACATGGAGCCCAGTTTATTTGGATGGACATTAATGCTGCATTCGTGTGTTCCTAGGAAACTCAGGTCGGAAAAACAGCTGAGAAACTGCACAGAGACTCGCCGAAATACGTTTTTTAAAAGTTTATATAGTCGACGTCAGAATTACAGTGACTTGGATTTGTCAGAACAGAAAGCTTAACTCTAACTTAACTAACAAGCTATTACCGTAGTTGGTCTGTGAAAGTAACAGATGCATATGATCACAACGAAGAACTGCATCATTACATTCTCCAAGATTCTCCAAGAAAGACATAAATGCAGCACAACTTTTGGGTTTCAGTTGAACACATTTTCATTCCTAATTCTGTTATTACAAGGATGTTATTCTCATTGGAAAAGATTGGAAACCAGCAGAACAAATTTCAGGTAAAAAAAAAGTTTGCATGTTTCCACAATAATAAGACGAAGATTATTCATTAAAGTTTAAAAGTTGACTGTTGTTGTGTCCTTGGTCTGTGGCACTGGTGTATGATTGTGTGAGTGTGTTTGGTGGTGGTCAGAGAGGCCATAAGCACAATATGGCTGCCATGTCTTTGTCAGTCAGCCCCAGGGCAGCTGTGGCTACAGAGGTAGTTTACCCCCACCAGTGTGTGACTGTGGAGTGAGTGAATAATGGACTCAATTGTGAAGCGCTTTGATTGCCTTGAAAAGTGCTATATAAATCTAATCCATTTTAATTCATTTATTTCCTCATCTGTTCCTTTTTGGCTTTAAACATACATGTTACAGTTTTTCTATTTCCGTTATTTTTTTTATTTTTTTTTCTCATGTATTGACTACATATCGATATCTTTTGTTTTGTTTGTGTTGTTTTTGTTGTTGTTGTTCTTTATTTGATATAATAGTAGACCAACAGGAAACAAGCAGAATGACACTGGTTAAATGAACCAACCTGGAATTGAACCTGCGTCTCCCGAGTGTTGTATGCACTCTGAGCCACTGAGGCACCCCAGACTATATCTTTGTAAACTAAACACATGTCTAACAGATCATTTCATACTTATACTGCATTCTAATCTTGTTATTTTATCCATTCACTTGTTTTTTTGCAAAGTTCAAGCCAGAAAATGTAATTCAGACTCAGGAAACTGTAGCTTTAGAGTTGTACTTCTAAACTGTAGACAATGAAATACTCAAAAGTAGTTTATTTTGGCCCCTAAAGACCCTGCTGAATCAGATGATAACGTACATTCAGTCTATTCAGAAAATTTGATTACAGCTCTACTTGTTCAAATGCTTTTGGATATGAATCATGCTGTTTATTCTTAATGTGAATAGAGCACTAATTATAACCTTTGTGTTACATAAAAAAGAACCTCCAACATTCATTTCAGATCAGCCTAACTTTGCACAAACTCATCAAAAGCCCCCGAGTTACGTGGGAGTTTTCAACGACGCTGGCCTTGTATCAAGCACTGATTTAAATTTGAAACTTAATAATGCAGATCGTGGAAGAAGGATAATTATATTTGATTCAAGCTGTTTCTGGTGGTGGTCATAAAAAAAAGAACTCAAAAAGTAACTTAGCCTAACTTTGCACTTAGTCATCGAACGTTTCTGAGGCACATCTTTACGTGGTCTTTATGGTCAATATGTTTCTGAAGCCTCAGGTTGTAATAATACATCTTGAACAGCAGATGTCACTATTATACTTTGAAACACTTCCTGTGCTCATATAAATGCTCATAACTTTACTTTTCCCTTTACTTTTGATCAAAAAAACAGAACAAAGAGTCACCAGATCAAAAGCATCCATCTTTAAGCCACGTGCAACAGAAAACGTATTGTTCTAAATGATTTTAGCTTCACCATTAGGGATTTCAATTATGCAAAATTTCAAAGGCATAAAAAATTCTATTACTCACGCTGGCACATGTGGGAGCCACTGAAGAATTAGGATGGAATAAAAATGTAAATGCAATAAAAGGTAATGAATTAAACAAAATCAACACCCCGGTTGCTTCCTTTCCCTTGTCTCCGTAGCAACGCAGCCCCCTTTTGCAAGTAAGATGAGACGCTTCTTATTTTAATGTGCCCAGAGGTTGAGGAGGTGTGCCATTATTATTTTTGATGCTGGTGTCACTGTAGGCTGCTGTGGAGAGGGGTAATAATCAGGCCACACAGTGAGGAGCCGCTCACAGCCTGAATCTATAACCATTTTATACTGGATGGATGTCACCTTGAGCCACACGGACACGGATTTATTTCCCCATCTACGAATATAAACTTACTCAAGTAACAGTAGTACAGTGGATTGTAAGGACAGTACACCGAGAGTTATGGTTTAAATTCTTTCATTGTATAGAATGAGGCAACATGTGGCCTATGTGAAGCAAAAAACTGCACATCGAAACTATTTATGGCCGTTAAAGAAATGTCTGTGTTATTTTTGATTTGACCAAACTCTACGCTGTGCTAATGTTGAAGCGTGACTTGCCAAATTGATTCTTTCTGTCGAACTAAACTCCGTGTTGCTTTTTTTTTCTCATTTAAAGGGTAAAACCGAACCAATTTTCCGCTGAAAAATACTGAAATATTGCACCAAATTGAAGTTTAGAGCTTAACATAAACCTCTGCTCTGAGTTCAGTGTCAGACAGAAAAAAGTCTGTGCAAAAAGACTTTTCTCTGTAGTAGCGGTAGCCATTACTTCCTTGTTCATCAGTGTAGACCAATGGGAGCGCTCTTTATTTATGAGAAAGCATGTGATTGGCCAAAGACCCGGTATGAACTGAACATACTAATCATAACTAAAATTCGCACTTTCTTCCCAAATTATTTTTCACAGATTATTCCTGTTACAATATGCAACAGTTTTCCTCACATACAAAAAAAAATACTCAAGTGCTCAAAAATATCCTACATTTAAAAAATCACCTTAAAAGTAACTTCATAAAAATATATTTAAATAATGCATAACAGGGCTTTTACATGTGTTTTAAAATATTACAATAAGCTTAAGGTGTTCAGAGGCTTTACAAACAGTAGGCCCAGCAGGTCATTTAAGGGTCACCATAAATAACCATGAGCACAATATACAGTAGGCATTATACATCTTTTAATTACAGATGAATGCTAAACCTCCCATTTGCATGCACTGTGTGACACTACATCCATTAATCACAATCATTTAACCAAACTTTCCCTCTGATTAGATTATAGATCACATTTATTATATTCATGTATGCATTCTTGAAGTCATAACGCATGCATAATGTGAGTCATAAAGCGAACACACCAGGGAAAAGCAATTATTTAAGGAAAAATTGCATTTGATGATGAAGATGAAATGCGTGGTTTTGCATAAAGCCTTTAGGAGAACAATTACCCATGGTTCCTAAAGTGAGAGTAAGCCATTTCTGATCTCACTGTGTTCGTTAAAAATAAATGAATGGCCTGCTTTTTCAATATAATATTTGAGTTAGAGTTGTGGTTCTTAAACTTTACTCACCAAGTACCATCTCATTTATTTATTTCTATGGGCATAAAAGAGGTCTAAAGTGAGTTGAGTTCAATTTAAATACAGTTTAAGTGCTTTTTGTTGGACTTGAATGGGTCTAGGGCAGTTTTAGTTTGATTTTAACAAGGTTTATGGTGTTAAAGTTGGTTTTCATTGATTTTAGTTGGACATGAACAGGTTCCAAATGGTTTCAGTTAGACATTAATAGATTTAATTTAGTTTAGCTGGACTTTAATTGCCTCAAGTAGTTGTAGTTGCTTTTTATTAAGACAAAATGAAATGGATTATGATCAAAATGGGCTCTGGTGGAGGATAATGAAATTAAAAAAGTGCAGCTCGGATTATTATATTTAATTTCCGTCTGAAAAATAAAACTTCGGAGTGTTCCTGAGTACATAGAGTTTCTCCAAAAATAAATAAGCAAATGGAAGAGTGCTTCAGTGAAATTTTTAGATGCTCTCATTGGTTTCAGAATGTAATACAAACGTAACATGATGGATTTAAATCGGAAATAGCGTCTTTAAATATACTGTTGCGCCTTTATCATTAAAATAATAGCATTTGCGGTATATCCCAAAGCATTAGACTTCGTACAAAGGTATAACAGTTCAATACTTACCATGCCAAAGTGCAGTGTAGCTCCAGTGCTATACCATCGGACGACAGGCCAGTATCTCCCCCCTCTCCGTCGCAGCGCTTGGTATGATCCTCTCCCCAGAAGTGGCTCCACTTCTCGATGTAAAGCCTCATTTGAATCCATTCACAAACTCACAGGCTGCAGCTCGGGTCGTGCCTCCTCCGTGTGTGTGCTGTTTCTGCCGTCTCCCGTGCGCCATCGAGGACCGGACCGAGCGCAAAGCTGGACCCCTACACAATGACCATGTACAAGGGGAAGCGTCGCAACCATCGATGTAAGTTTGCACCGCGCGTCGTTTCGCTTTGCGCTTCGACATCTTTTTTTTTTTTTTTTTTCCTCTCTCTTTGTGCGCGCCGCTCGCTCGCTTCAACTTGATCCACTCCCGCATCATTTCACTGTTTCTGAGCCTTTGAACTTCATCGTATGTGGCTATGTTGTTGACACAGGTGCAGATAGAAGTCCTGGCGCGCTATAGCTCAGTTAATTACCTCAGATCAGCCTCTTAATTTGAGGCAAAGTGATTGGTTAGGGCGCTGTGGTTTAGAAAAGCCTCCTCGCACCTGTTCTTCTGTTTGGGAAGCGCTTGTCTACTTAAACTGTCATTTAGGGTTCAGGCCAGGTCTTTAAGATTTGATAGAGGAGAGGCAAGGGGAAAAAAAGCTCTTAGAAAATCAAAGAAGTGTTTTTTTCTCAAGGAATTGCAATGTTTTCCAGCTAAACCAAGTCAAAATAATAGGTTTGTTTGGATTAGTGGAAGTCTGAGAAAGAAATACTAGTGTGTTCCCATCAAAATCTACTGTCCTCATTTCTTAAAAGCATTTTCAGCCCTAATTGTAATCGCTGAAGTGGTTTTCAGTGTGGATTCATGTATTGTATTGGTGTAATGTGATAGTATTGTTGGCAGCATCCTGCTGAGCATCTTATTTAATGAAAGTGCGCAGAAGTGGCAAAGGTCATCGTTGTTCTATTTGTAGCATCCTTGACATTTAACGCCAACTCCCTTAACATTAAAGTTGGATACAAACTCTCTGCTTTTTCTTAATGAGTTTTCTATGTGGAAAAATCAGAAGCAAAATTATTATTGAGTGTCACATCGGCTTAGCTATTCAGTTTCTTTCTCTTAAGCAGACTCTACCTGATTTTTTTTTCTTCTAGTTGATGAAAATGGTTTAAACTCCAAAAAATGTATAGTAAAAGCAATCATTTGTGGAAAAAACAAGCTTTACGATGCCATCTACTGTTGATTATAAAGGATTTTAATAGATGAGAACCTGCTAGAAAATAGAGCGCTCCCATTGGTCGGCACCGGCTTGTCACATGACGTTCCAGGAAGTATTTTCAGTTCTGAATATGTCTTTAAACACAGCAAAAAAGCCCAAAAAAGAAAAGAATCAAACAGAGTAAAGGGAGGCAACTTGAAACGCTGATAAATAATGTCAGTTTAATCACGTACTGTTTAACGAGGAGGAGATCATTTCTGTTCTGACACAGCTAAGCTAACGCTAAACTCGAAACTTCAGTTTGGTGAAATGTATTAGTATTTTGTGGAGGAAAAAAACTGTCTGTTTTGCGACACTGTAGATGCTCTTGTCAGTGGGTTTATTTTCTATCCAGTTTATCCGTGCGATGAAGCTGTGCTGTTGAAGTCTTCCAGCACAATTCAAAGCCAAAGAGAATCTGGAGGATCGGATGTGTGGGCCCAGATTCGTCGAGATGGGGAGCTCATTAAAGAGTGCTGTGAACTTTAGCTGATGGAAGTAGAAGCGAAATGTTGATTTCTCATAACTGAGGCGGAATGAAAGCCGGACACTTCTCGGATTGAGCTTCAAAAGGAGGTTATAATTGGTCCGGTTTCTTGCTGTCAGCACCTTGGTCAGTTCCCCTTTGTCTCCTAATGCACTGAAACTAGGACACTGTGAGTCATGGCAGCTCGACTCAGCTAGGCCTGTTTTTAGTTGTGTGTGTCTGATAACAAGGGAGTGGGTCGTTGGTCATTCTTGGCTACGTCTAAATTATTCATTTCAATTTTGGGAAACTGATTTCTCGTGCCTGTAAATGTTTTCCAGAGCTTGTGTTTTGTCTTTTATCACCTCTACAGACTTTCCACATTAACTTTTGACATAATACAGATGACTTTCCTTGTGCACACTTATTTTATCAATCAATTTCCAGGACATTATCAACAGTTTGTAGCCTTTTCTCATTAACAGTAATAACATTTACTATGGATACAGTTTTACTCCTCACTATTTATTTATTTATGAATGAATGAATTTCTTCACTGTGTTGCCAACCCCTAGAATTATAATTTTACTTTTCCTCATTGCTGTGATTTCAAGTGCACTCCACAGTACAGCAGCCTCAGAGGGTCAAATGCAAACCTGAAATTCCAAATGGCTTTAAAGAAGAAAGACATTTAAAAAATTGCTTTATCTTGTTGTATTTAGAATAAAATACTACTACTACTTTCCATATTTTCAACATTTACAGAATGTGTGGGTACCTTTATTATTTAAGTGAATGAAAAATTTAAAAAAGGCATGCTATATTGTTATGTATGCAGCACAGTGACCAAAGAATAACCATGCATTACTTTTTGTTGGATTATTTTATATATTTTTAATGTTTTATCCATAAATGTCCTTGGATTTTGCGTCTCAGGAATCTCTTGGGCTCTTCAAGCATTCTGATCTAACACAACAGGATTAGTTTTCAGTGCATGCGTGAGGGTTGTTTACACTTTGCGATTGTGAGACATTTATATTGAAATTGAGCAAACAACACATTTTTTCGGCAGTGGTTTTTTAAGCTCTTCTTTTTTCCTTTGCAATTTACGCTGAGATGGAAAGTCTGCGGTGCATGACAAATGAATGGTGTGTGTGTGCGGCGGGTGTTTGTATGTGGAGGGGGGAGCGTGGAGTGCGTTCAGGGGAAGGCAGACAGTTGCGTCTCGTGTCAGATGTCCTCTGTGTATCTTAAAGCATGTGTCAAGGGCAATACTGATTCTGTGAGAGCGTTACTGTGAGGACGGACGGCGTTTTTCTGCCTCCCAGCCTGCACTTCTTCTCCGGCTTAGCCCCAAATTTTCACTTTTGCACGAGCAGCGGTAGGAATTCAAATCAGCGCAGCACAAATCTCTTGGTGGAGATGTTGGAGCCGGCTTCTCTTGAATAAATCAGAAGCAATTACAGAGAATAATCCGTTCCAGATACTTTAGTTTGCACCTGATCTGCTGCTAAAATAAATAACAGTCAACAGGGGAGGGCTTGGACTGGGAATTATAGCTACATTTATTTCTGTCTGTGCTGTTTATTTGATTTCACAATTAGAACCAGGGGAAGAAATATGAAACCTGCAACAAAAAGGAAACTCCTTGTGACAAATGTGTTATTGTTGCACCTTAAGTCACATTTCTATTGTCTGACTAAGAAGAATCTCCAGAGAATCTCCTGCACAACAAGGGAAATACAGTTTTATTATCTGGTGTTCTCCTACTGGTTTAAAAGATGAAGCTAGTCTCTAGTCAAGTGTTATTTTATGATAATTGTTACTCACATTATTACATTTCTTATCTTGGGAAAGGTAGATGACTAGTAATGTATAGCCACCGCAAAGTTTAAATTGTAAGAAATGGACAAAAAAGTGAAAGTTCCCCATATTTCTTCCATCCCAGTCGGAATTCATTGTGAATGCTTTTTCATGTCAGAATCAGTGGAAGTGAAAGTTAGCCTTGAGTTTTCTTTGATATTTTAATTGAGTTCATAAGTTTTACTAGTTTCAAAAGAAAATTGAACGATTTTTAGTCAAGCTGTTATTGCAGTATTCAATAAAGCTTATAGTGCAGCACCAAACAAACCTGACTTATGCCCCTTTAGTGCTTGTAAAGCTTAAAACAGTAAATGTGGAATAAGCATTAGCATTTATACAAAACTCACCTTTGTGCAAGAGATAGTTCCCCAATTGTCCCTTGTTTTCTGCTTCTTATTACTTACATGTTATGTATATAATTTATTTTTCATATTATTCCACATTACATCTGTACCTTTATCACATATTCGCTCTTGCTGTATATTTCTGTTACCTCTTTATTTTATTATTTGTGTCCATTTCTCAGAGTTTGTAACTGAGCTACTGTCACCAAGCAATTTCCCATGTGGATTAATAAAGTCTCAAATGCTGCAAGGCTGATACTTTCCAGTGATGATGAGATAAGCTGTTGTGTGGCTGGCTCATGCTTGGAGAAGGGTATCACCACTGAGGAGAAAAGCATTTAACCAAGAAGTACCCATCTGTCTTGTAACTATTAGAGATGTTTTGTTGTTGTTTTTTTGCTAATAAGACATGAAATACAGTCATTATTCATGTGCTGTGATTGGGTTAATTTCATGGCTGACCGTAAGCCTGTTTATTGAAACTACTGCTCAACATTTTGTAATTTTCTTGTTACAAAGATAGAAATTCAATGAAAACAGGCCACTACAGCAAATGAAGATAAATTGCCGTAAATAGTTACAAAGCAATGACCCTAAACTAGACCTGAGAACCACTCCAGCAGCTGCCACATCCAAGTGTTTCTTACACTGCCAGCTGCAAATTAACAAGTGAGTAATTGGCGAAAAATTGCATAACCATTTGGAGTTTGAAGAGTCCCAATCACTTTTCAGTTTAAATACAGCATCATTTTTAGAGTGAGTGTTCTGGTCTGGTGTGAGCAGTAGCGTCTCTTCGCACCGTGTCCTGGAAGTGATCGATGTGAAAGGAGCTAATGAGTCTCCTGTATCGATGATGAAATAAAGTGACAGACGCTGTCGCCCAGAGTCATCGTCGACCTCTCCCACCTCTGCGGCACACACCCAGACGACACCAGCGCTAAATTATAACTGATACTTCCGTTAGTCACTGTCTGTGCGCATTAGAAACAAGGAGGAAGCGTTTGGGATTTTTTTTGTTGTGGTTGAGGATGAAGCAGAATATTTCGAGCAGCAGACTCTGAGGTGAACGGCGTGTACGGATATTGAGACTAACGTGCGCAGCCGACAGAGATGAAGGCAACTTGTGATGTGTGAAAACGGTGAAATAGTGTCTGTCAAGAATTGCAGGGAAATAATTAAAGCACTTGCCAGGTCTGGATTTATCTCTTTTGCTGTCAGAAACATACGGTTCCCATTCTTTTTTGAAACGTTATTTGCAGGACTGCTATCACCAATCTGCCAAGTATGACATGTGAAGAGTCATCCTTACACTAATATTATTCTTTATTTAAAAGAAGTCTATTAGAACAGCACAAGCACAAACGGATTCAAGCAACTGCTGTTTGAAATGAATTCAAACTAGAACCACTGTGTTTAGATGTCAGTAACGCTTTATTTTGATTGTTCATCTATAAATATGCATGCTGCAGTAGAAAAGTAGTTAAATGTCAACATAAATAAAAGATAGCTTGCATTTAAAGTAGATATTTATATGTATTATTAGTTGATATTCAGACAAATAAAAAGGGTTCAGTAATGACCATTTTAGGAATAATAATCACATCAATTAAACCTCGTAAATCTAGGCTTTTTAATTGTGATAAAAAATGTCATAATCCATCTGACTTGTGTTATTCTCAAGCAAAAAGTGAAAAATACCAAGTGTCCCCTAAAAATGTTGAATTACAGTGTGTTATGTAACAATTATAACAATATGATAGACGTTAATTCGTTGGAGACAGGAATAGGGATGAGTCTGATGCAAATATTACATTTTGGTGGCCTCCTTTTTCAGAGAATATGGTTGGAAGAAATATATCTGAACTGTAACTTTATCATATTTTCATTCACATTCAGAAAAGTTCTCTCTGTGAGTAATTATTTTTACAACAAAACTTCTTCAAATTCTGTTGTTGCTTCCGGTCAGAATTCTCCAAAAGCGTTTCTTTTAGCAGCGAGTCGATTAGCCGTGACTGCTCCCAGTGAACACTCGTCCCAGATGCTTAGGGCCTTGTGTCCCGGTGTTTGCATCACTCCAGCTGGGGACCCCCTCCCTCCTCACGATGCGTTCGCGTGTCCAGACCTGTCCGTCTCGTGGACTCCATCCGGTGTGAGAGCTGACCGCATTCGACAGGTCACACCCAGAGCTGTGAACTCAAACCCAACGCCGAGCAGTTATCACTTCACTGGACGCCTGAAGGGGCCACGGATTAAGAGCTGATCCCCTCTGACTTTTTTGGTCTGTGCAGCCTCAAGAAAGCGGCGAGGCAGGACGGTCACACTTGAGTTTCTACAAAGAAAAACAGAGGGAGTTGACATTTTCTCCTGCTCAGTATACTCCATTTAATTTGTTTTCGGTTACAAATAAATTGATTCATTTTATCTTTCTTTGTTAATGCTATTTAGAGCATGGTTGTAATAAAGTGGGGGCTCGTCCGGGATTTGAACCCAGAACCTTTAGTATGTGTCGGACCTAGTATGAAACCATGATTTTTGTGATAATGTCACCAGTTTTTTTGGATGTCACACACTTTTGGTATTTGATTTTCATGTCAAGATAACTTTTTTTTTCCAATTTTATTAAAAAAACAAATACTATTTGTGCTACTAGTTTAACATAAGAATCACTCATGAATATAACAAAATATTGCTGTTGTTGGCATTTGCTCGGCCGTTTTTTTACGCACACTACTAAATATGTAAATATGGCCACTTCCAACGCGTTTTCACCTGCTGTCATTCACACAATTATTCAAGAACACCTGCTAAACACCCACTAAGAACTTAACTTGCACATTGCTCAGGATTGCAAGCAGCTCAGCGCATGCTTTTGGGGGATCTTTGTGAATCAGCTTCTGTATTCACTGCAAAAATAGTTGACCCAGAAATTGCGAAGATATCTGTCGTCTGATTTCTCTTCTGGCACTATTAGATCAAACCTAGTGAGACTTTCTAAGGGAAGGGGAAACTACTCTATGATTGGTCTCTTGCCAATAAAAAATTCATAAATTCAGCCTTTTTGCGCCTTGTCCAGCTTCTTTACTCTGTGCATCAGCCTTGGATACAACTTAAAAGTGAATGCACTTAGACCTGGCTTCACCTACACAGGTATTTTTAAGTGTCTCTTCAAGTCAAAAAATATATCATCTCTTTTCACGCAGGAGAATTTGGCAAAATATCTCACCACTACAAACAAACAAGTATCCCAGACTGGAGAGGTTTAGCTCTACAGGGATTCAACTACTAGCTTACATTAGTTTGCATTTTAGGTCACTCGTGTATTTTAATTCATTCGTTTCGACCGCCATTACTGTTTATGTTAGGCACCTCAAACATCTTACTACTTTTAAAAAATATTTAAAAATTATTTCTTTTTAGAGAAGCATTTGATGTTATTTTGTTCCCATTTTTAATATTTGTTTTTATTGTTTTCTCTGGATAATTTAAATGGTTTCATTTGTGCATTTGTTGTTGTTGGTATTGTATGTGGATTTTATTCTTTCACCGTAAAGCACTTCATAACTTCGTTTAGAAAAAATTGAAATAAAGTTTGATTATTATTATTATTATTATTATTATTAATTATCTGTTGTTGTTTCCATGGATGTACGCCCTTGCGCCACACTGAGCATGTGCAAAAAAGAGCCATCACTGGATATGGGAAGCTATTTTCGACACATCTTTACTATATTTAGAGTTTTTCAAAATTTTGTGTTTGCAAGAGGCTCAAAAACAGATGAAATATACTATACATTTACAGCCAGGGCCTTACACCATTACATTATATTTTTGTCCTCTCCGGCAATATTCCTTCTCTATGTTACTCAGAACTCTAATGATACAGCTCTAATAAACTAGAGGCAATGAGATACATTTAGTCCTAAAAGGCTAAATAATGCAAAACTAACTGGAAGCAGCAGGAAATTCTGTGTAACACATTATTGTAGAAAAGCAGGAACAACTCACCTTGAACCGATTCATGGTTTTCTTGAATAGCTGCTGTTTGATGTTTGATCTTCAAAGGTGCTGTGAACGGCACCTTTGATATGCAGATCCCTCCCCATTTGGTGCCCCCCGTCTGCTCGCTCACTCTCGCTACGCTGTGTTTCGGCGCAATTAGCCACCGTCCGCCGAGCTCTCCCGCTGCGACTCTCCCGTTCTATAGTGCTCTCGGTAAACAACTTTTTTTTTCTTTTCTTTTTTTTCACCAGCGATACAAATGCCCCGGTGTTAATAGAGGATTTTTCGGCAAATTTTGAGCATCTCTGGCCTTGACTGAAAGCGCGACAGGTGCAGGAAGGTAAAAGCAGGGCTAATGTCGGAAAGTGAAGGGAATGAAATGATGGCGGTTCATAAAATCAAAACCTGCCAAGGCACACTATGTGTCCACTGTCAGTAGCATTTTTGATTTTTAATGCTGTTGGAAATTTGGCAGAAATGACGGTGAAGTTGTTGACTTTAGAAATAGAATGGGTGCAATTGTATGTCATTTAAACTAATTTTCTGCAGATTATTGTGCAGTTATAACGGCTCATAGACAAAAAGTTGTAGCATTTTAATGTAACTGCTTCACTACACCATGACCATGACACCAACTAGTGGCAACTAAGGTTAGGCAAAGATCTGACTTAAAACATTTTTACCCTCTGAAACCTGAATGATAAAAAAAAAAAAAAACATTTTATACTATACAGTTAAAAAAAATCTAAACTAAGTCTTCAATAGGACAATATTCACCTTAAAATAACACTCTTTGCACTTCCCTATCTTGAAAATATATATATATACATTTAAAACCATAAAGCACCTTTATTTAGCCATTAGTTTAGAGCCATTTACTTTCTGTTTAACTACTGCCCAATGCGAACAAACTGAGCACTGCAAGAGAAGCACATTCATTTCTGTCTTTCCATTTTGAACACACAATCTTTCATGCAGTAAAATGATTTCTGTTCTTTATTTTTTCACATAAACTCATCTTTTGACCTTTTTCTTCTGGGTTTGTTCACAAAAAACTCATGTCCCTGCAAGGCTTCTGTAGGTGCTCACTGCCCGTAGAAAAGAGGGTGTGGGGAGTTTAACAGCAGTGTACAATTTCAGTACCAGACTCTAACAAACTTTTCTTTTTTGCTCATGTCATGATGTATTTTTTTTCCCACTGCCTCAACACACCTTAATCTATTCATAGTAAACTCATAAATCACCAAAATGTGATGATTGTCCAGTCAGATGGCGTTAAGTGAGTTTTCTGGTCATCAAAGTGAGTTTTTCCAAGCACTTCCTCATTAATTTGTTTGTAAAGTGAACCTTTGTTGACACTATACGACATAAAAAACAAAACGGAACATGGGATATCTTCCAATGTACATATTTTTGCTCCAGAAATGTCATAATTCCACGTGTGCGCAGGCGTTTGGAAACATCAGACGTCAAACCAGATTTCTCAAAGCCTCACCCTGTCAGTCCTCGTGAAAAGATTTAAGGCTTGAGTGAGGTTCGAGGGTCTTGTGGTGACAAACGGTGTGTTGGCGCTTCTTCTCAAACCTGTTGCTTTTTTTATCATAAACCTTTCCAGCTCGACAAATCGGTTGAAAGTCACGGCAAAACCAACAGCAAACACAGATGAAATTTGTCCGTTTACCTACACAGCTAGATCCAGCCTTCCTTATCTGTGCCGCGCTTTCCCAAGAACAATTTACAAGACTGCTCACTTTGTTCAGTTAATTAAGACATCAGGGCGATTGGAGATGATCGGCAGCTCCCTCTTTATTTTCTCTTTCTACGTTTGTCTTTTTAATGTTTATCTCATCGAATAGAACTTGGCGAGGCGAGAGGAACAAAGGGAAATAAGTGAAAGGAAAATGACAAATGCTTTCCCGAGACGTGAGCTTTGGTCTTTGGGGAATTTTTGTCTGTTTTTTTGTTTCTCGAAAGCTCTCGCTGAAACGTCTAAGGAGTTGTGTTGAGTGTCTGCGATGTGACTTATAAAGCAGGGCTTTTAGTGCAGGCAGGAAAAAAAAAACAATCTGGGTGCCAGCTCTCGAAGGAAAAGGTGATCCAGATGGTTGACCATGAATTTTATTTCATTCTTTCAGTTTAATGTGTTTTGCTTTAATCGTCTTTTGCATTTCGAACGCCCCGGTATCTCGTTTATCATAATCATCTGAGTGTTCCGTGGTGTATTTGACCTTTAAAATCAAGCCTTAGTTTCTGCTGCTGCGATTAGATCAGGACTCGCAATTTTCACTGACGGGTTTGGCCTTGATGCTGCGTAATTGTATTTTGTAGTGTGGTCGAATGGGGACAAAGTCTATGTGACTGAGTTTTAAAGTAGAGACACATGGGAAAATAAAGCCTTGTTTACTCTAGAGCACACGTGTCAAACTCAAGGCCCAGGGGCCAAATGAGGCCCTCTGCAATGTTTGTTGTGGCCCTACAGTACATTTAGTGGGTGAAATTTTTGTCACTTGGTTTAATTGGATTTGAACAGGTTTTCGATGGATTTGATTTTTGCTACAAAGATAAATCCATCCAAAACCAGTTCAAATCCATCTAAAACCTGTTGATATCCCTCTAAAACTTGTTTGAATCTGACTAAAACCTTTTCAAATCCATCTACAACCTGTTCACATCCATCTAAAACCTGTTCAGATCCATCTAAAACCAGTTTCCATAGAAGGAGAAAATTAAAGTTGAAGATAACTTTTGTAAGACTCAAATGAAGACAAAATCTCACATTCAAAATTGAATAAAAGCTTCCTATTGTCACCATCTTCGGCCTCTGAAAGGATTCTTATTAGATTAACTATATATCGGCCCCTCATCACTTTGAGTTTGACACCAGTGCTCTAGAGGGAGGCCAATATATTGAATGTATTGTTTTGCTCTTGTGGTACATTATCATATACAGATAATATGATATTTCAGATTGCATGTTCTCCCTATGTCTGTGTAGGTTTCCTCCAGGTACTCCAGTTTACCCCTACGACAAAAAAATGTAGAATAAGTCTCCTTCGAAAAAGATTTGTAATCTCTGGGACTTTCCCGGTTGAATAAAAGTTAGATGAAAATAGCTGTAAGAACCTTTTGGTCAGAAGCAAAATTGTTATTGTGTGAGTTTCTGCCTGTTAGGCTTATGGCCAGACAACAGTGTTGGAGTCGCAGTTAATCCACTGTGGACTCTAGGGGGCCTTTCCATCAAAAGAGTGATTTTTTTTAAATGAAAGGAGGGTAAGCCAGCTTGCTTCTGCAAAGACACTTGGTTTGGGGAATATTTGGAATTGTTAAACATGGAGCAAGCAGCATGCCTTTTAAAGAACTTATCTGAATAAATTATCTGTTGTATCTGTAGCTTATGGAATATAGATCTTGGGTCTATGTGCTTTTGTCATTTGTATGTTTAATTTTATGCAAAAGCAATAAAATTAAGCAAAAACATTCAAAAAAAAAAAAAAAGGTTAAATAAAAATAAAGTAAACTACAGCAAATAATTAATGCACAAAATCAACTTTCTTGTCAGTGTTGGTCTTTGTTTCCTTCACATTTTCAGAGCTATATATGATTTATTGTAAATGAATGTCTGCAGGATCACTTTATCATGATATTATTGTTTTTTGGAGACAGTGTAAATCCTATCGTACCATTTGGCACAATGTGATTCATTTTCCTTGTCAACCCATAGATTACATTTTGACATTTTTTCCCCTGTGTGCTTAGCCCTCTGTACACACATAAACATAGACAGGACAAACTCAATTTGTGCAAGGTCATTGTTTTTTTAAATAAATGTGGTTTATTTATTATAAAAAGCTTTATACTTTATTGTTGTCAACACTTATACTAACACGTATTACAAAACAGTAAAACAGAATTTGTTATGTTCTTAGGACACTGGAGAAAATCCGTTTTTGCCTAAGTCCAACTTGACCCTGGTCTGGTTGGAATCACAGACCATTTTCTCCTAGTTAATATGCATATCTGGATGATTTACTTTTACTTTATGTCACGTAGACAGACATATTTTGTAATACTTTGAGGAAAATGTCTGTTTTGTGGACATCCCATCTGTGCCATCTAAATGCAGTTTTATCTTTGTTTCCGTATGTACCACACTGCACTATTCATTTTGAATAATTGGTTAAAGAATGAGAAGACTTTGACAAATCCTGTTTTAAGCCTTATTTTCATTGATTGCAGATCAAAAATAAGAACAAAACAGGATCCTTGAGCAATTAATTAATCCAAATCATGTGGAAATTGCAATGTATTGAAGATTAAATGATGTGGTTTGCAGTTAAAATAACTCTTCAGTCTGCTTCTCTATATTGGAAAAACAGAAAGTAACTGCAAATAGATTGAACTAATACATTTATTCGCCAACATTGCACAAAAAAAGGTTTGGACATTGCATTTAACTAAAGAAATTGCATGACCTTTAAAAGCTGTTTATCCGACTTCTGTTAATTCTGCAAAAAGAACAGCATGGTCTTGTAGTACTTGTTGTTTTCCTGAACCTCATCTCTGAAATATAGTCTCATTAAAGAGCTCACCTTGTGCAAAATAAACAGAAGCCAGCTCTTCTACTGCAGCGCGCTGTAAATCTCACTGTTGTTGTTTGTGTCCTGAATCCCAGCTGGCTTGTTTCACCACTCGGTTTGAGGCCTAGGCATATTAACTGTGATAACTGACTCGCATCAATTGTGCTTGTGTCAATTACCGGCTCTGTGCCGCGGCTTTGCAGGTGTCCCCACAGGTCATCTGAGGCGGCGGGACGCAAACAAAAGCAGCTGTGTTGTGGTTGCCAGGACCCTTCATGTTGGAGGGGCTTGATTATAAACTGTTTTGTAATGTGCAGTGTACGAGCCTCGAGAGTTGGCATGTATTCAGACATGAAGTCATGACTGAATGTTTCCCATGGACTGTGTAATGATAGATGAGAGGCATCTGGTGGCTGCTTGTTGTATAGGTCAGACTTTGTCATTTAGAGACAAACACAAACTTGTTCCTAAAGGTTGTTGATTAGCAAAAAAAAGTCTGACTTTTAGGTTTAAAAGTCCATTCTGATTTTATTTTTTTATTTTTATTTTTTTTACTGTTGCATTTAGTGCTCCACCTGAGTCCCTTGGACACAAAAACATAACAAATATTTAGGAATGTTCTGAATGTTTAACCCCTTAAATGCCAGTTTTAACGATTCTCTCTTTGCCTCTTTGTTTGAGTTGGTTTTTTTTATCCCATATATTGAAATTTGAACTTGAAAATGATTCTGACCTATTTTTATTCTTTTGTACAAAGTCGCTTGTCAATAAATTGCTCCACCCATACCAAATATAAAAACAGAAATCAAATTGCAATGGTGTATTTGAAATATGCATTTTGAATGGGAAAGCATGAAAAATTAAAATTCACCCCAAAACACACAACCTGGCCAAATTTTATGCTACTTGCATCAACACAGCTGAAGTTATCAAAAAATAAAATAAAAAAAAACCCCAGGCCTGTTCTTATAGGAATCATCTGTGAAAAATTAGCCCCACATGTGCTAGGCTTTATAATAGGCTTTAAAATATAAAGAGTGATCAGCCCAGAGTGGGTTTTTTACAGCTCGTTTCTGGTAAAAGAGGACTCCCATTGGTTAACACTGATGTCAACAATGTCTTATTTTACAGCAAAACAGCTTAAAAAAGATTTAAAAAAAATAGAGAAACAGGCAAATTAAACATGGATAAATGTTGGCAATGCTTTGATGCAGTGAATGGTGGAGATAATCACAGGATCACTGCAGTTGACAACAGTAAACTCAAAGCTAAAAGTTTCAGGTAAGCTCTAAACTTTGATTTAATGTAACCAATTAGTATTTAGTGGTGAAAAACTGGTCTGGTTTCACCTTTTTATGCATGTCGCTCACTATTGACCAGGATTTACAAGCCTTTTAGTCTTTGCCGAGGTCTGGGCCACGTTTCTGGATGCATTCATATCTCTTTTACTACCTGATAAAAGCAGCTGTATGATGCGTGTGTTTCCACATAATATATAATCGTTAATGAAGGGTTTTACATCAGAGAGAGTCATTAGAACCGGTCCGTAAGAGAATGTAAAGCACTCTCTTTGTATCTTAATACCAGTGGTTATCAGACTTTAAAATGAACTCTATCCCTCTCAGTAGGATAAATGTTCAGAAAAGCTGTTTTAAAATCAATCTTGCAGACTCAGGAGGATGCATGTAAATAGCACACATGAATAAAACATGTCTAGCTGGCCACATGTGTCCAGATAGAGATAAATGTGAGTGTGAAAGGGGCCCAAGACTAGACTGCAGCAAGAAGCAATATTTATACAATGTTAGGTACGATTCTTCACTTTGAGGTTTAAATAATGTACGCTTATATCATGTAGGCTTTGTGCTAGTCTGACTATTTTGGACGATCGGTTGGCGCCTTTATAGATATTTCTACAAACATAGCAATTCCTAGTATTATCCATTAAATGCTGGATTTTAATAGCATCACAAAACAACCTTGTAGCTCTAATAAACATTTACTGTGCCAGAGCTGCTGTCGAATTGAATTGAATAAACCTTAAAAGTGTCAGCTATTTTTAAACAAAAGCAGAAATCTGTCTTGGGCTTGCAGAAATACACATTTGTGGGACTATTTTTTTTTTTAAATAGATGTTTATGTGAGCACATGGAAGTCTGTATCTTAGTCCTCAAGGAAGAAGCTGAAAGAGAGGATGGCTAAATTTGTCGAACTGATTCACTGAGATGCTAAGACAGTTGAGTTTGCTACTTATGTTGACTATTCTGGACAGTTTTGATTTGTTTTTGACACTTAAACGGCCAAACCAGGAAGTAATATTAAATGTCACTGACTGACCTCAAAACTCTTAAATTTACGCAATATAATAGAAGTCTTTGGTGTGCTTTTTTAAAGATGTAATCCACATGATGAGTAAAGGTTAAAAAGATGTCCAATATAGTTCATCCACTTTCACATAGAGTCAGTGGTTAATCCTTATTAATGTCTGGCTATGAGTCAGTGTGACTTGTGACGGTAGATTTAGTGCAAAATCGACTACTGCAGTCATTATTTCCAGAAGTCATCGCTGTGAATGATGAAGACCTTATCCTCCAAGTCCGTCCACACAAAGACGTTCTTCAGCTCATTGAGATCATTGCCTTTTTTTTCTTTTTTTTTTGCTTTCGTTGTGGGTTTGACCTTGCGCCAACCCTTCCAGTCCAAACCTGGGGCTATTAGGCACTTCACTCACGTTCGTTTGGGAGCACGAAAGAAAAAAAAAAAAAGAAAGTCAGACAGGCGTTTTCTGGATGGAAGAGCGAGGCAGACGGACACAGCTGATAAATGAAAGATTGCAGGAGCAGAAGGTTGGGTGACTGCTTGACTAATTCATCATATTCCTGGAAAGAGAGCGAAGCTGTCTCCTCGGTCCCTCGCCTTCTCGGAAACACTCATCCTCTCCTTATGTTTTCTGGTTCCTGTTGGTTTTTTTCCGCAGGAGTACTTACTCATCCCGGTGATTCCCTCTCCAATGTGTCGCCATATGGTCCGGCTTATAGGCCTGATTTATTCAAAGCCAGCACTCGTAACGGCGCCGTGTTATTCATCCCTCGCTAATGACGGAGGGGACCAGTGAGACTCGGGGAAAAAGCTTCCTCGGCGTCAAACGGAAAGGCCTGGCAGGTGATGCTCGCCGCCGAAATGTCTCGTAATGAGCTTCCGAGACTCGTGGAGCAAGAAATACGGGACGCCGGGGAGAGTGACTGATGGTTAGATTTGGTCGGCGGAGAGGAAGGATAAGGTGAGGCCCGAGGCGCAACAGGAAACACAAGACGGAGATGTGAGGCAACAAATGAGCTCAATAAAACACATGGGCAGCTTCCTTCGGGGAGTCACGGATCCTTGTTTTCTTGACAGAGGGACGCCGCTCTGTCTTCAGTGATTACTCATGCTCCGTGCCTCTGTCTTTCCAGTGCAATTTACCCCCTTCAGACTATAACACCTCGGATACTTGTTTTCAATGGACAGACACCGTCCAAACCAGTGTAACATGCTTGGTTTTCAACAGGGAGTCCGAATAAATCAAGAACAAAAAGAAGAGTTGAAAAATAATGCTTGCTTGTCATTCAATCGCATGTTATCGTATTTCATTAACTCTCCTACAAATGTAAAAATATAAGTCTCCATCATAAAATCCAGTGACAATAACTGTTTGTAGTTATGAAGGAATTCAGTGATCTTAACGGATTGATCTTTTAATAATGCATGTTTAAGGGAGTGTTTTCAGTGTGAGCACATCATTGTTCATAGACAACATCGTGTCCCTGCAGGGCTACCGTAGGTGCAAAAGGAAGAGGTGCCCCACCACTCTCCCCCAAGAGCAGCGTACTAACCTTTCCGTCTTTTATTTAAACAAATCATTTTGCAAGGGAATAACCCATTTCCTTTGTCCTTCGCCGTTGACAAACCAATGGGAGTGTTCCTTTTTACCAGAAGTGAGCTGTGATTGGCCAAAATCCCACTGATCATTCTCATCTATTAAAATCCTTAATTATAAAGCTTAGATCAGGTCTTAAGGTCTCATTGTTTCACAGATGATTCCTGTTACAATAAGCTTTATGTGATTAAACTTTCAAACTAAATGCTACAGAAAAAAATCAAGTAGTGGACTTTTAAACGTGCACCTACGGTAGCCCTGCAGGGACATGTCATTGTCTATGAATACACCCACTAGAAATAGATGATGATGATGAGCTCAAGTTGAAAATCTTCAAATGAAATTAGTTCATAAACGTCCTAAGAATTCACTCAAGATCGTGTGTCCAAAAAAGAATGAACTTTCAGTTTTTTTCTCTGAAGCTTTATAAGTCTATTTTCTTCAGAGATCCAAATGCAAAGTGAGCTATTTTGGCACAGTTATTCAGTGCTGAAAAGATAACACTGACTAAAGTGTTCCATTTTAAACAATGCACCTTTTAAATTAGGTTATTATTTCTGCTAATGGGATTTTTCATTCATCCCTTGCATGCTTTGTGGTAAACCAATGTCATCCAAATAGTGGTAATAGCTATATTAGACTACAACCAAGGCCAAAACATTTAATAACATAAGATTTTGATTAATTTAATCTATATCTGAACTTATTTTGGCATTACTGAGATTACAGGAAGTCCATTTTCTGTTATACTTAGACAATAATGTTATAATATTAGTTAATTATATTTAAACATTGATTTCATTGATTCATTTGGTGTCTTATTCCTGCTCAACAACCCATCGTCCGTAGCTGCCAAGATGGCGTTTCTTTGTTTGTCTGTTTGGATCCTACAGATTGAATATCAAATGAGTGACTGATATACACATAGCCTCCCCAGTGCAGGAGAAAAGACGCTCAAACATATCTATAAATAATTTGCAGGCAGTATTGTTGGAATTGCATCATGGCTGTGTTCAAACAGCTGCAAGGTCGAGCCCATTTTGTTTTGTGCTTGCTGCTCGGCGAGTGGAGCGGAACAATGCAACCGCCCAGGCCTTTGGCAGCCCGGCCTAGTCCCTCACAAAACAAAACACACACAAAAATATCATCATACACCATATTATTCATCCTTGACCCTATAGACACCACATTTGTCTCAGAATAGCGGCAAAAACAAAAGCCGCAGCCGTCATCCCTCAGGCTCTTTTCATTAAGCCTTAGAATGAAAGTGTAGGGATGTATGGAAATCAGATGTAATGAGAAAATAGCATTTGTTTGCGCAGTACGTTCAGATGTACTTTAAAAGTTGGCGACGGATCGTCTCGTCAGTAGACTGTAATTATCTGAGCGTGCAGCTGGCACTTACGGAGCTGTTGTTTTGACGTAGAATTAGCACGATTGTCAGTCTGAAGTTTGTGTTATTTCACAGAGCTAATTATGTTACTATAGGTCCCCGAGGAATCACAGGACTTTTAATTAAACCGCATTCTAAACAAAAGAATTTAGAGGTACATGCGGAGGTGATTCATTTTTGGTCAGTTATTTTCAAAACTAAAATGTGGTGTTCTTGTGTACATAGTAATCATAGAACGTGGAAGACATTATCATTAAGAGGGTTTAACATATGCAAGGTTGTTTTAATGGGAGTGAATAATGCGGCTCTAAAACCGATTTTTCTTTTATGTCTGGCAGCTATTGCACGTTAGAGCAACAAAGAAAAATAATGGTTAGCTTTAGAAAACTTAATTACTGTATTTATAAAGTGTAACTAAGCATCTTTTTTATTTGTTATTGGTTTAGTGGAGTTGGCACAAGCAAGTTCAGACAATACTGTCCCATTAATAACTAAAGGATTGACTTTTTTTTTTTTTTTTTTTTTTTTTGTTTAATTAGGCCCTAACTTCAAAGATTCTTATTTATTTATTTTTTATAATTTTTTTTACTTTTTCATATCTTTATTTACTCGCCTCTACTCTATGTCCATACAAGCAACAAAAACAATTAAAGCTGGCTGTGGTATTGGGTTTTCCGACTAATACACACCATTTATATTGTACTTTAGTGGTATCGATCAAGATTTTTAGCATTTATTGTGGTGCCGTGTCTTGTATCATGTATCCAGAGCCACTATCCTAAATTATTTTTCTACTCTATACAAAGAATTAGTCTGGTCCCTTTCCATTCAAGTTGAATTTCCAGAAGATGGAACAAATGGACAGAGATAAAACTACCTCTGAATGCAACTGGATAGACAGAAAACCAATCAGACTCCAGGAGGCAGGACCAACATACAGAAAAACACTGAAAAACATACCAATCAGACAAACAGAGCCACCACATTTTAGATAAACGATTATGATTGGCCAGGGCTTATTGAGAACAGTTTCAGACCCACCTCTCTTAAGAAAGTGAATGGGTTTTGACAGCCTTATAAAGTCAATATAATGTTCCAAAAGCTGCACTTTTATGTGAAGTTATTGTTGTTATTGACAGAGTATTATTAAATGTTATACACATCTGCACACTTTTTAACCAATCAAAAAAGAGTATGAAGCTAGAAAACGGAGACAAGTCGAAGAATAACTGACTATGCTACTGTTTATCATCTTGGAAATCCTGTTGAAGCTGTTGAAATCATTCAGTTTGGGGTTATTACACATTTAGAGGAAAAAGGAAGTAGGTTCAAGCATGACAGTCCCAAAATTAGCAGCACATGAGCTCCACTGGTCTCTGTAAAGCATTAGTGGGACACTTTGTAAACCTTTTGTTAATATAAATGTTCTTGTGCTTAAAAAAGAAGGCATTGAGTCAAGTCAGTCTTCTCCTGCAGTAAATGGGTTACTTGTCTCCACAAATCTTATTTACAGAAAAACCTTGAGAAAGCTGTTTAAAAAGGGGCAATGAAACCAGAATAATATGTGAAAGCCATTGTTTTTTGGGTTTTTTGGGGGGTTTTTTTGGTAGGATAGCCCTTGTGTTATTTCTGTGCTGAGAAAACCTGCAGGGCATTGTCTCGATAAAATGTACAAACAATGGAGTGAAATCCTCTTATAACAGGTGTATTGCACACTGCAGCAGACCAGTTTTGAGCCTATTGTATCGGTGCATTCATTCTATCACTGGATGAGCAAAAAGACAGACAGATTTGGTGCTATAATACCTCCGTTGGTAGTCATGAACATAATATGGTATGTACACTGCACGATATTTCCGATGTTGTCTTTTTTGGCCGTCCAGAAAGCAGACATCTCTCCTGTGTAAAAAAAAAATGTTTCAGATTTACATGCCAATTAATCTAGTTTGATGTTGTGGGCTCATTAAACGCTCAGTCTTCAAATAAGCCTCAGGTTAATGAGCAAAATCATAATGATCTCCGAGTCAGCATCATCCCAACGAGTAGCACTCGTCGGAAATCTGTGTTTTTACGTGTCTTAAGTCGCCAGAGTGTACAAACAGAGCAAGGTTTAATGGGATTTCTCATGAGAGCAGTCACTGGGAGAAGAAGCAGCCCGGGCCAGAAGCTTATTTTCACCCCAGAGCAATTCCACTCGGGAGCGACGGGGAGCACTCTCTGATTCGGGAGCGAGGGCAGAGAGGACGAATAAATTATTTAGGCAAATGCACAGCGCTGGAAGGGGCTGTGCGACAGAGGGAACGTGGATGCATGCGAAAATAACAATTTAGCGGCTTAAAGTGATCTGGGAACATATGACACGCTTAGTCGTTGCAGCAGAGGGGAGTAGGGGCTCAGTTTGACAGCAGGCATTTGATTAGGGTGGGACAAAGTGCTCATAGGACGATATTTAATACATTATCTGTAGATTTTGGCTTAAAAATACTTCATTTTGTTGAGACGAAGAAAAGAAGAACCTTAGAATAAAAATGTCAGTAACTTTCAATTGACTAGTAACCAGTTATTCGAAAATGGAATAGGTGTTTCATTTTGCTGTGCCATTGTGAAATCTTGTGACTTTTCAGGGTTTACACAAAAAACAAATATAGTGATTTTTGACCGTCAGGAAAAAGGACTCATTCAGTGGCTAAAAGTTCATTTATTAATTTATTAACTTCATGAATTGCTTACCTCAAAGACTCAAGATGCTATGAAACTTTCAATGTAGGAAAAAAACTAAAAAAAATAATATTTTCTGCAAGATTAAAGTACAAAGCTGAAGACAAGTCCTGCTAATTTTTCTTGTAGAAATGCCATATACCAGTAGATTTATGTTAGTTTATTGCCTGCAACAAACAGAAGACAGCTTTTTGGTAACATTTGATTGCATTTCATTTCTTTTCTTAAATAGTTCACAACAACAGCTCAGTGAAATCATGTGAGTGCACATTCATATTACTGAATCTGAAGAAAATAAATGAAACACAATCAAAAAATGTTACTAAAAATGTATGAAAATCGACTATTATTCAAAAGGTTACCAAATAATTCTACTTCATTGGTCTCTGTTATGACTTCATGATCTTTTTAGAGGCACTGATTGAATCAGTAGAAGGAAAAGTCAATTAACTATGAGTGAATGGTTTCTTTTACATTTTACTCCCAGAACTTCTCTGCTTTCAGTTTCTCTTTTTGCTAGTTTTGCAAGTTTATTTTCCATCAGAATTAAAGTGTTTGGCCTAAAATTGCAAACCCATTGTTATTGCACATTTTGGAGTTTTTAAAGTTGCCGTTTTTCCTCTTTGAAGTAAGTTTCTGATAGTTACTTCTTTTTGTTTGGAGTGGTTATTTATCGTTTAAGTCCGACCCTAAGTGCTCGGGATGACAGTGTAATTTCGACTGAGCCATTCTCATGCGCGGCGGCCAACTTTAGCGACCCCAGCCTCGTTCTCCTCATCCATAAACTTTATGGACTGTTTTGCTTCTGAGTGCTTCACTTTTGGCCCGCGCGCATGTTTTGACCCTTTGGCTCTAATCCCAGAAGCCACTCAGACTCTGCAAAATACACAAGGACCTTGAGCCACCCTTGGCAACTCGCAGATAGCAATTTCAAAAATCCTCACTGCTGACTGGCTGGCTCCGACAAACTGTGCCCCTGATTGTGCCATTTTTTTTCCACCAACAATAAAACAGCTGCTATAAATCAAAGCAAACATAACTCTTCTTTTGTTGCTTCCTTTGATATTCATACAGTTTTCTCATGTTTTTTTCTCCTCACAACAAGAATTGGGTTTTGTAATCTTTTCTTTTGCGGGTGAGCAAGGTCTCTCCTCTTCCCATTCGCCGTCACAATGCACCGCGGCATTAGTATAAGCATCAATACCAGAGCTTTGTGCACTGCTTATTTAAATGTCGTATGAAAAGTTCATAGAAATAGCTTCCGGGGAGCTTGAATTGATATTTTACTCCCTTTATCACAAAGTAAAGCTCTTTGTGCTCCCTTGTTGCTCAGGCAAAGCTTTGAGCAATAGAGTACGCAGTTCCATCACATCATCGTAAGCCGCCGCTTGGTGTGAGAGGGTTTTGAAGAGTTCTGTGCTCGTATTCACGCAGCTTTTAAATTAGGTTACACTGCTGAGGAAGAAGTTCGGTTTAAGATGCAGCGAATGCATTCTGGTGATGCTCAAGCTAGAGGCGTTTTTAGGCAACTTTGCATATTAAAACAAACACTGTGAGATGGCGTAATGCAGTTCAAGTAGTAAGTTTCTGGGCATAAAGTCCAGAGTAGATCAGAGAGTATTGAGACCATGAAAAGACCATGATTTTTAGCTATTGACACTGAGTCGAGACCAGAGCAAATATGCAAACGATTAAAAAAAAAAATTAAATAGTCCAAGTGCAGTCTTAGAGTAAGTCCAGACTTTTGGAGGTTAGTGTTTGTTGTAGGAGCCAGATGTTTAATTGAAAATAAAATAATTAAGGTTTTCATTCAATCCCATTAACAGACAAATATGCCAATTGTGATTTGCCTGGTCTTGGTTTGTCTGAGAGCAATGACAATATCAGGACCTTTGAACAAAAGTCTTAAGACTGTAGGTGTGTAGAAAAAAAAATAAAAACGGAAAATTGGAATAAATAAAAAAAAAAAAATCAACAATACTACTATTTAATGCACTATATAGCAATTACATTAGAATTGTTTGGATGAGAACAGTAGAATGTCTTAAAAATTGTAGATTCCACAAGTTTGACCCGTTCTGTAACCTTGAAATAATCACGGTGTAAAATCTCTAACATTAGCTGATCTTAGGTTGCATTGTCAAGTGTATGATATCTTTGGTCAAGGCAGAATTAGAGCACCAGTCATGCTGTGTAAAATGATTGTGTTAAATGTGCCTTTTCTGGAGCCATTTGGATTTGTACAACTTTCTCAGACAACGCATTATTTCAACTTACGGCACAACACAGACTATGGCACTGTTGAGATTCCGCTGTATATTACTCGCATTGTCAAAGAAAAAAGACTTCTATATTGTGAACGAAGCCCTACTGATTGTGTTTTCTCTCCGTTTGTTGCAGACATAAACATGGCCGGCGAGCCCAAGCCGTACAGGCCTAAAGCGGGCTCCAAGCGGCCGCTCTCAGCTGTTTACAGGTAACGTTTGCACCGCCGCTTTCTCCTTTCATACAAATTCATCACCCCTTTACATCCTGCAGCTCTTTCTGATGAAAACACCCGCTAATACTTCAGACGAGTTCGAACCTCGAATTTGTAATTGGGATTTGCCTCGACTGGAGTCAGTTTGGCACCGGTCTGAAAAGCTCAAAGGAGAGGCTGTTGTGTAAGCTTCATTAGGCATGACCCTTATTTTTTGGCCCGTACACATCTCCTGGTCACAGGCAGATCAAAGCACTTGTTGTTTACCGCAGTCTGATGTGATGGAGAGGCAAGTCTGTTTACCCCCTCATGAGACACTCGGGTCTATTGGTGCTTTTAAGTCCCACCGTTGCAGCCCCGTGTGAATTGTTAGTTGCCTTGCATTGTGCGTCTTTAATTGATTAGATTGTTCGTTGTCAGGGGTGTAGTATTGTAATTATCAGGCACAGGAGAAGCAAAAGCCTAAGTCTAAACAGAAATAGTGATACTTTAAACCTAATTAGAATTCCACAGAGAACAGCAATTTTCATAGATCTTTCCTTTCTTCCTCTGAATCCCGAATTAGCTGCCTTCCCGAGCTTGTACTTAACATCGATTTTCCTCCCCTTCTTCGGGGTTTGGAAAAGATTTTTCTTTTTCTTTACCCCATTTCGACTTTGAAAGTTTTTTTTGTGTGGATGCATTCCACCGGCGCTCGCTGCCCGACCTGCACTAAGCTCGAGGCGTAAACTGGAGCGTGTCAATTCCATCGGCTTACTTTTGACAGATCCAAAATGGCTCCTCATAATGCATCCTTTTCACCGTATCTCTGTCTCCTCATCTCTCTCGCAGCGGTTACGAGTTCGACTACGAGTACTACAGGGACGACTTCTACAGCAGGTATGGATCTTTTTGGTAACATTTTCATCAGACCAAACATTTCTGTGGAAAAATTATGAGTCAAGGTTACGTTGAGAAAGATACGGCATTTAAAATTATGCAGAAAAGTCTTAAAAATGAAACATATATAGCTGCTGATTGTCACACTTGTCACTGATGTCAATGTCACACTTTGCAACATGAATCTGCACAACCGACAGTTGGATGCATGTCACACTGTGTAGTTTGAGATGTACGGAGTAAGCTACACTTCAACTGTGGTCAACAACAAACAGCATCATTAAATGTAAACTTGGGTGGCTTTGATGTGCTCTGATAAAAGAGAAAACAAGAGAAGACGAACAAAGAAATACTCAGGACAAGTTTGTGGTTTGAAAAAAGGGGGCAACTGTTAGTAATAGCATGGTAATAATGGTGTAGAACAATGTAACGAAGAGTTAATATCATTAGTTTGGATAGCCATTGGTAATTCTTTTTCTATTCTACACAAAGAATCAGTCCAGTGTCTGAGTTTGATCCCATGAGGCAGGTCTGATAATGTAGTAATTATGTAATGACCATTATTAGCTCGTGTATTTATATATAAATATAGATATACATATACATACATGTATATATACATACTGCTGGAACAATAATGGAGAGTCCTGCTATGACCTATATCAAATAAATGAAGCATAACATCCTTTAATAGTAGTTTCCTAGATGGCATTTTATATTAAATCATATATAAGTATCTTCTATCTTGTATATGACAGATACTTAGTTATTAGCAATAATAACTATAGGATACCATTTATTACCATGTTATTACCATTATATTACCAAACTGTAATATAAAATGCCATCTAGGAAACTACTATTAAAGGATGTTATGCTTCATTAATTTGATATAGGTCATAGCAGGACTCTCCATTATTGTTCCACAATTGTCAGAAAGTTGTTGCAATCTTTATTTGTACAGTTGTGCCATGTTTGATTAATTGTTTGTCAGTTACAGCAAAAATTACACATGATGCAAGGAGCTTAGGAAATTAGAAGTTAAGTAAGATGTTAACGCACTCTGAGATCTCTTTAAAAAGTATCCCACTTGTCAGAAGTGCTGAGCAGACCGAGCCTGAAACGCTGCTAATGACAGAAACCCACTTGTTTTCGCCCTCCTCCAACAGCGATCACAGCACTTATCTGCCGAGGCATTTTCGAAATGTCAAACTTGGCTCGAGAGCCGTGACAGACGTACACTGTCGCCCGGAACAGTCAAAGCTGACACCTTCATTTGACATTTAGCGCCCTCTTCCACTGCATCCTTTTCACTTTTAAATGATACATGGAAAGATCACTGGGATAGATTTGGGCTTTTTTTTTGTTTTATGTGCGCAGTTTGAGAATGAGAAAGGCACTGAAATAAAATAGCCAGGGCAGATAATGGGCTTTACAGTGAGCAGAGGGGTGAAGCTGCTGGAAAGCTTACAGCAGACTCCATATATCAGCCGCACTGGTAAAAAAAAGTCACATCAACGTCCAGAGATAATGCTAATAATTCACAAACCTTTTGCTCCACATAGACAACTTTATAATTCACCAAATGTGGTTCAGCCTGGAGATGTAGCATGTAATTAAAATCTTATGCAATGACTTATCTTTTCCCTTGATTTTACTCATCCGTGTGTCTTTTTATCACATTGAGTCTGACACTACTTTAAATGCTAAAATAAGTAAGATATGATTCTCTTTCAAGGCTGTTCGACTACCACGGCCGAGTGGCACCCCCGCCCCGAGCCGTGATCCCCCTGAAGCGCTCCCGGGTGCTGGCTCCCTCGTCCCGTCGTGGGAAAACCTCCTTCCCCATCAAGACCTCGTCCTCCTCCTCCTCTTCATCCTCCAGACCCCCCACATCGTCCTCATCTGGGCTCAAACGTAAGTGCAACAAGCTGCTTCTTCACAAATGTATATTATTGTTGAAAAACAGTTGGCACAAGAAGGTTTTCCATTTATTCCAAAGCTCATCTCTAGAGGATTTTGTAATTGTTGAAAGGTGTAGTTTTTGGAGATATCTGGCACATTTCAACACTCCATCTTTTTGAAACTATGGTAGCCCTGTAGGGACAACAAACAGTGGAAATAGGTCTGATGGTGATTTCACTAAGAAATGAAGTTCATAGTTTCCTTTTATGTAAAAATGTGAGTGTGCTTCTCCAAAACATAAGTTTGTCCACTCTGGGCAGTTGTAGGAACAGGAAGTAATGGTCCCAAAATGGCTCCTTTCTATGGCTTATATGAAACTTTACATTTTTCCTTGATACATAACTGTAAAGAGTTCTATTTTAATATTATACTAGACATTTAGACATAGTCAGAAACCAAACTCAAGAGTGATAGATAAAAAGTGCAAAAGGAAATCATCAACACTATATGGATAATATTTTAGCATTCAACTGAACTTTTTTTGATTACAGTGGAAATATGACATGAACAAATCCAACAATCATGCAACAACTGTGTAGATACTGAAGTTATAATGTAGTCGTTATACCTCTAAGTCCATAGTGTATGTAACTGGATAACAGTAGATGCCCCAAAAAACACCAAAATGTACTGCAAATACAGAATAATGTCAATTGTAAAACAAGTACTGCATTTGTTGTCTATGGTGAATTAAATTGAAAGAGTAACTTGCCTAAAATATATAAAACAGTGCTCTGTTGGAGTCTACTTGGATAAGAAACAAAGTGAGTTAATCAAAATTAATTTCATTTCATTTTAATATTCTGCAAGATTTCAAAACTTTACATTAAACAGAACAAGACTGGGTGACTAAAGCACATAAAAGTGGAATAAAATATGAATTAGAATAAAAAGCATGTCAATGATGGCATGTAACCCAATAAATAAGGACGTTTGGTATGTAATAAAGTCCAATAAGCCCACTGTTTGTGCACACAATGGCTTACAAAAGAAGTTGTTTAGATAAGCCAAAGTCCTGATTGCTGTAAACTTACAAACTCTGATAAATATAGTGCACTGTGCTTTAAAAAAAAAAAATCTATGCAGCAGCCTGTGAGTGGAAAAAGAACATTGCCTAATTACACTAATGCCATTCTGCCTTTTTCAAAGCCTCAGTGCAAATCTTGGCAAAAAGAAGCAGCGCTCTGATTCAGCTGCCAGTATAAAAAGCCCTTTAATTCACAGCTTACAACATGACGCCGCAATATGGAGCAAAACATGAAATCTCAAACATAATCTTTCTTTTTTTTTTTGACAACTAGTGCTATTCCTGTCAACCCAATCCGTCTAAATCTCTCTGCGTGGTGTGATTAAGTGGTGGTGCATTATAACGGTCTAAATGTAATTAATGTGAGATTGGGGCCATCTCGGTGGAACTGCGGTCAGCTGTGTTTTGCTAAATGTTTCGTCTCTGCCCGTAGCCGGAGTAATTGGCTGCGGTGTTTGTCTCATTGTCGCCTGTCTGGGCTTCGTGTTATCAGCACCAGCAGCTTGGTGAGGTCTGTCAGGAGAACCAGTCGCAGTTGGTATTATAGAGGATGAAAAAAAGAAAAAGAAAGCTCCATCTCCTATCCTCGTTTTGGACAGAGTCAATGAATTCTCTGTTCTAAGCAGAGCAGCGGTGGCTGTATGTTAGGGAGACTAATTTGGCCCCTGCCAGAGCGGTGAAAAATCACTTTTTGTATTGACTTTGGCCTAGATAGATTGGGCGGCAAAATAAGGTTAGCTTGTTCAAACAACACGGTGGGCCGGTGCAGACAGTTGGAGCCAAATGGGCAATAGAAGCAATAATTCACTCGAGGGAAATGGGAAAAACAACCATCAGATGCATTACAGGGGTAAATCACTTTAATCCAGTGTGTTGGTTGTCAGTTTGTTTTCAGTTCTGTAAAAATAATGATGTTCACGTTGTCTTTTGTGTGACTGTTACATTTCCATTAATAAGATTAGTGCTTAGAGGTGGGATCATATCATATTTTATCTGAATTGGGTTATTGTGATACAAATACAGATTTTTGTTTAAAGTAGCACCACTTCTAGTGGTAACTTTTAGCCCCAAAAAATGTATTCTCAAAATCATTTTGATTGCTTTTAGACATGAGTTCAGTAGAATCAGGCCTATCTCAATGAGACAGTTCCCTCAGCTGGACACAAACCTCTGTGAGTGACGAGCCCTACCACTCTACACATACACTAAAGAAAATATTCCAACACATTGGACCCTAACAGAGTCATATTTGTACAAAATACACTAAAATGAACCTACTGTTTCAGAAGACATGCTCTTTCTTCCAAACTTGCCGTCTTAAAGGTCTCTACTTGTGAATAAAGATGGCTGCCATGGCCGATGCAGTTGCAGAGAGGAATCTGCGCCCTCTGCTGGCTAAAAGTTACACACTGTTGCTTTCAAGGCCATGTTTCACCAGGAAAGGCTGAACGTGTTAGAGTTATGTGCAAAAAAATAAATATATCATGATTTATTGGCAATTTATATCTGCAGAATCACTGTATTGTGATATTATTGTTATTGTGGACAGTGTATTGAAAATCATATTGTATACTGAAGTACCATGAGATTCAGAAGGCAAGGAACATTGCAACATTATTAAACACTGCACGTCCAGTCATAGACCATGTAAAAACTCTTATAGGGGTTACAGTTTGGTAAAGAAGGCAGAGTAAGAGGGTCATTTATAAATATTCGATAAAATTCGACATAAAAACAGTTCTGGATTATCTCCAACCGACCTTAAAAAGTTGTTTCAAAACAGAGTTGTTTCAACATTTTTGCTCAGTCTCATCTCAGTCTTTGACATTTCTCACTAAGAAGAAAAATATGAATAAAATATATGATCTTTTTGTAATAGTAGAAGTAATAAACGTGGTGGTAGAAGAAGTAAGTTAGCTCTTTCTCGAATGTCTCCAAAAAGTCAATCCCGTGGTTTGTCCTGAAGTTAGATCTAAATCTGCAGCCCCATCTCCACCTCTCTTTGTCCGCTTTTATCTTCATCGCCCAGTAATTCCGCAGCTCCTCAGTATCCCCTAGATACAGTTTCTATGATTCATCTCTAGTTTCTAAAATTAGCGTCATTACTCATTGCCTAAATCATTCTTAATGCTGATTAAATAACAATGGCTGCTTTCCCTTCTGCCTTCAGCCTGACCGAGCTATTGATGAGACGATGCCAGGATTAGGACGTGTATATGTTTTCTCTGCACGGCTTAGTTTGTGACTGATAACACAAAAGGGGGGGGGAAAAGGCCGGAAGGCGTCGATAAATTAGAAATCGTTCCGCACTTTTCTTATCATCAAAAGGAGGACTAGTGAGCTGCCCAGAGCGAGCGCAGATAATGCTGCATCCGGAAAATGAGTGTTTACGGCAGTGTGTGTCCGCCTACGTGTGCACCCAAGGATTTTATTTTACCCACATGGATTCAGGTGATACCGAGGAGAAGATAGAGACACTTCAATATGTTCCGGCATCTAGATATCATATAGCTTTTGGTTTGCTCTTTTTCCTCTTTACCAAAGGTCAATTTTCTGCCTCTCAGTCGCCGCAGGGTTGATGGATACTTTACAAAACATGAGACTCTTCTTCTGATTTCCACATAGATATTACCCACGCTACATAGTGCCTTTTTTGAGGAAATATATATCCCTGAGCAATGCAGTCACTTTTCTACTGTTGTGTTGGATCAAAGAAAATGATGTGAAAACTCGAGAAAGACGGAACATTAGAAATACAGCTGTTTTGGACGTTTGTTTGCACAAGATGACACTCTAGGCCTGTTGTTGGAAGCCAGTTTCGGTTTTGATTAAAGTAGGCAGCTCCAGAGCAGGTTTTATTCTGGTTTAGAGACAGCAGAACCAAATTGGACCATGTTTTGGGTTAAAAATTTTTTTTGAAATAATTTAATTTTTTTTTTCTTTTTTTTTTTTTTCCCCCTTTTTTTTAAAATTTTTTTTTTGTGTCAAATGATTTTGATTCAATCTTTTTCATATTTTTTTATATATCAAGGCCATGAGTTTTTAAATTAGTCTTATCTTCAGTGTGAGCCTGTAAAAATTTTTGGCTGTGAACGTTTTGCTTCCTGTTTCTCAGCAGAAATAGCCCCGCCCCCTTGTCCCTCCAGGTTGATTACTATTGGCTGTTCACTGCACAGACTTACGCAGTGATCATTGGTTAAGAGTTTAAACCTGAGTTGAGAGAGTTTTGTTGATCTGTATTTGCAGTGCCCTTTGATAAAACAATAATGTCCCAGTCAGTCCTTGCTGCTATTGGTTACTGGCTGCACACAGCAAGTAGAATGACAATAACAAAATACCCTGCATTAAAACACTGCAATAATTTCTGCCAGACATGCTACAGTGTTTCTAACAGTTTAGCATATCTGTGTAAACGCAGATTGTTTTCATTACACTAAGGGCTAATGTTAGCATCGTGGCTAGGCATAAATGGCCGGTAAACTCAACCAACTCTATTAAGTGCCATATAAATCAACTTTGTCTTGACTTTTATACAAAGCTGCATTACCTGGAGCCACTTTTTGTCAGATTTTTTGGCAACCATGGATTCAATGTTTACAATTTGGACATAAAAACAGCCAATGAGAGTGTTCAATGCAATGTGATAGGCCAAAGCTTGCCAGTATGGGCTGAACACAGAGTTGTTTCAACATTTTTGCTCAGTCTCATCTCAGTCTTTGACATTTCTCACTAAGAAGAAAAATATGAATAAAATATATATATACTTTAGCTTGCCAGTATGGGCTGAACATACTCTGAAGTCCATAATATTCAGGTTCACAGTAAAACAGTTTTTCTTAAAAGAAAGACAAAAAAATACAAATATAAAGTCTGTTCAAACTTATTAAAAACAGGGCAAATCCATAACAGCAAATAATCCAAAAGAGATAAAGACCACACTAATCTGGGTTTATCTTGCATTTCGAGCTGTAATATGTAACGAAATGAAGTCCTAAATATTCAAATTGTGTCATATTACCACATCCAATCTCAAAATCCAATTACACAGGTATTGCCGTGTAAGCTATCTAACAAATCTACTCAGCAAAGCATACATTATCATTAACATCACAGTTAAATCTTTTCTAATAACTGAACCTAATTCCTTCTGTATTCAACTGGATTTCCAAAAAATGTCTTATGTCTTGCACTTGCCGGCGAGACAGAGGTTAATAAAATCAGAGCGGGAAGATGATTGATTAATTGAGACATTACGTGTACATGTTTTGACAGTAATGTGAGATATGATTGAAATGCTGTGCTATTGTAAGTCAATGCACAAAGTGAAGCTCTTCCTGTTGTGTGTTCATCTCAGTCTGACAGCACAGTCATTTGTTTGCTGTTCTCAGAATGGATTCTAGTGAAAGATTAAAATGCCCTTGTGGAAAATAGAGTTTACAAAAAGCTAATATGTCAGACGGAGTTATTAGACACTGACATCTTTTCTGGGCAGAGGTTTGTCTAGTTTATGGAGCAGCTCGCAAACTATGTGTTGTGGGTATAAATAAACGGCAGAGGAAGCTTAACGTGAGGCTGAAGAAGGCAATTTTGTGTAAATATCTTAAACAATTTGATTTAATACACCAAGGTTTTGGCATGTAGCTTCAAAATTTAAAAAAATCTGTAAAAAAAAATCTGTAAATAATGAAAATTGCTCTGGGGATTTTTGGATTTTCCTCATATTTTCATATTTAAGATTGCATTTTTAAATTTCACTCAGAAATCCGTCAAAACAGTTCCTTGTATAGCCTTCTGCAAGTCCCCTGGAAATTTTAAGTTTGAGTTTTGATCCTCATAATCTGACAAAGCTTTGCCAAAGTTCTGACGCTCTGAGGCTGTTGTAATTTGAGTTCTGAACCTCTGAGGCTTCTGTAGTTTGAGTTCTGATTCTCTTAAGCTGCTGTACTTTGAGCTTTGACCCTCTGGGGCTGCTTTTATTTGAGTTCGGATCCTCTGAGTGTGCTTAAGTTTGGTTTTGACCCTTTTAGGCTGCTGTAGTTTCAGTTTTGATCATCTAAGGCTGCTGTAGTTTGAGTTTTGACCCTAAAAGACTACTGTAAATTGAGTTCTGACCCTCTGAGGCTGTTGTAATTAGAGTTTTGACTGTCAGGGGGGTTATTCTTCCTTTTTTTCCGTATGTCAGTAAATCATTCAAATCACCCTGTGGCAGTATATTTTACAAATGATTTCGAGTATTTTATAGAACAAAGTTTGCTTGGAGTAAATTACCCACTCTACCTTAAAAAGCGTTGCGATAAGTGGTGTTTTGATGACTCTTGTGGGTTTGTTTACCAACTGCTCATCTTTACTCTTTGCAGTGCAGACAAAATCTGATAAATGTCAAAGAGAATTTTGTCTCCTCTTAACTACTTCTGTCAGTTTTGGCCTTATTTCCCCCAAACTGATGACACATTTCATCTGCTGAGCGTGAAGGAATGAGATTAACTTATTACTTTGTGGTCTAAATTCTTTAAGCCGCCGAGGAGGACACCCTCGTGGTGGCAAGCGTGAGATTGAATTAATAGTGACATCCCTCAGATATGGCGCAACATAAATACATGTCGTTATTTGCATATGACAAAACAATGTTCAAACTTTGACATGATGCTGTTACGCGCCGTTTGCCCAAAGCCCACGTATGTTTTATAGAGGAGCGGCGGAGTTGAAGAGCGAGCAGGAAAGAAGGAGCAATTATTCATGAGGCAGTAAACAGACGCGGTAGGAGGGCGAACAGAGCGCCCTGTTTTCTCGTGCACTACTGTTACCGCGGCGATGATCAGGACCAGCAGCAGCGAGGCTATGAAATTTAAACGCACAATCAAACACATCATATCAGTTTGTTTGTACTTTTTTTTTTCTTCGATCTACATGACTGCACTAAGTGAATTATCCATTTGGCTTAAGGGCATAGGGTTTATCAGACATAGCACTTACTCTAGTGATCGGCCTTTTTAGAACATGAGCTGCAGCACATCTTGGCAACAGAAGTTAATATGTTGTTGGAAATGGGAGAAAAAGAGAATGGCATTAGAGAAATGGCATTTTGGCAGATAAAATGCTACAAGGAGCTACGAGGCACTTTAGCCTCTTCAGGACAGGTCTTGGTGGGCCTACACTACACACTATACACTGAGTTGTACATAGATTGTCTTGGGACCTGTGCTCCATCATTAAAGACTGTTAAACTGAGACTACAAAGCCTAGATTATTGTAAAAAACACCTTGCTATTTTACATATAGACATGCAAATGATGAACACATAAGGATTGAGGGCTATGAAAATACATTAAAGCTATAGGTTCTTAGCTTCATCTGCTAATGGTAAAATAATACAACAGTAATTGAATAGAACTGAAGTCCAAGTTGAATGTTGACTAATTTAGTGTTTTGAATGTGCTCATATAAATGAATTGGAAAAACTGCAGCTTTTGTTGTTGCAGTAGGTGTGTATCTTACCACCTGATCATAACATTGCTTGTGGAAGGGTCTGTGTACAAAGCATTTATAGTTAACGTTGGTTAAATATTTCAGACTGATGTGAAGTCCACTGGAGAGCTTCCATTTCACTCCTTTTTATTGAGAGAAATCCACAATAAAACTTTAACTTTAAGAACTTTTGCACCAAACAAGTCCCATAGATTCCAGTTTCATCCCTGTACAAAGTGTCACTTCATTTTAAATAGTTTAATGAAATTTTAAGGTCAGTAGAGGCTCCATTCTGAGACAGCCAGTGTGCACCCGACTCATTAATTTATAAATCACAAAATAAAAAAAATCCCAATCATTTGAAATGTTAATGCATTCAACTTTTGAAAAATGGATGACAGAACATCTTTTGTCTGGAAGAGCCTAGACCTGCCGACTGAGAGGGTCACATTTTAAAGAAGCCAAAGAATACTATTTTAGTTATTTCCTAAGTGCCTTCATGTCTCTTTTCTCTTCCATCGCATAACATCTGTAATCGTTTCCATTAACTGCCACTTACTGCCTTTCTATGTGCATTAAAGACAGTCAAAGGTAGGGAAAATAATTGAGTCCGAGTTCAGAAAATGATTTTATTCTGCAACTCACTTGGCAAAAGCCCCTCAAGGAAAACATAAAGTGGGTGTATTTTCCTTAAAAAATGTCCAACCAGTGACTCAAATAATAAGAGATTTTTTAGTAATTTGAATAGCTCCCAAAATACAGAGAATAGGTTTGAAAAAAAAACAAAAAAAAGCAACTTAAATAATAATAATTGCAGGTCCAACATGCATATCTAAACAGACAGTTGGTCAAAAGGACTGTAGATTAAAATGACACTATAGACTGCTCAGATACAACAGGTACTACATTAAATATAATGCACATACTACATACAACTCCACATAAAAAAATAAGAAATAAGTGATGAGCTTTGAAACCAAACTCGTACTTCTTCTTCTTTCCTGGTATTAATAATCTACAAGTAGTGGGACTGATATTAGTGCATGAAATCCCTGCGCTTTACAAACATGTCTGGCAGCTTCAAGATACCGCTCAGATATTGGCAGTATCGAACCAAACTTAAGCAGCGGTGCGCAGCGTGGTGGGCGTAAGCCGTGCACTAATCTTCAAATTGAAAACAGCAGGTCCAGATTTGTGGCCGGGTAAGTTTGCAGTCGTCCAGATGAAGACGTGAGCGACGTGTGACTCAGAGCTGATGGGATCTGGGAGTATTAGTGCGAAACGGCAGGAGGCCTGTGATAACACGGGGTGCTTAAAGTGACACGGAAGTTGGAGATGCTAACTCCAATGTTCAGGAGTTGCACTATAGAAGAGGAAAGGACCTGTTTTGACCTTGACATTCAACAGATTACATACTAGTATCCTTGTATATTCTTTAAACTATTCTAGAGCAGTGGTTCCCTAACTTTTTCCCTCAGAGGTCGAAAGCCAGAATCTTTTGGATGTAATTAAAAGAAAAACTCTTCCTCCCAGGTTTGACAAATGCCTCTGCCGCTCCGTTTTGTTCTGATTCTAATTGGAAGCCTGAGAACTTACAATATTTTAACTCGATCTTTCAAAAATCCATCAAAATAGGACTAGTAGTGGACTTATAAAGTTTGAAAATGCGCACACATCCACAAACCTACCATTTTCTCTCTCTACTGTCTATTTCCTCTCTAAAAAAAACTACTTAAAAAAAAAATTGGTAACATTTAATGCCAAGAAAGACACAGTTTTCATAAAAATGGCAAAATTCCAATCGGCATTTTTGGAACAGCAGTTTCCAATGATATTTATTTCACTAAATAGCCTATTCATTTATGGCAAAACAACAAATAAATCAGTTTTCACGTTACATTTGATTTACTTTCATGTGTAATGTATTGTTCTGTATTTATCAGTTGTTGAAGTTAAAATATATCTTTTCATTTGACAACATGAAAAAATAAAAGTAGCTGCTCAGCTTTTACTTTGACTACAGATTTTTTGGATAGTTCAAACAAGAAAAAAACATGAAAACACCTACTAAAAATTGTTCAGAATGGATTTTAATTTTTGTCTCATGTTTTGTGTGCCTCAGCAGTGAAGTCCGACCAGCTCCAGACGATTAAACGCGAGCTGACTCAGATCAAGATGAAGATCGACTCTTTGCTGGGACGACTGGAGAAGATTGAGAAGCAGCAGAGGGCCGAGACCGGTAAGGGGGGAAATGCGCAAATGTGAAGGAAATGAAGAGCTGCCCATAAGTCTCAGTGACACGGCGGGAGATAAGGGAGGCAGGCCTCTCCGTCATCGAGGCGGACAGGTGTCAACACTGCACCGCCTCGCCTCATATCGGAGGTCTTTATAGATGCCCTACAACGCGGGGCAGGCTTCCACCCAAGGTCAGGCAGACTTCATTGCACAAAGCGGCCGTTACAATTTTAACAAGCGTTCACTGCGTTATTCAAGGACTGTTTTCACTCCTGACAGCTCCACGCCAAATAAATCACGCCGAGTCTTGATCCTCCTCCGGGCAAACTGGTGTGTGGTTTGTTAGCGCAGAGTCAAAACTGAATCTGATCAGGGAGAACATAAAACAGTGAGAAGAGATGGATTATAATGTCAAGCTAAAACCATCTTAAAAATGACTTAATTTGAGTTGAAGTTATTACTTTGACCCTAAAGATTAAAAGCTCATCCTTTGGGTCCACCATATTAGACCCATAATAAACTGAAAACTCGGTCCAGGAGAATAAAATCCATTCTCCTGATGATTGTGTTCATACGTGGAGTACAGGGCAGCGGGGTAATGATACATAACGACAGTGGCTGAAAACTGCATAATTACACGGAGAAGTTGGTGGTTAATTCATAGAAAAATTAATGTATCAAATATCTATGTGCAGCAAATCCAAACTGTGAAGAGTTATGTATAAAAAAAATAAAAATAAAAAAAAAGCTGCAGAGAGTTTGAGAGCTTCCACACTTGGCGGACTCCGCTTACAGCACCAGTCACTTGATATTAACATCACTAGCAAGCACATGAACAGCCTGCCAATAAAAGACCTGCAGACATTGCGCCTCATTCATGAATTACGCAGAAATTTCTTCTTAAGCCCCTCTTAGGATTTTTTTAACTCATGAAAGAGCAAATCCCAAGAACAGGACTCATACGCATGCCTCAGCCCTGAAAATAACACTGTTTTATAATATTATTAGGCTTACATTCAAACAAAATAATGTAACTAAAACATGATTCTAGCCTACACTATTGTACTTTTTCTTTTTTTTTTTTTTTAAATAGCACATAATAAAATAAATGATAGAATGGACAGTGCATAAGCCCAAAACACACCCTAATACTTTATATTATAGGCTTCAAGCAACAGACAAATCATTATAGTTGTTCCATTGGCATATCAAAAATACTGTCAGGTTTAATCACCACACTTTAGCTCATAATAGTTTGGAAATGGTTTTATTTTAATTGTTTCAAGATTAACAACCAGCAACAATTGCATTTTTAATATAATTGATTTTTTCTTCCCTTGTTGGATGGTGTTAACAGAGACATGAACGCTCCAGACTTCAAATTTAATTCCAAACTGCCAAAATGTATCTAGACCTGGTGATTAGCAGCACCTGACTTCAGTTTACTCCACTATATTCAATGTAAACACCAAGGGGTACTCAGTTTTTTCCCAAAGGTTTTATATTTGTTTTGTTTTAGTTAAAATACAAAATGACATGATGATTTGTTGTTGTTCATTAAGTGTTTTATTTTCGCCCGATAAAACATAAAGTCAGATCGTTTTTTTTAAGCATTCTTGATTTGCCCTGAATCCTGGACATCTGTATCTGAGAATAGCCATCCCAACATCTCTGACGTCTGTACCATCTCCCGAACTTTCACTCCCGGAGGATGTTCCGGTCTAGTGGGTGTCTCAAAAACTCATATATCCACACAGACTTGACATGTGGACACTTTTCAACTGGGAAGTAGCTGCTGAACGGCCTGAAATAGAAGAGTGGAGAGTCATACAGTGTCAGTAACCGAGAGGGTCCAGACAGATGGCAGAGCTGGACACTTGGAGGCTTGTTAAGGTCGAGCCCCTTGTGTCTGTGCAGTGTCAGCTACTGCCCAGAGGGGGACATGTGGTTGAAATGACCCTCAGTGATATGTCTCACACCGAAATAGTTCACTGTTTTTCCAGCACAGAAAAAAACATGGATGAATAAGCCCGGATAATTAAGAGTAATGCAAAACTAACATTGTGTTATGTTTTAAGATGTTTAAATAGTAATTCAAAGGGTAAAAGAAGTAAATTTAATTATTTTTGTTATAAATGGTGACTACTCTCAATCAAGTCAAAAATTCAAAAAAAAAAATAGCATTTTTTTCTGGGTATTAGGCTTTTTTTGTTTGTTTGTTTGTTTGTTTGTTTTTATTTTGTTTGTTTTTTTGTTTTTGTTTTTTGTTTTTTTGCACATCTGTCACATGTAACTGTTTCAGATCATCAAATTTAAATATTAGAAACTAATAACTCAAGTAAACACAAATGCAGTTAAGTGATGATTTTATTTATTAAGGCAAAATATCTGAACCTATGTGAAAAAGTAATTCCCCTCTTGTTAAATCATGAATTAACTGCGGTTAATGAATTTTTTTTTGGGGGGGGGGCTGAGTTCAATTTCAAAAAATACATTTGCACAGGTTATGTCTTCAGATTTTGACGGAGCATCCAGATGACTCCAATCTTTAAGGAATCTAAAAACTGCAACCTTTGAAAATGCTTTTTTAGTCTGAAAACACTGTAGGACGGATGATGACACATGGTTGTTGGTGGAAAACAGCACGCTATTCCTGCACTTCATTCTAATTGTAAATCAGCCTTATTGAAATGTACTGGAATTGGAAAGATGTAGAAATTTAGAAATTACAAATACTAATTTTTGCAATTAGACCCAACAAAATTACTTTTGCCTTCACACAATGTCCCAATTTGTGCATAAAATCAGTGTCATTCAGTCAAAGTCCTCAGATTTAGAAAAGACAAGAGCTTGAAGTCTCGGATTGTTCAAACATCTCAAAAAAGGTGAAAAGATTTATTATGACATGTAATAAAGTCTTTTTGTCTTTTTGAGTGTCTCTGCTTCCTGTTTTACGTCATAAAGAGAGATTCCTAAACTGAAGAGCACCAAAAGGACATCTTTTTTCACTTTCTGGTCACATCCAAGTAGCAGACCTTCCTGCTATTGTTTAATTAACTCAAATATTTAATTAGTCTGGTCCGAGTGGATTACAATGGACACAGAAGAACTGCCTCAGGACACAGCTATTATTAGTCAGCAGGGTTTTCACCAAGTTGAAAGGGAAGGCATAATAAACATACATAGCTACAGGTTAATGCAATTTATTTTAAACTGAAGAAATGAAGTTTAAAGCTGCCACAGTTAAATAATTCAGACCACCCAAGAAGTTATTTATATTCCAGTTATGATGACGATTGAAGAATTCATCTAAATAGGATTAGCTTCTCTTGAGAAACCCTGATCGTATGTTGTATGTTTTGTCCGTCAGAGGCTCAGAGGAAGTACGAGGACAACTGTGACTCGCTGCACGAGGAGTCCGTGTCCGAAACGGCGGAGAACTCTGGGGAAGAGGCCGGGGAGGTGGCGCTGGACGGAGAAGCCGGCGAGATGACCGACGGGGGAGAGGACGACTACGACGAGGAGGGCTCCCACCATCTGGTACGAGACAGGCCCCGACAGAGGAAAAAGAGCGGTACTTTAGGAGATCTCAAGTGGCTCGACAGTCTTCACCTTCTCAAAGTTAATACTCCGGAATTATTCATGGACGCAGATCTGAGAGAACGGGAGGGGGGCTCCACATGAGTGAGCGGTGCGGGCGCCCAGACTGACAGTTTCTCCCTGACGACCCGGACTCAAACACCAGCCCACACACACACACACACATATATACCTTACATCCTATAATTAAAGCAGGAGATGCATAGAAGGTTATATCACGTCGGTGCTGATGAAAAGGTGGCGGCACTAAAGCACAGAGAGAGGTCTTCAGAGATCTAATCATTAAAGCTAATCCGCAGAGGAGATCCAATTATTTTTATTGTCATTTATTCATTTGACGGACTAAATTATTCATACCTTTTAATGACTTGGTTTATAAAGTTGGGAGAAACCTATCTAACGCTTTACTGAAGTCAAGGTGAAACAGCTTTATCAACTCTACATCGGAATTTACATCACATTACGTCCAATAGAGAAAAAGGCAACATGTTGATAATGATGTGAATGATGAATTACATTTGACAAAGACAGGATGCTATTTTATTTTAATTTCCTCTCCTAATTCAAAACCAGTGTCTTAAATGAAATAAATCTCCCAATAGGATCATAATAGAAGTGAGTGCATTGATATGACATATCAACATATACGTTGTAAATAAACTGCTATATACATTTATAACATTAGAGCACCAGACAAGATAGGTATAGAAACACAAGTACAAAGTAGTGCAATGCCAAATAGTGCAAACACTTTTTACATTACAATTTTCATTTACATTACGTTACATTACTGAGCACATTAGCAGCAAAAGTCCCAGTGGTAAGAGCTTCTGTAACATGTGCACAGACTGCTTTGGACTTAAATGGCTAATAACTGTCTGATAACTTCAAATGCTATTATGCACTGTTGTGGCTACTGCTGTAGAATCAGGAACAGCTCATGCAATGACACTAATGACTGCAGATGATAAAAACACTAATAATCACAAGAAAAAGAAGCCAAATGACCTCTGCAATCTTTGTTTTGTGGAAGTGGGAGGAAATTGAAGATCAGATTTATGCAAATTAGCCATTTGTTTTATAGCAACTTTTGCCTCATTTAATGAGACTCTGTGTGTTTTGTAAATTTTATTAGACCTTGTTTGTGGAAACAGAAAGGACTGTAACTGAAGTATCCATCGTGTTAGGGAAATGCACAGATACACAGACAAATACTGCTAGACTATTTTTGTTTTGCTTGTTTGAAAAAGATGAATATTTTGACATTTTGAAAAAAAAATACATTTGAATAACCTTTCAGATCAGTAGCATAAAAATAAGTCAGAAAAATGGAAACAATTTATTTGTAAAGATTTTTTTTAATATAGAATATAGCAATAGAACTGTGTAAAGTATGTAATACATAATATAATATTTCATAGGTAGGTTTTCTTTTCATTAATGTTCTGAAACACATTCCACAAAAAGACTAATCTTTGACTAAAGTTCCACCAGACCTTTATGGGTCGGGAGTATAGCCATAATAAGATGAAATGAATCATCAGATTCATCTCTGGATTGAATCAGATAGTCTCTCTAAGGTATGTCTGGCTTTTTTAACTTGTGCAATAGAGTTCTTGTTTAATTAAAGGTTACATACCGCATGCTGTGGGCTTAAAACACCCACTGAGCTTCACATTACCAGCCGCTAAAACATTTTTCACATTTTTCTCTAAAAATCATTTAAAGTGTGTGACCTCTTTATTTGATTTCACACCTGGCCGTATTTCACAACGGAGCTGCGACACCAAAGCAATTACCCTGGGCTTCATGCAGGTTCAGCCCATGCTTTTGACCATGCTTTCTCTATTAAGCCATATTTATTGGCCATTTACCAGCTAAGCGCCGCTATGGCCATCCTTGATGAAAGCCCGGCGCCCTCGCTAATGGAGGAGATTATTTTTCAGAGGCGCGTTAGGAGAGATTTATTTGTTTCCTGAAGGTCACATTGATCACAGATTGTGATAATGTACGACAAACAGTGTTCTGCTCGGTGCCGCCGCTGCTCTTGTTCAGCATATATCAACGGTGACCTTTGGGAGAGATTAAATACAACCTGTGTGCGCACAGACGAAAAGTGCTGGCTCATAGCTGCAAGCCTTAACCTCGACTCTGTGCTCTGTTTTTCAGATAGAAAACCACGTATCGGACATTGACAACTGAAATCAGGTAAGGACTGTGGATTTGTTTTGAATTCTTTTGAGCCGTCAAAGTGAATTTCAATGAGGCTTGCACCGTGAAGTCCAAGGATACTGGAAAGTGACAAACTTTTATTTAGAGTAAAAAAAAATGTTATGCTTGAATTAGCTGCTTAGAACCTTATCACAAACAGTCTTACTTTTCAATTTCAGCCCATAACCTCTGAGACAATGGGCAATTCTACCAAAGGCCAATTTTTAATGCATTTTATCTTGTCCCAAAATGTGGGAAATTGTGAATAGAACATCCATTGGTGCGTGTTATTGGGCAATATATGAATATGTTAATATTATTGCGCTTCAGACTAAGTTTTGGGTTCCCTACAAGCTCAGAAATAAAGATTTGTTCATAACTAGCCTTCTGTTTAGTGCCATTTCAAATGTGCTTTTCACATCAGACAACAGCTTTAATACACGGCCCCTAATTTAACTCAGAAGAACATCCTCATCAAAATAAAATCAATGAAAAAAATCTCATCTGACATATAACTGTAACATTCTTACTGTGATTTCTTGCTCGTCCCATCTCTGTTCTGTTTATCTCACATGCTACACACTGCTCCGGATACACACATTTGATTGGCTACTTAATATCACATGACCAAACAGAAAACACATTTAAACTGGTTATAAAGCTGTATCATTTGTTCTGTAAATATGCTACACTCTTTTTCTCTTCTATCCAAACAATTACTCTGGTCTCTGTGGAATAAAGTTGGATTGTCAGGGGGCGGTACCAACGGACGCAGAATAAGCTGCCTCTGGACGCAATTGGATAGACATACATGCATAATCCTCGCCCCATTTTAGATAAGCATTTACAATTGATCCAACAAATTTTTTTCTGAGTGAAGAGCTGTGAAGAGAAGGGATTCCAAACCAATTTCAGAAAGTATTTGGGAAATGACTTGCCAGGCTATACTCTACCAGGATGATTTTCTGCCTAAATTTATCTGCCGGATTAAAATTTACAAAGGAATAAATACGTTTTATTTTGGATTTTCTATTTCGAAAGCGCTCACCCAAGATCCAAAAATGTCACACGGCGCCTTAAATCTGTTCCCTATTAAAGCCGCAACCACTGAACTTTACGACGGCAAACATCCGTTAATCATCTCCGGAGCCATAAGCTCTATGACATTTGGAAGAGCGGCTTCAGTGAGGGGCAGCTAATGCCCCATCTGACAAAGGGAGCCGTAATGGTTTTCCAATGGGCCAGAACTGCCCATAAACAACATTCATCTAATTGAAGCGCTGCGGACAAGGGGCCTAAGGTAAAGAGTTCCCTGCCAGTCGCTGCTCGGGGCGGGGGTAATGATGCAGCCACAGCATCAGTTAGCGCCAACTCCCTCAGTGGGGGCTACGCTGCGGTTATGAATTACACACTTATGATGTAACGCTGACTTAAGATCTGGACAGTTCCGAAAAATTGGCTTGTCCTTTAGTGTCCAAGTGTGTTTTATTAGGATTTTTTTTTCTTTTTTGCTTGAGTGTATCATTTTAAACCTGCAAATAGATAAAAACGACACATGGAAAGTATAATAAAGGTGCCATTGTATCATCATAGCTTTTTTTTTTTTAAGATTGCAAGTGTGCTAAGTGATGTTCACCTTATCCAACCCTATTAACTGCCTGAAGTGCTTCCCACCAAACAGACGTCTTAATTAAATGCTGTTGTAAATAGCTCTCCGACATTAGCTCGAGCCCATTCCTACTCCTTAGACAACATCAAGATTAAGCTGACTCTATTGACTGCACTCAATCCTTTAATAATCAATGCACCGTATATAAACGTTAGCTCACTGTAGGAGGCGGAAGATCAATCTTGTCAAGGACCATTCCAAAAAAAAACACATTTTAAAGCTTTTGTCCTTATTTTGAGGTCAACCGCATAACTTACTCTGCCTCGGTCATGGGCAGTGGTCACATTGATAAAAAGCTGTTGCAGTTTGGTAGTGATACAGTGTGGTCAAAGCATTACTGTACTTTTATTTCTGGCTTTTTAACAGTGCATAAAGAAAGATCAAGTACAATTTAAAGACAATTTGTTGAAAAGTTATATTCTTTATCCTCGAGGCATTGAAAATTCCAGCTTTAATATCAATTCACAGTGTTATGGGGTTAAAATGATGAATCCCATGTGGTTTAGGTGATTTATTATAATATATTATGATTAATAAATCCATTTCAGTCATGAAGTGTGAGTCTTAAGGTTGTATAAAGTCACATGAATTAAAAAATTGCAAAGTGGTTGAGATTGCAGCATCTATTTAAATGTACATATGTGTCACTCTATACTAAATTCAAATTAGGAATTCATCTGCTAAGGTTTCGTGGGTACTAAAACACACTCTAAGTGAATATTGCTTGCAAATGATGGCTCAAAGTGATCGACTGAGCATTTTTCACAGACACAGAATTAGCACAAAACTGTTTTTGCTCCAGATGAATATTTCAAATGCATAATTGTCTCCAGGGTGTACAAAATCCAAGGCAGAAAAAATGCTAATAAATTCATTTAGCTGCCACTATCAGATTTATCAAGGCTGTGTTGGCTAAAACTGTGTGTAGAAATGATCACAGTGAAAAGTTGCACGCAAAACATTTGTGAGAAAAGACTGCTGTTGTTTGTGCAAGAATGAGATGTAACGACAAAACAATAATGAGCCAGTTTAAAGCTGGCTATTGGAGTTCTTAGTAGATCAAGCCATTCAACATCTACACTTCTGCCTCTAAAATGTAAGGTACGGCTCACTGGAAACATTGCATTTGTGTTTCTTCATTTGGAGTCCATTTATTCACCATTTGTCTGAGAATGAGTCTGGAATATTTCAGCCTTTTAAAAATCTCTAAACCACACAAACCAAAATCCATCTGGACCCAAACGAACAGACAAACGGCTGACAGTAAACATAAACAAACATTTTTAAACGGAGCTGCTCGTTCTTAAGAAAAGAATTTTGGCTCGATTAAACATTAGCAACATCTCACCCCACGGTGCTTCTCTGTTGGTGATTAGCAGCCTGGCCTGCTGGTTTGAATTCTGTTTGAGTTGAGCAGACGCAATCTTGGCCAAGTCTAACGAATCATGCAGAATGATCAGACTCATACTAACCACAATGTATTACTCTTGTCTTTAAACATCGACAGAACTCTCCCCAAATGTTTCATTTATATTCACCAGTCTCAGCCTAAACTTTTTTTTACATATAGCTTTTTTGAAAATTCAGCAGCAAATCCTCAAAACGACATCTATTTAAAAACCTGAAAATCCCACTTGAGAATATATGGCTGTTTGGGTTGGAGGCCTGAGGATAGAAAGTCACGGTGAAGGATTACAGAAGCTACCAGCGAATGTCTGTACTTCCAAGATATTTCTGGGGCCATTGAAAACGGACATACCCGGACTAATCCTCGTCAGATTTAGTCGTATAAATAGTTTGGGAAAGGAAGGAAAGCATACAGTGCAGTGTATTTGCAACATTTTTGTCCTGTCTCTCTGCAGGGCGACGGAGACCACCCTCCACGCCGAGGCATTTAAATCATCATCACCTTCAAGAGACAAAAAGAAGAGGAAGTGAGGCCGAGTAAAGTTCGAGAGATGCCCGGCTGTGCAGCACAAAGCCATTGTGGTGTACTTTCCAGAAATTGAACTCTCATTTTAATGCATTGGCCTAAGTTTACCTCACTTACTTTTTTCTGTGCAGTCTACATTTCTCTGCAGCCAACAGACAGCATTAGGCCTAATCGTGTTTTGGGCAAGAGGCAGAAAACAGAAAAGTGAGTGTAATGAGCTGAAAGAACATCAGAAAAAAATGTCGATGCTTTTAAAATGAGTTGCAATTTGCAAAATGATTTACCAGAAAAGTCTAATGAATTCATAGAAAAGCAATTTTTGACCGCAGTATGAGGTTCAGGAAGTGACTGAGGCCGAGTTTATCAGTAATCATATTTGTATGAACAAACATACATCCGAATCTCCGGTTCACACACTGTCTATGTCAATTTCATAAAACTTGGGATAGAATAGAGATCCTTTCACACATGAATATACACAATGATAATAATACCCACTGTGGAATCGGATTTTTAGACAATGTTATAAACTTTAGGTGTAGGTGGAAGTCAATAATGCAGTAACTCATTTTATTCTCCTAGGATTCTTCCCACAAAGACAAGCCACTGCCCAATTTCTCTTCTGACATTTGGAAATAAAAACAACCAGCATATTAGACATACACCAAACAATATCTCACAAAAAGTATCTGGCCAAATATTATAAATAAAAACAAACACACCATAAAAGCACACACTAATCCTACTTTTGTGCGTATTCTGTTCCTATTGTATCCTATTCATGCTCGAACTGTCCTGATCCGTCTCGCTGCTGTGATGCTTTGTTATTACATTCTGTTTTGTGGGTTAAAGACGAGCCTGCTTCACATCCCTCGTGCCCCTTTAAGAATGAGGTGAGACAGAACAAAGACAGGAACATCCTCCGGTGAATGGTGAGCATAAAAGAAGCTTGTAATTCAACCGTATTCTTTGTCAAGACAAAATAGTCACTTTGAATCAGAATGCTCTCTTCAGAATTTGAAGAATGTCACCTAATCACTTCGAGGATGGTTAGAGGAGAGAGACTTTTGCTTAAACACTCCAGAGAAAATGTGTGTTTATTAAATATCTGCATACATGTAGAGCTGGGCTTAAACACTAGACGTCGGCTCGGAACTGAACTCATAACGTATGCAGCAGCTGTGAGCATAACTTTATCCAGCTTTATCCATTCATCACACAAATGCCCCGTGGGGCTGCTCCATCATATATTCCGACTCCTGCCAACTTTGTGACATAGAAAGGGCTTCCTGTGGTAGCCAGCCAGCCAGCGCTTCTACAGGCTTCCTGCCAGGGAGCGCTGCCCTAATGTCTCAATGCTCCCCAGTCAAGCGGCGCATCCCAACATGCACTGCTGCTGCCCCACGCCCTCTCTCTGCTCCTGCTTTAGCGTTTGCATGAAAGCGAGGGGAGCAAAGTGTGTTACCTCGCCTTCATACATGAATAACAAGGTGGTAATACAATGAGAAATGTGGCTTCGCTTCAGCAAACAGTAATTAACCTTCGCATAAAGTAAATATTTCCTCCAAGTAAATTCTATTAGTTGGCTTGTTCTCTGTTAATTATTGGCGTCAGCTTGTTTTCAACACTCACTCAGGTGTTTAGCATTGAGCTTTTTTTGCCGTCACTTCTATACGGTATCTGTTCAGTATTTACACTGGAAATGAAAATTTATTTAAACTTATTTACTGAAATTAAAAAGGTAGGTTCGATTGGACTTGAAATAACAAGATTTTATATTATATTATATTAAATTATCGTATTTGGCTTTTATTGCATTTCAAATGAAGCCACAAAAATATCACAATTTTTTTTTTTTTTTTTTCCACTATACATTGAATGATTGGATGATTGCAAAAAATACAATTGCAATAGAGACAGATACAACAGGCATTAGTCTCTGAGTTCACTCATAGTTATATTATTATACACTTTCTCTATGAGATCAAGTGTTGAGAAGGAAGGCTGAGAAATGAAACACCATGGATGTATTTAAAGGGCTGTCTCTTTCAAGGAAAACATTTAAATTCATTCATTTGTGATTATTATATTCGATGTGAATATAGGACTCATTTAGCTTATTGGACCAGTGCCAGTAAGCAAAATAATAAACATGGTGAAAGAGCAACCGCAATCATTAACCACTTTATCAGAAAGATGCTTTTATAAAACGAGAAGTGAAGAGATTTAAAATGCCTGCATCATTTCACATTGTACAATTAAATGCATATGTGGCATCCGTGAGAAATATAGAACTTAATTTGTTTAATTAAGTTAGTCCAGACTCGGTGTGAAGGGTTTAATTACCTCGACACTATTTGGGTTTAGACGGCTCTTAATTAGGCAGATTTCAGTCGATGGGAAGTGGTTAGTGAGGAGGAAGCCATTTTGTTACAGCCCTTAGTCTGGTCTCTTTGGGTTCAAGTTGGATTTCCGGGGGCTGTACCAACGGACACAGAATAAACTGCCTCTGGACGATGTTAGGTGGACGTAAAATCAATCAGAGAAACAAATCATGTGACAAATGCTGAGTAACAAGGAGACAAATGAGCTTTTTTATGAGTCATGACATAAAGCCCGCCCCATTTTACATAAAAGGCTATGATTGGTCGGACAGGATTTGTAACAAATGGAAGGGACCCATTTCACAGACAGTATTTGTGCAAAGTGAATGGGTTTAGCTGGAACAACTCCACCTCTTTCTGTTGACTGTTTCAAACTAAACACTGTAAATAAAATCCCCCAAATGATTTTAGTTTCATTTGGCATAACATTAAACCAAACAGACTTGTGTTACCATGGTTACGCCAACATCACTGCAAAACAAGTGAGTGTAAAGGCACATTTTACATTTACTACAACAAACTTTGGCCAATGCATCAAAATGACTCGAACTGAACAAAATGTTAGAAGTTGTGGTTGTGCTGCGACAAAAATGCATCAAATGAAACCCAAAAAATAAATCTCCTGCAGCTGATTGAAAAAAAAACTGTCTAGTGAATGATGATAATATTTAGCACTATTTTTGTATCCAGATTAAAAAAAAAAAAAACATCTTTAAAGGGAAATGGCTCTGCTCCATGTCTATCTTTTTTGCTGGTAGCCTGTCATTTGAAAAGTACGGTGATGTGTCTGATATTTAGCAAAAAAAAATAAAAAATTTAAAAACCTCATTGCTTTTAACTGTTGTCATGTTTACATCCACTAACTTTTCTTTTTCCTGTAAATATTCTCCACAATGATTATTTCCAAAACCAGCTAGAATAGAAAAAAATGATTTGGGTTTAAAAGAAATAAATAAAAATGACAGTTTGTTGGAAGCCATTTTGACGATTCCCGTTCTGGCTTGTAGAGATGTGACACTGACAACTGTTGTATAGAACTGTACATTCTTTGTAAAGATATTTTTATCAAAAGGCATGTTTACTGTAACTTTGTATTTTACGTTCATGTATACAAACTGTAGGCTAGAAACCTCATCCTCATTGTATATAAGTTGTGTTCTTATGAGTCGATACGATGTTTGTGTCATATTTAACGTTTCGATGATCACTTTATTTTGCAAATAAATATGAACAGAAGGATGAAAGCCCTCTCTCTCTCTCTGTTTTGTTGATTAAAAGTGCAGTTTTCCGAGCTTTTTCTCACGAGTCATTGTTGTCGTCCCGTCTAACCGACAAGCTGGCATTTTGCGTGGAAGAGTTTGAAAACACACTTCGTCAAATTAGCGTCACTCGGCGAAAGCAGATCGCGTCCTGTCATCATTAATGGAACGGCCACAATGGCAGCTCAGTGGGAAGCTGCGGCGAGTCAAAACAACATTAATTAGTGATTTGAAGTCGGACGGTTTGAAGAAGCGTGTAAACAGCCTGGTACATATCACTGCTTGTGCGCTATTACAAAAATAAGTGATTCATACTAATGTAACAGTGATTTATAATGTATCTCAGATCCAGATGTTTGATAAAATGACACTGGACTATTACAATAACTGAAGATGAATAGGAGTGGCTCATGTCTCACGTCTATTTACCGAGCAGTTTTTTTTGTTTTTTTTCCAATGCTTTAAAGGGGGAGCCTGTAACTTTTAGCCTAAAAATATATATTCTGAAAATCACTTTGAGGACTCATCAAAGGAGGAGATTATGTGAGATATGCACTTCAGGGCGATCAATTAGAGGGTGCAGAAATAGGCCAATAAACTGGGCCCTATAGCACAGTCAAATTTGTGCAAAATACTCTAAAATTACCAAAAACTAGCAGCTTGGATAGTCTCCACCTGTAAACAACTGGCATCCGTGAATATGGGGCTATTGTCTTGAGAGTCTGTCGAGGGATCTGTGTCCTCTACTGGTTAAAAGTCACGTAATTATGCCTTTTCTTTAATTATTAATCTTTTTTTCACTTTTTTGAAAATCCATCTGAAAATCATTGGTTTGTGTAGCTCCGTAGTATCAACGCTGGCACAGGTTTCTCTAAAACGGGCATCTTTTTTTCCCTTTCACAGCAGTTTTATGTGCCTCATTTTCACATTCTTGGCTGACGCTGTGAATACTGACAGAACAAAACACGTTATTACACATACGCATCAATACAAATAAATACCTTTGGCCAACTATCACGTTGCAGGTCTTTTAAGTCTCTTAACGTCCCTTGTAATTTTATAAATGACAAAACAATTGTCCTTGTTAGTCCTTGTTAATCCATGTGGTAACTTTGTGGCAGTGGCTCAAATGCACACAAAAAACATGTAGAAACAGCAAATAAAGATAGAGAAAATTAAGTAGAAAAAAATGCAATAGTGTTTTATAGCCTGACCATTATTAATGTAACTCAACATTATTCATCCATCCACCTGCTGCTGTGGATGCACCCAATATCTATATTTGACTAAATGAACACATTTTAAAAGTGAGCTTTAGGCAATTCCTTGTGCTTTAAAATCTGACTCCAAATACAGCTTGTTCAGTGAATGCTTCATGAACATAACAGTACCTCTTCTAACATTTAGCATTACTAGCAAATTGACCACCATATTCTGCCCATCACAAACATCTGTTACAGAACACAGCTTCATCTCCCTTAATCCGCTAATAGGATGATGTTAATGAAAATGTAACATGTCCTCAATATATGTAAAAACATAAAGAGATTACATGATGGTTTTAAAGTAGATGCTTATACATATGTGGCCTCTGGTTTAGTCAAAAGAAAGACCGTGACTGCAGTCGTGTCTAGTGTCGAAGCACTGCCACTGAGCACAAAGCTGTTTCCCCTGAACAAACCGTCCATGTAATTGTGCAAGGAAACTCCCAGCATGCTTCACTGGCTGATTGCGTCCCTGATGAGGCTTCGGGTTTTTAAGTGAGTGGAAAGTGTGCACTTAGAGGTGCCAAGAAGCGCTGCTGGCAGACTGTCAGCTGACACGAGCGCTCCTCTAGAGTCAGATCTGTGAGATGTTACATGGAAGGTTTATATAAAATACTGATATGTGTATTTATTTTTTTTCTCTCATTTCAGTCGGTAAACAGAATCGCCCACTGGAATCTGTTTGCAAAAGATTGTAATCTGCGAGTCAGTTTGGCGTGGCAGCCTTTTTCACAGTTGGATTGGGTTAGGGGTCCACGCGGACATCTCAGCTTTCATTGCGTACTGATGGAAAAAAAAGGACATTTCCATCGGTTTTTCTGCAGCCTTTTACTGAACTCAACTCTCCCAAAGACAAATGCTGTTAGTTATTTTGAAGGAGAAAATTCAAGCTTAAACTTCTGCTGCAATAAGGACCGTCTGGTTACAAATGTTTCATATGGTTCAGTAACTTTTACATTTCCATCCAAATCCCAGCGAGATCAGTGGTTCCATCTGCACCGTCTTGAACTAAACTGAGACAGAAGCGTCTGATCCAGCCTCAGCAGAGTTTCCGTCCTTATTAGCGTGTCGCACTAACGCCCTTGAAAGGTGTCAGTGTGTCACTTCCACTCTGCTACACACTCTGTAAAGTTATTCTTGCAGCAACAGATGGCCCGCTCCGAACCCCACATCCATCGCAGTAAAAGGTAAAGCAGTAAAGGTTAATGAAGGCCACCTCAGATGCCACACACAATTAACCCACTGTACCAAATCCTCACCGGCAGCGGCTGGCATCACTAAGCACAGCTGTTCCAGTTTAACCTACACAGGAAAGAACGTGGACGCACACTTAATGCACTGTACTTGATGTATTTGTGCAGAGGAGGCGTTAAGCTAAAGGAGGAAAAATCAGCCTGAATGGTGCACAGTTTTAGAAGCACCGGAGGGCTATACTGCTGCTGAATTATGTCAGATTCGAAAATATCATATGGTCTGTATGTGTGGTGGTACTGCACCTACTTAATGTAAAAGAAATGGACCACGGGATCAGTCTTTGACTCTTGTTTAGGGATGGCTCCAAGAAACTCAAATAAATACTCTGTTATTTATTCATTCATTCATTCATTTTCTACCGCTTAATCCCGTTTGGGGTGTTATAATTCTGTTTATATTGTATTTACTTATTTGGATGTAAGAGTTTTAAATTTTTTTTTGTTTTTGTTTGGGGTTTTTTTTTTTGCAGTAATTTGATTAGCTTATATTTCCTTTTTTTATATATAAACATGAAGGGGGTGAGGAATTTAGCTAATTTCTTTTAGGTCATTCTTATTTATTTATTTTATTTATTTATTTATTTATTTTTATTTATTTTTTATTTGTAATCAAAACATTTGGGTTTTACTTAAAATTCCTACTTATCTACATCAAATCCTAAGCTGACTCACATTTATTGAACTTGGTTTCACAGTAAATAATATGTCTTTATAAAGTTTACTCATAAATAATGAATTGGGTTGAATTCATTTTAAAGCTTGCAAAACATTATCCTAAAGAAATTAAGTAAATTCAGCAAAATCCTATTTCTTCAGTGTACTTACTTACATTTTGTGATAATAAATATGCTTCTAGACCTTCGTGTGTTTAGCTCTTACTGCTTAATGAAATTCAGTCGTATTTTACTGGTCATTCATATTAGTAACTACAGTAAATGTTCTGAATATATAGAGATAAACCTCACCTTCACAAACTGGGGGTTGTGACCAAAAGTCCTATGTCTCAGACAGCTCCGCAGGGCAGCTGGGTGCTCCAGTAGAGATAGGGCTGAACAGCAGACACACTGGAGGGACTATGCCTCTTGGCTTGGCCTTGATATTCCTTTGGAGGAAGGTCATAGATTAGGATGCACTCACCAAGTTCTGTCTGCACCAGTTGAAACTCACTTTTTTGACACATATATTTCAGTATCTTTAGACTTGCATCATCTTATGGTAAAAAAATAATAAAATACAGTGGGAAAAATAGCCAAGCTGATCAACATTGGCCAGTCTGTTACACTGTGTCTCGTATTGATGGTAAATAAACTTCTCCTACCTCTCGAGTGTCTTAAGAACAGCAAAAATAAATAAATAAATAAATACTAAACAATAAGCAGAAGAAAATGGATGAATAAAACCATATGAACATAATTATGGTCTTCACTTCTGGTTCCACAAACTCTACAGAGCTTGAAACTGGTCTTTCGATTTGAAAATGAATCACCCAATTAATTCAGTCTGCGTGTAAAGATTTCTGTAATAAATTAACATCATTTGAATTTCTGACCAATTTTATTTACACACAGCATTTTGTAATTAACTCATGTTCCCAATAAGTCTATATTTTAATCCAAATTATTAATCCAACTCACTAAACATGACAATAGGGATAAATCCATATGCATACGCCACATATCACATTTCGAAAACTGAGTATATTTGCTTTATTCTAAATCTTCATTTCCCCGACTCGCTCGCACAAATCTTAATTACCATTTATATTATATTAGCTCAGGGCGGTGTGATGAGCATATTTTTGAGGCTTGATTTGAAAAATATTGAAATGACTCTGCGTGTGTTGCCAAAAAAAAATCCTGAATACGAAGCAGAATGTCGAGTCTCGTCTGTGCAGTGGTCTTTAATCACATCAGTGGGATTCAACACAGTAGACAACGGTGTGTCACTGAAATACTGGGGCTAGCTTTAGTCATTAGCGTAAATGAATCAACAGTGGGAGAAAATGAATGAATGTGAATAATATTTTATGGATTGGTTAATGTTTAAAGTTTGAGTTGGGAGTAGTGTGCAAGAAATGCATCAATGGAAGCATCAATTTTGAACGTATATTTATTTATATTTAAGTCAGTATGGCACAGCATGTTTTATAAGCTTTTTCATTATCTATAAAATAAATTGGGAAGCTTTTAGTAGCAACAAAGCATCCTAAAAAAGCGTATCATGTCAAAACACTGAGTTATGTTTCTAACAAAGTGGTACAGTTACTAAAAGTGGAAGCTGAAAACTGGCATCTGATGATTGATCAAAAAATCAGCAAAAATAATCCCTGATTAGGCAAAAAAAGGGCTGAATGCTACGTGTCGTGCTTTAAATAACACAAAACTACAGCTATTTCCAGAATTAATCAAAGTCTGTGCCTTATGGCTTTTGAAAATGGAGCAGCTTTCTAAATTTAAAGTTTAGAAAGCTACGAAACCATAGATCATACATGGAGCAGTTGGGGCTATACCTTCAGCTCACTTTTAAAAAAATATTATTATTCTGATCATTGGCAAAATATCATTTAAAAAAATGCACAATTTCTGTAGAACCTGTTATTGTTTACTGCTCTACTGTGTATCCTTCCTTTCTGTTTCCCCTGTCTGACTAGCTATCTACATTACTCACCACTCCATCTAGTGGAACAAAGTGAAATAGCATGCCACCTTTAAACCAGCAATACAACATCTTTGGTAAAATGTTAGCATTTTAGACCTCCAGAAATCTTCCAATCAGAAAAACAGAAGAATTATACCTCATTTTTATGATTTCTATCATTCCATATTTTTACTGTTACAATAAATACACAGTTTTGTACTTTAAGTGATGTTGGACTAAATATACGTCTAGCTCGATAGCTTTTAAGTGTCCTTGTCATCGCTCTTAAAGTCAGATGAGCTTAAATTCTTCTGACCTACAGCTCGATAAAAGATATGATCAGTGTGAGTGTATGATATGTGGCAGTACAAACTGAACCGAATTGTTTTATTGGTGCTGCAATCCTTCGCCCATCGGATGATATTGCATTGATTTAGCATCAGACAGGAACAATCAGTCTTCACAGCCCGTACTGCGGAGCCATCAGGTTCATCACAGAGTGGTTTCAGATTGGAAACATGTCGCTGTGATACATAGGACTAGGTAAACCCGCGACAAGGCTGCACTGGAAAGGTTAATCCTTTTAAAGCCCTGGCAGAAACAGACAGACATTCAGAGAGCAGACACAGTAGGTATAAGGTTGGCAGAAATGAAATGTCAAACGAGAACTAAAAATAAAAAGGGACAAGATGAGGAGTGGAGTGTTTATTGATCCTGATGAAGAAAGTGAGAGAACAAAAGAAGCAGAAACATAACCGTAGTCGTTTCTCTGTTTTACACCGTATTGCACCAGGTGTCGGTTCTAAAAGACGCTCAATGTCACACTTTATTTTGTTGTGGGGAGAATAAAATGGCCTCCCATCAGTACTTCTCAAGGCCCCCAAACATCTGTGGTTTTTGGGCTTCTCAGTCTTTTTAAACTTCTCCAATATTTCTCCAATATAGGACAAAAATTAGGCAAATGCATCAATATAGTTCGCTTACATTTAGACCGAAGAGTACAGCTCTATTAAAACATACTTTGCGTCTGTTGGGTAATATGAAAGTCTGTGCTTTGCAGAAACAAATAATGGCAACACATAATGTCAGCAGCTTATCTTATTTTTAGTGCAATTAGGTTTGAGAGAACTAAGTACTGGTTTGCAGCAGCACTATAATAAGCAACACTTGTGCAACCAACAGACATTTTGTTCTGGAACAAGTGGAATAAAAATACTTGAGTTAAAATTATAATATGTTATGTTCTGTCTGACCTTATTAGGTAACATAAGAGCATAAAAACTAGTGTATTTGACCTCTAACATTTTATTCCAAACTGCACAGAAAGGAGAAATGATAAAGAAATCAAATGTTTCAGGTGGAACCACGGATGATACATTTCTCAGAGCTTCCAACACCAATTCATTTATTTCTCTCTAGTTATTAAAGACCAGTTTGGCAGAGTTATACAGGTTCAAAATGTGTAAGTCTTTTTCTATAATTAGACAACATTTTATAATATTTAATAATACTTCATCTTTGGATCTTACAGCGCTGCGTTTAAGTTTTACACTATTTCATCATTTTATAGATTTTTATTGTTGTGTGTGTGGATTTTTGGAGGGTACTGCAGTTATTATTGTTCATTCCTATAAGATTGGTCCCGTTGGGGGTCACTGGTGGCTGGAGCCTATTTTAGCTGCATTGGGCCTAAGGCAGGGTACATCGTGGACAATGGCCAGTTAGACACAGACACTGACAGACAACCATTCACTCTCACATTCATTAACTAGGGGCACTTTAGACTCACTAATTGACCTATACATGCAAGACTTTGGGCGGTGGGAGGAAGCTGGACAACCATGGTAACACAGGGAGGACATGCAGACTCCTCACAGAAAGACCGAGTGTTAGTCGGCCCGGTGATCGAACCCACAACCTTCTTGCTGTGACGCATGAGCTGCCATGCACCCCTTTTTTATTTTATTTTTTGGTTATTTTTAATTATTTTATTTTTATTTTTTTAATTTATTTTTGCACTGACCATAGTGTGTGTAAAAGGCACACCCCAGGGTACCACACTGGGTCCGCTTTGGTTTGAAAACCAATAAAAGAATGAGACTTTACAGCAGGAAAAAAAAAAAGATTCAGTGTTTTTTCAGGGCTTATTTATCTGCTTTTCTAATATATATGACAATTTTTGGCTTCAGAAAAAGAAAAAAGACATTTCAGACAGCATAAAAAGATCAGAGCAGTATTAGAGTTGAGTGTTGAAAAAAAACCACTGCGTCCTCAGAGCTCTTAGAAAATTAAGAATGTAAGAATGAAAACATAAAAACCCAAGTGAAGGTCGTAAAGTTTAACTATGTTTGTAAAGTTTAACAACAGGAGTCTCTTCATCACTGGTCATCGGGAACACTGATGGGAAAATCAATTGAAGATCTCATAAGTAAGTCCCATTTCCAACCTCAAAATGAAAACTAAGCCACATAATACTTGTATTTTGTTGTTTCCTGACCACACACTCTCACAATACACTTTTAACTAAAATCAAATCGCCATTGTCTGTATTTGTGCTGTGTTTATCCCAGTTCACGACTATTACTACAAATTTGAGTTAAAACCGAAGAAAACAAAACAAGTATTGGTGCGAAAATGCCAAGGGATAAGGCGCCATTTCCCTTTAGTCACAGACACGACTTCAGAAACAAAGATGTCCTCATTTCTTATTCAGCTGCGTGGGCCGAGTTACATCTTTTACTTCCGCACTTATTTCTCTAAATCAATAAAACTTGTTCATCCAATGTAAAAGTTTTCCGACATATGCGTGTGATAGTGACCTTGGGAGGACTTTATGTACAACAGTGAAGAGAAAAGTAACACTTTCGGGCTAATGAATGTGGATTCGGCGACTTACGAGAATGCCAAGGTGAGACTGGCAGACAGAGAGACGGAGATAAAGGCGTAGGAAGTGTCTGGAGCCATCTCTTTTGATGCCGTCAGGTTTTGCTACATGCCCCGAGGTGTCACTCCATAATTGAATCCCCCTTTCCTTTGTACAGCGGAGGCTTCTCGAGAATAGCCCCGGGATGGAGACGCCGGGTACCTGCGGGGTCCGTAGCGACGATGCATTTCCGGGCAGATAAAAACTGTGTATCGCCATCTGACAACACGTCCAAAGAGACAGGCGCCTAATGGAAACAGTCATTATGCATCTCAACGGAGACATTATGACATCGTGGCGAGCGCTGTCACATTATAATTAGGAGCCGTGAATGGAAAGAAAAAGAACCCTTCAGGTTTTTGTGACTGAGTCGGTTCCAGGGCCAATTATGCTTTTCGAGAGGCCGCTGTCCATTCATACGCACACGCAAATTATTGTCATTTATTTCCCCCAAATGTCGTAATTATCGCTCACATTGTGACAAAACGTTCAAACGCGGCCGAGTATGATGGCTCTATACTATTTATAAAAATGAAGGATAATTAGGGAGTGCATGTATTATATGAAACAAGGGAAGGAAACTGACATGTCGTTTTAAATGTTAATGCAAGCTATCATTGTAGACGATTGTGTACGTTTTTTCACTGTTTATGTTTCTGTAAAAAAGCGAATCTAAAAAATGTGTCCATTACGCGACTCTTTCCGCAACTTCTGAATTGAAATGTACAAAAACGTCGGCTAAAGTTGGGTAAAGAACAGTTTTTAACTCTTAATCTAATATCTCTCTATTTCAGGCCCATATCTGTCTCATCCATACCGCTGAATTAATCATTAGTACCAGGATAGCTAGGGTGACGACATAACAGAAATAAAAAATACAAAATGAATATATAAAGAACAGGATAAAATTGTACATGAACGTAACATGCACATATTCTGCTGCAGGGTTCAAACAAAAGGACAGAAACAGTGGGACCTCCATAAGGACAGTCATCGTTCTCATGTCTTTAGCCACGTCTTTATGTCTAACATGATGTCCCACTTGAAATACTGTCATTGGTGCTGATTAGTACCAAGATCTTTTCAATGTCTAGTCCTAAGCACTGCTATCCTGTCTCCTTCTCCACCCGAGCTCCCAGGGAACATAAGATCTGTTCCTATTCTGCTTCCAAGAGCCTACAGCTAGCATTTTTTGTATTTTGTACTTTTTTTTTTTTGCCAAAAACATGCATCTCCACATTGCACTGATTATGATCTAGTATTACAGTAGTACCATGCATCGTTCATCAACAATATAGTATATATATATAGTATAGTATATCCCTTTAGAGGTGTTTTAGTGGGGTGAGGGCTAATTTGTCTTAACCTTCTTGCAGTACATTATGTTTCTATATTAATGCAAAGGCGTCATTACCAGAGTTAAGCACTGGGTAAATATCCTGCTTCTTGTTTAACCCTAAGAAGCAAGTATAATAGACCTGGTGCCATATTGTTACATTGATATTCTTACTGGTCTTACCCTGGAGTATGTGAACAGCTATGGTAGCCCTGCAGGGACATGCTACTGTCCATTAACAAACCCTGTGGAAATACTGTAGGTCTGAAGGTGATTTCAATAAAAAAAAAAAAAAAAAATCAAACTTTCAAGCAAGAATGTGTGCTCAAAAAAAGAAAAGAGTGTGCTTCTCCTCTCGTAGTGCACAGTTTATTCATTGTTTATGCAGTTAGACAAGCCTGTTCATTGGCCTATAAAGCAGAGAAGTAAGATCCAGTACAAGGTCGACGATAATGCTTTGATAATGCCTCATACATTGTCAGGGTTTTCTCAGCAAATCGCCAAAAGACCGACGATAAAGCGGAGATACAGTTACCTGCACTGCCAAGGTGAACCATTAAAAGGCATACATCGAAAATGATTCACTCCTTCACTGTACTCAGACTGAATGTTCATCATATTTTCCTTGTCGTCTCCCCGGCTCAGAAGCGGAGAATCAAATGAATTTTCCTTGATCCATTCTAGCCTCATTCCGAGATCCAAATTGGCTATTGATCTCCGTCTCTTTGTCTATTAAGGGAGAGCCTTGCATGCCAAAATCGGTCAGCGCCGTGACCGCTGCCCATATCTCAACGCTGATTGATTGTGCGGCGGCGCGGGCCAAACCAAGGTTGATGGGAGAAGGGACAGGGATGATTGTCTGGGGTCGCACATGAGCGGCCGAGCAGGAATCCGCACGGGTCCACGTCGCTTCGGCTCGCTCTCACCGACTCCCCCTGTGTTTCAGCCATCGGTTAAAAGAGGAAATGGAGAGGGTAGAAAGAGGTTTTTTTTTATTCGCGGCTTTGGAGGGATTGCAATCAATACTGGCAGTGGATTGATGGAGCAGCAGACGAGGATTTGAGCCGCGGAATTGTATAAGGAAGAAAGAAACCCCCTCCCACTGCGGCCAACAAAGAGAATAACGCTGAGTTGATTGCTCTTTTCTCCGAAACAGTTTTCTCTCAACCCGTGTGACTAGTTTGGATGACGTGCAATTGCTTTTTCCAACAAAAAAATATCCACCTAAACTTGGAATTGGAAGTCTAAAGGTGTTCCAAAAACTTGTGTGATTGCAAAACTTGTTGGTAAATTTACACACGGCTGCATTCCCAGGAGTGTTCTTAGATACAGGAAATACATTCTCATTGTCTTATTAAACACCATGAAATGAAATTGGCTGATAGTGCCGCTAACGATTTCACAAAGCAACGTGAAATTTGAATGTTATCTGAGTGGTAAAAATGTAATTTGTTTTTTATGTGTCTGCTTAATGTGCCATTACACAGTTCTGATAGCTTTAGAGGCAATTTTCAAAGAGACTGATATACAAGACTGAGTCCTAAAAGCATTTCTGATTTGAAGCTAGCATCTGTGCCATCCCTGCAGTACATTTACGTTCACAGAAACTTTAACAGTATTCAGTAATGTGTAGATTGAATACATATAAGGGTATGTGGGAGGTTTTGGTCTTGTTTTGGTGGCATCTAGTGGGTAAAGTGCTCAATTAAACTTATTTCAGAAATGCCCTACAACTTTATGCAAAACCGTGCGCCCAGAAAAAAACATGAGAGTGCTACTGAAATTATGGAGAATGAAAACAGAGAGATTCTTCTGAACATTTGGAAATTGGTGGTGGGAATATTGTTTTACTTTCCCTAAAGGGGCAGAATGACTATCACTATAAATAACTCTTAAGACTTTTCCCTTTCTTCATTCAGTGCAATTTAGAATCTGAATCAATTTTATTAAGGAATTTGGTTTGGGCAGCAAGACAAATTACAATTGAACATAGATTTAACATAACATTTTTCTTCATGCTATAATTGTTGTGTGAGTTAGTGCAGTGTTACATGTTTGTTATAGTTCAGTTAGTTGTCCGAGAGTGTGATAGAGTAAGAGTGTAGTGAAGTTTTGTTATTCATCCAAGTGATTTTATCAGTTCTAAAGTAGATTGGTCTGTGAGACGAGTTTATGTCCCTGAGAGCTGTCTGATCCCCAATGAGAGGCCAGGACTAGTTAAGCAGGTATCAATGGGGGAGTCATTACTCACATTGGGGCCATTAGCATTACTTACCCTCTCTGAAGTTGCCTATTGTTTTGGGCTTTAACGCACAGTTGAAAACAGATAACAGACTGGGTCTCGGGGCTGTTAAATTTCACAAAAATGGCGTCTTTAACTCCACATTCAAACCACTTGGAGTCTCATTACATTCCTCAAAGGAGTGACCACTCTCTGACTCTGGTCCACCAGGATTGGCTCTTCCGTGTAGCTAAATTAGATCACTGTATTCTTCACTTCATCCTGTCCTTAAGGTGGACCAGTCTTTGACAGAGAGTGTTTGAAATGTACCAGGATGTTGTGTTTGTAGAAAATCCTTTTGAGCTTTTCTGATAGAGCAGATATATAAGGAATAACAATTCATAACAGCAGCTGAAAAGCCATCACCTCCTTAATGGCTTTGATTAATACAGCCCTGGCCTCAAATTGGGTATCAGACACCTCCCTCTGAGAAATATATACTCATCTCACAGACCAGTCTACTTTAGAATTCAGGGTTGTTCAGATAGTAATAAGGGTACTTGGCCCTCGCTGTTGGTGTGCATTGGTTTGATGCTACCACCATCTTTTTTTCTATACAGCATTCTTTGGAAATATTTACTGCAAACAAAAAGTACATCAATAGTTCTCTTTTCCCTAAAAACAAGTAAAATATTTATAAAAATCAACATGGGCCTAAAATCTATGTATGGTTTATTAATAGCGAAAACTGAGACATCCTTAAACGTAATGAAAATAATGTTTATGTCATTACTGAAAGTGTATTATCAACAAGGAGCTATTTCACATAACTCATTGTCATGTTATTAAATCAGTTTGGTTATTTTGCAATTTTTCCAAAGACCTTAAGTGCTATAAACATGTAGTTTGTTCTAAAAGTGAAACAATTTTCTGCCTTTTTTTGCAGGATACATTTTGCCTTAGTCTGCAGGTAGTGTGCCTTTTTTTTTTTTTTTTCCTAATACAGCTGAATGAATAAATTATGTTCAAGACTTTCTAAAAGGTGCTCATTTCCTCTTACATTAGCAATTTGCAAAGTGCGACTAGAAGCATCGGTAAAAGGCCGTCTTTGGAAAACGGTGAGTGCTGTAACTTTGCTGTTTTGTTTTTTTTTTCTTTTTCTTTTAAAGTGTGTTTTTTCGTCATTACCTGCCTCTTCATTAAAGAGGAGCCACTTTGAACAGATCCGCCAAGGACAGGAAGATTTCTTTTGGATTTTTTTCAAGAGAACCACGTCATTTGAATCGGCCAAAGCAAATGGTCCGCTTCCCAAATGTCAAGTGGAAAAGTGTAACCTTTCCAAAGGTTAACCCTAACAAGCTGAAGGGCCACTGTAACAGGAAAAAAAGCGAGCAGTCTGTCCCCCTCCGAAATGACAGGAACGAGATGAAGACGTCAACGGAAGGCGCTGGGACCGGTCGCAAACGGAGCCAGACGAGTCTTAATCATAACGACAATATTAATGTCTCCTCCGCAGAATCAATAAATCATGAGTAACACTGAGGGAAGCTCCTGAATTTCAATGCGATCGGTGCATAATTAGATTTTGCCAAACATCTGCTGAGACTAACATGAGGGACTTTACGGGGGGAAAGTGATGGAGTGAGTTCTGAAGAGGGATCCGTAAAAGAGACAGCCGCTAGCTCAGGAACGTCTACAGTACGTGTCGGATTTAATGACTTTTTTAATTAAAGGATGCGGCGTGATCGATCGGAGGCTGTCGACATGAGAAGTGGCGGCTTGTTTTGATGGGAAGGAGGATGTTTTAAATGAAGTGGGGATTTAGCTGGATTTGCTGAACACTGCGGGTCAAATAGTCACATTAGCCTTCCCATGGGAAAACAAACACACCTGGAATTGCTCGGCAGTGTCTTTTACCGTAATGAGATTTCTTTTTCTTTTTTTTTCTTTTTTTTTTGGAGCTATGTTTGCAAATCGTGCTTGGGAGAAATCTATACTTAAAGCCCAAAATCACTGCTTGAAAGGCAGAACATGCACTTTTCTAAAGGCTAGACTCGTTTCTGAATCACTTACTTTGAGCGTGGCTAATCAATGTCTTCATTACCATCGGATCAAACCATTATGTTGATTATGTTGTTGTTGTCAAGAGTTGTTGCTTGTGACTGATGTGCAGAAAATTAACATCCAATCCTGCAGTTTCTCTCAGTTTGACAACTTTTCCGGCAAATTAGTTCTGGCTCTTGAACTAGTTCTTGGGAGTCTTGGGACATTTAGCAAAGCCATGTCTCTTTTCCAAAATGGACACATTATATTACTATGATGTATAATTGTGTAGTTTTATTTGCTTGAGTTTTCTTCCGTCCTATTTTTTTTTTTTTTTTTCTTAGAATGACTCTTAAGGCTCATTCATGTTCCCATTATGTCTGCTATAAGATCCGTCCATTACAAATGTTATTGTCTCAGTTTTATACTTCCAAGCACTATCTACATTAACTTGGGTGTCATACTTTGAACAACCTGTAGGGGGCAATAAACCAAGTCAAAGATTTCAGCAAAAAAGAAGTAAAACGACAACAAACTAGAACAACATGGCGACATGGGAGGAGGTTTTAACAATGTATATCTTAACAAAGAGGTCTGAGCGGCCTTTGAATGCATCTCGTCCCAATGATGTGGAATTGATTAACTGATTGCTGATGCTTTTTTTTTTTTTTAACACTCTTGGAAGTCCACGTGGGTGGCTGTCAGTGAAGTCACGTCATAAACTTCTGACCACCTCGAATAGCTGCTCATCAAAAAGTCGACATTTGAAAATAACTCATCACTGCCCCCTTTGGCCAATGCATGTACTGCTCCGCCAGTCTGTATTTTTTTAGAAGGCTCCGTCCGTGTACAAATGCATATCTAACATAGAATATAAACTAAACATAGAATATAAATGAGACTTTACACGGCTTGATGTAATTGTTGTGTTTTGTCTTCACACATTAAAATACAAAACAATTTATGATTATATTCAAACCCTCAGGCAATTTTGAGAGACAAAACTGTCCAATCCTAATGCATATCTTTTTACCATAGGGAATAAAAAGATATGCCAGATTTTAATATTCCCTTACGATACAGAATCTCATTTAACACACTGCAACTAGATGTCCCAGTGTGATACATATTGTCAAGTTTTTAAGCTTTTCTTTCTGTCTCTTCAGGTATCATCATGTCCTAGTGTGAACAATTGTGACAAATGGAACATCAAAATAAAATTCAGCAGACTAGAACTAAACTGCTCCCCATTGTCCCATTTGAAATATGAAAGTTTTTTTCTATTTTAACAAAAACAAAACATCAACCTTGTAATAGATGTTTTTGTTCCAAACTAGTTTTGTGTTTATATGGTTTATATTATAGTGGGGGTGCCTCGGTGGTTCATTTGAAAGGACGTGCACCACAGAGCTCCAGTTTCAGCCTAGCATCTCAAATAAATAAGGGAAAAAGTGAAAAAAATAAATGGCATTTTAGTGCGTCAGTTTGATTGGACCAAGTTATTGTACAATTGCATAATTCACAACAATTTTGACTGATTTCAAAAGTGCATTGTGTAACTTAGTTGTTTATAGAAAATGAAACTCATTGGTCAAATCTTTCTTTTGAAATTTCACCTGAAATAAACACTCTTTGCATTTGTGTAACTTTTAAAATTGACCTTCAAAGATCCATAGAAAGTTTTATTTCTTCCTGTAGCAAAAAATGCCCAGTGAAGACAAACTGAGCACTGCTGAAATGAAGCACATTCATGTTTCTTTTCAAGCACACAATATTACAAAAGGTTAGACAATTATTTATCATAAATAAATACATTTTGTGTCTACATTTTTGAAAGTGAACTCATAATCCCAAACTATTTCCACTGGGTTTGTTTATTTGTTTTTAAAAGCATGTCCCTGCAGGGCTACCATAAGTGCTCACAAAAGAAGGAGTGTGAGCTGTCAAAAATTGTGCATCCCACCTTTAAACTTTATTTTTTCATTTAATTTTTTTTTCTTTTTATCCACTTTTGTTAGGTTTGGGTAAAACTTTTAACTATCAAAGTTTGAAGGTTAGGAAATATGGTCATTAAAAAATTCACACAACACAGAATATACAAGAGACTCACCATTCATAACACAAGGCCTCAGCTCCAAATTGAATAAATAGGAAAATTAATCCATTCCAAAGAATATGAAGTAAATCACAAGATAAAATACACTCTCTAAAAAGAAAATCAAAAGCATGCGTCGAGTTAAGTGAATAGGCATAACCTGAAGTGACTGAACAAGGTTAAGGATCTTTAAACAAATCCCGTTTTATTTGCTGTTCATCTTTTAATGCAATATTGCCTTACGGTGAACTGCTGCATTACCACAGCAGCAAAGGAATACGGCCTCTTTTTCATTTTATGTCCTCAATCTTTCTCATATCAACTTTCAGGAGACCTTTGGCTTGACTTGACCTTTTGTGCAACTAAACCGACTTGACAAAGCACACGGCCGATGAGCTAAATATAGACACGGGCTTGTTGCTGTGCTTAAAAAAGTTGTTTTTTTCGTAAGTCATTGCAGGGTTACATGAGGCATTGATTTTCTGCCAACATTAAAGATAGCGCTGAGCTGTACCAACCCAGTTGAATGGAATGGGCGTAAACAAATCAAAATGAAGTGGAGGGTCACAACTAAAAAAAAGAGATCTATGCATGCTCTTTGGGTTATTTGACATTTATAGACTTTACTGTATAGTATTTCATTGTCATAAGGGTTTTAAACAATACTATTCTGATACCCCTTGGCTTGCTAAATACTGGTTTCTGTTGATTTAAGGATAGAGAATTCTTAATCCACCAAAAATTAAATTATCTTTACAAACTCACTAAAATCCATCTTGAACTGCTTCGGACAATGTGATTTCTACCAACCTGTCGCATGTATGGGCCATTGGTATGACAGTACAGGCAGTTGTTACAGGTTTGACAATGCAACTACTGTTTTACGGTTACTAATGGTAAATAATAATATGGCACGGCTCTGCTTGGAAAGATTTACCTTCTGATTACTGACAGGTGGATTATTGAATCTCCCACCAGGTATTTATCTGGAAGTACCTGCCTTTTGCAAGCATTTGTGGAAAGGATGAAAAAATGTTTAATGTTCTACAGCTAGCAAAGAAAAAAACAGCGGTGTCAAAGTGGTTAGCTCTGTCGTCTTCAAGCAAGATGGTTCTGAGTTCGATCCCAGGACTTGACGTGGTCTTTATGCGCGGAGTTTGCATCTTTTCCCCGTATTCGCGTGGGTTTTCTCCAGGTACTCTGGTTTCCCACATAAAAAAAATTTAAAAACCCCCTCCAAGACACTGGCTGAAGATCTGGGAAGGGTCCCCTAAGTGTTGCCCAGGAGCTACCCACTGCTTCTGATAGGTGCCTGCAGTGACACTGGAATAGACAGGTTAAATGCAAAGAATGAACTTTGACTCAGGGATAAATAAAGTGTAACTTAACTTAAGAGTCAGCATCTTATGGATTTTCCTTCAGCTGCAAACACTTTAAATGCTTTAAACAGGAGCATAACTTGTGACACTAAATTGTGACCCTAAAACAAAGGAAACTGACACAGCTTTTTTGAATTTAAAGTTCAGAATGATTCTTCTTCTTTTACTGTGTGACTACTTCCATCCTCTTGCACTGCTACAATGGAGGATGTACTCTCTTTTTCTTGTTATTGGCAATACATCCTAGTTGTAAAGTTTCCTATGAGTACGATTTATATCTCACATAAAAACACAATTTTATGTTTATGCAGGAGACGCCGCTTTTCACCACACACAGCTTTTTGTACAACTCAGTGGAAAAGTGCCTTTAAAGGATTTCCAGTTTCTCACTTTCTTTATTTGATAATAATGCCATAAACATTACAGATGATATCTATTTTATTGAGCATTTTGCAAGTGTATCCTAAAGACCTTAATGATACATTTCTACTCCAAATGTATGCAGCTATTTGCAATATGCCATTGTACGTCCCTTTTATGTTTGTTATATCGTGCAGAAAAATAGCCTCTAAATCTCTTTTTATGAATGTTTGTTTTTTGCCTTCATCTCAAATCCAATCTAGAGATTACCCATATCGGCGTGTTGTGTGAAAAGACGCCCCGCCAGAAATCAACATTGCATAAGAAGGTTCCTCTGTGATCATTAATGGCATCGCAAAAAAAAAAAAGTGCCAAATTGCAAATGGAACACAGATGGGTTTTTGCACAGTTCATTACTTAAATGGCCTTTAGAGAAAAGAGATGTGGAAATACAGTGAGAGCACATTCATGAGTTGTGTCATATATGGGTAAAAACAATAGAGTGTGGTGCTTGTGAAGACCAGATGGACTGTTGGACTGTGCAGCCAAACAGCACCAAAGCCTGTGTTACTGGTAGATTTTGGGGAAAAGTGCTAAGACTGTTTGATAGTGCTGGGTCTGTTTATTATTATTGCATACTTACAATAAGATTTCTACCGTTGATGGTGAATAATATGCAATAAATCAATAAAAGAATAACTTGAGTAAAAGTTTTGTATCGGCTGTAAGTGAATGACGGTTTTGTATCGGCTGTAGGTGAATGACGGTTTTGTATCGGCTGTAGGTGAATAACGGTTTTGTATCGGCTGTAGGTGAATGGCGGTTTTATATCGGCTGTAGGTGAATGACGGTTTTGTATCGGCTGTAGGTGAATGACGGTTTTGTATCGGCTGTAGGTGAATGACGGTTTTGTATCGGCTGTAGGTTAATGACTGTTTTGTATCAGCTTTAGATGAATGACAGTTTTGTATCGGCTGTAGGTGAATATCTGTTTTGTATCAGCTTTAGATGAATGACTGTTTTGTATCGGCTGTAGGTGAATGACGGTTTTGTATCAGCTTTAGATGAATGATGGTTTTGTATCGGCTGTAGGTGAATGACGGTTTTGTATCGGCCGTAGGTGAATGATGGGCTAATATCAAATGAATGTGAATGACGGTTTTGTATCAGCTTTAGATGAATGATAGTTTAATCGGCTCTACAGAATGACACTTATCGGCTGTAGATAAAAAACGTTTTTATATTGACTTTAGATGAATGAGAGCTTTATATCACTTGAGTTCCACTTTTGTGGCCATCTATTCCCTACACCTGCCTGGCATGTTACAATTTGGGGGCTCGTCCAGGATATGGCCCCCTCATTGTGGCGGCTCTTGCCTTTTATCTTCAGCTGATCACCTGAGCGTTACCTGAGGGGTGGAGACAAGGAAAAAGCACAACACAACAAACTAACATGAGGGCCTTTACAATGCTGTAAATGAGTATGAATGACAGATTTCTATCAACTGTAGATGAATGGCAATTTTATCTCGGCTGTACATGAATGACGGTTTATATCAGTTGTAGATGACTGACGGCCTTATGTTTCTGTTTTTTATTATGTATTCTATTTTGTTTTTATTATGTAAAGCACCTTTTGACTGCTGTCTGAGAAAGGTGCTAAATAAATCAATTTTCCTTACTTACTATATCGGCTGTAGATGAATGATGGGTTTTTTTGTCGGCTGTGGTTTAATGATATATATTGGTATATAAATTATATTTTTACATTTACTGTAAACATTTCTGATTGGCTGTAGATGAATGACAACTTGTCTCAGATCTAGATACTGTCACAGAACTCTGAAAGTTTCAAACACGCAAACATTTCACTTACCCCCCATCAATGGAGTTTTTATTCTAGTCTGGTAGTATGACTATTATTATGTAAATTCTAATATGGGCCGTGTGTTTGCTTTTGGTAAATTACATGTTCTTGGTGTAGAATCATGGGAAAGCAGTCAGTCTCACTACAGTGGGTAAAGTGGTTAGTTAATAAGACATGAAACAAAAAAGCACCCTGAGTCCAACAGTTTTTCATCTTCACACACGTATTATACATCAAAATGTTCCCACAAGCCCCTTGCACTCAATTTAAAACAGCTAACCCGCAGAAAGAAACAGCTTTTGCAGCATCGGCATTGAATTTTAAAGAAAGAGCTCTGTACGAGATCCAGTAGAGATTCTTCTCTCAAGGTCGAATCCTTTTTACTATCTGCCATTTTTTACGTTTGTAGTTCCTCTCAGTTATTATTATATACCATCACACTGCTGCAGCATTGATGTGGATATTTACGTGAATAACTGTCAGTTTAAATGGTTCCAGTTCACTTCGTTTTACTCATTAAGTTTGGCCTTAGGCGTGGTGGCAAGGATTGAGCAATAGCTAAGAAAGTTCTGTAAGTGTGAATGTTCCGACAAACTCTGTAGAAAAGTTGTATTTCTTTTAAGTGAAATCATTAATAAAATGGTGACACTAATGAATGTAATCAGTATTCATTTTTTGTAGTTTTTTTTTTTTTTTTGGCAACATTATTTTTCATTTGTAAATGTAAAATTAAAGTGTCCCAATTTTTTTATTTGAAAATCTGGTTACCCTATTTTACTATGATTGAAGTGAAAGTAGGAGGAGCTGAGGTGAAGGCGGGCTGTTATTGTGCAAGGCAAGGAGCTATAGGTGGAGGCTGTTTGGACAGTGTCTAGTAGCGAATAGGAAAATTGCTAATTCACACATGACACAACCCCTTTCGGCAGCCTATGAGTGCCTACGGTAGCTCCAAAGGGACATGATGTTTAAGAACAAACCACTCAACCACATTCAAAATTTAAGCCACTTCCTTTACAATGATCTTATTCCTGTTTACCTGTCCAATAAAAGCTAAAAAGACCAAAAAGGCTGTACTATTTAAAACAAAAAAACAAGATCAGAAACTGGAAATCGAATCTTTGTTGTTGAACTACTGTCTGTGTGTGCTGCATCTCTACCCGCGGAGCTCCTCATCATCCCCTCAGCCTGACTCCTCCATTTTGTTTTGGATGTTTACCTGTGCGCGCTCCTGTTTTCCTCCATTTCGCTCTCCTCTGGCCTCATATCTGCGCCGCTGAGATGCTGGTGTTCACCCACTGTGGGCTCCTCAGGTCCCAGGAGTGAGGCAAACCCTGCTGTTCATCTTCTGTCTTTCTGCAGCTTCTTCTCGAAAATGACACAGACGTTTTAAAATCACATCCTCATTCGCAACATACACAAGGAGGTCATAAGACACTGCAAGAGAATGTTACATCTGTCCTGTTGTGTGGTTTAGAGTGAAGGGTGATAAAAGTGGAAATGAGGCAGGTTAAGGAAAGAATTGTAACACCAACTGGCCTAATTAAGATCCCTGCAAAGAAAAACAGGCAGAAATATGTCAGCTGAAATGATAAACCGCAAGTTCTGAGGTTGCCCGATGAAAGGATCTTTGGGGAGGCAAAAGATCACATGGAGAATGACAGCAAGGACATTTCTGGAATACTTTCTGGGTCTCAAGACACAAAAAGCTCCGTATAGGAATCTGTGGCAGGAAGTGATTACAGCCTCATATCCCTCCTGGGTCAAGGAGGATAAGGAAGTATCTTTGAAATATTCCAGTTTAGACATGGAGCTATAATGTAGTTATGAGCTTCAGCAGGGAATTTTAAAAGGTTGGCAGGATATTTTTTACAGCTTTAATCAATTGTGAGTTGCTGCTAATCAGAGACATGCAGACTGTAATAATAGAGCTGTGTTAATACAAGAACAGGCAAAGTGGAATTTGATACCAACTTAAGATGAAGCATTTGTTCATTTTCAGATTTGTAGCTTGAAACAACATCAAGTGATTTATTTACACATTGTGATGTACTTTATTTGAGACTGTATAATTAAGTATTGACAATATATAAGTGCAATACTGTATAGTATTTAAATTGCTTGAATTAGGACTAGAATATAACCAATAACAAACTGGACTAAACTGATTTTGTCTTTGCAAATTTCTACTTGAGGTCATCTGATCTGTTTTCTTTGGGTTTGTTTTTAGATGACATGTCCCTCCAAGGCTACCATAGATGCTCACCAATGACTGTATATAGATGCTAGCAGACTGTAGAAAAAGAGATGTGAGGTGTGGAATTAATTGTAAACAAAAAGAAGACATTTGCAAGACCTAAAGGAATACATGCAAACATACAAACTTTTACAATCCTATCACCATCACCTTGAAATGAATCATTGAACTAAAAACATTGCATAACAGAGTAGAGTAAATAAACCTTAAGGCTTGTAGTCAGAACGTAGCAGCCTTTCAAACAGCGCTTTCCGTCCCCTGCCCACTCACTCACCTGTATATCCCCTCATTCCACTCACCTAACCTGTCCAGTCACTCAAGTCCACCTTTTTTTCCACCGCCGAGACCCGCACACATTAACAACCAGCCCACGTCTGTCCCTTCCTCCGCTTCGACTGAACCACAGGTCTCACTCCCTAAAACCTCATCTGCTGAAAATGTTCTCGGCCTGTCACAGAGATGTACGAATCACGACAGCTTCTGTGCATTAGCCGCTGTTACATTTGGGAATTTCTCAAAAGCACATTGTACCGATACAAAGACCAGCTCATTTTACGATAATTCCAGAGACGTACTGTGCAAAACATTCCACAAAGTATGTCTTTGTTGCTGCAAATTGAGAGGGAACTTTTGTGCAGTATCACGGTGGATGGTAATAATAAGAGGCAGCTTTTTATTAGAGTGGGTTTTGCTGAGTTTGCATCACCAGTGCCGTAAACATCTATCACTGGTTGTTGTGTATTCAATGGTTCCTATAGGAGGAAATGCTTATATGTTTCAAGAGAATTCATCACTGTAACGACTATGTAAACAGAAGTTGCACCAAAGTGAGGCTCAGACTACAACATTTCCATAAGCTGACAGACAAAGAGGAAGATCTATGGCGGAAAATTCAACAACAAAAAAAACAAAACACAAAAACACTGCGGCCGACTTTGAAATTCAAATGAACTTTCCTTGCGCTCTGTTTTGAACTGATGTAAACATACAAAAAAAAACACTGCTCGACCAAAACATTTCACTATGTCCCCAGTTATTTAGATGCTCAAGCCCTATTTTTGTTATGTTTTGTTTATGTATAATTAATACAGATGCATTTTGTGGAAAAGTATGAGTAACCAGCCCATTTCTTTCTAATGTAAGAGTGGTACTCGTTGAAGAAATGCACTCTCGAGTACTTTAAGCAGGCAACTTCCTGTATTTCGATTATTGGACTAATTATCAGTTATCTGTGCAGCAACAATGAAAATGAGATGAATGAATGAGACAGTACATACTCTTTAGGTTTACGAGTCGGTGCTAAGGGTCCCTAATAGGTTTACCATACCACTCAGGTAGCATTGGCTTTGGTATCAACAAAGGATGGAGCAAAACACTGCAGGAAATTTATTGCTGAATGATAAGTGAAGGGAAAATTTTTTCTCAAATTAAGTTTGGCTAGTTTTTGTGACAAACAGTCATATTCAAGCACGTACAAATGATAAACATTCATTAGCAACAGTCATTTCTGGTTTTAGAGTCAAAAGTCGAACGGCTGTTACTTCTGCTACGATGCAGGATATTAGTGCAGAATCTAAAGTACTATTCATTGCTAACCTGGCCAGCCAACCTAATTCTTTTTCTGGAACTGCCTTGAGATGCAGTTAAGGAGAGAAACAACCAATCAGAGAAAGGACGCACAAAAAACAATAAACAACAATCAATCAGAGAAACAAAGCAATACAGAAAGTCATTTACGATAAGGTTAAGAATGGTCCAATAAGATTTCTACTGGAAAAAATGCTGTGAAGGGAAGGGATCCAGATTAATTCTGCTTTGTGAGGTGAATGGGTATGGCTGGGCTGTTTGATATTACATATGATCCGGACATTATACAGAGTGTGCTTCTGATTTTTGAGGACTTAAAGCCCAGAGCAGTTCTAAAATGGACCAGCCTTATATCACACACTATAATATAAAAAATGCTTTCCTACATTTTTTGGAGTAACATAAGATAGCTGGGAATTACATTTTTTTGAAAAAGGTGCCTATTCACTGCATTTCAGTATTTGTGGATGTGTGAAAAACAATGGAGGCAGGCAGAAATAAGCATGCAGTGTTTTTAGAAAGCCCTGTTTTAGACGGTGACATCTGACAAAGGAGGAGGGGATGAACAGATGTACTTTGTTCTCACGTCTGACAGGTTGTAGCAGAGAGCTCTTTTCTCCTCTCTCTCTTTCTCCTTCTCTCTCTTCACTTCACTGACAGGTCTCTTCCTCAGATCTCCCCTGAGCTGTACACCTCCCTCCACCTGTCCTCCGGCCATATCCAGTCTCGGCTACAGCTGCAGGTGGAAACCTCGGCAGGCCACTCCGGCGACCTGCACCCGGATCCCATTAAAAATAAATAAATAAATAAAAAAAAGCAACTCGGTGCGCTGTGTTCCCTCAAGTGTAAAGCTTATTTCATTCCCTACGAGCCAAACAGCTTGCAGTCACTTGACGGTTGGATGGTTTGTTGCAGATGGAAAACGGTGCTGTGGTTTGTTTGTTTTGGCGTTCGGTTTGGGATCCAGATGCAGTTTGTAGAACACATTTGAGACTTCAGTTTATGTACATTCATAGTGGTCAGTGTTAGCTTTGGCTACTCAAAAACATCGATAGACATTTGGAGAGAGAGATGACAAGATGCACATTAACAGTTTCAGGCCTCAGTGTTGCAGGGCCTTAATACAACCGCTACATCTTGGGGTTAGTAGTCAACAGTTTTATGCACTATGCGGCCATTTTTTTCTGAGAGTACGTGTAACCAAATATCCGCTAGACTCAGCTGAAAATACATAGAGCCAACAACACCCACCCTGATGAAGACCTTTAAAAAGTTAGTATGTAGTAAAAAGCCTTTATTGTAGTAAATTATGTTAATACGATGAAATGCCTAATTTCTTCAGATTTTTAAGCCATTGACCCTCTCATCCATACAACCTATTCAAGTTTTGTTTTTTGTTTGTTTTTTTGGGGGGGGCATCGTGACTTATATTGTGCATTATGAGAAACCAAATAGTGGCTAAGGAGTGGTTTCAGTAGCCACTTTTATGATACCTTTTGGGATATTCATGCATTCATCCATGCTGGTATTCTAAACACACAAGGGGTTTAAACACTGCCACGAAAAAGTGTTTGCCCCCTTCCTGATTTTTTTTTTTTTTTTTTTTTTTTTGCACATTTGTCACACTTCAGTGTTTCAGATCATCAAACAAATTTAAACATTACACAAAGATAACGCCATTAAACACAAAATGCAGTGTTTGAGGGATGATTTTATTTATTAAGGGAAAAAGGCTATCCAAAGCTAACTAGCCCTATGTGGAAACAATGTCCCCTAAACCTAATAACTGGTTGTGCCGCCCTCAGCAGCTATAAGTGTTTGAGATAACAGGCAATGAGTCTTTTGCATAAGCCATTCATGGGTGGATTTTGAATGCCACTGTATGTGCAAAGCTACATAGCCTCTAATGTGCTTGCTTTTGGTTTTGTCGAATATTCCTGTCTTTTTATACATCTCGCCTCGTCTGAGCTGCTGATGTGCAGGTGAAGTGGTCCCATCGTCATGCTACAATGAGAACAATATTAGGAAGTAATGACAAAGGCACCACAGAGGAGAGATGCAACAAGACAACTTAAGCATAAATAGAACAGCTTAGCATTACAAGAAATGGTGTAATAGAGACAGGAATTGCATGTGTTAAAGATGCCACTGTTTGTGCTTTTTTTATTATCATTTATTCCTTTTTGCCCCAAGTGTAAGGGGTCTGTGGTAGTCGCTATACTGTATGTTACATTTAAAGTCAGCTGGCTTTTTTACAGAATGCCAGGATGTAGCATGGATGCTTTTTGCTGTTGCTGATTAAGCATAAACTGGACACAAGGCTGACTGAGGTGGGATCTTTGTAGTAAAAAAGGAGCTGTTTCGCCTCTGTTACTACCTCCCGTTGAAGAACTGCCACTAATGGTCTCTTTGAGGTGTATTTGAGGCAGAAAAATAAAGGACCCCTTGTGTAGTGTTGTTTCATGCATGATTTTTCTGTCTTTCAGAAGAGATGCTCAAGTGGCTTAAGTACCGTAGCTGTGACTAGTGCTTAAACTTTCAATTCATAGAAATCCATTAAAATGCTGCTATTTGAAAGACACACATAAAGAAAAAAGAAGAAGAAGTAGCAATTGTTTTTTGGAAATGTCTGCACATATTCCACATAGCAACCCCTGTTTTCTACAACGAGGACTGAATCTTACTTTTAAATTAAACATCTTTTACCCTTGACCTTCACTCAAAGTTAAATTTTTCATTTTTTTATTCACGGAGCAAACATCCACCTTTTAAATTCTTAAGAAACAGAGAGAAGAGAATTATAAAAAATTTAAAATCTGGCGACACTTGAATCCAGCGAGGAAGCCACTTAATCAAGACTCTGAACTTGCCTTGTGGCCCCATGCAGGTGAAAATTCGAATAAAATTTGAACAAGCTCAATCATAGTTGTAATTTTACACAGCCAGACCTTGTTAAAAAAACGGGAAGACTTTTCCACAAGGTCCGAAAGGTGAACTTTTTTCATTTTGAACAATATGGCACGGGGATTGCTTTTATTGTTTAGGTTGAATGTACTGCGGGCACAGGTTTAATCTTAGTTTGGAACTTCTAGCTCCTCAATCATCAAGCGGACCATCACACGAGGGCACAGTAGCAGCCAGAGATCCCTCACTCTAACTAGTTTGAGGTAAAACATCCTAATTCACCCGAGATAAGACAGAAGGCAGGAAAGCTCGCGGACATTCCCTAATATCCGTACGAAAAAGAAAAGCAACATCGAGTCTCGAGAGCAATCTTTGAAGTTCGGCAGAAAGTTTTGACAAGAAAACGATTCTTTTTGGAGGCAAACAAGTCAATTATAGATGAGCTACTAAATTCTGAATGAGAAAATGTTTATAAAAGGGCTAAATATCAAGGTTTGCGAGACAGTAAAGCAATAAATTTGATGTTTACACTCGTGTAACAGTTAGAATTGATCATGTATTACGTTCAGTTTTATTTTAGAGAGGCTGCAAATAAGTAGTGTGAGAATGTGCAGACCTCGCACCGTAGAACTCTGAATTACAGTTCACTGAGACATTTACTGGTAATCTGAGAATACGTCAAGACGTTCTAATAAAAAATACTACGCTATCTCACGGCTCCATCTACTGGTACAAAATGAAAAAACAGGCAAAATGTTCTTCTGAAATACATTTGGAATACAGAAAAGAGAATATAACTAACACTAAAATATCAGTTTATAATGTTTAATCTTTCTTTTCAGGTTGTGGAGGACCTGAGCATGTTTTGGGCTTGAGGTGGGGTACGCTCCTGAAAGTCTGCAAGAACACTGCAGGTTGTTGTTTGAGTTGTCTTTATACTTATACATTATTAAAACCACATCAGCAGACTGACACTTTGCTCAGCGTCATTGTTCCTGATCGTGGGGAAGGTGTCAAGTCAGAGGGTTTCAACAGAAAAAAATAAACCTTCTCTCGTCTTCTTGTCCTTCTCTGGTTGGCTCCTGGTAGATCCCTGCTCACTGATTGGCCCTCGCCCCGGGGTCCTGCCAATCCTGTGCTTGCACCTACAGCAGCAACACCTATATATATAAAAGACAACTGGGATTGAAGTGAAACTCTCAAGTGTCACTATGTTTTACCTTTGTTTTGCTAATTGTTTTTCTTTCACATTAGCTTTAGAGGCGCTACTTTGATTGTCTTTTTGTCCGGTGTATTCCGTACACAAGGTTGTTTAGTTCTTTGACTTGTTCATTTGGGATTCATGCGTTTAGACAGGATTTTATGACTTGTAATTAGTTCTTCAGTTCCTCACTAGCAACTCTTCATCCCTTTATGATTATGCGCCGATATTTGTTGTTCATTTGTTCGCTATTATGCCTTTTAGGAACGGTTGGCTGAACAGGAGACATCTGCAAAACAAAACTACCTGGTATGTATGTCTTATGTATAATGTATTTTTAAACTACTCTGATATCTCAATTCACATTTTCTCTTCTTTGTTTGTTTAATTGCCCCTGACTTTGCGTATTTGGTCTGAAAATCCAAACAGATTATTGCAGAACATGCTTTCAGACCACTTCTATTTGTCCTTTTGAGATTTAACACCTGCAAATTCATTTTTCAACCTCACTTCCTTTGGGAGAATAAGAGCTCAAATGTCGAATAGAATAGAACAGAACAGAACAGAACAGAATAGAATAGAATAACTTTATTGTCATTGTACATTGGACAAAGCAACTGAATGCAAACCATTGGTGCAGGTAAATACTATAATTTAATAAATAAATAAATAAATAAATCCATCACATTCAGCTTTTGCACGGCTCCCTAAAATTGCACAAAATAAGTTAAAAAATATTGCACTTAAAAAGACTCAAATTCAAATTTCAGCAGCATTTAAGGTGATAATGGCTCTTGGGTAAAAACTGTTTGTGTTTTTAACCCAAATACCCAACATTTGCAAAGAAAACTAAATATAAAGCTAATATAATTAACTGATGACGTGTAATACTGCAGTTTGTGGGCGCAACAACTTGATACCAGAGATAAACCACTCTCACGCCTCAGAATCGGATGGGGGTTTTTTTTGTTGTTGTTGTTCCTCCGACTTCCGCTGTGATCCGAAATAGCTGCGAAACCCAAATCTGCATAGGCAAACACTCCCTCGCTCTGTGCCTCCTCGGAAAGATAAATAAACAAAACCAAACCCACAGTCGTTCTTATTTCTGTCACAGCCAGAAGTGCAGGTGCTGTAACCTTTTGCGGCGAGTCCTGTCAGAGCGAAAAAAAACCCAGCTGTGCGTCGGGAATGACATACAGCAAATAGGCCTTTCGGAGTCTTATTGGCATTCTGCGAGCCTTACTCCTCTTCCTATGCGTCCCCTGCACACACACAAACACACACTCCCTTCCCGTCAGCTTGCATATTGATAAGCCCATCTCCAGCACCATCTCGTGGACATTTCCAGCGCTCGTCTGCTCGAAAATGTCACCTTTGATCACATCCCATTACGCATCCGCTTCATCGGCTCCATTCGACTGTGTTTCTGTTTTGAACGTTTCACTAATGCTAAGTTCATTAATGAAAATCAATTGTCTCGCTGACTTTTAATTACAAAATGGCGCTTCATTTGCATTGTGCGCGTGTTCTCGGCATTTGGAGGAAGAGGAGATGATTGATTTCGAAGTTGGGAGCTTGCGTCATTAGAAGAAGTTGTGTGAGGAACTTCGAGACAGTTTTTGGGGTGTGAAAAATGTAAAAGACAACGCTTACCCACCGGATACCCCCCTGCTATTGGTTTATGTGGATGGTATTCTGTGTGGATGTGTGCTGGCGTGGTACCTGTCTCCCCGGGGTGCGCACTAGTACAACCCCGCTGCCTGCGCCCGGGTGCAGCCATCTGGATCACAGTGGGAAGCACCTGCTCACAGCCTGACATCTTTACGCTGCATCTGCTCCGCGCGGCGTGCCAATCCATTCCGACCAAAAAGCTCTTTCCCTGTCGCAGAAAGAGGCGTTCATGCCCCACAGCCATCGGACTAATGGATTTCAGAGGAAATGTGTCATATTTGTCGAGATTTTCTGTGATCTTTTTGTCGTTCTCGGGAACTTTGATGTTTTATCTGCAACGTTTTGCTCTAGAATGATGTTAATTTAATCTACAGACATATATTGTTCTTAATTGATTGTCTTAAATGTGTGCAAAAGTGTGGCGTGTTGATTTTTACCTGATGATTTCCCCCAAGACAGTCTATAGTTCTCTAACTAACTACTAATTCTATTGCCATTGCTGCTGTCATAATGGATTTTTCATTTCTGACTTTGAGAGTATTGCTGCAGAAAGTATATCTCAGCTTAAATATATTCACAAAAGCAAACTTTGTCATTTGCGATTCACATTTGTATTTATTTCTGTCGCTGCATTCTCTTAATCCAATGTAAATCTGCCCTTTATTGATTTCGTAAAAGTGTCCTCTATAAACATGCACTCTGATATATAAGTAGCTTGTCTCATTTGTCTTATATTGTCTTATTGTGTCCTAGAAACTGTATATGCAAACAATAAACCTTAATAACAACCTTAGTGCTCCCCCACTGTCTACTGTCTTCTATGTTTATTCTTTCGATTCTTTCTTTCTTTTTTTTTAAGATTATTTTTTGGTGCTTTTATGGCCTTTACTGATGACCCGATCGAGGCTTGAACCCGGGTCTCCTGCGTGCTGGGCATGTGCTTTACCTGAGCTGCCCCACGGTTTTAATTCTAATGACCCACTAAAGTAGAACTGTGCAGACTGTCAAGGAAAAAGGATAATGGGTGGCATTATTCTTTATTTGTCAGGGACCATATATACATTTATTAATCTCACAAGAAAAGAGCAGATTTAGCTAGAAGCTGCTTTCCATCTGCAGTCCCCTCGGGTGAGCACAATAAAACATTTCAGAGTCCAAAATGAACATTTATTCATGGTTGAAATAGTTTGTTTTTGTTACTATCCATTACCAAGCTGTTTCCAAAGAGTTAACAGTGAATAAGATGGTCCCCAGTTCAAATGCTGGGCCTGTGTGTGAGGCGTTTACATGTTGTCATAGTGCTCACATTTGTCTATGTTGACTTTTATTCTTCTTAGGTTTCTTCCAGTTTAATCTATCATTTAAAACATGAAAACATGACTCGCCTGGAAATGAGATTCGGTTAATCTCGTGACTTTCTTGGTCAAAAAAAGTCCAATAAGTCAAGGTGGTATGCTTCAGAAATGTTAAAATTTCACAGTTCTCAACAATTCGTACTGTTTAGGGTTCATGAACACATCACATCTGGGTCACATGTGAGCAAAGACAATCCTACTGTCTGAACCTAGCCTTCAAAAAGTGATGTTGTAACTTTTAAGCTTTCAATTTGATTTTTCTTAATGTGCAATTTACGTACAAATATTTAAATCTATCAAAAACGCGTTCTATCACTTCACTTTGGTTTAAATCAAAATCAGGAGTTTTAACAGTCGTCACATTAAAGCTCCAGTAGCTTTAATGACACAATCTAGTTCATGGATGCAACTCAGTGGTGAGTTTGTTACCGGTGTCGATCATTCGCTCTCTTTGCTCCCGTTTTATCGACCGGCTATTACACTCAGAGGTCGCCGTGGAGACAGGCAGTCAGCTGGGCACCGGTCCACCCCGTGACCTCACATGTCAAGTCGTCCACAGCGGGACACATCAGCAGCAGCAGCATACTGATAACGGAATCTCCGGTCCACAGGTGCACCTCTGAAAATCCATACTTCATCTTCAGCGGAGGTCCTAATAGAGATGACAGCGTGAGGCTCTGAAATAGAAAGTGACAAGTGGAGAGTGTGAAAATATACAGCTTATTATATGGTACAACTGAACAATCTCCTTTGATAAACAGAATAACCCGTCCACATTCGTTGACGTGGTTATTCCGTATTCTGTACGACGTTATAGAGCATATTAACATCTCATTTTACAGTACAAATGTTATCACTACTGTTGAGCAAACCGGCCCCAGGCTTCTCGTTCTGTAACTCAATTTGCAAAAGCAGAAGTCTGACACCTCCTGCTGCTCATGTGAGACATCAAAGGCAGCACAGATGTGGGAGAAAAAAAAAAATGAACTGCAGAACACAACCGCGCTCCAGTTCTTACACTTTGCGGTGCTGTTTTCACGTTGTACGCTAATTGCAGATAATGAAGAACAAAAGACGAACAAACATAAAGTCTGATAGAAAAAAATGTACAGAACCGTCACAAATAAAATATAGGGTTGAAATTAAATTGAAAAAAAACTGCTGTATGGAAGGGTTTGAAGGGGTAACTAAATACCATTAAAAAGAATCAGTACCTTACATCAAAAGCCCTTTCCTAGAGTAATAGGAAAAGGCTTTAGATCACTCTAAAAACTACAAATATCACTGGTACAGTTTATTTTTTAATCCTGATTTCTTTCTTTTCCAAACAGATTCTCCAGAAAGCCAATACAATCATGTGATCATAATCTAAAATGTAAATTCTCTTTGTTGCTCTTAGTACATCACTGTTTTACAAAACTGTAAAAGAAACAGAATTAAATATTTTATTCAATATTCAAAATATTTCATTCCAACAGCTTCAATAGTTTTATTCTTTTTTATTTCATTTTTCATCATTTTTCAGCATATTTCAAGATTATATCATATTACATATATATATTCTAATTAACTGATTTTCACTGAGCTCCCTTGATTTTTATCCTTTTCATAAGTACTTCATTATTACATTATTCTCCACTGTGTGTTTTTGTGTCGCCTTTTTTGTGTCTATTTGTTGTCTTATTTTGCTGCATGGTTGGATTAATAAAGTCGTCTGAACCACATTAATTTTTATGTAATTATCTTTAATCATTCATTTATTAAGAGTGGTTTGGGGACTGAATCTATCCCGGTTGTTTACCCTGGATCAGAATTCATTCTTATGGGCAATTTTGAAACACAAATTCTCCCATACATGCACAATGGAGGAAACCGGAACCCACTGTGGCGCAATAAGAAAAAACAAAAATAATGTCTCTTGATAATCCTGGTGTCTCTGGTAACTCTTGTCAACACTGTCAATCATTCTCGAGTTTCGACTGCTGAGATATTGATCAGCATCTTTGGAATTCTTTCCCACTGTAGACTTAAACTGTCAATAAATCTGGTTCACAGCAATCATCTCCAGTTCTTATTGACAGAACAGCGTCAGTCCGTTTGAGTTGATTGTTAAGATTAGGGTCCATTATAGCTGAGAGAAGAGCTGAGCGGCGTTGTCGACATTTACAGCTTCCTTTGGCGGCTCTCTGACAACCTGTTCATGAAGAGAAATAAAAACATGAGTCCATTTATCATTAAGGGAAACATTACAGTCGTTCAAATTATCTTCCTTTTTTACCTGCGTTTGCTTCTTGGGCTCTGCGGCAACCGGTTTGGACACGCTTTTCACATCCCTCTGGACTTGCGCGAACATTTGATTGAGGTTCTCCACCTTCTCGTTCTTCACCGTATTGATCTGTGCGAGGCCAACAGTTCCACTTTCAGCAGGTGAAATACAAGCCAGAATACGAAGCCATAAGACAGATAAAAAGAGATCCTACGTGTTTGAGGGTTGTCTTGACGGGTTTCGCTTTGTTCTTGATCTTCACATGCTTGTTTGCCACTTGAAAGACGTTCTGCTGCTTCTTCCCTTTCTGTTTATTCTTCGCCATGTTACCTAGGGAAATACACCAAAAAGAATCCATTTACAAAGAGCTGTGGAGTGATTTTTTTTGGCCTTTTCCTAAAACAGGTTAATATTGCATGCTCCAAAGCCTGTATTGATCACAAACGTTCTTATTATGCAAATACGCTCTTTTACTCAGGCACATTTTAATACATCTCCATTTCTGCCCTCACGCTTGGGTTCAGACAATAAATATATTCACAAGAAGAAAAAAAAACTATAAGTCATTGTGAATTCACCCCGAGACGAGGCCAAACAGAGCAATTCAGGTGTTTTATAAAGCGTCGCCCTCTTCACAGTTTGATGCACAACCAGTTCTCTGCTTTTACTGCGAGGTGCACCGTAAACAAAAAACCCTCTTAGTTGCAATCCCTCGGGTGATAAACAAAAGTTCTTCAAGGGCACTGCAGAAAAGAAAACAAGACTCGGAGAAACCTAAAGCAGCCCGGGCTACGCAGAGGACTACAGAGCGGTTCGGTCTTGACAACAAGGTGATGTTTGTGGAAGCAGGGGCAAACTGGGAATGGGAAAATCAGTGGTCTGTGTAGCGCTTTGTAGAGCATAGACAACAACTCAGAGTTAGTTTATTTTTACCAGTAATGTTCTATGACTTTTAATGACTTCTTTAGTCTAACCTTTGTAGTCACACATCAGCAGCAAGATGTCAATTACCATCTTGACATTAACACGGCAATGTCAGTGTTAAAGCAATACTCTGGGATTATTGAAATAGGGTTGCATATGTCACTAGTATGTAGTTAAGTTTATTGTTTGAGTGGATGCATTAAGAGGTACTGTGTATAACTTTAACAACAGACTATGTGACCTAATTTCAATTCAATCACCTAAGCATTCTCACACTTGAAATGAGACAATGTTAAAAGGTAAAAAAAAAATTAAGAATTTGGACCACAGACCTGGAATTAATTGAAAAATACTAATGGATCAGTTCCTTTCAAACCTTCTTCATATCGCTGACTGTTGTCAAATAATTGGACTTCTGAAATTTAAAGGTCCTTAATACTCACAAAGAGCTGCATTTTTACTGCTGTTATTTGGGCTCTCACATTCTAAGCTTTAAATACCTGCCACGTAGTCCACATTCATCCTAATGTGTGACCAATAATAATGTAACGATATCAAAACTTTGACATATAATAGACTAAACTAAACTGGCCATGCTCAGAGAAGCAGTTTACAGCAGTATATGAGCAGTCTATCTTTGATTGTTTGCACTAAAAACGTACTTTAATGCGTTATTTATTTTGTGAGACGGTTTAACTGCACTCCAAAGCAGTATTTTTCTACCCAGCTGTAGCCACACCTGGAAAAATACTGTGCTGTGAGATGGCTCAATGTAGCATACAAAAGAATATCAATTTGATTTTTAATTTTATTTTAAAATGTTTTTCCCTGACACCATAGTCTGCTTATATAAAGCCTTAGACTACTTCTCTGAGCTTGGACAGTTCTCCACGCTGCATCCTCACAGACAAAAAATCTGCTACAGGTAATACCTAAGCTTGTACTACGTCCAAACATATGTCAAAAATCCTCCAAAATCACTTTATGGCGCAATAATCACTCAGTATAATCAAAGTGTCAAACGCCACGTGTTTATAGCTTTCTTTCTGCATCAAACAAACTGAAGCGGCTCCCAAGTGAAATTTGAACGTTTAAAAGTAGCTTGTTACCAAAGTATACAGCAAAATGTAGCTCTGAGCTAATTTTATCTTTTAAAGGTAGGTAGTAGTTTCACATTTATAGGAGGTGTTTTCTCCCTTTTGTATTGCTTTTCTTTGAACGTTCATAAAACATTCTTTAAGCGTCTAATACTGTATTCACATCGTAACTGTTAAATAATAACACAGTAACTTCCCAAACCTTAAAATAAGTGGTTGTTGATTTCCTCACGTGCAGCTAGAAGCAAACATGCGTGCCTACGTCATTCTCGTGCGACTGTCAAGCCACCAGCCCTGAGAGCCGACGGAAGTGGGTGTGACTTTTGGCATTTTTTTTTATTTTAAAATTATATACTTAACTATTTAGAAGCAGAATGTTTTGATAAATAATAATGATAAATAATAAAATATTATCTTATTCAGATGGTGCTATGTTGCAGTGACAGCAGTGTTACTGAAGCAAACTGCTACTTCAAAATAAAATATACGATGCAAATGCAATATACGCTTGCCACAATTTGAGATAAATTCATTTCACCCCTGCACTTTTTTACCTCAGTTTACATTTTTATATTTTATATGGTATATTATTATTGGGGCACCAAATACATTGAACTAAAAAATGAAAACAATGAAAGCAGAAACCTTTTTGTATTTATTTGTTAGCGTCTATATGTATTCATTAATTATTCATCTTTTATTTATTGATCGATTGGTCGGACATGAGTCTTTTTTAAGGATATAGCATCATAATGTATAATTTATTTGGTTTTTTTTTTACTTTTTTATGGGCTGTGGACTTTTTAACTCCACTTTTATCTTCGATGAAGAATGAAGTTTTCCATTCACCACATCTTGCTGAAAAATAGTTTGTTATTGTTGTTGTTAAGAAAAATACTAAATTGTGTTATCCCTTAATGGAAAAAAATACAAGATGAACGATTGTGACCTTGTCTTGTAATGCGAGCAACGACCAGCAGATGTCAGCATAACCCCACCACACCGCCCTGGCGTAACCAAGGAAACACTGTGCTTTTTCTGAGCGACTATATCATCTATGATTTGACGACATATCTGCACTATCATGGCGTGTGAATATGATTTATCTCCTCTGGACTACACCTGTCGTGGATCTCCTTTGGCTACACAACGCATTCCTTTAGCTACAATTTAACCGTACGTGATGTCCTGCTGTGACTGACGTGCCCTTCAATGAAAACACTCACTATTGATTAACTCGACTGTGGAAATCAGCACAAGAAAACCTGGTCTTTGTTCAGTGTGCGGGCATTCTTGCAACATACCCTCCTCAAATGCTGATGTGAAACATTTCTTGTGTCATGAGTGAAGAAGGTGACAGTGCCATGGAAGACGACCCGTATTGATCCACGGTATGCAGCAGCGTTGCGGCTCATCTAAACTCCACCCGTCCCGGTTAGTGTGCGGCCATCATTGTAGCCGACACCAGCTTGAGAGACGCACACGGGCGCGCACACGCTGACACACACAGCGCTCACGGGGGACCCTATATAAGCGCTGCAGCTGTCAGGTGGAGGACACTGGCTGCCTTTGCGCAAGGGGAGCACGCACGTCACTGGGATTCCTGCTCTAGTCTCTCATAGACCCTCACTCTGACCATGTCTCATTCTTGGGGATACGCGGCTCATAACGGTGAGATTATGAATTAAAAATCACAGCAAGATCTAATTGCAGTGCCGCTCTGCAGCTGAACAATTAACCCTGTCATTATGTTGTCATTGCAGGACCAGACAAATGGGGTGATAATTTCCCAGTCGCCAATGGACCACGCCAGTCTCCCATTGACATTGTGCCCGGGCAAGCATCATACGACTCCGGCCTGAAGCCCCTCAAGATCAAATACGACCCGTCCAACTGCCTGGACATCCTCAACAACGGACATTCCTTCCAAGTGACCTACACAGACGACACCGACAGCTCAAGTTAGTTTTTACTGCATGATCATTAAATTCTCATTAATGTTGTATAAATTCAATTAGAGGTGCAGTAGAAATTCAATATATCTGCAATGCAATTAGCATATTTCTGTTGTTGGAAAGGAGAGAGAGACAAAGAACACTGAAGGTGATTGGGCTGCACCTGCACAATGCGCTGCAGCCACCAGCAGAAGCTCTATAGAGCATGTTTTATTATATAAATATTACATGTGCCCCACTTTCTTGCATGCCTAGAGGCTTTAGCGCATATTTTTATACACTGATGCATATTTAAAACTCAGAAGATGTCTTTTTTCGATGTATTTCTTATGAATCGAAAAAAATTCCAGTGTGGGTTCACACTGTTCCAATTGAAAAGCCGAGCACAAAGCCCCCCAATTGTAATTGAATTGGTAATGTAGCTCCTGCTGAACCTTTCCCACGACGAGGCTTTCTCTCCAAGCAGAGGGGTCAAGAGAGTAGAAAACGAAGGTTACACTGCAGACAACACACACTTGGTTAACTATTAATGTGCCGTGGCAATGTCTTTCGTGTCTTGTAAGAAAGGACTTTATGTTCACTTTGACAGACTGCAGTAATTCCCTTCGATATAAAGATCCTTTTGTAGACGATTAAAAGATTGTGATTGAAAATACAGGTTACATAATCAGTCATTATGGATTATGTTTCAAGCAACCATTCGTCTTTGTCTCTTTTCTTAATCTCCAGCTGGGCTTTAAAATAGGCCCCTTGTCATCGTCTTACTCATGTGACGCATCGTGTGTATGTCGGAATACATGACTGTCATAGCTTTTCTATCCTAGTCCCTTTTATGATTATTTCTGCATCTCAGAATTTGGTAACAGCAGCTGATAAAGAACAATGGAAAGCACCATAGAGGAACAATATACATGGTTATCTGCCTCTGTTTCTCTCTAAATAGACACATTATGTAAGAGTGGATGTTGGTTTGAGGTTGGTTAACAATACCTGGACATCATCTTTGTTCTTACACAACATGGCTGCTTCCTATATGAAGGATGTTATTGTGCACGTCTTATTCACCTTGGATGCTTTCATGCAGTCTTTTGTTTTCATATATTTCACGTCATATAGATGTTTCTTCTGGTATTATACGATCTAAACGTCACGTGTTCACTCTACAGCTCTGCGAGACGGACCCATCTCAGGAACCTACAGGCTGAAGCAGTTTCACTTCCACTGGGGGGCCTCTGATGACAAGGGCTCCGAACACACGGTGGCTGGGACCAAGTATCCTGCTGAGGTAAGAGTCCTCTTTTATCACCATTTCAACACCGCTATCTTACTTACCTATTGTGCAAGAGGAGTCTAAAAATAAGACTCTTTTTTTCCCTCTCCATCAGCTCCATCTTGTGCACTGGAACACCAAATACCCAAGCTTTGGAGAGGCCGCCAGCAAACCCGACGGACTCGCCGTGGTCGGGGTTTTCCTGAAGGTCAGTGGTATTGTTGTAGAATTAGAGTGAATATGTGAGTGTAAGTAGCATCGTGAATGAATGTGAGCACAAATTAGTTCCTGCCAGGGTCTGTGTTGAAGTTTTAGTCCTGCAATTAGGATGTACAACGCCTCAAAGCCAAATGAGATCTATATAAAGGGCAACAAAAAATAATTAAAAATAGCATTGATGCACTGGAAACACATGTTGGAGCAAGATAGAGGTTGATTGTGTCTCTTTGTAAACCAGTCTATGCAAATGACCTGTAAACATAATCACAATTTCATCTAAGAGCCTAACAAAGGCTTTCATTCACTATTCAGACATAGGATGCTATAGGGCTCCTTCAGCATCAGTAGAAGCAGAGATGGGCCAGTGACCATACATCACTATTTTACGTCTCAAAATAAGAACCTGTTTCTAACTCAAGATTCTGTTTGGAACTCATCACATTTGTGGTTGTCTCGTTCAGATCGGTGACGCCAACGCCAGTCTCCAGAAAGTTCTTGATTGCTTTGACACCATCAAGTCCAAAGTATGTTCCCACTATTTTATGTTTATTTCTAGACAGTTGTACGTTTTTATCTTTAAGCTTCTATATTCTTATTTTGTCATTTTTAGGGCAAGCAGACCTCATTTGCCAGTTTCGACCCCTCCACCCTGCTCCCCGGTAGCCTGAACTACTGGACGTACGACGGCTCTCTGACCACGCCCCCTCTGCTGGAGAGCGTTACCTGGATCGTCTGCAAGGAGCCCATCAGCGTCAGCTCTGCACAGGTAAGAGCCTGTGTGTCTTCAAATGCTCTCACTTTCTACAAACTAAATCTTGGAGAGAATTGTTCAGGTTAACTGTGCAGCCCAAAGCTTTTTAATCTTTTAATTGTGACGGTGATGAACAGACTTTTAGAGAAAAGAGCCGACAGTAGTTTGCACAGTTGATGTCTCACCACAGAAACCTTGAGTCAGAATGTGGGTAGTAAGTGTGGTGAATAAAGGAAATATTCATCCCACACATGCATCTATTAACATCCATTTACGTAGAAGCTTTTACCTTGTAATCAAACTTGACTTTATGGTTTGGGTTATTTTTTGCTCCTTTGCAACACCACCCTCTCAAAAGATTGTATCAGGGTGTTGCAGTAGTGTTCACCTTTATACTTGGTTCCAGAGTTGACTGGTTCAAGTGATAAGAAAGTCATTTATACGAGACTGTGTGTGTCATAAAGCATAACACAAGACGCCATGATCGATATCAGGTAATTACTAATAGTTCTACTCTAATGTGTAAATAATTTGACCTTTTAGATTGACTACACATTAGCATGTAGTTAATAATGCACCAATTAGATTTAACTACACATTTTGCTTATCTCAAGCAGAGCCATAAATGCATTACAGTATATAAGAAAGAACTTTGATAAACGTGACTTTAGCCATTAAAGGGACAGTCCACAGAATAAGTAAATAACACAGGCTTGTTGCGATATTCCTATCATTCTAATATTCAATAAAGAACACTCTGAAATTGAAAAAAAATTATCCACCTGCCAGTTATTATTTGGTTGCACATAAAAAAATGTAATTTGAGCACCCTGTACCAAAGACACTCAACCTTTGCAGAATGTGTTATCTTTGTATGATAAATCATTTTAAACTATTTCTGCAGAATTTCCCTTGTGCCCTTGCCTGTTAGTCATGTCCCTTAAGTGCTGAGTTGTGAACTACACCCCGTGACTCAGCGTTAGCCTATAGCGTGTTCTGAGTGACAGTCACAGGAGGGCTCCTTCTAACCCAGCAACCGTCCTCTCTTTTCACAGATGGCCCGATTCCGCAGCCTGCTCTTCACGGCCGAGGGCGAGGCCGAGTGCTGCATGGTGGACAACTACCGCCCTCCCCAACCGCTCAAAGGCCGCACCGTCCGTGCTTCCTTCCAGTAACCAGTAGCTCCTGTCCCATCCCCCTTCCACGACCCCCTTCGACTCTCTGCCCTGTTGCCCTCTCCCTTCCCCCTGCCCTTTTTAAAGTTACCACTATCCTGCAGTAAGCACACAACTCTCTCCGTCCAAATTAAAAAGAAACCCCTGCACTGAGATCGAAAACTTAAAGGAGAAGTGGGTAATGTAATTTGGCTAAAAATAACGTTAAATTCCTCTATATTCAAACTAACGTAATTACTTTACAGTGTTATGTCAGTAATATGTATGTCTTAGTTGTGCCAAAAAAACAAATAATGCATTTTCTGGTATCCCGTCTTCTCTTATCCAATCAGAAGTGAGGGCTAAGCTAATAAGTTGTTACAGGGTATGGTGGTGCAGAGGACAAGTAGTAAGCTGTATTGTTAGGCATATGTTGTTGGCTAATTAGCTTAAATCTGTTGTCAGTGCTTGATTTTGTTGGACGTATTTTTTAAATTATGATTACTACTTCAGTTCGTTGCAATGTTAGCTGAAATTGCAGTTACTCGCTTCTCCTTTAAAAAAGATTCACGTTATCTGTCTCTTGAAAAATGTCGTCCTGTAAGGTGCAGCGGTAGCAACGCATGTACAAAGGGTTTTTACATTTGGTGCCAATGTATCCAAAGCCATAACAAAAGGGCTTGTAGTTCCTTTTTAATCCAAAAACCCCAATATTAATGGATATTTGAAATTGGTGCTCGTGAGCAAGCTGGACGCAGAAAGCACAAGCTAGCCGTCGTGTGCGGAGGGCGGATGGAACTACTATCTGACCATCTGTGAGGTGTAAGGTGCAGATAATAAGTCGCGCCGAGATACAGGCCACGCTAACTCACCCAGTCACGCTGCAGCCAGTCGGTCTGTAATCTCCGACTGACTGTCACCCTCTGCATCACAGCGGCTTAATAAAATGCCGCGGCTACCCCCATCACGACTGAACTGAGTCAGAAAATCCCCCTCTGGCTTTTACGCACTAACATCACGGTAGCACACATGCACGATGCTTATAGGCACTGACCTGCTTATTGATTCGGAGCCAGTGTAACCCAGCAGAGGACATGAGGACAGCGTACGGCTTGTGCTAGCTGCATCCATCCAGACAAATATTGCTTTTTGTTACAGCCTGTTCTTTGAAATGTGTGGATTATGTTTTGTTTTTTTTGTTTTTTAGTCTGATGCAAAATAAGTCTTAAGCAATGTCTAAATTATGTTTTGGAACCAAATGCCCTGATATTATAGCAATAGAAATGAACAATGCTCCTTGAAAAATGAGTTTCAAATCCAGCGTGTTGTGTGCAAATGCTTTAAATGCACAAGCACCTGGTGAAATATGCCATAGAGGCTCATGCACAAAGCCAAGGAAGAAGTTAGCCCTGCCAAGAAAGCCAAGAAAGAGAAACCTGCCAACAGATAAGATTATAACATGAGCCCTGAGTCCAGTTCTGCAGAGGGGAATCATTGACAAAAGACCGTATGTGTGTGTGTCGAGGGTAGTAAAGGGACCCAAGTCTTTGTAAGCACTTCAGATTAAAAGAAAAAAAAAAAGCAAAAGTGATGAAAAGGCTGCAGTATGTATTTACATGAGGATTGTAATGAACTCGAATGGAAACCGCCTTATGCCAGTCCAGGACTACGTCTTGTTGTTCTTTTTCGAAAGTGGACATTTTAGTAGTTAAATAAATATATTTTATGATGAAATACCTAAGGTTTCAGTGTCTTGATTTCACTTTTATTTTGACTACGCCTACACTTTTTTAATCACCATAAGAATGCAGTAAAGCTATTGTGTAGAGCAATTTTGAGTATTTTAAGAGTCAAAATATATTGGACGAAAATATGTCTTTTGAACCTGAAAAATACGGGAACATTTAAGGTAGATATACGCTAGAGCTGTAAATGTCATAATGGCTAATTTATAGTGTGCAATACTAAAGAAAATACAAAACAACCAATCATAAAAATGCTAAGGATTATTTCTGCTAATTTATCTCATAACATTTTTCAATGCAAATACCCCCTCAGTCAGTTCTATTGATAGAATACTTTAGTAAATTTGACTTGAGTAGATAGATTTTTTTTTTTTACATAATGTATTATAAACACAAAACAAAAAAAGTCATTTAATGTCATAATAAATAAATAAATAATTCTGATGATAAATATTGAGGAAAATCCTTCAATCGTTTTGGTCTGAATTGCTGTTTGACATTGTCATCATGTTTTTACGGTAGCACAAAGCAAACAAACAAATTAAACAGCCACTCCCCCTTTCAGAAGAGGTCACAAAAAGTTCACCCACTTGACTTACAAGTCACAGATCATCACTGTGAGTCACAAGATGCCACAAAATCTAACACATTGATAATAGTTGCTCTTTTTTAATACAGATTATGATAAAGTTGTACTGAAAATGCTGTTAAGCTTTGGTACCAGAGATCGTGCTCCTGTTAGGGCATTAAAAGTCCAGGCTCCACTTCACTATGATTTGAATCTGTGGTGGCATTTCTCCCACCCTGACAAGTGACGATCTTTTCACTTCTCACCTCTCTCACAAATGCTTGACAGTAAGATGAGACAGATTTTTTATCAGCACTGCGTCGCTACCGTCCCTGCCTGAGTATAAGCATTACAGTCTTTTCCATTTGGTCACTTCAAGGACTGCCTCGGTCAGGCCTTATGCAGCATGCTTTATCCATAAAAGGGATCCATAAAATGACAGCTTTTGACCTGTGTATTCACAATCTATATTCAATTATATTCTGCATTCATTCCTGTCCTTAAAAAACAATTTTCTAATAGGCTTTATTAAATATGTAAAGAGTGTTACATGACATAAAGCTACATTGTACTATAACCTGGTTGAATAGTATTTTCAGCTCGAGATCAGAAGTTTTGTGTATTAAATGGCTCACTCCATCTGTTTATTCTTTATTAATCTTTAACTATTTTGTGAGCAGTGGAGCAAGGCATGAGCCAACAAAAATCAGCAAATAGCAACCAAGTGCCTGCATTTGTGTGCTGTCAGTGAGTGGGTAGGGAAAGTAAGGAAGTGGCTCCTTAGTTCTATTTTAATGTAACGTCAAAATTACAATAGTTCTGCATAAGCAAAATGTAAGATATGTGCTGTCGGTGAGTGGGCAGTGCTCCAGCTAAAGGTTACAAGATACAGGTCATTGATGATATGTTATGCTGGACTTGTATAGAAGTCAAAATAACACCAGATAGAGGACCCAGATTCATTCATGCGTTGTTTTATTATGAACAAATATAGTGTCAAAAAACAATGTATCAATTTGGAAAATGACTTAAATGAAAGACTTTTGAATTGTGTCTAGACAAGAGACCACAGTGAAAACTCCCCAGTCATTTCTAATTTGGCACAAAAGCTACTCACTGCTGCAGTGTCTGTCTGGCTAATCCAGTCACAATCAATACCAGCCTGTACTATACTGTAGAAGCTTTTGATCACTAATGGACGTTCTGGGAAATGCATTGCCACACGTTACTGTGCAAAATCAAACACCATGGCTAACAATGAAGCTGACAAATATAAAGGCTAACCTTTGTGGGTTGAGTGTGGTCAAACCAGACAGACAGTGTGCAACCGCCACTACTGGCATGATGTGCTCATCGAGAATGCGGATCATACAAGGATACATAGAAAGAATTGTGTATTTAAGCAGTTTCCTGGAACTGTTTCAGATGGCTTATCATTGCACTAACTTGTCAAAAGGTGTGATCACATAACCAGTTCAGATGCCTAAAAAACTGAGTAACATACTGGTACCATTAGTGGAGCTTCCCTTAGCTTAGTCTTTTATCTTCTTTGGTGTTGTGACAGCTGCTGAGTAGAAAGAACCTGCTGGGTACCATTATGTAGCATAGACATGACCACACTTTTTGCATATTTTGTCGACTCAGTTCACTTCATAAACTGGCACTGCTATTTGTATTCAAGGTCGTGCGTTGCTTCAAACCATGATGCTTTGTTTACTAATGGACTAAATTGATCACATATAGTGATGGCAAAGAAATGACAACTGCTGTTACGGTCATATGGCATGGGAACTTTGACCCTCACCAGAGTCACACTGGATTCCCCCAGGCTTGGACCACTGCTGCATCGGGTTGCATAATGAAGCGTGTCAGGCTGGTGACATATATCAAGGCGACAGCAACTATGCACACAGCCATGATGTTAGAGAACAGAGTGTGAGCAAGGGCAGGAGAGGCTATCAAAATGCACACCGCTGCAGTGGAGAGCGGACAGATCTGACACTGCAGAACTGTGTGATGCACGGGCTGAGTAAAACCTGTTGGCAGGGAAGGTAACAGATAAAATGAGCGCTTAGCATCATCAAATAAATGTTTCTTGAATGGAAAAAAAGCTAATATGCATAGACATTTTTCCTGTCAAGTCATACGTGAGTACAATGCCATTTATTTTTCAAATGTAGGCCTTTTAAAGACCTTTTTACTTTTTGTAAACATGACAGTAAAGTGTGTTGCAAGTGCATTAAAAGTAAACAGACCAGGAGCAAAGAGCATTAGCTACAAAAACACAGTAAACAGTAACTGATTGCCTATGTGTGTGCTGAAAGTGAGTAGATAGTGAACAACAGCAAATGGCTGGATATTTAGTGGCTATAAGTAAATTAACATTCAGGGCTTAAGGCTACAAGCTACAACAAACTGAATTTGTAGGGCTTTGTTTAGCTGGACCTTTACATAATAGCAAATAATATCACATTGAGGGTCCAATGCTTCTCCATCAAAGACTGTTAAAGTGAAATGTGCTTGACATGATAAGAATATGCATCGCTAAAGCTGCAAAAGCTACTTGAAAGTCAAATGTGCACTGCATTTTATACATTAAATTATTTATTAATTCATCGGGAATAAAGCCTCATACCACTTTAAATATTAGTGTGAACTTTTTTACTTTGTCTTAAGTGTTCAGTCTTACAGTTTCTTGAGAAGGTCCTGAAAACTGTTGGTGATGTTGAGGTACAGTGTGTACTTTTGCCCATATGCTTGTGTGTGACTGTTAGTTTTGAATCAGACACAATGCAAGGTGGTTCATAAACAGCCTGGTCATTCACTTTTGTCTTTAGATATGTACATTATGTCTGTATGTTGTTTCAATGATAAAGCACTGGAGCAACATGAATAGTATATTCATTTCATCCCTGCTTCAGTGGCCAAACTCCTGACACTCAAACAGCAGATCTACATAACATCAGTTCAAAGATAACGCTCAGGCAGCCCTCCACTTACCAAAGGCATTTTTCAAACAGTGAGCAGGAACGGCTTCACATAAACAATTCAATAGTTAATTTCCGCAGTGATTTCCAGGTCTTCGTCTTCATTGACTTTTTATGTAAACATCCACAGCTCAAGATGTCTAGTGTGACAAAAGAGGAAGTTCAGACAGACATAATTTTTTCATTTTATTTACTGGATGTATTTTAGGTAGTTGTTTCCCTTTATTTAAAATGGAATATAGGATTCATTTTTGTGAAGTTTTGTCTGTAGGGATCTGATGATTAGATTAAATGTTCCCTGTCTGTACTGATTTGTCACTATATGTTTAGTCCACAGGCAAAACATTGGGACAGCAGGATATTTGTCAAACATCACCAGCGATGTTAATCCCTAAAGATGACACTTGGAGGCAAAGCACATATTACATGTCAATAAACTGTGCATTGTATACATTAATGCAGCAGTAATTTCATCAAAAAGCACTCAATTTCAGTTCTCAAAGGGACACGGGAGTAAACACAGCTGTCTGACCAAATTATCTCAGTATGACCTTGCACCTTCACAATATTAAAGCAAAATAATTCCATGGGAGCCAGCGTAATTAAATAGCTCTTAGCATTATTTTTGCAAAACACAACCTTGACACAAGCCAAATAGAAACGCCAATCATTCTGTGAATCCCATCAGTGTGAGCAGCTTTATAGTAGTACTCTGTACAGTCACATAACATGGCTGTCAGTTTAATGAGCTCAGGGGATAATCCCTGTTAACTGCAGGCTCCTGTTACAAGACTATTACAAGACAATTATTGTTAGTATTCACACTCAGACAAACAGCTCAGCTGCTCTTGATACAGTTACTTAACCTTAAAAAATCTGGGTAAATAGCCAGTTAATTGTACTTGTGGGGCAGGGAAACTAACTAAGTAATTAGCTTAGGTTATAACTATCATGCTCTTTACTTATTTATTGTTTATTCCACAGTGTTCATAGTCAAGGCTAATTTGTAAGAACTATGCTAAATCATACAGTTCTACACCTTTCACTTTTTGTCCTGCATTGTACTCCTTTCTCATGTTGTTGTTGTTATGGTTTAGAATGTTTTGTCTTTCTGAGCCGAAATCATGTGAACGCCACACTGAAGTCGGAAGTGTCGCTTAGGGTTTTGCTAGCTATAAAGATTTTAGCTGATATCTTTAAAAGAATGATAGTCAATACTTTATTTTGTAAGAATGTTTTTGAGATTATTTATTATTATTTGGTATTTTGGAGCCTCTCTATGTGACAAGGACTCTTTTATAACGTAGGCTAATGTGCTTTCTCGTGTGACGTTTTGGCGGGAGGCAGACAAATTCATGCGTCCCATATGACATAACGCGGAGTATTGATCCTGTTCTGTATTTAGCCGCCTGTTTGCCTGTAGCTCGTTATGTACATATCTCCTGACAAACATGCTAGTTTTTCTTCTGATAATAAAAGCGGGGGTTGTTGATAGCGAAGGGGGTTTGCACACATTAGACGCCGCCCCGCGATGGTTGTTCAGCAAACCCTTTATCTAGGTCACCTACACAGGACTGCTCTACTGGTCACTCTGATAAGAAGAAAGAGTCCATTGAATGGGGCTATCGCACTGCCAGTTTGCTCAGTGAGAGTGCGCCAGACCTGACCAGTCCCAGGCGTTTCTTTGTCCGTCTGATTGCTCATTTCGACTCTCCGTTTGCCCTTTGTCCGTTGCTTTTTCTCACACACACAGCTTTTCAAATGAAGGACCTTTCGCTTGATTGAACAAGAACAGTTAGTCATTCACTCCTACGTCCATTCTGTTTCTTTGATCCCCGTGTCCTGAGTCACTCAGCCCGGCAAAATCTGTCCCTTCTTCCTCTTCATGCCAGTGCTGTTCTTCTGATTTCACCCTCTCATTACTCCCGTCCAGGCTCAGACAGAACCATGCGGGGGCCCGGATTTGTGCGTTCATGCTCCCCTGCTCCCTGGATGGTATGCGGGCTAACGTTACCCATGGGAGTAGGGTTTCTCGTCGAGCAGTAGGAGCTCATGTAGCTCGCGTTACCACCTGTTGGATGGGGCTTTTGAAGCTGGAAAAATGGGGAAACATGGCCGGTGGTTGACAGCTCACTGATGGAGATTTAATAGGGAGCTGTCTGAGATTAGTATTTGTGTAATATGTGTCGGGTCATGTTCGCTATTAGCTTTTAAAGGTGTGTACGTTTGTTTTAGATTAAACATTACAGACTGTCTTGGCCTGTCAGCTTTGTTACAGCTCAACACTAAGATTACAGTAACGTACATTAGAGCCATGTAAATGTTTGACACTGTTATGTGAATTATTAAACTTTTTTGTGCAATTGTGACCAAAATTATAAACATTTACAGTACATACTGGACAATATTTTGTATGGCCCAGGTTTACCTTTTTTGCTGTGTAATAATAAATAATAAAAACAAATGCAGTGTGCAATGATTGCACCAAATTATACTAAATGATTAATGATTTATAAGACACCATAATAATTCTGACCATCATGATAAGTAAAAAAAAAAAAAGAAGAAGTAAGTGGGAAGCATCCAAGTATTTTTGCTGTGTCATCCTGTCATTTTGTTTTAGCAAATTAAAAGGTTTAATCTGATGCCATTTTTTGTTGCTACTCCATGAAAGCAGGGGATTTAACATTCACAGATTTTACAGACTACACAAGAGACAAACTGATGACATGACCCTACCACTTTCATGAGTGCAAGCTGTGCAGTGTAAATATAGATGAAAATATAAGAAGCTAAGAAGCCAAAAAAAAAAAACATTCTGCAAATTCTGCAAAACTGCTTACTGTTGTTCACAAAAGCACAGTTATTTATTGTTATCCTAAAGCAGTTCACTGCCTGGTTTTCAAGCGACAATTGTAGTTCACACAAATTGCCATTGATATGTCACTTCTTTCAAAATTGATAGCTTTTGAGGCTTTAAATATTGTCTTTTAAGTCAACAAGGAATCTTTGTTAAAAACGACAACACAAAAATAATTAATTGCTCCCCATTTCAGTCTTTTTTTTTTCAGATTTGGAAACTTCTGTGGTTTCCTAATAGGGTCGTGACTTTCAAGGCATGTGTAGGTTGAATCAGAAGTGTTTTTTTCTAACATAAGAAACATACTTTGAGGAATGACTTGTCAAGCAATGCATTGACAAATGGGAGTCTAACATGTCATCGTACAGTTAGTATAAAACCGTGTCAGTTACAGTAAACTTGATATCGTGCTAAAAGCAGCCATCACAGCATGTACATAGAGTACACTGTGTCCATGCTATTTACATGCTTTATATCATCAGTATGCATCATTCATGATGTAAAAAGGTCCATATGAAACACCTTCAAAACAAGGTTTACAAAAGATCAGATCAAAGCAAGATGGCTTCCTCAGATGCTGCAAACAATGGCTCAAACTAGATTTGATGGTGACATAAGCTGTTATATAAGAGGTCTAATACTATAAATCAGATTTTAAAATGCAATTACATTACACTTTAACCTGTGTATTTAATCAGCAATATACAAAGCTTACATGAAAACAAATACATTAAATAAAAATTATAGTAAACCTCAAATTAACATATCATCAAAGAGGCATCTGTCAGCACAATAGTGTGGACTAAACATCACAACAGCCGTGTAAAGGAGCACTTGTGTGGCGCCATACATTCAAGGAAGGAAATTCTTTCACTACATATCAATGCACAAGATTCCTCTGCTGATAGACCAGGACAGTCTAAATAACTTCAGTGGGAGCCATTATGAGCAAAGGAAATGTGCTCTCCACTATGGGGGGTGATGAGGTGATAAAGTACAACAGCAGTGGCTCTTATCACTTTTAGACAACATGTAATGTACAGTAGCTGATGTGTTCAAGGCCTCGTATGCAAAACCAAACCTGACAGAACCATGATTAATGGCACAGCCACTATGTCTCTGACCTCTAAGCAAACATTTTACAGATAAAAGCGTTTTGGGGAAGTTGGGTTTTTGTTCTCAGACATGTGGGAACAATTTGAGTGTCATCAGTGGGAAAAAGTGAACTGAAACAGGTCCTTAAAATTTGTTTTTGCGTAAAATGGTATGGTATGTTGAACTTTTAACTTTTTAAGACCTGACTCTCTGAATAGTATGTGATATTGATAGAGCTGTTTGCTTTAGTAAAATCACATTGTTTGCCTGTTCAGTGTCTTTCTGTGTGCTTATGAGCTATACTATGGTTAGCATTAGCACATGTTACCACCCAGAGTGATTTTTATTCTTTTCTTTCGTTGGGTTTTATTTGTAGTAAGTGGGTGAAAAAGTTTATCTTTATCTTGTCGGCAGGTGACAATACCAAGAACACTGTCTCATAGGATTGCTCAAGGAACTCGAAAACCTGAAAAAGCATTGATGCAAATTTCACGCGTCAGTGATTCATTTAATGAAGGTAAACAAACAGTCACATGGGACATTGGGCACAAGTGAGTAGTGCTGCAGCAAAACAACAGCCTACTGTGGGACTGGTGACCTTTTTAATCCGAGGAAAAAGAGAATTCAGTACAGTAGGCTCAGTAGTTTGATGAAATCATTTTCATTTTTTACCTATTTTGGCTCATTTTAGCAATTTAAAACAAAAATGGCAAATTATTTTATTTAATATATCCATTATGTGTTATGCTTTCTGTAAACAATTTTTTTTCAATCATCAGTTGCAAAAACTCACTGATTTGCACCCCCTCATAACTTGATATGTCCTAAAATAAAAAATATCAAATACTTTATACATTTTTAAAAGATCTATGTAATCTAGCAGTATGTTTTTTTTAATGTGTGGATTTGCATGCATGTAAGAATGTAAGAATGATGCTTTTCATTTCAAATAATTTTAAAGTATATAAATGTCTAATTCTGCAACTTATGGCAACAAAAAACACCAGCAAAAGCACACATTTATAGTGTAATACCAATGTTTTCTCGCTCCAAATGAAAGCACTTAAATGCCATACTGTAAGCACAGGGACCTCACAGTATCTGATGTAGCTCAGGGTGGGGCCTCTCCAGACGTCTGGCTGCATATGGTGGCTTCGCGATAACATTTAGCCGTACTCAGAACACAATGTCTCTTCTTCTACTGGAGATAGAGGTAAAAACACTGTTTAGAAAACCAACTTTTGTTACAAAGCACCCTCATATATGAACTTAACTGTATAATAATTGAAGAAAATGTATCAAATTAGTTCCATGATTTATCAAGCAAAGACAAACATATATTAAGGTCATTCACTTTTAAAGGTGCCATGTCTATGATTTTGTGCCATCTAGTGGTGAGGTTGCAGATTACATCCCCACTGGCCTTTCTAACACCATTATCATTCTGGGGCATTTGTAGATTTTTTCTATGTTAATTAAAAAAGGTGTTATATGTTATATTTTTAGTTTTTCCAACGATTGCCATCCTACTTATATATCCTCCTCCATTTCTAAATAAACCTTCGCTGGGTGGGTGTGCGTACATTAGAGGATGCTGCAGTCTCTGTGCAGTCTAGCGAACATTAAATCCCAGTGAAGTGTCATCTAGTGCAGCAGCTCGCCCCCAGGCCCAGCGGCTGCATGGGAGAACACGAAACGACAGCTTCATTGTAAATTTAACAAACAGCACGACATAGCAAAGAACCTGGAGGGTCAGCTCTGTGAATCTGTGAGAGGAGGACTGTGTGAATTCATGAGAGACTAAGAGATAAACAATGCTTACCCAGTACACATGAATTAGAATGAAAGTGGTGGTAGATTTAACCACATACATAACCTCTGTGTGTTATATGTTTGCACTAAACTCACACTAGGATCATAAGTCTACATACGTTTGATCTTTGACCTTGCTCACTGACAAAGAAGAGAATTAGAACAAAAAATGAATGCAAGAACTCCATCTATTTGAAGTTATGTAACTGGGTTTTCCTGGTGCTGCTGTAATGAGTGCTTTTGATCTTTTTGGAGATAGTGATGATTGCAGCTAATTACCAAACTGTAGTACACAGAGGTCAGAGGAAGGGTGACAAGGGTGGGTTGGGCGACATTCCTGCTGCACTTTTCTGGTATCTTCCTGTCCCATAATCTTACCATATTTCAGTGATCATCTACTGGCGGCCCAGGGGCCACATCAGGCCCCCCACAGCTTTCCTTCCAGCCCCTAGCACATTATCAAAATCAGAAAACAGGTAGAGTTGAAACATATATGTACTGTATATGTAGCTATTAAAATAACTCAAAAACGACATTGAGCTAATTGAAATCAATTGTTTTGTTTTATTTTTTCACGTAACAAGTTGTGAAGAAACAAGGTGGCCATCGAGCAAATGGTACCCTTTGTTGTCTTACATTAAAACACTGAGTTTCCCATATATTCCCATAATACAGCTAGCTCAGTTGCATGATAGTACTCCAGGCTAATTCTCCAGTCTGTCAGGCTTTGAAGCTGCTTTAATCTTACAGACCTCAGCTATTAATAGAAGTCATTTTTGATAGTATATTTTCAACTGGTGGGTCGGGACTCAAAAGTGGTTCACGGACATGTCCTTAGTGGGCTGCAGCGTATGGTATTCAAATATACTATTTTCTTCTATATTACAAACTTGGCAGGTAGTGGCATAAGGTCAATCATTTTATTTTCACAGCAGTTTACATTACTTTCAAATTCAGCCTACTGCACCCTTAATGTCATAGACATTTTACATCAGGAATAGGATTCATTTATCTACTGCATAAACCTGTTGATCGGAATTCCTGACAGATTTGATAAAGTTTACCTCTTAACTCTCAGACAATCTCATCAGTTTCGACTTGACTTCTCACTGACCCACACGTCTGATGTCACCAAAGCAGCCATCTTATCAAACCAGCTCCAAAAAAAAACAAGACGCTAACTGTGTCTCAGTGTTGGCAAAGCAAACACAAATGCCTCCACCATTTGAACTAAAAACAGGAGCCTAATGGTCCGGCAGATTGTCATCATACTTCCTCCCTGGAGAGCGACAAAGGGGCCGCTCCTGGAGCTTCTTATGCAACCTCAATCTGTCCTGAACCGTGTACAAACAAATGGAGGAGGAGGAGACTGGTTTCTGTCAAAAAAATGCTGAGATGTTGGCAGATAATGACTAAAACCTTGAGTTCATTTAGTGGCCATCTTGAGCTCAAAATCTTATCACTTCATTCCAACCAAGCTAGTGAAAACTCCCGGATAGTAAACTGTGCTGAAGCATAAAAATCGTGTAAATAGGGGTCAACTTGTTCTTACCCGTTTTAGGTTTGTGTCAGAGGCTAATATTTTTAGTCACAACATGAGCCTGTTTGCAGCGTATTATGGTATTACACCAACCCAATTCTACGATTTAATCCATTATTTCTCTTAAGATGCTTACCGCAAAACAAACTTCTGCATTCATTACAACATTATAGTAGCTGTTCAAACTCTATTTGGCACCTAATGCTTAGTTATGCTTCATAACACTCAGTGGAAAACCCTAAGAGCGACTGGCAGGACTCTGGAATTAGCTCGGACTTTATTGAAAGCCGGTAAAGCTATTTCTTCATGATCAGTGTCATTCATGTATTGTTTCCGGATTAGTTAAGTAGAACAGGATTAGTCTCGAAGGGGCCTAGTTTTACAGATTTAGTTAAACAGACGCCAACTATGTGATTGGGAAGATATTCAAAGTGCAGGGTTTGCACTGGCAGACACACAACAGGATGGACGCTATACTGAACAACATGGACCACGGCCTGCATTCGGGTTTTTGAACAACTTCCTGACTATGTCAAGTCTATGGAAGTAAATTGGTGAAGATCCTGGACTAATAACCATGATTTATTGTCCTTTACTCTGATAAATACAACACTAAACACCTAAATGAGCAGCAGGAGAGAGTTACTGCACCAAGCCCAAGAAGATAAGATGAAGTTATAAATCTATTTTAAGTAACAAGGCCACTGCAGCTGTAAATAATTTAAGACAATGTGAAGAGGAAATATAAATGATGAAGTGGCATGAAATAGGTAATAAAAAAACATTATACTCAGTAAATTAAAAATGACTGCTGTGATTAAACATATTAGAGTACAGTACTGTGCGAAAGTTTTATACAGGTGTGAAAATATGCTGTAAAGTAAGAATGCTGTCAACAATATTCAATTTTTGGGATTTTTACCTGTTTGTTTTTTGTTTTTTTTTTCAGTTTACAAAATGGAAAGTGATTGAAGCGACAAAAACCTCCCATTTTTAGAGTGATCCCAGAACAAAACTACTTGGTCTGGTTTAGCCTAAGTTCGTTCTGAGATTTGATAGTCTGGTTTAGTCTAGTTTGGCCTGGTTTTGTCTGGGATTCTCCACTTGTCTAAACAGAAGCTGCCCAGTTCCTTCAAAAACTGAGACAGTGAAACTATAAGAACTGCTGCTGTTTTGCTGCTTTTTAAAATATTGATTAGATTTAGAATTGTCTGTTTTTTCACTTTAAATTCAATGATAAAAATCACTATACTTTATAGTTTACTTTACTTTTTACATTCACACCTGAACGTAAACCTTAAGCTTGTGCACAGTACTTTACATTTTAAGGATATTTTTACTAGAGCAGCACTGGTCAGGTTGGTAAGGCACACTTTTAGAGGCGTTGACATTGTCAAAATGGCCAGTTACTTCATTCACTTTGTCACAAAGCACAGGCTATTCAGACGCATGCAAATAAAGCTTTCATTATTCATCCCTAAAGGGTTCCAAGACCTTGCTAGATGCATTTATAACTGAAACCTCCTCACAAAGCTGAACGTCGTCATTACAGCAGACAGCAGAGTGAGTGTTCAAACCCAGCTACACCAGAGCACACAGACAGATCCACATTTGTTTGACTCTTGGCTCCTTGTAAATACAACTCATCTCTTCCAATAACCCAGCGAAGATGTGCGCCAGAAGCCAGACACAGAGGGTTAGAGGTCTTCATCGCACAAACACTAATGCGGTGTGTAACGGCCAAGAGAAAGACACAACCGGGCCGACATACCATACACACTCTCCGTCAGTTTGTTCTATCTGTCAGACAGTGAGATGTGAGAATGTGCTGAGGTTTAGAGCCCTGTCGGTACGAGAGGGCAGCCAGAGGAATCATCTCAGCACCTCCGTAACTCCTCATCACGTAACGCCACCTGCTTACTAGTCTCTGACTGCTTAATGTGAGCAAAGATGATATAATCAGTCATCTTTGGCTTTAGTCTTTCATTTGCTGTATGTCTGTAAAAAGGCCAAAGATACAACCGTGAAAGAAACATGGTTAAAACTGGCCGTGGGGCATTGGTTTGGTTTGATTTGGTTTGGTTTGGTTTGGTTTGGTTTGGTTTGGTTTGGTTTGGTTTAAATTAAATTAAATTAAATTAAATTAAATTAAATTAAATTAAATTAAATTAAATTAAATTAAATTAAATTAAATTAAATTAAATTAAATTAAATTAAATTAAATTAATCTATTTTGTTTTATTTATTTTACTTTACTTTACTTTACTTTACTTTACTTTACTTTGCTTTATTTGTTGAATATGGGCAACACAAATACATTGGAGCAAACCAGATGCATTGTTTGACTGTTAAAGCACACACTAGTTTTCAATACTTGTCCAGAGGAGGCTTTTTAAGAAAAAAGGTTAGAGTGAACAATATGTCTGCAAGCATTAATTGGGAACACAAGAATTAGACCAGCGTAAAAAAAAAAGAAAAAAAAAAAGGCATTTTTCAGAGGCAGTTTTAGGTCAGTGGGAAGAGAGTTCCACAGTCTGGGCCATTTAAAGGGGACACAAGACTGTCCAAAAGATGTTCTAAATTTACAAACTATACAGTCCCCACTGACAGACGCTTGGGTGGAAGATCTGAGAGAGCTCTGACGTCTGACGGTGGAAGCAGAAAACAGTGGTGACACACAATTGTTCAAACATTTAAAAAACAGTTTCAGAATGCTAAAGTCTGTTGATGGTGTGTGTCAATGGACCGTTGTCTTTCTACAGTAGTTTTTTTTTTCAGAAAGTGTGGGCTGAGCCTCCAACAGTGCAAAGGGCTGACATTCCTTCAGCGATCAGACCCTGAAACATGAATAGAATATCAATAGTGCGAGGCTAGACATTTTTTTCCTCTCTTCCACAGATCTCCGCCCCGGTTTTGTTTGTCCTTCCTCATTCAGATGCATATGAACTCTGCCGGTCTTGGCTCAGGCGGCTCTGCTTCTCTTTGTACTCTTTCAGGCTTTTCAGACGCTCTTCCCCTGCAGCTCGTTTTCTGTGAAACTGTCCAGTGAATAGCCCAGAGACCACTTGTGCCTTTGGACAATAAACCCCCTGCTCTGTGGAGATGTGCTCAGCATGGCAAACACGGAGGAACATCGTGTCTGCCGGCCTATTAATAGTAGTTATTCTTCATCTAGTTGGGTAGTGTTTACCGCTTAGACTTAAATGACTCCTCGGCTTCTGCAAGACGGGAGATTGTGTGTCCATTTACTGTTTGTGGTGCTGATATACAACTTCCTAAGAGTTTACTGCACAGTCCAGTGGTGCAGAGGTTAAAAGAATGCCTACTGGTGGATCTATTCCAGTGGAAACATGGCAGACTTCCAGCTCCTTGAATGTTGTGTTATGGAAGAGACTATTAGACACTGGGGTATCCTTAAACAGGGGACTGAATAACTCAGGGATGGCAAACATACAGCCATTAGTAATGCAGCAGTGAAAGTGCAGCACGACCTAATCTAGCTTATTACTAGCAAAATAGCATTAACACCAAAGCCATATTGTAAGGGTGAGTTTGTGAAAACATAGATGCTGAAGGCTTTAATCAGCATTAGACGGCTGGAACTGATGAGAACACTGATATTATTAAGTAATTGTATCTCTCTGCACTAAAACGTCATGGGGACTGTGCTTTTTCTGTGATTAATCCAAAACTCTGCAGTTAGCTACCGTTAGACATTAGACACCCATTCACTGCCCATTTTTAAATCCCTTTTTATTTGGTTTTATGTCCTCTACTTTTTTGTTTTATCACTTTTATTTATTTTAATGCTTGTGTACAGCACTTTGGCCGACTGCACAGTTTCAAAGGTGATTTATAAATAAAGCTGCAGTGGTATGATATGGTATGGTATGGAGTGGTATGGTAACACAAAAGGAAAAATTGGAATTGTTGTTATGTGCAGGTTAACAAGCTATACATTTCACTTGAGATGAAATTGGCTTTATGTGGCCCCTGAACAGAAAAAGACTTTGATAATGACTAAAGTAAGTAGATATCAATATATACCCCACCTGTCAAAAGCCTCAAAAGTCTGCTCCAATGCAAAAGGATATTTAAAGGCAGAAGTCTGATGCCAAGCAAAACAGCACAGAAAGTTAAAGGCTATAGGTATTTAAAATATTCCTTAAAGCTTATGAACCAGCAACAAACATGAATACATACCACAGTGTGGGCCGCATGGATCTCCTCTGAATTGGAGACTGGGCTTTGCCAAAGTACCTATACCAACAATGAGCATCACTATTGTGAACGCAATTTCTGTTTAAATGAACCCATGACATTACGGTTGATGGAGCATGCGGGCATTTGGCGGTGCTAAAAATAAAACAACGCTTATTTGAAGCAACATGCAGGAGAAATAATGGAGCCTTTATTAGTTGGACAAAGCAAAATGAAAAGAATGGCTTTTGTTCTGTTCCATGAACCCTTTTGTGACCCACTTGATGGATATTAGGTTAAAACTAAATAAATGCAAAAATGTGAATAAATAGTCCAAACAGTCACCAGTCATATTTAAATATATTGCCTTTTGAAAAAATGTGTATTTATTAGTCAGGTTATGGTGGTCCCTTGTGTACTTACATTACATTGTAGGATGCTTTACAGTACAATATGATTATACATATTATATAATAGAACCATTATGTAGTGTGGCTGACACAGCAATGTAGAACAAGTCAGTGCACTTTATAAAACGAATAAGTGCAATAAGAGCACTTTACAACAGAACAAAGCAGCATGTACCGTCCATCCATCTTCATTCTGTAACTCTGCAGTTTGTACTCTCTATATATCTCTATACACGCATGCACCATTTACTGACATCACAGGACACAATGAATTCGAATATTTTTTTTCCTCGAGTAATTCATGTCTATTCATTGAGTGTTTAAATCCTGTTGATTAATCCTGGAATACAAATTGGGATTATGTGTAGCCTTATGTAATGTAATCCTTGAAAATAAATCAAAGCTGTGTCCTGGCTCGGTTCACAGGACTCTACACCGAGAGTCTACTACTTAAACATCATTAAAGAAACACACACATGCCAACGTAATGTCCACCGTTTACCAGCTATTTACAACATACACTAACCAGACGTATGCCATTTATCATCCAGCGTTTGACGTAAATGAATACAAGCCTTTCCTTTTTACATTGACCAGGGGTTTCTTATCGCCCTCCTGTGGGACGTCCCAGTGAGCCGTTACATAACTCTCCACTACACTGTGCAGATAAAGAGTGAATGTACCAATTAAATGCCTTAAATTCTGGCTCAAGAAACACAGATTTGCACTCATCATTTGCAATGGATTTAAAAAGCAGTGTCCCCAATCCGTAATGAATCATCTGGCCTCACTTTTTCAGATTTGGAGGAAGTCTGCTGAGAAGCCAGTTGGGAACAGAGTATAAGAGGTCACTGTCGGCCTCCTACGATCCCTGCCTTCAGCCCAAAACTGCTCTGCAATTTAGAGTTTGGGAGCTATATTTAAACATGCGTGACTGCAATTTGACCTTTTCCACCAAGTTTATAATAATCACACTAACGCTCCTTAATGATATATCAAGTTTAAATGCTACAGAAAATTACACTTAGTGAACTGGCCTGCTCAGCTTAGTACATTGCAATTTTTCGCCGTACTGTAGATGTAGGCTTTATAAATGGTGGAAAAAAAAGACCAGTCTGTGATGCCAGCATTGTTGAAATGTATTGTAAAGTCAGTAATTATGACGAAAGAGATAATCCAAAAACATGCAAGTGGAATACCAGCTGAGTAAGAAAAAACCTTGTAAATGGTTGATGTCAGTGGTCAGTGTTTGGATGAAACTATAGTAAATGAGAAACTAGAGTCAAATAAGAATGACTTGTGTATACTTCAAACCAAATTAAGGATGTGGGTTTTATTCGTTTGCATCCCAAAACCCTGAAGCTTACTTCCAGGTCATGCAAAACCATCCAAACCGACAGGGATTCATTTGTTTAATCCAAAAATCCCTCAGTCGTGACTTTATATGCATAGAGCAACCAGGCACAGCGAACGGATTTAACTATAACCTTTGCTGGCACTGATGGGAAACTTTGTCAATCTCTAGTCCAAACTATGATTACCTTGATTATTCACCTCTAACACCACACAATTCATCTTTCGTTAAATCTTATGACAATTATAAAGTGTTAATGTGATGTGTTTCTTCTAATTCTCAGAAAAAACATGTCACTTCAAGGCTACCGTAGACGCAGAAGGGTCAGACGTGAGGTATGCATTTTAATTCAGATCGCTTTATTAATCCCGGAGAGGGGCAATTAAAAGGCACATAGAGCAGCACACATCAACACACACACAGAAAAAATGCATAGCAAACTAAGGGTAATTATAGTTACTATAGTTACTACAAACATCTGAGGAATTGCAATTTGCACAGTGGCCACCAGGTGTTTAAAAAAACAACATGCTGGACCTTTCATAAATGTAAGAAATGTTTTTATTAAAGTTGTGATATATTTAGCCTCAAAGACTATTTTCCAGACATTTTCCAAGGTGCATAATAATAATAAATTCTTAGAGTATAACCTTCAACTATGGCTGCCAATCCAAAGCCAGCACAAAAATCTCCTCTTCTGACTCAGCTGAGCATCAACAATTGAGTCTAGATTCAAGCCAGTACAATAAAAAAAAAATGTTTAGATCCATAAATCAAAAGTAAGTGTTCTTGATCTGTGCGTCACTCTGAGTTAAATCATCTGTAGGCTTCTTTTACGGCCTCTACATTGCTTGCAATAAATAGAGTGTTGTCAAGCAGTATTAGAATGAATATATACTTCTAACTGCTTCAAGTCATTTTATATTACACCAACTGTGCAGATTTTTAAACACTTTACTCACCGCTCTTCCTTTTAGATTAACTCATTAAACCTATAAAGATGGTGTTTCTTGTTAACAGCTGCAACATTGTCACTTCATAATATTCACAGCAGAGATATTTTAAGTTGGGGGTGACACTAATGCTAATTTTAGGCTCATACTTTATGGGAGTACCCTTTTATGTCATCTAACCTGAATATAATTAGCCCATGGCCTTTGAAACACTGCGGTATATTACTTCTTATCAAAAGGAAAGTCCTACTTAGAAATACTTTTATGTTTTGTCTTTAATGCAACTATGAATCTGTATTTGCCGTGCTGTGCTTAATGAATCTCACACAGCTCTGCACAATGTGAGCGGGATCCTCAAAAGGTCGTGACCCCTGGGATCAGATGAGGAGTGTAATATATTCAGAGTGGGCTGAGGAGGTGAGTGTGATGGATTACTTAGCGCCACTGCAGATATAGACTGTACACTCAACACTGTGTTTACAGGAAGAGGAAACCAGCGTAGGTTACACTTTAACAGCTGTGGCAGATTGTATAGGCCGTAAATGAGAATATATTGGTAAGTTTAGTTTTAGACTGGGCTGTTGACAATAATGGATGACTGTTGATTGTGAGGATTTACAAATTAGTCAGTGTAATAACAAACGAGGCTGACTCTCCCATGGACTTTATTTGGCAAAGGTGACGTCCGGAATGACAAGGGAAATAAAAGTGTCACAAAGCGGGCACTTTGGAAGATCGTCTTGTAAAAGGGAACTATTGCAGTCCCAGTTTAAAGGCATCATAAAGTTTTCACAGCTTATTCTCACAATCGATTTACTGTCTACACACAGCTGAATCACACTTTCAAATGCAGCAATAGAAGCAGATTACTTAAGGGTTTGATGTTGTAGTACTTTAGATCCTCGTGATAATGGAACCAGTGTGAATCACGTCAAAATAACACATTTTGCATATGCCTACTGGAGTAAAACAGACATGTAAAGCTTACAAATTCGTTGGAAAAATGACTTCCTGCGCATGTTCCTACGACAAACTGTGCTAAAGAAGCGTGTTCATGATTCTTTTCTGAACACACGATCTTACATAAAGGCTTAAGGCAAATTAAATTGTGTCAGTCTTTTTTAAGGGAACTCCTCGGACTTATTTGTACTAGGTTTGCTCATAGATAATGTCCCCTACAAGGCTACTACACACATTTTTTGTTTCAGTCATCTTTTTTATGATTCTATCCTTCATTTTTTCAACTATCAGCGTTTGTCAGTGGCGTGAGACTGCCCTTGTCGTCATTGTATTAAGAACCGTTTCTGGTTTATCTGCCCTTTTACCATGCATTGGTTTTGGTCTAGACTTGCCCTGTCTTAATACTAATATAAGTCCCTAAAACCTTGTCTTTGTCTCAGATATTCACTTCGTGACTACTAGTCATTTTCGGTCCAATATTAAAAAGTATGCCAGGATTGCGGCATTTCATATACGACTGTTATTCCCTGACCTAGAAAAACAACAAAACTGTGTTTGACCCAACAAACCCACAACTCCATATTGCATATTTTATGTTATTAAACAGTAGTGGAGGTTGCACATGCCTAATTATCAAACTTGCAGTCAGATGTTCACAGATTTAACACTGAAATATGATCCTGTGTCTTCTATATATAGCGTAGAGTAGCTACTAAAAGAGGCTCACACTTCCATAGCTCAGTATTGACTCCTTGAGACAGCTCTAAAAATAGGACCGAACGTCTGTTTCTGGGACTCGCAGCAGGGCTAATGACTGTCTGCTCACCTTCAAACCATAACCCAAATCCACTGCAGGCCCAGCCTTGGTTTAGATTATCTCTGAATTATGGAAGAGCAGAACACTGATGTCTTGATGCTGCTGAGAGGGATGGCTGCTGTGATGCACGTCGCATGTGCAAAATAGAGAGCTTGTGTGGTTCATATTTTTTTAATTAGGATTCAAAGGGGAATGATGGAAAGTGCACTGCGTGAGCTTTTTAAAATCTGCCTGGTACCTTTCTGATTTACTAGAGTCTGTGAAATCTCATGAAAAGAGAAGGCATCCGTGCATGTCTGTTACTTAGAATGTATCAATTAGAAATATTAGGGCAGACAGTCTAAAACATCAATGTGTTAGATTACAAAGTGGGCTTTTTACGAATAGGGGGAGTCATGAGCTACTTTAAAGTTCACTCCCTACCAATACCATGGATGTATAGACTATGGCCTGCCCCCTCTTTCCTGCTGCCCATTCCACCAGTGGCCAATGGAAGTATTGGAGTGGGAAAAAATATATATATATATTGCACAAATCTATTTTCCCCATACACCGCAATGCAGAAATAACGTCATTGTTTTTAATTAGACAGTTGTATTTACAGTTTACACAACATCAGGTGACAAAATTTAACCTTTGGAAAAAGTGGCCTCTAAGTATGACTCAAAGTGAATGTTCATTTAGTGCAGTTTCTATTAGAACGTTATTGTCATTAGGTAGAAAGGATATTAATTGTGTAAGGACTTGTAATTCAGAGTTCTGTGACATGCTAGGTTGATAATGTGGGAATATAAATTTAACATAATGGGGACAACTGGTCTTCTGCTAAAACTGCATTCACAATATTGCCAAAATGAAGTACGTTCGGGTAGTAGCATAAATTATTATAAGTATTGGTAATTAAGATTCTAGTATATTTAATAAGAAAATGTGGTGAGCTTTTAGAATGTAAAAAACAAATATTCAGGAACATGATGTACCTAATGTTCAAATATCTTGTGTGTTTATCAAATCCATATGTTAAAACCATGTAGTTTTTATCAGAAAGATGAATTACAGTTGTTCTCTTGGTACAAATGACCAAAAAGTATTTCCCTTGATATAAGTTCATCCAGAAGTTACACACACATGAATAATGAACATGCTGTATGATACATTTGCACAAGGGAGGATATCATTTCCTTTTTAAGATTCCAAGTTAACCAGATTTCAACATATGAACAACCTCCAAATGACCCTAATGGGCTGATTTCTCCAGAGAACTCAAGAAACACTGGGAAAATACTTAGAAGCCGGTATGTCAGGGTAAATGCAACAGTGTGTTAAGAAGAAAGAGCCTGTCATCTGGTTTTAACAAGACCGCTGTTAAAAAAGCGGCAATTATGAAGCTGGTGTAGATTGGTATCGGCGAGAATTACTGCGGGTATTGCAGGTCAGAGATGGGATCAGCAGTGATTGTTGAGAGGATGAATGGCAGCGTTTACGTGTTATGTAAGCGCTGAGAGAGGTACAGGGAGGATAAGAAGGGTGAGAAACCAAAGATGGAGGCATGATAGAGGGGGGAGGGGGGGCTCGGGGTAGACACTGACCCAGACTAAACAGAAAACTAAAGATGGAGCGGTCAGTGAAGGTGGTGAAGGGTAATTCGTATCATCTGAGATCCAAAAGATAGAGGTCGGTGTACAAAGCAGACTGCCGGCCGCCTGTGTGTGTGTGTGTGTGTGTGTGTGTTTGTGTTTGTGTGTGCGTAAAAGGAGCCAATAAGGGACGTGACCTTGGATAATGGTGTTATAATGTAAACATAAGGCAACACACCTGCCTGCTTCTGAAACTGATCTGACGTCGGAGTCAAGATTATGCTGTATGTATTACATTTGCAGTCGTTTATAGATGGAAAAGTAAAAAATATTAAAGTTGTTGGAAGAACTAAACATTTATGTGATGAATTTTGGACTGGTCACTGGAAGTTAAAAAGGCCTGCTCGAGTTGGAAAAAAAAAACACAGATTTGTCCGATTTAATGTCATATTCTTTAACATAGCGGTAATGTTGTGATTTATTAATGGCTTTCACATCAATTCTTGCCATCATTAGTTGTTGCCTACATAACTGGAGCTATCAATTGCCATTAGTACAGTATAATCACTTTTTAACAGTGAATTTCTTTTTTTTTTTTTTATAAACAATCATGTATTATTCATAAAATGTAAAATTATTTCTTCCCACATTAGTATAAATGATTCAGAGAAAACAAAACAAAGTGAGTTTAGTGATTCTGTGTTGAGCATTTTTGTTTAAAATGTATTTTATTTAAACTTAAATTTATTCTTGTGCGATTCAAGTTGGTATTCCTGAGACATTAATTTGATCTCAGGCCATTTGTTATTATTTCTACCAGTAGGGGAAGTCAAGAGCTACTTCGTTGGTCACTATTGCAGTCATTCTGACTGAAAGAAGCATAAATTCATCATGTTGTTCTCCTGTAAATTGTAATTCAGAGTTCTGCAGTTAATAAAAAAGAAAAATACATCATTAATAGTCTATTCAATGCTAAAATAACTAAACCCCTCCTTCTGCTGGACTGTTTGACTTGTACACTTGACCTTTTCAGAGCAGACTGGCTGGAGCTGGTCAAGAAATATGCTTCACATGTTTCATGGACAAACATAAGATTTGCCCCCATTTCATGACATCCTTAGTGACCAGGGAACATGAAACCAAATGAGTCTTATACGGTATTTTTGTGAGGATGGGGACATCTTGTGTTTGGTGTGGACAAGATTATGAACATGTCTGGATGACTGCAATAAAATGATGTGTAAATTCATTGCTGCACACTGCTGAACATCCATAGCCTCCTGACGATACATCATGTTCTCTCATTAGTGCTCCATTATTGTTTCTCCACACCTCTGATATAAAAATAAAAGCTGCATCCTTTGGACTTCCATCTGCCGTAGTCCTATTTTAGCTTAATGGATTGTTCTCGATGCTTATTTAATGCATCCTCTTGCCTCTCCATTGTGTTTGTCGTCGGGAAGCGGCAGCTCATGTGGCGCCAGTTCTCTTAGGTAAACTGTTTGGTCTGATGACAAAACAGTGGCCCATCAACAATAACAAACAGATGGCGAAGGGGACCATGGAATGCAAATACAAATAAACAAATGTGAATAAATGATCACAAAGCATTAGAAACCACATCCATTTTAGTCATGATGCAATGTCACATTATGCACAGTAGGCCTATAATAACAGTAACAGAGTCATTTGCACAAATAGAGCCATAGACATGCCACAAAAATCCTTCGCTGAGTCAGATTTTAGGGAAGGAAATGTTTGCTTTACCCACAATCAGCTGATGACTGGCTCAGTACTTCCTGTTCTAATGACCCTCTGGACTATCCATTCATAATGTTGGAGGTGTTTTCTAGAGAATGATTTGCAACCAGAGCTATATTTCAGCCAAGGGCGAGGTTTACCCAAATCCCAGCCTGGTAATCTGTTCACAGACATAACAGATAGCTCTGAGCCAATGCTGGAATAGTCAGTGTCCATGAGCTCAGTCTATAATGAGAAATGGTCATGAGCTGCCACCTGCTGGAGGAAAGGCTGTACTGTTCTTTTAGCTTTACTTAATTTTTTTTTTTTTTGGTGCAACATAACATTATTATAGCATAACCAGAATACAAAAATACAAAAATGAAAGTATATTAACCTATATTAAGTAAACTACATTCCATTACGGTGCTGAAAATAATGATTTAAGGAATTACAGGATTACAGATATGTTAAGGAAACATGAATCATACTTTTATTTTTCCAAAACACATAATGATTGAGATTCTGCAGCTTATATCTGGCTCAAACTGTGATAATATACAGTGCTGTGCAAACGTTTTGGCAGGTGTGAAGATATGCAGTAAAGTCACACCAAATATTTATTTAGAATTGTCTTGTTTTCACTTTGCATTTTGTAAACTAAAAAAATAAACATACTTTATAGTTTACTTTTTATATCCACACCTGCCTAAAATCTTCACACTGTACTGTTTATATAGCTTTATGTCCCATTATGTACAATATTTTTTATAAATATTATCTGCTGCGTGTTTATTATGGTGCACATTTCAATTATATGGATAAGCAACAATATCAAGAGATGGACTTGGGTAATCCAAAAGTACTCATGCTGGCACTTAAAAAATGAATATAAAAATCAAGCACCACCCTACACTGGCTCCAGCCCTGCTTTTTACTTCCTTCCACACAATGACTGTTTTGTGTTGCATAGAATAATATTTGTTGCATTAGACTTGTATTGCACTTGTTTGATTTACATTAAGATTGATAATTTTAGAAACCTTGTGTTGCTAGTGAAGCCCAAGGTAATACATCACATGGATGAGGCTTAAAATCAATATCTATCTTTGAAATATAGCCCACAGCTGAAGAGGATTCATCTTATATTGCTACTTTTTGCACTGACTGACATTCCTCACTGTTAGGTGGCCTTGGCCTTGAAACAGAAACAGGAGATAAATAAAACAATCTGGGAGAGAAATATTTGTATCATTAATATTATTGTTGCCTTGTGTACCCTTGAAAATATCAAGCCTAAGAAACGACAGGGTATGGAAAAGTATTAGGCAATAAATGAAATAATAATGAAAACAATTATAATTTAGTAATAAAAAATATTATTATTAAATAAATATGAAAAATAAAGAGTCAACTAAACTACTCTAAGGGCTGTTATCATCATACTCAACTTTATCTCTTTATTTTTCATTTTCATCTATTTTAGACTTCATATGTCAAATTTGTACGGTGTTATTATATTCAATAAGTCACTCTCCGCCCATCTGGTGTAATCGTATTCACAAACAAACGTACACCACAAAGGCGGGAACTAGCTTGTGTCTCTCAGCCAATGAGAGCGCTCCAGAGGCAGGTTGCCTGCTCCTGATTGGCTCAAGTCTTTGTCCGTCGGGCTTTACTCTTTAATGACAGTTCCGTATTGCCATTTTTTAACCGGTCTTAACCTCTCTTAGTCTGTTTGAGGGTAGAAGCCTGTATTTTGTGAAGAAAAAAAAAATCATATACAGGACTTTTTGTCGACTCACAAGTTAGATAAGCTATTACAGACTTACAAGTTACATGTGACTGCGTGTTATTCAGCGAGATGCAGGCTATAAGGTAGGTTGCTATTCATATATTTATAAAAGAACTGCCCACCTAGCAAAGTTTTTAACCAACTACTGTGTCATCTTTATGTAGCGAAATGTTTAGATGTTTTTATAATTCTTAAAAATTACCCTATGTTAATATGGTCTCTTTGCTTGAGTTTGGTGGAGTGACATTTGGGGGTTGGTTGTTTTTTTCCCTTTTTTCTGTTCTTTCAACACCTTTTTCTGGTTGAGTCAGTTGCACTGCTTATTTCTCAACATGCCAGGGGTTTATTCCGCACTTCCTGGTCTTCTGCTCAGAGGCTGGATGACAAAACTGTGGTCATCACTGGGGCCAACACTGGCATTGGCAAAGAGACAGCCATTGATCTGGCAAAGAGAGGTTAGTCACTACTTAGAAATATGTGAAAAATGTCTCCAACACTGAAACTACTTCTTATAACGCAACTATTTCAGCATCAATAGCATCGGTACTTTGTTAAAGGTGGTCATATAGGTCATAAAGTATAGATTTGCTGTCTAAATATCACTGGACTATCCCTTAAACTGTAAAGCCTGTATTTGTCATGAGAGGGTGCTCTTTCACCATTGATAACCTGGCTATCTGTTTATAGTCTGTCCATGCACATAAAAAGGAAGAATGTAAATATATATAAATCTATGCTGTGTGTCATCTTTAGGGGCCAGGATCATCATGGCGTGCAGAGACATGGAGAGAGGTCAAGCTGCTGTGAAAGAAGTCATTGAGACCTCCACCAATGAAAATGTCATATTTATGAAACTGGACTTGGCGGATAGCAAGTCGATAAGGGAGTTCGCTGAAAGTATTAACAAAGGTAAATGCAGCAATGTTTCGGTAAATACATAATACAACCACTAAACTATATAATAAAAACATGTCTTTTTACAGGAGAGGAAAAACTGAATATCCTCATCAACAATGCTGGTGTGATGGTGTGTCCTTATGGGAAAACAGCAGATGGATTCGAGATGCAGATTGGGGTTAATCACATGGGTAAGTCAAATGTTATAGACAAAACTTGACAAGTTGATGGGAGGATAAGCAATATTAAAAGGCAAACAGCAAATGAAGGAATATTTCATGGATATTATTTGCTTAGTTGCAAAATTTGGCTTTATTAACATTGACACATCCTGCTACACACATTAGTTTTACAAGTATTTACAGTTTGCTGACTTGAAAGTTTATTATCCTGGGCTCTGGAAAGTTGCTAGTTTGTCGCAGGCTTTTTTCTAAGCTCCTTAAACTAGCTTTGGCACTGGACATTTGAATTGTTTTACAATTTCATGCAAAGAAATAGTCTGGACTTTGTGGATTTGACCTGAGTTTCCAAGAACCATTCACAACTGACTCAGCATAAACCAGGGGTCTCCAACCTTTTTTCTTAAGAGAGCTACTTTTACAAAAGGAGCTTCTGGTGTTTGTAACATTTAATCTCACAGCTTATTTCAACTGTTTTACCAGAACATTAACCCTGAACTTGGTTTGCCGAGTGACAAATCAAGTTTGACTAATAAAGTTTATGGAGGATTCATTAAGTCTTTGGCGAGCTACTTGAAAGTGGTTGGTAGCTTTTCAAAAATAGTTATAATTGGTCATCAGGATTTCTAAACTAACTAAAGTAAAGTAAAGGGATCCCAGACTTGTGGTATGACAGACCATACTACCATTTTGCATCAGTTTCTTTAATACCATTACTCTTTTTTTATCTCTTTTTCATATATTTTGGTCTGATCTTAAATTTGACAGATACTACATATTACAAATCATAAAGGTGCATAGATAAAATCATTACCCACAATACACCACATTCAGGTTTGATGCAATTCAAAAATGATGACTTTGTTGGATCAAAATATACATAAAAAGGAGTCTTGCTGCCCTCTAGTGGACAGATTTGTATTTCACACCTAGAAGAAATAACAGAAAGTGACAATTACGTCTTAACCAAAATATTAATTAGGCAATATTTTATACGACATGTGTAACAAATGATTTTCTTCTTTTATTTGTACAATAATCTAGTGAAGGAGCACCTAGTGACAATTCTCTTCTAAATTTTACAGATCACTGACCTTAAAATGTTTCTTTAGATCATTTACATATGCATTTATGGATGGTGCCATAAATGTAATGCTCACAAATATGGCTCACATAAATATTTATTGCAGATAAGAGTAATAGTTGTCATATAAATGATGCATTCAATTTGCAATATTTAATTTGCTGTAGTGACTTCTAAACATTCCTGAAATTTTATTAGGTCAAGTAGTATTAGAACTACAACAAAAATTATAATAAATGAGTTAATGTTGTGTACTACAGAACTAGTTATAGTCATTCATTGCCTTTTATTGCGTATTATTTATGCGTCTTTGCCGTTAAATATTGATGACTGATAAGATTACTGCCCACTCTAGTAATGTGTGATAAGGCAAAAAGCAACAGATTATAACCCAGCAAATGGGAATCAGGAAAAGTTTCTTATCTGTGTTTACTCAAACTTCACCGAGAATTAGATTGTACTAAAATATATATACTTTATTTATGTATTTTCTCTGACTGACCAAATATCAACTAAAAAAAATGATCAAAAAGCATCAAAACGATCCAAAACCTACATATAAGAGTTGAATCTGAAGTGTGTTGTTTTTGTTAGCATTTAGTTTGGACACTTTTTACACCTGGTGTGCTTCTATGGTAGCCTTGGAGGGACATGATGTTGTCTATGAACAAACAAAAGCAGAAATAGGTCTTATGATGGGTTACTTAAATACTTAAAATATCAAATAAAATCAAGGGTGTCATGCTAAATAGTGTATTGTGCTTTGGGTAGTTGTTTAAACATGAAGTAATGGAAATAATGTCTCCATCCATTTGGTTGTATGGAGATTTTTTTCAAGATAGACAAATGCAAAGGGGGTTATTTATTACACACTTGAAATCATAGTTTTGACAGATGTGTTCAACTGTATAATTTAACACACAGCACCTTTAATCAATGCGTTTGTGTCTGCTTTAGGTCACTTCCTGTTGACGCATTTGCTGCTGGACCTGATCAAAAAGTCGGCGCCAGCGAGGATCATCAACGTGTCGTCCATGGCTCACTCCTGGGGCTCCATCAACCTGGACGACATCAACAGCGAGAAGAGTTACGACAAACGCGGCGCCTACTCACAGAGCAAACTGGCCAACGTTCTCTTCACACGCTCGCTGGCCAAGAGGCTGCAAGGTACTTATTGTTTTTGGGGGTTTTTTTTAACTCCACACCAAATAACGTGGTTTTGCTAACGTTATCTTGTATCTTAGACACTGGTGTGACCACGTATTCTCTTCATCCCGGAGTGGTCCAGACAGATTTGTGGCGACACTTGAGTGGACCCCAGCAGTTTGTAATGAAAGTGGTGAGTCCCTTCACGAAGAATTCCACACAGGGAGCACAAACCACCATTTACTGCGCAGTGGAGCCGTCGCTGGAGAACGAGAGCGGTGGATACTACAGGTACCTTTTTATTGTCATAGTGGGCAGATCTGTTTAGTGTATTCATGTGGTCCTCGGGAAAATGCACATGAACGCCTGCTCAAGTTGGAAGAACTGCTTGGAAACACGGGTGAGTCAAAGTTGCCCAAGATTCCATGTTGATGTTATTTTCATCATCAACATTTAAAATTTCCGTAATGTAAGTAAAATATTTCATACTAATTGTTTTGCACATTAATAACTTGATAATTTGACAGTACAACTATTTTTTTGTCTATACTTTTTTTCAACACACTTTTATTATTGTTAACTTCTTATGCTTCGAATAGGCTACCTTATCTTGAACCGTTGCTAATAGGCTAATAATTGCTTCTTTGACTGTTTTAACCCATTTAAAAATAACATCAGCACATTTTTGCCATTGTGTCCATCTTCCTTGTTGTAATGGTTTAAAATGTTCCGACTTTCTGAGCTGAAATCGAACGACTAAAGAACGACTTCCTAACTCCCTGATTCTCATAGTTATCAAGGACCACAGGAATGCACCATAACTCTTTTAACCTTCGGAATGACACTAACCTGTTTCGTTTTTTGATCTCCTGCAGTGACTGTGCTCCTGCAAAGTGCTCGGCCCAGGCTCAAGACGATGACATGGCGCAGAAGCTGTGGGAGCTCAGCTGTAAGATGCTCTCCATAACATGGGAATAAACCCAGAGAGTAAAAAATCAAATCTTCCTGGTGTAATTTTTGTTCTAACATTTGTATTGTATAATTTAGTTCTGTTACATTAATATTGTTTGGTCTAATATACTGTTTACGACTAACATTGTTAGTTCATTCATTTAATAGCATGTTGCACAATGCAGCACTGATAACACAAGAATTTATAAATAGCTTTTGTATTGCAGATAATTAATAAGATCATATGTTTTTTAAGATATAAAGTTTATAATCAATGTTAACTTACTACAATTCAGGAATTTGCACACAAGAAGATTTAGTTTTTGTATCTTGGGACAAGTTTATGATGTTTTGGGGGAAAAGCATATTAACAATAAAATTAGTCTGGGGGTTATAGAAACTGTTTATCTATTGTTTACAAAATTAAATGCTTTTTGACAATGACATGATTGTAGTGAGACTAAAGGTTCTTTTTCTAATGCTGAATCTAAAAGAGAATCCATAAGGAACTGCAAAGATCAAAGGTCTGTAATCAGTTTGATCTAAATACAAAACAGTACAATTGGGTAATTTGATTCCACCTTCACTGAGACCGTGGATTGATAAAGCCATTAAATTAAGATAAAGACAGTTTTAAGAGATGTGCATAAACATCAAAGGCCAATGGAAAAAGATAAGTTATCATCAGAATTATCTTTACTAATTTCCATACAGATGTTACTTTACTTATTTCTATATTAATCGTCAAATAACACAGTCTTCTCAATTTGACTATTTAAAATTGAACTTTTCTGTGGTCTTTTATTTTAAATGTGATTTAACTGAGCTTGGTAAAACATGACATGATAATAATTGATAGAAAAAACTATGTACAGCTGCTTAAAGACTAAAGCAACTTAAATGTTCATTGTTAATATACAAGTAATGCTTTGCAAATTATGAAATAAGTCGTTATTAAGAACAATAGATCATTTTTTGGCCATCTCAGTTTGGAGAAGCAGACAGGAGTTGCTATTGGAGCCAGGAAAAATAAATGTTATAATACTATTAACTGCAAGCGACACAAACAAAGCAAACTGAAAAATCAAATGGTGTAGCCCTCATTTGCCTTTGAAACAACATCAATTCTGCAAAGTCTTATCACATCTCTTCCAGGACTCTTTGATTTATTTTAAAACTGAAAATAGTTCCTGATGACATTGAACGAATAGACATTTTTGTTTTTACAGTATAAATGACAACTATTTTCTAACACTACAGCACGGTTTACATACAAATAGCTCATAGAACTCTGAAAACGAAATAGTGGACTATCCCTCCAAGAGCTTTAGATTCTTTGAGTTTTTATCATCTCTGACCTGACGTTAACTTGACTAATGGAAAAGTAATTAGGCCACATTACTACTTCCTGTGTATTTGTGTATTATGCAACGTATGGAGTGACGATAACATTGTTTTTCAGAAATGCTGAAGAAAATATACCACTAATATACCTATTTATTCAAAAGAAGGCTATGTTTTGGTGGAATAAGATGTTTATTATAAGAGCTATGGATGTATGTAATGACAGCAGCTTGAGTTTTTATAACTGAGGTATTGTTAGCTGTAGTATAAAATTGATTGATCTCGATATCATATTAGTTTACACAATAAACTCGGTGTAATCATTTGCAAGACCCCATAAATGTGTGCACTGGAGTCCTTCATCTCCATGGCCACGTATACACTCAAGTCATTAATGTTTAATAAAGAAAAAAAAAAGGCGGCTATAAGAATCGTCCGAGAGATAGGATCAGAGAAGGTAAAGCTGCTGGTGCTGATGGAAGGATGCACTGTATGACTTGCTATAGGAACGCAGTCTAAGCCTAATACCACCAGCGTCTGGATGTCAGGAGGTCGCAGTAAAGATTTCTGAGTGAGGTCAGAATGGATGAAGCTGAAGGGGCTGTTGCTGTGGTGGGCATCGGATGCAACTTTCCAGGAGGTAAGTGAGCTTTCTTGCCATGAACTTACAACTTACAATAAAATATATAAGCATGCGTAAAACAACTGCAGGGAAATGTGTCTTTAACAAACTTGTCTTATTATTTCCCAACTCTGATACTTGATATGGATTGAAGTAACCATGTTTTAGCATTTTTAAGGATTTACAAAGATTTTGCAAAGGACATCTTGAGCCAGAATGTCAAAAATGCAATATGTTAGAGACTGAACTGGTTATACAATAAAAAAAAAATAATATAATAATGTCGATTTCAATATTTACAATTAAATAGCATGTTGCAGATCACCAATATTTTGGAGCTCCATAATGAAATACAGACTGTTTTTAGGATGTTTTATTATATAATTCCATGCATTTAGGAGAAGGCCTGGACAATTTCTGGAAAGTCCTGTTGGAAGGCCGAAACTGTGCGGTGACTATTCCCCGAGAGAGGTTTGACCTGAGCAGCTGGTACGACCCCGATGACAATAAACCGGGCAAATCCCGTACTTCCAAAGCTGCCCTCATTAATGGGTATGATCTATTCAATATTACATATGATCAGCAGTGTTTAAATAGAATACTTAATGCATTTCTCGCTCTGGGGGATCTTTACAGATTTAATGAGTTCGATCACAAGTTTTTTGGGATGAGTGACAGTGAAGTGGAGCAGATGGATCCGCAGCAGAAGCAGCTGCTGCAGTGTGTTTACCGGGCTTTAGAGAACGCTGGGCTTCCTCTGGAGAAGGCCAGTGGAACCAGGACAGGAGTCTTCTTTGGTACAATATAGTTTTTGAATTTGCACATTTTTGTATTTGCATAGAAATTGTCACTTATCACTTAACATATAGTGTCCCCTAAAGGTTGTAGGATATCATCTCAAGTGAACATGATCATTTGTGTCACATTTATCTCAATGATTACATTATAGGTCTAATGAACAGAGATTATGAGACCAATGCGGCCCACGTGCACCCGAGTGTTATCAATCACTGGACGGGCACTGGGCTGGCCATGAGTATAGCAGCCAACAGAGTCTCATACATCTTCAACTTCACTGGGCCCTCACTGTCCATCGACTCGGCCTGCTCATCGTCACTCGTGGCTCTACATCTGGCTTGTCAGGCAATAAAACAAGGTCTGTACTGCATATATATAAAAAAAATATTTATAGACTTAAGAGGGCGGTCAGTGAGTGTATAGCCCCGCATTCAAACTGTGTCATATGTTATCAGGAGACTGCGATATGGCTGTGTGCGGAGGAGTCAGCGTTATCATCGAGCCCAGAGTGTTTGTCGCCCTGAGTAAAGCCAAGATGATCTCACCTGACGGCACCAGCAAACCTTTTACAAACAGAGCAGACGGATACGGCAGAGGAGAGGGCTGTGGGGTCGTTCTACTGAAGCCACTGAAAAAGGTCAGTCAGAATGTTTCAGAAATATACCGTATGTATGTATGAAAGTATGTACAGTATATGTCTTGTTTTATTCTTAAAGCGATTAGCCTTCTTGAGGATGACAAGTGTTTGGGCATAAAAAATGATAAAATTCCTATTTATAGGCATATGACAGGAAGAGGCCAATTTGAGGTGTGTGTGGTCCTCCTTCTGAACTAACTAATCTCCATTTAGTTGATGGCAGAACCCTGATATTAAAGATATCATTTGTAGAATTTAAATAAACAAGTAATTACCATAACATAAAAAACAACATAAAAAAACTTGTTTTCCCATTTTAAATCTCTATTTACATGGGCGCAACATTTTTGGCTGTGTTGCTTTTAGCCAATTATAGCTTACAGCAGAAAAATATACTTATAAAAACAAAGAATGTGGCAGAGGGTCAGGTTTATTTACAAATGTTTTCCAGGAAATTGTTGATTGATTATGCCTTTAATTCATTAAAAAAATACAAATTTTCGGTAGCTGAACAAAAGTTAAATGTAGAACTGTGAGTATTATTTAAGTTATTCTAAGATTCCATCTTATTTTTACAGGCTATAGAAGACCATGACCACATATGGGGTATCATCAGTAAAACAGCTGTAAACCAAGATGGCCGCTCTGTTAGCCCAATCACCAAACCCTCAATGACACAACAAGAGGAACTGCTTCGTCAAATCTACTCTGAGACTGACCTGGTAAACGTCCAGTACATCGAGGCACACGGGACGGGAACCCCAATAGGAGACCCGACCGAGGCAGGTAGCATCTCAAACGCCATCGCTAAATCCAGACCACCCGGTTTAGAGACTCTCCGGATTGGTTCTGTCAAAAGCAACATCGGCCACACCGAATCCGCTGCTGGGGTCGCCGGACTTATCAAGGTTCTGTTAATGATGAAACACAAGACCATTGTTCCTTCGGTTTTCTTTTCTGAAGAGACTGACAGTGTAGATGCCAAAGCCTTGAACATAAAAGTCCCCAAAGAGGCAGAAAGGTGGGAACCCTGTGGTGATAGAATCGCAGGAATTAACAATTTTGGTTTTGGGGGAACTAATGCACATGCCATTGTCAAACAGTTCAAACAGCCGTGCATTACACAAAAGAAAAATGAGAAACAGATTAAATATTTTGTCTTGTCTGCAAACTCACAAAAATCTCTTACTTTGATGATGGAGGACACCATTAAACAGCTAGACGCAGATGTGAACGTTGATCTAGATTCTCTGTTGTATACTGCCGCTTGTCGACGAAGCCATCAAAAACACAAATACAGAAAGGCAATTGTGGTTTCAAGTTTACCTGAGCTGAAAGAGAAGTTAAGTGCCAACAAAAGCAAAAGTGTTAGCCCATCATTTACAGAACCAAGGCTGGTGTTTGTTTTTTGTGGAAACGGCGTCACCTACCACGGCATGTGCAAGCAGCTGTTAGCACGTGAGCCTGTTTTTAGACAAAAGATCATCGAGATCACACAGCATTTCCAAAAGTTCTGTCCGTTAAACATCTTGGACACACTCGAGAATGAGGTTGAGAGTAGAGACTTCCAAAATCCAGATCTGGTCCAGCCGCTCCTCTTTGCTATTCAGGTTAGCCTTGTCGCTCAGTTCAGACACTGGGGTATCAAGCCTGACGCCATCTTGGGACACTCAGTGGGTGAAGTTGCGGCCGCTCACTGCTCAGGGCTTTTGTCTCTTGAAGATGCAATAAAAGTAATCTATCTCCGAAGTACACTGCAGAGCAAAGTTACAGGCGGCAAAATGCTAGTGATTAGCAACATGGCCGTGTCAGATGTAACCCTCATACTTTCTCATTACTCCGGTAAAATATGCCTTGCAGCTATGAACAGCCCACAATCTTGCACTCTCTCCGGTGAAGCAGGTGCAATTAAGGCCCTTTATCAGCATCTAAGCCTTTCAGATAAAAGTCAAAAGCTTTTTCTTCGAGTACTAGATGTCCCTGCGGCCTACCACAGCCACATGATGGACCCAATATTTGCAGAAATCAAGGAGAAAATCGGTTCTTTAAATATAAATAATCTTAACGCAGAATTGTTCTCAACAGTGACAGGTAAGGAAGTTGAGAAGGGGGACTTCTGTTCAGGTGAATACTGGGCTAGAAATATACGCCAGCCAGTAGCTTTTGAGCAAGCAGTAAGGTCAGCAACAAAAGGGAAAAAGAACACAGTTTTTGTAGAAATCGGTCCGAGGCGAGCCCTGCAGCGAAACATCATGGAAACATTGGGTAATGACACAGCAGTTGTTGCGTCAGTGCAGCCAGAAAAAGATCATGAAACTGCAGTATCAGTTGTCTCAAAACTGTTTGAACTTGGTTTTCAGGTAGATTGGGACACTTTCTACACAGGGTATGAGACAGTGCCACTTCCTTTCCCCAAGTACCAGTTTGACTGCTCGGATAGAGATGTTATCATCGGTGCAGCTCAGGAAAACACCACAAGCAACCATCCAGTCCTCTGCAAAAAGGGGAGTGAAAGCAATGTTTTCAGTTGTAACCTCACGTCAGACTCTTCCTTTTACCTCAAAGAGCACAAGCACAATGACATACCAATCATTCCAGGTGCCTTCTATGCCGACTTGGGTTTGGCAGCATTCATGGCAAGTGCCAAACCAAAAGTGCCGCTTAAGTCACTCCAGCTCAGTGTTAACTTCCACAGTCCATTTGTCTTAATGCCAAATTCACCAGAAATGAAGGTACAACTAGACCAAACAGAAAAGAAAACTAGTTTCACTGTGTTTTCACAATCTGCTGTGTATGCATCTGGCACAGTGGTGTCAAAGAAAGAGAAGCTAGTAGAGGAGCAGAACATTTCATTGGAATCAATCTACCAAAGATGCAGCTCTGTTGTGAGCTACCACGAATTCTACGGTTACCTTTCCCAAGGAGGTTTTAAGTATGGAGATGTCTTCCAAAATAAAGGGAATGTCCATTATGGTGAAGAACTGAAAGAGGCTTTTTCAGTTGTCACAGTTCCAGAGGCCCTGCGACCTCAGTTACACGAGTTCTGTATTCACCCAGTGGTGTTGGATTTTCTCATGCAGCTTCTCCCAGTGACAGTTGAGCACATTTTTGCTGGTAGACCTGGGTTTCCTGCTAAAATAGGAAGTCTGACAGTTTTGGAACCTTTGGAAGATGATATGATAGTCTATCTGAGAGCAACTGACGTGGGAGTAGATCACTTTGAAGTTTGTGGCTGCTTTGCAGATAAAGAGGGCAGAGTGTTGGTTGAGGTTAAGAATGTCATCATCAAGTACCTTGGCAGTCGTTCTCATGTTGTTGAAGAGTACTTCTACCATAACGCTTTTAGTGTCATTCCTGAAACCATTCCATCTACTCTACCTCCACGTGCTTTGGTCTTCTGTGACCCATTAGGCATTTCCAAAAGCCTGCAGGAACACTTGGACTCAGGGTCTTGTTATATCTCACTATCTTTTGCTGAACACATCTTAGCTCATGGTTTCCCTTCTCTTTTGACTAATCTTAATATCAAAGATATTAAGAAAAACTTTGATGAGGTGTTGTTTCTGTGGGGTAAGGACAACCTTACAACACTGGCAGCTGATGCTGTCATGCAAAATCTGGCGTATCACTGTGAAATCTTTCGGCAAGTAGTCCTTGAGCTTAAAAAAATTCACTTCCCAAACTCAATTAGAGCAGTGACCTACCGATCATCTGACATTTCGGTAGACCACATAAACACAGGCTTTGCTATCTCAGGTATGACTAGATCATTTGCTGCAGAAATACCAGATCTTACTTTTCAGTTAATTGACATAAACAGTGTCTCTTCTCAGGATATTGCAGCTCTCTCTCGGGTCCTACGTTCATATCCTTGCAGCAAGTATCCAGAATTGGTGGTTAAAAATGGACTAGTTTTAAAACCTTCAATTGTCCGTACTCTACCTCAAAACAGTGACAGCTCAGAGGTAGTTTTTTCCCCCAGAATGTCTGACCTTTGCATTTTCCAGACAAACGATGCCCATAGAATAACTGAGGTGAGTGCTATCCACAGTTTTGATGAGGCCCAGTTAGACAATACATCAGTCCAAATTCAGCCTACCAACATTTGTGTTCATTCATCTGATTACTTTCCTGTGAGTGTTTCACATTTAAAATTTGGCCAGACACTTTACTGGAATCAACACTCAAATCAGAAGCACAAGTTAATCGCTCTTGATTTTAGTGGGACCGTTACAGCGGTAGGAAAGAGTGTGAAGAAACTGAAGGTAGGGGAACATGTTGCCTGTTGTTTTCCTGTGGTGGCAGGTAGCAAGGTTAGAGTCCCTGAAGATATGTGCTACAACACCAAACGCTATCCATTCCTGCAAAAAACGCCTTGTGTTTCTTACTTTGTGCTAGCGTGGCATATCCTCCACAAAGCTTTACCAAAAGCAAAGCACCATCTAGGAATAATTTGCTCTGTTGTTGATTCTGCTCTCATCAAGATTCTGACCTTTGCTTTAAAACAGTCTGGTCATTCTGTTGTTGTTGGGACTCAGTGCAATGGCTCTTTTGTAGACGTAAATAAGTTTGATGCATTTGTCATACTACCTCCATTTCATGAGTCCTTAATAGCAAAATTTCACAACTTTCCTCGTGTTCGTAATGTTGTCATTATTGGTCAATCTCAGGATTTGCTTGCACCTCATGTGTTGCAAGGTTTAAGTGAACGTGTTCATGTGGAGATAATACAAATGTCAGGTCTTCTGCAAAAGGGATCATTGACCGCTCAGAGGCCAAACATTTCGCAGTGGCTCAAGTCTCTGAACTTCAGTAAGAAATTCACTCTTGAAAGCTTTCCCTATCAGAGTACTAAATCTGAAATCATCCATGACCCTGGTTCAGAGAAAACACAATCATACTTCAACACGGCAAAGTTGGCAGTTCTAGCTTTGGAAAAAGATATTGGCACGACTCATTCTCACATACCATTACTGCCAACAAGGAAACAGCTCTTCAGGAAAAGGGCAGTGTACATAGTGGCAGGCGGTCTTTCTGGATTAGGCTTTGAAACAGTCAAGTTCATCTCCCAAAGAGGAGGTGGCCACATTGTGATACTCTCCCGAAGTAAGCCTAGTCCAGAGCTGCAGCAAGACCTCAATAACATAAGAAATCAGTGCGGAAACTGTATCACCAGCATGGAGTGTGATATATCTGTGTCTGAGCATGTGCACAAGGCTATCCGTTCTATAGGCCAGAAATTCCCAGATTGTCCGATCAGAGGAGTGTTTCACAGCGCAGTTGTCTTGCACGACGGGCTGATTGAGCACCTGAACAGATCTCTGTACGAGAAAGTTTTCAAACCCAAAGTCAATGGTGCTCTCAATTTACACAATGCCACACAACACTGCCAGTTAGATTACTTTGTGTGCTACTCGTCTATCTCTGCCTTTCTGGGTAATGCTTCGCAAACCAATTACGCAGCTGCCAATACATTCCTTGATATGTTCTGTCAGTACCGGCGCAAACTTGGCTTACCTGGACAGTCCATAAATTGGGGAGCCCTTAACCTCGGCCTCCTCTTCAACAAAGAACATTTTCAGAGGTTTCTGGAAGCAAAGGGAATGATGGTCCTAGATGTGGCTGAGATTTATAAAAGCTTGGAGCAGTGTCTTATTTTAAACCGACCCCAACAGGCAGTTTGCAGGTTTCACTTCAGGAACATCAGGTACAATGTTCTTTCCCAAAATGCTGCCTTGACCATGAGGCTGTCAGCGTTGGTTGAGGAGGCCTTCCAAAAGAACAAAGAGAAGGAAGCAGAATCTAAACAAGCTGATTCCATCTCGCCTAAAGAGTATGTGGTATCTCTGCTTAGTGAGACCATCGGCATAGACCAGAGTGAGGTAAAAGATGAATCGTCGCTTTCGTCACTGGGAATTGACTCGATGCAGGCCATGACTCTGCAGAATCTGATATTTCAGGAGAGGGGGCTGAATGTGCCGTTGGTGAAATTATTAGATCCCAATGCCACAATCTCAACAGTAGTCGCCATACTTAGTGAGGAAAATGAAGAGGAAATCCAAGAATCAGTTCCAATTGTAGAAACAGATGACCATACAACCAGACTATAACACTATCAAAGAGTGTAGGACTATTTAATGCCATAATACATGACTATATTTCGTATTCTATTATTGTTGTTTTATTTTTTTCATGTACTAGAAATTGTTTATTAGTTCTATATTGTGTTGTATTATTTTGACATTGTTTATACCATAGAACTGCCATAGTACTCTGTTCTGTATAATTTGTGTTAACATTTTGTCCTAGTTTTGCTCTATTGCAGCAAGGATTCAAATGCAATACAAATATTTCTACCAATCAAATGTACAGCCTACTACTGCAATGTTATATATGCATTTTAATAAACATGTCAATATTTTGATATTTTATCTTTGTTATAGACTTTGTTCACACAGGGCAGTTTCACCACAGTCTTCTTTTTCCATTCACTTTATCTCACAGTTCAAGGATAACTCTTACCAATCATTATTAATAATTCTGATAAAAATCTTTACAATGGCAGAGGAAAAAAACATTGTTGTAATATTGGATAATATTAGGCAAAATGTTGATAAACTTGGCTTCAATATCCCAACTGTAAACATTTTAATTAATGTATTTGATAAACCCACAGTTTATTATTTTAACTTGTGTATTAAAACCTTCAACATTTAAAGTATTATATATTATTATATTTACACACACACACACACACATTATTGACAATGAATTGGGACACAATTATTACATTATAGTTTATTTAAAAATACAATGCACATTTTATAATGTATTTACTGCATATGATCAAGATTCTGACATAGATTATGCAAATTAATAGAACAAATACATGAAAATCAACAATTTTAATTACCAAACAGCTGCAATTACATTGAAATAAACAGTCATGAAAACATACTGATAACATACACTATATCAATATGATATATTGATATTAACGGTATATAAAAGCTTTGTATTCATACAATTTGGTTAGTCAGTTGAGAAGGGGGAACCAAGCAAATGGCTTTTAGCATGTTCACAAGGTTTTAAATGCTGTCCTGGCTGGATAGATTGTTGTTAGCTAAAGACTTTGCCGAAATGCAAGATGTAATGCTAACTGCAAAAAGGGGTTGATTTAGCCAAAATAACTCACTCACTTCTCATTTAAATTCTTATTCACTACTGCAGTTACCAAGGTCTCCAGTGTACTGTTAGGGTCCAGTATTTTAACCAGAGGTACATTCACACCTGTCTCTTGGAAGATCTTGTTTTGCAGAGTCATAGCTAACATGGAGTCAATGCCCAATGCACAAAGAGCTGAATCATCATTTAACTCATCTACACGAACATTAATGAGGTCACCCACTATTCTTTTCACATTTTCACGAGTAGAGGGAATATAGCTGACTGTGGTTTCCTTTGCTAACTCATCTTTTAGTTCAGTTTGCACCAAAGCTGATAGCCGTTGTCTAAGAAACGTATTTTGGGACAGAACATGATGGTGAAGGTTTCTGAAGTTGAACTTGCATATCATTTGTTGCACTCTGTCCATTACAAGACAGGTTTTCAATGCCTCGTGAACTTCACTGACATCCATTACCATCAACCCTTTTGTCTTCAGGAACTGCTGGAAATGGTCTTTGTTTAACAAGAGGCCCAGATTCAAAGGACCCCAGTTGATGGATTGACCAACAAGTCCGAGATTTCTCCGATACTGAGAGAAAGTATCGAGGAAAGAATTGGCCGCTGCGTAATTACACTGCGAAGAATTACCAATGAAAGAAGAGACTGAGGAGTAGCACACAAAGTAATCTAGCTTGTGGTGGAGTGTGGCATAGTGGAGATTCAAAACACCACAGACTTTAGGCCGCAGCACCTTATAGAAGAGTGACTTATCAAGGCTTTCAATCAGGCCGTCGTGTAAAACTACAGCACTGTGAAACACTCCTTTGACTGGGCAAGAGGGGAATCTCTGATGAGTTTTTGAGATAGCATCCTCAACCTGGACCGACATGGAGACATCACACTGGAGATTCAGGAGTTCAACGTCACATCTTTTTTGCAGTTCTTCCATTTCTATCTGCATTTTGTCTGACGGACTAGTTCTGGACAATGTTACAATACATCCTCCTCCGTTTTGAGCAATAAACTTCACAGTCTCCCATCCTAAACCAGAGAGGCCCCCAGTTACAATATAAACGCAGCTTTGTTTAAAAAGTTGTCGAGGCTTTGGTTGCACGGGGATGGTCGACACTGGACAGTCAGATTGTCTATGGTCAAAAACAACTTGCTTGACTGTCTTTGTTGTAAAGTATGACTCAGCACTTTCGTTATCTGCACTGGACCCTTTGGATTGAAATATCTCTCTTTTTAGAGGTAAAGATTCTGCTGTGAATCCCAATGACATAAGCCAGTTCGAAATATTTTTGTTTTGAGCTTGAAGCTTAGCCTTTTGGAGCAGATCAGCAACATCAACCCTGTGTACATGGATGTTATCGTGCTTTGCTGGGAACTTGTTCAGAGGAAGTGGGGTGGACATGAAACTACTATCAACAAAAACAAAATGTGTTTCTTCCATGGGGTGGTCTTGACTTCTGATCCAAGTTTGATTGAATGGTGGAAGAAAAACAATTGCATGGCTCCTGTCAAGATCTAGATGTTCTACACTAAAATAAGACCAAGAGGATACATTCCATCCTGATCGGTTTGCTGTCAGAGCTAACACCTTCATCAGAACTGAGGCTGGGTCTGAACAGACAATAGTCATCTTTCTCTGTTGCTGCTTCACCACAGAAAGCTTTCTCTGTAGGATCTCCCATGCTAGCACAAAGAATGAAACACATGGCGTTTCCTTAAGATACGGGAACCTCTTTGTGCTATAACAAGCTGCTTCAGGGATTGTAATCTTTGCAGTAGATGCTACAGGATAACACAAGGCAATGTGATCTCCAACTCTGAGATTACAAACATTTTTTCCAACAGCGGTAACTACACCACTAAAATCTAAAGCCAGAAGTTTGTGGTTCTGTGCTGCATGCTTGTTCCAATACAATGTCTGGCCAAACTGCAAATGTGATGTGCTCACAGGGAAGTAATCAGCTGAGTGAACACAGATATTGGTCAGTTCAACTTCTACTAATCCTTCACCAGGGACAAGGCTTTCATTGGCATTCCTTGGATTGGCAGACAGATTTGTCATTCTGTAAGGGTCACTAGTCTGTAGAGTGAAATCTCTTGTAAGCACAGAGAGCATATTGTTCTCAAATGTAAACTTGTCTGTTACGGGAGTACGCACTATTCTTGTTGTTGTTACCTGCCCTTTTTTAATCATAACTTCTTGTTGTGTGCACGTATTTACGACATGAACGAGAGCGCCAATGTCTTCACTAGTTACAGATGTAAGATCAATCAGCTGAAAAGAGAGCCCTGGCATTTCAGCAGCACATGCCCTAGTCAATCCGGTGAGAACAAACCCAGGACTAATGTAATTTACACTAGCTTCAGCGGATCGGTATGTTACGACTCGAAGTGTACAAGAACATTCACTTTCTTTCAAGGCTAAAACAATCTCTCTAAATCGCACACAACAATTGACCAATAATTCTAGGGTCTTCTCTGAGGTCATGTGGCTTAGATCTTCAACACCCCACATAAAGATCACGTTTTTCAAAATGCTTTTTGAGTTCAGCACTAGATCTCGAAGTTTGCCTGGCGTCCAATGTGCTCCCTGCTCCACTGCAACTGACTCTGAATCCATATAAGGCCTAAGCGCTTTTGCAAAACCTAATTTATCTTCAAAAAGTACTCCTTTGATTTTGGCCTGTGGAGACTGTTCTTCTGGAATTGGCAGAATTTCATTGTGGAAAAACAATGATTGTGGAACAACAGAGCAAGGATTTATAAATGAGATCTTCACCCCTCTAAGTTCAACTAGCACTTTTCCCTCTGTGTTGGAAAAGCAACCACAAACTTCCAAAAAGTCTGGAGTCTCCTGAGAAGCTCGTAAGTACATGATCATTTGCCTTTGTAGTGGTGCTGAAATGACAATGCTACCGATAGCTGAGGGGAATCCTTGCCTAGCTGTCAGCTGTTGCATTGCTACAACAGAAGTCATTTGCAGGAAATAATCAAGTAACACTGGGTGAACAAAGTACTCATGAAAGTCTTTCAGAAGTTCCTCGGGGACCTGCACTGGTGCCATTGCCTCTTTGTATTCATCTCCAAAGTACACATGATGGAGCAGTTTGAAAACTGAGCCATACTCAAAGCCTGCTTGATTAAGAACTGAATACATTTTGTTGCTCTTCATAACAGATGTGCACCTTTGGGAGATCATGTCAAGACAAATGAATGGTTCCTCTAACAACGGCTCTCTCTCTGTACAGCTAAAAGAACCAGATGCATGTGTTGAAACCGAAGACTCTATATTGAACATACCTTGTTTTTCTGTATGATCAAGTGTCACTTTAAACTGGTGACTGTCTGAATTAAGTGTGGACAGACTGTGAAAAACTATGGCAAGTTGGAGAGAAGAGACAGGCTTTTTGGGTTTTAAACTCGCAATGACCGAAGCAAAAGCCAGCTCGACATAGAATGCACCAGGGACAATGGAAACGCCATTACTTTTATGCTCCCAAAGATACGGTGTGGTGTCTAATGAGAGGTTGCACATAAATGTATTACCTTCCACGTCGGGGCCGATCAGTGGATGTGAAGGGCCAAAGGATCTGTCACTTTTTCTTAGGCGTTCAAAAAACACCTGGTTCTTTGTGGTCTCAAAATGATAGACTGGAAGTTCTATCGGTATTGTCTCATAACCCTTGTAAACCTTATGCCAATCCACATCGACACCTAATGCAAAAAGCTTTGCCACTGTGAACAAAATGGTCTCACAATCTTTTTCTGGTTGAACAGTGGACAAAACAATTTGGCTTCTTCCTAAAGTCTCATGGATGTTCCTTTGGAGAGCCTTGCGAGGACCGATTTCAACAAAGATTACATTTTTCAAGGCATGCAAGTCTTGTTTTACAGCATGCAATGTTTGTTCAAATAAAACTGGCTGTCTGACATTCTTAGCCCAATAGCTTCCTGTGCAGAAATCACCAGCTGAACGCCTTTTGCCTGTCACTGTTGAGAAAAGTGTGCATTCCATATTGTTGGCATCTAAAGATTGGACGTTGTTCTCGATTTCGTGAAGTATAGGATCCATCTTGTGGCTATGGTATGCTGCTGGAACATCTAACACATAGAAAAAAGCATCTTCAAACATGTCCCTTAACTTTTGATGCAGGATGTCTATAGCATATCCATCCCCTGACAGAGTGCAGGACTGAGTACTGTTGTAAGCAGCTATACTGACTCTCTCCTTGAATTCTGCAATTGCCTCTTGGACATCATCCACAGTAACATTACCAACGACTAGCATTTTCCCACCCGTGACCTTACTCTGAAGGGTACTGCGGTGGTAGAGCACTTTGACAGCATCTTCAAGAGACAAGAGGCCGGAACAGTACGCCGCAGCCACTTCACCGACTGAGTGACCGAGAATTACATCGGGTTCGACGCCCCAATGCTTTAGAAGTGTCACAATACCAACCTGAACTGCAAAAAGAAGAGGCTGCACCACATCCGGCTTTGTAAAGTCATCCTCGTCATTAGCACCAGCTAGCTTCTGACTTAACTTGATGCATTTGTATTTACTGAAAGCGTTCTCAACTTCACTGATCTTCGCTCTAAAAATTGGTTCGTCTCTAAGGAGCTGCTTGCACATGCCTTTATAAGCAACCCCGTTTCCACAGAATAGAAAGACTAGCTGCATGTCTGACTTTGTGGGCTCGGCTTTTGCTGTTAGCGCAGATGCTAGCTGTTGCTGTAAATCAGAAATGGAAGACGCTAAGAAGGCTTTTCTATATTTATGTCTGGAATGACTCCGTCCACACGCCGAAGTGTATGACAGCGCTTGCAAGTCGATCATGCTATTGCTGTGAAGCTGTTGTTGGGTGTCGCTAATGGATACATGTAATAATCTTTCTGTAGCGGCTGATATTACAAAGACTTTTGGACATCCTTTTGGAATTTGTGTGGGAACAGCCTTCTCTTTATACTCTTTCACTATAGCATGTGCATTTGTACCTCCGAACCCAAAGCTATTAATCCCAGCAACTCTTTCTGAACAACCATTCGTCTCCCATCTCTCAACTTTAGTCAGAATATTCAACTTTAAATCTTTTGCGTCTATGCTAGCACTGTCCTCAGAGTAGAACAAAGTGGGGACAAGAGTTTCGTGCCTCATCATTAGAAGTACCTTGATAAGTCCGGCAACTCCTGCTGCAGATTCAGTGTGTCCAATGTTCCCTTTGACAGAACCGATCTTTAGTGTCTCCGAAGCAGGTTTAGCTTTAGCGATGACATTTGAGATGCTACCTGCCTCCTTTGGGTCTCCTATCGCGGTTCCGGTTCCGTGTGCCTCGATGTACTGGACATTTACCAGATCAGACTCAGAGTAAATTTGACGAAGAAGCTCCTCTTGTTGCGTCATGGAGGGTTTGGTGATTGGGCTAACACAGCGGCCATCTTGGTTCACCGCTGTTTTGCTAATGACACCCCATATTTTGTTGCAGTCTCTTATTGCCTTTGAACAAAAAGTGACAAAGTTAGCATTAAGAGATTACTTGACGAAGCTGTTTGATAAAATGTTACCTGAAATACTTACATTTTTCAATGGTTTCAGTAGCACTACCCCGCAGCCCTCTCCTCTGCCGTATCCGTCTGCTTTATTTGAGAAAGGTTTACTAGTGCCATCCGGTGAGATCATTTTAGCTTTACTCAGAGCGACAAACACCCGAGGCTCGATGATACAGCTAACTCCTCCGCACACAGCCATCTCACAGTCTCCTGGTTTGAAATAAATTCAATAAAAAACAGAGCACTGACAGCTAACGGCTACTTAGCAGCTAACAGCTAATAAAATACCTTGCTTTAGCAACTGGCAGGCTAAATGCAAAGCCACCAAAGATGAAGAACAGGCGCTATCTATGGCAAAAGAAGGCCCAGTTAGATTGAAGGTGAAGGAAATCCTGTTTGCGGCAATGCTCATGGCTGTTCCGGTGGCATTGTAGTGGTTTATGATTGTAGCATTGTCACTTTTGAGCGTCTCGTAATCTCTGTTCATAAGACCTGCAACACCACAAATAATACAAGGTCATACACAGCAAATTTAAAACGTCCTATTCCTCATGCAACTTAAAACAGTCGTTACCAATTATAACTCCAGTTCTGCTTCCACTTATGCTCTCCAGAGATATCCCAGCATCCTCCAGTGCCCTATAAGTGCAGTGAAGTAGGAGTTTCTGCTGAGGGTCCATCAAGCGTGCCTCTGCCTCAGTGATCCCGAAAAACTTGTGGTCAAACTCATTGAAGCTAAAGAAGGAAAGAAGGTAAGGAAAATTCCATTAATGCAAATTATACTGCAATATTCTTGTAATAATGACTAAGGGTGCATCCTAACGTTAAAGGGGGTGCAATAGTGTTGTGCAATTATTATGTACTAGATATACAGCATTTAATTGTGTTGTATTTTTATTATTTTTGTGTATTATCAAATCCATGCCACTGTAACACCGGGACAAGGGCAAAAGGAAACAAAAGTTGCAGCAAACACATGGGACTGTTGCATTTCCATAAATATGACATAAACATATATACATACATTAAAAAAAACAACTATAAAGTATGTTTATAAAATGCAAATTTAAAGAACAGAAGACAATTCTAAATCAAATCAATATTAATATATTATTATACATTAATATATAACTTTTCCTCCAAACAGGACCAGTTCTTAAATTTCCACTGTCTTAGTTTTTTGAGGATCTGGGCAGGTTTTGATCAAACATTTGGAGAATCCCAGACAAAACCCGGCCAAACTTTTTTTTTTATTTTTATTTTTTTACAAACTAATAGATTTGATGGTCTGGTTTAGTCCATTTTGGCCTGGTTTTCAAGATACCATCACAATGAATTTAACACTACATTTTTGATAGGGTCCATATATTAAGTGTGACACAATGACATATACACAGTTTAATGGACATTGATGTAGCTCTGTTTCAGTGTTTTAAATTAGTTTCTCATTGTCACAGCGCTATTCAAAGCAGCACATATTTTAGTTAATGTGCAATTGCACCTGTCCTTTTTTTAAAACTCTCAGTGGGCTGACAACTGTCTATTGGAGAAAATGTTATGTTTCTATTAAAGATTAACAATTAACTATTCATCTATGAAACTTGTCAGAAAAGTTACCCTTACCCTTGTATAAAAGCAGCTTTTCTTGTTTGTGTCTTCCCTGGTTTACTATCATCAGGATGGTACCAACAAGTGGAGTCGAACCTTTCAGCTGGAATATCGCTGACACAGTTCTTCCCTTCTAAAAGGACCCTCCAAAAATTCTCAACTCCTTCACCTTAATATAAAATCCACATTCGTAAGCATTAAATCGAGTGTTAAAGTATCATTTGTATTCCAATATAGCCTTACCACCAGGAAAATTGCATCCAATCCCAACAACAGCAACGTAATCCTCAGACTCCTCCATTATCACTGAGCAGCTCTAGTGTTTCTCTCTCCTCACAAGCCCTTTATAAGCATTCTGCCAGGCCTCCACACAATAGGACAAAAGACAAGGGCAACAGTTGTCTTGTTACGCTCAAAGAACCTCACGTGAAACTAAGGTCACTAATTATAGGGTTAGGAAGTTTTAATTAGACTTTTGTTCTTGTGTGATGAAAAGACAGTGGTAGTTTTTCCTCACTCTAAGGTGCAAGAGAAAAAAAAACATCCCCTGAATAAGAGTAACCTTTATTTGAGCTTGGAGAAGACCTTTCTCCAAAGAAAAGCACAAAGCCAAAACCTCCACACTTACAATATTTACAGAGTTCCCCTCATTATCAGTTACAGGTAAGGACAGGAAACGGGATAAAGGGCCACAGCTAATGTAAGAAAATAGACAGATATGGGCACTTCAATAAATAAAAAGCTAGACAGCACATAAATAATTACCTTGAGTCCAAGGGTACATTCAGACTGAGGTATTTAAGGTCTGTGGTGTTGAGCCGTCTACACAAACTAATAGTGAATTATTGGACAGGAAAACCATTTACTTAATCTAACTTATGTTTTCATGTTTGCCTTAAAATCATTGTAACTCACTGGCTTTCACAATAAAAGAATTTTACAATGTGACCCGACATCTATAATGAAAGGCTCCACACATTCTGAAAAACAAAATGCATTGTTGCCCAATTGAAATATAAAATAATGCCAAACTCTTTTTATAATAATAAATGCAAAGAAAAATCTAAATAAAACCTAATAATGTGGGATGTATCTGAAATTTCATTGATTTGGAAATGAAAGGATATGGAACACAAACGAAATGCGAGGCCTCATAAAAGGCCTGTGCATTTTTATATATACACTACATATGTACATGATACAATAGTCCAGTAAAGTCTACTGAGGTATTCAGTGGTCCAGAGATTTCCCTTCCAGCACCATCTGGATCTCTTTGGCGTCGAGAGTCTCATATGTGAGCAGGGCGTCCGCCAGCTTCTTGTGCTCCTTACTGTAGGTCTTCAGGATGTTTTTAGCACGATCGTACGACTCCTGTGTGGAGACAAATACTGTTTACACCTGAGAATGGATACAATGCTTTGATAAAAGATCCATCCGTTACTGTCTGTTTACCTTCAGTAACACCCTGACTTCCTGTTCGATAGCAGCTTGAGTCTCAGGGCTCTGCTTGGTAACATCGCCGTAGGTCATGACCCCGAGCTGTAAGGCAGGAGAACAGCTTAGATTCTTGTTGAAATCAAAAAGTGGACTCCTATTGTTTAGTTCATTATTTTAGGTCAAAACGCAGATAAAAGTGCTGCTTTATTTGGTTAAAGTTGGAATATGTTACATAGCTATGTGAACCTAATGTAATGTAAATAATATTGGGGTAAATAAAAAAATCACTGTCTGATAAAAGGAATATAATGTATATATATATAAAAAAAGTATAAATACTGACCTTGTCGCTCATTCCGAACCTGGTCACCATCATTTTGGCTATTTTAGTTGCTCCATCAAAGTCACTGGAGGCTCCTAGAAAATATTAGTAGATTCAATTGAGATTATCATACACACTGTTAAAGTTGTTTTTAGTTTTTTAATAAATACAGAATACACAGTAATCACTTTAAATAATTTAAATAGCTCGGGTACAGTAAATCCTTAGACCTCGTATAAGATTAACAGCAGTGCATGTATTTTTATTCTCGTACCAGTGGTGATGTACTCGTTGCCAAAGATGAGCTCCTCTGCCACCCGACCGCCCATACTGACGTCCATCTGAGCCAGCAGCTGAGCTCTGGTCTCACTCCAGCGGTCATTCTCAGGAAGCATCGACACCTACACGGTTTAAGGATTGGTTAATAAAACACAGATCATTCAGCTAACACATCTTTGTTACGAAAGAAAATCTGCTTACATGGCCAAGGGTTGGGCCCCGAGGCATGATGGTAGCCTTGTTGATGGGCATTGCATCTTTGGTGTAATAGGCAACAATGGCGTGGCCAGACTCATGGTAAGCTGTGATGGTCTTATTCTTCTTGTCAATCTCTACACTTCTCCTCTCAGGGCCTGCAGAGAGAATGTCAGATTCATAACTAAATAATCCTCGTTCTCATCTCAGACCTACCCCTGATTTCATGTGAACCAGATAATGTGACTGACAATAAGCACAGGTGCACTCACCCATGAGGATTTTGTCCTTTGCGAACTCCAGCTCCTTCATTGTGACCATCTCTTTCCCGTCCACAGCTGCCTTCAGGGCTGCTTGGTTCACCAGGTTCTCCAGCTCTGCGCCCGAGAAACCCACTGTGCCTCGGGCGATTATTTCTGCATCCACCGCTGCAAACACACACAGACAATACAATGGTTTACAATGGTGTCTTCTACAGAGAGTGTTTTTACACTGCTATTGTTTCTCATCTATTGAGCTCTGCTATTTTTTTGTAGCAAGCAGATTTTAAAGCAATTATTTCACAGAACATTTCAAGGACTTTGTTTTAATAATTCAGGTCTGCATTTTCTTGTATACAATCAGAAAGTGAACACCTTGATTTCTTTTTTTGTTTTGGGGGTTTATGTGTCAGTAGTTGTCAGTAGTAATTATTCTGACCTTCTACTTCAGTTAAAAACACAGCCTACTTCGCAAACTATAGCAGCCTCAAAGGTTCACAAGTCAGTCATAATATTTACAGAGCATTCAATGATGATGCTGCATCTTTTAAGTAAATACAGAGATGTACAGAGAATGTTACAGAGCAATCTTAAAATACAACCTGATTTTTAAATGGACATTTTTTAATTTCCAGGCCATTTTAACATTCATTTCCACATTATTTCTATATCTGGCAAATTTCTTGTACTTTTTTCAAACCTTGGGACCTACCAGGGTCTACTGTGACCTTGGAGAGGTACCAGTTGAGAATTTCAGTGCGTCCTTTTACATCTGGACGCGGGACAGTGACCTGCATGTCAAACCTTCCTGGTCTCACCAGAGCACTGAAAGAGGAAGGAAATATAGTTAGTTAATAACACACACAAGGAAACCATTCAATTACTTTGGATTAATGAGGATTACATAAAAGAGGCCAATGGTCAGTTTCAGACTTTGTTTTCATGGTTCATTTCAGTTCAAGTTACAGTTAAACTAGGGCAAGGCTAAAATAATAAAGGGAACAAAGGTCACAGAATGGAAAACAACTGTGACCTTTTTGTTTGGTATGAACTACATGATTTGTATTATTTTTGAACAGAAGTAAACTTAAAAAAGATCACTGTTTACTTTAAAGAGAAAATGCAAAGTTCAAATGCAAGCTGCACATACTTATCCAAAGCCTCTGCAAAGTTTGTCGCACCGATGACGATGACACCCTCATTTGGTTTAAACCTGTGAAGTCAACAAAGGATTAGGAATGCAGCTCCTAACAACATGATACAGCCTAAGAACCTGCTGTAAGGTCCTCTCTCAGTGTCCCATTCGTTACATTCATACAGTCTGTAATGGAATAGTCTAATAAAATGAAATCCCTACTAATGTAGCCAAACAACCCGTCTGTATTCGACAACAAAAGCAAAGGTCACACAAGCATTAGACTTGTTATTTGGTACTTCCATGTTTCTGTTTTTTTCAGTAACTAAGAGTGTTTTCAGTTTGCACTAAGAACACACATATTGTTTCAAGGGATGTGAATTGATTCAAAAAAATTAACAAATTAATCGCAAATCTGGTTGTAATTAATCGCGATCAATTGCACAACTTGTCAGCTTTTAATAAACATACTGAATCTTCAATTTAACAAAAGGTAATTATATTGTTATATTTATAAAATGACTTTACTCTTTTCCAGGAAGCCATCCGGAAATCTCTTAAAGCAGAATTGTCCATTTAGCAGCATATCTTTTTTTGTTTGTCAAATTAACAATTGTCGTTATTTTATTTTTTACACACTGAACCGAAAACCGAAAAAAGTTAATGCGCTCTCTTATTGCCTCTTTTTAAAATCAGACTTTCTCTAACTCTGTGTTTACTTTTGTCATAACAACAGGGGACATGCCTTTTGTAAATGGCTTTTTGGACCAATCAGGAAAGTCCTAAAGTCTGGACCAAAAATTGCAGGTGTGAAAGCCCCTTGAGAAGCTGTGGTGACAAACTGACCCGTCCATTTCTGCCAGCAGCTGGTTAATGGTTTGTCTGGAGTACGGATGCATGGGCGACTCGATCCTCTTCCCACCGACACTGTCCAACTCATCAATGAAGATGACGCAGGGAGCACTGGCTTTTGCCTCTTCTGCAAAAGACAAAAAGAAAGATGTTAATGCTGGGAATTTACTGTAATGTGCGGGAAGAACATCTGAAAAACGTACTAAAGAGATTCCTGATACGGCTCGCTCCAACGCCGACAAACATTTCGTCAAACTCTGAACCGGAAGCGTAGTAGAAGGGCACATCGGCTTCTCCAGCAACAGCTCGGGCTAAGAGTGTCTTTCCTGTGCCAGGGGGGCCCACGAGGAGGATGCCTGACACAACAAGAGAAATACATTAACAATTAGCATACAAGACTAAATATAAAAAAAGCAGGCATCAGGGTTATATTACCTTTAGGGAGTTTCCCGCCCAGAACAGTGAATTTTTGTGGGTTCTTCAGAAACTCCACGACATCTTGCAGTTCATTCTTGGCCTCCTCCACTCCTTTGACGTGTTCAAATGTCACATTCTTCATCTGAATGGGGTCAACGGCAGAGTCCAGACCAGATGTGGTGCGGAACCTCACTGTGATACGGGAAAATAACACATTAGGCACCAAAAAAACACTACTTCTATATGCAAATTGATCAGCTGTGTTTATAGTTATAACTACACCTAATGTTCAAATGAAATGATACACTCCTCAGACAAAATCTTTTCTACAGCATGCTGGGTAAGTTGTGCTTGTAAAGTGTGAGATGATTAGAAGAATAGGAAAGAAAGAAACGGAAACAAACCAGCGTCAGAAAAGGAGCCTTTACCCGAGAGAAACGGGGTTCTGGACAAGCCATAAATGCCAACGAGCAGAAGAACCAGCAGGAACAGCCGGGTTCTCCTCAGCGAGTCTGTAAACAGCAAAGATAGCTTGAGTCAACTCAAAAGAAAACCTGTTGCCTTTTCTCCATATGACAAATTCAAAATAATATGTTTTACTTGCCTTGTGTTCTCTGAGTGAAAGCCTGGGACCTCATGAAGCCCTCTGTGAAACCTGTCTTAAACGCATCTTGCTGATTTTCGGGAAGGTTTCTTTGTCTCAGCACTTGATCCAGAGATTGTGCTTCTGGGGCTTTTTCTCTCTGAAGTAAACCCTTGATGAAAAGCAAAGAGTCATGTTTACTACTGCCAGCCAAAGCAACTGAGCGTTAAAAATGGACATGGCTTATCAGTCACATACTGACCTTCATGAAGGTTGGTGTGTAGGTCTCTGACTCTGCTGGACCGTCGTAGCTGGACTCAAGTCGCCTGGTCCTTGACCTGAGTGTCTTAAAGCCTCGACTCTGCATCCATACTAAAGAGAGAAAAAAACACAGACAAGTCATATAAAACACAATTATGCAATAACACAAATAAAACTGTGTGGCAAAAATATTGTTAAAAGACTAGAATTGATCTTACCAGGCAAGAAGTGTAGTTCTGAGCAAATATCTTTTATAGGACTGTGATATTGTCGGTGGAATATTGGTTGGCCAAACAGTCCCGTTCTTCTATGTGAAAACCCTGACAAAAAATGTATAGGCAACAATTAAAACATTTGTTAAAGTGTCAATATCGGATTCTATTTTTCTGTCATGGTCTCAACTACACCACCCCCAAGAGCAGCATAGGGAACACTCTTGCTTTCCTTTGGTTAAAAAAATGTCAAAGTAAACCAATTTCCATCACAAAAAGCTAATCATTACTTTAACTCAACTGAAGTTTAGAGCTGATCTTAAACTTTTATGTGGCAGACAATCTGATCCTGAAAAAAAATCTCTTCTTTTAAAAATTGCATTAATAAATTGCCTATTTTTTCACTTTGCCCTTTCTTTCTCTAACTATGTTTTTCTTTTTGCGCGGTTTTACTGGTAAAAAGACATGTGCAGCACTGAATAACCACTTTTTCTCAATTATTGGTAGCAGTTACATTCTTGTTGACTTCAGTGTAGATGAATGACAGCATCTCCAAGAATGTTAGCAGTTTTGTGCATTTCTGTGCCAAAAAAGACTCCATAAACTGCTTTATTTAAACAATGAAACTATTCAAATGGAGACTATCCTGTAACATCAACAACATGAATTAAAAGGTATTCAAGGTGTGTGTTTCTGACTAACTGAATAAGTAGAGTGAAGAGAAAAGGATGCATCTGCTTTTTTTTTTCTCAGATTTTACTACAAAAAACAAGATATAGTGGCCCTCTATCAGCTGCATGAGATGCCATCTCACAGACGTAGCCGGTGTATTTTGGGAGTTACTTTTTGCAAGTGAAGATTGCATTATTTAATTACAAAGACACTGACCATGCTTGTTGTGGAAGAAGCTATCAGAGGAAACATGGCTCATCCTCCAGGCTGAGGGAACGGCAGGAGGCTCTTCTGGTCCGAGTGTAGGCAGCAATCTGTTGACTAACTCATCCAGCTGATTGGCCCTGATCTCCGACAGGCCCAGCTCCCTCAGATTAACACTGGGCTATAAAGAACAAAAAGCCACAACGAGTTCAGTTACGGTTTATTTTAATTACTGTGGCACACGGCCCAAACTCTATGTCTCACCTCTTTCAGATATGAATCATTTTCTGGTGTGAAGTCCTTGTGCAGGCTCTGAACTGAGGCTGTGGCTGAGCTTTTTAATGAGTGAAGGGCGTTGATGAGTTGACTGAGGGGCAATATCATCTGAAACATACGAGGCAATGCAATCATTAATCACAAATAGCACTAATGAGGTTGGTACAAAGACGAATATGATTGTTCTTAAAATATTTTACTGTTTGAATCCTGTTACATGGTCGTGTGACCTTCCAAACAGTGGATCAGCTGTTGTGCCAGTGTTACTCAACGCAACTCCACTCAGCAGCAGACAGAGCAGCGCGGTTTACATTCGTCAAATGTATGCGAGTTATGTAACCTCGCCGCTTTAACAGTTATTTTCGCGGTGCGGGTATTTGTTCATCTTAAAGTAAGCATATGTTAGGTTATAGGATACAGGCATGATTAAAAGTGACCGTAGTTTGTTTACTGCCGGTGTTGCCCGGATTGGGAGACTTTACTCAGACAACGTGACGTAAGCATGGTGGGCTGATTATGGAGCAATCTGTAACTTGTCAAAGCTAGCTCACGTTAGCAGTAGCTGTCATTGCCATAAAAGCAAGAATAACGTGATTTAAAGAGGGTTTTAGTAGCTTTAAATGTCCCATCTACCACCAGGCACTGACAACTAACGTTAAAATAATCCAAAACTTCCTTAAGAACACATATTAGCAACGGTAACTAAACAAAACGTTACGTCTCCACTTACCTGCTGTGGCTGAAACGACGTCGACAGAGAAAACATGTTTATCGAGTGTTAAATCTAAAGTCAAGGGTGGATAAATGAGGACAAGCCCTCTATGTAACTCCAGCGAATCTTCTTGCTTACGGCGTCCTTTTATTTACCCTGTTAAATAACTTTCAGGGGCTTAGATAACCACCTAATGGATGCTCCGGCATCGGAGGTCAGATGGACTACAAAATGACGTAAAATTAAAATTCTTCCGGGTATTGCACGTGCCACGAGAAAGCCTGTGGAATAAAATATAATAATAAATAAATAAAATACAATGTTTATATAAAAAAATTATGCTGTGTTGTGTACTAATGCAATTTAATAGAAACAAATTAAATTACAATTTTCAGGTAAAACACCACATATGACACTACATTTCATCATGATTAAATATGTTTTGAACGACTCAAGTATTGTTTAATTTAATAATTACTTTAAGGTAATTTGCATTGACCTCATATCATATTAGCAAACTTTATTAAGCAACTTTAAATTAATGCGTTTCTTCAGGTCATATTTTTCAAACAGGCAATTGTCTAGACAACTAAAACAACGTAGTAGGACCACGCGTGAAAGCTGGAATTCAAAATTCAAAACAAACCAGACACTGTTGTTTCACCATGCAAGTGTTTACTTTGAGGTAGTTGAATAGATCTTAGTTATTTTCTCTTTTTTATCTTTTATAAAATGGACGTCGATGAAAAGCGTGAATCTGGGTCGCGTGACATATCTGTGGAGATTCCGAAGCCGCCTTCAATCGATGATTTCGTCGTTTTGAAACCCATCAGCCGCGGGGCTTTTGGAAAAGTCTATCTTGCACGAAAAAAGTGCAATTCACGACTGTATGCTATAAAGGTAAGGCACACTGGGTTTGGTTCACTACTTCAGAAAATAAAAAGGGGCTTGAAACGTACATAGGTTACAACATTTTATTTTTTTTTATCTCAGGTAATGAGGAAAGCAGACATGGTTGACAAGAACATGACAGGACAAATGAAGGCAGAGAGAGACGCCCTGGCTCTAAGCAAAAGCCCTTTTGTGGTCCATCTGTTTTATTCCCTTCAGACAGCCACGAAAATCTATCTGGTATTGGCAAACAACATTAATGTAAACATGTAGGGTGGGTTTAATGCATTTACTACTATACCATCTGTGTAATATTTCTCCTATCCAATAGGTAATGGAATACCTGATCGGTGGAGATGTGAAGTCCCTGCTTCACATTTATGGATATTTTGATCAGGACATGGCTATAAAGTACATCTCAGAAGTGGCACTAGCTTTGGATTATCTTCACCGGCACGGCATAATCCACAGGTTTTTAAACAACACATTTATTGTTATCATTATAATTTAATTTAGTTATTAAACATTCAAATTATGTCATTCATTTGTAGAGACCTGAAGCCTGATAACATGCTTATTTCCAATGAGGGCCACATCAAATTAACAGACTTTGGCCTCTCTAAAGTCAAGCTTGATAGAGGTCAGTACAATTAAACCGCACGTTTAAACAAATTCACAAGTAATAATAGTAACATCTGTATTATATTCCTGTTATCTCCATCAGATCTTAACCTCATGGATATCCTCACCACCCCTTCACTGGCAAAACCAAATAAAGATTACTTCCGAACCCCTGGTCAAATCCTTTCCTTAATCAGCCATCTTGGATTTGTAAGTGATTGAAAATGTATTCCAAATATCCATTCTGAACAGTGCATTGTAAATGTACATGTCATCCTAACAATTTGTTGTTTGGATTAAACGTAGAATACTCCATGTACGGAAGGAAAGCGTCACTGCAGCGCCTCTGCAATGTCGAGTCCCACCACCTGCAGCAAAATCAAACCAAAGAACAACTCTGTGGGTTCACCTATGATGAAAAAAACTGAGCAACCGTTTTCTCCTGCTGCCTACTCATGGAAAAGGGGTATGTTAGATGAAAAACCTCTTTATTAGCATTGTGTTGGCTATTTGTTTTGTTTTTGAATGACATTTAAGCAATAATACTTTAATAATAGTAATAAAGGATTTGTTTTTGGTTTATCCCGTTCACCCTTACAGGAAGTAAGAGTGTCTTTAACCCACACAACTTGGCTAAGAATCTTACTCCATCACTGCTGAAGACCAGAAAGAGGTTTGAGACGATGAGTGCAGGGAGCACCACTGACACTGAAGGAGGTATCAGTCCAATGTGGGAATGTGAGGAGGTCAGTAAAAGCTATAATTTAAGCACACATTTAACTTCAACTGAAACGGAAAGACCTTCAACATGATGCACTTAAGTTCATCATTTTTGTTTTTGTGTTTCAGAAAGAGAATGCACTGCATAACGAGCAGAAGAGGAAGGTTTCTGATTCCAAAGTGTTGGAACAGGATCATGCTCAAACTCAACTAGAAACTGCGTTGAAAAAGTCTGACGCAGGAAAGAAAACACCTGAGGATGACAACTGTCCACCTTTGAGAGAAGCCAATACCTCTGTCACTGTGTCGGCCATCAAAAGAACATTTTCAGATATGGAAAGAAGTCCCGAGCAGTTTCAGATCCAAGCTAAGAAGAGCAACGTGGACTACAAGAGGTGCTTTGAGATTCCAGACGAGACTGCGAAGTTTCACACCGGTCTGACAGGGACGTTTTCCACCATCAACTTAAGCGACTTCATGATCTGTTCCGAAGAGCGGCTTCCGAAACGCTCCAGTCCCGTCACTGTGGCGAAGTCCCTGTTTTCCGAACTGGAAGAGCCGGCGGAAGATGTGTTCGAAGAAGCGGCCAAGGACTTGTCTCATTCCAGTTTCACGTCGCCGCTCCATGGCACTAGTGACATCTGCAGGAGCTTAAGCCTCGACTCCGATGGCTCCATGCATGAAACCTCACTCACGATTGACAGTCACACGAGTTTAAAGCCCAGCCACGATTCCACAGATAGAAATTCTCCTTCATCCGACGAGAAAGAGAAGAAGAAAAACTCACCTCCCACTGGAACTTTACCAAAAACTCTCTGTGCTGTCTTGACTGAAACTCCCAAACTGGGGCATTTGAGCAGCAGAGGAGACTCCCAGTGTTCTTTTTTGGCCCCAGGTGTAGCACAGTCCCCTTCGTTCCTCAAGCCGAGAAATGTCGTAGCTTTCCGTAGCTACTGCAGTTCCATAAACCGCTCGAATATTTCGGGAGTGTCCAGGTTCAGTATTGGGTCAGTGGAGGCTATGGATATGACTGCTTCGTATCACTCTGGCATCGCGACACCTGTGCAGAAAAGACCTAGGTCCAGCTGCTCCCTCAATCAAGTAAGAGTCCAGAGACAATCCTTTTGTTCTTTAATAGATAGATAATAGTTAAAGGTACAATATGGTAAAAATGAAATGAATTTCTATTTTTCCCATACCTATGACCCTCTAGAACAAAGTGGAGCTGATTATAAGTCTGTAATCAACTGTTCTGTGTGTTTATGTCACCATTTTTTTTCATTTATTTACATTGGAGGGACGTATTTGATTGTGCAGCTTTCAGCCAATCACAGCATACTAAAGAAAAAAGAGTGGTAAATTACATCAAAGGAAGATACAGTTTATTCACATCCACATTTTACTTATAGTCAGCATTGATGAGAACTAAAAAGAGGATAGCCAGCGGCACCAGGTTTATTACAAAATTCTGCATATGATATCTTTAATAACACCCACTGTATTTTGTATTTTTACTTTAATGCATCACTGAACATATTTAGATTACAATTGGATATCTGTTTCTTTAGTGGGTACAGCCTAAACAAAGTTACATAGTGCTGCTTTAAATATTCTAAAATGATTAGGGGAAGAATCACACTCCCTATACATTATAATATAGAGATATTGATTTGTACCATTGGGTTGTTCTCTTTAATTTCTCCCACCAGTGTCTCTGTGTCCCTGTGTCCCATTTATACTCAACATGTGACACAAGGACAGCCACTGTTTTCTAGGTTCTAGTATAGTCTATAGATGAGAATAATATATGCCACAAAAGCACAAATAGAACAAATAGATGAAATCAAACCCTAAAAGCACATGGCTAATTTGCATAAATAAATATAAATGTGACTTTTAAAGAAATGCTGTGCCGTTGAGCTAATCTCTCCATTTTTTTCTCCCCTTTTGGAACTTTTGTATTTGGACCTTTGCGAACGAGGCCAGTTGTTAGACAGACACAACAGCAATATCTATAGCAAAAACAAAATGTACTAAAATGAATACTGTTGTGTTTTTTAGTATTTCTTTATTCTACTCTCTTTGCTGTCCAATTATTAAGTCAAATCTTCATTTAGCTTCTTTAAAACTGACTTAACATTAATATTTTTGTTGTATGGAGTAATGCTGGGAATGTGTGTTATGCATTTTGTATTTCAATTCAGTTTAATTCAGGCCAGATTTGTGTTTGTCCATGAGTTTAATATGTACCATTTCATTCTCTTGGTAATCTGTTATAGCGTTTAAATGAAAGTCAATGTGCTGGAGTGTATAATGTAATATTCTGTTCATATTTTTTTCCATCTGTCAGACTCCTCAGCCCATGTCAACATCCCAAACCCCTTTCAGGACTCCCAAGAGTGTGCGAAGGGGTGCCCTGCCAGTCGAGGGCGCACAGATTTTAGGAACTCCTGACTATCTGGCTCCAGAACTGCTTCTGGGCAAACCACATGGTAAGATCTAATCACAGACACTGAGTTTTCAACACAAACATGAAAAGAGTGTAGGTTTAGTTTCCTTGACACTGTAGCCCACGTGACAGTCTGTCTCTTTAAGTTTCAGGAAGGTTTCTTTATGGTAAGTTTTTAACATAACGTTGCTGAGTTTGGCAGGCTTGCATGTCACCCAACCAGCTAATGTAAATGGGAATGAGCTGATTTTTTTTTTTTTCCCCATTTCCCATTTCAGTTTGGTGAATAAACTGTTGAATTAATCAGTGGGAATGGGCTAAAGAGTGTGATTAAAATGGGTCCTAACAATACTCTAACATGGTTATTAAGAGCATTAAGATTTCAAATGTGTTTGTAAGACAGGACATTGTGCTGCTCTTACAATATTTTGGGATTGCTTTGTTTTAACGTCATTTAATAATGGATTTAACTTGCCATTATAAAAACAGTAAAGAGCTGAACTATTTTTTAATGAGACATGAACAGCCTTTTGTCATACATTTTATTCATGTCATGGGATTTATTTTTTCCCATCACTGGACCATCAAATTGTTACCTCAGAAGCACTTTTATCAGATTATTAGAATACTAAAATAGTGGGACGTGTGTTAGAATTCTTGCCATTAAAATATATTATTGTGTAAATGCTCATTCTAATACTTTGCTTTACACATAATCTATACTCCTATAATCATGATACTGTAAATATAACCCCTCATCCTTGATCTAACCGGGCCCTGCTTCTGCCACAGCGGTACATGTAGTGCACACTCTAACGGGGCTCAATAGTGCTTTGAGTCATTAGCTGTACATATATCTCACTGTTCTTTTGCCCCCCCCGCCCAGACTGCATGGTGGACTGGTGGGCTCTAGGTGTGTGTCTTTTCGAGTTCCTCACAGGTGTGCCCCCCTTCAACGACGAGACGCCTCAGCTGGTCTTCCAGAATATTCTTAACAGAGGTAGGTCTTACACAATCTTAAGCTCTGATTGAAAGCTTTATTTATATCGGATATTTCTAATGAGTTCATTTATTATACCTAGATATACCGTGGCCTGAGGAAGAGGAGGCTTTGTCGGCCAATTGTAGGAACGCCATTGAAATCTTACTGACCATGGACATGACCAAACGGGCTGGTCTAAAGGGTGAGCACTGACTTTTCAATGTTATATGTACCTCATTAACCCAAACAAGAATAATTAGGGAAACTGATGCACTGATATGGTCTGCGATATTTGAATGCTCTTTAAGATAGTAAAAAGTTTAACTTCTACTCTAAACCAATATTGAAGAATGAACCAGGACTAAACTAAACTTTTTTTCAAGTTTAATTTAAGGTCTTCAGATGATGGTTTAAAAAGGCAGAATGTAAGTCTTTGGCAATGTAAGTCATTGTTTGCAATAACGATTATATTGCAATAACAATTTTATTGTGATAACGCTAATATTGTGTTAACCATAATATTGCGATAACGATAATACTGGGTTAATAATTATATTGCTCTAACAATAATATTGGGATAATTATAATGTTGGAATAGTAATAAAACTGTGCCATACTGATGCAAATTATTTTGTAGAATGAAAACTTTATTAAAACGATCTCCATCCAGGTGAAGTTTTAGAAATGACAGTACATACGAAGACTGAAGTTGCAGTATGATTTGGGAATAATGGTGTCAATGGTGCTATATTGTTTTTCCCCTGACAACCAAATAGATTTTATTTTGATTTCTACTAAACTCCATCGCCTGTATCTTTTATAAACAGGAAACTGTGTTATGACAGATTTGTATACAGAAAGACCGACCTAAATCTTTTTTTTTTTTGTTTCCTCTTTTCACCCCCAGAACTGAAGGGCCACCCACTGTTTGAAGACCTGGACTGGGACAACCTGCCCAACCAGCCGATGCCTTTCATTCCTCAGCCTGAAGATGAAACAGACACCTCCTACTTCGATGCAAGAAACAATGCTCAGCACATCGCCGTGTCTGGTTTCAGTCTATAGCACAGGGGCCTGTTCCGCTTTAGGGAGTCTTTTTTTTTTTTTTTTTTTTAGATTGAATTGACTTAAACCTGAGATTCTGGTTTGAGTCACTTGCTTTGACTGTGGCAACCTCGCCGTAAGAGTTTTTCTCTTCAAGGAAAACTTGTATTTGTGCAATCACTGGTTTTGTAAAAGCTATAAAAGGTTAAGGAAAATGAATGTATGGATTAGTTTTTATTAGTGTGTTCTCTCTGTATTCCAAAATTATATAGTTATAGCTCTTAAAGTGATATTTCTAACTATCAAAAACACTTCTTTTATTACAGTATTTGAATGTGTGTATTATTGTAATGCTAAAAGACAAAATAACTATGTATGTCAGTTTTTTGTTCACTTCTGCACTGCACTACAATGTTCCCCTGATATTTTTTTCATTCAGGGGTTCAATACTGCTGAACTATTTTCAAAGAAGTATTTTAATCTGAATAGTCATTGTTTTAAAACAGAAATGGGTACTTTGTATTCTAACATAACTGTTATTTGCTGCTTTTATTTTAGTTCTTGTCATTTTGATGTTGGGTGAGAACTTTTACTCACACGGAAACAAAAATATAAATAAAATCTGATTACCAGCTTGTCCTCTTTACAGATAGGAATCACTCCTGTTTGTTTAAAACTTTATTGGAGGCTTAAGATTATCACATGCAAACACCGCTCTATCCACAGGCAGAGAGGTCAGAAAGCCTTAGTACTTTTCAGTAGAAACTATTATATTAAAACATAATGGCTCTGGAAAGATTAGTGCAGATGCAAATAACGTCAAATGCAATTTAAAATATTGCATTTCACTTTGTCTAAATACAATGTACATCTATAGCATACAAGTTGTAAATATCTCACGGCTTTGCAAACAATTAGTAGGACTACTGTCACTCAATAGTTCTGTAATATTCTTGCACACATACAGTATTATCACACATGGAAAATTAGACAACATAGAAAAACAAGACTAATGTTACCAATTAATCACACGTCTCGAGTCAAAATTGAGATTAAATATTCCCACGCTTCATGGCTCACTCAGTAGGACTTCCATCTTTAATTTGGTCCGACATTTAGCTACACGAGAATTTTTGAAATCATAATGCCACCTATGATTGTACCTTATGACGTAGAGGCACTTTTTTTCTATTTGGAAAATGATATGGAGCTGGTATGAACACACATCCAAAACCTAACCTTTATATCACATTGACAATAAATTCCATCCATTATAACCGTCTCTAAAAGCAATAAATACTGAGAAAAAAATTTGAAACTTGTTAAACAGATATGACACAATACACTGTTACATTCAATCCTCCTTTTCTACTCTACAGTTATTTTATTTAGCAGCATCACCTTGGCGACTAATGAAAATTGATTTGTGAAAATGAACCATATAATCGATATAATCATTTTTTACTTAAACATAAATGTATGAGGCCCATTTATTGTGCAACAAAGCCTTAATTATGGAACTTAGCATTTCAAAAGCTACTGCACACTGACAACATCCCAAACCCGTAAGTTCTCCTCGTTAAAGGTCATGTAATCACAGGCTCTGAACCCATACATTCATGTTTCCTTCCACAGATCATCACAATTTGAAGATATCCTCATGTCATTACTCTCGGTGCCTTCTTCATAGTGCAAAAAGCAAATTACGGACTGTGGGTCTAAGCGAGGAGAGTTTCAGCCACTAGCAAACCCATCCGGACGTTAATAGGACTCTTATTCTACGGCGGGTTTTCAGTTGATCCTCCTGTGAGAAAAAAAATCTGTATCAGACAGTGTCATTGTTTATGTAGAATCCATGTGGAAGTTTAAGTTTACCTTCTTCTTCTCTGCAAAAACAGACGCAGGAGCCACTGCACGACAAACGGCCAGATTATGGCAAAGGCCAGACTTGTGGGAGAAATGTCAAAAGGCCACCAGGATGGTTTCTGAAAGGAAAAAGAAAACAAGTTATTTGCAATTTTAAACATTTATTTGACTCTTTGTATTACAGTGGTGGCCCTGAGGTGCATCATCAAAATGTTTTTTGTTCTCAAGAAAAATAAAAGGAAAGGCAATTTTTTTTAAATGCCTAAAAAAAAGAAACTAATCTCTCAAAATTAAAAAATAGTCCATAATTAATAATTAAAAAAAAATCAATTATTGTTTAAAAAAAGTCCTCAAAATAAAAAAAAGCTTGTCTTAAACATTTGCAAATGCAAAATGCAATTCTGATAAGAACACAAACAATGAAAAAATAAATCAATTTGATGATACTACTTTAAATTGAGAAACTTTTTTTAATTTTCTCAATTAGTTTCTTTTTTGAGGCAACATTTTTAAAAAAAGTTTTCCTTTTATTTTTCTTGTGGACGAAAACTATTTTGATGAGGGGGCCACGGTATATTACTGAGCAGTGTACCTGACTCTTTTTAGTCACAGGGGGTGCTGCATAAGCCGGAGACAGAGCCACTGACCGGGCCTGTCGACATGAAACCAAAAAACAGTATTAGACAAGATACAGGGAAACCTATTAAGCTTTTATTGCAGTGCAGAATGTGTCTACTACTCGAGTCTAGCTTATATTATCAGAGTATTGAGTGACACAGACCTGGGACGCAGTCAGAGCCTCCAGCGTGTGCAGCCTCTCCAGAACACTCTGCATATCCTCCTGCAGCCTGGCCAGAGCCACCACTATCTGCTCGTTCAGACTCCTGCTTGGCGTCACGGCTCCTCCCCGGTTTCCGCCGTCCCCGTCTCCACCGCTGTGCATCTGCTGAACGGACCCCGAGCCCGGGCCTGGTGACCTTCCGCCTGAACAACACGCTCCGTTACTCTCCACAATCCACAACACATGTCAAACTACAATCACAGTTTTTAACCACCTCGTCCTTGTCTGACCACAGAGCTGTCCGGCATGTCCGCCCCCTGTCTCGGTCTCTGTCTGGTCCCCTCCGTCTTGCCGTCCTCTCCTCCACACTGAGGTTCGTCCTGAGTCCCCTGTGGTCCCGCTAAAGGAGGCAGGCTGTGGCTCTCCTCTTCTTCTAGGTCGTCCAAAGAGCGGTTGTGCTCCGAGTTCTGAAGATGACACACAGATAATGATTCACATCACATGAAACTGTGATCATACTAAGCAGCGTTATTTTGGATGGGGCCTACCTCTTCTTGGCCAAACTGGTCCACAGAGTCACAATAGACTTCACTGTCCGAGTCACTGGCGACGTGATTTGGAGCAGAAACATCCACAGCATCCACTGAACGGAAAAGGAACATGTTTTTGCTTTTTTATACCTTAAAATATCAAACCTATGAATCATTACAATAGACGCAGTTTTATTTTGATGGTTTCTTAACATACTGGTGATTTGCATTATTTAGTTTGGTGAAAAGCACACAGAGGCACTCTTCATCAATATGTTTTGATTTGAGATGGTTGCCAAATAAACAGTTTTTATACATTGGAAAGGGACACTCATTTATTCATTTAGTTTAATGTGTAAAGTATTCCCAGAACTGACTAACAAAAACGCTTGGCAGGATTTTCTCATGTAACCAAGAAATGCACAAAGAGCCACAGAGAGGCGAGAACAAAATTTGTCATCATGTTTCAAAAAGCAATCTATGGACCTCTGGTGGGTAAAGTGGGAAAATGACACCACAAAGTTATAGGATATTATGATTAAAGCATAATGTTCTACCTGTATGGTGGCCGTTCAGCAGAGGAGTACCTTCTTGGGAGTCCTCGCCATTAAGAGTAGCCTTTGAGTGGCTTCCGTTAGTGAGGTGAGCGCCGCCGTTAGACACTTTACCATTTGCCAAGTGGTTTTTCCGAGCCGAACCTTTCTTCTTTGGTGATCTCCGCTCTGCAAAAAACATCAGAGAGAAAAAAGCCTTTCACCCTTGGAGGTCCCTTCATTTTGTGCTCCACCTGAGTACCTTGGACACAATGCCAGTTTTGGCGATTAAAGTCAAGCCTGGAAGTTGGCAATAACATTTATTCTGAATCATTTTTTCATCTTTAAGTAATTTGCTCATTAGACATTGTCATATAGAAATATTATGTCTATATATATTTTCAATTTTTTTAATGAATGTGATTATAAACTTCAGCTTACACCACACATAACAAATTTTACAAATTTAACAAATTTGTAACCCCTTAAATGCAAGTTTTAGCCGTTAAAATCTCTTTGTGTTTTTTGGGGGGAAAAAACTAAATCACATTGCAATGGTAGAGTATTGAAAAAAAAATGCATTTTAAACAGGAGTCAGTTCACCCCAAAATACACAACCTCGCCAAATTTTATATCATTTGCATCAACTCAGCCAAAGTTATACAAAAATAAAGTTTTAAAAACACAAAAAAATGTCCAGGGAGCCAGGAGGGTTAAAGTATACCACATACACTATAACATTTGAGCTGTGACCGTTTACCTTTTTTGTTCTCACGTATTATCTCTCCTTCAACCTCCTCCTCCTCGTCCTGTAGATCCTCGTCAGACTCGTCTCTCATCTCCTTTGGTTTGAGCCGCCTCGGTCTGATCTCTAGGGTTCCGTTCATTTCCATGTTTTTGACAATGTCCTTCGCGACAATCTTGGTCTGCACTGAATTCATCATTGTCCCGAACCCTGTGCGACAATGAGGCTACTGTTACAGCGCTAACATAAGCCAACATTCACTGGTTTGGTTCAAAAAAAGAAAATCTATATTTAACTAGGGGAATACATATTAACTCATCTGTGTCACTAAATCAGCCTCTTTTTTAGGTCACACTAAAAGCTTTTGACCTACAGCACCAGACAGGGACAGGATGTTACACAACACATATTTACTTGCCTTCCAGCTGCCTAGCAAACTTTGTCAAACGGGCTAAGCATTTGACAAAAGCAAATTAAACAGAAAAATAAAGGTTAAAGGCCACAGGCTGTAAAAACAAACGCAGGCAGAGTGAGAGGGGAAAGAGTATGACCTGGTGACCAATGATACCTGAGCTTAAGTCGGAGATCTGCGTGATCTTTTTCTTCTCGTCGATGAGCTCGTAGAACGGACCGAGGACCCTCAGGAGCTCCTCCACTTCGTCCGTCATGGGCATGCCCTCCAGGATCTGTTAAAAAACAACACATACAGTCAATCACATTTGAAAAGAGAGAGGGTTGGTTCAAATATAGGTATTAGTTTGGAGACTTAGAGCAACAGACACACAACAGAATGTTATACTGAACAACATGGACCATCCCCTGCGTCGGGTTTTTGAACAACAGAGGACAACCATCTGTGAGCCCAAGTATTTTCAAATTAAAAAATTACTCAATATTGTCCAATAAATGCAAAAGATCAGTTAAAAAAAAGCCAATCAGATATTTTATGGGTCTCTGGGCTGATTCAGAAATGTAATAATTTTCTGAAGTGGAAAATTAAAACATTAGTCGCGGATGTGAACTCCAATAAGCTGTAGATGAACATTACAGCTGGATTTATTGCCTTCCTGCCCCAATTGGGACCACTACCCTGAGCAGATCATGTTTCCACCTACCAGCTTCATTTCATCCACGTATGCAGCCATGGCTTTTTCTTTCGTCATATCTTCGAGAGAATTCCACGCATCCCTAAAACAAAAATACAAATGGATCAATGCAACACTTCCATGCACAAACAAAGCACTGTTGACATAATATATGGCCATTTGCTGCTATGTCGAAAGTTTATGTAGGGTCATTGTGTTTGTTTTTTTTATTATCACTGTGTCAAAGGTTCAAGCCTCAAGGGAAATATGATGAAAATGGACCAGGAAAAGGAACTGTTTAACCAGAGATTTGTCTGAATAACCTGCTATAAATGTGGCTGGTGGGTGAGAGGTAACATATCAGCAAGTCCAGAGAGCACCTGACAGAATTAGATGCAGGGAGAAAAAGGGTTAAAGAGGAAACGACGCGTTATGCAATGTCCACAGGTCACGGATATTCAAGTCATGTTTGGTGAAGCATTATAAATGACAGTTTCCATAAAGTGTGGAGCTCTACATTCGGTTGTCATTACCATTTTGCTTTCCCAACCGCATCCCAAAATCCAGGCCGGGGTATATTGCATGGTCCTACAGTGGCTTGTTTGTAATAACTGTAGAACTTGAGCATCATGTCGTTGGAAGGCTGGAACGGGCCTGGAAGAAAGATGGGGAAAATGTCTATTAAACTACAGCAACATGAAGGAACTGAAACTTACTGCACAATAAGCACGTTTTTATTTTTCTGGTGAACCACTATTCCAAATATCACACTTATCACCTTAGACAGCATTATATTATGCTTCCTTTTGCTGGAATTCAGTCAATTTTAAACTTGTTATAGATGTATATAGGGGAAAAAAAGAAAGAATTGTGTTTAATGTTCTCTGCAGACACAGTTGTGAGTTTTGTATGACATTTCTATCAATGAATTGTTTTACTGTTGTAGAAGACATTTGAGCAGGGCTTGCACAATAATACCTTAAACAGAATGGATTATACCTGTTACACAACTCTTTTTTTTTTACTATATATTCATACTCATGTATTCAACTCCATATATTGTACATGTGTTATGTAAATATATATATTTTATTTTAGTTTATAATTTACATATGTATAGTCTGTTTTAGTTTATCTTTTTTTATTATTTATTTTTTTGTCCTGGCCAGGTTTGCTTTTCACTTTGACACTGTGATATTTTTGCTCTTACTGTATCTCTGCTGTTGCAAAAATGCAATTTCCCCACTGTGAGACTAATAAAGGTTTTTCTTATCTTCTTATCTTATAATTTTGTGAATGCCACCAATTCCTAAACCTTGGCTATGGCTCTATCTGTGCTGCTCATTTTATCCATCAACTAATCAATTAAACAAGCTACTTTTATCACTAATAGTCCTGCCAGATCAAACTCAGAGCAAGTCAGGGTTGCTTTGGGAAAATAATGCTACAGATTGCTGGGCAAGAGGGAAAGTCTACCCTGCACTCTTCTTGTAAAGTAGATTAAGGCTTTTAAGTCGCATAAGATCCCAGGCTGATAAAGCTGTTGCAATGGCCCTAACTGGACCGCCTAACACCGATCTTTGTGCATGTGAGCTGTGTAAAATTGTTTTGTATTAACTTACCGTCTGGGGGTAAGCTCTTGATGACTTTGACGGCGGCTTCGAACCTGAGCTGGGTCAAGCGCCTGTCCTCTTCCACACTGACACCGTCCAACTCCATTGTGTGTGTCACTCCGGGGCAAGCCTTCCTTCCTTCAGCAAGTAAATAAACACAACAACTCCGGTGTCAGAAGCAAACTATCACTCCCATTAGTTGATTAGAAATGATGGTACTCGAACACTAAACATTCAAACTGGAAAGAAACGCAGCTAAAAAGACTGAAAGTGTATTCCACAACAACAACGTTATGATTATTTTGTAACCTGTGGACCACCAATAGGAAGAGGTTGTGTATCTAGGACACAGGCAGCGATAATATGCAATGCGACACCGGTTTAACTCATTTAAAATGCATATATAATGTAGTCTGTGCATAAAAACTATCGACGGGAAGTGAAAAAGAAACGTGACTTACCGTGAATTCGCAGCACTAACTGTTTGTCAGAGGGCGACCTGTCTCGAGCTCACGAAGAGACGCCATGAACAGTGTATTAAAGCCACGCAGCAATGCACTCTGGGAGATGAAGTACAGCCCGAGTCGTCTACAAGCTCAAAAGTCCCTTGCTAATCACAACAACTTGTAAAAATTACGGTGTAGTTTTAGGCTCTCGAGGAAAACGGTATATGTATGATATAATTCTGATGGAAAAATAGGATTTTTTAGTTAAAATATTAAAGTAAAGTAGAATATGTGTCAACTCTTTTCGGTTAAACTGCAAATCCCGTCATCCTCCAGCAGTGACATTTTATGCCCCTCCCAAATCTCCGCCCCTGTTCACTTGGAATGATATGCTCATGGAAAAGAAAAGTAAGATATCTCACTTTGTTGTCTCCATGCGCACCAGTTTACTTGTTATTTACCCTACTTCGAACTACACTTTTGTTCTCTGTGGATAAGAATAACTGTAAAATAATAATGATTAAAAAAGACAATAAATAAATTACGAGGGATAAAAGAGGAATTGTTATTGCAAAAAGGTCTGAAGGTAAAGACTGAAGTCAGATTGATAAGTTAAAAAAAAAAAAAAGCCAGTTAATCTCAGAATGATGGGTACGTGTGATGAATATACAAATAAAACACTTTTCTAGGTGTTTAATAATTAGAGAAAAAATATTCCAGTTGTGTAGAAAGCCCAGTTTTGCTTAAGAAAGCCATTCTGTTGACTAGAAGTTCTTGAGATGCACAGCAGTAACCCTAATGTAAACGAATGACATTTAATGTTAAGTGAAATTGAAAGTGAAACAATTTACTTTTTTGCGCATTTAAAGACGGCAAACGTAATGACACACAAAACATTGACATGAGTTTAGATTTGGCGTTTTGGAGTTTGAAGTGACTCATCTCTACCACCACAGACGATCTTGGGCCGTAGTTACGCCACTGCCAGGGCAGGAATCCCACAATAGCAGGCGTAAAGAGTTTTTGTTTTTTTCGAGGCGCAGAGCTGCTGGGCTGGTGGCTGCTTCAATCAAAGGGAAGGCAGAGGGAAGGGAGGCTCTGCGGGGAGATGTAAGATGGCAGAGCTACAAATGTTGTTAGAGGAAGAGATTCCGGCCGGGAAAAGAGCGCTTGTGGAGAGTTACCAGAACCTTACGAGAGTAGCGGACTACTGCGAGAACAATTATGTCCAGGTAAGTGAGTGTCTACCACGTTATCTACTGTCGCCTTTTGTCGCGAGTGTGGAGTGATTGCTTGGGACAGGAAATGTGGATAAAGAAACTGGAGTCCGCCCAAAGCTTATAGCTGGAATAAGGTTAGATGAAGAGGATTTTACCACCGCGGGGCGATAGACTGCTTTTGCCTCTTTAGATTCAGCCAAAGATCACATTTATTTCGTTTACACTGAGGGTGTGTCTACTTTTTATTAGTACCTTGTGTCGGTTCAAACTGCTTCCACTCTCACTGCTGATAGGGAGGCCTGTGTGTGGGGGGTTTTTTTTTTTTTTTTTACAAGAGACTCTTTTCTGCTCTGTCTTTATTTTGTGAAAAGTTGTTCTTGTGCTTCCCCGTCTATTTACGAAGACCTTGTCCCCTTAATTCAAGTGCCAAAAATACAGCAGTCCAGTATTGTCCGTGGGGTCATTAACCACACCATTTAATACCACAAAACAGTTAACATCCCCCTTGACGTATAACAGCAATATAACAGTGTAGGTCAGGCTACATTAAAGGCTTGTAAGCTGCATTAAACTACATTGTGGGCTTTTAAGCACTCATAGCAGATATGTCAGCACATTTGACTATCTTTCTCGGTAGTAAGGAAGTCTTGACAGTTAATTTAGTCCTTTTGAAAACCTAAAAATAAACCCTAGCTAACTGCTAAATGGACAGCTATAAGTCGTGTAAACGTGCAAAAACCAAAATTGATGAAGGGTCACAGTAGTTGATGATAATTATCATTTTAAGAGCCGAATTACTTGGGTAAATATCGCCTATATTGCTGAATTTTACCTATTGTTTATTTAATGATTATTATTACTGCAATTTAACCCATTAGCTTGCCTTGTTTTTATGGCATTGACAAGAAAAATTACTGTTAATGAACAGTAATAGCCTACATTATTACCATGTTTGTTTTTTGTTTTTTATGTACAAGCACATAGAAGTGTTTTTCATTTGTTTGTTTGTTTTTTATTATTAGTGAAGTTACAAGTGAAGACATGTGTTAACAGAATTAGCAAGTCAGCTAAGCTAGCTTGTTGACTGTGAAAAATGTTAGCATTGTTAGCTGGACAATAAAGGTTGATTTTTTTATTGATTTTTCTACCCCCTTTTAACCTATTCATGAGAACAGAATGAGTTCCCACAAATAACTTATCTTTCTTTGGGGCTATTTGGAACCGGCTCACATCTGTGTTTTGGCTCAGTTTTTTCTTGATTAAAAAAACAAAAAAAAAACACATAATTACGGGCATTCTGATGTAAGTGTTGCTCATAATGAAGTAATTATTACAGCTGAATTCCACCAAGCTGTGATGACCGCAGCTGGCTGTTCTTGTTGCTGTGGTATACACTATAGCCACTTGTAAAAAAAAAAAAAAAAGTTGAACTATGTTGGTGTGAAACTGTAGTGTGTCTCAGGCCAGCAGCAGGAAGACAGCCCACCATATCCACTTCAGCGGGGTGTGTCCATTCCAGCTGTACTCCCCCAGGACTCCCTATAATTTAGTTTTCTTCCTTGTCCTCAGATGATATGGTATAGTGAGGCAGAGCACTAAAGATTTTGGACCTGCTAAATTCAATATAAACCATTTAAACAAACTCCCAAAATCTTGGGATATCGATATGACCTGCAATATTTGAAAGACCCCTTTGACATAGTAAAAGTTTAACAGAATAAAAACATGGAAAAATACAAAGCTCTGAACTAAACAACACTATGCATATCTTTTGTGGTTGCATCATAATTAAAACAAAGTATACATCTGACTTATGGAAGACGATATTATTGCAGATATCGCAATTGCTGATATTGCCATTAGGAGTGGTAATCTCATACAAAAATATTACATACAACACGGGCAATTTGCGATACAATGCCTGCGATAACAATAATATCGGAAAACATACAGTGTGCAGACATCCATTCATAATGTCATGATATCTGTGCAAGTAGGAAGATAGTTTTTGATTTTTCTGTCTTTGATAGATAGAATTCCAATTTGCTTATAGCTGTAGCTCTGTCTCTCATATTTTCCACTCATGCAACTGCCACATAAAACTTTCCAGTTTCAGCAAATATCACGATACCTACATCTTTTTCATACATGCAATATAATGTCAGCCCTACCTTTTTACTCATCATAGCTTTTCGTTTACAGATTTCCTTCAGTGTTATACTGTAACCACTCTTGGGTGAGCCACAAAGCAGTGCCACCTCCATGCAGGACAAATGCTCCTTGGGGCAACGCAGGGTTCTTTAATTTGTCAATGTCGGAACAAATGGGTTGCAAAAATAACTTGCGTGGTATTCTCTTTTACTTTTTTACAAGGTTTGGTTGTAATGGGGTTTCACAATAAACTACAAACATATTGCAATATCGCAATATCGGCAATGGCGATATCAGTATTGTTTAAATCTCAGTAGTAATATGGGCCTTCATGACATTCACACACATAGCTGCCCAATCAGAGCCATAAACCTAACTGTAATGACACATGCTAATTTGGAAATTTAAATATTCCAGGTCATATTATTATCACAATATTCAAAATGGCTATCACATGCATTCTTTATATTGTGCAGCCATAGAGTGTAATACGTGAAACTGTGGCTTGAAAAAAACTTTTCAAACACAAGAATGAAATCTCCTCCAAATCCCAGACTTATAATGAGATGCAAAACCTTTGTCACACCACAGATGGAGCATAGTCACAGTCCAGAACCAGTTTGTTTGATGTTGAACGAGTCCAAAATGTTCCTAAATCCCTTTCTAACTTCTGTTTAATCTGTGGAGCTGATTTGTGATTCTGTCCCCTGTATTTCAACACTCCTATCTCCGTTTTAAAGCGCTGACGTAAAAAAAAAAGCGGGATATGAAGCCTCTCCGTGTGCAGCGAGTGTCAGGCTAACAGTGCACTTTTTCATAAGCCTGCTTTCTGTCTGCTGCAGATACAGTCCCTCCTCACTCTCATACTCTCACATAGACAACCACACGCTCCCAACTGAGCCCATATCAACATGCCTCGGCTTGAGTCGACGTGCCTTTACAACCATCCCTGTTTCTCCTGTCAGGGACTCTGCTGCTGTGAATGTTTGGCTAAGGAACACACTCTGCTTTCTTCCTTCTTCACTGGCTTCAGTAAGACATAAAATACACCGTCGGACAGTTATGTTTCCTGTTACCTTGCTAACCCTCAGTATCGGCTGTGCGTCAGGAAGTGGTCTAATAATAGAGGCCAAAACACCATGAAACCAAAAGCCACCAGTATTAGAAAGAACCCATCTAATACTTTCATATTTATTTATTCATTTTTAATCTATGCAAGTCAAGCGCTGTTTAACCTCAGTGACAAGGACACATGCATATATGCAAACTGGGCCACCTGGCTGTGTTGGCAGGCCCCGGGCATGTAAATGATAGCAGTATTCAGGCCGGACAACACTTGTGCTTTATTTTTAAACTTATTCGAGTTGAGAAAACCTAGCAAACCTGAAGCCCACATGCCCTTTATCCATCTGTTTGTGACTTTCTTGTGAGATAAACGATGACTTAGACGCATAGGACTGAGAGTTTTTAAGCTGTTCTTCTTTTTTTAAATATAGAATATAATAGAATATAATTTGATATTTTTTATTATACTTTCAGTCTTAAACACAGAAGTCACAAATGGACTGTTCTTACAGATATTGTTCTTGAAATGACAAAAGAGCTCAATTGAAACCGCTTTCAAAAAATACTTCTGAGTTTCTCAATCTGGCTGTCTAAAATTTGCTTGTTTGCCATGTTTGGTCTTTGTGATGGAATTTGGACCATTGGGAAATGTTGGTGGCGTTAGAGATACCATACATAGAAATTAGATCTCATTGTCCATCTTTATATACAGTCTATGGTTTATTTAGTGTGACATGTTGTCGTCTTTTAGCCAGGAAAATAAAAACAATAATAGTTCTGAACACTGTTGCGGAAGTTGAGGTGAATGTTTGGCTCCATAATACCTCAATAATTGCAGCTCACAGGCTATGCATTTTAATATTGCAAGAAATAAATATTCTCCATAGATTGTGTTGCACCAGTCACTACTGCGTCAACTTTTCTCTGCATATACCAGCATTCTCTTTAATTGGCCTTTCCCGTTTGATAAACAATACAAGGAAAAGAGAAACCGGAGCACATTGCAAACCGAAAGGTCAGAGCCAGCGCTGCGGCTCCTGTCACGTGACTCCACCTGCTGAGCCAGCACGATGCCCACTTTTTAATTAGAGCCACGCACACAGCTACAGCTTTCCAAAAGGTTTACACCGTCAGGCATTAAGAGCAGTAGATCTGAGAGCAGGATGCTGTCACTTTCGCATAGATATCTTCTTCTTTGTCATCGGAATTCTTGTACCTGTCCTGTGCCGTTTCCCAGGAGACTCATTGGGAGTTCTTTATTCTTGGAAGAACTCAGCTTTGTCTCGAGGGGAATGGATCTTGTGTTATTTGCCACGGTGCTGTCTTTCTGGGTTTGTCTGAGTCCTCATTTCCTGTCCCTCTTTCCGTGACTCTCACTCTTTTCTCTCTCAGCGGTGTCCTGGTTTTTCTCCAGAAAAGAGAGGCCTGGCAGCTTTCAGTGAAGCAGCCAGCTCATTCATCCTTTTGACCACCTGTCACTCTCTCCTTCCCTGTCAGTGACTGGTGTTGGTTTGGTCCACACTGATCTGATACAGTCTTGTTATAGTGCACTCTGACATCACTAGTGTGGATTAAAGATATAAAGATTAACTAAGTCAAAAATTGTACACTGAAATACATGAAACACATCAGTGAAATATATGCTTTCACCTCAGAAAAGCCTTTGCATTGGTTTATCTTAGAAAAATAGACAATGAAAGCTCCATACAGTTCAGTGGAAGGAGCCATTACAAACTGAGCACTGCTGGAGGAGAAGCACAGTCTTTTTTTCAGAGCAGATTAAAGTAGTTTACAAACCAAATAGATTTTGCGCCAAATTTTTAGTCGTTAGCAAGTCGTTCTCGCAGGGTGTAGATTTTCTAAGAAATGTGTGTGTTGTGGAATTGGAATCTTCATTTTTAGGCCCAAAACAACACACTCCACCTTTTAAAGCATATTAAGAAAAATACTGACCAGTAGTAACTGCTTGTGGTGCAGGCTTTATGACTCCAGTTGAATCCAGAGGTAGTTTAATCTGTTCATACATCTCAGATCCCCTGTGACCAGACTAATTATTCAATTTATTTGATGTAAAGTTAGGATCTACTACAGACTGCACAATAAACTTGAAGCTATTTAGGTACAGCCTGTTGAAATTCATGCAGCAACTGAAGAGGCATAACAAAAATACATATTCAGTTTGCAAGTAAGAATCTATTACAGGGATGCAAATAATATCCATGATTATCAATGGGATTTAATCACTGATCTTTTGCATCCTCCATAATCTGTTAATACTGTACTGCAACATCTATCTATAACCACATTTGTCCTTGTGGTATGTTTGCAGTGGTGCTAGAAAAAAAAAAAAAAGTGTTACATAAAATGAAAGCTATGTGCTAAACTGTGACTTTTGTCAATTATTTTCTTTGGTTGAAGGGTTCCCACACACAGTTTGTCTGCTGTATAATAGCCTGAATAACTCACCTGAACACCTGTGTCACAGTGACCCAGTAAAAGAAACGAGAGCCTCAACGCTCTGAAGAATTTCAATCTTTTTGTGTTTGCCTTTGCACAGACTGACTTTCTGCCCGGGCGAACCAATTATCAAGTCTCTCAAGAAAGGTTAATGAGTTTCTGCCTTGTGTAAAGTTCCCCTTTGTGTGCCTTCACTGACATACTGAAGGAATTTTTAATGCACTGGCGTGTCTTCAAGGTGAGGTAGACCTTCTGGCCTTTGAGCCGGCTTCCATCTGCCCCGCGGGTCGCAGGATGTTATGAATTCACTTATGCTTCTGCTGAGTTTTCAGGAGAGGCTTAAGGTGAGAGATGAGGGAAGTATTGAAGATGTTTCTTTTGCAGGGTTCAGGTTGTGCCTAGACAATTCACTGCTGTTATTTTTTCAACTTTATGGAGCAAACCTAAAGCTATAAGAAATTTAAATATTGCTATCCATATCATCAGATAAACTATTCCCAAGATTGTCCATCTACAGATGTCAGAGTATCATGCTTATATAAATCAATTTTAAAATAAAGATTTTGAACAATCTGCAAGTAATGCGTTGTTTGTGTCAAGAGGCTTAAAAAGTGTCACATTTGACACAAGTCACCAATAAAACATCTAAAAAAACTCAGAAATCATACGTTCATTATTATATTTCGTAATCGCAATATAGGTATCACAATATAATGCTTGTAAACTTATTGTATTGCAATAATTGTAAGGTCTGGCACCAGTGGAAGTTAGTCCTCAGCCTGGTGTTTCTCTGTATTTAAATTAAATTTAACTTTTACTATGTCAAAGTGAGCGTTCAAATATCACCGCTCATATTACAGTAGTCAAAGTAGTTATGACATATCTCATCGTATCCAAACACTGAAAACAGTCATTTATCAGGCAAGAAGAAAATCTGGATAAGGTTAGGAATAAAAGTTATAGAGAAATACAGAACTGCATTATCAAATTTGGACGAATAACAAAACAAAACAATACTGTTCATTGTACACAACTTTAGCCCAAAAAACAGGCAAATATAGGTGCACATATGCTGACACCAAACATTTTTCAGAATCTAAAATTAAGTGCCTTAAATGTAAATGTGACAAGCATACTGGAATTCATGCAAAGTGTTCAGTTTAGTATTAATAGAAACTTCCACTTTTTAAATAAATAAACTGTAAATGATTTTTGCAAGAACCCTCATTAAGTCATCTATAAATGTCTTGCTCTTTCCTACTGCTTATCTTGTCTCCTCCAACTCGACCTTTTCTCTAGTGAACTGCTACTACGAGTGAGTTAGGCTCATCGATACAACAACCCGGTCAGCCTCTTGCCCCACTTATCTCGCCTTGCCCAGTCGGCAGTAATGAGCAGTCGATACTTCGCACCGTGCAAAGCGCCCCGTGAGCTCCACCACGTTTCCCTGTGGATTTACACGCACATTCTGCCTCAGCCTTTGCCATAGGTTACATTCCTGCGGTTGGCGACTCAAGTATAGGGTTAGAAGCTATGCTATTCTTGTCGTACAGTGCTACCTTGGTACTTTGACTCGACAAAATGTTATTCTCTACTGCTCATCCTTGACTTTTGTGGTCCCAGCAGCAACACTTGAAAGTTTTCCCGTATGACATGTTTCAGAATTCCTGACATTCCTGAATGTTTTTTTTTTTTTTTCTGCCAGAGCATTTCCCCTAAGGACAAGTGGGAGAGTATAAACAAATGTGCTTGTCAGATGTACAAGTCTAGAGGCAGGATAAACGGTGGAATGGCAGGCCCGTGTTGTGAGACTGTCAAATGTTCATAGTGGTTGAAACCTCGCGCGCAGATGTAGCCCGTTACTGGAGGCTTCGGTTTAATCCCTGTTAAAAGAAGTCACATTTTTGTCTTGTTACAAACTGCGGCTTGATTCCAAAAGGCATGAGTCACTGGAAACCCTTCTGTGTTGGAGATACAGCATCTTAGGCTATGTTCACACTACAAGGAAAAGTGGCCCAGAAGAATTTTTTGAGATCAGATATTTTTCTTTTAAAATGCCACACATATGAGTAAACAATAGAACAGAATGCTAAAATTCATACTCTTTTTCAAATCATGTTATTCATTTTATCCCACTTTCTTAATTGTATTTATCAAATGGTGTGAGTGTTGGGTATGAGAAATTATCTTGGTTCTTTTGCGTGTTTACACTAAAAATCAGATCTGACTTTGTTCAATGAAAAAATAAATAAATAAATTGCAGTTTAGCCTGTTCACATCTACAAATTTGATATGATCTGGGTCACTTTTGTAGCCAGCTCATCCAAAGACATTAGGATTCATGTAATGTCTCGATTCAAACCAATAAATAAAAACAGGAACCAGGGCAGGACAATATATTCCAAATTTAGCATTACTGCAAAATCAGCAGTTGCATTATCCGTAATTACTGCAAATAACTGCTATATTCAATGTGGCAGACATTTACCCTTTGCTTATCACAATATTTGACCAATCAGAGCCTTAAATGTGTGTGATCACTGGAACACAACTTTTACTATGACAATGCATTCCTTATAATAATAATAATAATGTGAATAATATACTAAATACTACACAAGCCATGTATAGTATTGTAGTAAATTGTTAAACAAACCACTCATGGGTTCAAAATGTGTGTCTTTTCTTTTGTAGCTCTCTAAAAATATCTGCTGTGCTGTTAAACTTACAGCTGATCTGCAGTGTCTACAGTGTTAACTCATGGTCTGGACCGGTAGCAGTTTATTTTTGAATGTGATGATAAACTAAGCCAAAGGTTTTGGTCTGCACAGTGCAAAAGTATGACAAAAAGCAAGCAGCTGTTCACATCCTCAACAACTTTTGAGGCTAGTGTGAACATAGCCGTCAGATTTCTCATTTTAAACAAATATTCTTCTGATAAATAATAACAATAACTGGCTGCATGTGTGAGACATAGCTGAAGAAAGATATACTTAGATGTGGGGTAATATTCTCTGCAGTGCAAACATAGCTTTAGTTTCCTTCTTAGTCATGTTCACAGGGATTACTCATCGTATCTACTTCTGCTCCTCTGGGTGTAGGCCAGCTCAGCTACACCTCCTCTGACCAGTGAACAGTCTTGCTCTGAGGGGAGGAAGTCTGGACGCTTCCTTCCTACAGTCTCCTCTTCGCCAGTTGGCCCTGACACTGAGCCTGGGACATTCTACAAAAACAAAAAAAGCGCAGCAGCTCTGTGGCGGTTGCGGGCCGTTATCTTGCTAGACTGGATGGGTGAAATGGGATTTTTTTTTTTCTTTAGATCAGTGATTCAAAACAGACCTTATCATGTGACAGCCACACCCTGCCTGTTCCCAAATTTACAAGCGAAATGTGACACAGTGAATATTTGCAGTTTACTAAAGCAGTTTGGCTTGATAGTGATCTCATTATTATTCTTATTTATGAGTTAATTATCATATTTTTACTGTGTAGAAGTAGACTTCTAAATTAGCATCATTATCCTAAATATATTAACAGACTACTTCTGCTTATTTTGCTATAGATATCATCACTTCTTGTAATACAGAAAAAATAGGCCTTCATTCATAGTTTAGTAACATAACATTACTTTCCCAAACTACATGCTCCAGTGGAAAAGTCCTGGGTTTAATGTCCCATCCACTGCCCCAACCCACCTCTTGGGTTTATAATTTGAATTGGTCATCTGTATAAATAGCTCTCAAGCTCAGTCATTCACTAAAATTGTTTATATCACTAATATTTGCCTCTTATTGGGCCTTGTTCCTTATGTTACGTAATTACATTAATTTGTAACAGGAAGTCCAAACTTACAAAGGCTTTTAAAACAGTTTTTCACTCTTTTGGACAAAATTTCCCCATCTGGCTGTGGTTTGGGGTTTGGGAACTTTTCAGGGCTCTCTGTGAACAAAAACACTACTGAACTTAAACTGAAGCTAAGTGGGAAACTGAAAAAAGTATAATTAGAGCTATTACCTTTCAAGCTACATCTTAGTTTCCCTTTGCTCCGAGCTACCAGTTGATTAGGTGTTTTCAGATTGTACATTCCTTCTTTTCTAAACACACTAAGGTGTTGACAGCTTGTCTATACTGCCTGCATTCTGTAGTGTCATTCACTAAGTCATTACTCGGCTCAAAATGTAAGATAGTGTAGGTCAGGAGCTAAACCTCTTTTGGGGCTCACCAGTGGCGGTTTCTGTATTCTCAGATACATTAGGCTGAACAGAATTGTGACTGCTTCTGCTAAGTCACCTAATTTATCCGAATGAAATGTTTCATGCCCTTTAGAGCAGTGTTTTCCAAAGTTTATTCTACATACTATCATTTTAGAATGTACTGCTTCTCCTCTGTAGCCCTGTGGAAATACCCAGCCTTCTTGCTAATGGCTAAAGCTCATGTTGTGGCTTTAAATCTGTCTTTAAAGTGTTCACATTTGCCATGTTTGGTGTAGTTAAAACAAAACCTGATGATATGTAAGTGCAGTTTACTTGAATAAATGTGAATGAGCCATTCGAACCTCAGCGCAACCAAACATGCTGCACCAGAGTTCAGTAGGAAGCACTCCGAGACCTCTATCCAAGTGGACCGCAGATGTCTAAACTAGCCCAAACAGGAAGAGCCTCATAAGTTCTCCAGAAATGCCTTATTAGCATTTGAGCTGACAAGATCTATGTGTTTCTTGAGATAAGCCTTGTTTTTTGTTGTTTGGTCCGCAGTTTAAAATGCCAGTTCTGAACGCTAGATGGGTTGGGGCTTTTTGCTAAGACTTGTTGAAGTCCACTCAAGTTGTTGCTGCCTGTTGTTGTCCAGAGTTGATGATGCAGAAATGATGCAAAACACTGTGCAAAAGGATTAAATATCAAAAATTTGTCATTGGATAACACTAGTTTATTAATTTTTATTGTATTTTTGCGTTTAATTGTTTTGTTCCTGCTTCCAAACATTTAGGTCACGGCCCTTGAGTTTGACTTGGACGTCCCAGACTCTTTGTCCTATTTCATTCTCGCTCTCATATTCCCCTGCTGTTGTGTCGTGTCAGATTTGTGAGTACTTGAGTAACAAATCTGGTTAGTTTAAGGATTTGCGGATATTTGACCCGGTCAGACGAATGACAAGCGACAGGACGATGGCGGCTGTAACTAGAGCGCACAGATCTGAGGCAACGCAATCAAGTGTCACATCTGTCCTCCCAAACGCCCACCGCTGACCTCACATCATGAATGCACTTTGAATAGGTTTATTCAGACATTGAAAGAGGAAGTCCCTTTTGGTCATAATGACAAAGAACTGTCTGGAGTCTGGACAATGTCTTCCGATATTTACAAAATGTTACTTGGTAAATGAAGAGCTATTGGAAATTGAGAAGAAGAAGAAGAAGAACAGAGGTCTTAGGGGAGAGACTATTTCTGTTTGAGTTGTACTGTTTGTTTAATTTGTACATTTATAATATATAATCTCACAAGAAAGTCATCACATTTTTCAAACCCCTTTTAGAAAATGCACAATTTTATATACTTACTAATAGCATAAAGTGTCTTAACTAGAAGAGCACAAAATCAAAGAGTTGTGTGATGATGGTTGTTTAATATTGCAATGACAGTATATCTCAGTATATTAAAATTTCCACCCTTGAACTTAAAAAAAAAAAAAAAAGTCTTGTCAGTAGAAGGTGTTGCAAGTGCATATGAGTGACTTCAAACAGATGGCCTCTTGCTCAGAGTCCACTGGAGGAATCTGTCCTCTGCCCTAAAGCTGTTATCAGCCAACACATCTGCTGCCCTTCAGTAAAAGAGACTCACCTCCTGACTCGACCGAGGCTAACCATCACAGCAGCTCTAGGTCAGCAGCTTTGAGCCACACGGATCGCTCGTGGATTAGTTCCACACCGCCGCGAGAGGCACAGTGACACAGTGTTTACATTTGTCAGCCTTGTCTCTGGTGACCATGTGACCGGTCGTTCCCTTTTTTCTCCTTCCCAGCTCTAGAGCACTAATCATGTCCCTGGCCCCCGCTCGCTGGTACAGAGCCTGTTATCAAAGCCCAGCGACGGCCCCCCAGGCGCTGCTCTTTGGACTCCACTTTATGAGTGGGCTGCACAGGGAAGAGCCCACTGTGATCAAACGTCACGCCTCCGTTTGGAGCTTAGATCTTTGCTTCAGATGGTTTGATGTGACATGGCTTTAAAACAGTGGGCTTTACTGTTTTCCTGCAGTAGCACTTTACTTTGGGTTTATTAAGTGTTGGCACGAGAAGATGATACCAGAGTGAGGTTTTGACTGTATGCAATTAGTGTAAAAGATGTGTTCCTTACCCTTTCAAAGGTCCCCTATTATGCTCTATTCTGGACACTGTTATTTTGAAATGTCTACGATAAGGTAAAACATATTAGTTTTAAAATACACTGGATTTTTTAGATTTAGGTAGTTTTGTGTGACAGTGTTTCATCTTATGGAGAAAAATGTTCCAGCAGGCTAAAGTTTTGGAGCATTGGACTTTGTATAATCAAAAAGTATTGAACTTAAGTAATTAAAAAAGTACCTATATGAAATTGGCGAGTGAAGAAAGGCTATTATTTGTCATGTCTACTTGAAGAGTAAATCCTGATCATTTAATTAAATATTTTACAGAACACATAAAGTCTTTTAGTGTTAAATAACACAAAAAGCACTCTCAAAACAAAGCTTATGGCTAAAGTACAAGGTGCATTACTTCACTAAAGCAAGGCATTAGTAATATGATGACCTTTCCCTGGTGAATATTAATGTCTTTAGCATATGCATAGTCACTACTGTCATTATTTGAGCTGTCTAGGTGCTAGCAGCAGCATTAGTCTCCAAGTGGAATTGAAAATTTCACTTTAGAGAGCTCTAATACACTATTTTCAGAAACGCATATTGAAGGGAAATAGTGTTAAAGGTGATAGAATACTCCCACAAACAAGCATTCTTGAGTCTCTTAGATTCGTCCAGAGCAACATAAACGGTTGCTTTATTAACTCTCCTATGTCAACCTCACTTTCTCATAGCAACAAGATGCATCACTCTTTTATAGCAGTGTGTATAATTTAAAATACTTTTTGTTTCATTTTATTCGGTTTCAAAATTACAGCTGCGAACTTTGTGCTCCCCTTATGACCACCGTTGGAAGTGTTACATCATCCCAAATCCCTCACACTGAATTCATGGTATTTGGGGAATGATTGGGGGCGGTGGGTGGGAGCTGGAGTTCTGGACTGCTCTGTTGGCCCAGATCCAACTTAACCCTGACCTGGAAACAGAAGATGGATGTGGACTGTGATATTAACAGTAGAGGGGGTTTCACTTTGTTCATCCTTTTTGTCTTTGTCTTTTCCAGGCGCAGGACAAGAGGAAAGCGCTGGAGGAGACCAAAGCCTACACCACGCAGTCCCTGGCCAGCGTGGCGTACCAGATCAATGCCTTAGCCAACAATGTGCTGCAGCTGCTGGACATCCAGGCCTCGCAGCTGCGGAGAATGGAGTCCTCCATCAACCACATCTCCCAGGTCAGACCAAAAAAAACCAAAAAACATACAGCTGTGAAGAATGGCAGCCGCCTTTCACACAGTCTCACTTATGTTCCCTCTCAGTATGAGGTGCTCGGCTGTATCCATGGCTCCTTTATTGGTTTATCAGTCCTGTCCAAGTATCTGACTGTCTGTGTGTTTGCCTCAGAGACTGCTGCTCTGTTTGACTTGCTTTTTGTGGTCAGTAGAGTCACACAGATGAACATTTGCAGAGCTTTAAAAGTCACCCATTATGCTCTTTTTCATTTGGTCAAAAAGGGATATACTTTACCGAATAGAAAAAGGTAGTTGGCTGGTTTTTACAATAATAACTCGGCTAATATCGAATGAATTAACTCCTGTGGACTTGGAAATTATATTGGAATACCTGAAACTCTTATTAAAATAAACCCCATTCTTTTTTTAGCATCTGAAATTGTTGAAATTATTCAAACTATAATTTATGTATGAGCAATAGCAGCAGTTCAGTCTATAAACAGTTACACAGTGCATCTATGGCCTGGGATCTAGCTCCTAATCAGAATAACAGTGCTCTGTTTTAGCACTACCATTTATGCTTACCACAAGCAAAGCTTTAATTGACTACTTTAGTATTAAAATGTCACCAAGATATATACAAGACAAATGTGTAGCCAAAGAAATATATTACATGATGGAAAAGGTTTTGTCAGAACTGTGAGGGGGAACTAAACTTTTGTAGGTCTTAGGGTTAGTGGTTTCCAGAATTGAAATCTCTAAACTAAAATAGCTCAAAATAAACCATTTCCCTTACAACATTCAGAATTTCAGTTCTGCTTTTCACTTCTCGAATTACATAATGGCATTGAAGTTATACTTTTAAGTTATGATAATGAACTAGTATTTTTTGTGTCTTTTTTTCTTCACAGCTTGTTATGGATGTATTTTGAAAGTATATCAAGAATGCAAAAGACCTACAGGCCTGTTTTCTTCTGAGCCACCCTAGACCCATTCAGTACGCTGAGTTTTCTCTTGTAAAGTGCCTTGAGATGACTTTTTGTTTCTTTTTTGGGAGATTTGATCATTTTTAGAACCTTCCCAGAGACCATAAAGATGTTTTGGTGTGGTTGACCAATCAAAAGAGTTTGTTTTACATAATTCCACATAGTTCAATCACACTTTAAATCTGAAATATTGCAATTTGAATGACTCACTGAAGCCAGCCTGCAAAAATAGAGGTCTTTTTCTCACCTCGCCTGACTCTTGCCATGTGCAGCAGGTAATTTCAGCTACTGATCCAATGAAGGCATTAAGAGCTCAGACAAATCAAACAACGAGCGCCGAGCCATGTGGCATCTCGTGGATTTAACTCGCACTTAGCACCTGTGAATGAATCAGCGAATGATAACAGTGTTTTATTTTGTGAAAGAGCTGTCTGTGCCTTGGCCAGTGGGTTGTTTAGGATCAATGGCAAGACTCACACAAAGAGGAGATGGACAATGACAGGCAAAGAAAAGGCACATTTGCACTCCTTCAGGTTTTCAGCTCATTCCAATGTCACCACATCGCTACTGCTTCTTTTCCATCGCCATGACAACCCTCCCGGCTACGGTTGAAAAGCTTATGAAACAGACTTAGACATGGAGATTAAGATCAAAGAGACAGCAGAGCTTTAACGTGCATTGTTTTTTGAGTTAAGAGATTGCATAATATTTGATAACTGGTTTAAAGAGTTGATGCATTATGGAGGAAGCACACTGGCAGAATACTGTAGCGTGAACACAGATCATTTTGATTGTGATACCGGCCAGTGTTAGCATTTTGGTGTCGTGTAAACGTATTAAAGAAGTATTTTTCTGTAAAAGTAAAAGATAAACCAAGGACCAGTATAATCCATTAACGCTTCTAGTCCAGTCACTAACTCATAGCCGGTTTGCTAGTGCATAGTGACTCCAACTGTTATCAATCAATGACGTTTCCAATTACAATAATGATTAAAAACAGCCTGTTCTGATCTATAGATTGCAACCCTATGGCCAGAGCAGAATCAGCCAAGCAAGCCCCTTTTCCTGCACAATAATAATGCAGCATGAATACTAAAACACATAAATTGTACTATACAGTTATCGCCATGATAAATGTCCTTAATTGTGTCCTGACATCTTCCCATATTACCACATTACAACATCCTTATCACATAAACAGAGTTGTTTAGAGTCCACTGCCGCAGTGGGAATGTAATGATGTCATGCTCAATAGCTTTACATACAACATTCATAATAGAGTCAGTTGGTCAAATGTACGTCTCTTTGCATTGTACATATGATGCACTAGCAGTAGCAACACATTATGTGCTAGCTTACTCCATTTCCAAAGCCAAAATACAACTAAATAAATAAAAACTATAATTGAAACTAAATATACTTTGCCTGGTGTGCTCAAATTGGCGTAACAGTACTATTTTTGTTTTGTTTTCTAGGAGACCCTCTTTGTTGTTTTGTTTTTGAACTAAACTTGTTCCAAAACTTTCCTGACTTGGTATACATACTTTTTTCAAAACAGTTCATGCAGTGATGCCAAAACAAAACACAAAGAGAATAATCAAAAGGACAGTTTGAGCAGACATAGTCCTTTTCATATTGAGGGCAGTTGGGTCGCCTTGTGCATGTGAAATAACTTTCTTCCTGGTAAGTCATTCCAGGTCAGCCAGTCGTCTCGTTTTTTGTCTGGCTTTCAGAATTGCCGGTTGAATCTAGAGCACAAACTTCATCTGATAATGATCGTCGCTCCGGGAAACAACTTTGTGCTTATTCCCATCTTTTCTCTCATTTGCATACCTCGTCTGCTCGACTCCATGAATGATTTATTAGTTCTGTTTGGCAGATGATAACTTGATCAGCCTGAATACGTCTTTTATTCAACCCTATACATGTCTTTGTCAGACTGTCCTGTTGAACGTTGGGTCTATATCACTGCGCTGTTGGTCAGGAAAAGTCGGTTTTGTTGTGGAAGGATAGAACCTGCTCTGAGGGGAATACCATTGTAATGTAACACGTTTTCTCCAGAGGGGCGATTATGATAAACACGATGATAATAATAACATTATCCCATTGCGACTTGGATGGCTTTGGTGGAGATGGCTCGAGGATGTGGTGTGGGTATTTCCATGTGATCCAGAGTGTGGTGAGACATGGTCTAGTCTCTTTTTCCATTGTTCTGACCACAGCTCCATAGGCTTCAGTCTGGTTCAGGGTGTGGCCGCTCCCTCTGAGTCAAACCAGTGTCACCCAAGCCTCACTTTACTGCATCATTACACACCTTCTATTAAGTATAACTTCAGTTTCCTTAATGCATTTTTTTAATAGAATAGGATATTTATGTTTTTAATAAACCTCAGGATACAATACGATTTCCAATAGACTGCCCGCAATAACAATAACAAAGTCATTCTGATATTAACTTACAATAACTTGTTATATTGTGCATTTATTCTTTGCTTAATTTAATTTTTCAGTCGCATGATTTTAGTTTTGGCTTAGTGCCTCTTTTGCATATGCAACTCCCAAAGTGTCAATGTCAACATCAGGCCTTTTCCAGTAAAAAATGGCCTTTTAACAAATATCCCGTTTTTTGTGTCACAATAACGTATCAGCCATTGATATTAACCTACAATAACTCGTGATATTGTGCATTAATTATCTGCTTAGTGACATTTGTCTATCACACGATTTTAGTTTTGGCTTAGTGCTTCTTTTGCACATATAACTCCAATTGACCAATGTCAACATCAGGCCTTTCCCAGTGAAAAGTGGCCTTTAAACAAATATCACAATTTCTGTATCGCATCAATATATCAGCAGTTTGATAATGATCTGAATGTAATGAAAATATTCTACTGTTTAGCTTAACGTGTAGTATTTCAATCAACAGAAACAATTATATGCCAAAACTAGTGAGGTTTACAAATTTGGCATGAATTTTTATAGCTACCTCATGCATTATGAAATGTGTCATGATTGTTCTCAGTTATATTTCCGTTTCTTGGTATTCAGTATCGGTCTATTTGCAGCAGCAGAAGTGTGCGCAGCTGCAGGTGCGTGGCAGTCGGAGCTGGCACTGTCAGGTATTTGTTTGCGCGTCACCCTTTCGTGCTGTCGTTTCCTTTCAGAGACTACAGCGCAGAGGCACAGGGGCTGATAGGAGAATGGGGCTTCCACCTAGAGCTGAGTGTGAAGTGGCTGCTAAGAGACTGCAAACAGGGAGCGCTTTGTGTGAGCGACGGAAGAGAAAGCCCTGCATTAAGAGCCACTCTGTCATAGACCCCAAATAAAGGGACAGCGAGGAGGTCATTTCAGAAAGGAAATCACACATACATAAATATGAAGAGTCCTAAAGTCTGTCAGTGTGCTACTGTTTTAAGGTGATAACTTTGTCAATACAAGAGTAGGATTAGAATAAAGAAATCAGACAATCAGAATATGCTTTTCTTTAACCAATACATACAAAACTATAGTCCCCCTTCAGATCAGACATTATAATCAAGACAGAGTGAATAGATCTAATGTTGCCATCCTGAATAAATGGTGAATGGGTGAAATGAGTCCTGAGGTGTGTCTGTCAGTGAGTGTTGGTACATAATATGTGATCACTAATGAAGCAGATTGAAATGTAAGGTCTGAAGGGAGCATAAATGCAATTGGATGGATTCCCAGAGCAACAAACCTTTATTAGCAACCACAGTTTCATGTGTCTCAAGATGTGTCACCCAGGCACAAAATGTGACTCGTGCTGTGGGAAACTCTGGTCACTTTATGCTCTGTCCACACAAACACATTTTCCTCAAAAATAGTGCTTAATCCACATCAACAATAAAGTGATGCCAGTGAGAGCTGATAAGGGACTAAACTCAGGTGTCATGTGATTTGGAATGAACTGGTTGTCAAGGCTATTGTTGTGATCATGTGATCACATGATAGTTGTTAATTGTTTTTTTTAGTTGTAGTTAACTGTTTTTGTTTTTAATATATCCCCATTGTGTCTAAATAATGTCAGTGCATGCTTGGTACAGTTACAAAAAAACATATACAATAAAAAAAACAATATACACTTAAACTATTTAGAATATTGAGGCCAAAATGTAGCATTAGCTAAATAAGGAAGCTCCTGATACCAGAATGAGTACCCATAACGTTTGTCCACAACCTCTTGTTTTTGCTAGCACTCTTGCTGCTAGCAAACTGCTAGCTTTATTTTTATTCAGCCAGTGTTGTGCTTGAAGCCAGCGTTGTTCACACTGATGAGACGGCAGCTGACACGCTTACATCCACCGTCAACTGTTCCCACAGCTGTGAGCCTGACGGAGCAGACTACAGTTACAGTTACACAACAGTCTTATCTGATCAGCTCTCGGCTCACTGTTTGGATCACACCAGACTTCGCTCCGTGTCGCTGCTTGGCACACGTTTGATTGTTTTGCTTCATTCTCATTCCGCAGATTTAGCGCCCCAACACTTCAGCTGCTAGTTTGTAGTGTTGTTGTAATAAAATCCACATATGTAAAGTCCAAGGCAGTGTTGGCCTGGTGTCTGGCCTCCCATCATGCAAGAATGGCATCGGTCCAAACAGGAAATGAAGCTGTATATGTACATATGTGTGAGTGTTTCTTATGTTCCCAGCTGGTCCCATTGCCCTGTTGTCTGTGTGTGTATTTTGGTCTCTTTCCTGTGCGTCTTGGAGGTCTCTTCCTCTTACTTTGCTCTGAAAAAACACCCATTTATTTCCATTCCACATTTGTATTTTTTTTTTGGAGTTTATTTACCTTTGGATTTTCCACATTCCAATGCTCAATACAGTACAGGGAGTATTCACTACGTTTACTTGATACTTGAGCCGTAATATTTTTTCATAAGTCAGTGCAGAGGATCCTTGGTCTCATCAAAGGACCCAATTTTTCATGTTTTCTACTTCATTTCCAGCAACTTTTTATTAAACTCTTAAAAAAAAGGTAGTATTATTACATTTATGGACTATTCCTATATCCAATGTAAGGGCATCAGTGTATTCATGTAATACCAGACATATTCAGTTGAAAAATGTTACTGTTGAAGGGTAAAACAGAAGTGCAGTTCCTAAATTGTCAGTTATAAAAACGCTTAATGTGAACTGAAGCCTATTATCTTGCTTATACACAATTAAGTGCAAAATAGCAACAGCAAGATACAGGAAGAACATTTAACTGAGTAAACACAAAGCTATTATGGTTAATGTATTCAAAGTAAAGCTCCGTAATTGTGTCTGGAGAGATTTTTAATCTCTTCTGAAATGTCTAATTCTGTCGTTAACGCTGCTTCCTGGAACTGTTAATGTGTTTCAGTCAAGGTTAGATTTACTGAATGGCAATTTTATGAACACTCAGCACCTAGAATTATTCAACAGTTTAGTGGTTCCTATTGATCAACACTTTGCCTGAGCCTCTTTACCAGTCTCATATGTCAAACATGTTTTATTTACTGTTTATGAATGTAAACAGTCATTTTTCTGATTTCTTTATTCATTATTGTGCAGCAGTTGAATAGAGCTTGCTATGTATTTACAGTTGGTTCCTAAAGGATAAATGGTTAAGATGGAGTCAATGATGATGTTGGAATACATGTTTAATCTTGATCTCTTATGTCTGGTCCTCAGTTATAGATTGTATGTAAAGTCTGGGTTTAACTGAATGCTGTCTTGGCTTTAATCCAATTGTCAGATTAGCAAAGTTCACCGAGGTTTCTACATTTGTGCTGTGTTAGCAAACAACACATCAACCTTGGCACGCCGAGTTGTTTTCTTTTTTTCTTTACAGGGAAAGTGGGAGAGCCGCTTTCTCGTCCAATGCTTCAAACCTCCGCTTCTGGCTTCTGCACATGGGTTGTTAGATTTACCAAAAGGGATTCAGTTTATGAGGGATGTTAAACAAGAAGCTGCCAAATAGAAAAGTCCCCACAGGGCGTTTGACCTCCCATTTTGGCTCAGAGCGCTGATGGATGCTCGAACAGGCTCAGCTCCATCTTACGGACAACGGTTGGGTCCACAGATGACAGGCTTTACATACAGTAATGACAAGGCAATACAGAGCAGACGAAAAAGCTCCTTTGGCTAACATCACAGTTGGGAGTGGACTAGATTATAGATAGTAGACACAAACATGGAGCTTGTGTTTTACTCTCTAGAGATTCATCCTTGTGACCGGAAGTCTAGTAGTTCAAATCTAGGACAAGATGCCCGAGGCTGGTTTCTCTCAGTTTGGCCTCATGGAAGGTCACATGATTGACATAAAGGGTCATGGGATTGACATGGCAGTAAAAGGAAGTGGAGTGTGAGACAATTATGGAAAGTGGAGCATCAGTAATTTCATCAACAAACCTAACTTGGAAAGCTTAGTTTGAGCCCCTCTTTATGTTTTTGTAGACCAAAACATAGCTGTATTTATTTTACAACAGCAATAGAACAGTCTGACCTTGAGGTTAATTTTTCCTTGGGATGTTCACTCATGGGAAGACTGGCATCCCTCTTGAATGCTTTCAACTAATGATTAATCTTTCTAATTATGGAGCAATACTCTTAAAATTGTTTGAAAAATGTTCTGTAACCCTACACTAGAGTGATGTGCGACAATAATCGCAATAATGAAACCACTAAAACTGCAATATACAGTTATTGTGATAGTGGCTAATAAGACAAGGGCAGGAAGAACTGAGTGGGAAGCATTTAGTATTGTAACCACAACACCATGATACCGTCATGCCATGATATTTTTCCTCAAGGTTATATACTTTGGGAGGGGCATAGTTAATTGGGCGATAGTGAAAGTAAAATCATTAAACAGAAATATTTTTTAAATAAATGACGCCTTGTTTTTGTTATAAACATCATTCTGACAGAACACATGCTAAATGTTGCACTTTTAGTGTTTATTAGCAACAGGTTTTTAACAGTCAGCAACATACAGCTCTTGCTTCATGAATTTAAACATTGTAGTTATTGTCTTCCCTGCATTAAACACAAGCAGGATCTATGGCTTTAAATATTGAGTCCCGACATTATAGGAAATTGGCACAGCTCTATGAATGTAATGTTCAGAATGGTGGGAATGTACTGGAAATATTTTGATGTTCACTGCAGCAAAATTAGCAGAACCTGAATGCAACTTATCCTTTTAACAACCAAATGTAAGAGGTACTTGGTTTTGTCCACATTTTTTGACTGCGTTAGTTTATTTTATCCACTACAGATAATGTTTATGTTTTAATGCAAACACTTTAATACATGATTAATAAGCTATATGCACAAAACCTAATTAATTATATAACAACTCAGTCTGCCCACACTGTAACCATCACCATTTTGAATAGTTACCACATTTAAGTACTATTGATCCGTTTATTTTAGTCTTTGAGCTCGCTCTTCCAAACTCTCCACATTTCTCTCTTTTTGATGGCCACACTCAAATCTCCAGTGAAACCAAAAAGCTCATTCGCCACTTTCTAAGTGATTCAACAAACCCACAAAAACCCAGCTGAATAATTACATCAGGAAGACTTTGCTTCCAGATTCCACATGTTCTCTCTCCCTAATTTACTTTACTTCCCGCAGGACATGTGGAAACTGACTGGAGTATTGAAGCAGGCCAGACAGGTTGAGCTTAAGTGGGTGCAAAAGAAAGCACACTTGAAGTTCATCGCTGCCAGAAAATTGCTCAAATCTGCTCTCAGGGGTGAACATGGGCACAAGTGCACACTCCGTTAGTTTTTTTTCTGGAAATAATATGTTACGTTCTCAATGGACTGTCTTCACCTGCGGCCCTGGCTGCTGTGTCAAATCCTCTCGGCCAAAACGGAGGTCCAAATGTCTTTAACAGATTTGCTTCATAGTTATTATCTCCTCATCAAGTATGTCCAATTCCAAGCTTATCTTAGCTCTTAGCCAGAAATAGCCGCTAATAAAATGGCTTATTTAACAGTCGAGTGTAGTTCCATAGCCATTATTCCATGCCAGGACAAATGAGGCTTAACAATATTCCTGGACGCCAAAGAATGTAAGCTAAGGACTTTCCGATGTGTGTGGTACATCTCTGAGGAATATGAAGATGTGCCTTTTTTGTAAGTCTTGTAATCATTGGGGTCTGTCATTATCCATTGCCACATTTGTCGGCTTTGGTTAGCCACATTTGCAGACACACTTTGGTATGTAGGGTGTGTTTGTCTAGTAGTAGGCTTTTTCCAATGTCGTCTTGCTAAACATCACTACGGGACAGGTTTTTTGTTTTTTTTTTGCCCGTTCCAATGTTTTACGTGTTTTTGCAGAGCAGACATTTTCTTGAGGATATCATCCAGAAGCCCAGTCTGGCAAAATGCTGAAAAGGCAGTTTTTCTTTTCTCCGACGTGTGCTGAAGTGAAACCAGCTGGTTCTTTCTATATCAAAGTTTACAGACGTGTTACTCTTGTCGTTCTGTACCACTCTCCTCAAAACAGCGTCTAGTAGGAAGTTGTCAAGTTCGCCACTGCACTGAGAGATCTATAGCCCATTGCTGATGTTCTCTGGAGGCATACAGCAATGTGTGAGCTGTTTTCCAAGCAGTCCAGCTTGGACTCGACTTTGGAAGTGTAAATCAATCAAGAGGAGATGTGCTAGGTCAAAAAGAATGCCTTGGAACAAATCCTTCCCAGATGCACAGAAGGTGTTTTTTATTGTTTAGGTGCATACAAACTTTTAACATATGTGAAAAGGACATACCAGATTAGATCATTTTCATATGGAAGTGTCTTGTTCTACCCAGTAATAGAATTTGTAGATTTTTGTCTATGTAACATTTGCATATCAGTATCAACATATGCAATCTGATGTCAGAGACTTGAACTTCCCATGCACCAGATATTTACTGTTTGCTTGCCAATATACAACAATATAGCATATTGCTTATATTATGCAGATATAGTATACCACAACCTTTTTGCAAGGAGGCTTTTGGCACCAATTTCTAGAACTTCACAATGTGGAAATAGGTCTTTTAACAAATATTATGCTATCTATATAAAGACCAACCTCCACAGGTCATACTGACTTTTATATTTGTTCACGCTACAGTTTGATTTAAAGCTCTCCTGGCAATGTTTTGTGTAAATGTGTGAAACATAGAAGGCCAGTGTTTGTGATTTAAACAGTGATTTTTAATATAAATATCAAAATAGTTGAAAAACAATACATTTGTGATATGTGATATATTGTTCAGCCTCTCAAAAAATCCTGCTTGCACAAACATCTCCCACTTACTGTGGTATGCACAGCTGAACTATATTATGTCCTTTAGTCCAAACATTCAAAATAACTGACCCTGTGTCCCTTTTTGGACCCAAAGGTTTTCGCTTGGGTTCAAAAGGAATGATTCACTCTAAATATTTTGACACTTGTTGCTACTGACAACCCAACAGGAATCTCTTACGGCAAAACCACAGTGCTGACTCACTCCCATCCCCGAATGGACTTTCTGCATAAACCTGTTGATTCCCATTTTGGCAACATTTATAAGTGATGAGCTAATTCGTCAACTGACTGGTTTGTAATAGAGAAAATGGAAAGAAAGAAGTAGTTCAGCAAAGCCTTCTAACAGCAACTCCAAAAAACTCCAAAAACACTCAACCGATGGATAAGCCAATCCCTAAGCCAAACATTTTCTGGGAAACAACCACAGGCTTTAAAGGTGAGCTCCAGATGTGACTCATCATGTTTCAAAAGGCATTCTATGCAAGTCATCCACCACTGAGTAAGAAAACACCTTTAGTGCCATTTGAAAAGACAGTTGATGCAATCCCAATTGATGTAAGAACCCTTCATGCTGAGATTGGCGTTGCCTTTGATTCAGCCCAAAAAGGGACCCATTACATTTTTGCCAGAACCTTTTCTAAAGTTCTTTGGCGAAATACCAGAGCGGCAGAGTGGAGGTGCGCGGAGGGTTTTCTAAAAATGCCTCTTTTAGAATTCACCCTGCTGTCAACACTTGTGTAAGAGCAGCCAGCTCTCTTACATCAGGCCTCTTTTCTGGGGCTTACAGGAAGGAGGTGAACTCAAGCCATGTCGACTTCTCACTTCCCTTCACTGCCAGCTGCGATACTTTTTTTTTTGTCCACATGTTCTTCACTGATAAGAGGAACAAGCATGTATTGTAAGTTTAGGCGAAATAATTAAAGAAGGAGGTCTTTTTCAGTGGAGATTTTCCTCTTTTGGAGTTCCTTCACCTACTTCCTTATACTTGTCTCATGACTGTATTGGTCTGACATTTGCTTCATCTAAATGTTGGAACAGCAACTTGGAAACTTGGGTCAATTTGGTGTCTGACTTTCAGACTTCATGTCAGAGTTGTCATGAACTTTGTAGCAAAGATGTCGTGCCATGCATTGTGTTAAATCTTGTACTATATTATAGTACAGAAAGTCGAAGTTATGTTTTCAATAGTCATAGTGTATAACTGCCTCAAAATAACACTCTTTTCATTTGTCCATCTTGTTAAATTAGACGTTTAAAGATTAAAATAAATTCATTGAAGAAGCAAGCAAGTGCACACAGTGGACAAACTGAGCATAGCTGGAGGAGAAGCACATTTATGTTACTTTTTGAACACAGTTTTAGGACATAAATTTTCTCATTTCTAAATTTTTTTTTTTTTTTCGCCCAGAAAAAGTGGTGTGAGGAGTGATCTTGTAATTTGCCAATTCATGTTTAACTGACTTATTGGATATTTTCAGTTCAACTAAGAACTTTACTGAGCAGAACTGCAAAACTAACATTCCAACTTTTCACTGAATGCACCAAAGTCTGAACTCAGGAAAGATAACCATCCTAAGAATCCCTGAATGCGGCAATTTGAAGTGTAATAACTCCAATAACTCAAAAAGCTCAGGACATTAGTGTATATTCCTACTTATTTTATCCATCTTCTGTAACATCTCTGGCCCAGTTTCTTTCCATTAAACACAGCCAAGCAGGCTGATAAGAGTTTGGCCCAAACCATTTTGATTTATGACACTTTAGGGCATTATCTCTGGGCAGTGGACTCCATTTATGAGTTTTTATCGCTTCCCTGTGGAGCTAGAGATGGGAGTTTTAAGTAGGGCTTGTGTTAAAATGGAACATTTGCCACTTGTTTGGGTTCACTTCATTGGAAAGTGTTTGTCTCTCATGTTCTGGCAGCCCAGTTTAGGTTTGGAAAAGATGGCCACAGTCACCACTGCTCTCTTTTAATTCAAACAGACATAACAAGGCATTGGAACAAAACGGATGTTTCCCTTTTGTATAAGAACTCTCTCTGGGAGCAATTATGTATGAACGACTATGCTTCTTATTAAATATTGATCGCTCTTTTTTCTGTCATTTGGGAAAATCCTCTTCCTTCTCCTCATGCGTGTCATGAAGTCAGTCTGCTTTACTTCATTTCTCACAGAGGCTAGTGTTCGTTGGTATCTCTTGGGCCTAAATCTCATTCTCAATGCCAGTTAGATTTTACAGAGATGTCGACCAGACTTCAGTGTCGTGTCTCTGGGATGTCTGATCCTTGAGGGCCATGTATCGGAACAGTGCAGAATAAAGAGACAGCGCTCTGGCCTGCTCCAGATCCCTGTGGTATGAAAGGAATCCTCTGTTGGCGCTGGTCACTCAGTCCTGCCCCTCATGTGAGAGACCACCGCTGAACCAGTCTGTCCGCACAAGACATTGCAGTCTTTCATGTGTTTGGAGGGGCAGCTGCTGTTCAGATCTCCACAGTCAGAAACACTGTGGTCTGGGATAGACACTGTATGTAGCTTTGAAATTGGTATTTGTGGCAGGTTTGGTTTTTTGTGGCATTGTAAGAAAACGTCTTTATGGATGGCAGTATTTTCTGTAAAGATTTTGTTGAACTGATGGTTGTTGCCATTACATAACTTCTAAGCTTGCTTTATATTACCAGGACGTCCTTTCAGATTGGTCTTTTTCAAGCCGTGACTTGGCGAGAGAGAGGCTCTGCTGCAGTATAATAAACATTACACAAAAAGTCACCACAAACAAAACACACAATATTACAAACACAAAACTCTAGAAGCAATTCAATGAAGTGTTAAATTGGCAATTGGCCATTTTTGTTGTATAATTTTTAGGAGAGCCTATAAGTCAAATAGAAAGCTAAAATATTAGGTGGACTGACAAATAAGACCCCCCATGACCAAGGACCAGCACTAGAACTGTTTCTAAATGTTGATTTATGAATATGGGTTTGTGAATATAAAATAAGTTCACTTTTTCAATGTTTCACAAAGATGTAGGCGGAATACCTATATTTTTGCGAAATTCTCAGAAAACCCTGTAATAATTGCTGATTTATAAGTGCTCCCTTAGTCTAAGTGTGATAACTTTTGGTAACGCTACACACTTGTATATTCATTTTTATATAACATCATTAAGCATCTATTTAGTGTAACAAGTATTGAAGTTTTTATTGAAGCTAGACTTATTCCTAATGTGTCACATATTTAACAGCTGTAACATTAATGTGTTCTTCCAATACATGGAACCATTGACCCTCATGTGACCCTCAATTATTAGTATTTGAACTCCCTGAAATCGCTGTATTAACTCCAGTCCAGGGTCAGTGAATTCATCTCTGTATTAATTTGTAAAGTCAGCAACGCTCAGAGCCCCATGCTTCGGTCATTATTCTGAGCAGGACCCACTTTGCACCACGATCGATTTTATTAGCGCATCCTGCTTCTGTAAAAAGATTAAGACCCCCTTGTGATGAAAAGCATGGCCTGGTGATTTAATTAAACCTCCTTTAAGCTGCAGTATGACAAGTTCATCAAATCCCAGAGCTCCCTGTTGCACCACACTTAAGCATTCCTCATTAACCTCTTTTTTTTTTTTTTTTCTCCCTCCAGACGGTGGACATCCATAAAGAGAAAGTGGCCAGGCGGGAGATCGGCATCCTGACGACCAATAAGAACACATCAAGGACTCACAAGATCATAGCGCCGGCCAATATGGAGCGGCCGGTCAGGTACATCAGGAAGCCTATAGACTACACTGTACTGGACGATGTTGGCCACGGAGTCAAGGTGAGTTTTGGAATTGGTTTAGCTTTCTTTTTCTCTGTTTTCTCTTATTTCAAGTCTTTCGATCATTGCGTATGGTATGGTTCATTCAGATACGCCATGGTTTAGATGAGTTTCCAATTGATGTAATGCAAAGTGGAAGCAAGCTTTAAGATGAAGATTGATTTTGGTTGTTTCTCAACTTCTAAACCCCAAACTAAACAATGTATCAACAGGTCCTATAATTAAATAAACCAGGCATCTCACACTTTTCCATTAATGTCAGCCATGTTTAATTCAGTGTAGATAACCGATTTAATTAATGCTGCACAATATATTGCATTTTCTAGCAGCAGTTACAATATCTGTATCAAAAACTAATTGAATCTCAGTGATATTATGGTATTCCCTGTTTCAGATATTCACACTTCCTGTTTTATTTCATAAAGCAAAGGCTGTGAAATGCCATCTTCAACTAAAATCAAACGCTTGTGTTGATCATGATTTTGCCTAAACTAGAGTTAGTTTTATTTAAAATTAAGCAGCCTTTCATGTTGTTTTCTTACTATCATATCTTGATTTATCATATGTATATCTCCATGTTCAATCTTGCAGTACCCAACGATGTTGTGGCATAGTATGGGATGTTGGTTTTGGCAAATTTTGCCATTGCAAACTCAAATCAAAGCCTGACATTCAGAACTGAACCATATCATACCACTTGGTGAAAACACATCTTGTTCTTATTTGGCTCTATATCTAATTTCCCTTCCTCCTCATCATCATCTTTTCTTTTTTGCCAAAAGGTATTCCTATCTCCCTTGTTGTGTTTTTCACTCATTTTCTCAACTGTACTGCATCTCCAAAGCGGTTCTCTCGCTTTCATCTTCAGAAAGCACCCTTTTCTGACCCTACAGGAATATGTTTGAGTGTGGGTTGGTGGGAATGGACTGGGGGTGGAGATGAAACTGAAAAGCCATTACATCACACAGCTCTCTATTCTTGGCAGACGCAAATTTGTGGGACGTTTTTAAAGGCACTAAGACCCATTCCGTTCCTCCGTAATCGGCTTCTCCGGTTTCTTAAACCTATACAAAGGAATGATACAATTGCATTTGCAGCTTTTACAATGTGAGAAGCACATTTCGATGTCGTGCTCTCTTTCAAGTTGAAAAGTTTGTGTGGCGTACACTCACTTCAGGGGGTCACTGGGTCGTCCTGACAGCAGCTGTAATGACATCATTTCCCAATGGCTGCGGGCGATTCGTTCATTCCCTGTCTATTCCTTGCTGCATCAATCAAGCAATCAATCCTAGCTGTCACACAAATTGGATTAGAGTCCAGCCATTAGGGTCCTGCAGCGTTACAGACATTGATAAGCAAGGATAAAAGCCATTGTGCCACTTTCAATTCACTCCATGGGATTGAACCTATACTGCTTTATGGTGTCAGTGAGTGTCTGTTAATGGCATGTCAAGCAATCACCTAGTTGTGTTTCCCACTATCAGAGCCCAGATTCACCATTACTAGGACTGAAAAGGCATAAGGAAAGAATCAAATTTTTTATCATTTGGCTTCTTTTGCCTTTATTGGACAGAGACAGTAGTTAGAAGCAGACGGAGATCAGGAATAGAGGGGAAAATGAGACGGCAATTGACGTGGGTCCCTCTGTTTATGTGGTACTCTATCAACTGAGACACCAAAGTGCTCCGACCATTGTATTTTTACAAAATAATATAGAATCAGGCGCTAACATTGGTGGGCAAATATCTTGACATTTTAAAACATATCAATCGCAGATGCAAAGTGGCTGTTCTTTGACAACACAGCATTATCAAAGTTAAACTTTTAGTTGGAAAAAAAATAACAAACCACTGAGTAAATGATGATGAGATGAAGCCAGCTTGAGCAAGCCATTCCCAATTCGACACAGTGGTAGTTTCTTGGAGAGAGGTCTGCACATAAAATTGTGGGGGCCTTCTAAAAACTTGCCCAATACTTTTTATTTTTCATAGAACAAATATGTTCAGTTATTTTAAGAAAGAAGAAAAAAAACAAGAGACATACATACAAAATAATAATTCAAATCAATTTTGTCACTAGCATTTCGAATCATGTTTATGTTACATAATTCTACATTTATACTAGGATCCACAATACATTTTAAATATATTGTTTTCACAATATTAGCAATCATAATGTCAAAATGAACTACTTGAATTACATAGATCTTCTGAAATTCAATGTGAGTTACATTCCCACTTTATATGTCAAAATATATGGCCAATCAGATCCTTAAATGAAACTGCAGTGCGACCAAATATAAGTGAGCAGTTCAAAGTCTGTATTGCTTTATGATGGAATTAAGTTCTTTTACTCTGCCAGTCGTTTGATGTTTCTATTTCGAGAGCTTAACTTAAAGGTCAAATCTCAGTGGATGTCTTTTCCCATCGCTTCATTTACTTTGTCAATACGACACACACCTATCATACCATCCATCTCCCATTCCCATCTATGCATGTCACAGCTCTAAGAACCAGATCAATATTTACCATCCATGCGCCATATTAATTCATACCCTTTCCCGTGCTCTACTGTCAGATGCACGGCTTGTGTCGAATATCTTCGGTCGTGGTTTACTTACTGACCAGAGTCGATACATTAATGGCAGTTTAAATCATGTCTATTGCCTCCTGTTAGCTGTGAAGCTCACTCCAGCCTTCAAACTGGTCTTAATGTTCAGGCGTTTTTATAGCTTCGCTCGGGTTTTATCGTTAACACCACACTAGAGCTGTTAATACCGAGAGGGAAACCCATGTAACGCTGCATACATTATTAAATACAAACCGTTTTAAGATCCAAAAGAGATCGTTAGTTCATTCAGTCGTTTAGCCCATTTATGTAATTTGTAGTAGCAATTTAGTGTAAACTCTAATACAGTCATTGCTGAAGTTACTGAGTTTAACCAATCATGGCAGATGCTGAGCAAACATCTGTTCAAGTACAACCTCTTCATTCTTTTGTTTTTGGTTCAGGGAAGAAAATTGAATATATCTCATTAAAACAGGAAAGCGTAGAATCCAATACCAAATTTACGACCTGGTTACTTTTTTGTGGTTTTACTAAATTAGGCCCTGTACAATGTGCTTTGCGAGTAGCTGTCTCATTGAAACAACAAAACAAAGTTGGATCAAAAACCAACTTTTAGCGCTGGATTACTTTTGTATCATTCTGGTAAATTTATTCCTCAAGCTAGACTACTTACTTGCTTTACTAATGCTTTACTAACCACTTAGCATCACACAGTGTTAGTACTTTTTGCAGTAGACCTAGCAACTCATTATTTACAGCATATAGTATTAGCACTTGCTAACATTGTTGACTTACAAAATTCTTTACATGATATTCGTACTTATTCACCGATATGCCATCTCATTTAGGTTAAGCAAGCAAGCCACTGAGACGTTTTTACAGTGCATACTGAAAAAAACTTGTGCTAGTCATGTTTTGGTCATGTGTGCACATCCACATAACTTGATAACTTAATTTTCAGTCAATTTTGAGGCCCTATGAAGTAAACACTTAGAATACAGGTTCATTTTATGTCAGCCATTTTATTCTTAAAGTGAAACATTCAAACATAGACTGAAATAATTATAAAATATTGCATGTTAAACCCAGAATGTTCTGTATAAAATTCTAGAGCAGCTTTAGTTCCTCATACGAGAGTCGTATTGCAGTCTAAGACCATGCAGTCGAAATCCCGTCGCTACTGTCTCTAACCGCGCACTGCTGCGTTAGTGCCTCTCAAGGCACTGCGCTGACACTGACATGAGGCTTTTTAGTACGAATGATGAGATTTATTCCTCCCGTCAGCTGATTCTTTAATCTGTTCGACAGGGCTTTGAGGAATCTGAGTCGATGATGTCAGACTTTAACTTCAATTACAGTCCTACGAGGCAGTGTTTTATCAGCCACGAGTTCACGGGATTAGTGTAAAAAGGCATTGCGATAGTGACGTGATTATCAGGGGTGAATTGGAACATGCTCTTTATACTGTAGTAGTCCACAGTTTGACCAACACTAAGATATTATGGTGCTTTAAAATGTCCTTTATCTGAACCCGTCTGTCCATAGTTCAACTTCACTAAAATGATTATCCGGTGTGTCTGGCTTGTTGAGCAAACAGAGACGCTGAATTTGCTGAGAAGATAAGAGTAGGCAGCATAGTATTACCAGACCTTAGCATGGCCTACATTGTAAATTGAATCTAGCTCTGAAGGAGTGAAATTTTGTATTAAGCGTGGCTGTCCTTTGTTTTTAGAGATCGCTTCCTGCTGACCCGTGGCACCATTTTGCTTTCTCTTGGTGATTCCGCTATGCTTTCTGCACAGACCTCTAGGGATACTGCATTATAGATGAGCCACTTGACTCTGCAGTTGTCAAACTCTAGATCAACCTCACTGCGGCGGTGCTTTCATATTCTCTTTGACATCAGCCCACACAAGTTCCATCAGGGCTTTATGTATGTTATCGGTGTTAGCAATTTGATCATGTACCATTACTGTGCATTTAAATGTCCTGAACAGATGGGTGCTCAGTAGACTTGACTTTCTTATTCTGACTCTCTAGTTATGGAACTTATTACAATGTATTAGTCAATTTGTTGCTGTATTACACTATATAGTACAATGTATATCAAAAAGACATGTTTTTGCTTTAACTTGCTGTCAACTTTACCTAGATCCTCAAACTAGCATCCTGTTAATATTAACCTGCTTTGTAATGTGGCACTACAAAGCAGCCAAAAAGCACAAGCTAGCTCTATTTGCCTGTGCAAAGCAATTGAATGCATTTAGTAAAATCAAACTGAATGCCAACAACATATGCTGTAGCTAACTTTACCTATCAGCCAAAAACATGTAGCTAACAATAGCCATTCTTGGGGAGGTATTTTAATCTAGTATTATATTAGTATAATATAGTAGTATATTAGTCTAGTATTATATTCTATATTCTGTTCTCACAAATATTAATGACAAGCAACATATTAACACTGTAACATCATATAATATAGCTAACCGAATATATATATAATATGTCATCCAAAAAAAATCTGATAGTGATGCTATATAATATCAGTAGTAGTTGGTAGTGACAACCAATGTCACAATAAAAATGTAATTGTAGGCCAAATTAAAAATGTTTTGCCATCAGCTGTGCACATATTCTCAGTCTGACTCTGCTGCCTGGGTGTGGTATATTTGAATAAGATAACCACAGTCAAAATCCACTCTTCCCTTTGACCTTGTCCTGTCTTATCAGATGTTTGCTCAGTTTAAATATTATAAGATTTTTTTTTCTTCTGCCCCCTTATACTTTGTCTTGTGCTGTTATGACATGGCATTTTTGACATGCACTCTCTCTGTCTCTCTTTTCTTGTGTTTTTTCTCTTCGCCCACACTAAGTGGCTAAAAGCCAAGGTAAGTCCGTTTGTCACATGACCCATTTTTCTTGAATGTATTATTGATAGATCTCCTTTTTCTACAGAAAGCCCCCTATACATGTGTTGTCATTCCCTGTAATACTCTCCTTTAACTGTAGTCCTTTTAGTCCAAAATACCTGACTCCCTCCCTGTCAATATAGACTATGTATATGCTGTAACTGTCATCTGTCCATACATGTTTGTCGTTTACTTCGCTATAGGCTTCCCAGATGATTATACAGATTACTGAACACGTGTGATGGAATACAGCAAATCCAGATGTTGTGTAATTTCTGTCAGAATGAAGCCTTGTTAAAACCACAGAAGTATCTAACCTACAATCAACAGCAAACAAACTCAGTTAAATACAAGCGAAAGGAGTATTACATAACCCTACAAATATTACCCATATACACACGTGTGCTGACAGATCTGGGAAGGCTATAACATTTGAGTTACATCACAGTAATAGTCATCTCGAGTGAGTAAAATATACATCTTGTTTCCTCTAACCTCAGCAACATGGGAACAACCAGTCGATCCGAGGAGGGACACTATCGAGGACCAATCCGCCAACGCAGAAGCCGCCAAGCCCTCCTATGTCTGGGCGTGGCACACTCGGGTAATGCTTCCATTTCTGTAACCGTGAAAGCAACGCTAATCCTCTAATTACCAAACACACATCGGTAAAAACAGGGCTCTTGTGTGGGTGACCCAAGAACAGGCAGAAGAACATCAGATTTTCTGATGAGTTAGTAAGATACCCCTGAAGCAATTCCTTTAATGTGGAGTTGTTCATTTTGGTGTCTGCGCCATGTAATAGTGATGTAAATGAAGTCAAAGAAAGCAGAAGAGTTGCTTGCATGTGTTGGCGTCCTGCCTGTTATTGCCTTGCGCACAGCAGCAGTCCACTTCACTAATCAGATATTAACTCCACTGCTCTGCATCCAGCTGCGTAACTGATATGATTTAGCAGATCCTTCAGTGAATTATGTCAACACTCACAAGACAATTTTCCAATTTATTATTCTTAAAGTCACTGTGTTTACCAGCTTCGCAATATTCAGAAGCCACAGTCGTATTGAACAGTTTGCTCCAAAAGATTGAAATTAATACCACCAATATTGCATCTCAGTCTGCCTTGTGTCCCACTTATGCTCAACATGCGACAGCAAAAAAGTTGAGCCAATGCTGCATTCCGGTGTTTTAAAAATTGACACCCACTCTTCTTGTTTTTGTGCATGTACTGCCACACTGAATATTTTATCACATGGAATCCTAAGGTGTTGTTTTTATGCTTGAGACTTTCCACCTCTTTTACTAGCCCCAGTTGCTTTTAATTGTAAAATCATGAATATTTTGTGTTTAAAACAGACGTAACACACCCTACAAGACCCTAGAACCGGTGAAACCTCCCACGGTGCCCAACGACTATATGACCAGCCCCGCCAGACTGGGCAGCCAGCACGGCCAGCACGCCCAGCAGAACAGCCCCGGACGCACTGCATCGCTCAACCAGAGGCAACGCACACACAGGTTAGCATGGTTTATTTTATGAAAGGTACTGAATGGTGCTGCTTTAGAGATGCAAATGTTCCCTGTAAAGACCAAGAAGTAGATTAGAATGTTCTATTCCTGTTGCTGCTTTAGTTTCATGACCTAAAATGTTCAAATTCTATGATATATTACAGTAAAATAGTGTTAAAGTCAAAACTACAAAGGACATAGGATTAATAACCAAATTATTAAATGTCAGACTGTACACATTTTTGGAGTTAAGATCGGCCCGTCGGACAAGTGTGACATCAGCCAGACACTGTTGCCCCCTACTGATAGTGCTACGATAAGCCCATTCATCTTAATGGGTGATGTTATCCACTTTTAACCAGCTTTTAATAGCGGCAGATACTTTATTCCCCGCACTGTTTTTGGATATGCGTGAGCGATGTTAGGAAATATTCCCCTACACCTTGAAATCCAACACTCTCCGCACGCTCGGTAATGTGAGAGAGCGTCTCTTCAGAACCATTAGTCCTCGGCGTGTCAGCTCCCTAATCTCTTCTGTAGTTTAGCAGCTCTAGAGCACTCTCACACCTCTCCCTCTCCGCCGCTGCACTGAACCCAACATTTGTTTTACAAGGCTCGCAGGTTTTCTTACAGCGTCTCGAATCACTCTGATATTAATATATGTAAAAGCCTATGAGGTAAAATTTAAAAACCTCAGTGCAGAAAACCTCTCAAGGAATTTTCCCATATAGGTCTTTCATCAAATTTGAATTATGAGTAGAGTCATTAGCTAAAAAGCCTGTTATGCTGACTATGACGCTCATAAGTATTGTAGAACGTTTATTTTTCTGAGGGCTTGTATGTTTGCAGACTCTTTTTAGTGACACGGACAGCACCAAAGTGGCTTCAGAGCTGTCCTAATGTCTCCTTTAACTGACCAAAGTGCCCGATCTCCTGCTGCTAATATTGCTGTGGCATCGCTATTTGATTACACTGGCTCAGAGTCGGCCATGCTTATTCAGCTCATCGGTCTCTGCCATCCTCAGCTCAGGTTTAAATTCAATACGGGCGTCTGTGTGCGCCTCTTATTGTCTAATCTCTTTGGAGAAGGCAAGATTGTTGACTATGGCCCAACATGACGTGTGCAGTGTTCTTTTTTTGGTCATCTTTATTTATTATGGTAATTGTTTACCAGCAGAGAGGGAGAAATATGGACATCAAAGAAGCACAAAATCAAAGTCTGTTAAAGTGCTTTCCTTCACTTTACATCAGTATGTGGCAGCTAATTTAATATTTTAATATAACGAAATGTTACTCTACCACTGATCTAGGTATCAACTCTAAGAAGCATCCTTACCAGTAAACCAGAAATATGATTAATTTAATGCAATCCCATTTCATTTAGTCCCCAATTATATTTTGTATTTCATTATTGAAATGGCCCAAGATTTTCCTAGTTGACTTCTAATCCAGTTACAGTCGTTACTGGTCTGTATATTTATTACATATGAACTCTTGTAACCATACTAAACATATTTCTGTTATGTCTAATAATGTAATTATTTTTAAAGATTTGTTGTTTTTTTTTCCCTGCCTTTTATTTATAGACATAACCAGTATATTAACTAGAAACCTGGCTTAGGTAGTGAAGGAATAACTTCAAACGGGTAGAAGATGGGATTCAAACTTAAACTGGAATTCGTTCATCAGTTGAGCTACTTATGCACACCAAATATTTATTTTAATGTGATAGAATATAATGGAATGCTTTATTGGTCTGATCTAAATGTTAAAGGTGCACAGTGCCAATATAGTTTATTCATTCATTCTCAGAAGGTCATGGGTTCAAATCCTGGACTGGCGACAACCTTTATGTGCAGAGTCTGTATATTCTCACCTTGAAGATTTGGTGAATCTAAATTGCTTATTGTGAATGAATGTGAAAGTAAATAGAAGTGTTAGCCCTGCGATGAACTGGCGATCATCCAAAGTATATGTAAAATTTGTTTTGGATTAAGGATAAGACATACAACTGACTTGCATTTAGCATAACGCTACATACAATAATATACAATAATAGAGTCTTCAGAATAATGTTTGAACAAATAAATATTCCATCATAGTATATTGTAGTAGGATTGTGTAATTCCAATCTGACGTTTCACCTATTTTCAACTCCTTAAGATGTTATTAGAGAAGGTTGGATATTAGTTTTATTGGGAAGTGGTCCATTTTATTTATTTATGCATTAGCACTTTGGGATCTTCTTTTGGTGAAACTGTTTTGACCCTACAATGGTCAACCGGCTCCAAAACAAAATCACTCTGAACTAATGTAAAATACACTAATGTAAAATACATGTCATTAATCAGTTACTTATAGTACATATAGAATACACTGCTTTCTTTGTGAATCTATGGTAGCACTATTGATAGATATACATTTCTACAATTTCCCTCATCAATCTTATATTATATATAAATTTAACAAACCCTGTATTGTCAGTAGTGTCAGTCTTGTAACAGAAAATCAATACTGCGATTATTTCTTATAATACACTTTTTGTTGTTCTTTTAAACTGAGGACACTGTCTAGCTTTTTTCTTGCTCAAGGGAGTTATGTTAGCGTTAACAAAACTTTTGAGAGCCTTCAGTGTGTAACAGAAAGTCCCAAAGGCAGACGGTGAGGTGCGAAAGAGTGAGAATTTGAAAACAAAGACAAATGATTCAACAGAGAAAGCGGGGAAAGAGATAAACGGGTTAGCGAAGGAACGAGTAGGTTAGAAAGGGATTAGGAGGGATAAATCCGTAAGATGAGAATAAGGGGGGTTGAAGTACGACGTTCACTTCAAAAGCGCTATGATATGATATTGTGTAGGCCTTATCTGCTGTGACATCCTTGAGAGACCTAACCCCTGCTGTTTGGAACTGCCTCAGGGCCCAACTGACACGGATCGGAGTGAGGGATGATGGGAAATGGGATAAAGAACTGTGGGGGGAGGTGAACGCTGGGGTTGAAGGAATGAGAGGAGACAGGGGTGAGGGGTAAGAGAGGCGAATGGGGAATCACTTTACAGGAGACGGTTAAGGGTGAGAGGTGGACGGGTTTAAAGAAAGGAGAGGTGGGGAGTGGGACCGGGGCGGGATCAAGGCCGGGGAGGGGGATTTAGCCGTCCCGGGACATTGATCTACAAGGCCCTGGGGTCAAACGCAGCGAGGACTTACATGCGGCACAGCTGACATACATATAACATTCCCATGTCCTACTTCAGCAAAGCCCAGTGTGGACAGTATTGACCACACCGCAGTTTCTCTATAATGTGACAGGACTTTGGTCAGTGGGGCAAGCTGATTTTTATGTATAATGTGAAGATGTCAAGATTTTGAAACCAGGAAGTACAGATATAGAGCAAAATGACATGGATATACATCATAAATTTATCATGAAACCATTTTTCTTTTTTTATATTAAGCAGATTTTTAACAGCGTTCATTGTTGACAGCAAATAAACAGCATACAACAATGAGTGACTTAAATGTCTTCTTTATATCTTATATAAAAGGACCCATGTGTTAGACTTCCGTTATTATAAGAGAACCCTATTATAAAACAAGAAGTAGACAAAAGTATATTGCAGGATATAACTGAATAATTATTATATGGCACTGCTATTAGAGGCTCGGAGGCTATTTAACAAGGAAGTAGAAGTTAATAGGCAACATAATCTTGATAACATGAATTATCTTAGTTATGAAATAGAAGTGTGTAAGTTAAACATCTATATGCTGACAGTCGCACACATTTCCACGTAATGAAGCATTGATTCAGTATATGCTGCCGTTTGTGTTTCTTAGCAACCAGTCAACAGGCAGATCAATTTTTAATAATAGTATGTGTGCATCAGATATGGAGTAGAAAGAATGTTTGCCTTCCTGATGTATGTAGGGCAAACAGTAGTGCAGCAGTGCCGGGATCTGCAGCGTTACCTGCCGAGCCGAGCGAGAAGCTGTCCTCAATTTAAAAAAAAAAAACGTGTCCTCTGTGTGTCTTCTCCAGCGGCAGCAGCGGGGGCAGCGGCAGCCGGGAGAACAGCGGCAGCAGTGGGATCGGCATTCCCATCGCCGTGCCTACACCCTCCATCCCCAACTCCGGACCAGGTGAGCTCTGGAGCCAGACTCCGAGGACTGAGGCATTATCAAAAGGACAGTTGGTCTTTTGCCTTGTGACCTAAGTGATGGTAGAACTATACAAAGTCAGCCTCAGGGATAAATGCACCAAATAAAACATGCCCTACCCTGAAAAACCGCCGACCCACAAAGTGTATCTTCTATAAAGTGTATCTATCTATAAAGTCTTCACACCACAATACAGACATTCTGCGACATTAATATGATGCAAAAATCATCCACAATACGGTACAATTTATTATTGTTTATTCAGCACTTACAACTGTAAAGAGTTACAAAGTAGTGATTCTGGTAAGCTATAATTTTGCATTTTATTGTGTAGTTAAAATTTAATATTAATATCTTGACAATTTAAACTGTAGTTTAGGAAAACATAGGAATATATTCTATTTACAGAAATATTCATATTTATAATTATGTCATAATAGAAATGAATCATTTTTCATTTTTATTATAATTTACCAATTTCATAATGTAACAATTAATAATAAGGTTACAATATAGGGATTCTGTAATGTTAATGCGTTTCAAAAATCAGTTACATTATATTACAATTTGATGTAACTGCAGAGGAAATCATTTTGCTTCATCCCTAAAGACCTGCTAGAGTCCTGCTATGAACCTATAGTGGGATTTGTTTTGATTGTTAGAAATACACATCCCAATTACGCTATAGACTTTTTTAATCATAATCTGCTGTTTTTACATATAATATGTCGAATTCAAAATGTGGCACCATAAATGGTTTACAGTAACAGTAAAGGCATTGCTGGAAAACACTATTTGCAGAGAGAAGCGAGTGAGTAACACAAAGCCTATGTTTACCAGACAGAGGGATTAAGCGGGCCCATTGTGTTCTGAGCACAGCTGATTCTCTATCCCACTGTGTAAATAGGCCAAGCCGTGTTAGGCCTGCAGCTTTACAGTGGAACAGTGAGACCCACATACTGTAACTCCAGGCACGAGCTACACATCGCTCTGATGAACACTATAGACTACGCTGGCGTTCAGATTTAAACAGAAGCTTACATTTAAGACAAGGAACATTTTTTAGAGTCGAGTATGCACCCTCAGCAACATAATCAATCCAGGGCTCACCGCCGCTCTCCCCGTCACCATGGAAACAGTCAGTTCGATAGAACTGCTGTGTTTGTGTTGTACTTGGAAACTTTTTCAGAGTTTAAGAACTGCTGAAACTGGAACAACAGCTTGTGCCCAAACGTCTGACTTGACATTGTGCATGATTTGTTAATTAATTCATGTTTTATACATTGAGTCTTTGCTTAAAAACAAGTTTGAAAATGGGTTTAACATTAGTTTTTGTCCACATAAAAGTAGTTATGTCAGAAAATGTATTTATTAATATTAGTATTTTATATAATACTAACAGTTAATAACTTAGCAAACTACTACTCATTCTGACTCTGAGTTAAATGTGCTTTAATACACCCAAATCAAAAGAACAACCTGCAAACATAGAACGGGGCACATCCGAGGAGCACATGGATCCAACATGCAACAGTGCAGCACCTTAGGGTCCTGTGTAAAGTGATGTTATGTAAGAAGCAGGAGGAAGTGTTTCCTTTCAGCCGCCGTCGCGTTTCAATCTAACGACAATACTTGGTTGCAGTCCCACCCATGTCATCTCCACCGGGGGTCCCTCCTCCTCCCCCTCCTCCTCTTCTCGCTCCACTCGCCCCTCCCCCGCCTGGGTCGGCCCCGCCAATGGCGGCGCCGCCGCCACCACCACCTCCGCCTCCTTCAGTAGCATCCATAGGTGAGACTCTGCGAGCGCCGAAGAAACACGCCTGCTGGAGAATCGACTAACGGGTGGTGGTGGACGCGCACAGTGATGGTGCATATGAGGGTGGAGGGTCTCTCATGACTGTCCGCACTGCAAGCATGACCTCTTTTTCATACACATAACATTCAGTTCACCAGATACTCCATTATCTGCTCTCAGAAGTGATAAGGCATTCTTAACATATCACACATTCTTAACAGAAATCAATGTGAAATTTAACACATCGTACAGAGATATGACTGAATGTAAAAAACATAAAAATAAATATAAAGCCATCAAAACAACTAAGAGGAAGAGTTATGACTGATATCAATAATGCATCAAGTGTACTATAAGTTGATGCATGTCATGAGATAAATTAACAAAGGAAAAGGCAATTTAAATAATAGTAAATAAGGAAGAATAGTGTGTACAGTTGTTTTGAAGCTCGAGGAGTAACACAAGCAAAGTCAGAACATAGATTGTTTTTAGATTAATTAATTTTAGTGAGTCCAACTGACAAAATACGAGAAAATGTGCTTCATTTTGTTAGCTTTGCAGAGAAACTGTTCATAAATTTAATCTAAGGCAACAGATTTCAATGTAAACTTTTTTGTCAGTTTTTGGTCTGAACAAATGTTTAACACCATCACCATAATCTTGGCCCTCATTCTTAGTGCTACAATGGCCACATGTTGATCTGATTCAGGAGGACATACTTTGTAGTTTTTCACTGCTTAAATAACTCCAGTTACATTCCTTAACACATGCTTTTATTATTCTGAAAATGGACTCTGCTTGCACTGTGGACGTACTTTGGGTTTTACATCAAAAGATATTAAATCACATTCACAGATTTTCTCAATCCTCGATGGTGGCGGTATTCTGACTCCTTATTTTTCAGTCATTGTGTTATGAAGAAGTCTCATTTAAAAATCTTGGTCTTCTTTTCCATTTTGAGACTCCTTTTGCAGAACGACTGAATGTCACCGTTCAATAAAAAGGTAAAGCTGCATCAGGCTCCACTCTACGCTTCTTTGCTAGATCTACCCCTCAGTGGCCCAGTGGGAAATAATCTGCATGCAAAGTCATCTGCAAAACAATCTCAACTGCTCTATTAACCGTCAATACCACACAATCATTTCACACAATCAAATCATTTCTGGGTAATGAAGTCCCAAATCATATAAAGACCTACAAATTACCTGATGCAGCTTTCATCCACAGCTTTATTGATTGCATTAATGAGCGTTTTTGACTTTGAAAGACCTTAGTGTGTGTCATTGTCAAATACTGTGTGTGTTTGAACAAAGTCTGCTTATATCTAACTTTTCGTTCTGGTAGCGATCACTCGAAACATTTTATTTGCACAATGTTATCGCGCTCATGGAGTTACTTCTTCCACCGTGGTGAAGTTTGTTTTGCCCTCGTGGATGTGTACTTTTCCGCTAGTTCCGCCCAGCCACATCTGAGCGGTGGGCTCCTCCTCAGAGACATGATCATATCTGGAGATGTGAACAGGAAATACTCAGGCCAAACCAAAGAAATGGCCTCCTCTGTTATTGTCCGTTGCATTTGAGCTTGAGAAGACAAAAGTTCACAAAGGTTGTTGTTGGATGTCCATCGGAATGATAAGGATGTGCCCTCGGTCACGAACTCGCTGCCATGCTTTGAAGGAAATGTTTTCACTGCAAGGTCACTCTGTCTTCTTTCTCTTGAATAATTTTCACAGTTCTTCTTCTCCACCTACAGGTTTAATCAGATGACCTCTTGGGGAGCTGTAAATGTTATTAATTAACCGTTATCATTGCTTTTATGACTCACCTGCTTCCTCTAAATCAGCACCGTCAAACTCAACTCCTCCGAGGGACCAAAAACAAAAAGAACCTCGAATCACATAATGTTAGCACTTTCAAAAGCCCTTTATTAATTCATGAGTGGTTTAGCACTGACATATTTATGGTACATGATACAAAATTTAATAAGAAGTAGCAGTCCCCACATCCCTTCCCTTCACAGCCATAACAAATCTGTATAAATCCGGTCAGACCCTTTTTCTAAAATGGATTGCTTAATTTCACTGATTGCTTGTATGTCCTAAGTGATTGCATTAAGTCGCAGTTTATTTTGCATCCGTTTACAGCCCCTTAGAAATCCACAGAGACACAACTTATTGTTTTCACATAATACAAAAAGAATTTGGATACTTGACCCTGAGGCTTGAGTTTGACTCTGCTTTAAATGGTTCTTAATTGTCTCTGAAGCATTGGGATTCCAATCAGATTTTACTGTGATTATGAAACTGTGTTTGGGTGCTTTTTTCCTTCTTACTAATGTCTGCTTCCCACCTTCTCCCTCTCTCTTTTACCCTCTGTCTAACCCCCGTCCCTCTCTGCTCCTGCTCCTCTGTTTCGTTTCCTTGTCTTTGGGTGTTTCTAGCGGTGGCCCCTGGGCCTGGGCTGGGCCCCGCTCCAATGTCCCAGTTTGGAACCATCTCGCGGCAGATCTCGCGGCACAACCCTTCCAACTCTTCTGTCTCTATGGTTTCGGCCACGGGCACGTACCGCCGAGCGCCGTCCGTCACTTCCCAGTTCTCCTTACAGCAGCAGCAACAACAGCTACAGCAACAGCAACAGCAGCAGCAGCAGCAGCAGCAACAGCCTCACATTAACGGAGGCACTCCTGGTTATGGCCAGAACTCAAGTAAGGCCCCTCTGAGTCCAGTTAACCCAATGAAGCAAACCCACAGAGTGTTATTCAATGTGCTGCTTTGTTGAAGTCAAGACTGCTTTCCTTTCTCTTCTTTTCATGTAACAGCTTGCCCTTTTGCTTACTCAGATACAGTGCACATAATCAATGTCACATTTCAATAACAGGGATTTTGGCCTTTTAAATAGGCATACATGTCAATAAGCTCAAACATCACTGGTTTCTATATAAAAGGGAATGCAGTGTAAAGCCAGTTTAAAAACTGTTCTTCATATTTTGCTGTTGTGACATCACTTGCAACTAACTAAAGCTAAGAAAAGGTCATGTCGTCTGTCAGCCTCTTCACTGTTTCTTGTTCACCTGACACACTCCAGAGTCTAGTTTTAGTGTGAAACAGCAATTTTATCAACAGTGTGGGTAGTAACTAACTCACCTTTACTAAAACCCACTTTTCATTTTTACTGGAGAAAACATTTTACTCAAGTAACATTTCAAAATGTGTAAATGAGTAAGAGTGAGATATCAGTGGCAATGCAGGGAGCAAGTTGTAGTGCATTTTCCATCATCAAAAGTAGCCACTCAGTTTGATGACCTAAAAATTAGGCTTTAGATACACCACAATTCGCAGTTGCTCAAAAGCCCACTCAATCGCCTGTTTTTACAACGTGAGATAAAATCTAAGCAATATTGCGAACAAAAGTTTTGAGAAATTTAAATTAAGGTGTAGAGTTTTCCAAGAAAAATGGACCACTTCATTTTCATTTGAGGAGAATGGGAAGGCTGTGTGTTTGGTGTGTATGCAGCAAGGGTCAGTGCTTAAGTCATATAATGAGAGGTCAGTGATGAAGCAGTGAATGTTAGCTACATTACAGCTAAAAGAATAGCATTAGCATCAAAGCCATATTGTGATGGTAAGTTCTTGAAAAAATAAATGCCAACATTAGCCTTTTTTAGTTGCAACTGATGCGAGCACTGACATCATAATGTAATTGTAGTTCTTTGCACGAAAACAAAGGAATAAACCTGGAGTTGTTGTTATTTGTAGGTTATTATGTTATCATTTAACAGGTCTGGCCCACTTCAGATCAAATTGAGTTGTATTTGGCCCCTTTACTAAATTAGACACCCCTGATCTACAATATAGATATTATTTATGCATAGCAGCAAAAGCACTAGTACACAAACTTTCTGTATTCACTAAGAACAATAATTAGTAGCATTATGTTAGTTTTACCTGTGGTACATCTGTATCTTTCTCCCTCTGACCTCTGCCAACACCAACTTTTGTAACAACGAACAACTGCGTGAATGACAGAATTCAGACATAATCCTGGTTTATCCTCGACCTCAGTGATCCCTGAATGCTTTGTGAAATCTCATCACAGTCACAGAGCTCACTGAACTTTTCAACTTTGCAGCATTTGTGTCACCTATCAGACCATCACACTCTTTCTCCCTCCACTCCAGTCTGTCCATTAGCTTTCAGTACCTGCTGTGTGTTTGGATTGGAGTCTGTCTGTTGCTTTAAAGAGCACTTTTAATGTACTTCTGTATATGCTTGGTGACTGATGGGCTTTTTTTTCCTTCTTTTGTCTTTTTTTTCTGTCTGTCCTCTGGCTTTCTCTGTGGCTTTCAGTGTCCATTGCCCCCCCTCCGCCCCCCATGCCCCAGCTGACTCCACAGATACCTCTGACTGGCTTTGTGGCCAGGATGCAGGAGAGCAGTAAGTTGAAGTGGCCACATTATCTGGGCCAACTCTATTTCCCCTGCCCCCAGCATGCATTGTGCTTGACCAGCCTCCTCTATCTGTCCACAACTATTTTAACTCACTTCTTGTAACAATGAACTTAAATAATGTGTTGCAGCCTCCACAGCAGCTACATGAATAACAATATCAGTAAAAATATGTCAAGGCTCAGATAATCTTTTCTGTTTACTAACACTGTAGAGTCATCATTATTTTCAGACATTTTGTGTCAAGTAAGGATTTGTTTGTGACCAAGTAGTGAACTGTGGTCAAACTGTGAGCTAACAAGAAGTGCCAGAGGTTAGTTATGAATCTGCTGTGCTGCCCTCCGCTGGTTAGAAAGCCACACTGCAGTTGTAGCATGTTACTGTATAACAGTGAACAGCAAAGAAGGTGCAAAATCCAGAGGTTTGAATACATATGACAGTATGGAAGCCCTAAATATACATTTTATTTTCTCATATTTCTGACAAGTGACAAAAGGAATGGATTTGTTTCCTTAGTTCCTAGATGATGCAAGAGCCATACACAAAGTGGGGTTTTTTTTAAGCTATTGCCAGTTTTTCAGTGTAAAAAAAAAAAAAAAAAAAGTTTATTTCTATGACAATGTTATATTAAATGTATAATGATTGATGAAGGATGAAGTTATTTGGTTAAATTATCCAGTTGTCTTGGGTAAAGCACATTACCCAAAAGGTTTTTGACAAAATAATTTTAATATTGTTATCAATGAAAACAGGAAGTTTATGCATATGAATGACTTCCATACAAGATGTAAATATATGAAAAATATAAAACATGTAAATGTAGTGATTTTATTTTTAATATTTGGGAACACATGAAATTATCAAATGTAGAGAAGTGGGAGTGGGTCAAAGAGGTGAATTAAAAAACTTAGTCGAGTGCTCTTCAAGGATCAAGGCACATAGAAAATTCAGTTCAAACATCAATAAAAGAAGTTAGGTTGAAACATTTCTGAATTCTGCAGTTTGTGCAGCAAAAATATCAGCAGGTAACTTCACTTCACACTCTTAAATTTCACTAACATTTTGATATGTTTTTAAGCCTCATTATAGACAAACGTCTAACCTACTAAAAGCATGATCACTTGCATCGCATGCAAAAAAGCATTTGTGTATCATTCAGAGAAATAATATTGGTGTTAAACCTTTCCTCGTAATGCAGCCTGATACTGATATATCTTACACACAGTAGTGGTTTTCATGCATGATTTCATTCTAACATTGATCTCTGACCATATCTTGAATCTCTCTCCTAACTTACCTCACTCTTATCACTGAACAGTTGCAGATACCCCTACTCCGCCTCCCCCACCACCTCCCGACGATATGCCCATGTTCGACGAGTCTCCGCCCCCTCCCCCTCCTCCACCCGTCGACTACGAGGAAGAGGACGCTGCTGTGGTGCAGTACAGCGACCCATACGCAGATGGAGATCCACAGTGGGCACCGAAGAACTACATTGAGAAAGGTTTGCTCAGGAAAAAAAAGCAACAATAAATAATTCAAACTTGAACAGGGTTACTACGTGCACTGGAAAACACAGAATATAGTATTCCACTATCAGGAAAGTGGGACAAAAAGAGATGAGTTCGGTTGGAATTGATTTTATTCTTAACCCTAAACCCAGCTCGTCAGTTAAAATAAAAATGATTCACACTATAAAAAGTACTTTCATTGTAAGTCCAGTCAAGTATGTTCAAACCAACCATTGACAAACGCCTATAAGTTAAAAATTGACCTGAGATTGGACTTTGACCCTTTTAAAAAATAACAACAAAAACAGCTGCATTTTCTGTTTATTTATTTATAAGTACACTAGTCTAAAACACAAGAATACTTGTCTCATGCATGTTTAACACAGTCAACATCCTACTGATAGCCTTGAGTCCTATATAAGTATCACTGTGTATGCTAATCTTATCAGAACCAAGCTCAGTTTAACAGTCTTTAATGAGGAAGCACAGGCTCTGGAATCTCTTGTGGTGAACCATGACCTGGTCTTGGGCTTGACTCAGGAGACGGAAACATGGAAACACGAGAACAGTGTTTGGAAATCTTTCCACCCTGGGACCCGGATTCAAAAATGATTGTATTTAGTCTTCCGAAACGCAGGATCTGTGTGGATGAAACGCCTATATTTAAAAAAAAAACATTTGCAGATACGCCTAAGCTTGTCTCCGTGTGGACAAGGCCTAAATCCTGTCAGTTTTAATTTTGACCTGATTTTAGTCCCTAAAATTAGCGTTGTCTGGTCCAAAATGATTTTCTTAGAGCTCAGTCATGACTTGGTTTTGCTCTTTGTTTTCCCAGTGTTAGACACAAGTTAAAAACCTAGTGTAGTCCAGCATTATATCAGAATCATCAACACTTATAATTCACTTGTGATGGTACTGAAAAGAAAAAGGTAAAAACTAATTATCCTTTTGTCTTGTTTTCCAGTGGTGGCCATATACGACTACACTAAAGACAAGGACGACGAGTTGAGTTTCATGGAGGGCGCCATCATTTATGTCGTCAAGAAGAACGACGACGGCTGGTTCGAGGGCGTGTGCAACGGTGTCACCGGTCTGTTCCCCGGCAACTACGTCGAATCCATCATGCACTACGCTGACTGAAGGGAACTCAACATCTATTTATTCAGTCATATCACGCCCACTGAGACAAACAAGCGCCACCTCCGACCCCGAGATCCACAAACCTAACTCTGTGATCTCCTTTTGATATGACCGAATGTTCTCTCTCTTTAGTGATTGCAAATTGAGTAATTATTTAGTTTATTTTGGTGTTATATGGGCAAATGGGGGACAATTATGTATGGAATATGTAAAAAAAATAAAGGTTTTTAAAGTATTGGACTGCACATACTCGAATAAGATGGTCACACTGCTGAAGGGTGCAGCCCGGACAAAGCTTTCCTACTTGTGAACAAAAGTATTGAATGGAACAAATAAAACTTTATATGTCATGTTAGCACCTTCAGGTTCGTGTGTAGTACCGTCAGTTGTAAATAACGCGAGCCGCAGCCACTCGGGTTCCTTCAATGTAAATGCAGTGAATGTCGAAATATATGATAGTTTTCATTAGTAGTGCCCTTTCTTGACTTCAAAAAAGGAAATAAACACAAATGGTTGCCTAATACTATACAAATTACAAATGTTATATTGTATTTGGAGGACATGCTACTTTTGGAAATCAGTCTTGGTGGTAAAGCATGCAAAATGATAAGATATAATGTAATCTGAAGTTTGTTGCCATTATGCTTCTATTTTTTTCTTTTTTTAATACACTGTTGAAATTACTGATTTTTTAAGAGGCTAAAGAAATGCTCACTTTTTCTCATTTTAAATTATTTGATTTAAAATCAGGTTTATAAACATGAACACATTCCTTGATTTAGTTAAACATTTTTGTAATTGTCAGATCACTGTTATTACCAATATTAAAGGAGAATTAAGTGGTGCTAACTTTCACTACAGCATTTGGTAATTAGCACCAGTGTCCCAGTTTCTTAGCTTAGCCAAACAGCAATATTTTTGTTCCGTTAGCTTGTCCACTCTTATCTTATCAGAATTTAAATTAAGTTTATTTTTCTGCTGTTTCAGTTTTCGAGCAGTGGAAGGACACGGCTAGCAACAAACGTCACTAGTTAGCATTCGGTAATTAGCAGTTTTATTTTTATTTTATTTTTTTAAGTGTTCTAAGTTTCTTAGCTTTGTCACAAAACCAGAATAATTTTTCTGCTAGCTTGCCCATTTTTATCCTATCAGAAATCAGTATTCGAACAGTGGAAGGACAAGGCTAAAACTAGCTAGGGGATAAGCGGCATTTCAATTAGCAGTAGCCATATGCTAAGCTAGCTGTGTAGAACAAGCCAGTACATTATCCAAAATTAACAAGCCACTTCCTTCTCCTTTAATTCTTTAAAATTAAGAATTGCCGACAGCATGTGGTGTGCAGTGGTCTTTACACTGAAATTGTGGTGCTTGACACTGCCATGACAATACAGACATAAAATAGACCAATTGACAATTTTAATACCTCTTTTTTTCCCCCAAGCAGTGATGATGAGCTGTGAGGACAGAAATAAACGCAGTGGACAGGTCGATCTAACATTTTACAATCATCAAGGTGTCACTCAGGTGTTAGCCATTATTCACATCATCTTTTAAACATCTCCAACTTTCATCATCACTGCTTGTAGTTCTTCATACTGTACCTAATGCTTTTGCCCATTTTTGCCACTCACGAAAAAGGCTCAAGATGGATAACTGTAATCTTTGTGCCCTTCATTTGTATATACAATGTGTTGATTGAAATATTAATGTACAGTCTTTTATAATAAACGATTATATGTACAACAGGCAATTGTGTTCAAGTAATCAGAGACTCGGCTAAAAAACAAAAACAAAATGCAGTTTATTGTTGCACACAGTAATAGTGGATGTTAAGGCCTTTGCTGTTACAGAGCACTTTGCATTACACTCAAATAAACATCTTAACATGTAAATGAGACACATGTCAGGTGTTTGGCCTTTGTAATGGTGGTGGACGGATCATAACGGACAGGATCCAACAGACGCACCAAAGACATCGGATGTACTGATTACATTTGTAAATGAATAGGTTTTAGCAAAGCCACCACTGCTTGTCACTAGCATGTAACATTCACTTATGTTAGCTAGTTTAAAGCAGAGGAGCGAATGCCAATACAGTACTTTTATGGTTGCAGTGCCATACATTAATTTAAATGTACACATCAGATTCAATTCAGAATATTTGGAAAATTTTGGTTACATCAAATTCAAGTGACACTCCCTCTTTGTTCAGAGGGCTCCAAACATTAGTCCAGACAACCCCTGGAAGGAGCTCTGATATTTTGACCAGATTCCTGCATAAACCCTCAGGACTTTGCCTCAGGGGGTTCTCCCAAACCACACTCATTTGCTTTTTCTAGTCTTTGACCAGCTCTGTGTGGCACTGACCCAGAGGCTGTGGAGGATATCATTGAAACAGGTAGCTGCCCGAAGTGAATCCTTGGCAGTGGAGGTTCACTTGTCTCTGGAGAGCACCATCTCAGTGAGCCTGATGAGAGCGTCCCTCTCTGCTGACGGCCGCAGCATACTGATCTGCCTGATGGCTTCTTGACAGTAACGCTGGGCCAGGAACTTGGTCTGCTGGACTCCGTCGCTCTGAGGAGAACAATCAAAACATCAAGCTTATGACAATTTGAGCTTTTTGTTGCAAATATTTTCCTTTTGTCAGAATGTACCTGAAGGACGTACTGCCAGGCTTTATCTACATCTCCTTTGGAGCTAAAACGTCTCATGATCATTGCATGGAGCTCGGGAAACTGCAAAATGTACGATAACTGCACGTTAAGACTAAATTATGAGACTCGACTTTTAATTGCAATAGTATTAGACCACACCTACCTGTTGACATGCAAACAGGACTGGTCCAGTGGCCAAGCCCAGTTTGAGGTCTGCGGCTGTGGGCTTTCCCAGCTTACTGGCTCCTGAGGTGAAGTCTAAGACATCATCCACCAGCTGCAAGAGAAAATGTAATTGTGTTTAAATAAATTACAGACAAGACACATTTATGTGCATACAACTGTACTTACCTGAAATGCAATGCCAACGTTTTTACCATATTGGAAAGCAATTTCATGAACATCTGGATCAGAGCTAACCAGAATTGAGACCTTGGAAAAAAAAAAAAGAGGACACACAGTCAAAATAAAATACAAAATATACAAAAGGAGGCTTTTCTCCAGCTTGGTGGTATTTATGTGGATACAGAACGTACATACTGCTTTACAACTGTTGGCTATGAGACTGGCAGTCTTCTTGAAGGTTTTCTCGAGGTAGTGTTTGAATCTCTCGTTCTCATTCTCCTTCGAACCCAGCTGCATGAACTCGCCTACAACACAAATTGAACGTATGATGTTCAAACAAAGCCTCCACGATGCTGCAAGTTTCTACATTTCATCTTAAATCAATATTACCTCGAACTAGATCCTCTATGACCTGAGAGAGCACTTTTACCACGGAGTTGTTACCGATACGAGCCAAGGCCATGGAGGCAGCCGAGAGGATAAAATCTCCAGCCAAGATTGCCTAATGAGGAGGACAAATAGTGATTAAATATTTAAAAGGTTCATTCAAAATTTACAAAGGTTAACAACAGATTTCGAGTTTCCAATGTAATTTAACAGACCTTTCTTTCACCCCACACTTCATTGATGGTTCTTTTTCCTCGGCGCTGGTCTGAGCCGTCGATGACGTCATCGTGCACCAGGCTGGCAGTGTGGATCATCTCCGAGATCATAGCTATAGTTCTCTGTCCTGGAAGCAAGTCTCTACAGGGAAAAACAAGATATTGCAGGAGATTAAATGAATAAGAGTGGCTTATGTGATAAATGGGTGTGGAGTACTGTGTGTTCCTTCTCATTTCTGCGATTTTATTATTATTAACAGAAAAAATTGAATTATTCTCATTCAGTGGGAAAGCCTCTCCTCTTGAACAATAAAGAGATGAATGGATCTGTAAACCAGCTGTCCTCTGTCTCCATTTCACCATCTTACTGCTTCTACATGGGAGCAACATTTTTGAAATGCCAATCACACCTCTTAAAGAAAATACTGTATATAACTGAAGACACTGGAAAGTTCATTGAAAGCCAGAATAAAACTAGATTTGACTTTCACTAACCAATGACTACTAAGAATAAAATAATCAGTTATTGTAAGATACTTTTTATTTAAAAGGTCTAGCTTATTTATAGCAAAAACTATGTCATTCAATTTTAGGGGCAAAAGAATAAAACAGGAATAATTGAGATCATGTTACATTAGTTGTGACATGAATTTTAGGTTATATCACCCAGCCCAATTTACAGAAGCAGTATTACAGTGTTCTTACCCAGCTCTGTCGTTGTGGATGTTCATCGCTCGAGCCATCAGGACAACGATCATTGGTCGGATTGCTTTTCCTTTTCCATCAAAGTAATAGTCACATAGAGACTTCAGCTCTTTAGACACAAACAGCTCCTGTGGACAAGATAATGTTTTAATAGCATGTTTTAGGATTAATCAACCTGTGTGTGGTAGACAGTTTTGATTACACAACATACAGGAAAAACAAATAATCTAAGTAAAATTTAAGCTGTGTACCACACTGAACTGTGGTAAATATCCCATGGTCGTGGCTTCCCTTGTCCTGAACATTAACAATTCTGATTAGAGCTATTGTCTTGTCAGTAACCTCTATCATGTCTGTTTGTTAGGGGAGTGATAGTGAATGGAAAATAAACTTGGGTCACTCATCTGTCAGCCAGTCAGTAAGAGTTACATGGCCAGACCATGATGTAATACAATTAAATTAAAGAGTTAAAATGAACAAAACCATCATTCATATCAACAATTCCTAATATAAAAACACTAATAAATTATAATTTAACAATACAATGGTAAAACTCACCTTTTTGATGTCATCATATAAACTGGTTAAATCTTTCTGGGCTAAGTAGAAGGGGTCCTTGGGTTTTGCATCACTATGTATATTTCTGCACCTGCAGGACTGTAGCTTGGGATACAGCAGTTTTGGTCTATGTCTAGAAAAAACATGACAATAAAAAGGACAATTAGTACATTCAAAAGAAGGTCAATGTCCAGTAATGTTTTATAGACCCACTTATATGGCAAGTTCTACTGTTTTATAACAGTATGGCCAAATGAGCTACAATCAAGTCTCTGCTTTTCACTTTAGCCATTGTTGTGTTAGTTTGAGACTCAACTCACCTGAAGAGAAAAAAAGTAAACTTCTGTAAGGTAAATGTGTTGAAGGTTGGCCTTGTAAATGATGGTGGCTGCGTCTGAAAATAAAGACAGATCAGATTGGGCCATCAGTACATGACAAAATCAAAATACTGGTTTTAAAAGTAATGCTTTATGAATCTCAATGGTCACTTCTTGTACACTGTACAAACAATATCTAATTATGTTAAAGCAACGACTCTGGCTGGAACAGCACTGCTGCAAACTCACTCAGGACTGTCACATTTCAGTATATAATTACTCAAATGTGTTTGCAGACATGTGTTATTATTGGCATTTTTTTAGGTTTTACAATAAACTGGAGAAAAACACTGTATTCTGTAAAGTTGTGTAAATTACTATAGCCTCATACATGTTACATAATGTATCATTTAAACAAATGGTGACTATATAAAATATAATAGGAATGAATACTACTGATAGTCCACAGTATAGTCGTAAATCACTGTAGAATCTATATGTTACGTTATATACTTAGAGGTGCAGCGAATGAATGAACGATTTCATTGAAGAAAGTGAGAGAAGACATAAATTAAAGGATACATAAATGAGTAAATAGATGAAGGAATGACACAGTTGGTACAGCTTAAGAACTGTGTAAGGTCAGAGTAGGTCTTGACCTTTTTGCCTATAGTAAGATCACGTAGCTATATGACAAGTTTCTAAAAAACAAATCAATGGCGTTAATTCCTAAGAAAAGCAAAAGGTCGGCTACACTATCAGGAAATAACATACTCGTTGTAGTAATCTAACTATGAGCCATTTATAACAGGCAGGTGACAGTTAAGCAGCATGACCTTCCTGGGTATGACAGCACGCCCAGTCCGGTGTCCTCCCGGAGGCTCAAACTCACCTCGTTTCCCCGCGTAGAGCTTCCGGACGACCGCCCTAAATGCACCGCGGTGGAGGACAGAGACCTGCAGTGAAAATGCCAGGCGGTTTCAAACAAACTCGCCCTCGTACAGTTTGTACTCCACCTGCGGCACACACTCCACCACGGCCCCGCCATGTTCCGCCGCGGCGTGCATTGCTTTAGGAAAGGTTAGCTAACTTCTTAAACGGAACCGGAAGAGACGCGCCGGTCGCCGGGTGATGACGTTTCACTTTTAGCAAGAAGGTAGATGTCAGTTGTTTATTTCTTTTTTTGTAAGTTAGGATCTTTTTTACTATTAAAACAACAGTTTTGGTTATTGACAGACTAATGATTTTTTTATAATTAGATCATGCTTTTTTCTTGTCCATATGGTACGAAGCTAACAGCTAGGGTAACAACGCTAGCAACACGAACCACACAACTATTTGGAAAAGTTTAAACAACCACAAAAGCAGTAATAATGTGAGCAAATGATGGCAGAAAAAAATCAAATTAATATTTTGCCCACGTCTCTGTTACGTACTGATATTAAGCCTTAAACTTCAGACTAATAACTCTTACATATTTGTACACCTCATCATTAGCCATGTTCATCCACAAAGCCTTGTTTTTTGCTCTTGTAGCAGTAAACCGCTCTGTTCAGGGTTTAGATTTTTGTACGAACCCTGACTGCCACAACCACGAATTGTCATCAAACACACAGTTTTCATACAGTATTTGGAGGAGTGCTAATAACACAAGAAAAAGCTTGGACCAGTTTGAAGTATCGTGTAAAAAGCTCCTAGGTAAATAAGCATTCTCAATTTTGCATTACAGTAGAAACCAAAATGACTGCTGTACTAACATAGGCAATATTTTTTTATCTTGCAGAATCATTCCAGATTGATGAGGTGGATGGGAATTTTGTTCGCACAGTGAAGAACTGCATATTCTCCAGGTCTACTCCAACCCCACTCAGAGGCCCGTTAAGACTAGCAGCAGTTTCTAAGGTTGATGAAATATTATCTGAAAGTCACCATAAATCACTAATTCGCTCATCTGTAATAATGTTTAACCAACAGGATGTCATAGAAGAGATCTTTGATTTAGACTCAAGAGTTACACAATCCAGTGACTTCCTGCAATATGTCAGTGGGACCAAGCTGCTCCAGGGATCAGTCCCTCTTGCACACAGATATGGAGGACATCAGGTAATAAATACTACACTTACACATTACCAGAAACACTGTCATAAAATGTATAAATAGATAAATAATACTCAATGTCTAAATGTCAAGTTTGGCTACTGGGCTGGTCAGCTGGGCGATGGTCGGGCACATTCTCTTGGTCAATACACAAACAGGTGAAGATCCTTTTGATTTAAGTCCTATATGTTAACCAACACACCATTAATAACCTTTATGTTTATAAAATTGCTTCATAGTAAAGGAGAAGTGTGGGAATTGCAGCTTAAAGGCTCTGGAAGAACACCATATTCGAGGTATACATTTGTTTACATATTAATCTTTAGGTTATACTGATATTCATGTAACTGTATGTACTTCAGGTCTGGGGATGGTCGAGCTGTGATCCGCTCATCAGTTAGAGAGTTTCTGTGCAGTGAGGCTATGTATTCTCTCGGTGTTCCCACGAGTAGAGCTGCCAGGTCAGAAAAAGATACAAAACTGGCTGCATCATGTGCCTGTTTGAGCTCTCATTTGTCACATTTTGATTGATGGTAGTCTGGTCGTAAGTGAGGAGCCAGTGGTGAGAGATCAGTTCTACAGTGGACATGTGAAGACAGAAAGAGGTGTAGTGAATACAACAAAATATCCTAAAACATTACAATTCTTCATTCTAGTGTTGGAAAGACAGGCCACTTTGTTCATTTTGTGTGTATTTTTTCCAGGAGCCGTGGTCCTTCGTTTAGCAAAGTCATGGTTTCGGTTTGGATCGTTGGAGATTTTGTCTCAAAGCGGGGAGTTTGATTTGTTAAGGTGAGATAAATCACATTAGAGCTTCCATTTCACTTCATGATCATGTCAGTAATTCGTCTTGTGATTTTCAGGAAGCTGTTGAACTTTGTGATTGAGGAACATTTTCTTTCGATCAGTGCAAATGATACAGATAAATATTTGGTAGGTTGTGTGAATAATATGTCATTGCGAAGACCAGTAGTAACAATAGCATAATACATAATGTAACATCAATTCTTTGTTTTAATTGATTTGTTTTGTTTATTCCTGTTTCTAGATATTTTATGAGTCGGTTGTAAATGAAACGGCACATCTGATCGCACAGTGGATGTCAGTCGGTTTTGCACATGGTGGGAAATGGTGTCAAGTCATCTACTGTTTACTAATTTACTTAAAATTAAATATACTCACTGTTATTGACTTTTACTTCAGGCGTTTGCAACACAGACAACTTCAGTCTCTTGTCTATCACCATCGACTATGGACCGTTCGGCTTCATGGAGTCATATAACCCCCGTATGTTCAACATTGCGCTGTGTTTGTTCTCTTGTAACAATCACATTTACGTCCTAAATTATTATTTGTTGCAGATTTTGTCCCCAACACATCTGATGACGAGGGCAGGTACAGGATCGGAGCTCAGGCCGACGTTGGACTGTTCAACCTCCAAAAGTTACTAGTGGCTCTGAGTCCTGTGCTTTCTCCAAAACAGCAAAAGGAGTAAGTCACTGAATGCACAGTAAACCTAACGTTATAATTAATAGTAAGTAAAAAGTCATATTTCTTGTGTTTTTCTTGTTTTAGGGCAAAACATATCTTGAAAGGATATGCGGATATTTATCAATCAAGGTATGTTCTCATTTTTATTCTCCAGTCAGTGTGGATGCATCTGAGTATAACATTAGCATTCTCCTCATTCTTACATATCAGGATTCACAAGCTGTTCAAAGACAAGCTCGGTCTTCTCGGTGAGGACAAGGATGATGGTTATCTGATTGCTTTTCTGCTTCAAGTAAGGCCTTCTTTTGTTTCCGAATGTTGTTTCCTTTCTTTCTTTCTTTCTTGGTGCACATATAGAAGCTGACTTTAATTCCACAGATGATGGAGGACACGCAGTCCGACTTCACAATGACCTTCAGACAACTCGGCGAACTTAGCGCAGAGCAGCTCCACGACATGGATTTCTCTCAGGTGAAATCATTTCCTTCCATTTTCTTCAGCTGTGATTAATTTGCCCTCTAATAATAATTCGAACATTTCTGAATGATTAGATGTGGGCTCTCGAGGACCTGTCTTCACACAAACGTTTCACTGATTGGCTCGACTTTTACCTGCTGCGTCTCAAGAGGTGACGTTTGTATAGGCCAACACTTTGATTTTATGTTGAATATGCCAGTGTGAAATAAACATTTTCTAATTTTGTTTTCAGACAAAATGATGATTTCGGTCGCCAGCAACGAATGAAAAGTAGGCCTCTGCTTTTACAATCATGTAAAAGTATTTAAATATGAGAATAACTGACATTGTGTCCAACTCTTTTAGGTGTGAACCCCAGATATGTTCTCAGAAACTGGATGGCTGAGTCCGCTATACAGAAAGCAGAGAAGAATGATTTTTCAGAGGTATTTATTTAGAAAAGATTGTCAATTGAGGCAGATTAGCACATATTTATTATATATTATAATCCTACTCCATGTCTGTCACTAGGTGGAGCTGCTGCACCGTGTCCTTTCATCTCCTTTTGTTACACAAGAGACTGCAGAGGAGGCGGGCTATGCAGCAAGACCTCCAATGTGGGCCAAGGAGCTAAAGGTCAGCTGTTCTTCCTGAGGGGACCTCAACATATTTCCTTAATAAAGAATTTAATTCAAACACATTGCTGTATTTGCATTTGAACCAGATTAAATGAACTGCAAACAACTACAGGCCCAAAAAGCTCCAATGTCACCCAGTCACAATATGGAGGCCTTATTAAATTTCATGCACTTTTATCATTTATATAATTTACAGTAAAAATTAAAAAAAAAAAGTCGCTTTAGGCCCCATTCAGAGCGGGCATTTAAATCCAGACAGAGTGATTGAATCGAATGTGGCCTCCCTAAATGCAATGCTCTAAATGTGTCCTGAATGTGTCCTAAGAGATTGGATTTGAGGAGGCATCTGAAGGGGGCAGGGGTCACATGTATCCGGGTGGATTCAGATCTCTGTGGAGGTGTCAATGGTATGTGTCCAAGCTCACATTGAAAGACCTACATCAGTGACATTGTGGTTTTTTAGCCAAGTTGTACTGTAGACTTTTAAGGTTTAACAGCTCATTTATGATGGTAAATAACACAATAGGAGATATAGTAAGGAAGGAAGGAAGTAAGGCTTATTCACAGTTACACAGTATAAGTAGCAGTAGTAGAGGTGTGGTCTGAAGGGGGTCTTAGATAAACAAGTCCAAAAAGTCGCACTGGCATTTTTCTATTTCCCAATTTTCAACTGTCTTTTATTTAAAAGATTTTCATTGGGTATGAGTTACACACACTGAGTGTTTTTACAGTATTTACATCCTGCCATGCACCATACACTATATACAATTTTCACACAGTCTAGTCAATACAATTTAACCATTTAACATTTACTTATAGAAAAACACACGTGTTTGAAGCTACAGCACAGAACTGTTTGGTGTCATTCTTTCAGATTGATCGAAGCCTGTTATTTCTTGGCAGTGTTAGAAAATAACAGCTCAGAGGTGTTTTGTGTTACTTTTAAATAAGTGTCAACTTAATTTGGTGAAGGTCAGTAGTAAATAAGAATAATCCAAGGGCACATGATATTGGAGTTTGAATAGCTTTATTAAATACACTTTATCACACTCTATTGACTCCACATAAACCCCTCAATCAACAAAAGCTCAACCTTTTTGGGAAGAGAAGTCCCATGTCTTTTTAACCCATCCGTTCCTGCAGGTCGTTAAAAAGTCTTGTCTGATGAAATTTTTTTCATCAAAATTTGGATTCATTTTTCTCAGAATTCTGACTTTCATCTTGGGCAGATTACTGACTTTATTTCTGAGAAATCTGACTTTAATCTTAGATTTCAAATTTTTTTCTGAGAATTCTGGCTTTTATCCCAGAATCCTAACATTCAACTCAGAATTCTGAATCAGAATTGTGACTTTTGACACTGAATTCTGACAAACCCAAAGCAAAAAAATCGTGGCTCTAATCTTCTTTGGTTCCTCTATATACAGGAAATACATATACATATTTGTTCTTATGTGGTTTCTAAAGACAAGATACCAAAAAGTCACATATTTTCATTTTAGGAGTGCAGACACCCACCACAGAAAAACTCCTAAGGATCCTGTTTAACCCACTGGTGTGTGTGCTGTTAAGGGGAACCAGTTCTTTCCAGGGCACTCCTTTAACTTGCACAGATGATACTTCTCAGGCTAAGACTCGCCTCGTTTTTTCCGCATGGCTAGCATCAGTTCAGACATAAAGTCCCCTTCTCCACCTCCACCTCCACCTCCGTGAAGCGATGGTGTAGTCCTCTTTGGTGGAGCAGGCGGCATTTTCCTCAGCGAGCCGGCAGACCTCACTGGTGCCTGTTGGGCGGGCGCAACTCGAGGAGTTTGAGCAGGGGCGGCTGCGGGTGGAGGCGGTGGTGGCGGAGGTGGTGCCCCTGCCCCTGTGAAGATCTGTGGGGGCGGAGGAGGTGGTAAAAAGCCTGGGTCTGGAGGCGGAGGTGGCAGATCAAAATCAGATGGTGGAGGCGGTGGTGGCAGTGAGCACGGCAGAGGTGGCAGTGGCATTGAACTCGGCGGAGGTGGCAGTTTCATTGAGCTCGGCGGAGGTGGCAGTGTCATTGAACTCGGCGGAGGTGGCAGTGGCATTGAGCTTGGTGGAGGTGGCAGTGGCATTGAGCTCGGTGGAGGCGGTGGGGGGAAGGCAGCGGCGCGAGGTGGAGGTGGGAGGAAGTCAGGGGGGGCCTCCTCGTTGGGCGGAGGAGGCGGCGGAGGAGGGAGGTGATCCACGGAGGCTGGAGGCTGAGGGAACTTGGACGACGGCTGGCGGATTTTGGGTAGTTTGACTAAGTTCTTGGCGGCAAGTGGAGGTGGTGGAGGGGATGAGTGGGCGCTTGGGGGAGGAGGAGGGGGGATGTGAGCTGAGGGTGGCGAAGGTGGGGGTGGTGGGAAATGTCCAAAGTCCTGGGATGACAGAAAACAGAACATGAAAATAAAGAAAACCCCCCAAAAAGTGCATCACAGTGGTTAAAAATGTGTAAAAATATAGTTTAAAATGTTAGGCTATAAGCTACTGACATACTATTGTCAAGCTTGTCAGATATTGTCAATATCTTCAAGAACGATTTACTGAAAAATACATTTTAAGATTGGGATTACATTGTTTTGCTTGTTTCTGTAAAAAGTTAAAAATAGATAAGACTAAACTAAACTTGAGTCTCTTGGTGGTTTTGTTTTCTTACCTGTGATACTGGACCCGGTTGGGGTTGAGTAGCATGTCCATTAGCCTGGCCTGGAGATTTGGCTACAAAAATATTAAACACACTTACATTAGCAAACTGAACATTGAGTACATATCTGATAATAACACTTGCAGTTTAAATGCACCTTTAATGGTGGGTGACGGTGTCGACTGGCTGGAGCCTGACGGAGTGCTGCGGTTGGAAAACACCGAACTGACAGCGGCCTTCTTCTCGGCCGTTTTGAAGTTTTCATACAGGGAAGCGCCATACTGAAAGAACGAGAATCACTCCACCTTATATTCTCTTATTTGTTTCGGGGGTTTTTTTAGATTTTCAAAAAACATATCAATTAAATGTACCTTTGCGATGCGTATTCCGGTCACCCACAGCTTCAAGGACCACGCGTCATCACAACACAGGTACTTGATGTACTGAGACTCCTTCTGGATCTGAGGATGCTGTAAAGACACAAAATCGGTCAGTTACAATCACAATTTCTTCGTGTGCAGCAAGATTTCATAATAGTATTCTGACAACACACCACCAGAGGGCAGCGTGGCTCTAGAACCAGCTTCCCAAAAGGGCAACAGTAGAAGGTTGTTCATAATGAGCTGCTATTAGAGACCCCCTTAGGTAGTTCTTCTGCGTTTATAAGCACTCAATGATTAAGCTAAATTGTTTGTACCTAAATGGCTGCAGCTTTGGCGGATCATAAAATTTAATCTGCCAAACGCACCCTTTGGCATCCACAGCTCCTGTTCTCATTACATCATCTTTAACACTTACACCTAAGTTTTAACTTCCTGTATGGTCCAAGTCGACATGAGACCCTCTTGGCTTCCTCGTTCGTCCACTCTGACAGGTCATTTACCCCGAGCCTTGACCAAACAGGCAGCACCTTGGCACCTTCAACCCTTCCTTCAACTCAAACCTTGAGGACCCTGTCTTTCACTCGCAGGTAATTCACTTTCTTTGCCTCTCTAAGCTCTTTTTGCTTCGGTCCTGAGCATCTCGTCCAATGCTATCTGCTGATGCTAGTGTTTCCCAGACGAGATAGGGGAAAAGGAAGAAAATACCACACTTTCACATCCCTTTTACACTAGAACGCCAACCCAACTTAAAAGCATTTAGTCAGCATTTGTTGGAATTAAGTGAGTTCTTTAAGCTCCTCCTTTTATGTTGATGCCCTCAGATTACACATGATTTCCCAACAAGGCATTGCATTATTTTTTTATTTAGACTGGTTTAGGAAAGAGCTAGTAAAGGAGTGAAACAAATGCAGCATGATGGACGCTATACTAAACAAAATGGACCATCCTCTGCATGCTGTCTGTTTGAATTTCATTTTAGATTTAGTAAAGTCTTCTTGATTCTTGAATAAAAGCACTACGTTTTGATCTCCACTTGCATCACTAAGTGAAAACATTTTTATGTTAATTTGGTTTTTTGTCCTTTCACCACCTCGAGACAAACTTCTTCTTTCACTTCTTTAAATGCACATATTTACTGCTTTGGACATTTACAGTACAACCCTGCAGCTGGGTAAAAATAAACTATTTACAGCCGGTTGTGTGAAACTATTGAGTAGTGCCACTTGAATATTAAAATGAAATATTAAACTCTGACTGAACCACGGAAAACGTGTTAAGTTGTTGTGCTTTTGACGACTAGTGTTTGATTTATTTTAGTACCACTACCTTTCATTTTATCTTAAGCAAGAATAATACTTTATTATCAGTTTTCATACCTTGAGAACAAAGCAGAAATCGGTGGGGGCCTTGTATTTGCTCTTAACGTCCTGGCCGTAGTAGACGTTCACATTGTCAAACTGGACGAAGCACACCAGGTCACGGGAGGACTGCAGAGACAGAGACACAACATGAGAATGGCAAGCCTTTTTTACTAATGATGTCCCCGCTCCCGACCCCTGACCTTGGTCTTCCCTTTGGGCACGTAATAAATTCCCGAGGCCCTCAGCTGGAACAGGCGCTGTTTCCACGACTTCTTGCCGTCTTCTTTGAGGTGGAGCACCCCCTCCAGATCCGGGACGATGATGGAAGTCCCACCGAAGTTCTCCTGCAGAGGGGAACCGGGATAAAAGGGGTCAGAGACAGGAGCTGCCATTAGGAACTGCTACTCACTGAAAAGTTTAGGATCTGTTTTCTTACCTTTATCAGGATCTCCTTGTCCTTGTCTTTTATGTCTTTGAGAGATTTCTTATCCTTCTTCCAGAGATAAAATATCTAAAAGAAGACATGACATGAGTGAGTAAACTGTCGAGCATAAAAAAAGCTTAAAATCCTGACTTTAAAGTTTCATATTTATAATCAAACAGAAAATCCATAGCTACTCAGGTAAGTCTTACATAGGACAACCATGGGTGCCAATTTTGCACTCCCTGTCCTATGTCCCAACAAATATCTGGAAAAAACACTAATATTTTAAAAATGGTACATACTTTTGTCACAAATCATTCAGCATGACATGGTTTTTACCAATAAACAGCAGTTACTTCCAACCTGAGGCTATAGCTTGAATAGGAACATGTGCATCTATAGTGTATTAAGATACATTCTGAAAAAGTCATAGTTCTTTAGGGTTTTTTAATTAGGCTACTTAGTAATATCATATGCAAATCAATGCTATTCATTTTATACACAGATTTTGTAACAAATTTTTTTAATCATTCTGTGGGTTTGAGGAAGAAAAATAAGTCTGGAAATATGGTCACTCCAGTCATACAGCTACTTAGACTTGGGATAATTAAAAAATCTAACACTTATCATATAATTTTCTATATATTTCTAAATATTTTAACTTCACAAGGGCAGCAAAAATCAGAACAGATACTGAAATATGAAATGGTGCCAGTGCTTGCTATTAATTTATTAATTTCGAACAATTCATTTTCCATTTTTCACTTCTATTAAATATTAGAGAATGTTTTAAAGTTTGTGTATGGTATGTCAACCAGCCAGCAAGGCAAAAAAAATCATAATGAAAAAATGTAGGTGCTTTTGACAACTAAAAACTGAACTAAGAAAAGAACAAAATGTCTGTAAGTGCTGACAGTGCGCTAATGCTAACAGTAATTTATGCCTGTACTTAGCTTTTCTTAGCTCAGAGTTGCACAGTCTCAAATAAACAGTGTTATTTGACAACAAGAGCTTAAGCCCTTGCTGTTGTGATATTGTGCTATATAAATAAAATGCATTTGAATTGAACAGCTCTATTAATGTCACGTTAAACAAAGAGATTCTAATCTTACCAGCCTGATTCCTCTTTTTACATAGATATATAAAAACTTAGTTGAAACTTCTTTGTCTTATTTACTCGTTAAGTAGCAAAAGAATTTAGACATCCTCTGTTTTTTTTCAGGACCACAACAGCAAAGTCACAAGAACAAGATGGTAAGTGTCAACTGCACAAACAGAAAATTAGAAGTCCATATAATGACTCCACCATTTTTCCTTTTAGTTCTTATATACTGTTTATGTTATGCATTAATTTTACACATAAGGCTACAGTCTGTTAAACTAAACCAAGTTAGTTTCACACACTTACAGAGCTGCAATGCAGATGGTCTCACAATATAAGACATGTTGTTATGAGTAATTTTCTCCTTGTCAGCAAGGAAAATATGAAGTATAATGGATGCTAACATTTTATTGTCATAAATATCAACTCAAAATGTTTCTGGTAATACTCAGCAGCTTTTAAAACCCCCTTCTATTCATCTCCAAGTTGCTGGCCTGACAGAATGGCCAGTTTGATTCATATTCTGGGCTTTTTTTGTTTCCAGAAATGTGGTGGAAAAAAAGCCACAGAGGGGATTTTCATGTAGTTACTTCTTGTCAAATCTTCAAAGTATAAATTGTGCCGGACATACTGTATAAAACAGATCTATGTTTCAGGGGGGATGTGAATGGTGTGATTGAGCACATTAAAGATGAGAATACCTCCCCAGTTTCCATACGGCAATCAGGCCATTAGTCTCTGCCAACAGACCGAATCCATTAAATACTCTGAGATTACAAAGGCCTGCTATTATGTCAATAAACATGCCAAGATGTCAGTGTCTCCTGCCTGGGCTTTTTGCTGAAATATTACAGTGAAGATATGCAGCCTCCACCTTGAATGGTAGACATATCCTCATTTAGACAACATTCAAAAACAAATGAAGGAGTGTGGAGATAGATTTGTGCCACTGAAGTCCAAAAATAATGAACTCCACAGGGTTGGATTTCTGAGATAATACACAATGTTCACCTGTGATTTATCAGTGTTCGCTGTGTTTATGTAGGATCAGCTGATGAGTATGAGGAGACCCACCTGAGGGTTTTTGAAAACCTCATATTTCTCCGGCATCTCTTTGAACAGGACTTGGTTCTCGCTGTCCCGGGTCCAGGCTAACAGTGGCTCCACCATGTTCTCGTGGTCCTCAAAAAAACGCTCTGGAAAAAAAGAAACATAGAATATATCAGTCAGTGTTTAGATAATGTGAAAGATATTGTACCACTGAAATATGAACAATATTGCAGGATCTGGAGTAAATAATGATGGCATTCATACATTAATCAGCCATAACTTTATTATCTTCAAAGCAGAGCCTGTCAAGTTTGTCGATTATTGAACAATATTTTAATAGAATGGCTTTCAGTGATCAGAAAAGGGCAAAAAGGACCATCAACATATTTTCATTCCTGTTTAGTGATTATTGATAAATCCACAACACATTTACAAAAACTCTGGCGTGTTTATGTGCCTCAAAATAACTCTCATAGCTATATATTTTGTAAAAACATACACAGAAAGCTCCATAGAACCCACTGAAAGGAGCCATTTTAATTCCATTACTTCCTGTTCCTGATTCCTGACTCTACGGCTGCCCGCAATGGACAAACAGAGCACCACCTAAACCTCTGGGACACTGTTTGCCTCAAATTGACTACGACCCACGTCTTGACTCCTTTCACACTGTGTTGTAAGGGTTCATTTAAAAACAAAAACTGGCAGTGTCACCGAGCGATGACTCAAGTGGCATTTAAAAGAGCAATAGAGTGTATTAAAAGACATGCTGGGTTTCAACCTTGCAAAAAGAGTGTAGGATTATGTTGTTAGCATGCTTTCTAGCCTTTTTAGCCTTCTAGCTAAACTGTACTATACTGTAGCCGTGGCAGGATATGCTACATGCTATAAGTCCTAAATTTGGGACATTATCAGATATTTCTGAGGGCAATCTTTGGTTGTACGACTTATTTTTGCATTTTCCACTGTGTTTCATACTAGACAACAGTATGTCCCTGCAGGGCTACCGTAGCTGTGTGTGAGGCGTAGCAAAACCTTCAGTAGTGGACAAGATGTACTGTTGATTAAGGAAATTAGAAATGGGTCTTGAAAAAACTCTGTCTGATCAATGTAGTGAAGTAAGAATATACAGAAATTAAATGATAAACACGGAAAATCTATTGCAAGAACTTTTCAAAGACGCCATAAGAGTGATTGAATGCAATAAGCTTTCTCTGCTGTGACACCTTGTTTGGCTTAAGGCGGCGTAAACTAAAACAGATTGTATCTTTTTATTAAGGTCGTTCTTCAAATGTCACGCAGCAGTAAAACCTTTGTCTGAATGGGTGTATACAAGTCCAACACTTAAAAGATTTTTCTCCCTGAAGCAAACCCACCAAATCAATATGAGCCATTGCTATAATTTCTCAAGACGTTCAAACCTATGCCAACAACGTAGCTTCGGAAAATTAAAACCACCTCGAGTTTACTTTATCATTTGGACCACGCTGTACGTCATTACGCAAACCCGAGTCTACAAAGCATTTTATGTCACTTTTTATTCCCACTTAGCGCCTTAAAACATGTCCAAACAAACACTCCAGCCATATGTACCGTCGTTTACCGTGTCACAAAATCTTTAGCTCCGTTCAAAGTCAATTTCACAGCTATACGATTGTCCGCGTGAAATGGGGTGAGTTAGGAAAAGCCTCATAAACTACCAGCTTCCACATGGGGCTGGAAGCATTCGAAATGGCGCTAAACCTCAAAAACACATTAAGGATTCATTCCGCCTACACTTTTCTTTTTCTCTGGCCACCCACACACTTTGAGCAGATCTCCATCACATACTGGGCCTTTGACTGGTGTTTAGCTACAGTCCCAATTACAAGTTCCTCGCCCCGGCACGAGTAGGTATTAAATAAATCGCTGCCAGGGTTTCACAGTCTGTACAGTGACTATTAGGATCATTAAACGCCTCGTGTGACTTTGCACTTAGGGTGAGTTATAAGGAGTGAAGAAAAAAAAAACCTTTGAACTACATTTACCACATGGCGGTTTTGTCGGTGTGGATGGAGAGCACATGGTTGGAGTGTTTGAAGACAGAGCGCCGTTGATTAGACACATCACCGAGATTAAAGTTGGAAAATGGAACGGTAGCCCAAGAAGAACATGTTTACAATCACTCAAAATAGCGCCGATATGTTTCCCCCATGGGCTATAGATTATTGGCCATCCCACTCAACTGTTTGGCTTTATACAAGCCAACCACCATCATCCAATCAGACAAGCTTATGCTAAAAAAGAAAACAAACTTTCTACATAAAAAGCTACTTTGCATAATCTATATATTCCGTGTATGTTGGCTGCTGTGTTGTTTACCATTAAGAGTAAGAATGCTAAAAAAAATATATATAGTATATAGTATAGTATATATAGTAAAATATAGTCTTCATGTATTTCTGCATAGCCCCCAAGTTGTATGGTTTATTTTTGTGGCTTTAGCGACACAGATGCTAGTCATATCAGGCAGTCAGATTAACAGGCTTTAATGCAGAAACACAAGTCTTACAAGCTGTGTATAACTTCTCCTCCAAAGCATTTGGTGAATTCTAGCCTGTAGCCTTTAGCTAAAAGTAAAATTTGAAAAGAGAAGCTACATATTAAAGCTCTACTCTACTCGATTTTCTTTTTGCCATCCCTCTCTCAGACACCACAAACCGGATCTAAATGTAATGTTGCCGTAAACATTTACCTCCATCTTTACCATCAATACGGCAATGATCTCCATCTCGTTAAACATTAAGAGACTGAATTGACTGTAATTATCCAGTTTTACATTGCCGCAATTTTGATGTCTCATGTATTGTGGTCTTTCTAACTTTTTTTTGCAAAAATGTGCTTTATCTCAACACTGAAAGACAGCTGACAAGTGAAATTCACACGACTGACACACATTCTTTTTGGTTTCATATGAAACTACACCAGGTCTCACTTCAGCTAATTAGTTTTGGGGCACTGTTAACCTTTCTATGTGTGATGATGCCCACTGTTTCCACTGTGCAGGTCGCTGTCACAATGTGTGTCGAGTCAGAGGTGACACATGGCCACGTCTGCCCCCTGTCCCTGAGTCACAGGACACATATCACCCTGACCAAAGCTAAAAGTGGTAATCTGTGTTAGCTTGTTGTCTGACTAATTCAAACATGAGCTATCGTTAGGATAAAAATAAAGTGTTGACCAAAGGGAAACACCCATTTTCACACATACTGCTTATTAAATGTCTGAAGACTGAAACTTGAAGGAACTAAATGCAGTGTTTTCTTAGCTTATTGAAAGAGTAAAGGCTACGATAAGAAATAAGTCATGTTTTTGTCATTTCAGATGGCTTCCTGATGATGAAGAAATGATTGGCTAAGCTCGGGCTTATCTTTAAATTTACTGTTTCGCTGTGTAACCAACTGAATATAAAACGATTCCAGTGTGATTGGGGAGAAAATAATATTGACTTAGATTGCGTTTCTTCAAGAGTGTAATGACTTTAGCAGGATTGTCTCATTTAGACGCTTCAGGACCGAATTTAGTGACTCCCTGTTGATGATATATCACACTGTCTGTATGAAATGATGCATTATCTCCATAACAATCTGATCAAGTTGTTAGAAACAGAGAAAGCAGATGGTAATAGGAATCTCATGGTGGGCAGAGCGAAGAAGACAGAAGACACGGCTCAGACGCAGGATTGAGATCATAAGGCTTCTATTTCCGCATGACAGCGAGGAAGAACCGGCACCGTCCCGTACAGCAAATCAACCCCACCTGTCTCTGCTCTGTGTGTGTGTAAGAGACAGAGGGAGTTTGAGGTTAGTCAGATCAATGTTTCATTGTGGTCTCGCTGAAGTGAGGCTGCCACTGAGCCAATAAAAACACAGTGTATCATCTGGACGTGCATGAAATATTCCTCTGCACACATAGACTACTGTATACACTGGATAGAACTGTTTCAGACGGTATAGAACCACACAGAAGGTAGAATTTGTTTAGTCTAACTTCAGGATGTCCCTATCAGTGGACATACACATACACTACCCAGAAATCACCAAAAGAACAAATACTCATTCAATGAACAGGTTGTTAAGAAAGAAGAAAGCTGAAACAGTTGTCTAAAAGGACATTTGAAAGCTGATTGTTGGTAAGATCTCAGCTCTATTGGTTTAAACAGGAGGTGTTCACTGCGTCCCGATGATGTCACAGCACTGCCTGATAAGTTACGTTCCATAAAGCACCCTGTATGTGCGCAGTAATAACAACCACGTCCCTCCCGTGTTTGCACAGTGCCCTTTTTGTACCATAGACTACACACTGACCCAGCTGCAGCTCGTGGTTGGTCTCACACAGGCTCCAGTCCACGTTGCAGTTGCAGTGGGTCTTCTCGAACAGGTTGTCGAGGACCTCCCGCACGTTCTGCCTCTCGTCCACCATCAGGGTTTTGGAACTGCCGTCGTTCATCGCCACCTTCACCACTAACTGTCAGAAAAAAAGCACTTTGAATCTACAGTACTTTGTTACGACAGCACTACATTGTAGCTTAATACAAGACAGATGAATGTTTGACATCTTGAGGTTTCTAACATATTGTGGACAGCAGCAGGTGTCTCTAGAGTGAGACATCAAATGAAGAGTTGAAGCTTGTTTATTTGCAGGTTTAATTACAGGCTATGAACTCTAAATAACTGTTTTTGTTTGCTAATGCTAGCTTTGCTCAAAGGCACCAGCACTCGCCATAAACCTCTGCAGCATATTATCTGGACTTTCATTTTTCTCTTTCACATCTCTCCACTTCTTTTATCTCCACACAGCCTTGTTTAGTTTTCTTCATAGGGCTTCACACTTCCTCTCATCTGGAACCAAATGCAACATTGGAAAGCAGAAGAATTTCACAGAAACGAGGTCAGCCTTACGCTCTCCGTGTGTCATACAAATGTGGCTTTGACACATGTTGGATCACTGTTTGAACCCTTTTGTCAAATGCAGTACAAGAATCTGCTTGGATATAATGCTGTCTCTAGAATAATATATTACAAAAAGACCAAAGAAAGAAAAATGTGTTCATAGATTAATTCAGAGGTGTCAAGCTCAAAGTGATGGGCCGGGATCGCAAATAAAAATCCTTTCAGGCGCCGAAGATTCTGATACTTGGGTATATTTCATTTGAGTGTTTTAATTGTGAGGTTATTTTCTTCATTTTAGTCTTTATCACATCAGTTTGTTTTAAAATGAATGTCCTCATTTTATGCCTCATCATTTTGTGAATTCACTCCAATTTTTTCCACTTTGCCCTCATTTAAAGGCCCATTTTTGGTACCTGGACCCCTGTCAAGTGTCATTTTGTCTATTTTTACAGTGGCATTCTTCACTTTTACATATCTTAAGAATAGTTTAGTGCCTTATGTCTCTGATTAATATGCACAGTTCCCAAAAAATCACTTACCAAATGTATTGGAGGGCCAAGTAAAACATTGCAGGGCTTGTGTGGATTAATGTGTTTGCTCAAAAGTTCACTTGATAATGTGAGGGTCCATTTATTGCCGTATTCAAATGTCCATTTTATTTAAGATGATACAATACAAAAAGTCTAACACATCCTCCTATGTCACTATTTTAGCCAGTGGAGGTCATTGTCCACAAAACCCACAGAAACTGCACCTTCCTTATCTCCACTGAGACAGATGTTCCTCTGAAAAGTGCTCTTTGCTTCCTGAAACTTTCCTTCTCCATACAAGTGCTGTAAAAGTTTTTAGTTAATTTCTTCTGTGGAACAATGTGCACTGTATGTGTAGCCTCCCTTGCATGACCACATGTCTGCACTTTCCGTCTTGCTTTGAACACAAGGAAGTATCCACATATCACCCGGAGCGGAAACCGCAGTGTGCCCTTCAGGATGTTGGCTGGATCCGTTACTGTGATTCATGACTCATTCAAAAAGCAGAGGAACAAGGAGCCACGCTACGTCGGAACATTTCAACAGCGATGGCCAGGTACCAATAACTCACCCTCTCTTTTAAGTTTACTTGCATGTGAGCACTGTTAGCTTACCTTCTTCACTTTGGCTTCCTTTAGCTTCTCCAGAGCCAGCTTGATCTTGTCGGCCTTCATCTGGGCTTCCATTTCCTCCTGAGCAGAAAAGAGTAAGACACGCTATAATTGTGAATGTAGGGTTCAACAAAAATACTACTTTCTGAAAATGCATGCACACAAAGACTGAATAGAGTTTGGTCATAGTAGTCGGTCTGTGAAGGAACAGAGGTAAGCAGTTTAAAGTGTTTATGCAGCCAAAAGTTATATAGAGTATAGCATAAAGCATATAGGACCATATCCCTTGTTCCACTTTTTTTAACCTTCAAAATGTAAAGGCTTGCCAATATTAAGCGTTCAATTTTCATGCTTGTACCTTTTCGTGTGTACATAAATACTTTCTATTGCCACTAAAAATGTGCGCTACCATTCCCACTAACTAGTATTCCATTGTTAACTTTTGTCCCAGACACAAAGTCAAGGCCAATTTGCTGAATCCACTTGACCAATGAAGTGGAAATGACACGGCCAATGAAATGATTCAACTGCTTCTCATGTAACCACTACGTATGATTCGATTTGGTTTGAATTTCTTCTTATTTCTGCGGACGGAAATTCACAATTTTCACCTGGGACATGCATCTAATCTACTGGACTTGAAGTGAGCAGGAAGCGGATAGTCTTTTCTCGGGGTTGAGCTTTATTAAAAGAGATATCCTTACAGTAAACCTGCCTACAGTGCAACTTTGATGAACTTGTACGCCTCTACCCAACAATGACGCATTCTCTGTCCAGGCACAGCTGGTGTTTTTACCTCAGAAGGATGAGGTAACAACCCCTGCTAAAGTAATAATGTTCCGTCTGGCTGCCTCCGCCACGGCCATCTACCCCCTCTCCTTCCGACCTCTGCTATTGATCCTGTTACGCTGATCTGTTCCAGACAGACTGTAACTGTAACACATGCCCCGTTCCTGCCTTTTGTTCAGAAACAGCCTTGAGATCAATGTCCAATTTCGAGAACACTCCTCAGACAGAGAGTGAAAAAGTATACACTGGGAAGTGATGCCATGTTGTAACGGTTTCCTGTCACACATGCCTCCGGGAGCACTTCGTAAAGCAAGACACAGGGCCAATAAAAGTGAGATTGGGACATTACTGCCCGTCTGCTTCATTTGTCTGCTGGTCTAGACTGTATTTTAAAGCTTGAACCAAATACCCACTGGCTCATGCTTCTCTTTCAAGTTGGTAAAAAAAAAAAAAAAAAGTTAAAAGTGAATGCCAACACACAAAAATTGAGTGCACAATAAACGTATAAGGAAAGAGATTTTTGCAAGATTCCAACCTCTAACACCTTCCCACATGGTAAGCATACCATCAGCTTTAGCATTGGTCAGAAGACTCACAAAAATATCTATATTACTGTACATATTTACCAAGTAGCTGCCACCACATGCTGCTAACTTACCTTAGTGCAGCTGTGGGACTGTAACAACAAAAAAGTGTCATGATCATGTCTCATTAGCTTCAATTCAGAATGTTAAATACTAAAATTAGCATTAGCCACTAAAAACTGCACAAATAAGTTAGTTTTGACCAACCACAACCAAGAGGTGGAGAACATTAAGCTACTAGCTTGTGATTTAGTTGCATTAGCCTAGCTCTTTTTTTTAAACAGGACCAATTAGCGCCACATAAGCTAAATGCTACATGCATACTGCAATTGTTTGTCACTGCATACTATGGGTTTATTCATCAAAGATTACTAATTCTAGTTTAATAAGTTAGCTTTAGCGGATGGAGACTTCCAGATCTGCTGGAGTGCTGTTAGTGAGAGGGTAGAAGATATAAGTAAGTGAATGGTTAATTGTACCTGTGTGCTGGGGTAATGAATTAATTAGTAATTAGCGTTAGTTATAGCTAGAATGTCAATCATACATTTCTGTGCTAATATAGCCTTTGTTGTAGCACTATAGCGTCTAACTCGTTTCTTATCAACCATATCCACAGTAACCATACATTTTCTGCTAAATGAATGAAAAAGACCTGCTTCTATCATCAACATGTGTGCATATTTTAATGACGTCATTTAACGAAGGATGTATCTGCACTATTTACTCAGAGGTGGTGTCATATTGGGTGTAACTGAGTAGTAAATGAGTTGCTGTCACATTGCAACTCACTTTGCTGGGCTTGGTGGATTGCGGAGGTGGAGGAGGTAGAGGTGAAGTGGCCGATGAGGATGGAGTGGTCACGGTGCTACTGCTGCCGCTCAGTGGTGAGGGTAGAGAGGGTGTGGGTGAAGGAAGCTCCGGACTCAGGCCTTTGGGTGGTGGAAGTTCCCCTGGGACATGCAGACATTGGATTTCTGCTGCCAGCTTCTCCTCGGTCGCATTGAGGTCTGCCATCAAGTCGGCCATGAGAGCGTCCAAGTCATTGTCTTCCAGTTCGTTGAGGGATTCTGGGAGAGATAAAATCGATTTGTCAGTTTGGTCCAAATATGCAAGGGTGAGAACATTCACACAACAGGAAGTGTGACACGGGAATACAGAGGTTCAAAAGAACACTGTTGAATCATTTCAATTGTTTTAGCATCCACTGAACATAATTAGTCCTTTGCATTATAGCTTTTCAATATTTACTTTGTGACATGTTCATCACAAGCTGCTAGGTAGCTTTAGCATATCTCTGGTGCTAAGGTAAGTAAAATCTACACAAATAAGTAAATCTACAACAACTGGAGTGTATTAATTAAACTGAGTAAATGTGGCTTTTAGCATCAAAAGCTTAGATTTGGTTTGGTTATGATAAAAAAAAAAAAAAAAAATCAAATGAAAATGTATTTGTAGGAAAAGAAATCTGTGTCTGTTATGAATGATAATTGCAGTAGGGAATTGGGAAATTCAAAAATGGGGGCTAATGAAAGCAAGCGCACCGACCTTGCTTTCACATTATCACTCCTTGTTTTCCATCCCATAAGAGACATCAAGTGAGTAATTAGCCGAGTGACCTTCATCTTTATCTACAATCAGAGCTCCCACAGTCGCCGCTTGTATATTCTTAGATCAGGTTTCCACAATCGCCCTTCTCTGCACAAATAACCCGTTGTGCTTGCAGTCACTTCACTAATTCTACCCTAAATGCTGTATGTGTGTCCAAATGTCAAGTCACCGTTGAGGTCAGTGAAGCCGATGGAGAAGTTGACTTCCTTATTAGCGCTGGGGAGAGACGGTGGAGGTGCTGCGTTCTCTCCGAGACTCTGTTGAAAAAAAAGATGGTGTTTATAGAAGCGTGTGTACAATGTGTAGGCCCACAAGCTGCAGAGGCTCGGTAAGCTAATGTACAACACATTCCCAAATGTAAACTGTCCCCAGAAATTATGTAAGCCGGTATAATGCTCCATCTGTTTTCAGGTTCCACTTGTAGAAAGAAAATCCTTGGGCAAAATGCAAGTGATTTAAACCAAATGGATGGCTGCAAAACAACATCAAAGTGATCAGCAGGACTTTTCGAGTGAAAACTGTAGCTGGATCGTGACCCTGTCTCTCCCTCCCAGAAGAGAAGTGTAATTTATGGGCGTTAGATGACCAAAAGGAGTGTTAGCCCCACTGTGTCTGCTCCCGCTGCCAGTCTAAAGGATTTCAAGTGATCGATGGCGGGGCTTAGTAGGTTTGTCATGTGTCTCGAGACTAAAATGAGTCTGTTTAGGGTGAGAGTGTTAACCCTGGGATGTCTGGACAAGCGGGCACGAGGTCAAATAAACATTATGGCCTCAGCATGAATGCACAAAATACACTACTACATCAAATGGATTACTGTGCACTCATTTATAATCAGTGTCATTAGCCAAAATTAATAACAAGGGCGTAATGTGTAAAGTATCTGTGTTTAATGACGTTAATAGGTGTTGCAACTGTAGTGGCTCACATCACTGTTTGTTTTGAAGTGCGTGGTTGTGTTACGAGGTCAAGATTTGTTAAGCAATCTTCAGGGTGTTTTGAAAGCTTTGGTTTCTGTAATGCAGGTGAAGTGAGCATCTAAATTACTTGATAGAATGAATAGGTTACGTTAAAAGTTAGGTTAAATATGACCAGAGCTGGATATCTATCTATTGCTGGCTAAAAAGTACAACAATAAACAACTATACTGTAAGTTATCTGTCTATGACTTTAATGGAAAATTCAGAATAACCATAACGTAAACTACAATATAAACAATGTCATTATTTTTTGCATAAACTGCTGTATGTTGTTTCCTAAATACAAAAGAATAAATAATAACATCACTAGACATGGGCTCAACTTACTAACTGGTATCTATCATTATAGCTACACTTTTACACTTTTAAGACGGAATTTAAAAAAAGAAAAGATTAAATGAAAATGCAATCCTGCCCTGTGAAAGATAGATATTCTTCAATACTTAAAAATGTTCAGGAGCAAGTCACTTTTTGTTAGCATCACTAGCTATAACAGTAAATCTGTGACTGTTGGTCCACTATTATATCTATTTTCTACCTCCATAATACCACATTGTAACCTATGAACCCTACCAAAATGTAATGTTAATGTCCGTGTGGGCCTACCTGTGTGAGGAGGTCCATCTCCCCCAGCAGGTCACTGAACATGGCGTCTATGTCCTCCATCTGTGGAAACAAAACAGAGGAGTCAGACTTAGAAGAAGAGTGTGAGGAGCCGACGCCACACGGTGTAGCCTTGTGAGACTTCACCCTGTGGACATGTCCGGTGAAGAATGTTCATTGATTAGCTACAGTTGTCATGGTGATGGCGGAGGAATGTGTGGCATGAAGAGGTATGAATTCATTTGAGACACTATTGTTGTATTGATGAGCACTTGTGGTATATCAGTTTTTAAGTGTGTAATACGTAGCTTGAGGTGCTGCTGTATCAGAGCGTCTCCAGCCTCGACTGAAGCTACAAAAACATGCTTCCTGGTATGTGTCTGTGCCACGACTTGTCATGTCTTGCTTCACATGCTGAGTTTGAGAAAGAAAACTATGTGACTTTTGTACGGTCTGAGATTCAAAACACAAAAAAAGTCTGTAGGTTCCTTGTGGAGTTTATTGTGGACATATGAGACTGCAAAGCACCACGGCACTATCTATCCTGAATGAGATACTGAGAATAACCTACCTAATAAGTGTTATTACCTCGGTCGCATTACGTAATAGCAAAAACTTTAAATGTATCGAGACTGCAGCTCTGCTATTTGTCACATCGAGAGCTCAGAAATTGATTTGTAAAAATGCTGATGTCCAGAATAAATGACCCATTGGCCGTTTCAACTATGCATGCTTGCATACTGCACTTGGCCATAAATCGCTGCTGCCAAAGCTTTAATACTGACTTTTACACTGTCAGACCCTGATTTATACACTGAAACGTACAGACGATGTGAAAAGTCAGCAGCATCAAGTTTGATCATTTCAGACTCAAATGCAGCCGCCATATTTTCCTTACAAACAATTCTTCCAGCTACACTATATGTGTGTGTATGGTATACTGTCCACATTTTAAATTCTCAAATCCACATTTCTCCTGCAAATGTTATGACGGGGTAGAATGTGCAGTCAAAACAGCGGCTGTGTTTTCCTACAGTTGAACACGATCGGCGGTGAGTGAGAGTCAGCGGGAGTTCAGTCTGTCACAGCGCGGTGTTTACAGGAGGGGGCTGTACGTGAATGAGTGAGAGGAAACATGCTGCTCTGATTTAAAAAGAAAAAAAAAAACATTTAAACAGAAGGAACGGCTCTGTAACTGCACCGGCAATCACCATTAGCAATTACAGGAGTTCAATAATGTGCTCTCCATCAGTAGGGCTCCACACAAGTTGCATGTGAACACCAAGATACGCCTTCTTCCTGTGGTTAGTTTCAGAAGTCACACTGGCCTGTTATTTATTTACAGATATGCACTGGATGCAGGGGGTGAGGTAAATAGTCAGATAACCACATTAAGAAGTCGTTTGGCCGTTTATTTATGTTGTTGCACAGAAGCACTACCATTTCCCTATTACCAATGACATGCTAACTCTTGAAAACAACTAAATTTGGGTGCAAAAACATAAAAGGGGCATATCATAGCAGAATTAAAGTAGAATTGCATAATATAAAGAATAGTAAAGCAACAGTAAAAGTAAATAGACTTATATTTCTATATTACATGAATTTATGTTTTGTATTTTCTACATTCTACGTTTTTCAGAGACTCCTGCGTGTCATCAGTGGGACCAAACCACAGGTTGAGAACCACTGCTTTAGATAAGTGCCTGGAAAAGGATTGGATGAACCACCGGTCAGTAACCATCGATCACTAGGAAATTTTATATGGATAAGACTTTACAGTAGCTCTAAGAAAATTTGAGAGTTACTTTTTCCATCATGTCTTTACACTATACACAAAAAATACATAAATAAATTATGGTAAAATACTGTAAAAAAAAATAAAAAAATGGCAACATTAAAAAAAACGTAAAAGCCAAAAATCATATATGACTGTAGTAAACACAATGAATGACCTCACAAGACTTAGAATTCTATTTATGCAGATAGAATATGTAGAAAGTACATAATCTAACCATTAAATGCATTTTTTTGGTAAAAAAAATTACAGGAAATTACAATGTCACATACTAGCAATTACCAGTAGGTTGTTTTTTTCTTTAGAATTGTACAAAGTTATTTACCCCCAAAAAGTTACAATTGAATTGTCTATATTCCATATGTTTTTTTTAATGTCCATGTGTTAAAAACTGACCACCACTGCTACTGTAAATGACTGTAAATGAAATTAAATAACTGTATCAATAACTCCAGGGAAAAGGTCACGTCATAGTGAATCACTGCCCCCCCACTCAAACACCCACGTGACGTTTCAGGTTCTTAATATTAGACATGGATGGGGTTATGTAATGGCTCACTGTTTGAGGTTACGATAAGACGCCATGGCAACAAACAAACTCCAGTGGCTATGTACGGTGACCATTCTAGCGTTCGCCCTTTTAGCATCATCTGCTCCTAAATCAGATAAAAAAATCTAATAACTGAAACTTACTTATCTTCATTCCTATGTTACACGCAAAAAACATTTTCCACTGAGCTTTCACGCACAATTCTTTAAAGTTACACACTGGCAGAAATTTAATCAAAAGTAAGTAATACGCCTGGGGCAAGCCCTCAATCACAAGTGTGACTGATAGTGTTCCAGACGAGAATTCATGCAGCACATGATGTTTCTTATTTGAATATGAACAGGATCAATGTTTTTTTCCAATCCTTCACAGATGTTAGAAGATAGTGTTATCCACAATGTGACAAATGGGCCCACTCTACCATACTTACAAAAAGTGGTATGAAGGAAGCGGTAAAGGGTGCACTTCCTGTCACTCAAAGTGTCGAAACACTATCGGAAATGGTGACACAACCACCACCTGCTTCTGTTACTTTCACACTTTTTAATACATTGTGTCCATAAAGACCTGCAAACATTGTGGTGGAAGCGTAATCTCCTCTTGTTTATCTTGTATTATGACAACGGCTCCTACAGACTCTATATGTTTCTGCTCGGGTTTTTGAAGTCAGGGAAAACATTAGTGTATCGGACAGCTCACTCTTGTCTAGTGACAGCAAGTGCAGCAAATGCAGCAAATGGAGCATGTCCAACTCCTGCTCAGAGATGAGATGTCACAGAATGGTGAGTGCTGCTTTAGGTCATAACGTATAGTGATCAAAACCAACGTCTTTTTGTGGAAGCTGACTGTATATTATAGGTCCAAATTTCGCGGATGGATTAAATCAAATGGTACAGTGATGTCATTCCACCTCTACAGAGTCCTGAACTCATTTTGGTGTGACGCTGAGGAAATAATGACATGGAAGAAGCAGTGTTTTTTGTTTTTTTTGCATTTTTGCTTTTATTTGAGAATGGAAATGTATTGTATTGCATGTATTGAGAATGGCCATATACTGTTGAAACGTCTTTAAAACTTTCACCCATTCAAAGTTGTTTTTGAAATTTCTACAGTGTTTGGTGCTTTTTTTTTTGGCCAAGATCTTGCATGCACAACTCTGCACATAACTTTTTCCATTGCTCCAGAATCGATTTTTTACACATATCAAAACTTTGTATTTTTTTCATTAAACCTCACTCACTAGCAGTTTTATTTGAACAGACTACTCTTGAGTCCCATTCTAGTGCGCTTATGCAACAATGGAACACCCAGTAGCCCAACAATCAGCTGTCACATGGAAGAATCATATTAGAATCAAAATACATCTCTGCCGCTTTGCACAATATTATTTTTCACTCCAGAAGCCACTCTGAAAATATGTGATTTGTCAGCATTCATAAATATTATTGGAAACAGTCAGGCATGAAATGTGGCGGTGGGCCAAAGCCGCACAATGCATTGTAAAAACACATCACTTGATGGTAATCGTTGAAACATACAAGAGCCACACTGCATTCCTCTTTGAAAAATATGCATCTTATTGAAAGGGGTAGAAAATGGAGCTGACAACAAGTGTAAGTGGATGTATAAGCACAGAAACCACCCTTTTTACTCGAGTCGTATATCCAGACTTTGAAGTGTTTACAAGCCTGGGCGGATTCTGCTATAGTATAGGCAAATCTTAGCTTAGCGGTAAAAAAGTCAGCTCCTTGGGGCACGAAAACTGCCTATCAACACGAGATCATATCTACTGTTAAACTGCATTTAATAAGGGTTTTTCAAGTGAAAGCAGTTTACCACAGACAAATCCATGTAACTTTATGACATAAAACACAACATAAATTGGTATATTCAATTTGACAGTTGGGAAGAATTGTCCAGTCGACTGATTGTGGCCAATGTGTCACAGAGCAGACTAAAATTAGACCAGGGTCCACCCAATATGTACTAAACACCCTTTTCATTATGTTTAAACACACCTAATGGCACACTTAGTCATCAGTGACAATCACACAGTGTATGTAAAGCCATTTCTTAGTTTATTTAAATTCAAAATACATGTACAATTTACCGTTAACCTACGCCAAAACACCAAACTCAACACAGACCAAACTCACCTTGGATGTGGTTGTTGTCTAATCCTCTTTAATTTCGAGACAACAGCTTCATGGACATTAGTTCCACGTTTCGGTGATAATGTCTGATAAGAGTAAAAGATAGAGACAGAGAGAGGTTTGGGTGTGTAGATGTAGAGGTTGCATCTGGCTTTGTGACTCTGAAACGTCTTCCTGCTTAATGCGGAAGTTCAGGTCTAGACCTGTCATTGCATTCCTTCTGAGGGCTCCACACTTTCACAACAGTCTTGTGTGGAGAGCGCAGGGCCGTCCCCTCGAACACACGGCTTCTCTGGGCCGCGGCAGAGGAGTCGAGACACGGACACAGCTGTGGACCGAGTTCGACGACCGTTGGAGCTGGTGAGGAAGGTTGAGGAAAGAGAGAGGTGGAAAAAAAAAAAGAAAAAGTCTCAGCGGGATCGAGAGAGTGGCTGAATCAGCGCGAGGAATGTGAGGGTCTCGGTTAATAATTCACCTCACTCAAACTGATTTACAGCCGCTCTTAAGACCGGAGTGGTAATGTGGCACGTCACGCCACTGAGGGATACACGGCTCCTGATCCACTCTTCACTTCTGCCCTTTTAAAAAATGAGAAGCTGTCTCTATTCTGATGCTCTATTTACTTTTGATTTCTTGTACAACATGGGAGATAAATCCTAACAGTTTGAGTTAAAGCCCTCAGGAAGAAGGTACAGGGACTAAATCAAAACAAAACATTTCAATTAAAACACCAAATAACACCACATGGAAGACTCAGATTTGTTTAGGACTTGTGCTTCCACATCCAAGACTGTTAAACTGATATTAGCATCCTATATTAAGATTAAAATGCATGTTTCTATTATGTGCTTTTACACTGTTCTTTGAAATCAGGAAGGAGGATCTTAGGACACTGATATGGAGCAATAAGGTCAGATATGTCAAGCAGAAGTGAAGGAGAGGCAACCGTCAGGCTATGAATAGTGTCAGTTCTTATCCAACCACGCAGACACAAGTCTTATTTATTGGCATTTCTCATCGACTCAGCCTGGTTTTATCTTAACAAGTATGACACACAGATCTTAAATTACATTCCCGTTTGCAGAAAAATTATATGCAACACACATCCACTAACTTGAATCTGTCTTTGTCTTGTTACATGAGAAAAGTATAACGGCAAAAATATAGGCAATCTTAGCTTCGAAGATTATGAGTATATTTAATTGAATTAAAGACACGGACAAAAACCATAATCTTACCTTTGATTCAACCATTATTCATACAGCTGATTTATAAAACCTCTTGACAATATATTATGTAAAAATTGCCCATGTTATCTCAATTTTATTTTATTTCATTTCATTTTTTCCATTAGCCTCTCAATTTTAGGGTACTCCAAATTGTAGCCTGGCCAGCTTGACCTCTTCGGTTTCTTAGGGTCACTGAAATCAGTCCTGCTGGACCAATCATAATAGTTTATCTAAAATGGGGCGGGGCTTAATGCAGTGCTTTGTTTCTCTGATGTGTTCTATGTCTATTTTTAATCTGGTTTAATCTGTTCCAAACAGTCTTTTAAAATTATTTCTTTTAAAAGTTATTACACAATAATGCATTATGGGGAATTATGACAAAAATATTGACATGTATTATTTGTACATTTGGTAAAAATGAAAATTGAATTTTCTTACATAAAATACTCCACTTTGAAAAACATTACGGTGTTTAATGTGTTGTTACAAATGCTTATTTATCTGCAGCTGATAAAGGAAGCTTAATTCCACTCCAAACTACGGTAGCTGGAAAGGTCAAACCATCATTTGTTTATATCTGATATAAGAACTGTTTTTTATCTACAGCAGAGACATATAAACATATGGTTTTAGTATTGGTCCCATTTTTTTCAAGCACCACAACAGGAAGCACTCTCCACTTAAATACAATGGGCTTGGTGTTTTGAAATATTGGAAAGTATTGGTTTCTTTGAAGTGTGAGTAACTGACCTAATTCAAACCACCTGAACCAGTTTAAATTGGGTAAACATTTGTCCATGCAGTGATGTTTCTATCCCGGATGTGTCCCTCTGCTCCGATGGGAAACGCAGACCACCCTCTCGGTGGTAAACTCCTGTCATCATCTGTACAGCGAAGCCCGACACCACAGGCAGAAACCCAATAACCTTGAGCTGGTCCCAGCGCCTTACATGACTTGTGATGTATTAAACAAACAGTGGGATTGAACTGCCGTCATTCCCCTCCTCACACAAGGGTTGACAAACACATGGACACAAAGAGGCCTCCCATTGGCTCAGCACAACTCCTGAACACGAGTGAGCCGCACATTTGTCAAATAAATACTCTGATTAAATACACTGGGGCTTGCCAGCGTGAGTGGGAGATATTCCTGCTTTGTTGTGTCTTTGCTGTCACTCTGAGGTCTTTGAGGGTGGTCCATAGTGATAATGTTCTACAAATGGGCCTCTATAGTTTATATGTTGATAGTCAAAAACTCAGCTGATGTAATTTTTTTTCCCAGAGTATTTTCTTTTGATTTAGTTTTCTGTTCCAGTGTGGCCCCATTACACCAAAAAATATAGCTATATGGTTTAGATAAATTAATATATTATTTACTCCAGGTACTCCGGTTTCCCTCACCAACATTAAACCATGCTACTATTCCCCACGAGGATAATGATCTTTACAGTGGATCTTGTTAGCCTGTAACACATTGTTTTTATGACTGTTTGCAACTAAGCTACTGTGACAAAACAGTTTTCCTTGTGGATCACTACAGCTTATCTAAACCGGTTAAAAATCAGTCAGACCTGATTCTAATGAGAATATTTTGTCTTTTCGCAGGTGGCAGAAAGTAGCTTTCATATTGTCACTCAATGTGTCTACAGCCACATGGCAAAATGAGCTGCACAAACTGCCATACTTTTAAACCATTAGTCGCCATAATATTAGGTCTGAGTGCTTTACCACACCTTCAGATGCTTTGGTAGGATTTGGGAGCCTTAAAATCAAATGGGGTGATAATGATAAAAGCAGTGACCTTGAGTCTGGAGCGTTTGATGAGATGTAGCGACCCAGACGACAAGCTGCCGCTGATGATGTGAGGCGTGATGATTAGAGGTGTGCTGTAGTGCCCTCTGTTTGTACTGCACTGTACACACCACATAGTACTGAGCTCAGTAGCTGTAAAGCACTTGTCTGTTTTTTTTGTTTGTTTTTTTAATTCCACATTTGGCAGGATTCTCTAATGGATTGTAACAGAGCAACAAAAAATGTAAATAAATTTCATTAATCTGAGTTGAATTTGGACAAAGCTGAAAAGTACTGAAACAGGAAGAAAAACAAAATATATACATTTATGAGAAGTGAACAAAAATGTTATTTAAATAGTAACATGCAAATATGTAGCATTAGCAACAATTTCCTTACAAAAGGTCATCTTCAGACAGATATAGATTAGAAAGATCCTCTGCTGAAAAGAAACTGTTAAAAATAAGTGACTCATTAAACAAAATAGGGACGATTACACTGCCCTGTGGAACTTTTTGTGAACTTGGCAACTTTACAGATTAGAGCATTGTCTGTAAGGTTTCACCTTTGCCTCACATATGAGATCAAGTGAATAATAAGTGGAAGTTCAAAAGAGTACAACAACTCTAAGAGATGACAATATAAATACTCAATAATAAACCTTACATTTCATTGGCTTATCATGTCAGTATTATTGTACTTTTATACAGCATTTCTGTCATCATCATTTCTGAAATGCCAGAAAATATTTCAGCCAAACCAAACCCAAACACATTATTGCTCTCAATCCTCCAATAACCTCCCTGTAGATCTGCGGTTCACTAACAGACCAACATTAGAGACTGAGAAAGAGTCCGGTGGTCATCTGCGGCTTTTACATTCCATCCTTGTGCCACAGACGCTTGACCTGTGGCGGTTCTGTCTATAGAGCCCCGGCTCGGTGTTGACAAGGCCAGTAAAACATAGGGAACTCTACGGGCTGAGGACCAGCAGCTGTCTCCACACTCCGGATGTGCTCCAGCTAAATACACTGCCACTCAATGGACGAGCGGCAGGTCAGAGCAGAGTCAACACTCAGGGAAATGAAAAGTGACAGTCACCAGGGCGAAAACAATGAAGCAGGATGTTCGAATGTACACTTTATACAGCCAGCATTTCTTCTCTATTCTTTAAAGTGGCCATTTGTAGTTTTGAAATGATCTCCTGTCATTGAGGGATGGAAAAAAAGTAAACAGAAAGGGGTACTCGAACTCACTCCAATCTAACAAAGACATGTAGGTATAGAATCTAAGAGAGATTCCCTGATTTAGGTCCGTGCCCAATTTGCAGTCGGCCATACTGAAACAGCAACTTGGACAAACAGTATTTGATCATTCTATCTATTTTACAATTACAGTATTTTAACTTTATCATTTAAATACAGTCGTAAACACTGCAGTAACTCATGACTCCATCTAGTGGTTTAAAGTGAACATATAACATATAACAGGCTCCCAGGGATGGCATATTTCTATTCATCTGTGCATGTATCTCTGTAATTAATCACACTATCAATATATGATTAAATATGTATAAACAATACTAGCCCTCACACGATGAATTTTCAAAGCACATTAAATATCTTTTGCCACTGTTGTTCTACTTGCTATGTGTTGCCAACAGCCATTACCATCTTAACAGTTTACACACAAATTAGCAGGTGCCGCAACAAAAATGGTGGCTGTAAATGATGCCTAACGCAACAGCAATGGTCCTTTTTGCTGACTACTGCAGTAACTCGTGACTCCATCTAGTGTCAAAAAGTGATATATCTCTCCCTGGTATGACACATTTCTATTCATCTGTGGCCTATATTTTTGCAGGTATGTTTTTTTGTCCTCTGCCTCACTCTCTAGAAATAATATAAAAGTTTAATGCCCCAGTGGGTCCACCTCAAAGGGTAAGGGGGGTTCCTGCCAAGTGAGGAGAGAGGGGGAGAAGGGGAGGTGAAGGGTTAATGCGTGGCTGGGGAAACCTGATGCTAATTAAGTCTTAGGAATGCCACAGACTGACATCGTAGCGCAGAGCAGGGAGAGAGAGACAGTCTAATGTTTTCATCTGGTGAAGCCAGTCACTCTCTGCGCCTCTGTCTGGGCTCCAACTTTGATGATGCTCCTGTTGGGAATCTAGCTGGTTTCTACTTTGTTACAGGGGGTAAAAACACACAAAAATGGTGTTAGTTTTCCATTTGTTGCTGCTTTTTTGGGTATCGTTGTGTCAGGCTGCTGCAGACAGCTGTAGAGGGACTCAGTGCAAGGAAACCGGCGATCCACGACCGTGCATCGGCGCGCACTGTCCTGGTGGCAGAGTGTCCAGACCTCCGCGCCAGTTCCACCCGGTCACGCAGGGCAGAGTGGGCAACCAGTTCCACGCGTACCCCAGCTCTCCATCCACACAGCGCCAGAGCAGCAGCGGCACCGGCAGCAGCAGTGGAGCGAGGGAAGGATGCACGGATACGGACTGCGCAGCGCTCGCCAAACACTTCCACTCTGCCTCCAACGACACGCGAGACTGTAGAGGCATCGAGTGTAGGCTACCGCTCAGAATACGACCCAGAAGTCGAGCGAGGTCCTGCGTGGGAGAGGGGTGTGTGAGCAGCACCGCGCCGGAGGACAGGGACTACAGCCATCCCGTGCATGTGTCCGACAGAGCCGCGCAGTTCCTCGGGGATTTCCCAGAGTTTGGATATCCGTCTCCAGAACTTGGCAGCGCGCCTTTGGGAGTCCAGCTCACGTGTGATATCAAGCCAGGTCTGCTCCCATCGTTAAAATGCTAAAAACAAGTTAAGCCTAGAGTCTGCTTTGTTGTTAACTTTGACTGTAACTTTTATTAGTGGCTGTAAATTTTACAACGTCCAAAGAGCATAGGAAAAGAGAAGAGTGTAAAAATTCAATCGGTGTAAAAATGATTGATTACCCTGCACTCGGAGCTAAAGAGAAATCGACAAAATCTATAGCCTAATAGAGTCCTCTGTCTCTCCATCATTACTGATCAAAAGAGGATTATGAGTAAAGAAGGAGAGGCTTTTTTGACCTTCATACTAAAATATCTGCAGAGCCCAGAAGTGAAGTGGAAAATGTCTCTGAAGCAATTGTGCAGGAAATGAGGGCTTTGATGTGAGTTTATACAGAAGAAAGTCCTCACACTTGGTTGGAGGTGGTTCACACTTATTCTGACACATCACACTTCTTTTGATGCATAGTTTCCCTGCTCCCTGCATCTATTGAAGAAGAAGAGCTGCAAGTGAAGTCAAGTAAAATTTTCAGTTGTACTTTAATTGGGTTTATGTTCAGGCTTCTCTGCCACCTCAGGACAGACTTGAACTAGAATGGTTTCTGTATGCGCTGTGCTGTTTATTCCTAATATGTAATGGCATACAAACAAACCAAGAGTGACCAGCTCAAGAGGAATATGGAAATAACTCTCATAATTGTACTTTTTCTAGGCCAATAGAAAGGGTTTTATATATATTATACCATGCTTTGTAATGCTGATGTAACTGGTTCAGCAGTATTCCTAGCCTGTACTTCCATACTTTTACATGAGTAAAGAAGTTTCATCTGTGGCTCTAATGAAAGTATCTATAAGATTCTAAAGAGAGTGTTTGATATTTGCTGATGTTTCAGGTGAAAATGAGGTCCCATCTGAAGATGCTCTCATCCTGCACCTGCAGCTGGCCAAAGGGCAGGAGAAGCTGGTGGAGGCGCTGCGGGCCCAGCAGGCCATCGTCCGGGAGCTGCAGCAGAAGCTGATGGACCAACAGGAGGCGCTGCTGTCTCAGCAGCGGGACATCTTGGAGCAGCAGAGGCGCATGTACGAGCAGATGGATGCGGTCAAGGCCCAGTACAGTCTGCTGTCTGACACTGTCAAGCAGGTGTCCTTCCAGGGCCTGCAGGGGGAGCTGCAGAGCTACCTGGAGAGCCACCTGGCCGGCCTGCAGAGCCAGGCCCGCAGCCACCTGCACAAGTCCTACGCTGTGCACAAGATGGACCTTGACTCCAAGGCCATGGACGTGGTTGGGGAGGCCCACTTCCCCCAGCCCCTCCTCAGCTGCCCCTCGCCCTGTGGACCTGAGGAGTTCTGTGACTTCCAGAGGGACCCCCCTCAGTGTGAGAGCTGCACCATGTGCCCCCCAGGCTTCTTCCTCATCTCACAGTGCTCACCCACAGCTGACCGCATGTGCCAGGTAAAGCCTTTTATATTTCATACAATACAAAACTACTACATGTATGTATGTATGTGTGTGTTACTTGAGCATGTATACATTATCTTTATGGATACATTTCAATGTGTTTCAAATATGACCACATTTATGAAAATATATTTATATTTTATGGGTTGTCTTACTTTACAAATGTCTTTGCAGAGGGGGTTCATAACTTCATAATAAAAGTCTTCACTTTTCAGCAATACATGAAACACACAACATTGTTGAGACAGAGCCAGCTTCTCTTGAAGAAAAGCCAAAGTCTGTCCACAATTTACAGGAAAAACCTCTGGATTATCCTTCAAAGACAGCATATGAACAGTATTAGTTACTGTAGAGTGACTCAGTGAAAAATTAAAGCAAATTAACAATACCTGACATTTCAGGATTTGGACCAAGGAAAGTCATAAATCTGCAGTACATCATTCTTCACGACAGAAGCTCTTCTTTCTGTTTAATACGAGGGAACTATCAAAGTGACTTTGACACGACACATTTTGATTGATTTTGGTGCTTTGTATGTACAGGGTATTGTTTTAATAATAAAAAAAATCTCCTATTTGTTGATGCTGTTTGGTTTTCCATCTAGAACCCTTATGTTGTTTGCAATACTAAAAACATACAAATAAACTAAAATCTTCTGTAAATGTCTTACAGGACAGAGATGAATGTCTTGAATTACCAAACATCTGTGGAGAGAGAGTAAAGTGCCTCAACACTCCAGGTAGGTGACACTCTGACTTTGTATAAATACCACAGAATTGGCAATATTCTAGATGTTTTGAACACATTCATTCAGACTCTTCATAAGTTCCCACCTCAGTTACATAACAAATCCCTTGTCTGGTTTTGATTTTACGCACTTCCTGTCTGCTCTAAACATTTCCAGGGGGCTTCAGGTGTTTGGGCGTCTCTGAGAGAGAGGCAGTGATGGGATTATGTGGTCATGAGTACTTCTACAACCGGGAGCTGCAGGAGTGCCAAGCCTGCTCGGACTGCGACGGAGAGACAGTCACTGTTCCCTGCACGGCCATTAGCGACGCTGTGTGCGGCCAGTCTGCAGAGAGTCAGCTATCTCAGTCCTGGGCGGCCTCTGTTACCATTCCGTCTGCTCGAGCCCCTGGAGCTCAAATCTTTCCGGGTCTTCAGCTGAATATTCGCGGCAAGGACACCAGTGATCTTTTGTCCAATGAGGCGGGGATGGTGGTCTTCCAGCAGCATGGTCTGGTGTGGTTGGATCATAACTTTGCCATCAAGCACAGCTGTAGGAACTTCCTTCAACTGGGAATGAGGCTTAATGGAAGCCAAGAAGAGGAAGGGCAAGATCTGAGTGGGGTCCGCATTGAGCAACCTGACGGGAAGTACTTCCAAGGGGTTAGCGTTAGCAGCGGCGTTGAGGTGGAGCCCAACCACACGTTTACCCTGCTCCTGAAGAGTCCCAACCACCACTGCAACCAAAGCAAGGACATCCACGTCTACGATACAACCGCTCCGACTTTTAGCTTGCTTTGGCTGTCTCATGATACCGGCGCAGTTGCTATGTCTGCACAGATGTCACTGTTGTCACACTATCAAACAAGCTACCGCCCCACTTTCCGTGTGACCTCGGTGTCCGACCCCTACATGATCAGCCTGACCCACGACAACCGCGGGGTCCGCTTCACAGAGAGTGGGGTGGTCAAGTTTGTCCTTCAGCAAGCGTTATACTCCATGGGTCACACCTGCGTCAGAGAGGGTTTCTCGCTGATCGCCTACACGAATCGCAATGGGACCGGCCGGGAGATGAAGCAGGCATTCAAAACGGGCGTCAACTACCGGGACACTTCCATCACGCTCTCTGGTGCTGTAAAAGTCGAAAGCGGAGACACATTAAACTTTGAAATCACATCCCCGTCGCAGTGTAACATCCGCTACTTTGGGGATAGTACGGGGATCAGCATATTGAGTCTTATTTGGATTCCTTCAGCTCTGTCTTCGGCACTGACCGCTACTGTAGTCAGGACCGGTCTTCCATCTGGAGCAGTCAGGAATAAACCTCTACTGTTCCACCAGATCAGCTCGGACGTACCGCAGGTTCATTTGTCACGCTCGGGAGAACCAAACAGCCGCAAGAACTTTGTCTTCCACGAGAGAGGAACGGCTAACGTCGCTTTGAATCTGAAGCTGATCCACTCGTGTAATATAGTAAAGCTGACTTTGCAGAGAACGGGAGGTCCAGATCTTGGCGGACAGGCTGGTCCGGTGGCCCAGCAGGTGTCTGGACATATGCCTGAGGGCAGTGAGTGGGCCAGTATAGGACTAAGGGCCTCGTTTCAAGTCCAGAATGGAACAGCGGTGTATGTAACTCTGGACTGTATCCGGGGTAGAGTTAATCAGATCACACACGAGGGTGGCACCAACATTTCAATTCTCTGGGTCGCAGTGTGAGTACGTGTCAGAAAAAATGGACAAAAAAGTTTGCACAGGAACAATGGACCCTGACTGGTGCCTGACTGTTATCTATTGTTGTATGAATGTTTTTGAATTTCTATTTTATCACCTTAAACTTAAATATCTTGTAAGTGTTAAGTACTGCTTTAGCTCTGAGTACTTCGGCTGGTTGAACAGTGACCAATTCTTCAAGGAATGAGTGAGTGTTTGTATGCGTGTACCTGTTTGTAGTGAGTGAACTTGTGGAGCCACACTGGCATGACCTTTTGCATGTACTTTACTTTTCTGACCTGAATCTCTAACCTGGCTCCAATCGACACAAGTCAGAAAAAACTTGTCAGCATTTTTAAATCTATAGATATCGTACAATTGTCACTTTAGCAGCTCCACATTTGAATTTTTGCTTTTTAGGATGAATAAGGAGTTAATCAAAATCATGATGCAATGGTTGTGAGTTGTAGCTCAGATAAAAGCTTACTGGGTGTTAGCATCACTATCTAGCATAGACATTATATACGTAGACACCGCATTGGTTCTTGGTTTTCCAACTGCGCTACCAAATAATGTTATGGTCATTGATGTACCGTCAATGGGTCTGGTCAAATATGGCGGCGATGCTGACGTACACTCCAACAGCCAATGCGGGGTCTACGTGTATAATGTCTATGGTTTCTATGGCTAACATTGTCACTGCTCCCAATCTATCTATCAAATCTATGACTCTTTTTTTAGTTTGCTTAGTTCATATTGTTAGAGTGACATGTTGCCACACTCTTTGGTCTACTAATCTTCTACCATCTTAGTGTATATCCTTCAAATCCTGCTCATGTACAACTGTATTGTATGTATCAAATATTTTGTACTATGGGGTATTAACAGGCCTTTGCAAAATATACATTGCAACAGACCTTCAATCCAACAACCTTTAATCATCAGGAATTGTGATGTTTTGGGAATTTATTTATTATTATTATTTTTGAGAAAATATATGCATATATTTGTATAGTATAAAATGTAAATCATACCCTGAACTGACAATACTCACGGTGATAATTGCACATTACACTTTAACATAGTATAACAAAATATGCACATGTCATACTTAGTTATTCTTTAGCCTAAACAATGCTAACCTATGAGGAGCTAGCCATGCATATTGCTCCTAATTGCCTCTGTGTGTAATCTGTCCTCTGAACAATTAGGTGTAATTATGTGTTGGCACTGAAGCCGCCTCTAAAAGTCTTCAGCTTTAACCTCACCTCATTATTTAGTGGTTTTCTTCAGTTCTTTGTTTGTTCACTTGCCACGTCTCCTGGAACATCAATGCATGTCGACTTATTCCAAACCAAATAAAGTTTACATTTATTTTGCTAGAAAAGGACCTGTATTGTATCATGATTCCGCATCTTGCCATTGACCTTTATTTCATTTCAGAGTGTTAACAAGCACTTTTCTTAGATGTACCTACCACCACTTTGTCCTACCCTTATTTTCCATTAATTTAAAGGCTAAAAGTTGAACATGGAGACATTAGTCATCCCTTAAATCCTGAACACACTGAACCTATTTCAAAGCAACCCCATTCAGCAGCAAAGGTGCCAAAATCGCTCGAGTTAATACCTGGAAAATCATACACTGTATTTTCCTTCCAATTGGTCTTAATCAAGTTCAAATGATTCCTCCGTGAATTACCTATATAGGGACTGTTCATGTGCTTAAACAGAACAAATGGCCTGCGCCTGGGAGTCAATGAAAGGCAGAAAAGGGGAAGAAGAAAAAAAAAGTGGTGCTTGTGAGAAACAATCAAATGTTTCTGTCGGTGGGCGAATTGAAAACAGGTGTCTGAATGAGCAGTGCTCCAGATGTCTGAGGACGTAGATCAAATGAGGGCCACAGCACACGAATACTGCCAACATCAGAGAAGAGAACGCCACAGAGAACAAATACAAGCCCATTCTGGACGTGTCTTGAAAGAAATACTTGTCTAAGCAGTGGCTTTTTGTGTGGAAAAAAACCCAAAACACTTAAGCCTACATAGTTAAACAAAGCTACAATAACTAAAATGTCAAATGAAGCAGACATAGCAACAGAAAAAAGGATCTGACATGGATACTAATGGTTAGCTTCTCAGTTAGCTTTAGAACTTTGAAAATGCAATATGTAGGACTAGTGAACACGCACTAAGCAAGCCAAAACAAAAAACAAAACAAAAAAACCCAGTAAGACTGCAACAGTTTTGAATCTGTCACGTAAAAAAAAATTATTCCTTTATTTTTCAAGTTATCCATATCAAGAAGTCTTCAGTAGCTAGTCAGCTCCCATTCCAAGCTAGCATGGAGCTAGCTCTCAAATATAGATACTACAACGAACTAATATTTTTATTTATAGTGATGTAATGTAAATTATATGGGAGTCTGTATTTAGGTTTTGACATATTTTAGCCTATTATATGAGAGGGCTAGAATAGTCTGACCATCAAACTGGCACACTTATTTCCTATACACACACTGACAGTGCTTAAACAGTTAAAATTATTAAATTGTCTTTTAAAAATATTCCAAACAATTAAATGTAGTGGTTACATTTGTACTTTTAACTTCAGAGCTCCTGAAACCCTTTTTTTCCAATTATAATAAATGTACAGCAGACATTTAGCCTATACCTACATTAGAGACATGTTAGCATTGCTATTGTTATTGCTATATTGGTTAATTCTGCGCTACAAAAGTTTATGGACAAATGTGTTAACATCGTATTGTTTACAAAAGAAGGAACAGAGATGGATTAAAACTAGACATAGCTGGAAAACAATAATTTTCTCCTCAAACAGGGCCTTGTGGTTACCTTAGGCTTGAAATGAGCTCCTCTTTAGCTAAAGTTAGCAATTAGCAAAAAAAAAAAAAAAAAGGACACCAGAGCACCAAGGAGCTAGAAAGAAATAAGTCCACAAATAAAAGAACATACAATAAATTCTACAGTACATTGCATGTTTAATTGTTTAGGAAAAAATATAGAGAGAATGTTTTGTTTGTAAAATCGCTGTGTATTTGTATATTTTGCATGGCAGAATATCTGTGGCAGAAAGGCATCGTTCGACACCGCAGTGCATCTGTTGTGAGTTTGTATTCTTTGTGAGGATTCTTGTGTTTGGAGTCGGCTCAAACAGCTGGAGGCTTGTGAGGAAGTCACACAACAAAAACTCCCATGATTCCAAATGCAAATGTTTCAGCAGTAAAACTATCAAAAAATGCCTCTAAAGTCTGTTAATGCTGTGAGAATAAAGCCACATCATTTGTCTGTATAAGAGAAAAAAAAAACATAACATACATACATTGTGGTGTGATGATAATGGACGCATGAGCTACAGTGATTTGTAGCAGAGGTGAACACCCTGGAGACCTCCTAACCCAAGCGTGGCCCCAGACTGCTCCGGTGTTGACTTAAAAAGGATAAAGCTGGAGGCAGGCTGGCTTTAATCAGGAGCGGATGTTACTGTAAGAGTGCAGACCTCTTGTTCGCAGGGAAATGTTTGGACCAAGTGCTCCAACTCAACACAGCTTCAGTGTAGTGAGACGTGTAATCGTGTTCAGAAGATCTATCAGCTGTGAATACACTGTAATTACCTTGATGATTTTCCTGATCTAATCAAATATCACCACGAAATGAGGAGACTAGTCCCTATTTGTTTAAAATATCTGCAACGGATAATCTGCCTACAAAACAGAAAATCAATCGTAGTAGAATAAATTAGGTTTACATGGAATTTGAATAATTCGAATCCTAGCTCAATCTTGATAATGAAGCTTTTAGAAGACTCCAAGGCTTTTTAGGACATGATCTAACAAAAACAAATCGGGGGGAAAACTCATCCCTGTTTGCACTTATATCATTTTTTTTTCCTTCTGGGTCTAAAACACTAGCCAATATGTCTCATGTCCTGAAGTAAACTTGCTTATTGTATTTTTAAAACAAGCGAAAAACCTGCGATATTGCTAAAGGCATAGACTGGATCTGGCCATCACTGATGTTTATTGATAAGTGCAAAAAAAACCTGCTTGGCTCTCAGTGTTGTGTTTCCTATAGAGCTAGCACCTTGTAGCAGGGGCTTATATTTTACACACCATCACATTCCACATGACTACATAAAGATTTAAACTAAATTTAATTCCAGGATAGGGCGAGTGTAGCCTAGAACAGCAACAAATAAAGCCATATTCTCTACCCACTCACTGACAGCACACAAACATAGTCAGCCGGTGGCTAAATCCTTTTGACCTATTGAAAATGTCTGCTCAAATTGTCTGAACAAAATGGTTAAAGTGTCTATACAAAAAAACATGTGTAATGAAGTTTAAAGACAGAACTTTTGTATTTAGGCAACACGATTCCACAAGGAATTACAGAGCTTCAAAAGATTCATCTCTAAACAAGTTTTCTACTGAGCAACTAAACAGAGTTTGGTGGTGTCTCAGTCGATGATCCATCACAAATTCTCCATCATCCTCTCTCGGTTGCACATCCACCGGTCCGTCGCCGCCTCCTCCCATCATCCATCTGCGCTGCTGTTTCCCTCCTCATTAGAGAGCCCACTGATGCATGAGGCTGTGGGCTGCCAGGTCAGTAGCCACAAACACAAAGTGGGGTTCACATCCAAACAGCACGTGAAGGGCCTGTCAGGAGGAAGACGATCCAAACTCTAAACCAGTAATGCTCACAGCCCATGTAACATGTAAATGCAACCATTGCCTTTCTAAAAGTAAAAGTATAAAATAGAGCATATCTTTTCTTTCTTATCAGTTTATGGCTACATTAGCAAGCTAAGCAGTTTTAAGCTGCATTCACTCTAGCCTCAGGGAAAGATCTCCTATTGCTTCACCTTATCTTGCCAAATGCCCGTATAGTTTGCAGCAATCTGTTACAACATCTTCATAGACTTAAGAATTATCATTATAAAGGGGCCTTATTGTATAGTATCTTTACATGCAGATTTTGTGTCTGTGAGAAAACTATGGGAACTTTTGACTTAACTTATTATAATCCTTCCCTTTTGACCAGAGAATTTTAATTTCTTCCAGTTCATTTTGTTTTCTTGTTCCTAAGCTGACCTTAATTACTGTACGCCCAAACTCCAAAGCAGTGCAGTGGACGCAGAAATAAACACCTGTGTGTGTCGAGTGAGTCCTGTCTTCATAAAGAGGCCATTTCAAGTGCTGACGATGAATAATAGGTCGGTGAATGTGAACGCTGGAGTCCCTCTGGTGTATATTTAAACAGCTCCGAGATGCTCTCACTCATATCAACTCTGCGGTGGTCGCTGAGGTTAATTGCTTTCTCCGGCAGACGCTTACAGATGAGCTATCTCACCGAGAGCATCCATACAAATGACTCTGCGAGACAGCACCAGAAGTTGAGCAGAGTGATGGCTGTGTATGCTGTGTATTTTGCAATAGGACCTGGTGGATGCGTACAGAAAGCAGGCCGGGGCTGCAGGGAGGTCAGAGAGGCTAATGAGTACCACTGACTTTGACTAACGAAGTGGGGCTCAACAGTCGCACAATAACAAGACAAAAGTACCTGTGCGCTCAGTATCTCCAGCCCAAATGTACAGCATTTGTAGAAGAGGCATGTAGACATTAGCATTACAACCATAAAGCTCTGTGCGTTGAAACAGAAAAGGTTTGCAGTCTCAACTGTCAGGACTCAAGCCTCGATTCCACTGAGTGATCCGGAATAAGTTTACATGAGTATTTCCAGGTGTGTGTGGTGGATTGGCATCTCCTATGTGAATGTGACTTCATACATGTGTTTTTATATGACATGTAAATTGTCATAGGAGGGAGCTTTGAAAAGATGTGTTAGCATTAAAACAACACTATGTAACTTTTTCACATTGGCGGCTAATAAAAGACTGCAAAGCTAAAAATTCATGTGGAACTGTTAAAGCTCCACTGCCTGATTTTCTTTTTGCCGTCCCTGTCACCGATTCCATTCACCTCCAAAAATAGCCTATGGACCTGTCCTTCTCTTTTTAATTTATAAAAAAAAAAATCCTCCAGAAAATACTAATACATTTCACCAAACTAAAGGTTAGAGTTTAGCGTTAGCTTAGCTGCAACTTCAGCGTCAGCACAACAATTATCTTCTCCTTGTTAAATTGATGTATTTGTCTGCATTTTACATTGCCTCCATTTTCTCTGTTGATGTTCTTTTTTTAAGATTTTTTGAGGGGCTTTTTTGGCCTTTACTGATAAGAGTAGTAGTAGCTGGACAGGAAAAGGGGAATGACATTGGGCCTGTGCTGAGCTGCCAGAGGTGCCCCCTATGCTTTTCTTTTTTGAGCTGTTTCTCTGTGTTAAGACATATTTTTCTGCTGGAAATACACTTTATCATACTTATAAGCCAGTGTAGACCAATGGGAGAGGCCAAGGTTTTCAGTTTCTGAATAGAGGTTCTCATCTATTAAAATCCCTTATAATAAACAGTAGATGAAGTAACAAAGCCTTTTCTTCAGAAATGATTTTTTTTTTATTGCCATTGTCATCAAAATGACACTAATTGTCTTAACTCTTTAGGGCCCTATATTTTGTGGTAAAAAGTTGCAGACTGACATGGTCTTAAAAGTTGGTAATGTGCACAGTTGCATAGAGCGTCTGGTGAGTTGGGTGTGCTTTACTTAAAAAAAAAAAAGGCTCATTCTTTCTGTTTAATAATGGGAACTCTTCTAGTAAAAGTTGCATGGTGAAGCAAGTTCTCCTATGACTTGCTGCGAGAAGTTGAAGCCCCACAACTGTGTCAAAACTTATGCTCGTGTTGAATGCAATGTTCTCAGCTCATAACACTTTCTCTATTGTTCCTAATTGCCCTGAGTGAAACAAGACAAAGTGCTGAACATATGGAGCAGAAACAGAGTGAGGCAGGCATGTGGCCTTTCCCCCGAGGTGACCAGGGCTTTCATGTGTGAGCTCAACAGTGTCAGAGTGAAACCAGACGCTAACAGATGACCTAGCAGCTTTCGCTTCGACATTAGAGGAGCACATCCAGGGTCCAGAGCCACCGACTCGACTGATCCCGACATCTGGCTTGGCTTAGCCGTGCTAGGTCGATGTACAGCTCTGTGTGTTCACAAAGGGCCTGACTTGTTTAGAAGAGCGGGGGAATCAGTCTGGCCTTTCTGTCAAAACGCTTTGGTGAGCTCGTCTCTGTTTTACCATCTGTTAGCCCCGGCATAAATCACAGCAAAGTTTAAGGAAGGTTTACGACGCAGACTTCAATAAAACTTGGCTACTTTTTTCTTATCTGTATCCATTTGTTTGGCTAGTGCTCATATTTCAGATGAATGCAGCAATAAAGACTAAACAGACTACCTAGATAAGTGTTAAATATTAATGTATGCGTAAAACATTCAAGGGTGTCAGTATAACAAATGCCAGGCCACTAATGTGACTCTAAAATGAGTTTATAATGAGTAAAGACAGTTATGAAAATATTTGGACTGTGGGAGAGGAGACTTCCTGGCAGGATGGGAACAGCAGAGCAGCATCTGTGTCACGGTTGATTGAAATTAATTGAAGGTTCTCCTGACACTAGAATCTGTGAAGTGATGTCAGGAGTACACAAAGGTAAACCCCTGATGATAATTAATAGAGTCTCAGCTGACAAGGCATTTAGTCTCCCCGTGGCTCTAAAGAACTAGAGTCTATATTAAAGGCAGGGTAGGCAGTTTCTGCTGGCAATGTCAAGGCTACCTCAGACTACCTCAAACTGCTAAATTCTCTATTATAGCTTTAGCTAATGAGTGTGTTGTGTGCTATAAATATTAGGCAGAGATGCACAGAGTCAACAAAATCAGTAAATTAGAAGAACACATACCTAAAACATTACTCAAAAAAAGTAATATTACTCAAGAAAATCAAATGCAATGAATAGACACTTTATTTTAGACTACCATTTTTAATTTACTAGAAAAAATATGTTACTATATACTAAAACCACAAATGCTACGCTACTACTAAAGCTACTTCTACTATTTTTTCTACTTCTGCTATACTACTGCTACTATAGCTATTGCTAGTAGTACTATTGCTACTACTGCTATCACTGCTGCTGCTAATTCCGGAAGTAATGCTGCTACTGTTTTTGCTATTACTGCGACACTACAGCTACTGCGTACTTTGCTATTAGCCTACTGGTATTACTATTGCAACTACAATTACTACTACTGTCTATTACTATTATTACCACTGTTAAAGCTAATGTCAACATTTCTACCCACTCTGCCATCTACAATGGGTTAATTTTTCTCATTTTTAATGAAAAAAATGTATTCATGAACTGCATTTTCTTCCAAAGGGTACATAAGTAAATTCATTAAGTAAATGTATTTAGTTACTGAAGTCTGTTACAGATGCCTGTTACAATGCTAGCATTTAACAACAAAGTTGTTATTTTTTAAACAATTAATTCAGACATTTACTAAAGAGAAAAAAGACAGAAGAGTGTTTCCTCAGGAGACTTTATCCTGAACCTAAATTAGCATGTTAGCTGAGATGGTGTTCAATGGGTAACAAAAGTGACAAGAAAGACTAATTTGCTCCTGTTTATGCTCCATAAATAAACTAGAGTAGACAGAATTGAAATAATAGAATTTTCTACCTTTAACTAACAATACAACATTTTTGAATAAGCTCTTAATTGTGACAACCGATCTAAAGCTAAACTTGCAGATAGCTAATGCCGTTTTTTGCGTTGAGCATAAGCGTTTCTACTGTGTGTTTGTGAGATGCTGTTTAGATTTTCAGAAATATTTTAGGTGAGAACACTGTTATGTGCCATAAAAATAAGTTATGACTTTGCGGCTTGTGGCCAGAATTGAAATGGCAATGTCATGGCTAATAACTCTTTACACTCTCCACCAGTGTGCAAACATAAACCTCCTGATTTTTAATTATGGCTTTCGCTGATCATCAAACCATGACATTTTAAGATAGAATATCAAAGACAAACGTTATTATTATTACCAGAATCATGTGCATTGTGCAATATAGCTGCAGTGTTAAGCCTCTTTATTGAAAAATTATGTATGCTTGTTGAAGACAATAGTAAGTCCTAAGCTCCATTAAAAGTCTTGTTTGGTTCTGAATAATGGTTAAAAGTCCCGCTCATCTAAACAATTATGTCATTTTTGCAACTTTCAAAGCATCCATTTCCTCTGAGGCCTGTAGTTTGGGCCAACAGATGGTGTGCAGCCCAGATGTTTTGCTTAAGACATTTACAGTATGTCTTTTTAATCTTTATCTGTAATTCTTCCATAAACTGGCTTGGTTTTTATCTGTCTTAGTGTCTGTATAAGAAGAAATGATGACGTAAACCATGCGTCAATCTATCTGGTATGTACATTCTGACTTAAAAGGAAGTGGCAATGAAACATGAGAGGGGGGAATAATAAAGGAGTAAAAATACCCACTGAGAAAACAAATGTAAATGATTATTTGCCAGAAAGTCCCAAGCAGATTTCCAAACGGGTCTGATTGGAGTCAATTGTGAGGGAGCAGTGCCACCTAGAGTTAGACATTCAGTGTTTTGCAATGCTTCATAGTGAGTGGCAATGTATTTTTTTGGTTGAATAAAGAAGAAAAAAATGAACATTGATATTGATTTGACAATATTTATTTATATCTTCTTAAGAGTAACATATATTTCAGGACAAATGAATGTTTAAGAGAAGCAAGCACATTGGTTTGCAGAATATATCATTCAAATTGCACCATGTTCAGAGAACATATACTGCACTCTGGGGATTTATTTGTTACCATAAAGAATAAATCCTGTAAAGCAAATACTCTATATAATCTATATATGCATTGGACAATAAATAAATTAACACTCATACATCCCAAAGAGTTAGAGTTAGTATTTGGTAAAGACAAACAGTGCCGTTACGACACCATGACACAAGCCAACATAGTGCCTCTGACGCACAAACAGAACAACAGTGGGTAGCCGAGAAACACTGGAGGAAAGCGGAGGATAGGTTGTCACTGCTACCAGAGGCCAAGCGCTGGAGAAAGAGAGAAAGTCATACAAGAGCAGAGCAGAGAGCAGCTTTCCCATAGACATGCTGAGGGACTACACACACAGATATAATACGCTAGGATCCAAGCAGCGACAGTCTTCAAGCAGAAGAGAAAGACAGAAGATAGAGCTGGTCAAGCGCAGATAGGAGTACAATGCAAGGCGAGGTTAGCATGCTGGCAGCACAGGAGAGTCACAGGAAGCAAGGACATCGAGATCACATGTAAAGGCTAGAGCGACAGTGCACTATTCTACAGGCTGGCTATACATCCCACACTAATGCTAATTACAAAGCTACACATACTGTATATACGTATATATAATATATAGAAATAGATAGATAGGACTGTATATCAAACAAGCTGGATAGGCGAGGCATTGCATGCACGTGCAAAGGAAGCAGCAGTCTAGCAGCAGCAGCAAGAGAAACAAAATGTCTGGCTTTCCAAGACTACCACAGTGAGATTCTTTTGTAGCTACATCTCATGTTGTCTGTGTCACAGTGTGTGTGCCAATTCAAAAATAATATGGAGGACATTTCAAAAGGGCATTGTAAATTTGGAGGCTACTCTACACTGGGATGTAAGACGGTTAAATAGTAGTCTTTAGTCAGAGAAAATAATCCCCTCTTTTTGAACAGACCCTTGCTTTATGAGACATTCAGACCAACAAGCTTAAGTTACATGTTTTGAGTCATTTTTTAAACAGCCACTTATAAACAACCATTGGACATTGCACGTTATTGGGTCATGTGTATACTCTAAAGTGCACGACCTCCCTTTGGAGGAAAACTAGACAATACTGGAGAATTTATACTAAGGCAACACAGTAACAAACACACTAAGGTACACATCGGCACATACTGTCAAGTATCACTTGTGCACAAAAAACACACAGCTTCAGAGTCAAAATGGCTTTGCATAATCGACAAAAACCCAAACTTCAGACTCACCCCTCTGACACTGAGAGGTGAGATCTGACATTTCCTTTAAAGCCAGTCCCTGAAACACATTTTCTTTGAAATAGCTAGAGTCACAAACCAAGTCAAGTATCAGACGTACATACGCACAGGAAAAAGCCTTTTGGACTAACAAGATGAAAATACAAGTATTCTGTATTGGAGATAGAGAAAATATGGTTACCTCACAAATAGTCTCTGGTTATAGGTCTTATATACACAAAGATATGTACTTAGGACATCTTGAAAGTCTATTTACAGTCTATGACCAAAAGTGATTGTACACTGAGTGACCATGAAGAGCAAATTGTGCTTGTCTAACTTGTTCTAATAAAAATGCTACAGAACCTTGGCCTAACCCAGGGTTCACGTCCCGACCCTCCTCCATGTTCAGAAAGCACAGGTTTGATTGAACTACTGTGTGCATTTGGTCTGGGTTCATGATTATCCTTAACTATTGTACACTTGATTTCACTGTTACTTTGAATCTTTTGCAGGGTTTACAGATCGGACCCATACTCGAATATTGCTTGTGAATGAATAGAGAAAACATCTCAGTTGCAATGTTTGGGAATACACTTCTCCCTTTATGATTTAGTGCAAGTGATGTCAGGTATACAGTAGCTGCTTTCTTCTTCCTATATTCAAACCTTACACCAATATTGCCGCTTTTTGCGATTTTTGTCGACACCCTGGCTTTTACTAAGTGCTCTTTTAAACAACCTCTGAGTACGAAACCTTAGATTAGAGGTTTACATCAAATTATAATCCTTAATATCTGAGAGCGTGTCGTTACTATTTTTTTCTTTGGTTGCCCAGTTGAAGTATTCTTATTTTGGAGGACTGGCATACTTGAGTGAAATTCCAAAGCTCTTGAAAGCACTAATATTAAGGTTTATAATTTGACACGACCTCAAATGGCAGCACTATTTCTATTGATACCCTCATATGACACATAAAGCACCCTACGTAGTGTGGAATATACAGCTGGATTACTAATGGTCCCACAGGTATATACTGTATGTACTAGCTGGTGACATACAAAATGCATTTAACAAGTCTTTACATGTAATCAGCAACAGTACTAAATCAGCATAAGCTTCTTACTATTGTTTCATGCATAAAAATTAAAGTAAATGTTCTTGCGGGGTTGTTATCCTGCCATCAAAGAGATTTGTGCAGATGTAAAAGGCAGTTACTCAAGCTGAGGTAAGGTGAAGTGCTTTTTTTTGTTTTCAAATGAGTTTCAAATGTAGGTTACAGTAAAACACAAGCACGTTTGGCACTTAACAATTGCAAAATGATAATGATTCCAAAAAAATAATGTCTTTGTCGTTAACCTATTATTGCACAAGCATTTCATATCACAAAAGGTTACGTCACATACACTACTCGGGAGTGGAGGACACTATACTAAAGGTCGACAGAAGCACTCTTACATCGCTTTGGACCGAGGCAATCCACCGAAAAGCTACGATACATAATAGAAGGATATAGCTATATATATATATATATATATCTTTTAAGTCAATATACTCTTAAATAGATTACTTTGGAGGGAAGAGAGAAAAAGAAAAGGTTTACCAGTACATTCACGACAAACATTTCATCCGTCAAAGAGGAAAGAACAGAGAACAAAGAGGATTCGGGAGAGCTGTGTCTTAAAGGTCCTGACCCAGTCGTTCGATCTCCTCGATGAGAAAGTCGATGTCCTCGAAGGTGGCGGCGGGATTGGAGATCACCATGCGGAAAAAGTTGACCTTGTCGCCTTGTGGCTGGTAGCTGACCATGGTCGTGCCGTACTCCATCATCCGGGCTTTTATCACGGGGGCCACCTGGGAGTAACATTAGAGACTCTGTTATTGAAGCAGACACAGACCAAACTAAAAACAAGGGTTGGTTCCACTACAGGTATTAGTTTGAAGCAATGGAGCAACAGACACACAACAGGACAGATGCTGTACAGAACAACGTGGACCATCCCCTGCATCTGGCCTCCAAACAACAGAGTGGACGTCTGAGTCAGTGAGCTGCCGGACGGAACCAAGATAAACAAATGTGAAGAGTGTTAGAGGTGATTATACAGTTTTGAAATCAGGTTTGATGTCTCATGTTTTCCAACTAGATACTACCAAATGTTGCCCAAAGCGATGCTAATATGAGGCAATCCCTTAAATATAATTTCATCATATGTACAAGGTCCTAATTTGCTATGGACCCAAAAACAAGAAGACTTTTGGAATGACTGTGTAGACCTCTATAATCTCACAAACAAATCTTGTCTGACTGTTCATGAACGCCACTTGAACATACTTTTACAGATAAGTAGGATCCCATCAGTGTGTTTTAGTGACACTTTCGGTACAAATAGCTCTAGTGGCTGCTGCCAAGTCCAGAGGTTATCTCCCTGACGGTCATTTATTTTGTGCTCAGCTGAGACTTGATGGCAGTGTGTGTTTTCTTATTTTTTTCTGTGGCAGATTCACGTACAAGTTTGATTCTCACAATCCAACTTATAACACATTCGAATTTACATCATAATTTAAAATATACAAGTAAAGAAGTATCAAAAATATCAAAAAGTGTATGTGGATAATGTTAGTTCTGTGATTCAGTTACTTGGGGGAAACCATGTTATAAAAGAAATAAATTTAAGCGCTGACCACTAAAACCAGTCAAACATGACCGCTGTCCTTGTTTTGAGCAAATATTACAATGTTTAATGTCACAATTTATTGCTGAAGGTTATATAGTATAAGAGAGTTGTTTGTATGACTGCCTTGTGTGCCATCTGTTCATACTAATTGTCAATTAGTGGGCTCCTGCTGCTTGGGCTTCTCTAAAGTGGTGAACAAAATGGCCACTATGACATCACACACATTGTATCTGTAGGGAGTATTGTTTCATACCGTGTTCAAAATCTTATTTATATATAAATACAATTTAAACTGCAGTTCACGATCATGTTTTGTCACAGCTGACCCACCTTATGCAACTGTTTCTTTTTCTCCTCTTTGTCCTCAATGTAGCGGACTCCAGGAGGCAGGTACCAGAAGCAGACATTGGTGTGCTGAGGCTGTGGGAAAACGCAAACATTCGGATTGAGACAACCGAACACAGAACACCAAAAATACTATAATATACAAGAGATTAACTAAAAATATGAGATCCACCACATCTATTAAGTACTCATAAACATCCTTCTTCAAACTTATAGCATTGAGACTGCAGTCGGTGCCTTTTAGCTCCTAAGTCTCTACCTAAAAGCTTTCCTAGCTCTCTCTTGGCTCATGAATCTCTGCTGGAGTGTCCTGTCTGTGTGTGTAAGAGCATTCATTATCCACATACGACCAGCCGTGCACACCAGCCTCGTTTATACCGGCTGGCTGGTTCCGAGCAGTATACTCAACATCAGATTGATGTAATAGCTCAATGGGAGGTGCAGACGAGTGAACACCTGGGCCGGTGCCCGTAGGACTTGGCCCTCTCTCAACGTCACCCGCTGGGTTACGATGGCCTCAGCCTTTTGTGGCTCAGCAGGAAAACAATAAGCCTCGAAGCATTAGAGAGCTTTAACTATACATGACTCTGGACTCCTTTAGAAATCAAGTGTTTGCCCTAATAACCCTGTCATGCGCACGTGTTCTGTTTTTAACATTTTTTTTCCTACGTCGAGTATGTTTCAGACATTGTTCTATTCATATGCATATAAGCAATTACCGGCCATTATGCTATTCATGAAACATAATAGCGCTGCATTACACTGGCAGCAAGAGGTAAAAATGGCATTCATCCAACACAAAGCAGGAGCAGCCCACGTGCCAGTCAAGTCCCCCATAATGACACTAAATACACAACATGGACTTGAGGGCAGTTCAGCCACCGTGGGGTGAGTCAAAGATACATGTGGACGTACTTTTCCATCGAAGACCATCTCATATCCTTCTCTGTCCTTGATCTTATTGTAGAGGTACTCTGACAGCTCCAGACACTTGTCTATCTGAGCCTCAAAACCAATAGTCCCCTGTGAAAAGAACAAAAGAATAATTAAAATAAAGCATGTGATTAATATGTACAAAATAAAATTAAAGAGGGTATTACAGCAGCTCTTTTATTCTTCTGTTAGTCCTAAAATATATATTTAGATGTAGTCAAACAGTACCTTGGCCCTCCACATGAGCCACAGTTTGAAGATGTCCACATGGCGTCCACACTGCAGAGCTTTGTCTCCTGTGTCGTAGGAGAGGTCGTATTGTTTATCCTGCTGGAACAGGTAGCAGGCGTGCATCTGGTTGCAGCTCTGCATCAAACCCTGGCAACAGATCAAAAATCACATACATTATCAATTCAACATTTAAAAAGGAATTCATGAATGAAAGGAAACATCAGGATTTGAGGAGTTGTTGTACCTCCTCTCTGACCAACAGAGCTGAGCACTGCAGAGGGACGCCCATCATCTTGTGTGGGTTCCATGTGACTGAATTGGCCCTGGAGTTCGCCAAAGGAAATGTTTTCATCATCATTTAGTAAAGCTTGTTCAAGTGCAACATTCCACTTGTTTGTATGAAAACTGACACTTGCCTTTCAACTCCATCCAGCTTCCACCTGTGTCTCCTGGACATGAGAAGACTTCCTCCCCACGCACCCTGCACCCAAGCACAGAGCACCAGGAAACAAGTCATACATTAAGACAAGATCAGGATACAAAAGACTTCAGGTCTATCTATTACTCAAGGCTGTCTACTTAATATGTGACAGTCTATATCATAGTCTTCAAGGATAAATCTATTTTGTTTAAACCAACACTGTGTAACTGTACAAGATGTATAACCCAGTAAAGGATGAAATGAGACAAGTGCTAATGCAGACTCACATGGGACTGTTACCTCTCAATAAATATTAAATATATTTCAGTTGTGTTATGATGGGTCCTGTGGAGATATGTGTCCTTTTGAGAAGATAAGGTGTCACTCAGTGTTACTTAGTGTAACAGAGTAGAGTCTGTTGAACCAGGTTATTGTTCTTGATACATATCAAGAAATCATCAATCTGACTTTAAAGTTCACTATTTTTATGTGCTTTGGGGTAGATATCACATAGTGTTGCTTTAAATGCATCAATGTTAGTCAAATTGATCACCAACTGATTGGCAGTTAAAGGTCATGTTAGTTACAGCACAGTTTGGAACAAGTAACTGCTGAAGTGGCTTGTTTTTTTCATTGAGCTGTGCAGGAAAGCAGTTGCGACATTGTAAGCAGTGACGTAATACATGTGCCACAGATTAGTTAGTACAGTTTGTACTAACCCAACTCAGCAGAACAAAAGGCTGGTGAATTACACAATCTTGTACTGATATGATAGTTACTCATTTGTGTTTTTTGCTTTAAATGCAAGTGATTATTTCAAGACTATTTATACTTCCCCTTTAATTATATAAAAAAATATATATTTAGAATAGTTATTTTACAAAATGTTGTAATAATAGGACTTCAAAAGTTGAGGAAGAAATTGTAAAATAAATGAGACCTGATGTGTGAAAACATTATTAGCGATTAAATTTCATCATCACTTTGCTTTCTTTCCCCTGGCTTTTACTTCTAAGTAGGCCACTTAAAGACTGACTGTATTAAGAAATCATATCAGCACAATCCAAAAACAAGTCATCACTTCTCCATCTGGGCTGGTTGAAAAATGATAGACAAAGCCATTTATGTCTCTTAATAGAGGTGTCCCCTGTCAGGGCTGAATCACCTTCATTAATACACTTCAGTGAGAGGTGCCCGTGATGGTAAATTCAGGGGAGGAGATGATTTACGGCCTCTGTTCCACTTTTTCTCATCTCCACTGTTAGATAGGAAATGGCTGGCTCCTATCTGGGTCAAGCCAAAGCAGTGGAGGCGAGTCAGACATAATAGATTTGTCAAACTCACTGGTGAGCCCCCCCCCAAAAACAAAAAAAAAACAAAGAAAAAAAAAAGGGGAGGGGGAGGGGAAGGGGGGGAGGGGGAAGAGGAAGGGGAGGGGGGGGAAGAGGGGGGGGGGGGGGAAGGGGGGGGGGAGGGGGGGGGGGGGGAAGGGGGGGGACGGAAAAAGCCCCCCCCCCAAAAAAAAAAAAAATACGAGAAATTCCTTGAAAAGGGGCCCCAAGGGAAAGGAAAAAAAAAAAACCCCAAAATTTCCCCCCCCCCCCCAAAAAAAAAAAACCCCAAAAACCCCCAAAAAAAAAAAAATTGCCCTTAAAAAATTAAAAAAGTTTCCCCCAAAAAACCCCCCACCCCAACCCCCCCCCCAAAAAAAAGGTTAAAAGGCCCCCAAAAAACACCAAAAAAACCCCCAAAAAAATCCCCCAAAAAAAAAACTTTTGGCTTCCCCAAAAAACCCCTTTCCCCCCAAAAAAAACCCCCCCCCCCCCCAAAAAACCCCCCCCCCCAAACCCACCCCTCCCCCCCCCTCCCCCCCCCCCCCAAAAAGAGAAGCAGATGTTGTCATGCGCCTATGTGATGACATACAGCAAAAGAATCACAAGGTGTTTTTTGACAATTTCTTTTGTACCATTCCACTTATTCAGGCATTGAAACAACAAGGTATCTATGGCACTGGCACATGCAGAAGCAACAGGCTCCAGGGTGCACAACTGAAGCTAAAAAGTGAAAAGAAACTCAAAGAAGAAGGAAGAGGATCTTGCTCTATTGTCACCAATGCTGAAAACATCACTGTCACACGCTGGCTGGATAGTTCCGTGATCCACATGGCCTCTTCCTGTGTTGGCCAGTCCCCATCGGACTTGGCCCAGAGATGGAGCAAGAAAGAAAAGAAGATGCTCAACATCCAGAGGCCATTTTCCGTCAAGCTCTACAATCAGCATATGGGAGGGGTAGATCTCATGGATCAATGTGTCGCAATGTATCCCCACAGACGCAAAAACAAACGATGGTACCTCCGAGTGTTCCACTTTTCTCATCTCCACTGTTAGATAGGAAATGGCTGGCTCCTATCTGGGTCAAGCCAAAGCAGTGGAGGCGAGTCAGACATAATAGATTTGTCAAACTCACTGGTGAGCCCTCGCTTTAAGCACATCACCCCTGCCAAAATCCTCTTGCGACAGGACGTTTGTGCATCGAGCAGCTATAAATAAATCCGTGAAAAGTGGGTGGCCGAAAAGCTGGGTTGTTTTCTGGTTACTTACATCGACATGCATCCAGACGTTATACTTTTTGCAGATTTCGGAAATGGCAATAAGGGGGTCGAAGGCTCCGTAGACAGTTGTCCCAGCAGTGGCACTCACAAAGAAAGGCACAAATCCCTGAAATGAGAAGACTGAGTAGTTTCTGTATTTTCTTTGATATATTAAGCAAAATTGTGCATTATATTACCTTCTGTTTGGCCTCCAGTATCCTCCTCTCAAGGTCAGCTGGGTTCATTTTACCACTGTCGACACATCAGAATGCTTTAGCTGCTTGAGGTGTTTGCAAATCTATACACCAACTGATAATTTACCTCTAGTTTGTGCAGCGGAAATGAGAGGCGCACAGTACCTTTCATCTACTTTGATGCAGATCACACTCTCTGTTCCGATGCCCAGAGCTGCCGCGCCTTTTTTGATCGAGAAATGGCTCTGAAAAAGTAACCGAAAACAGCATATTTAAAGCCTTGATTTTTTTGATTTTTTTTTTTCGCAGCAGGGGTATCTAAAAATGTAATGAGATTTGTCAAACAGCTCCCCTCGGTAAAGGTTGGTGTGTTGTTTAATAGCTTCTGGCTCAAAGTATGTTTCAAATGTCCTTTTAAAGATAAAGCGTGTGACATTATGTGATAGACCTGCCATTCGACGTGGCACACAGAAAGTCAGCTTTACGTGAGAGCAGGTGTGAGTGTGGCTTTTGAGAAAACTGTCTCATACAGCATGAGCTAAATGTTCATGATCATTGTTAGTTCTAGAGATTAATCCTTTTTTTAATGCTATTTTTAAACATTTTACTGCCTCTAAAAAGCAGTTTTTGATGGTAATATGTGCTGCCCAATGATAAAAAGGATTCACGTTGGTAATGTGTTCATTCCCATTATTGGTTTGAGATATCTAGATGGATATTTATAGTGCATTATCAGCTGGGTAAGGAAACAGAGGCCTACATGTTCGGATGTGAAGGCCACCAGCTTGGGGATGCATGACATTCCTTTCTCCTTCACTTCTGGGAACATCTTGAATCGGGCCAGCAGCATGGCGTACATGTTAGAAATAGCTCCACCTAGAGGACAAGACACCGCTCAGTCACCTCTGCTACTGACAAATCACAGCTTTAACTTGGCAGTGATGCAGGCTTTAGATAGATAAGAAATGTTATTAAAAAATCTGCTTGGTGGCCACAGTGTCGCTACCAATCACAGGCTTTGTCACTAAATAAACCGTTGATTGCTCCCCATCTTATGCCAAGCAGGAATGTTGAAGAGAAATTAAAGGCTGGCTATATACAGCGGGGGCTTAAGTTAGAAAAGGAAATGATTTCATGCTAATTGGCTTTGTAACGAGGTCCCTTTATGTAATCAAAATGCAAATAGAACACATTACAACACACGCAGGTCGTTCCATTTTGTTTCAGACAGAGGGGTGCGCGGGCTGGCACCGCCTCAGCGTACCTACCAGGAGAGAAAATGCCATCTCCGCGTCCATCCGCCCAGCCAATGATCTCCCTCATCTTCTTCAGGGTGACGTATTCCAGCAGCACAAAGACAGGGGCCACCTCATAGGTGAACCTGAGTTACACAGGGAAAAATCACATGGCGCAGGTTAGACAAATATAGCTGCAGGTGCCAAGAAAAGGGGGCAGGCAAGAGAGAGGAATGCGGCATGACTCATCACCGAAAAATTAACATATCTCATAGACATACAGGACATATCTCACTGCAGTTTAGACCCGGACAGTAAAATGTGAGGATTGATAGATGTTGATCAATTCATTTCAGTTTATACAATATTTCTTTCCAAGCTTTTCATTTTTGTGTTGCGTAATCTTACACTTTGCTCCAATAAAAAAATAACTAAAAAAATTCTGCCTTCTGGTCTGTGTTTTATATGTGCTGTATTAGCCACAGTGTATGAAAAATCCCACTGTAAACACCATGTATTTTCCAGTTCCCTTAACAGCTGCCAAGGGAGTTTATCACCCCAAAAACAGACCCTCAAATTTGCAGCAGATTAGTACGAATTTAATTTCAGAGCTAATTTCCCCCCCTTGAATCCCCGCGGGGATCAGAGGTGACGAGGAGGGATAAAAGGAAGGGGCAGGAGGGGTGAATGGGAGGGGTAAAAAGGGTCTCTCTCTTTTATTTCACGCTTTTCATTTGCCATGATTGAGTGGCGAGAAAAGCAGCTATCAGTGAGAGCAGACAGCATACAGACGAGCCCGGAAATGGAATTCATTGTTACTATCATCGTTAAAATCATGACCAAACAGGCCACATACTTACATATTGGTGTTGGCAGTGGATGTGAGCCAATCGGCTGCTAGTCCAACCATGTCTAAGCCTGTAGAGAGCTGATTGAAGTACCTGGGGTGGGCTGAATCAAAAGAAAAAGTCAGCGTATGAGGCTGGTGCAATTTGAACATTTTACCACGTTTGTCAGTGAAATTCAAAAAGGCTTGTACGTATTTACGCTGGAAGTTTAGAAAGAAACTGCCATCTTTTAAATACTTAATTGCAGGTTGCATATGCAGCTGCAATGACATTTTGAGGCATCTTTAGAAACGTGGAAAACATTTTGGTGAAACATGATGTTGAAGGGGAAACACGGCAATTAAAAGGAAAAGATACTGACATAATAAAAGAAGGCCTCACGTCTCCTAATTATATACAAGGTTGCACTATGCACGGGAATTTCTACAGAAAGAAACAATAATTCATCTAGTCTTTTTTTTGGGATACATTTTGTCTCCTAGAGCTCTCTTGTCAGTCAGCAGAGAATAATGGACTTGGCCTGTGAAGCACAGTTATTAGGCTATTATCTTCTACTTGGTGAACCAGATTTACTGCGTCACCATTTATCGGTCTGGTGGCCATGCAGGAGAAAAAAAAGGACAACTCCCAGACTGCCTTTTATAGATGTCCTCCATTATTCCCCGCTATACTATTTTTAGTCGTGCTTTTCCTGTTACTATTTTAGCCAAATATTTAAACACAAATATAACTATAGAGCTATTTAAACCTGTATTGTCTTTTTATTATGATTATTTATTTTATTTATTTATTTTCATTTACATTGTATAGTTCAATAATTCTGTTTTAAGGGTCATGCTAGCCGTATTTTACACATTTTAGCCAGATGTACTAATAATAAAAGCTGCTAATTTAAATAAGATTAAAAAAAGCATGTGAATTCGCCTGAAAACAAAAAATATTCCAATACAAGCAGCATGATAAATTTAGCAGTGTGTATTCGTAAATTTTGTACAAGCTAAAACATTTTTGCTAGGCCTTACTTGTATAAACGGCGCCATTTTTCCTCCACGTAGGCTTCTTGTTCTGGTAAAAGGAGGCCTACCTGTTTTAATGGCGTATTTGAGTGTGGCGCGGCAGCTTATCAAGATGTCATCGAGAGTGGCGGGCTGGTCCTGAAGCTCCCAGTTGTTCATCTGAAGCAACTCGTTGGGATAATGGAAATCGATAACTTTCGTTTCCCTGTCGAAAGACTCCACGATGTAGGCCATTAAAATATCCACAACTTCTTGCAGGAAGGTCAGCGTTTTGGTGTCTCCGTCCGACGCGGGAAGGAGGTCTGCGGAGAGTTCAGACAAAATACAAGGCAGACATTTTGTCACTTCATTCTGTTATTAAAACGGATGAAGTACTGAAAACCGGATTTGAAGAAAATGTGTGGTCTTTAGGCAATAAAATAATAAATGATTTAAATTAGACCCACAAATAATAGGCCCTGTTTCTGTATGAAGATTTTTAAAAAGGAATTAAAAATATATAATTAATGTAGCGACGCCACACACCTCCACCTCATTTTGGTGAAGGTGACCTTTATTGCTCATGCAAGAGTTAGCTACGCCTTCTCACTTTTAACAGATTCAAAAGACAATTTAAATAGAAATATCCATTTTCTTGTAAAATCTTTGATAACCTCTGAAGTGGTATTTTAGTATGATGTCTAAGAACAACGAAGACATTTTTGTTCACTTTTTTGCAGAAGAATATAGTGTCTGGTTATTTTAATTTAGTCTGTTTATTGTAAAATAACACTAATGTCATTTTAGGCCAGTGTTTGCCCTCACACAGGTGTAGACAGTATTTCTGTGGTGTACCTGTTGAATAGAGGTCAGAGAAGACCACGGCATTCTTGGTGCAGTTGCAGGTTTTGGTGCAGCCGCAGGGGCTGGTCTCGGTCTGTGGCGGCTGCTTAGTGGAAGGGTCCACGGTTTTCTCTCCTTCTCCCACGTTTAACAGCGCTTTGTAACCACACACAATCAATGACACAATGCGCCATAAATAACAATAAAATGCCACGAGGGGAAATTGAGTTCAAGACAGCAGCATAAGCAAACGTACCACATAATTTTGATCCAATTCCTCCAGATAATTTCTGGGCCGCCGCTTGGCACCAAGCCCTGGCTGAAAAAAGAGGGCGATAAATCAAATAGAGTGACAGAGCAGCCCAACTTTGTGAGAAAGCCTAAATAGTAAATGGACATAAATGTTACTTTAACACCCTGCCTCTTGGGGGCAAAATAAGGAAAGCAGACGCAAGGATAAATACAGCAGGCCCGTTCAGCCAGTGATTCACAGACAGTAAAAGCAAAAGCACTGCGTGTCGAGGCAGTGCCGCGCTCCTCGTGTAGAAGCAAAGACAAAGCGCCACTCACGCGTGCTGGGGCTCTGACTCCCGGGGTTGGTCCCAGTGTTGTCCGCGCCCAGGGACCAGAAGCCGTGCGATGCCATGTTAGTTAGGAGCTGCTGGACCGCAGACCCGAGCCCATCCACGCAACGACCAGGAGCTGTTCACAGCTGTGGTGCTGAACCAAATCCAGCCGGGCATCCGACTCTCAGCGGCTTTAGGCTCTGAGAAAATCCCCAGTAAGAAGGTAAAACACACAAAAACGTCCACAGTGCGTTTTAAAGGAGGTCCACAGGTGCACAGCCGCGCTGCACACAGCAGCGTCTCCCTCTAGATCCGTCAACAGCACACTTCCACTACCGGCGCGCACGGGCAGCGCTCCCACGCAACGCGCGCTCTTTTGACTGGCAAAATATTCAAGCCAAAACAAATGCTAAATTTCTCTGATGGAAGTTGGTTATATCTACTATAGGACCTTCAAAAGGCGTTTAATATTAAATAAAGTAAAACAAAAATAAAAGTAGAAGGTGTGGAACGAGGTTTAAATAAGCTGCTATAAGCTGGGGCTATGCAGCACAAGCCATGTCTAATTGCAACTAACCTAAATTTCACGTCACTAAAGAAATCCCTTCGTGATTCAGTTCAGGTCATGACGAAGTGCTTTGCGTCGTGCGTCGTGACTCCATACATCCCCAACATTTTGTCCCCTGCTCAACTTACCCTCCATACAGACATTGAAGCCAACTAATTCACGTTCCCAGAAATTGCAGACCTACTTTGTTGTGGAGCGGCTGCTGTAATTGGCCGCCTCCGGGAGGAGGAAGCAGCAGGGCGGTGAGGACACTTGGGTAAAATACACGACGTGCGCATGGCTCCCTCCTCTACACACTGGTGGGGCGTCACTCTCAAATTTTTCCATTCTCGTTGTACTCTTTACTATTAACTTTTACCGATGATTATCGTGAACCCCAGTGTTTTGTTACATACTCTTTAAGAGCTCAGGAGAGAGATGTGAAAATGTAATGTTTATATTACAGTTTTAGATTCATTCTGTGTTTGAATGTGATTATTGCTTTGTGCTGAATATGCCTGTTATTTGAATATTTTATTATGTATTGGAAGACTTTTTTATGAACTGCGAGTATGGATCTATTTCCAAATAAAAAATAAGCTGATTAAAACCAACAGCCATTTACTGTCCCTGCAATTTTGGTTTTCTTTGCAGTTTGCTGAGGTGCCAGTGCCATGTGTAGAATAGAAAAACAGCACACTCCCTGAATATAAGGCCTATGGCACAGCTGTGGAGGCACTGATACATTAATGAATCTATGACACAGCCACTATCAATTGTGAATAAACGTATGGTTAGACACATACTTGACATGTCTCTCTGTAGAAATGACATCTAGACTAGAACTCACCATTTGCTTTTTGACCTGTTTCTTTGTTACAAACTAAAACTTGAGCTTCTTTGCGGTCACTGCCGCGTTCTCTTGTGTTTTCCGCCATGTAGTTCTCAGTTCTGTGATGTCCATTCAGCGTGTGGTTGGGAATTCACTAACAATCCCTGTGGGGGGGTTCTCCATTCAAATGTCAAATAAAGGTCAGAGGTTCAATCTCAAAGAAGTGCTTGTGGAAACATGAAGAGCAGTTCACAGATGCACATGGGAGGGATGCAGTTATATCAAATCCTCATCAAACTGAAGATTAGAAGAGAATGCAGCACAGAAAGAGACAACAGCAGTACATGAGATTTTAAATATAAGAGCTGTTTTGGTTTATTTACATTTGTTTAAAATAATATGGACAATTTCAAGTCAAAGAAAAGGGAAATGGCAAAGTTTTTGAAAGGACCAGCCAAAACAAAATGTATGTCAAATGCTCAAAGAGAAGTGTAACAATTATTAAGACATTTATTCATTTATATTTCCATTCATTTCCATTATTTATGTTAATTGTAACTAAAATTGTCCAAAGACATTCAAAACTGTCCAGTGCAACAGAAAGGTTTCGACAAATGAATCTCTGATAAGGTCACAATGTCTTTTGAAGTGTTCGTGTCAGTCTTGTCCTCAGTACTGTTTGATGAGTCTTCGTCTCTGGGATGTCTTCCTCAGTAGGTGTCTGTAGTCATAAGGATTCTCCTCTTTTTGACTGTCCGCGGAGGGCATTCTGGGAACAGAGCGCCTGTCAAAACAACAGTGGGCACAACGGTGACATTCAGCACAAAGGTAGAGGGCAAAGCCGAGTAGTAGAAAAACGGTGAACGGGAGACGTGGTGAAAGAGTGAAAAGAGGAAGGACGTGGAATGATTCATGTTGAGGAAAAAGGCTTCCATTTTGAGCAGTCATTTATCAGGTTTGCCAAGGAGGAACGAGCAGGCACAGGAGGGGAAAACATAAATGTACATCTACTCATTACCATGCTATGTGACCAGGCAGGATGTTAAACACTTGTGTAAAGAAGGGCTTTTTGGTTCACAGCTTTTACACTGGAGTTTGCCCTCAGCAGTGAAAGGTTTTTATAGTCCTGAGATTAAGTATGTAGGGTGTATTAATTTTACAGGCTCTGGCCCCTTGTCAAACTGAATAACACTAAACAACTGCTAAAATATAAACCCAGTAATGTCAGGTATATTCAATCCAGCTTAGCCTTCTGCTGGCCACTCTAGTGTCATTATTTTTTTATTTAGTCGCACCACAATGCAATTTAAGCTTCTGATTCTGTCATGTGGAATGCTCTAAAAGTAATGTTAATTTTGCTCAATTATACAATACATTCCTTATACTTTTTTTTACTAATTGCAAGTTCTGCATTAAGCGAAACAAAGTCAGTGTCCACAGGAGCTATCCATTGCTCCATTTGGACCAGATTACTCACTAGTTGCCACTAACCATCGTGGACAAACCTGTTTTCTGTGGGGTTGGCAGGTTTTGGAGGCTGGGGTTCGGTGACAGCTCTCTCTCTAGGTTTTCTGCTCGCACCGGTTTGTCTTTTCTCCGGGGACTGACTCTTGCTCCTGGACGGCGGCCTTTCTTCGGAGCGGTCCCTCTCAGGAGTGCTGCAGGAAGACGTCTTCTCCGAGGACGAGCCGGAGGGGGCGGACCGACTGGAGGATAGACCCGGGTAGTACTGGTCATCGACGTCCAGCAGCTTTCCAGGACTGAAATACGACAGTTTATAATAGATTTCTTTACAGTATAACCTTTCTCTGTGCTTTTAAATACACACATAGGGATTTTCTCTTTGGAACAGGAAGGGGATAATTAACAAGTCCCCAGTCTGCAACTATCTGCCCACCAGACAGTGTAAATCGTCCGTCAGCTCCACAAAAGGCTCTGCTGTTACGTATCTGAACCTACGCTTTGACCTCGATATGAACAGGAGCGAGACAAAAAGAAATTCCATGTGGATCGATACGCCTCACACGTTATTAGCATATGGTGATAACAGCCACTGGAAATGAGTGTTTTTCATTAATTGTCTTTTCGGCTCACAGCAGGAAGGAAAGCAGACAGACACAACACTCTATAAGCTGCTGTCACTGGTGAATTGGTTGTGCCCCGCTGGTCATTTATGGCCTGTAGAGAGCTCAAGTTCATCCCTGGTTCACTGCTGCTGTTAACCACCTCGTTGTTCTGTGGATTGAGGAGCATTCGACCAGATCTGGCTATGAATGTGAACGTGAAAGTAGATGTAAACGTAGAAAACACAGGCAAAAGGGTAGCATGTTTAGTGATACATTCACTTCCACATTGTTTAAGTGGTACATAGTGTCCAGTGTGCAAGGGGCAATTAAGTGTGTAATTTATTTATTTATCTTTGGTGAAAATCCTGCATAGTATCCATTTAAAGCTACAGAGTGTCATTTGTGGTGGCATCTAGTGGTAACACTGTATTGAGAAATTAAAAATCTACATTAGCTTTTTATTTCTTATAGTCAGACCAGTGTTTTTAGAGTGTTTTTACCTTGACATGTTTCGACTGCTAACCTTCCTGCAGACTATAAGCTAACGTTTATGGAAGACCAAATGAACATTTTTGGATTAAAAATCTACATCTACACCCACCCTTTCTACAGTCTGTGTGCACCTACAGGAGCCCTGCAGGGACATGTCTATGAACAAACCCAGTGGAAATAGGTAAGACATTGAGTTGACAAGCCTTCCTGAAACAAAGAAACATGAACACTCTTTTCCTCCATCAGTGCTCGGTTGGTCTTGGAAGTACAGTAAGTGCTCCTTCCACACTCTTCTATGGAGCTTATAAATGTCTGTTTTTCTAAGACAGGGTTTTATTTTGAAAAAATATACAGTATTAATAACAGAGATTTAATGTGTTCCATTATGTTAAGCATTTTACACAATGTACCTTTAAAGACAGAAAGAAAAAGCGCTCTAGTGAGAGCAATACTGAGGAGTGAAATGCTGATGAGACCTTTTTTCTTTATTTCTACAAAATTAAGTCAGTAGAAAGTCAAAATCATACATGTAACTTTTATTATAATCACACGAATGGTGACAAATTCACTTAAGGTTATTACAAATGCAGAATGCTTTTACGATTCTTTTGTTTTTTCCTGTTTGAGTGACTGGCTCGATAATATTGCTAAAATTAAGTTTACAGTAGCAGGTTTACTGTTACATTTACCTTCTTCTCCTGCATATCATAGCTTTAAACTGTCTTTCTGCATTTAAACCTTCCTATACACTCTTTAACACATCCATATCTTCCCTTATCAGCACCTCCAGTGTACTACTCACATTTTTTTCTCTTTTTCCCTCCTCTTACCTCCCACGCTCTCCCATCCTCCTCTGCTGTCAGCTCCAGCCTGAGATGCTATCTTTCCTGCTGACCTTCTCATCCTTAATGATGCATGTAAACAGCTCCTGTCCATCTCTGCCTTTATTTATCTGCTAACAAATTATTACCCTTGATGTTAGGCCCTCTTTCTGTGCGTGTGTGTCAGAGTCAGTGTGTGTCGTCTCAGGCTGCCGTGATAAAGCACCCCGGCCCCCTTCTTGTTTGGTCTGCCCAATCGCTTTATCTCCCTGCTCTCTTTGGGTGGTAGTGCTCAGAGTGTGACCTGTGTTTAATATGTATGAACGCACACTCACTGTACATTGCATTATCTTACCATAAGGCAGTTTAATCTCAGTGTAGGTGCATGTGAAGCAGTGGGTCGTTAATTTTGGGCTCTGGCCTTATGGTAATGTTAAAAATAAGGAGAGATTAGCATAAATACCAGTCACTTACCCGTCTTTCCTGGGCTTGCGTTTATCGTCTTGGACTGACCGCTGAAAGAGAGAAAGATTATTAATGCTGCTCCAGCAATTGGATTCTCATTGTTTGTCAATAACATTTCCATCCATACAGATTTTCAGTGTTGGAAAGTAAAAATACTCCTGTACATTATTTAAGTAGATTTAAAAGAGGGTACTTTGACTTATACTCCACTACATTTTAGAGCAAATATCTGCACTTTCTACTTCACTACATTTTTATATTGGCTTTACAAGTACAGGTAAATGTTGTAAATGTGCAACACCTTAAATTAAATGTTAAAACGGTACCTAAACCTAAAGCGCTGAGTTTACAAATCACAAAAACCCTTTATTATTAATAAATTAAATAAATTTTATATTGATTAGTTGTTAGTTGAGTCAAATACTTTTACTTTTATACTTTTAAGTACATTTAAAAACAAGTACTTAAATACTTTCACTGAAGAAATGTAATGTGATACTTTACTTTTACTTCAGCACATTTGCACCTCTTTATCTGTACTTTTAATTGAGTAGAATTATTATTATTATTATTAATAGAGTGAATTTGACTACTTCACCTACTATTGTTTTCAGCTTAGAAGTGTTAAAGAAATGAAAATAGTCATGTTTTGGTTGACTCACATGGATGAGGTTGTAGTACGTGGAGTCCTCCGGTGAGTCGAGCGTCTTGGGCTGCTGCGACCTGCGGGGGGTCCTCGACACCCTTTTGTCGGCTGGAAAAAGGACGGAAAAAGATGCTTAGGACACCAAGGATAGCAGTATTATATTTTTGATCAGAATTTAAGATCTGTTTAGTGTTGTTAATTTGTACAGTTTTGCGACATGTCAGTGATAGAAGAGCAGTAAAAGCTCATCAGAAAAGTGGAGGGGCATTAACAGGAGGAGTTTACAGTCAATCTGGTCAGTTCCAAGCCTAAATTCACAATTAAGACGTGAAGTGTGACTCTCGTCGTTCTAAAGTGGACCATTAGCCAGCTTGCGGAGGTCACCGTAGTGTCGTAACCAGATGGTCCGGGAACTGCGGGTGCCATCGCACACGGCCGGTTGGATTACAGCCACTGGTCACTGTCTCACACTGACCTTTGACTTTGTCGCCTCTATCGAGCTGACCTCCATCTCCACTGCAGTTTAACCCCTTAGGCCTTTGACCGGGTTTGAATTTTCCGACAGAGATGATGCGAAACAGCCTCTGACACATACAAAGTGTCCTGTAACTTTGCGGCAGTTCAATTCCCATCATAGCAGTGGCATGAAACGGAAAGGTGTTTGTAACCAAGAACGCATTACGTATTGCATGTACGTTAATGTCGGCTAACAATGTGCCTCATGAAGCGTGTTAATTCAATCATGGATCCCATCGACCTTTGCTTAGCATTCATGATTAATTACAGCTCATGCACAGGGGGAAACACAAAGCCCAAACAATTCATCACACATATGAGATCTCAGGTAAAGGTGCTGCAAACTTTGTAATTTTATAAAACAACTCCATTTAAAGGTCATTGTGTATTTCTCCAATGGCCAATTTCACACACTCTTATTATTAATTCCCGCTGTAATTGTTGGAAACGCTGGCTCGCAAAACAAGATTAACATTTGATGACCTTTCCCACGAAGAGCAATGTGACTGGCATTACTCAGCTTTCATTTTGTGCGTCAAGAACGATTGGTATGAAGTTTATTATTATGACAGTGGAAATTTATGAGGACGGCTTCAAATTGTCGATGGAGAAATGACCCTGTGGGATAAGGGAGAATCATTTTATAGGAGTTGCAAGCCACTGGAAATAACACAGATAATTCATTCTGCTTTACCCCGGGCAATGTGTCTGTAAAGGGCAAATAGACCCAGGTTTAAGACCGCTGCTCTACTGAAAGAAACTGGAAGCACTATGTGGATAATGTGACTATTTTTAACTGTAAATTCAATGCATATGTATGTTTTTAATACTATTATAAAATTGGTTGATGGCACAAATTACTTTAAAGTGTGTGTGTGAGCCTTTATCTCTTTCACTGTGTTCAACAGAGCTTTAAAAGGCATAAAACACAGTGTTACTTTTAGGCCTATTATTATTTATTACTACGGTGGCCCAGAAGGCTCAAAACACAGAAATAAAAGACGCAATCTGTTTATGTTCTGGTTATTTTGTTGTGTTTTTTATTTGTGTTGTGGCTTATTAGTTCTGGTTGTGGTCATTTATTTTTTTTATTATTTATTTTTTGTGTGTTTAACTTGTTCATGTTGTGCCTATTTTTGTTTTTTAAATTTGTTTGTGTTGTTATTGTCATGTTTTTTTGTTGTTTTCATGAGCCATCTAGGCCACCACTGCAACAGTGTACTAGTAGTGTCCAAAACCTGTAACATAAGAGCCACTGTCAGATACATGTAGAATATTCCTTCGACTACATCATAATTATATTTACTGACGTTCAAACCAACAGCCAGGGTGACATTTTCTCCACCAGCTTCATTTTTCAGAGCCGCTGAACTTTCAATTATTATCTGCCCCTCTACTCTCCCTTTTCCTGCACCCAAAGCAATTACACCTATCATCTGTACACATCACATTTTACTTTTGATGACACATCAGGTAGAGGAGCGCTTCCCGTTTTGGCACTTGACTCGCTCGCTTTACTGATTTAATCACGCCTCATGAGGGAGAATGGGGAGCGCGGCCTGGCGATAACATCACGGTGTTAGGATCTCCGCCTCTCTGAGTCATTTGGTACAAAAAGGGACCAGGCGTGAGTCCGTACAGTTGACATGCACAAGAAAACACAATCAGGCCTAGTCACTGTGTAAAAGCATGTAATCAAAGCTCAAACATTGTCCTTTAGCAGGAAATGACTCAGTTGCACTTTGACTTTAAGCTTGACGACAATTTATCTTTGTGTTTGTGAGAGAAAACTCCAAGACAAGTGATGTATGCATGACTAGACGAACTGATAAACTACCAGACTGTCTGTCATTCCTAATTATTTGATCAGAAAACAGTTTGCAGCTTTGTAAACACATATTAACCCGGGGTCCACTTGTGACACCATTTTGGATTCCGTTTAATGGATTATAATGTGTTTTTCATAAAGCCAATCTGCCTTATCTCACCTGATTGGGCATTCGGAGGAGCGTAGCCGTTCACTGCTTTTCCTTTCACAAACATGCCACTGTTCTCTGGGTTTGATTGATGGGCCTCGAAGATCTTATTCAGTTTGTGCTGCAGGGCCTCAAAGTTCTGGGACGTCTCTGAGATCTGTGTGGAAATAGAAGTTTGGAAAATAAGCTGATTGGTGACAAATTTATCCATGAGAGCCAGTAGCATTAAAATGGTAAAAAACTGAAAGAAAGAGTCAGACTCAGTTTTGTGTTGCATGTATTTACGTGTGTGACTGCATGCTTACTTCTTTGGAGAAATTCTCAAATTCCTCAGCTTCATTTTGTGCGCTTTGCTTGTTGGCTTTGAGGTTCTTCCTCTCTTTGTAACCTCTGAAGTTACTCTGGATCTTCACCGCCGCCTGTTCCTCTTCTTGTCTCTCCTTTTCAGCGTCTGCCTCATCTTTCCGTTCAATCATCACATCGCTAACGTCTACAGGCTCCTGCTCTTCTTCTGCTTTAGTCTTTCCATTTTCATCATCCTGTGCCTTTTGCTTTGCTTCTCTTTCCGCTCTCAGTTTCTTCCTCTCCTGATGACCTCTGAAGTTGCTTTGAAGGACAGTAGCGGCTTTTTCTTCTTCCAGTCCATCTTGATTCTCAGCAGATCCATCCTGCGCTGATTCTGACTCAGTTTGGTTAACCTCTTCTTTTGGAGATTCTGGTTCAACCTCGGATCCCTTTTGTTTTTTCTTGGGTATCTTTCCTTCCTCTTCCAGACGTTTGCGCTCTTTATGACCGCGGAAGTTGCTCTGAAGCACCACAGCGGCTTTGGCTTCTTCTTCATCGTCTGGTTTGGTCTCGCTGGCTGAAGCCACACCTGATTCTTCTTTAGCTTCTGTTGCATCTTTATTACTTACTTCTTCTGTTGACGTTTCTGCTGCTTTGTCTTTCCTGGCCGGGATCTTGCCTTCTTCTTGTAACTTCTTCCTCTCTTTGTGCCCTCTGAAATTACTCTGCAGAACAGTGGCAGCCTTGGTTTCCTCTTCAAAATTGCCATCTTCACCATCTTTCGCTGGTGCATTCTCACTCTCAGCCTCGTCTGCTACTTCTGTTAGCTCTTCCTCTTCTGCCACCTGTGTGTGATCACTGTCACCATTTTCAGCCTCTTCTACGGCATTCTCAGACACCTTTTCTGCTTCACTGCGCACTCCCTCCTCAGACGTCTCATTTGGTATTTCTAGTTCAGCTCCGGCCATAGTCTTTTTCCTCTCTTTGAACTTCTTCCTCTCTTTGTAGCCTCTGTAGTTGCTCTGGAGAACGACAGCAGCTTTAGCTTCCTCATCCTCGTTGGACGCTTCTGTGTCTGGACTTGATGGGGTTTGTTCATCACTGCTCTTCTCAGGTTCTGCTGTGGTTTGTTCCTGTTCTTGAAGAGCTTTCTCAGCCTTCTCTTTCTCTTTGGCCTCTCTAAAAAGGTGAAACAAAAGTCAACAACATTTTTAAAGTGGTACCTAGTACTCAATAATTCCATTACTTTTGTCTTTATTGCTCTGGATGTATATATAAACCTTTGACAATTTTTTCATTTCTGTAATTTCATTCATTTCGAATGCCTCGTTTTTCAGTACAAAGTGTACCATACCGTTTCCTTTGGAAGCTTTTCCGTTCCTTGTGCCCTCTGTATCGAGCCTGAATCTTAGTGGCTGCTTTGTTTTTCTCATCCACAAGTTCTTTGTATTTCCTTCTAGCAAGATATCCCCGACAAACTGAGAGCAATCATAATAAGATATTAAACACAAAATGTCTTACGGTCTGTACATTCAAATCACTGAATCTTATTGTTCTTACCAGCCTGAAACTGCATGATAAATGTGTCAAACTTGGCTTTGTTTTTATCATCAGCCACTCTCTTCCGGACTTGATGACCTCTGTAAGCTGCAGTGAACAGATCAAAACAAATGTTTGTTGTACAGAAAGCTTGATTGTTTCAGTGGATGATAGCAGCAAAGTGGTACTGACCCGACTGCAGCACCAGAGCACTGTGTTCTCGTTCTTTTAATATCCGCCGGTAGCGCTTGGCTCCTAGCCAGCCGCGGACATAGGCCTGGAGCAGAACAATGCGCTGGGTGGTCTGCTGCACCATCAGGTTAAGATGCTCAATGTGGTAATACTTCAAGAAAACCTGGGCAACACAAAGGAGCAGAACGGGTCTTAATGATGAGGAAACTGTGAGTTATTCACTTTGAGATAATATAACTACTATGCTCCATTACAGCAGTTTGACAGCAAAATTCAATGGTAACTCCACAAACAGAAAGTTAGCCAATACCTTTGTCTTTCCCATGGCCCAGTTCTCCAGCTTGGCTTTCTCCAATATGGCTGAACACGTTTCTGGAGTCCCAGCTGGTTCCTCATGAGCATTGAAAGCCAGAAGGTAATACCTGTAACAAACATTAATCAGCACTAACGCGTACATCTACTTTTGAACTTATTCCCTCCTTTTCTCTCTGTTTCGCTGACCTCTTTATAAAGTTGGCAAACAGGATGCGGTGAGAGTAGCCCTGGCGTCTTATCTTGGCCGTCTCCAGAACTCCCGTGTACCGCAGCTGAATTAGCACCTTCTCCCGGTCGAACTTGTTGGCCTGGCGGTCGTTATTAGGTTTGATGCAGCGCACAAAATGGGGCTGTCCTGCCACCATCTTGGACAGCAGGTCCATTAGAGAGTACTAGGAGCAAGGTTGAATGGCGAGAAGAATTAGTAAAGGCAGATTTAGATTTAGAATAAAGCTTAAAGCTGAGTAAAGATTAATATAGGAGTGCTGTCTTACTCTAAAGTAGGAGGCCACAGTTTGTGTTCTCATGTTGGTGGTTTCTCGTGGGTGGTAAGGCGTGTCTGTATCAGGCTGCAGAAAAAACATGTCAGCGGTCAAAAAAGAACATAAAAACATACATCAAATAAAAATGTTTATGTGGATTTAAAGGTTCTATGTGGGACACTGTCAATAAGGTCACAATAGCTTACTTTTCACAATGTTACTAAGAAAAAACATACAAACAATAAGAAAAACAGAGCATTGTGTTTATCCAAAGGTTATGATTGGTTGGGTCAATGAGAGGGGTTACAGAAAATGTCTTCTTACTCATTCCACATAGTACCTTTAAACCTGTAAAAACACACCTCCGCTTATTAAGCAAAACCAAATGAAAAACTAGAGTTATGACCAACACATGACACGAGTCAATATACTAATAAAATAAAACCCATCTTTACTTCAAATCATTCTTCTAAAAACAACCAGTTGCTTTTAGAAGAATGCTCAGTCACCGTTTGAGTTTGTACTATGTCATCACATGGCACATCAAGCAAGCATTTTTTGTCAGGAGTGGGCACTAATTTCCGAGAAGACTGCAAAGAGATGCGTAAGATGTATTAAATGTTAAATACAAAACATAGCATATTTATTTTGTTTACATTGTTAGCATAAAAATGTGCTTAAAGGAGCACTGTGCAGAATTTATAGGCCTCTAGTGGCGAGGTCGGACATTACAGAATCATTCATAGATAATGTCAACTCTGTAAATAAACCGACCACACTGCACCTTCAACATGATGGACTTACAAAAGTACATCATTTGTTACTGTTCAAAATCTAATGCTAACAGTACACTTGGATATTTAACAAGCTCAGCGCTAATACACTGGGGAACATAAGCCTGTTTGTAGCATCTAAACGCTCACTGCTGCCTCTTAAGAACCTTTGATGGGCTTTTTTGCTGAAAATATGCAGATGAATGGAAATAGATTCAGGAACTCATCAAACACAGTTCATTTGAATGTAGCTACTGTCAATTGCTTTTAGGTTAGGGTATTGCCTCGAGCCTACATTTAGCAGGATTGTAATCTGGCGCTGCCTCGGTTTAAAACTAATTCGCTAATGCAAGACGCGTAATTAAAGTTGCCAACTGGGCCACTGGGAAATGGAAAAAAAAGATGTTCCGAGCATGTTTCTGGGAACGTTGTTGTTTGTTTTCAGCCTAGTGCTACAAACAGACAAATCCATCCTGAAATTATATGGTTTCTGCAAAGTAAAAGTGCTTCTGTATCTACTGACACAATGACAAGAATGAAGTGACTGCACTAACATCTACTGAAAAGTGGGGCCAAGATGTAGCAGCCCTTTTCATTTTTTTAAAATATATATATATTTTCTATTTGGGCATTTTGAGCTTTCATTTGACAGAAAGACACAAAGCAAAGAGGCACTGCTCTGCACAAATGACATAAGCTCCATGAACATCATGCTCTATGTACAGAAATCCTACCCTATGTGTCATATGTGGCAATCTCAAAAAAAGAGATCGTAGGCACCTTGAAAACTAATAGAGAGGGCTGGTTCAACTTATTATTAGTTTGGAGTCTCTACCTCTGTAGCCACAGCTGCCCTGGGACCGACTGACGGAGATATGGCAGCTATACTGCGCCTACAGCCTCTCTGACCACCACCAAACACACTCACACATTCATACACCAGTGCCACAGACAATGAAGGCAAGGTGGGTGAAGTGTCCTGCCCAAGCACACAACAACAGTTTGAACAGGAGGGAGTGGAACTGCCAACCTTCTGGTTATTGGACGCCCTGCTGCAAAATTAGCCACATACACATTTTGCTAAAATCTTGGCCCCACACCATAATCTATGACAGTCTCTAACTAAAAGACTGTCTAAAAGACTTTGTGCACATGTATAAATGCAGTTTTACAGATAAAACAACATTCACTATTAAGAAATATGTTTACCTCAATGAAAGAAAAAGATCTGTATAAAGTTAGTACTCCCATCTTTTAGCAGAGAAATGCATGCACAGAAAGAGGGAAAGGAGTAAAAAGAACAGAGGTTAATTATAGTCAGCAATGTAAGAAAACAAGGCAATAAGGGAAAATAAGGTCTGGAGCAAAAAGGTAAATAAACTTTTCATTAGAAGTTGTAGGAGATAATACAGGGATGACACAGACACTGTTGGAAGTACCTTGGTGAGGTTGACGGTGCGTGACGGGGTCCGTGGGCGCATTGTGTTTATGCCTTTGCCCTTGGTGTGGGCAAGGTTACCTGGGAAATAAACAGAGGGACAAACAGTTAGAAAAGTGGCCCATGGGAAACTTAGTCACAGTCACAAAAAAAAACTTCTTCGTTTAGTTTAACAAAATATGAGTGGAAATGGGGCAATTTTGATTCAGGAGTTCAGGGAAAGCCTCTGGGACATCCTGAGAGACTATTTTAAAGTGTGATTACGTGATTATTGGCTTTGGCACTTGTGTTTGGCAGAGTTTGCCGGTCGAGGCCAGCTTAATGGCAATGTCTGCCAGCTGAGAGAACAAAGTCTACTAAAAAGGTTGACAAAAGCCCATTGTCTGGCTACTTCACAATACATTCTTAATCACGGCTTGAGGCAAACAAAGAGCTGATGTTCTTACCTGTTTTGGTGAGTGGATGAGTGACAAGTTTGCGGGTAAGCTCATTTTCCGACGACCTCAACAACAGGATGATGTCAGCTGGCAGCATGTCTCTGTTCTTGGCCAAAAAGCCGGCCGCACTGTAAATGACCTTATCGATTTGGCAAAAGTGAAATAATTGATGGGACGCAATATAAACCCTTCTGCATGAATTGTTATCATCAAATGTCAGTTAATAATATATACACTGGCTTTTTCTTTTACCTTTCCTGCATAGTGATGAATCCCAAAACCCAGGTCGACCCTCATTGGTCTCCAGAAGCTTTTGGCCTTGAGGTTATCTTCGAATTTCTCTACAAAAGACAAAAGAACCTATTAGCTGGTGGTTACAGTACTTTTATTGATATACAGAGGAAATTTGTCTATGAATAGGCTGTTGTTTGTTGCCTTTCAATATTGGCAATAGCCCTGGTGTTGTATGCAGTATATGTTCATTCAATCGGAGTATCTGGTGATGGCTCATTCAGTATGTAACACTTTGATTCTACATTCTTACCATGATGTGATAATATATACTTGGAGCGGATATAAATGTTCTTGTTCCTGCATTAGCTGAAGGCACTGACCTACAAGCGTCTGGTCAGTGGCCTGTGGAAAGCGGCTCTCTTCATCTAAAAGCGAGAGCATGCCCATCGGCTTCTGCAAAAACAGATCCAGCAGCGGTCGGTTGTCTTCGTACTCAATCATTCGGGCGTCCACTTCCTCATTCAGGTACTCGTCCTGTAACAACGTGAGAAACATTTCACTTTCACAATGCAGCCTTGTTACTACGATTTGGCTTGTTTGTCGCGATGCCCCACTTAATACCGAGCTAACCTGATCACATCCTGTTAACTAACTCAGAGATGCTAGTGTGAGTCAGCAACATAACTGCAGACTTTCTATTCTGAGACAGAGAAGGGACAAAACGGGAACAAACAACATCAAATCAGAGTGTGCGATCTGGCATGAAATTCACACTGTGAGAGGAATGAGCGGCGCGCCAGGAAATCTGCGGGAGACGAAACAGATAAGTGCAATATGTTTCACGTTTACATGCAAACATAAAGGTGAAAATGGATGGGTGACATTTTCAAGCGGGTGGACATTTTTACGCGGCCTAATCAAGTGGATTATTTCAGGTTATGTAAATCTCATCCAATTCCCTTACGGCCTGTATATAGAGTGGAGTATAGCACATTGTATTTCTGGGCTGGGTGCCAACAATACCCAAGAGTGAGTTTAAGTCCAACGCTAACTGTCTCCAACTCCTAATTGACCCTCATTGGGGGGATGATTTATAGCGCTACTCCATGGGTGAGACCAAATCATTTAACATCAGCAAACCATTCTCTAAAAACCCCCAAGGCGAAACGCACCCACGAGAGCACATAAAGGCAGAATGGCGGAGCTCACTCCCCCCGTAAATAAAGACAGCGGCGTATTTTACCCTTGCCGTCTCTCTTAAAGTGCCCGGTGACAAATTATGACACGCGATCACCATTTACATAGAAATGAGCTAGTACCAAGGTGAAAACTGAAGACAAAGTTCCTCTCAGTGCTCAAGTAAAGCGTTTATGGCGGGAGTCGGGCTACACTTTACCTGTTCCCAAGCAAAGATGTGCTGGTTGAAGTAGAACTGGATCTGCTCGTTGGCGATGTTGATGCACAGCTGCTCAAAGGAGTTTTTCTTGAAGTTTTCGAAACCAAAGATGTCCAGGATGCCGATGTTCAGGCTATTGTCATTCTCCCTAGACGTGACAAAAGTGAAGAGGCAATTTAAATACAAACAATATACAGGAATGTACAAATGGGGGTATTCCGTAAAGCAACCCAACTCAATAAGCTGGTCGAATTTTGGTAAATCTGACTAATTTTGTTGTGCGTTCTGTTTCAAGACACTGCCTCAGTGTGAGCCAATCACATTTATCACAAATTAAGTAGAAAAGCACTAATTTCACAACCATTCCTCTAATGTTTATTAGATTGGGAACTTTACAAACTATTAACTACAGAAATAAAATATTAAGCCAACTGAAAAATTACAAAATAAATTACAGCTCACATGAGATTGAAAATGTTTGTTAAAATATTCAAGGATATAGTCCTTTATCATGTGTCTTTTGCATGTTTTGTGCATTAATTTTTTTTTACCTACAGTGTTACCGTTTCTGGGGAAATGATTAAATTGGACACAAAATGAGATTTGCTTTTCTTGGAAGGTTTCCTTATTAAAAATGACCCATCATCAGATATTATTATGCCTGTATTGGGTAGTGTTTGATGCACATCTTGCACTTTTAAAACATACTTGATGTAGTGAAAGGTAATTGTTTCAGAGTTTATTCTTTCAGTCATTTAATTTTTCTCACTTCTATTCCTCCTGCATTGTCAAACTAACATCAAAGACAGCATAGTCTATTCCTGCAATAATTTCTCTGCTTTTCACGCAGCATCTTTTTCTCCATGTGTTAAAGGGAAGAGGTTGGAGAGGTTGAACAAATGGTCAGTTTCAATGTTCTGCTGATGCACGGTGTTATCGCAGCTTATGTCTGACTGGTGTTAGTCTGGCTGCAGGAAGCCACATGTAACCACTTAAGCCACAACTCCTAGGTTTGTGCTAACATTCACTAGTATTTTGGCTGTACTGCAAGTGTTACTGTTTCTGGAGAAATTATTTTTCTAAGCGACTTTCATGGAATACCCCCACTGTTCTTTTTGCATGTTGACAGTAGAAAATAATCTAGGCTTGTTGTGGTACACCCATGACTTCATGCTGCTGTGGTGAGTCAGGTCTCACCCCGAGAGGCTGTCAGGTCGCAGCAGTGAGTTGATGCGGTTGACGATCCAGCTGAAGAGGCGGCCGTACAGTGCCTTGCTCATGGCGTCCCTCACCTCGGTGGCTTTCTCCACCGTGTTCGTCCGGACGATGGTCTCTCCCCGGGCCACGACACAGTGTGAGGTCAGGGCTTCCTGGAGCTCGTCCGAACGGATACACAGCAGAGACGCCACTACAAGGAAAGACACGAAGAAGAAATATAAACTGAAACGAATACACGCAAGGTGTACTAAAACCCTCCAGGGAAATGCAAGTTACACAAAACACCCACAAGCCTTTCCTCATTACAGCTTCATGATAAATCAAATCTAATTGCTGATAATGCTGCGACTCATTAAATGCACAACCAAATATACAGAAGTTCTCTATATTTAGCTTCACTCCATATTCATTAGAGTTAATGGCGAGCAGCAGATGTAGGAGGATGTGCGAGTGGCAGAGATGGCCAGTGTCATGTTTAATTTTGCGTCATAACTGCGTCATTTTCCCTCACCATTCTCTAAAACAGAAATGTTGGAAATGTTGCTTTTGTCTGTTTGATGCTCTGAAGCGACAGCAGAAAACTCGATATCCCCCGAGTTGAGGACGGCAGCCAGAATGCTGTAAACACTGCCCAGCTCCTGCAGAGAAAATAAGAAGGAACACGACACACAAAAGCCAAATGGTTTGAGACAGTTTATACACAATGTTTTCCTGTAGCCACAAAAGGTTGTTTCAGGAGTAGTCCCTCTGTTGGTGGACTTCTCTTCTACTTGTATGCCAGTATTCATTTTACAGTGACTTTAGTAGTTAATGCTAGGAGGCATGTATACACAATCACAGCAAAACAATTGAAAAACTTTATTATCTAGGTGAATATGTTGGATCACCGCTGTAGATTTTAGATCAAGAATGACACACAAATGACACTTCAACGTTATATAGTTGTTTGTAGTACACGCTTTTTTGAGTGGTACTTGGAATCTCAGAATTTGTATTTTTTAGATTAAAATTTAAAAACATCAGAAAATCAGTTATTTTGTTCTCGGACGATTTTCTCAAACATGAATTACGTTTAGCTCCGGTTTTAATCCTGGTTTAACAATGGGCTTGGTCCAAGTTTAGTCTTAAGATGCAGCATAATCCTGTCTCTTGATGGGTGTTTTAAATTATTAAAAGGTATTTTCTTCCTGTAAATAAAAGTGAATTATAAATAATATTAATATCCCACTGTACTGTACGATAAACTAGTATATATCTTTAATAGAACTAGACTACTAGACACTAGAACTACACTTACTACACTATACTCTATAATCTAATACTACTTACTATATATGAGCAGTATTATAATATCACTGACTTATGCAAAGCTCTCAATCATCCAAGTTCTCTTTTGGTTTCAGATCATATGTAGTGTTCACTTTCAAATAAATATGTGGTACACAATGTTCCTGGATTGGGCACATATTCTATCAGTGGACAGTTGAAATGGTTAAATAGAAACAGATTACACTCGGGGTAATTTTGAGCACAACAATATGAAGAATACTGTTTCTTGAGCTCCGCCAAGTGATTACAAGATAAGTGCTATTGACGTGCAGATCCCAGAGGCAATCACTTGTTTGGGCCTCATTAGCTTTCACAATGCCAGCAGCCGACTGCAGCTCTCTGCTCCGTCACCAGTCACACAGTGTGCCTTAGGAGCAGCCCAGATTTTGAAGAATACTTCATGTATTTTTGGAGAAATCTCTGATTAGCAATTTTTTTTTTATTTGTTCACAGTCATACAATCATGTAATACAGACATTTATGTTGTCATTAGGGTGATTTTGTTTAACCTTGTGGTCCGACTCCTTCAGGAGCGGTGAATGCAGTGGGCCGTACCTCCAGGGTGAATCCAATGACTTTGAAACACTGCTCCACTGCATCAAAATGCTCCTTGTAAGAGGTGTTGCTCACGATGTCAGGTCCTAATTTAATGTGCTCATTACACAGGTATCTGCACAAACGAAGAAACAGAAAAGAAGATTAGGCTGTGGCTCGTTGGAAAAGAGAGTTTCCAGCAGATGTGGAAAATAACAGGTTTAGAGAGAAGGGCTAGAGGATGTCAAACGTACTTAGGTGTTTTGCTGTCAGAGAGCTTGTAGTGGGCTAGTTTCTTCCTGTCGGCTAGCCCAGCATAAATGTAGTAGAAGATGTGGAAGTTTTTCTCCCCTCTGTGAAAAACAAACAAAAGAGACAACTGCAGTATAAAATCTGTGATGTATTATGCGTCAAGTTTTTGTTTTTTTGGCCGATGAGGAAGCACAGCCAAAAAACAACTAATCAGTGTTGTATTGTTTGGCATTTTGTTCAAGTCCAACATAAAATAGTTGTAGGTTTCCAAGAGTTTGTAGCTTGTTGCCCTTAGCTGGTGTAGCCTAACAGCTCATATATAGAGAGCAGCTAAATACTGAACTTCTACCCTGCCGGTCAAAATTTGCCCAAATGAATTAAATGGACTGAATTTACTCCACATAAGTTTCCATTAAAGTGCCCATCTAGTAAAAAGTCTATCTCCAAAACACCAGCAGCCAGACTCCTCTTTAACCCGGTGTCTGTTTTAATGAAAAACCCCAAATCTACCTTTGATGTTCTACTACGGACACTTGTGAGACTGCAATCTATGATCAAACAGGAAATAAGCTACTCCCTGCACTTGACCCGGTTCTGTCCCAAAACATAAGATAAGAAGAAAAGATAGATTGACTGGTGCAGGCTGGAGGCAAATGCCAGTGGGTTTAGATGGAAACGCAGAAGAAAAGAGAGACTATTACCCACTGATCCCTAGCCAGCAGGATGAGAAATAACCTGCTTTGCAATGTTCTCTCAGAAAAAGACCAGAGACTTGATTAAAATATCACTGAATGTCACTGTCAAATGAAGGTCGGGGCTGTAATAGGTGTCTGCATGTGGATTACGCTGGAAACAAAAGACAAATACAAACAGAAGGTGATATTTACGCTGCTTGGTGGATGACTCGAGACTTCTCCAGCAGGTATTCGGAGATCTGTGCACCAACCACCGTCCCTCCGTTGGTGAACTTCATCTCTAGGTATTTGCCAAAGCGACTGGAGTTGTCATTGATGACGGTGCAGGCGTTTCCAAATGCTTCCACCAGGTTGTTGACCAGCAAGATCTTCTCCTGGAGCGTCCGATTATTGGCCTGAATAAAAAATGTATATCCCTGATAAAACTGACAATTCAATTTTGACTGGACTTCTGACACGTGACTTTCTGTTACTGTCCATCAAAGTCATGCTGTCAGAACGTAATGCAAGCACATTTGGTAAAATTGATATATTTATTATTAAGATACAGATCATGACTGGCACCAGCTGGAGTTACAGACCGACTTGTCAAAAGTTGATGAGATTGTCCAGAGAACGCATTATGATTTAGCTGACTGCAGATGTGTATTATCATAACTCATTAGGAGCTGAAGCCTTCCTCATAATAGCTTTTTTTTTTTTTTATACGTTCATTCCTGGATATCTTAAACAGGCTTATGTTGATGGACTCACCTTTCCGAGAACTGTGAGCTGCTGCACCAACAGATGAGCACTCTCTGTTTTTCCTGCTCCACTTTCTCCACTTATCACAACACACTAAACAGGAAGGCATACAGTTAACATTGAATAAAATTAACATCTAACAGTCTTTCAGCTTTCAAAGTCACCTATTTGTTTTCACTGAGCCTGCAAAAACATATGTTGTTGCTATTTGTGAGACATTTGCCAGTGATGTTGTAAGGAGCACTATACCTGGTCTGTATCGTATGTCACCATGGATTGATAGGCAATATCAGCCACTGCAAAGATGTGTGGCGGGTTGGCAGTGCGCTTTGCTCCTATGTACATCTTAGTAAACTGTAGAAAAGAAGATTGTTATAGATCCTTTGCATAATGTACCGAATATATGTCTCTATTTTCAAGGATAACATGCTATTATACAGACCTCAGGAGTATATATGTCCATCGTATGAAATGGATTAACTGCGATGAGAATGTCTCCCACGTAGGTATAGATCTGGTCCCTCCCATAGCGGCTCTGTAGTTGCTCCGTGACAGTGTTCTGTACAAAATCAAGACACAATCGTTGCATGATTCATCCTCGATATCGAATACAGAACATAAATCACAGCGTTATTATGACACGCATTAAAATAATGATCACGCAATTTTTTAGCTCATGTCCTGCCTCAAGTCATGGCCTCGAGATGCATATGTGAATCTTCACGGGGTGATTAATATTGTCCTGGTGTTACGACAGGTGCATCGACTACAGCGGAGATTCTGGTCTTGAAGGATGGCTGTAAATATCCGCCGGCAACTGGGAGCATTCGTATCATTCAATGTACGTCAATGCAGCACTCACAGTTGACAAATTACTCTAATGGTATTTGTTTTAAAAAAGCAAGAATGAATTTCTCTGTTTTCTCTGTGTATTTATCCAAGTGGATAATGTGGGTGGTCATGAAAGAAATATGAGAATTGGTGTTTGTTTTCTTGATAATTCAATTAAATAAAGGCATATTTTCATCTTCTCTCGACCATGTTTGGCCTTACCTCGTCCAGTACTTCGAGAGTGGCGAGGTCGTCGGCCTCATCTGGGTCAGTCTGGTTCTTCATGTGGTTGCCTTTTTTCGTGTGTATGCGCTCATGCCTAGAATTGAGATTATGAACAAACAGAGTCTCATCCAGTGCAGTGAACCACAAGTTATTATATTATGTAAATGGAAAACGTACTGTAAGCCATTTATATTCAAAACCGTTATAACGTGAGTGTTCACAGTAGCTCTGGTCTGTGCTGCTAAAAGTGAAAGGCTGAGACATAATGCTGTACATGAAGAGCTTCCAGTAAACTCCAATGAAAATATAATGCTGAATATATTGAATCATCAAACCACTTATCTAACACTTATCTTTTACTTTGATGTTTGGTCAACCCATTCCCATTCTCAGCAGTTCAAGATTTCTTGTTTTTACCTTAGGCTATAAAACTGCAATAACCAGTATATTGCTATATATATATATACTGTATAGTGTCTATGTTATCTATTTCCTTGGTATATTCATGTCTCAATGTGCGATACTTAAAGCATAAAAGCTTAAAGACAGCAACATACATGCCTAATTCTTCTATGTTACCTAATATATGAGTTCATTTGCAAAAACACATTAGCTCATTTTAGTGCTCATTTTGAATTAACTGTAAAATTATTCATGATTAAAATCCATACATTTTTTGGTGTATGGAAAAATACAGAAGTACAGTCAATATGTTTCTCCAAATGAAGTCTTCACTTAATGCTGCCGTCATTACATAACGTCATACATAGAGACTCCTGCACACTCTCTCTCATGCAATAAGGAGAATTATGTAAGATGATGAAGTTGATGCAGAAGTCTCTAAGTTTGAACATTATATATCCTTATAAAACATAAAGTCATAAAAAGTGTGTTTTTTCATTCCTTATGATCTCACATGATCATTTTGTTACCATTAAATACTGGAGAGAGATTGGAAGCTCATCAACCACTGCAGCTGTTCAGGCAAGACCCTTATTAAAGTAAATGATTAAATGACAGCATATCACATGATAATTATGCAAAATGTAATGCCAAATATAAGAACACAAGCTACAGGGTTGATGCTGATACACAATAGTTGCTCATGTTGACGTCCGTACTAAAAAAGCCAATTATCTCTATATCTATCTATTCCTATTGCAGCAAGCAGTTCATAAAGATTTCTGTTACCTGTCATTACTGTCTGAGCCTCTGTGTGTCTTTCCGTGATGGCTTTAATGACAGAAACAGCATTAACATTCGATGATGGGCGGCACACATTTGGACTCATGTGAGTGAAGCGGGACTGAGCTGATTTTTGTGTGAAGGGGGACAGAGCTTGTAAAACATCCGGCAAAGAGGGACTTTTGGATTACGCTGCCTGCAGGAGTTAAGACGCACTGACAGGGAGGGGATGAAGAGTTCTGAGGGGTTGTGCGTGAGTGCTTTTTGGTGACTCATGGCGAATACTGCGCTGGAAGTGTGGAAATGTAAAGTGCAGTTTGAGCAGTACCTTGTTTTTTCGATGCTTCCTATTTGCTGATTCAAATCGATCAGTTCAATAAGTTGTTTTTGTAGCAGTTTCTCTTTGCCCTTGATCTGTCTGATGAAGGAATGCTGCAGCAGGTCAAGCACATTAGGTCTCAGCTCAAAGTCCTTAATAAGACATCTATGGAGAAAGAATATACAGTGCTGTGAACAAATGTTGACTTAGTGAACAAATTTAAGCATTAGACAAAGATAACTCAAGTAAACACAAAATGCAGTTTTTGAGAGATTATTTTATTTATTAAGGAAAAAAAAGCTATACAAACCTACCTAGCCCTATGTAAAAAGGTAATTGCCCGGCTTATTAAATCGTGAATTTACTTAGATTATTCACATTTTTGGGGGAAAAAAGGGTTACAAAGCCATTTCTAAATCTTTGGGAGTCTAGAAAATCATGTTGAGAGCTATTATCCACAAATAGAGAAAATATGAAACAGTGGCCGGCAAACCAAAATGACCCCAAGAGTGCAGCAACAACTCATCCAAGAGGTCACAAAAGAACCTACAACAATATCTTTAGATGCAGGCCTCACTTGCCTCAGTTAAGGTCAGCGTTCATGACTCAACCATAATTCAATTCAATCTTTATTTCAGACTCACAAAGTTAATAATAAGAAAGATAAGACAGAGAATGGTCAAAAATGGCATCCATGGCAGAGTTCCAAGGTAAAAACTACTGCTGACCAAAAAGTTATCTTTGTCTAATATTTGAATTTGTTGATGATGATCTGAAACATTAAAGTGTGCAAAAAAAAAAAAAAAATCAAGAATGGGGCACAGTGTTCTCAGCACTGTAGTCATGTAGGTATTATGACAAAAGTACCTCATAATGGTCAAAGATTAAACCAGGATTAAACCAGGACTCAGCCAATACTAAACCAGAAACAAAGCAGGAGAAAACCCATGACTGAACATGATGGACTCAACTAAAAACTAAACTCAATACCATCTTAGTGTATCTACACTCAACAAAACATGTAGCATAAATAACCAGCTCAAAACCAAACCACCTTCTTCAGCCAGAATTACTGAATGTAAACTTACCCGGGTAATAAATGAAACCAGCACACCAATGCTTAAACTAAGAATAGAAAGCCTTCCCCCAGCACTATTCTATCCTCAAACTGTCTGTATTTATTCAACTTTGATGTGACTCTGAACTTGTCAGCTGGGGCCACGAAACACAGAGGCTCCCAAACTCACTTGCAGATGAAGTCGTTAAAGTCGTCTGACCACAGCTCGGGCTGGTGGAGAGTAGGCGGCGGGTTTCTGTGAAGGGAAGGAATGAAAAAAAGATAAATGGAAAGATAAGATGAGATGGGATTTACGCGGGAGGGGTTGAGAACAAAAGGCTCACAGCCGAACGACTGAGTGAAGTCTTAACACCGCGGCTGTTCGTCATCAGAGACATCCGGTGGTATTTCTGCGACTGTAATAAAAAATGGCCTCTCTACCTGCGCAGCTGGGTGGCTTTGATATAACATACACACAATAAATATCAAAGTTATGGCTCCAAATTGCTTCCTATTTAGACAAACACTGTTATCAGGTCAAGTTTAACAGCGCCTCGCAGCTGTGGAACAACGGCTAATTTGCTGTAATTCCTCGTTCCACTTTAAGTACCTTTTTTTTTTTTTTTTACAAGATATTTCTGGTAAGTGTTGAACAACGGAGCGCGGCAAGCTAATGTACCGCCGGCGCTGACAGCGATAAACTGCTGTAATGAGAGGACATATATCTCCTGTTTATCACACAACACCCCATAGACAGCAACCGCATCAGGCATTTATTAAGAGTCTGTTCTGCTAATGTGGTGACCATTAGGGTTTCTCTTATCCCGGAGACAAACTGGGTCTAAGACGACAAGGATTCACATGCAAGGAAGTGAAACTGCTCTGCTCTTAATTCATATAATACCCACTCATAATTATGATGGAGCTATGAATGTGAGGTTGGTACAGATTTGTGAAACAAAGCTATACTAAATAAAGAAGCATACTGAATGTCTATCGTAACCTTCAACCTTTAACTATGTATCTTTACTACTATTTAAAAACATTATAAACTGAGGACTTGCTGAAAGATCAACATTGTTTTTTTGAAATACCCATGTAGTGCTGTTTGAACATTGTCCAATAGAGCAGGTTCCACTATAGGTATTTGTTTAGCGACAACAGATACACAACAGGACGGATGCTATACTGAACAACATGGACCATCCCCTCCATTTGATCAATTCATTTCCTTTCAATCTTAATATCCAGTTAGCCCAAAAAAATGCTTACTGTATTTATACATCAAAGCTGAATATTGCATAAATGTAATATAAATAATAAATATAAATAACACACTCCAAGTACTGTAGTAAAAATAAAAGTGTCTTCCATCAGAGGAACATGTGACTCAACACTAACTTATTTTAGAAAGCCCAATAATATTTTGGGCACCATTTGTCCCAGCATTAATGAAATAAGACAGGGCGTGGTTGAATCAGTGCCCTGAGCAAATCTTTACCGAGGCTTTGCTTGGCAGCCTGCAGTGAGAGCAGGAAGTGAGGAGTGTGAACAGACAGCCTGCAGCCCTGACCGCAGCAGTCACATAGATTGTGAAGGAGCCGTGTGATGGCTGCTGTGGCGCGCGACCCCCCAAAGCAAACACGGGACCCCTCTGCAGTGTGTGAAGTGGACGAGGCTCCCTGACGGTGACGGACAAAGTACAGCACGGAGACAGCGAGTGCTTATGCAGCTCTCACATCGAAGATAAACAATTACTTTTCACCTTCAGCCCACAACACACACAGATGACAAGAGGTGGCGGTGCTTTCGACTTGCCGCGTATGACAAATGGAATCAGAAGCCAGAAAGGGGGAGGGGTTTATGGATTAGCCCCTGCAGGCAGAAAAAGCCATCTGAAATGAAAAGACTGTACTTTGTCTGGTGACAGTCTATAGAGGAGCAAATGACTCCAGTGGGAATACGAGACTGCTTTTTTTAGGATTACAGTACAAGCACTCTGCATCAGCCTGACATTACTCTGAGTCAAGAGGAGACATGTTTTTATAACATTACACCACTTTCTTAGCAGATGACTTTAGAGAATCAAATATCATGTTAATTTCTAAATACATTCTATATAACTCAAAAATATCCTTACTGCATATATCTAAAGGATGCAATAGATATCATAAACTAGTCCCTCAAAATAGAGGAAGTCTTCTTATTGTGCACTGGATAACCACAACCTTCATGTATGTTACCCATAATCATTTGCATTTCCATACTGACAGGAATCAGGGTCACACAGGGACATGAGCAGGGTGTGTATAGTCAAATATGTTTGTGTCCTTTTGCTAATTTGTGCCTAGAACTGCTTTAACAAGAATCCAAACAATAATGGACTATGATTTCACCTGGGTATTTTGAAGAGTGCTCTCATCGGATGGAGGTCAGATAGAGGGGGGTCTCCATCCCCCAGCTCTATGGCAGTGATGCCCAAAGACCAGACATCACAGCGAGCGTCGTAGGTCGAGTCCAACTGCTGCTCACAAGCTATGACCTGTTTAAAAAAAATGATAGAAATACAGCTTTAAAACAACGGGACATGTCTGTTTTGTTAGGAGGCTTTGTTAATTGGGCTGTCATTGTGCCACACTTAAACACAGACAGTAATAGAGATAAACGTCATTTGTCTAATACTAAAACAGTTTACAGATTGTGACGAAGCTCAGAGCTGCAGTCTCATCATTGTCTCCTGTGGCCAATGTACACACACATTAACACACAGTCTATCAGCAGTATCCTGAGGGCAACATGGACCCAATCTACAATATGAATCATCTGTGAGTGGGAGGAATGTGCAGCCTGAACACCGACACACTGCATTTTCATCAAATGTCTACAGTCAATTGAATTTGTATTCCCGGTCGACATATGGCTTGTACTCGTGTATGGAGACGTGACAAGAACAATGACATATGCAGAGAAGAAAAAAAACAAAAACGCTCGTCCCTCAGGTAGAATAAAGCTGGTTTTGTCAAAGCATATATACAAGATCAGAGTTTGTGATCTGATAAGGTTAAAGCAATAGGAAAAGGCCAATAGGATATCGATAAAACAACTTACCACATCAACTTCTCTATTAAAATCCAAAAGAATTCAACAGGACTCTGCAACTCCTTTGAGATACATAAACCATTGAGCTAAATGTTTTAACGTCTGAGGAGTGCACCTTGATCTTTACAAGTTTAGAGATGTGCATCTTACTCAAATCACATTAAAATTTTTAGAGATCACACGTCAGACACAGTGTCTATGTTATTTGCACAGCATGCAAACCTTATGTAAAAATGTGCAGTTGCCATGATGTCATTGTCTTAAACACTGCAAATTCCTCCCAAACATGGAGTGAGAAGTAATTTTTTTAACCACCATTTTCAGTTATTTCAGGTAGTCTATTACCAAAAATAGTGAGGCGGGGTTTACGTTTTGTACTACTGCCTTAAAGTTAGAGAATTAAGGTTAAAAATGCTTAATATTTAAGATCTGTTATTCTTTAACATTCCGAGATGAAGATTTCTACTCTAAAGTTACATTTTTTTAGTTCTTCCTTGAATGACAGTTGACTGTATGCTACTTTGGTCTTTTCAGTCTAATGTAGCGGAAAGACAAAATGGTTTACTGTAGTTTTTTTGTATACCTCTGGTGCCATCCAGAAGGGAGTCCCTACAGAAGTGTTCCTCCTCAGACGAGTATTTGTCAGCTGTGCCGAAACACCTGCAGAGAACAGAGGACACACTTAGCACTTTACCCTCACAGTTCTGACTTTGCACCATCTCTAAAACTTCCCACATATTCCCTACAAACAAGAAAATGGTTGTAAGCAAAAAGCTGTTTTTGCTCAATTGGGACTGAAAGGATTTTTGATAGAGCTGTCAGCATGAAAACCCAGGCTCACACGGATACAGAAATATCAAGTTATGCTGCTCCTCCTGCAGATGATAGATTGCTTTGAATTGCATTGTGGGGCATTTGAATACATATCGGCTGTAAACGGCTTGTGGCAGTTCCAGACAGCATATCTTCTTTGAAAACCTGTGTTTTCAGTATAACGTACAAAGTCAGAACAATAATGCTTGCCTGCTAAGGAATTCCAGAGGACATGTTGGTGTCAGTGCATGTACAACGTCATGACAGGGAACATGCTGACCCACCATAGTCGAGACTTCAGCGCAGTCCACACAAATCAGTGTTAGAGCACAATGGGATGTATTCTGGAGCTGGCAAAGCTAAAGCTACAACCAAGGCATGGATGTGGTACAAAAGCACAGGCCTCAGGAGAGCAGGCTACCAAAAACAAAAAAGGTGAAATGCAGTATATATTTTTTTTGTTGTTGTTGCAGGCAAAGTAGATATTTTATTTGTTTAAAGGTGGGGTGTGTTATTTTGGCAGCACCTGGTAGTGACACAGCAGATACTCCTTTTATACCTCACTGCAATATTTCAAGGCAAACACCTACAGTAACCCTGCAGGGACATGCTGTTGTCTATAAAGAAACTCTGTTAAAATAGGTCAAACAATAAGTCTACCTCTAAAAATTTGAAACAAAATATATTTCTAAAATTAATCGCCTTAGACTTCATGCAAAATTGTGTGCAAAAAGAAATCTGACTTTAACAAAACTCCCTCTGGGTTCTATGGAGCTTTACTTATATTTTTTCGAATTATCCAAATGCAAAGGGTGTTATTTTGGTGTGATTATACACTATTGAAAATATAGCTTTGACTGATGTGACATATTTTTGCCCACTGAATTTAAACAATGTAACTTTTTATTTTTATTTTTAACAGTCCTTAGTTTTAATACAATCCATAACATGTAATTATTATTATTAGCTGCTGTACAGACAGAGTGGCTAGTAAGCAAGCTATTTATTAATATTAGTACAGTATGAACACCTCATTACATTCAGGTATGCTGTCTTTATTAGCATTTATCCTATATATTGCTGAGTCTGTGTTGACATTCGGACTTCAGAGCTGAAAGCATCTGAACACACCGCAAAAGAGTGACATCCGAACTCCATCCGAGGAGCACACGAATGCAGCGTTCGCTCATACTGTGTGCAGCCTTTCTGACAAACTGATTAGTATGGTTACAGTTCAGTAATACACTGGCAGTCAGATAGGGCTAGTGGATTAAAGCCTGTGACGGGGAGTGCAGCCAGGATGGGGGCTGCGGAGGGAAACTAGTCTGTGTCAAACATCAAATGGGATTTCAATCACGTGAGGAAGGGAATCTAAATTCAAAGGACTGACACCAAGAAGGAAAGCAGAATCACAAATCTATATAACAGGCCCAGAGGCTAAACCAGGGCTTTTTTGTCCAACGTGACAAAACGTTTTGGTTGTTAATATGTTGCCTGTGCAGATGAGAAAAGGTTACAGGAGAAAGACCCTAAACAATAGTAAATGTAAGCTTATAATGGCAACCCTTTCTAATTATATAATGCATTCAAATGTTTAAGAATACAGAAACACAAAGAGGCCCTATCACAGCCCTCACAGCGCTTCTTTCCACTACATTAGCCTGGAGTGCAGCTTGGTGGGCCACACTTAATAATCATCACACAGATAACGCTGTCAATTAGAATATTCATGAGAGAGCCATGAACGAGCAGCTCCTATCATTCTTTTTTTCATTCTTTTTTTCTTTTTGGGTTGAGGGGCTCTATGTCTTTGCTATTTCTCTGCTGGCGTGAGTCACTGTGGGGGCTTTATCTCCTCAGCTGCTTAGTACAGCGTGAGCCCCTCTGCATGAAAAAAGCATTAATCCCAGCGTGATGCACGGACTACGTTAGCGGCAAGCATGAGTTGTCCTTTTATCTGCTGCAAAGTTATTTTTGGTCAAATGGTTTTGTTTTTTTATAAGATATATCTATTCTTAAACATCCCTGATATTTGCAAATTTAAGAACTGTTGTAGATCTGTGTGTGAATTAGTGGTCTCTAGTGGTCAGATTCTGTATTGCATGTAGTAACTAAACACACTGCAGCTAAAGGATGTATGCTCTTTATGTCCTCAGTTCTGGTATTAAAAAAAAACATGTGTGATATGAACAATATGTCTTCATCCTGAAGTCCTCAAGGCTTTTCTGCTAAAAATTCTCTTCCAGTGTTTTGAGTGGGTGAACGCTGATCAAGTGGTGGCCCCATCTCCACCATTTACATTCACATATTAAGTGATTCCATTAATACCCACCCTCGTCTTTTAACAAGAGCTGTGCACTTTGTGTTTCACGGTTAGGAAGAGGCTTTTAAGAGAAGGACAATTAGCGTGACACTAAATGCAAACCTGCACACGCACACATGTACTGTATTTAGCAGGGATTTTATTTGTAATGAAAACAGGCAGCTGGTTTTTCGGCCCTGAGAAGAAAACAGGGTGAGTCATCCCTGGGAAGTAGTCACAATCACTTTGCCTATTATGAGCCTTCAATCCAGAGACGGGGCTGAAGCGGAGCCGAGCGCCTCATTTGGTTAAAAAAACCCACAAGCAAATCAGTGCTAGCTCAGGGTGAATGCCAACAATGTCCGCTACCATCTGGGGATAATGTAAAAGATACGCTGTAATAGAAGACTATATGTGTCTGCCAACTTGTCAGCCTGTCTAAATGTATTCGAGCCTTCAACAAAACTAATTACTGGCAGAATTTATTTAGTGCACAGCTGAAGGTAATGGGTTTGACCTGAAGTACAATTGCTGTTAAATAGAGCCATAATCAGAAAAGGGTTGGGTTTAACCAATAGAAGGAACAGTATTTTAATTAAATTGACTTTAGCTAAAGGACTTAGTCGCATAAACTGTAAATTTGTATAGACAGAGAGATATACTGTGGTTTGTTCATATGCAACTGGAATATCAGCCAACAAAATGCAAGCAACTGCATTGGTGAATGTTTTACTTACAAAAGGAAATAAAGGTAAAGAGGAACAAAGAAAGTGAAATTATTTTGTTAAAACACACATTATTTTGGCTCACATTGTATTCCATTGACAGTTACTGTACTATTTAAAATACCATGCTTACACATCAGTACATCATGTTTAATTCTGGCAAAAAGAATTTAGATCTTGGAAATTTTCATTTTCATTTAAATTAAGGTCCAGCAAAGTTATAGGTCTCCCATGTTCTACACTTATCATCAAGAAGCCAGGTGTCTGCAAACAATCCCAAGACAATATCTTTCACATCTTTCACAAGTTTAGCATTAGGTTGTTAGCATCACTCGGTAGTAGGAACTAAGGGGCTTTTACATGACACTAATCAGTGGTGCTGTGAACCCCGCATCTACAGTTATCACACCAACAAGAAGCAACAAGATTTTGAAGCACAAATACACTGGATTTTGCCCCTGGTGTCTAGCCATTTTTAGACACACCGATTGTTCTAATGAGTGTAGCCAGCAGCCAATAACTTATTTTTGATTTCTGGCTCTATATGAGCCCACTCAGTGTTCAGAGCTTGATGTTTTTACAGCTCCATTACAAGTTTGAGCAACAAGATGGTCTACCGTTCCAGTAATAATACCTTTATACTATGTTATTCCTAGATATATGTTAGAATGTAAAGCAAAAGAAAAGAATAAACTCCTTTATTTATTTTTATTTATTTAGTTTAGTTTAAAATTAGTCCATTTAAGTGCATTCAAAAGTCCATCAAGTGCTGTTAAGACTTAACTCTAAGGAGTTAAGCCATCCTCAGAGCTTGTTGACACTAATAAAGCCTTTTGTTTTGTCTTTGAAAGTAGTCTATGTTGTCCTTTCAATTTACATAGGTGGATGTGGATGTAAATGTAAGTGCTTTAAATAAATACTTGATAATATAATCAAATCCATTTGTAAATACCACAGTCATTGTTTGAACTTCATTCAAACAACTAAAATCCTATATGTGACGTGAATGCATACCAAAGTCCACAAGTTTGATGCCTCCCTGTGTCGTCAACAGGATGTTGTTGCCTTTCACGTCCCGATGGATGGTTTTGTTGATGTGCAAGTGTTGCAGGCCCTGTAAGAAAAAAAAATGAATTAACCGAACAGCACCTGCCTTCGAAATTACCCCATTTAAAGTCTTTTCATTGAAGCAATTTATTCTGAAGGAGGTTGGTCTATTGAGCTGTACAGAGTCCCACCTAGCAGCCGTGCACATTGAAAATGACAGACTTACCATGAGGGCTTCGTGCAAGATGTAGGCAATAATTGCTTCATCCATTCTGTCCCCTCTCTTTAGCATGCCTTTGGCCAGATCTGTCACAGAGCCACCGTTGCAAAGCTACAATAGAAAAACACACAAAGGTGGGAGAACAATGAGTCAGCACTTACAGCCGAGCTTATACAATATACAAAAAACTGGGCCATCAAAGATGAAGTGAATTTCACAGTGAAAAACAGTGGAGGGTAAAAACGTTTGGATCATGAGATTTCACGGCTGAAAAAAGTAAATCTGTCAATCTGCAGGAGCTTATCTTTAGGAGGCAGCTTAGTGGGAGGTGAAAAGCGTGCCCACGGAGAAATGTACATTTCTGTGCTGGGTTTATTCAGCACAGTGATGACTAAGCAGGATAAGTATTTAAGACGTACAACAAATCATCCTCAAATAAAGTACATCCTCTTTGTATCTGAAATTACTCACTGTTCGTGCACCGTTTTAACTGGAAACAGCACAGACATGCACTCATCTCTCGTGGCAACAGGGATGTCATCTTTGTGTGTTTATTGGTGTTTTCTTGTGGTATACTGTGTCTCGATATGGACTCTACCATCAATAGCAATCCCTCTTTGGAAAATTACAGAAAATTACCCAGTGGGTTGCCTTGGCAACAATAATAGCCCCTAATTTAGGCCTTTCTTTGTCAGATGCCAGAGGTATAGGAAAAATAAAAAGCTCTGAGATGTCAATCATCAGACTGGGGGCCTGTAGTAAATGCAAATTGTACGTTCTGAACACTGAGAGATGTTTTTACTTTTCCATCTCACGTCTGTAACATAATATATAGACTACATTCATACATATCCAAATATGCCATATTTATTATTTATGGTGACACTGAAGTAATGGTGTATGTGCAACATGTCCATGTACATGTTCTACAGTGGCCAGAGTTTGTCATTATGTGGTGCTTTTCAACGTCATATATCCAATGGCTTGAAACAACCAAATAAATGTGTTAATACCCACTGCAGTCATTGCCTGAAATCCCGTTTGCTTCTGCTCATTGTGTGTATAGTACTGATTATGGAATAGTTAAATGTTATCATTTTAATAGAAAGGGCTTTTGATGCAGGATTGGGCTAAACATTACGACATTTCGACATTTGACATGTGAGACAAACAGGAAAACATTTGACCGACGTCAAATGTAAAATCTGCTGACAGGCAGAATAAATACCACATAAAACGTGTATTATATGAGGTTTTGCTTTTGCTCTATTCTAATTCCACCCACAGGCTTTGATGGCCAGGTGTTTCTGTGTGACTTACTGGAGCTAACTGAGCAATCCACAGGAAGCCATTAGCATGTGTGTTTCATTGCTTCTAATAAAGAGTAAAAGACTACATTTAGTTTGTAATAGTAAAGGTGCTACAGGCACTGCTTTTGTCTTGAAACATTATGGTGCTGTTTGACATCACAGACACACTTTACATCCACAAAGACTTTAGATGAGACAGACTGGAGCTGGAGTGAAGTTTCTGACCTTCACTAAGTGGTGGCATAAGCTCTGAGTGCTGTGCCAGCTCTGTTTTGTGTGTGTCTATCAATCTGCCCATCCATCAGGAGCCCAAAGGGCTGTAGCCTGGATGGATGGTGTGTATCGCAGCTGCCACATGGGGAGTTTAATCACGGCGCTGAGGCTGCTGCTCTGTGCTATCAAACGTGCAGACAAACTGCACTGGGGCCGAGGATACCATGGAGACTTTCACCCAGCGTTCTGACAATGAGCCGTGCCTGATGTCAGTCTATATCACTGCTGCCATATCACCTGTCATCATTAAATTACACAGAGCAGACTCTCAAATCCATATTAATGAGAGGTCTGCTGCCCCGGATACAGCTGAGCTTAAAGTTAGCGCTCCCTCCTCCGGCACACTTCCTGAAAGTGATGCTGCACATCAACATTAATTATTTCAGACACACAGATTAGTGTGCAGACATGTGCAGAGTGAAAATGATGAGTGGACCTTCATACCTGACATTACTCAGAGCAAAACTTTTTTGCTGTGACTTTAACATTACTGAATGAAACTCGTCATTTGAATGGTTTGCTCAGCTCATATTTCAACTGGTTTTGATGTCTTTTGATCTTTCTCATTGTAAAGTCATCGATATAAAAGCCACAATGGGTTCTGCAAGCCATCCCACACAATCTAAATTACAACTGACCAATATGATCCACAAGGCTTCAGTACTATAGTTGTTAAAAATACCTCTCTGATCCAAAGGTTTACTTAAGACGAGGAAGTACTTCATCAATGATCTAGTCCTAAGTCAATTTTCAAAGAATCGAATGAATCTATTGAATAGTCAGTAGAATATTCTCCATTACAAATGAGCTCAGGTGCTTGTTCAGTCATGTTAATGAAGGGAGTCGATCAAAGAAGGGGAAAAGAATCAAACAAATCAATAGATGAAACAGGTTGTCCTCCTCAGTGAGCAGAGAAACCACAGGCTACTTGCTCCCTCAGTCAAACCCATGTCCTGTGAATGTAAATCCATATTGTGCTATTGTTTACCGGCACTACTTTGGGCGTATCGGGTTGCGTGACGTCTGCACAGTTGAACGCACACGTGTGTTGTGTGTGTGTGACACACGCTGGACCGTCTCCAGGGAAGAGCACTCCCTTTTGTCGTCTGCGGCCTGATCGTTTACCCTCGGCCACAAAAGCAGGGGTGTCCACTTTCTGCCGCCGTTTATTGAAAAGTCCGAACAAGCAATACCATTTTAAAGCTCATTATCAATTAATGACTGTAGAGGAGACAGCGCGAGGGCATGACGCTGGCGAACTCGGGCTAATAGGGGGATAAATGAAAGCATCAAGAGTTTATCGGTGACTTTGGGAAGTTGTCCATATGGTGAATACAAATGAAGAAGACAAATGCAAATGTCAAACTTAAGTGTTGCTGCGTTCAACTGAGATTATGACTCTTTTCATCAGTGCCTCCCTGTTTGTTTAAATCATCCTGAGCTACATTTGTCGTATTGCTTACTCTTGGAGCAAAAGAGTAAAATGAAACACTAGCATCTGAATATAGCTACATATGTGATACTCTAGTTCAAGCTGATTAGCGCCCCATTAGCCCCAGGGGAATGTAAGATCTGCACTGTTCTTTTTACTGTGGTATTGTGCATCTATAGATACCTGGAGTTAAAAAAACTAAAATATGGAGCATTGTTGGAGCACTGTTTTTAAGGCTGCCACACAACAGCCACTAAGGTTAACATTAAATCACCTGAGCCAAATCTTGCTAAAACCTTAAGTTAAGTCACAAGCATGTAACGTAAATAAACCTACACATTAATTAAATGTGGTATTTCATTTCACAGGTATACAATTTTTCATTTTGGGCATTCACAGTTGTTAACTGTTTTCTCGGTTTTAGTAGAGCAACTAAACAAAAATAAGGCACTAATACAAGTAGCTTAGCCTGCCATCCTAATCTGTTTATTCTACACGGAGAATTATTCTAGTACCTGTCAATTTGAGTTGACAGGTTCCAAAGAGCGGAACAAATACACGCAGAATAAACTACCTGAAATGCAAATGTGTGAACAAACAACCAATCAGAATTCACAGGGTTTCTCTGCACCAAATCAGAGAAACAAAACATTGTATGAAGCCCATCACTCTTTAGATAAACGGTTATGATTGGCCAGATGGGATAGATTCAGTTGAAAACAGGTTTGAATAGGATTGGCTCTAGTCTTACCTTACAAAGAAAGTGAATGGGTCTGGTTGGCCAGGCTTGATTGTGCTTGAAACAGTATTTTATGGACACATCATGTTGTCAGTGTAATACTACTGCACCACTGGGACAGTCTTGTATTAGTGTAACCCTAGAACTTAGCACTAATAAAGTCACATTTACAAATGACTGAGCTATCCCTTTAACAGTAAAACCTATGAAATCTCGTCATAATTGTAGAAGTAGTAAAAGTGCCAGCAGACTATTTTGCCATAATGCTGCCACATCAAAATTAGAGCTCTAAATGCAATATCAATTTAGCGTTGGCACACAGTGACTTGGCTTCAACATAATGGAAGCCGAAGTGCATCTCTTAAGTACGAGCTATAAAGGCTGGACAAATCACTGGCCTTCCCACCGTGGAGCTCATAAATGAAATGCACATCCAAGGCTTTTATTTTGAATTAGGGAATAAAAGTCGCTCCGTTATTGCAATCTTTGAAGTATTTTTAAGCCGACTGGCAGCGAAATTAGGATGTCATACATGAAAGCTCGCTCATCTCTGCCCACATCTGCCATCATAAAAGAGCACCACAGAGGCACAGCCAAAACGCTCGCAGACCCCAATGAGAGGCTAACAAAGTACAGGATGCAATTTGTATGAATTCTGTTCATTACGAGCGGTCGGCTGACAGAGAAGGGCAAAGAAAGCAGAGTGGGGATGGAAAATTACAGTTTAGAAAGGAGGGAGAGTAACCATGGTGAAGGGCCAGCTCCATCTCCTCTCCTTAAACCCGCACACAGCCTCCTGCTTATTTGTCAGCGGAGACCCAGCCTCAGGACAAGACACTCAGACTTTTGCAAGGAAAATGTAGAGAAGGAAATGCAAAACGAGTAAGAAAGCACTGAGTATACAATGTTACCATCACTCTAACAACACTTGTCAACAAAAAACAACATGAAACTACCTCTGGACAGACGTACAGGGAACAGACTGTTCTCTCCGGTGCGGTCGGGTTATTCAGCATCTTGGCTGTACTTGATATCTGTGCCATGTAACTGAAGGGTCCTTTACAAAGGTCAAGGGAAAGGACAGTGATGAAAAGGAAAGAAACACAAGCTGGAGAGGTGAAAACTATCTGATGGATTAGCATATCACTGTTGATGCAAATCTGCTGAGCTTAGATTACACAAATATGGACACTAGTGCTGAGACTGAGACTGTAATGAGAAACAGCACAGCAGATAGATCACTGATTGGGTTGTCTGTCTGAAAAGAATCCACATTACTGGCTAAATTGTTCACAAACAGTTATAAAATATATCTACTCAAAATCAAGCGTGACAATCCTCATAGATCTCAAGGTTTTGGTGTGTGAGGATTTTACATTCTAGTGACAACAAGAAATTGCAAATCTTCTTGTTACAATGGAAAGTATAAATTTATGCAAGTGTTTATAATTGTGAATGTCATTCCGAGTGGGCTAGCTGTCTATGTCTGTTTCTATGTCTGTTATCTAATTCCAGACATGCAATACTCATTTCCTGTTCACTACAAGGTCCTATGATTATTCCTACGAGGACATGAAAAACTGAAAAAAAAATGTGTAATGGATAGCTTCCCAAAACCAATTTTCACAACCAAAATTAGTTATGTATTATTGTACACTGAGTTGCAGTTGATCACAGAGCTTTCATGTTAGCTTTCAACTAACAATGTACTGACAGTTGCAAATAAAGAGACTGATTTATTGGTCTTAATTGTATTCATTTGTGATGTTGCAGGCACTGAAAAGAGTTACACTGGTAAATAAGTCTTGACTACAAATCCTCACAGCATCCTACAAAGACTTGTCCCACTACTGACACTTGGCCTGCATCTGTTCTTATCGAACCTTTTCAGGATTGCTGACCATGTTTACCAGATGTCTCCAGGTCCTGTCTGCCTCTGCCTCTACTAGAGCCTCAGCACAAATTACATGTTCAGAAACTCAAAGAGGTAAAGAAAAGCCGACATCCACTGTTGTGTTTGGACCCCACTAACACCTTCCTCCTCTGAGGTTGACCTCTATTACATGTTTGTCTGAATGTTGACATTTGAAAAAACTGTTACATCAAGCAAAGAAATATGAAGGGCCGAGAAGGAAGCTCGAGGCAAGGATGAAGACAATGCTGCAATGCCAAGGTCCCCTTGAACCTGTTAGTATAACTATTTGATACACTTTGATGCATTTAAAAGAAAGAACAAAGCAAATAGGTTGTTTATGCAGTCTGAATTTTAAACTATAGCGCATAAGCTTGATTGCACGGAAGTTATGTGAATGTTCAGTGTAGGTTTGTTAATTCCACAGAAAATCAGCAACAGACCAGAGGTTTTTTTGCATCTAACGTAAAGATTTCCTTCCTGCTATTTCAGCAATATTTCCCCATCGTATTTACAGCAGCGGCTATAGAAAGGAACATTTTACTGTGTGCTCCAATCTTCCAGGTGTGTAAACTAATTCAGTGCGACAGCCCCTGCAAACTGAAATCCCCACTCTGCTTCTGTCAGCAGGGCATCCACAACACGAGAGCCTACCCCCCACTCACCACTTCCATGATGCTAACTGGCCTCGGAGAAAATCCCCCAGGTGGCCTACGAGTAAACTCTGTGAATGCCTGCGGTAGATTAACCTGTTACGTAATCCCTGGCCAGATTTATCCACCTTTGCCTTCACTACCTGGCGACACTTGCTCAGTGTCTGCACGCTAGGGCCGTATCATTAGGCTGATGTAAATTCAGGACAAAGGCAACTACAAGGGCTGGGACAAAAGGGGCATACCTCCAACACGAGCCACAACTGGTCTCCACATTTCACATCCTTCTTGTAGTACATCCCGAAGAATTTGACAACATTGGCGTGGTCAGAGAGGGCTTTGAGGATGTTGTATTCTGCTTCAATCTCCTCATCAATATCCTGCAAAACAAGGGGAAAAGATGTTCCGTGGATAAATAGAACTGTAGATTACTTTTACCTGAGTTAAGTCTGACCTGCCTCTTTCTAATCGAGGAGTGCATTTCAGAGCTATACATGAAATAATGAGCCACTGATTAAAATGGCAGTAATGAGGGCCCTTTGCAGTCTAGTGGTCCGGAGATAATAATTTCTCAATAATGAGAAACACTAACAAATGCACAAAAGACTAATGAGACTAAAGGCTTGGTTTAATAAATGAAAATAGGCCCGTTAAATAAGCCATACAGAGAGATAAGGTCTGATTAGTCTGTTTTTCCCAGTTACAGTTTTGGGCCAAAAACTTAATGAGGATATGACATATGCATTTTTAAAAAACTTCCTGTGACTTTAGAACTGTGTTTGTAGACATACTGCTCATAGGTTTTATATTGTGTTGTGAGTTTGTTTAGGGTTAATAGTCCACAATAGAGTACATCTTTTAGTCAGATGCTGTCTTTTTTCAACCCATAAAGGGAATAAATAGTGGACTTTAAAAAAATAGTATTGTATATGCAGGATTAAATCTTATTTATTTATGTTAATACTGACAGAAATCATGCAGTGTGCAAAGAGAAGTGTGCACTGATACAAAATAAAAGATGTTTAGTTTGATGTTATCTCTCTGTTAATTTCCCACTGTGGCAGGTTTAGGACTGCAAGTCAGTAACTAATTCAGTTTATGCCACCTCAGGATCATAAACAACACTCAAGCTCAAAGCTGATATAAAGGCTCCCTGCTTTGTGCAGAGTAAAAGTTCACAAAATAAAAATGTGTCAGTTTTGCTGTATCAGTGTTTTATACTTTTAAAGTCGCTTACGTGAATGGGATCCAGTATTTTAACAGCTGCTTTGCTTCCATCTTTTTTGTTGAGCACTTTGTAGACTTTTCCATAGGTCCCTTTTCCAATTGTTTCGATGATTTCCCAGGTGTCAGTGGGGTCCGGAAAGCTGTCAAAGACAATGGATTTCCCTGATTGTGGAAACATCTTCAGGAGCGATCTCCTGAGGAAAAAAAAAGCACAAGTGGCAACTGGGTAACAATATTATGCAGAACTTTGTGCTGATGTTTGCACATACACAAAGAACCTTGTTGCAGACAAGAGGTTACTGTTAACTGGTTATCCATGATATTTTAAGTTTCATCACGTATATGCACATGAATAAAATAGAGTAAACTGCAAAAAATATCTGCATTATTTATATTTTATTTTAAAGACCTTTCCTGCAGGTTAAGACCTGCACAACCATCAACAACAACTTGTTATTGACAAGTATAATTAGTCACTGTGTTGCAGCTGTTAAGCTAATGCTGATAATTTTTCTGCAATTTTTCTGCATATTACTAATTTTGGTTACTTACATAGGCTTCTTACTCACTTACATACCAACTTAAATATTGTTAGTCACTCTATAACCAAACATCTGTATTTTACTTTAACAATTAGCTAAAAGCAGTAACACACAGGCTCTAGTAGCTACTCTACAAGCATCATTAGAAAGCAGAGCGACGCCTCTAACACCTATTAACACACCTGTTTGTTCTGCTTCCATGTTGTATCATTTATACCTGCCAAGAAATAAACACAACATTTAAAGCCACACTACACGAAAAAACAACTACTTACATTGTTGTAATAAGGCAAAGTGCATGTTTAAATCCAATAGTGTATAAAAGGTTAGCATTAGAAGCAGGGGCACGCTAACCTGGCCGTGAGTGTAAACCACAGAGGAGGAGCTAACGGCGGCTAATCTCACTAGCAATGCTCGTGCTCCGGGGACTGCCATTGGAAACTGTCACTAAGTGGTAGGAGAACCGGTGGGATTAGCGGGATTTAGCCGTGCCTGTGTGAGCCTTTCCTCATATAGACACCCATTCATACCCAGGGGAGAGCTAGTTTAGGCCCTCAGAGCAAATTAAGGCCACTGATGTTTTGTTTGTGGTGGTTACATTGTATTATTTATGGCTAGCAAGTGTTAGCCTATCTTGCAAATTCATGACTTGTAAAATTCTATCAAACTTCTGTATTGATTTGCCATAAACCTGTTGATCTAATTTAAGATTCAGTATGCTACAGTCTACATTCAGTTAGCTTACTTTACTGCTAGAATATTATTATTACTGTGACTGCCTCTGAAGACCAATTACCCTCTTATATACATGCTTCCTCTTCCGGTTAATTGTGCTCTTGTAAGGCTAATGTACAGCATCTAACTAACCTGCAGTCATCTTTAATAATGCATCCCTTTCTCTATATGTGCCAATACAACGACACATGAGACAGCAGGGTGAAACCTAAGGACTCGTGGACACCTCTCACAGGAGCACAAGCCCTGCAGAGGAGACACAGTGTGTTTGTGCATGTCTGTTTGCATGGGGTTATCTAACATCACTGTCCCCAAGCACTGGTTGCCTGTCACTGTTAGTTAGCAGGATATTTCATTAATCTGTGAACCAGAACACAAATAATGAACTGCCTAGGTTTAAGTATATGCAGCCGAGCAAATGCAGCCCACTTAAGGGTGAATATGAATGGCAAAAAGGCTGTACTAAAATAAATTAGCTTAAGTAAGGTTTGAAAAGCCAGAAGTGTAAATGCACTCTTTGATCTGGTTCCAGGCAAAGCAGAGTGGTTTGGCTACTCAAAGCTCTGAGAGGAAACAGAAGAGCGGTTTGGCAAAAGAGGACACCGACTTGGACTAATCTGTGTGGCCGATGAGTAGGTTAAAGTTTCAGATTAACCTTGGCACAAAGAAGCCACTGGTCTACGAGCCAACATAATCTGGATCACTGAGCACAAAAGCACTATACTTTCACTTTATAGGTAAGTATACATTATACACCGTAATACACTGACACTTCACATTCCTACCAGGTCAAATCCTTATAATGTGTCAATGCAGCAGCACCATTATATGTCACAGTACTGATAGGACGGCATTGTCACATTCCACAATGTACTCATTTTCACTTCAGTCCTACTATATTTCCACTGTGTCACCCATTAAGGACCTGTGACTGAAGTCCATTCTATGTGTGCAGTTAGTCTTTGGAAATCTCAGCGTTTTCAGAAATCTCAGAACTATTAAAAATTTAGACATACACTAGGTTGAGTTAATATTACATTGAATTACATGATGGACATTGGAAAACTTGCAAATACATGTTATTATAGTGAGTCCTTAACTAAGGTTCTTAGTGAGTCAGTGGGTCGTTATTATGTAACATCAACCATATATATTTCATCCTATATACCGCATCCCTTTTAAATGCTTAACAGCTAATAGTACAAGACAAGCATGGAGGTAAGGGATTAATTGAAAGCTGTCATCACTTTCAACAGCTTTAAATCGATAAAAGCATGTATGTATCTATAAAACATCAAATAGCAGCTCTTTAAAATAATAGCTTTACACAGTAAATATATATAGATAGTGCCATTTTAAAAAGATTAGTTATATATATTTACAATGTTATTGTTAAAAGTAACAATACGACAAGCAGCAGTATAAGCATATTAACTCTATTCTTTGCAGTACCAGCAAAGCTATAATAAATTTGCACTGACCTTTGGTGGAGGATGGCTGTACACTAGACGAATGCAGACACATGGATAGTACGGTACCAGTACAAATTTCTACTTACGCATAAACACACACACATTACCATTCGGCATAGAGTAAGGTAAACATTAGCCTCCTTCTTAGCCACTCCTAGAGTTGCAAATAAGATAACCAAATGAAGTAGATCTGTTTCATTTGTGTACCACTGTAGAATCGAGTTAAAGGAAAACGACAAGTTATAGTAATATGTCAGTTTGTCAAACTTACCTGTGTTTACATGTTGGAGGTCAATTGTTAATGCAGAGTGCTGTAGCGGTCTACTTCAGCCTCCTCTCTTATATATTATACATCAGTAAAAAGAAACAGTGTTGTAGGGAATAGCAGAAGTAATTAGTCAAAGTCATCCCAGCATGAGGATGTCTGGGAGCCGATGCGTCCGATAATGTCATAAATCAGCTGCCAGCAAAAGAAAAGAATGGTAACAATGGTGAGCGCGTGGACGGCAGCGTGGAGCGGAGTCAGGTGTGACAGGCCATGACTGTGCACGGCTCGGAGTTCAGTGGTGTCCCATTACACAGGCACTGCCTCGAGAGTTCACTTCGGGGAAATGCCACTGGAGACTGAACTGGGGCATAGGCATGGATGTAATTAACCTAGGTTTGGATCTGGCTCTGTCCTGGTCATTTGTTGTGAGGTGGTCCTGCATTTTATTTTTGTTTCACTATGGCTTAATCCTTTCATTGTTGGTTTCAGTCCCGGTTTAAGGTTTATTTCATGATTCAGACCTAGTTTTGTGGTGGGTATAGGTCTGGTTTACTCCTGTTTAGTGCTGGGTGATATTGCTAAAATATAAAATCTTTTTTTTGTTGTTGTAAAATGAAGCTACTTTTAGTGTTAGCCCTCTCCTTTTCCATAGACCAGACTTTCTGTCTTATGTTAAAAGAGGCAAAAGTTGAAGAAATCAACAAAATACACTGCACTGCACTGCACAGGCGCTTCGTTGATCCTTAATTTCCCGCCACTTTGCTAAACCAAGGCAATCACAGAAGTAATATGACTTTAATATGACTTTCTCTGGTCATTAATAGTGTTTAGTGTCTGCAGAATAATTATGGACAATATTGAGTTGCTCAATATTTTTTATGTTGCTTTTTTATTAACATGTTTAGTTTGGGTTCATACTTTAAATGAGTTCTGTTTTGGTCTTTGTTTAGTCTTGGTTTATTCCACGTAGCATAGCGATGTCGAAAATCACCATAGCCATAAACACTGTTAATATTGGAAGATGGCAAAAATATGTGATCACATTTAATAACACTGGTAATATTTTGTCATTTATTTACATTATTAAACACATTTGTCTCTTTCTTGTTCAATTACATCCATAAGTAACCCCTTCCCGCGGTGGAAAAGGGAGATTTCACGCAGCTATGATTGCAAATTATTGATTCTGCTCAAAACTGTCAGCAACTAATTGCTTTAGCAGTGAAGCTGTTAATTTATCATCTCCTCTAACAGATGGCACAGCGTTTGTTTCCCTCTAAACATCCAAAGGCATGTCTCCATCCAAAACATAACATTATGAGACTGACGTATTCATCTCATTGTGGAAAGAAAGACGCAGTGCAGCAAAGTCCAAAATACTCCAGAGGCTGCGTTCACACCAATGTGGTTTGGTTTTGAAATGTTTGGTTAGAAGAAGAAAGAAACTTCAAACTTGATACACATTGTTGTTAAGTGGATTATGTTAGCATTAGAGAACTTGAAAGCTTTATATGCCCTTTATGCAACCTATACTTCCTGCCTATATAAGGGAAAATAAGCAGGAAAAAGGCTCCATGAGGGTTGATGGCTGCAGATGGATGTTCAAAGATACAGTGTAATTAACTTTAGGTGTGCAGTCTGTCTAGTTATTTTCCAAATAAAACCAAATATCAACAACCTGCCTAAACCTTTACAGCTAATAGTGGATATAGGCTACAGAATATAGAACAAAGTATTGATGTGGTTCTTCTTTTCTACCTTTTTGACTTGTCACAAAGCCTCATCAGCACTTCTGCTCAGCCGCCTCTGTTTGAGCCATTTATAAATACAAATGCCACTGATGTCTCTCTCTATTACACGCTCATTGAAAACCCATTGTGTGGCCCCTCCCACAGATGACCCCCACCACCACCACCCCACTGTGTCTGTCTACGTGGGAGGGACCCTAAATGATCAACGCGCCGTCTTAAGTGTGAGTCCCTAAAGCAGGTCCCTGGGGCCCCGGCGTCTGCGGCGGGCTAACCTCATTTCCTGCTCGGCTGCTTTACAAATGGCTCCTGGAAGCAGCAGCGCACTGACGATGGAGATGCACTGATGGTCATAATAGCCTTATGATTAGACCGGGCAAAGGTCCAGCGCAGTGTGCACACCCCACACACAGCCAAAAATCATTGTTGGAACAGAGAGAGCCTCAGATAAAGAAAAGGTGTAGTTTCGGTCAGTAAAACACTATAAAACACTTGATATGAATCATAATCAATCCCCCTAGGAGAGGTGGAGGAAGTGTCTGGAGAGAGGGAAGTCTGAGTGTTTCTGTTTTGACTGCTGCCCTGAATAAGCAGAAAAAGATGGAATATACACTATATAAAATGATAGTTAGCTGAAGTAGTAATGAATGACATGATGTGTATTCAAATTACATTATTTTTTGTGAAAGCCATTTTTCCAGACACTCATTAGACAGAATCATTAGAGTTCATTATGGTATATTCACTGGTACGACAAGTGAAAAGTGAAGATACCATGTTCTCCCTCACATACGGACGTAATATTGGATGAGTTCTAACCCGTAATACACATCCACATGTGTGACATGTTACATAAGCTTTTAATAGGCTTAATGTCCTGACAGGTAGCCTCCATTCTGCTCTGATACACTCATCCTTAAGTCCCAGGAGCGTGCAGAATCATCCTCTGACTGGGCCATGAGCAAACTACAAATCTTAATAATAATCTTCTGCAAATGCACCAGACTTATTTTAGTTTCCGTCAGGATATTTGGTTTAGAACATCTGTATGATAAAACCAAAAGACAAAACAAGCTGAATGATTACAAAACTAAACTTATACCTTAAATGTATGCTTTGTGCCTTTTTTTGCTAGTTATCCGATCTGTTGACAAAAGCAAAATGTATTCTTGTAATGATGTCTTCCACAATCACTTTGGAGCAGAAAGATGCTATAATGATATGCAGTGATATTTGTGTCTTACCTGGGGTTGAGTATAGTGTTAACAGACATGCTTTGTGAAAAAACTGCTAGGACTCTGAACGGTATAGGAGTCCGAGCTCAATTATGTGTTTGAAAATGAAGTGGCACTGCAGTGGAACGACAGGCAAGTCATCCAGACCTTGTCTCTCTTAGCCCACTTTTTTACTCTTGGCCTGTTATGTTATTATGAATATTACAGCCTTGTGTATTTTCTTCTTTTTGAGTGAACATTCACATTCTTTATAAAACCAAACCTGGGTTATATAATCGCAGCAAAATCTCATTTACAGATCATTTACAGTTTGATCAATACCAAAGCCCAAAATGACTTTCACTTCACATTGCAGCACAAAAGATGCACATATACTCCCGAAAAACAAACTTTTGATTGGATTTTCCAGCTGTGGGTATTTCCCACATCCCCTTTGGCCAAACATACAATGGTGTGAAGGACAAGTAGCCATTCATGAAGGTTGATTGATTGATTGATAAGGACATTGATTAACACCATGGTCTCTCTCTTTGTGTGTGATTATATGGGAATCGATTGGAGCCACGTATCAGCTACAATCAGCTGCCCACCCACCGGACCTGACTCTGTCCTGCACAAGGGTAATTTCACTCACCTCATAAAGTCACGTTATAGTCTTTTATTACATGTCATAGCCGATTCTGTGCTGTTTTATGCAGGATGTACTGTAACGCTGCATTTCTGCTGTTTCCCTGTGAACGAAACAGTCAGGTGACATCAGAGCGTACTCAAAGGAGAGCTGAAGGAGAGACGCTCTGATTGTCGACGCCGGTGCGATGCAGATGAGCACTTCCTCGGTCAGTACGGCCCGTGATTGAATGAGGCCGCTGATGAGGCCATTGCGGCGGGCGGAGACGTGGGGGGAATGCGTGACAGGGCTCCGGACCTCAGCCCTCGACAACTGTCTGTTACGGCGGCCATTGTGGAAAAGCACCGGTCCGTGTCCTCCCCAGCTGTGGTTCTGTAGTCCATCATGTGGAGCGTAAATCATTATTAGCTTTGTGCAGTTGATAGAAAGATCATTAGAGGAACATTGGCAGATGTATATACACGCATAATGCTTCATTTGGCGCAGGCCTTTTGTCACAACACTAGGCTTTTATACACCTGCTTCTATAGTTTTAAAGGGATAATCCAGTGTTTGTTAAAAGCATCGATGAGATATTTAGATAAATAAATACATAAATAAATCTGAACCATTACATGACAAAACAAACTGTTTAGTTTAGAGCTCAAACTTGTAGCGCTGGGTTCAGTGTTAGACCATACAATCCTGCATTTTTTTCCGCCTTTTAAACACTGTGTGAACAAATTGCCAATATCTGCATTTCACTTCCCTTTTCTCTATTTATGTTTATGTAAGTGCTGGAATGGACACTCTCTCTCAGCCATCGATTCAGCGGAGACGAGCAGTGTAGACCAACAGCCAATGGGAGCGTCCCTAAGTTGAGACACCCTTCTATGTGAGCCTCTGATTGGCCAAACGTTCCGGTATGTGTTGAACATTCTTATCTATTCTTATCTATTCTAGTCTAGATGATGTTTTTCACAAGTGATTCCTATTACAGTATGTTATTAGGTGTTTAAACAGTTCCTTAAATACCAAAAAAGGTCAAATATTCACATAAGAGTTTGTATAAATGGATTATATTAATAAATATTCAAGGCATGGCAACAGAATATAGAATATCTTGCTCCTTTCATTACATGGGGTGTTAATGATTGGTTATGGGTTGTGTGATATAAGCCGAGTGAGTGATGCTGTATTTATAGCTTCTTCCTTTGGTCTATAAAAACAAATTCTTTCTTAGATCTTCATAAGGAATTAAATCAATCTTCACAGAGCAACATTTGCATTTTGGAAAATGTAATTTAACCTGTTCAATAGAAGTGGTAATCAATTTGCATCCTATATGTATAAATGGGTTTAATTTTAATATTGTTTTAGTGATGAGATGCCTTTTTGAACACGAAGGATTTATACAGATTTGAAAATCCTCTGAGATGGGTTAAAGCTACAGTAGACAATGCATTTGGAAAAGACAAACAAAAAACAAAACCAAAACAGTAAGCTTTTTATATTAAATCCTACTGCTATGGAAGACGTGTGGCTATGTTGTTCCATTTAGTAAAAATCCCATCAGAGCACCATTTTGCTGTTTACTCTGTCTAATATATGGCAGGTTTCATTGTGATACTTCATTTGTGTATATCACTGGGCCCAGAAATCCAACTCAACTCCATAGAAACCAGACTAAGGGCTACACATACACAGATAATCTTATAAACTCACTTTTTTTTCTTTAAGAATTTTTTAGGCTGCAAAATGGCAAGAGATTTGTAAAAAACTGGATACAGGAGAGACGTCTAGATGGACCAAACAAATCTTTTAATAGAGATTAGTGGCAGTGTGTTATAAACTTGTTATAGACATAAAGTTGTAGACCTCTCTAACACTACCCACAATAGCTTCAAGTGCAATACATGTCTAACAATAGGAACAGCTTATAATCATTAGTTCCCACTGTTTTCCATCCCACACATGCAAATACAGTTTACAACATGAGCTTGAACGGTGCTACAGTGAGTCATCTGCAGGAGGTAGAGGTGGTCCTCTCCTCTTCATCAGAGAGAGCAGTTGTGTAACCTGGTGATGCAGATGCTCTTTTCCAGTTTTAATTTCCCTCCTCTTTCATAAGCTCGTCTTGAAACTTCTAGCCAAATAAATAAACACTGACAATGTCCCATCAAATTATTATCTGATGTCGAGGCCTTTGGATAATGGACTGTATTAGAAGTGGACAACTCTAACCTAACCTTATTTAATAACTTTTCTCATTGACGACAAACATTCCATGGCTCTGCTTAAGATCATTTCTCTGCGCCAGCACTATCTATGTTTATTTCTAAGCCACTACCCAAGTCAAATCTGTACTGAGGGAGACGCAAGATAGCAGGAACACCACTGAGAACATGTAGCGTAATGTAAATGTGAGGTTATTGTGTAAAAGCAGCAGGGGGAGAGTCTGCAATCTGCGAACTAGCAGAGCATCAATGGGAAAGCCAGCACTGTGTAATTAGCATCTGCTGCCATAATGGAGGTCAAATAGAAGAGAAAAGCCCCAGCTTCCCCTAATAATCTGGTGAAATCCCATTTCCTCAACAGTACTATCTGAGACAATGTGTGGCCTGCAAATGGTTCAGTTGTGCCAATATTATTTGCTATATTTATTAATATTGCATTATAAAGACTGTCAAGGGGGTGGTGTTCAATAAGGCTAGTCAAAAGTCATGACAAATTCAGAAGGCATCAAAAACTGTCACAACACAACAAAATAAATAACAAAACACACTGAGAGTCCCATATATTTAATTGCTCCATGTTTTCAGAGGCCTGTTGTTGCTGGAACAAAGATAAAATAGTGCAGATCTGTCCTGACAGTTTCACAATTGCAGTTCTGAAATGCAATCATTCCCTTTAATCAAGAAAAAAGCAGGTAATATGTGCATGCACTAAAAGGGTTTCTGTGTTCTAATTTTTGTACATTTTGTGTGGCCTATAGAGCATAGAGCACCTTGGTCAATGTGTGGCCTGTGTGGTCATGCTGTGAAGGGAAGGAATTCAAATCCATTTTAGTGACTGGGTATGGCAGTTTGATGTAATGTATTAGTATTTTGCGGTGATGATTTCTGTTGTAGATGAACCTGTATTTGTGTTGTGGCTTTTGCAATTCCTCGAGGCTCCTGAATCGTCACAGGATTTTTCTCCCTGATGGCTAAACCTTCCATTTATCTCCGTTTCCAGATAATTTGACATCCCCGATTTGCAGTTAATAGCCAGAAACATTTTTTTTCAATCTCCCATTTCCCTTTCTTCTTTATCTAGCTTTTTCCTTGTCATTAACCTTCAAATAAAACCACCACACATCCGCGACTAAAACTGTCTTCCTTCCTTTCCGCGCAGAATGAACGGACAGACGCCAGGCCCACAGTGCATCATGACGGACGAAAACTGAATTCCAAATAACCCCTGGGTGTCACCAAAAATTCCACAGTGAAGCATGACGTGCCCACTCTACTCGCTTATGGTTTCCCGTCACGGTGGGCTGGCGTCACTCCGACGACAGCCAACGGGATTGGAGGGTGGGGTTGGGGTCCCTTCGTGCTGTCACTGTGCGTATGCGTTCTGCGTCACTCATGCCTTGTGTCCAGATGTCCCCAAAAATAGAAAAGAAGGAATATTTTGTATTTTGTGAAGAGCATAGCTTCTATAGGTACTAACAACCTTCTCATAGATGCATTTATCATTTTTGTGCTCTCCCAAGAGGCAACCCATCAGTGTAAGGACACCTTGAGGGGGCAACATCAACGCTTTTGACCCTGAAAATAGAGGTTACACCAGCTTTACATATTTCTCTCTCTGCAGAAAGACAGTTGGCATTGACATATAGTAGAGATGAAATGGATTATTTGTATTCTTTGGGATTACAGATGCACCTAATACAATGCAGCAGAGTGGAGCCATCTTGTTTCTGCCTGAGTAAAAAGCACGCCCGAAGCAGCTGATAGCTATGGCGCTACCGCATCTAACAGGGGGGATAAGGTCTACTTTAGGGTCCTGATTGCCCGAATACATTATGCCCCCCTGCGAGAGTATTACCCAGCAGCAGCCCACATTAAGTTCTTATCAGCCGCAGCCAGACGGAGGGCACAAGCGGCTGTATACCTCCAGACTTGTTGATGGAGCGGCACTAGGCAGAATGGCTGTCATTGTGGAGAGGTTCGGTGTTCGCAGATTAAAATCTCAGCGTCTTTTTTTCCTATTTCGTAATGGCCCGGATTTATTTGTTACGACAGCTTGAAGATTTAAGGTATGGTGTGTTTAGGAAAGACAAACAGGAAGGTTTTATATGTTGTTCCAAGATAAGCATATGCCATTTGTATTTAGATGCTCCTATAATATACCATATATTAAGGTTTAATGGTTGGAGTCAATGTTATGTTAACCCTTCAGATTACACCTATAGGGCAAAGGGTGTAAATGATAGTCTACCTTAAATATGACATGACTAAGGATGTGCAGGATACAACACCGTCCTCTGATCTTTTGGTTGTATAAAAGGGAGCAGGATATCAGAAAATGCATAATCGCTTACTTTGATTTCATTGTATTTAAAGATCAGGCTCTGTCAATGGGCACCCCACGTCACAGGCCCTAGTACACCGTCAGCGCTAAGAGTTACGCCCCTGGTCGGTTACCAAATAGTGCTGCATACGGTTATGACACATAGGTGCCCACCAGTGCGCAGACTCGCACTCCTCACCTTCATTTGTACTACAAGGAGAGGTAGCTATGTTCCGTAATGGTCTTGAAGCGAATCAGCTGTGGTTTCCTTTGAAAAGGTCAAAAGAAAGGTCTTAGAAGAACTTAAATCAACACTCACTTTGGATTTTACCGTATTGAGTACCACCTGCACAATACAGTTTTATATCACAAGCTCTTTTATGTGCTCCTAAGCAGAGAAGTTTCTAGTAAATGTAGAGGCTCTGCAGAGTATTCATCTTGGGGGCCTAAAGAATAAACTTGAGATGGATGATATTTTAAGCTTGAATACACAAACATAATTTGAATGTTTCATCCACAACAGTGAGTGATTTAATACTAAAAAAACAATGTGGCCGTATAATATCAAATAATACCAGAATATAGGTATGTAAATTACAACCTCTGATTTAAATTTCTCATAAATCGTGTAATTTGTTTTTGAACACAAGATGATCATAATTTGTTAAGAATTAATTACAGATTTAATTATTTATATAATGCGTTTTTAGATTCCTCAACTAACAAATAATGTAGACATCTTTGTGGGGCAACATCATTGTTGCAACACCTCTGTTCTAATACACAATAAGACCACAGTAAATGGTTTTGGCAATAAAAAAACTGAAATTACACTTCCTGTGGTAATAAATATCCCTGCACTGAGTCTAAAACAGCCACATTAGCTGAGTGTTGTTGCTTAATATCTAATAAGTACTGTGTTATTTGAATAATAAACGGCCAAGCATCAAATCAGTTGCTCAACTTTCCTTCCCCTCCATCCAAAGCCTTTTAAATCCTTTATGCAACGTGTCTGAGGCGTTTATTACAGCAGGTTAATGCAGGAACAACAACAAAACATAACCTCGGCTCCATTACTACTCCACAGTTCAAACGCATTTTTACTTGGGGCCATTAAAGGGCTGATTGGTGGTTATTACAAGCTACTCTTCGTGAGAACGTCCAGATGCTCCTTTTGTCAAGGTCAGGATCAAAGTTGTGACGGGGGGGAGAAGGAGGAGGAGGGGCTGTAGATTTTGTACCCGTAGGCCGCTCAGTGGAGCCCATGCAATGACGCGGCACCTGCAACCGGTGCAAAAGACACGAAATGGAGTCCCAGCTGGGCCCCCGTCATGGCGAGGAAGAAGAGAAGGAGAAGGGAGGGAGGGATGGAGGAGAGAATGCTTCAGGCTCGATTAGGCCTTCTCTCTGGCTCTCGGCTCCATCACCCTTAGTCATTAGCAGCGAATTCACAGCTGCCACTTGGAGTATGAGCAGGTGGGAGCTGTGATCGGCTGCCTTTGCAAGAAAACAGTGACCAGCAGTAACCAGCACTAGTGTTTATAAAAGGTCTTTGCCTCTGGAGGTAGAAAAAGTGTCTATTAAACTGTCTGTACCAATGCTTTTAAACCAGCACACACCTGTCCACTACTGGCGTGACAAAATTCCCAAACTCCCACTAGATTATATCCCATTAACATTTCTTAACCAAATCTGATGAATAGAGTAAGAAAGGTTGAAGAGAGATAGATAATAAGAAATGACTGAATGAGGGTGAGTGTGGGGGTTGGGGTTTGCAGAGGACAGACACATAAGCTTTGGGAGAAATGAAAGATAAGCAGATAGTCAGTGTGAGAATTCGGAGTGACAGTGACAGAGTCCCGTGCAAAGATAAACAGCCCGAGCACAGCCCTCTGTAATGGCTCTGTGCGAGTAATTTGTCACTCCACGTGAAACGCAAAACAGCAAGGGGAGGCTACGGCGACACTCTGCACTGACACTTAACCGTCGCCCGAGGATGTCTTTGCAAGCCTTTCCCCCCACATCTGTCTGCACAACCGGTCAGCCCACTGCTCTGGTCAACCGGAGCCAAAATATCTGGCGGCGACAAACTCGATACAGATGACAGCATGTGTTTTGGAGAGTGATATGATTCAGAGAGTGAGGTCGTTTTGAATTTGAGCTTTGCATCTTCTTCTCATTACATGCCTCTAATAAATACAAGGCATTTCTAGTGCGTCTTACAAAAAAAGGGTTGTGACATTGCAGTGTGAATGGTATTTTCATTCAGTCTCATTTACAAATATAGACATGATCCCAATAATAAAAAAAATATGGAAAAAAACAAGATATCTGATTAAAACAGAAACTACACAGTGAATTGGTGAAAACAGAAATAGACAATACGGCCACCATTTTGGAGTAAATCAACTATGTCTTTTTAAACATCCTCTCAAAAGTCAGCATTGCCACCCAGTGGTTGCTTCTAATACTACATACAACTAGATTTTTTATAACAACTTATTACATGTACATGATTACACATTGTCCCAAACAGTTGCTGGTATAAAATACAAAAAAATATCTGTGTAAAACAATACACACAGTGAAAAAAGTCTAGAATAACTCTTTAGCATGATGTAAACATTTGGCTATATGTACATAAAAGCTGACTTAAAAACTGGTCATTTAAAGATCACCCAAACACTTTTGGAAAAGAATTCTGTGTTAGTATCTAACTTCTTTCAGTCCAAAGCGCCTCATCCTATTAGAATACTCTCTGCAGCACCCCCTAGCGGTGGAAGATGAGAATGCATCACTCTACATCTCTTCCCTGAGATGGGCAGAAGCTCGCCATTTGCTTTCATCTGGTCTATTTTCCTGGCTAGCTCCGCGTCACTGTCTATGGCCAGTGTGCACCTTTGGGCGTAGTTCACCAGAGTCTCCTCTCCTTGACGGAACATGCCGACCAAACGGACCATGTCTTTGCCGGCCAGGTGGAGCTCGGCTATGGAGGCAGTGTTGGCGATGGTGTTCCTGTCGATTCCTAGATGACGGAAGGCTTCACTCATGCTCTTTTTCTTGATGAAGGCGGACAGTACTTGTTTGTAGCGGTGGATGACATACTGGACACCAGTGGCTTGGTGAAGGAGTAGAAAAACATAAATATACATACACACATACACATTTTTAGCTCTTAATGATATAAATTACCTCTTTTCCGGCTGTAGTCCTTGCCCTTCTTTGATCTTTTCTTGTCTTTGTGATGCTTCTTCCTTCTCTGTTCACTCGAAGCAGCTGACACTTCAGATGAGTCAGATGCTTCAGAGTCACTGCCACTGCTGGCCGAGGAACTGGAAGAAGCCCTCTCTCTTTTACGAGATTTAATTTCAGAGCTGTGTACCTTGCTGGGTCTAGGAACTGAATGATGAAGCATGTGAAAACAATATTTTACTATGATATTTGAGGTAAAGTAGTGGTTAGAAAAGTGTATATATAAACTTAACATCACAATTACTGACTGCTAAGTATTTCATCCAACTTTTAGCAAATCAGAAGTGACAACTTACAGCAGGTATGCTGTGTTTGGAATTACTGAGTCACAATCCTATTACACATTAGTCAAGCTAGGACTGCCATATCTGATGGACACATTCTGTAATTATCAAGTATGTGTACATTTTTTAAATTATAGACATAAATTATAGCCTTAACATAAAATGACTATGGTAACTTTAAATAATAATTCAAGATACAGTATTGTTTATTGCTGGCAGTATGGATTAGAGAACACAATAACACAATACTTATGTTAGCTTTTGAGTACAAGTGTCTTTTTCAAACTAAAAAGACACTTGTACTCAAAAGTATTATGTTTGAACACAATATAAAAATGTTTAAATCGACATTTACGCAAAAGTTCAATCAGCTCAAGCTTTTAGTGCAAATCTTACATACACATAAAATGTCTCAAAATTATAAAGAGGAATTTGTAATACAGTAGCATCATATAATGTCATATGAGAATGATTTTCTACCTTAGCATGGTTTGCAGGGTGTGACTTTAACAATCTCGACTCTGTGTGATATTTAACTCACTGACCTTCAGCAATTGGACTAGGTGATGCGAACGTTGGTACGGAGCGGTTGCTGGTGAGGTTCTCAATCTGGCTTCTGAGGAACTTGCGGTCCTGCATCAGGTCTTCTATCTGTCTCTCCAGGGCCACAATTCGCTCCTGTTTGCTCTCCAGCATGCACTGCAGTTTAGTGATGGTCAGCAGCACCTTTGGGGGCAGCCCCTCTGTGTGTGAGACAGCTGGAGGATCAGAGGATCAGAGAGTTAGTCCTGAATTATTACTATGGTATACTTTATATTGTCACTCTTATTGTTTGTAACCACAGTCATCCAATTAAACTATTCCCTCTAGGGGATAGAAACTCAGGTCAAATTTCCATTATATGATGACCTGAAAGACTGAGAAACAGATATGCATTAGTCTTGCATTTAAGTTGTTTTTATTGCCCAAGTTAAGTCATCTTTTACACAATCTCTATTAAAGCTTTGAAAAAAAAAATCTCTTACTTGACATGGCACTGCTGGGCGTGTTGTCCTGAACTGCATCTGCAGAGGTTCCCATTTGGAAGTTCTCCCACTTGATGATTCGCATGTCATCCTGCTCTTGTTTCATCCATGCAGGAGAGCTCAGCCTGTCCTTGGTCCTCACAGAGCTGGAGTCAATCTCCACACAAGAGGCGTACACTGACGCCTCCTGCTGCCACACTGACGACATGACTCTTACCTGGAAAACGAGAAAGAGACCCAAGGTAAGCTTTATAATGTCTCCCAAAGGACAAAAACTGAAGGAAAACTTAACAGACAGAAAATCCTGATCTATGGACACAGTTCAGCTGCACCCAGCAGTCTGCTAAATTATAAAGTCAGTGAGATCAATCATAAATACTTTTCACCTTGAAAGAAACATGCTGTGTTTTCTTTTAATGAGTCTTCAAACTATTGATAATGATTGACAGCCAGTTACTTTATCACCATTGTTTTACCTTAGTACTGAATCATCCATAACTCCTGCATGGTATCAGTAATAAAAATATTTCCATGGTTTTGAGGTATGAAAATCATGTGTCTTATTGTATACCTCCCTGTTTCTAAAAATATGTTTAGAGTTTATTGTTTCTAGACTGATTTTAAACATGATGAACCCTCATATAAGTCATTAATGGAAAATATCTAATCACAAGAAAAACAATAAATGATTTAAGACATATTTAATAATTCAACATGTCTTCTTAAGTGTGTTTCTGCTGCAGTATTGAAACACACCAGAATACTGCAGTGATTAATCTCAATAACCCAACAAAAATCTTCTTACACACACGTTATATACACGTAACATGTAAATAAAGTTGAACACTTCACTATATCTTTTTGGTGTTTGAACGGATATTGACATTGCAGTTGTTTGATGAAAATATAATTTATGAATATATATTAAAAGGAGGAAACTCAGAGGTTTATTGCTTTACAGAAGGTAGGTTATGCATGCAGTCTTTTGTTTTACTACAGACCAGCCATTTCTCACTGCAGCGGTTTAATTAGCACCCACTAAGATGGATGCTAATGCCTATAATTATCTAAAGAGAAAAGAGAACGACTAACAAAGGAAGAGAAACCAACAAGGACCTACCTTTCAAGAGGGTCCAGGAGATGCTCTTAGTCTATTTGTGCTTTATTTAAAAACCTCAGCTCGTAGAAAATTGTGTTAATGTTAAAAATCTATATAAACAGACGACGGTAAATAGAGACTACAGCGGCATGCAAGTCTGGCAGAGGGGCGGCGTTCACGGACTGACGCTGCGTTCATGTTCACTTTAACGTCGGACAAATGAAAGGACTACCCTCAATGGACTCAGCCAACGCTATTTTTTTTGCGCTTTACATCCATATCTAATAATCATTTACGAATATTTCTCACACTTTGAACCCACTATCATATGATATTTTGCTATACTGCGATAAATCCTTGTGTATTTTTTACACATTCGTTGCGCTACTTTTTTCCGGCAACGGTCAGTAGTCACATTTCCCAAGGCACTTAAAGGCAGCAAAGCAGCAACATAATGTAAAAGGGGTGTGTCAAAGTCGCAGTTGATTGTGGAAACAGTAAAAAAATTCATACATCCATTCTCTTCCAACCTTTGTTTTCAAAGATGATATGAACAACAAATCAACAAAAGTCGAAGGTAAAATACTGCTGTTATCATAGCCTTTATTAGCAGCTAGTCTAATATCTTTGGCTACAGAGAGACAACATTAGTTCAAGCTTTCAAACAACATTGTCATTTACTGTATTCACTTGAATTTACTTTTGAACACTGTAGCTATGCAATAGTGGTAATATCAAGTATATCAGCTGCCAAATTGTCCTTATAATTAAAATGCCACATTGTAGTCACATAAATTGTTCACTCTCTGGGTTAAAACACTAAAGCTCATCAAGTTCTATATCAAACACTGTGTTAGTCATAGAATACAAAAATTAGATGTATTACAATGTGTAATAAGCGTTTTAAAGCAACATTAGTAACTCAGTGTATAAGTAACTAAATATATAATCATTCATATGAGGAAAATACATCCGTTTGCATAACATTTCACATCCTTCATCGTCCTTCCGCACAAATATATCTTCCTTCCTTAAAAACGTGCACATTCCTTCATTTCATATCTTTAAGCCTTATGGAGAGATTGCATTAGAACAGCCTAAGATAAAAGACTTGAGGTAATTTAAAAAGTGTTAACACAGTAGCAGGAGAGAATGTTTTGCAGCAGTAAAGGTAAATGCTAGGAACTTTCCCAGTGTGCAAAAAATTTGACGTTTGCAGTGTGGTCACTGAATGTGGACCACCTGTATAATTGCATCAGTGTGACTACAGTAGCAGTGCTGTTGGTAATGTCAAAATTCTCACACTTATTTGCCTTGATTTAAAAATAAATAGAAGCTGTTAAAAATGTTGGTAAAAATCTGAGCTAGGAAAAGGGCAGTAGACAATGAGACCACAAGATTCAGTCTGAGGTGGATTTTGTCATTTGTCATAACAAGTAAAAAATAAAAAATAAAATACATATTAAAATTAATAGATATTAACTACTCTTGACTACTTTCTGTTACTTTTTTAGATGGAAAACACTACACATTGGAACATACATACTACATTTCAGTGGCAGATGGCCACAAGGAGACGTTTAAAGTCGCCACTGCACTCGTCCTTTATGGCGTCCTTCAGGGGCACATCGTACTTCATCATATACATGTCCTTGATGGTCTCCAAATCATACTGTTAATGAAATGACAAAGAAACCTGGGTTAATGTACGAACACAAGAATGCGTCTTCAAATTAACACCTGTAATATCCTCTGTAAACAGCCAGCAGTAACAGCCAACTTGATTATTAGTTTGCCTTACCTCAGCGCGACACACAATGATGCGAATGAGTGTGTCATCATCAGTGCCCGCTCCTTTCATGGCCTCATTCAGACGTCTGGCAAAGTACAGCTGGGGGTTCTGAGCAACTCTCACTGTGAACAGCAAAGAAATACATCTATTTTTACATTCACTTTAAGGTTAAGCTAAAATAAACACTCAACACTATTGGTGTTATCTGTGCAGAATAATTCAAATTCTTAGAAACAACAAATATGCTTTTTCGTTCCAAACTATTTCTTCACCTCACACATACTTAGATTAAATACTCACATTCAATCAAAATCTCAACACTTGAAAAGACAATAATATACAGTAAATCACAGAAAAACATTATAATATAGTACTACACTTCTATTTCTGTCATGAAATATGCTTGCCTAGCCCGAGTAATTCTGCTTTCATCACTGTAGTTAAGGAAGAGCAGGTTTTGAAAGCACACATCTAACATCAAAAAAATGAAGTACAATAAAATAAGATTCTTATAATATGGGAGACTTAATGCTATTGCAATCACTAGTGGCTGACTTATTAAAAATCCCACAATTACAGTATATTCACAGTATAATCACTAACCAAGAGCTTTATAGCATTTCTTCAGAGTCCCAGAAGTCTCACTCTCAAGTGCATCCAGAATCTCAGTTCCGGACAGCTAAAGAGCAAAGAAAGATAATGGATAATAGTGTAGTTTAATGAGTAATTCCCCTTTGTTGTGAATAAAAAAATAAACAGAAAAGCATTTAGTTGTGTTATATAAAAGCTTTTAAATATCTGACATGCCCCACTTGGCTACATACTGCTACTTACCTGCTCATATTTCTTAAAGATGGCCTGAAGCTGGAGGTAATTCCTGGTGGCAAGGATGTGGGTGAAGGTGGACTCATCTGTTCCGAAACATCCCTCACCAGCCTGTACCAGATTCACCAAACAAACAGAAAATAAGTCTCAGTATAAGTCCTTGCTATTTTGTAATATCACATAAGGTAGCTGTATATGTACCTCAAATAGGGCTGTAGCATCCTGTTCTGCAAATTCCTCATCCACTTCGTAACTCTCATCTCTGTTACCCTGGAAAAAAAACACGTGGCTGACTTTTGCTGTAAGACACAGGGCCTTCTGTTTGATTCAGGGAATTCAATCTGGTCTCCGGTTTAGTAATGAGCGATAGTCTGTGTTTAGAGGACACAGGGAGAGTGATCTCTGTTTCAGCTGGACGACAAAGTGGACGGATACAGTTTCCCTACACGGTGCAGTAGAAACTCAAGGCCACTCACCTGCAACAGTGCCATGAGCAGGTTTCGGACGTCTCCACTGGTATCTCCCTCGATGTCTGCTTCGAGATCACGCTCGTGTACTGAATAATACAGAAAGTTGAAAAAAAAATATTCAGTGCATTTTATGATTTCTCTCAACTTTTGGCTTTCTTCAAAACCCCATCAGAGAGATCAAGTGTTTGCAGAAAAGGATGTTTACAGAACAATGGAGCCTTCCCGTAAGAAACCAAGAACTTCCTAATGATGACTGATAATGTTCTTAAAATAGGAATATCTGATTCTGCATCAAGGTTAACAGGAAGTTGCAATTTGAATGGACGTCAGTGTGGACCAATTGTAATTCTGTATGTTGTACAATGATGACCTTACCTTGAAAGTAGCATTCCTTGAACAGGGCAATGTCCTGTAAAAAGAAAACACAGAAAGTCTCTACTAATTATTGAGACTATAACAGGTACAGTATTGCTACATGTGATAAGTTATTCTTTAGTGACTGACAGCATTGGTAGCAGTGCAGAGGATCTCCACCAGGACGTCTTCATCAGTACCGGCTCCCTTCATGGCCCTCCGGAGCTCCTTCACCGCGTAGATGACAGGCAGGTCCAGCATAGCCAGGATGGCATTCTCAAAGTTCCCAGACAGCTCGCTCTTTAATACATCTATCAGCTCCTGGTGCACACAGATTACGGGTTAATAAAGTGTGAGGGAGAGTGTGTGGGTTAATACATACCACAATACTGAACTTACGTCGTCATATTTATCAAAATAGGCCTGTTTAATTTGCTGTCTCTGGTCCGAGCTGCGGTTTGCCAGAATCTCAATGATAGCCTTCTCGTCAGTGCCTAAAAAAAACCACCCAGTACAAACATAAACAATGCAATATATGAACTAAATGCAAAACATTTCACAATTTGTGTGTCACCTGCAACTTACCGAGTCCCTTGCAGGCTTTACGGATGGCCTTGATATCTGCTACAACGTCAAAGTCCTCATAGGGCACAATAGTGGGCTGAGGAGAGAAGAAAAAAATAGATTGTAAACTTCTGAAACTGATAATTATTGAGTAATCATAGTGGGATAGAGATGATAGTCATCCAGCAGCAGCTGACGGAGGGGGGAGGGTAGGGACACAATGCACTGGCTCAGGAATTCAGGGCCAGAAATCTAAAACAAACTTGATGGGGCCATGTATACAGACTGTAGAGAACATAGTGAAGACCATAGGCTGTAAATCGAAATATATGACATGTAAAGTGTAGAATCTCCTGTGCACTTTTGTTTACAAGACAGCACTATCTTTTTAGCAGGATCTGTTATGTAATAAAGCTAATCTTTCACATTTCTCATTTAAGTTTTGAATGTTCAAACCTCTCGTATGGAGTTTTTTTTTAATGGGCAAGAGTAACCTCTGTAAATCAAAGTGACCAAACTGGACACCCTCCCCCATGACTGCACCGTGGCGGCTGCTTTTATTCAAGGAAAAAAAGGCTACTCATTCAGATCTAACGGAGCTGTGATGAATTCCGCAGGGGAGTGGCTCTTTCCTCTGCGTAACCCAGACACGGAGCTCTGTCACACCGACTCTTTTAACACGTTTACATTATTCTAAGACACCAAAAAGGCCAAAGATTGAAACTATGTACGCACAATCGAGCTTTTAGACAGAAGAAAACGAGATGTAGGCTTTGAAAAAGGGGGTTATAGACGCATCATTCAAGAAAAAAAACGAAATAAAAACACTTGAGTATCTACTCGTTAAGTGTCTTGTACCAAGCTGGTCAAACGTCATGTCATGCGTTACAGTAAATCGGTTTCGCTTGGTTGAAAAAGCCTAGTGCGCATTTTACAAAGATTTTACAAAACGTGTAGGTATTTAATCCGTTAAACATTAAAGAAGAGGGTACCTACTTGACAGTTGCCCATTTTTTTTACAACAATATGTCCCGTCGGTGCTGGTGCTTTGAAATGAAAAATGGAGGGGTAAGGCTACTTTGGTAAAATTGTCCAGACTCGGGACCAAGCAGCGGACCGAGGAGAAGGCGGCGTCTGACGTCATGACGCTCGAAGCAGGTTAACCATTTACTTTAAGGACATGATGGACTGAGAATGAGTAGATTGCATCACAAAATCATGCTGGTGTATTATATTAATACATAAAATATGTCTCTTTGTTCAAATGAAAATGAGTTTGAAGCCAGTAATAATTCAATATCTATTTAATGTGCTCAAACCAATCGTTTGATGGTATATTTTAGCTCTCCACATATGTGGGACCTTCCTTTTCTGTTCCATGTTACATGTAATTCTGAACTCTGCAAACCTACTGTCTTGTTTTCTTCTCCTTACATGAGAGTTGCAAATCTACAAATAAAAATCTCATGCTCTTGGCAAACTATGCACAGATTCCAGTTTAACTGATGTGTAATTAGAGGATGAGCCATCACTATCATCTCAAGATTATGACTTAAAAGGTTGTAATTATGACTTTTTTAAATCTTATAATTATAACATAAATAGCTGAAATTATGAGATAAAAGAAACATAAGAACTTTCAACTTTCAATTCAAAATGATGACTCAAAAGATCCTATTACACAAGGCAGTGCTTTAATTTAAAAAACTAGCGCTGACGTTGATAGAGGACTACTTGAAAGGTGGGTTAACAACAAATAAGTAAATACTTACTGTAGGCTGCTTACACATTCACATGGGTTTAAACTGAGTAAACACTCCCTGGCAGAATCTTAAGCAACAGAAGGTTCTTGAATTTGACTTCCCATTACATTGACTTTTTAAGTCTTAACTATGAATAACATATCTAATAATTATTACTTTTTAACATTTTTAACATCTCATAATCATAACTCTTTATGTGGAAATTTTGACTTTTTAAGTCAGAATTCAGTAATTTAAACTTTTAACTTACATAATTACATATCTCATAAATATAACTTTTTAAGTCATAATTGCAACTTTGTAAGTCATAACTTTGTAAGTTATGACTTACAAAGTCATAACTTTTGACATAACTTTTTATAATAATTTTGACATTTCAAGTGATAATATTGACTTTTTATCTCATAATTATGATCTAAACATTAGATTATGACTTTAATATGGGATAAAAAATTACAGATTAAGAAGTCAGAATTTATCATTAGGAGATAAAAAAACGCATGATTTTGACATTTTCATTAGTAAATTTGTTTTTTTCTTTCTTTTTTTGTGCAGAAACACCCTTCCATAGGTACGCTCTGTATCTTAATTATATTATTATATTATTATAATATTAATAAAAATATATAATTTATTGCTTTTTATTAAAGCATTAGAATACAACAGTGGTTATTTTTTTATTCTATTCATAACACCTCAACGAAGACAACATGGAAGAGTTCAGCCAAAGTCACAACACTGAACAGTCTCATTATTATGACCTCAAACATGAGTCTGACCTGCTCCTACTCTTCCAACAACAACACACGTGGTTTTCAGTTTTTCAACCATAACAAGAATCACGTTAGAGCACAGTCCCTTCATTCAGAAATTAATATGAATTTTTCACAATGTCCACCCTTGTACACCCATAGGCTCTCTCTAAAGTTTCCTCCAGTCAACAGAATAATAACAACATAATAATAACATAATAATAACAAAATATAATCAGATAAATCAGGTTTTTACTCTTTTTATCTCCAGTTGATAAATGATCGAAGAGCAGAATGTCGCTTTGATGATGCTCAACAGATTTCTTGGCAGTCACTATAAGCTGTTTGCTGTATGAATTAGAGTACCACTAAACAACTAATGCCACCATCTAGTGGAAGTTATTAGTAACTACATATCCTTCATGCCCTTAATGAAATATTTAACTGTTCCTGATTGTGTAGTGACAGTGGTAGAGGAAGTACTGGTTTATATTACTATACTGATATCGATATTCCCTTTTGAGTATTGCCTCCTTCAACAGTTATGAACCATTTGAAACTAAAATGCAAACCAATGTAAAGATTTAGTGAATTAGAAAGTACAGATTTTTGCACTAAATACAAATAGATTACAAGTACCCCCCTGTTAAATCTACCTCATGACATCCATATAGGTCAGTATTAGACTTTTGCACTGTGATTCATTTGATTTATTTCTCTGGAAATTGTGACTCTCTAACAACCCTGCATCTGACACTAATTGAACTCTTTGAACGTGACAGGCATTTAACTGTTTGTGTCGACATTTCCCTCGACTGGGGACTTCTTTTTCTAACCTGATTAATAAACAAGACAAAAACATTCTGTTGCAGACATAATCTTTATTAACTATTAGAAAATAAACTATCCTGATGGACACCAAGTTAAAAAAGGGAACTTTTTTTCTCATGTCTCTCTGGCTGTAATTAAATTAGACTAACGGGCAGCGCATGGTTCGTCACCTAATCAGATGCCTTATAACGTGACTACTCTGTGCAGTCTTGCTCCGATTCACTGTACAGAACCAGGATCTGACAGGCAAAATGTTTCCCCTTTACCTTCAATCACGGTGAGTGCTCAGAAACAGTACTTTGTTTGGTCTCATAGACCCCATGGGCATAGGCCAGAGGGGTTTCCATTTCCTTGTTTTCTTTGTGTACGTCTAGTGTGCTTTTGTGTTAGTGTGTGATAATTGTTAGTGTGAAGTGTGATTCCAAAGAAGTCAAGTTATATTTGGTTTTTGCTGTTCTGTCTTGTAATGAGACTTGAAAAATGTAGAATATTTTGTTTTTAAATATAAGGTATTGTACAGCCTGTTGAACACGTGTCAATACAGCAAACAAATGAATGAAAATATATGTTTACCAATTTACATCTAACAGGATAATACCCAGCGTTATAGGACTGTCAGATTTTGATTTTGACATTGAATATTGTCATTGTTCCAGGTCATGATAATCTAATGTAGTTCAAAAATAGACTACTGTACACTGGTGGCAGACATGTGCACACTCTGCAGGCAGGTTATCTCTAAGATAGAATGCATTTAGTTGTGGTCTTTATGCCTACTTTTAAACAATATGATTGCATTTAGATGTGACATAAATATCAGCATTTAGAGTAGGATCTTAGAGTAGGTCTTAAATTCAGCTGTTCTAAACTGTCCTGTAGTGGGATATACTGTATTCTACCCTGACTTGCTTCTTGATAGCAGTGTGATGACTCTAGAGGGCACACTCAGCTCAAAAACCAAGCACGTTTTCAAAAACCCTTTCAAGACTGTCAGCTAGTTATACAGTCGGCTGTGTTACAGTTTAGCCAATGTGCATTCTTATCCCAAAATCCTTATTCTGTATGCTGTGTTTAATGTTATTTGGTGAATAGAAATAGGCTACTTTCAGCATGGCAAGTAACATATTAGCTCAAATGGAAAGAGCGTTCGAACACTCGAATCTGTTCCTAGATCTGTTCAGATAAATATCTTTCACGATTTAAACACTGAATCGACAGGGTAACACTGATCTGAGCTCAGGTTCCTCGGTCATTCACTGTGGAGACAAACCAATCAGCTGACCGCCGCATGACAGGCAGCTCTGGCGCATGCGCAGTCACATACTTGTGGTATCAGGAACATGGCAGCGTCCTGAGCGTTGTTGGGGGGAATACGGCGTAATTGAGCACCTTCAGCATCAGACTGGGAAAACTGAGAAGCACCAGCTACACCCAGAGGAGGGTGGGGGGCTGAGGGACGGCTACGCAAAACACCCGTTAGCTATTTTGCAGGTAAATCCACCCGTCACTTCATGCCACTCTCTCTTTAGCTATCTTCTTCATATTTGCTGAAGTGGACCTGCGGCTAATGCTAACGTCTAGCCAGCCCCTCCGCTTGGAAACCCGAGTGTGTTGAGCTAGTTAGCCTAGCCTTGGTAGCATTCGCTTGCCACAGCCCCTTATCTGCATTTAGCAAACAAACGGTCGCGAGCAGTTGTCAAATGGGCCCGGTGTCCGAGCAAACTACAGCAATGAACAAACACTCGTGTCGCTTTTGTTTTTAGCTTCGCCTAGTTTGTGTAGGCCTTTTGCAATGAAGCAGAGTTTGGGAGGCAGGTAGCGTTAATGCTCCTGGTCATGGATTTACGTGACAGAACGCGGCGAGCGGACTTAGCAACAGTGATGAATCATTATAAAGCCTTTCGTGATGTTTCAGTTCAAAGTGAGTACAGATAGTGAGTTACTGCCGTGGTGGGTTGTTGCACTTCCTAAATTGCACTCAGATTGTAGTACAGTAACTTCCTGCACGTTCAGTTGCGTTGCCTAATTTCATTGATGAAGGAAATGCATTGCAATAGTGTCGAATACCAGAAACTTCATTCATATTCACTAATGGGAACTCATTGTTCATATGTTATTTGTGCTTCTTCTTGTTCGTTCTGGTGTCATTTCCATTACAGACATGTTTATCAGCTGACAGTTAAAATGTTATTGCTGTGCACTGATGTAATAACACATGACAGTTTAACCCTTGCACCCAGCGATGCTGAAGCATTTCTTTACAGCTATAAGTAGAAATGGAGATTTTTAACAGCTGTTAAAATTGGACTGAAACATGACAGGTTGAGTAAATATGCAGAGAAGGTGGGCTATTTGCACAAGTTATCTGGCCAAATTGTAACTACATTTTGGATCTGTAAAGTTGTAAAATCTGTAAAATTGTGCACTTTTATACAATTAGACACAATAGCACAATGCTTCCGATAACTGGCTGGACCTGTCTGAAACAAGTTGTCATTAAATTGCTGTGCATTTCCTCAGGCTATGTTTCTACATTTGCTTCTGTGTTATTCCATATCATTTTTAGTCCATGAGTAACTTGCTATTGATCTACATACAGACAGGAAGTACAGGGAGGGGGTTAGTCACATGATTCCACCCTGAAGTCAGCCTCAGTCCTTTTTACACTCCCCTATACAGTAATATAATAAAATGGCCCTCTCCCGTAGCTGAGAGCAAGCCGTGCACTGCTTGCTGCTAACGTCTCCTATTGTACACTTGGTCAGCACCCTGCCCGCTCTGCTTTTATTATGCAGCTCCATGAATTCACGTCTCCAAGCAGCCCCCGGATGTCCGACTGTAAAGGATTAACGTCAAACTGTCTGCCGTTTATAAGTAGCCATATGTCCGTTTTGCCTCCCCGTGCCCACTTCACACACTTGAATGAAAAAGACTATAATTGGGATTTATGTCACTTTATCTTGCTTAGTTGCTCACAAAAACAGGGAGGAAGGAAAACTGGAGTCAGAGTTTTCCAGGATCCTGGCAGAATGCTGACACAGGTTCCCTTCATCACTGTGCAGCCACCAGCAAATTACCGCACTGTGGACAGGACTAGGGGAGTTATCCCAACATGATTCTGCGTTTGTACTTTTTTGTGTCTCTGTGGTTCATCGTTACATTGCCCTTTTACTGATGCGACTCAAGCATTCCACAGACGCTTGTCCTCCTTTAAATAAAAGCCATGTAGTTATCATACTTGTGTGAATATCTGACATAGCTGTTACTTATTGTCAAATTATTAGGGGCACAGAGGTAGGACATCCAGTGTCTTCACCAAGAGGCATGGTTTAGTTTGGTATGGCACACTTTTATTTGGGTTTGGGTTTTAAAAGTGGTAGATATTGTTTCAAAATAATAATTATGTACCACTTGGAATACCAATACAGTGAAATTTGAGCTAAGAAGTCCAGCCAAACATAGTGAAGCCTCTTGATCAAGTTCTAAACTGGGCAAAAGCAACAGTACAACTTAGAAAAAAAATTCTCAAATCAAGCTTGTCTCATGTTTGTGGGATAAACAGACATATGCTAAGAAGAACATAAAATGCTGCAACACATTCCCGTGCATAACCATCTTCTATTATCAGCTGTGTCCTATTGTTGATAGACTCGTCTCTGTTTATCCAAAGTGATCAATAGGCCACGCAGGCTTTACATTAGCCATTATTGACAGGTCCTCAGCTGTTTGATGTGTTCTTTGCCTCAGGGTCTGAACAGCAGGTTGTCTTTTCCTCTTTTAACAAGCATCCCTCCTGTAAATGCGTGAAAATACATGCATGAAAGATTGATAGCGTAAATCGCGTTGCCATCTGTCATGATTTTATATGGTTCATAGTGGAAGTATGATGTAGAATCAGTCACGGTGTGTTGGGACCTTGTGCTGCTGCGTAATCACTGTTTACTCTGCATTAGGTCTGTAGCCGAGGGAGCGTCTGATGGGAGTCTCTCCCAGCGAGACACAGAATGTTGATGGAGTGTGTGAAGTGTGTGTGGCACTACGTTAAAATGTGTGTTACATAAATGCAATGCTTTCATGACACGTGAAGGTCAGGATGAGGAGAATAGATGGCTTTTTGAAAGTGTGCACTATGCCAATTATATATTCAGCCGCAGGTTTCTCTGAATGAAGATCACTTAAATGTGTAAAATCCACCTTTGATTAAACTGTAACTGTACTGACCTTTTAATCCAAGTCATAATAACTATGTCTGTGTTGTAGGTCCTGTGAAAAGATGAATGTCGTCAAAGACAACAAAGACCTGGCCTGTTTTTACACCACCAAACACTCCTGGAGGGGAAAGTAAGAGCCACTAAACTTGTTTTTTTGTATTTTTATCCTTACAGATAAGATTTCAGGTCTGTTAGAACTGCGTATTTCACATCATCTTTGTCTCAACTTTCACAGTGACATCAGCCTATTCACTTTATTACCTTGTAGGGAAGAGTCACTGGTTCCATTAAGCTTATCTTAGACAAGGCGAAGATGTGCACAGAACATGTCCTATCTCATGGTGGTGTGATTTGAAGTGCTGTCTTTATGAAAAGTAACCCCAAGAAGCTGATAGGGAGAGGTACTGTAACACAATGCGACTCAAACAGAAAAAGAGTATGTAGTATGTAGTACACCTGCAACAGAAGCTAAAGATGTGACACCAAAAACTTGCACAAACTACTTCTGTGTAATACTGTAGAAAGAGGGTAAGCGTAGCCCTTTATCAATCCCACTTTTGTTTCTACCTGATTGTGGTTGAAAATTGAGCATTTGACCTAAAATTAGCTGTGACATGATGCTGCTGGGTGAACCCGTTCAAGAGAGCCAGCGGGATCATATTACCAATACCTGCTTTCTAAATGTCTCTGTCCCATTAGCCACCGCCATTGACTCGTGTAACGTTAGCAGGGCTGCAGAGCATTAGCCGTCGTCACAGCTTCATCAGGGCTAATGCTTCTGGAAGTGTCCGGGAGGAACACGTGTTGATGTATGGGAGGATACCTGCTGTTTAGATGTCGCAGGAGTGGATTTGATGTGAGTGGAATGGACACAGTTCCCTCACAGGGCTCGGGCAATTAAAAAATATATCAAAATCACAGCTGCATGTAAATCCAGGGCTGCAGAAAGGCTGTAGATGCAACTAAACAGTCCTTTTCTTCTCTTCTTACTCTATGTCTCGTTGAATCAAAGTCTTGTGACTGGTGGAGAATATTAGATTTGTCTGTGTGTGTCTTCTTAATGATGGGCATTAGGTTTTCTGTGTAATTAATTATTTGCATTCTTACCTCAATTTCTCTTCGACATGACAGATGCAAATCAGACTCCTTTGAATCTTCTTTGAATGCCATACTTTGTACAAACTTGTACTTGTACAACTCAGTGTTTAGACTTCTTTTTATTGAGATTAATACGCTCGTGATTTTTAATACATACTGTGATTTGTTGAGTCTTTGTTTATTGTATACGTGTATTCATGCTAAAATATTGCTGCCTCCCATGTAAAAGTTTGCATATTATTTGTTTAATAAGGGGATGTCGTGGTTAAGAGGGTTTAGTCAGATACAGGAAGTTGCCAAATGCTTTGAGTTATGAAATGTTCTGTACAGGAGAAGAGCTGCTGTGTGTAGAACAATAACCTGTTACTTATCAAAGCTGAGTCTTGGTTACACTATTCTTGTTAAGTATGCTCTGTCTTCTGATTCTGGAGTTTCTTCTGGTCTCATATCTTTACAAGTAAAATCTGCATCCTTTTTATTACAGTTATGCCCCATGCCCAATATATTGTACAGTAAAGCTTCACAGTTCACTTCCGTATCACTGCATCACTGAGATTAAGATGAGAATAGCAAATACTTAGCACAGTAATATAAGAGCTACTTATATTGCTGTGCTTAGTATTTATAAAACAGTCATTTCAGTTGCTCAGTAATAGAGCTCTGATGCGGGTAGGGTTGCCAGTACACTAAGACAGACTGAAGAGGAAAAAGGCAGCCCACAGAGAATGAATAATTAACGAGGGTTGTGCTGACACCCAGTAAAGCCTTCTCCACTGAGCACCAAGGTCGAGACATAAAGAATGGCACCAGCTATAGATCAGGCCAGAGGCGGGATCAGACCCCGTGGCTTGACATAACAGAAGTGGGCAGGAGTTGAAATGAAACCTTAGTGTGTGGAGGGAGAGCTGGTAAGGATAAAGAAAGAGTCCAGCCTTTCTAATAGTGACACGGCAATTGTCTAATTGTGAAGAAAGGATAAGGAGCCTCGGGCTTCTGGGTGCCCTGTATGTGTTACTCATGTCCACATACAAGTACAAGTGCATTGTCTGAAAGTAACAGCTCTAGTTGATTTAGTTTTGATGTGGGTCTGAGGTATTTCCCAGACATACAGTACGTACTAATATAATTCTGTACTTTATAATTCTATTAACTGTACTATAACCCTAATTTCACCTGTTTTATATTTCCATTATCAAAGTCACTGACTGCTATAAATTTATTAAAATGCCAACTGGAAGAGTTTCTGAGTAACATTCAGTTTCATATCTGTGTACAGTAGCTAACACATTCACTCCTACATGGTTTCATGCTAACTAGCCTTTCACACTTCCTTCCTACAATGGAATTATATTCATAATTGAAGAACTGGTCATACACGTTTCATTGTAAAAGCCTGAGTCATTACTGAACAGTGCTGTAAGTTTTTGAAACGTACGCAACCTTTTACGGCACCGTCAGCTGAATCAGACAAACCTAGATGTGAGGTGACACCATGAAGTTACTGGACATAAATGTTGTCATCTGTTGACTCATTACAGTGAAGGACAGAGCTACAGTGAGGTTCATAAATCCTTTGAACCCATCTTATCCTATCCTGTGTTGCCTAAATACACACATTGTTTTGTATCAAACTGTCCCCCACATTCAGTGTTATTATATGTGTCTGTTGGGGGGTATTACTATTTACTCTGATTCTGACTATTCCTGTCTTTGTATTCCAGGTACAAGCGAGTATTCTCAGTGGGAACCCATGGCATTACGACTTACAACCCCACCACATTAGAAGTAACAAATCAGGTTAGCAAGTCGTTTAGATGTTGAAAAGACTACTTTATCGGATATATGTCGCTATAACTCTGCATTTGAATCCTCCTCGTTTCTGTGTCTGGTGCCAGTGGCCTTATGGAGACATCTGCGGGATCTGCCCGGTGGGGAAAGGACAGGGGACAGAGTTCAGCCTCACATTCCGTAAAGGCACAAGCAAGAAGTCCGAAACACTCAAGTTCTCAACAGAGCACCGGACAGAGCTGCTCACGGAGGCACTGGTGAGGAGGAAGCGTGTTTAGTTTGTGTTCGACGCACTGTTTTTAATGCAGTGCTTGCAAATCACAGGCCCTTCTCTGCAGGTGTTTAATGCAAACATGACTCAGCATATTGTTTTACATGTCCTTTTTTTTTTGTAACAGAGATTCAGAACAGAGTTTTCAGAGGGTAAAATAACTGGCAGGGTAAGTACTTTCTGGATATTAATCAAGTATAACAGACTATAAATTAGTAATACACATTTACTTAAAGTGTATGTGAACTCTCCACAGCGATACAACTGCTATAAACACCACTGGAGTGACACGCGAAAGCCAGTGAGTTTAGAAGTAACACCGGGTGGCATCGACCAGATCGACCCTCACACCAACAGAGTGGTGTGCTCCTACGATTATCGCAACATAGAGGGCTTTGTTGAAGTGTCCGACTATCAGGGAGGGTTCTGTATCCTTCATGGAGGCTTCAGTAGGCTGGTATGAAATGACTATGTGTGTATGCATGCAATATTCATCCGTACGTAGCTAACCTAGGTTTTCTATTCCCTCTACTCTCGCAGCATCTGTTTGCCTCGGAGCACAGAGATGAGATCATCCGCAGCGCCATAGAACACGCGGGGAATTTCATCGGCATCATGCTCCGACTGAGGAAGGAGGCACTGACCTTCGAAGCCTTCATGACAGACAGGCTGGGAAAGTACAGCTCTGACGAAAGTATTACTTCTCTGGCCGAGTTTGTCGTTCAGAAGATCACGCCTCGTCACCCAGTCAGTATTCGACCTTTTGTATTCTTTAGTCTACACAATAACACTTTGGTTTATTAACTTTGTGTGTTGCATTGATTCCCAGGAGCCTGTAAAACGTATCCTGGCCCTGACAGAAACGTGTCTAGTCGAAAGAGACCCAGCATCATACAACATAGTCACTATTAAACCCTTTGGAGAGGTAAGGAATCAAATGTCTTCTTTATAACAAGAATTTCATCTTTCACAGGCAAAGGGAAATATCCTCTTATCTTTCTTTAATGTTGGAGGTCATTGTAGTTATAGCTAGAGCAAGGCTGCAGCAGATACTGTAATACTCCATTTGTGTCTTTGTTCTCTCTGCCTTCAGGTATTTGCTCTTATCTGCGACGCCGACAACCCTCAGGTTTTCACAGTTGAGTTTATAAGGGGCCAGATCAGGAAGTTTTCCTCCACAGAAAGGTACAAGCTAATTCTGGGCACAAACTTAATGGAAATGTGTCTAATTTCTAATGAGAAATTTGGTTGTGCTTTAGGGACTCCCTGTTAGCAAGCTTACTTGACGGAGTCCGCGCATCAGGTAACAGGGATGTGTGTGTTAAGATGGCCCCCACTCAGCGAGGCCAGAGATGGGGGCTACTGAGCATGCCTGTGGATGAGGAAGTGGAGAGTTTGCATCTTAGGTTCCTGGCAGCACCACCAAGTGAGTCAAAGCCAATGGTCTCAGTTGAATATGTGCTAACATGAGACGTAAGATTCATATTCTATTTTCTCTTTTCAGATGGCAACTTTGCTGATGCAGTGTTTAGGTTCAATGCCAACATATCCTACAGTGGAGTTTTACACGCTGTAACCCAAGATGTAAGTGTTTAAATCCACCCTTTTACCCGAATTCAAGATTTACACACGGGCTTCCTTCTATTTGTTTATTTTTTGTCCCTGTTTTAACTGTTTAGGGCCTTTTCTCGGAGAACAAAGAGAAACTCATAAACAATGCCATCCTCGCCCTTTTATCCCAAGAGGCTGAGTTGCCTGGTCTCAACAGTGAGCTGGAGAGCCATTTCCAGGCCATCCGGCGTTTGGTGGCCTCCAAGGCTGGCTTCCAGGCTTTCACTCAGCTACCTAAGTATGAATGCAGCTTATTCACTCCTCTACTGTCTTCACTGCTTTTAATTTGAAGAGCACTTTCCCTGAGCTGCTGTTAACCGGCATGCTCTGTCATTCTAAGGTCTGGTCAAGGGTCTGGACTCACAGATGGAACGTAAATATGAATCCATGCATCTCAGTGCACCCTTTGATTCTGCACTGTTTCTTCTCTGTCATGTTCTTTGTCTCTGTCTGTTCATCAGCTTCATTCCCATCCTTTATGTGGCTTTCGAATGCGCATCTTCACATGAACTGTGTGCCTTGATTTGCCTTGACTGTTTACTTCCATGATCTTATCTTTTGTACCTTTGCACTTCTGTCACTCTAACTACTCTACATAAAATTTTTGAAAACACATAGGAGCATTGTGCTTTCCTATGGGTCACTGAGATGTATGAGAGGAACTGTATTTACTGTTGACTCTTTGCTCCTGAGCCTTAATTGGGTTTCCTAAAAGATTTATTGCCAGGCACTTAGCTGTTTCTCTCACACAACCACAGCTACACTAACTCCCTAAAAATAACTTAATAAATTGATGCATTTTTGCTGCGAAGGGAAACCGCTTTCATGCTGTCAGACTTTAACAGATGGTGTTATTGTTTGTGAGCAATAGAAACAACAAGTCCCTTCAGGAGCAATAAATTCTTTGCATATCAAACCCCAGACCTCTGAAAACAATACTCTAATTGTGTGTGTGTGTGTGTGTGTGTGTGTGTGTGTGACCTGTTATATGCTGCTATTAATACAACATTTAAAGGTATAATAGACTACTCAAATCTATTTATGCATGTTTTTTTGTTTTGTTTTCAGATTCAGGGAAAAACTGGGAGTAAAGACAGTAAAAGCTTTAAAAAGGAATAACAACGGTGTGACACATGCTGCTATTGACATGCTCTGTGCACTTATGTGTGTAAGTATTCTTTAATTATCTGTGCAGATGTGGCATGATGTAGATGATTGACAAAAACATGGTGTGATGACTCCTGTCGCTCTTTCACCTTAGCCAATGCATGACGACTATGACTTGAGGCAGGAACAGCTAAACAAAGCTTCGCTGCTGTCCTCTAAGAAGTTCCTGGAAAATCTTCTTGAAAAATTCATCACTAATGTGGTACATTTTTCAAAATAGTTTTTATACTTCAGCCTGGTTTAAGACTCAGCATTTTAAAAGTCAGTTTATAAATCTTTTAATGCTCACAACTTTACGTCATCCTTTTGATAAAGTGACAAATGCACCACTTGAGTAGATGCTGCTAAATTTGATGTATGCACTCATTACAGTGACAGGGACAAGACTGATTTGAATTCTTTTCCAGGACCATGGAACTGGAGCTTTGGTAATCAGCTCCTTACTTGACTTCTTGACGTTTGCCCTCTGCGCACCGTACAGTGAAACCACTGAGGGCCAGCAGTTTGACATGCTGCTCGAGATGGTGGCCTCCAATGGACGGACTCTGTTTAAACTTTTCCAGGTAGAAAGTTTGTTTGACACACATAAAAACTGTCTTTATTCTAAATTTTAAAAAAAATGTACAACTCAGTCTTGAAAAATAACATCAACGTTCCTTTTAGTATTTTTATATTTGTGTGTTCTTTTTGTTTCTAGCACCCCTCAATGGCAATAGTGAAGGGAGCGGGCCTGGTAATGAAAGCTATTATTGAGGTAGGTTTAACAATTATTTAAACTTCCCAGTGCTTAATTTCTTATGACTCATATTTGTTTTGTTTTTTTATTTATTTACTTAGGAAGGGGATAAAGAAATAGCAACAAAGATGCAGGAACTGGCACTGAGTGAAGGAGCTCTTCCGAGGCATTTGCACACATCATTGTTTACCGTCAGCACTGACCAGAGGATGCTTACAAACAGGTCAGACCTAGAACCTGACAAAAAGCCTTACTTGTTGACTCAAACAAATTACATATTCTTTTTTTCCCCTCCCCTCAGGCAACTGAGTCGTCACTTAGTTGGGTTGTGGACAGCGGAGAACCCTGTTGCAATGAATCTCTTGAAGAGAATACTTGTAAGGCTCTCAGTGCAGACTGACAGATATATAATTTAACATTTTTCATCCAGCCCATTTTTTATTGCACAATTCCTTGTTTTAATATTTGATACATGACACTGAAGCTTTTAATATAATTGAAGCCACACTATTGGATGTGAGCCAAAATGTCTCTCTTTTTTAACTTCTCCCAGAGCAGCTTATCTTGTTTTCTCTCCTTCCACTTCCAGCCAACAGGGTTGCTCGCTTACCTCGACAGTGTTGACGCTGTCCCAGAGAAAGATGTTGACAGAATGCACATCCGGGACAACTTGAAAATAGCCACGGTATCCACACTAATTCAAAACCATATCTGCACAAAATCAACAAAAGTTATTTCTCATGCCATATCTTAAATATAATATCTGTTTTGTTTGCAATAGGATCAGCTGAACCGTAACAAGGTGCCAGAGTGGCAGCGGATTGCAGGAAAAGCAGCCAAAGAGGTGGAAAAGTTTGCCAAGGAGAAGGCTGACATAGTGTTGATGCACTGGAGAGATAAGATGGGCATCGCTCAGAAGGAGGTGAGCCCTTTATTTAGCTTTCTGCTCCTGCTGCTGCAGACTTGATGTGTTCAGGTGACTGCTGCTGCTTGACACTGAAAGCAGCTGCAGAAACCTGAATAAACCCGATGACTTTTCAGCTGCTAGCGCTATTTGGCATGGAGCGAGCAGTCCGATGCTGACTCTTCAAGAAGCACTGTATCACAGCAAAAACACATTTCTTTTGTGTCAGAATATTTGCTAGTGAAACATCTTGACTAGTTTACATCTAGTTTATTCCTCCTTTAGCATGGTACTAACCTTCACTGAAACAGGACTAAGAATGGTGGAAATGGAAATAACATGTCAAAATGGCTTAATATAACTGTAAGCAGATTCAAGGGTGTTTGTGATGTCCCTTGAACAAATATGTTAGAAGCCTTTCTGTTTTCTGTGCTTTCTGCAATTTCCAGCCTCCATTTAAACAAAGCCATCATCTGACTTTCACCTGACATCCTTTCTGTTTCCAGTTCCTGGTTACATCTGGAATAACAGAATTATTTAAGATCATTTGCAACAAAGCCTGACTGATTTGTGCTCAATAAATGCATCCATCCCTGTATTCCTTAATGACCCATAATATATTCTTTAAAAGCATACAATAACCTGATGTATAATCCAACCTTTGTTGCAATTCATCTGTTTTATCAAAACAACAATAATCTCTCTGTGTTGTCTCTGCCTCATCCTCCCGTTGTGGTTTTCTGTTGTCAAACAATGCAGCAGGACAGAAATAACCTGGTAAGTAGGGGTGGCCAAAGGGATCCATTCTTTTTACATATTCTCTCTGTCCATCAAGCATTTTTCATCTTTGTGTGGTAAATTGGGTGTGTTTTGCTTTTGTGTTATGGAATCCCCAGCTTACATTTTAAGGATAGGATTTATCAGAGCAAGACTTGATTATTAACTAAATAACTAAATATTTTTTCTGTAAGTAATAACTAATTTAGGTATTTTGTTAGTTATGATGACCACAACATTATGTCAGCACTAACACAGTCTGTGTCTTCCACAGCAGCAATTACAGAATGCACCCAATTTTGGGATCCCATTTTGGTTTGTGTATCATAACTTTTATATGTTGGTTCCATAATAACATTGTGTTGGTGCCTTTCTCTTCCATTTTTTCACTCATATCCTATTGCAAAAGGCATTTTTTCATCTATGGTGTGCATAAGCTTTTATGTTGTTGCCATTTCAGCCTCATTTCTTTCTTTATGCTTATGATTTAAAGGGGCAACAATGTTGAACATGTATAAAGAAATTGTACATTTCCTTATTTTGTTCTCTTTTTAATTTTAGAACCCTAATCAGAAACCAGTTATCCTGAGAAAGAGAAGACAACGAATAAAAATTGAATCAAACTGGGAGCTTTTTTATTACAGGTACTATCACATATTGTTATTTTGTTACATATTCTATATTTGTGAGTCATTTTTGTAAGAGAGGCTTTATAATTGTGTATGTGCTGTTTTTTTCTTTTGCCAGATTCCAACTTGACCATGCAAGGTCCAACCTCATCTGGAACCTGAAGACAAGGGAAGAGCTTCGGGAGGCTCTGGAGGGGGAGATGCGTGCGTTTGGTGTGGACCGCGAGCTCGGCAATGCCACAGTCATCTCCTGGAACCACCAAGAGTTTGAGGTACATTTTATTTCATCTTATGATACCAGACTGGACCAGACACATAATACAGCATGTAATAAACTTCTGTTTGGTAAATGTTTTCCAGGTGAAATATGAGTGCCTTTCAGATGAGATCAAGATTGGAGATTATTACCTGCGGCTGCTTTTGGAGGAGGATGAAAATGAGGAATCGAGTGCCATCAAGAGATCGTAAGGCTACAATAGAAAAACATTACACTCTTTTGAGTTTGTATAATCTAAATGATGTACACTTTACTTTTCCTTTTTTAGCTATGAGTTCTTCAATGAGCTCTACCACCGGTTTCTACTTACGCCCAAAGTCACGATGAAGTGCCTGTGCCTGCAGGCTCTTGCAATAGTGTATGGAAAGTGCTATGAAGAGATTGGTCCTTTCACAGACACAAAATATATTGTGGGAATGCTGGATCGGGTAAGTACTGCCAAGCAGCCAAAATGAGTGCAGCCGTATACATAAATATTTACTCTAAATGCACTTCTGTGGTTACAGTGCACAGATAAACTGGAAAGAGACAGACTAATCCTTTTCCTCAATAAACTCATTCTTAACAAGGTAGGCTTTTAAAACACCAGTGCTGGCATTATATCAAACTCAAATTGTGGTCTGTAAAGCTTTATAAACCTTTTTTACTGTTCAGAAAAATGTGAAGGAGGTCATGGACTCAAATGGAGTGCGCATCTTGGTGGACCTGCTGACGATGGCCCATCTGCACACCAGCAGAGCAACTGTCCCACTGCAGGTATAACATAAAGCTGAGCCCTTCCAAAATAAAATGTAATGTGTGTAATAAGATGAATATTAAATGATAGATTAAATCAATATATGTTTATTTTCACAGAGCAACGTGCTGGAAGCTGCACCGGACATGAAAAGGGAAAGTGAGAAAGAGTGGTACTTTGGTAATGCTGACAAGGAACGCAGAGGACCTTTTAGTTTTGAGGAGGTAAACCTACTGATAAAAATGTTACCCTTTATTCCCAGGGCTATTTTGTCCTTGTTTTATGTTTATCTTAATGTCCCTCCTATAGATGCAGGAGTTTTGGAACACAGGTGCCCTCACAGCTAAAACCCGTTGCTGGGCTCAGGGGATGGACGGCTGGCGCCCCCTGCAGGCCATCCCGCAGCTAAAGTGGTGCCTCCTGGCCACTGGACAGGCTGTGATGAATGAGTCAGATCTGGCTACACTCATCCTTAACATGCTCATCACCATGTGCTCCTACTACCCCAGCAGGTAGGCACTCCTGTATTAATATGTATTAGCAGACCGCTTCATGGTAGTGTAATTTACAGTTTTGTTCATAACATACCTGTTTGTGTACTTTTTGCTCAGGGACCAAGATAACGCTATAATCCGTCCTTTACCAAAAATCAAGAGAATGATTAGTGACAATGCCTGCCTGCCTCACATTGTGCAGGTAATTTCACTTTAAATGTATCAGGTGCTCCAGTAAATTCATAGAAAATTGTTTCATTAATCTCACCTTTTCTTCTGGTCATTTCTGTGTAGCTCCTGCTGACCTTTGACCCCATCCTGGTTGAGAAAGTTGCCAATGTCCTCTATTTGGTGATGCAGGACAATCCCAATCTGCAGCGTCTGTATTTGAGTGGGGTTTTCTTCTTTATCATGATGTACACAGGTTCTAACGTCCTGCCTGTTGCCAGGTAAAATGTTGCAAATAAACCACTTTTTTTGTAGCTGACTCTCACAAATGTGCAAAGATTGAACGTTTGCATGTTGTTAAGTATGCAGTCCAAATCTGATTTTTTGCTGTGCTTTAGATTCCTGAAATACACTCACCTAAAGCAAGCCTTCAAATCAGAAGAGGTAGAGGCAATTGATTCTGTTATTAGTTATTTTTTTACATGAATCTGACACTGTTTGTTGTGCCCTCTCCTCAGTCAAAGGGTCAGGACATAGTGCAGCGCAGTGTTTTGGGATCTGTGTTACCCGAGGCCATGGTTTGCTACCTGGAGAACTATGAGGCTGAACGTTTCTCCGAGATATTCCTGGGAGAGTTTGACACTCCTGAGGCCATTTGGAGCAGTGAGATGAGGTATAAAATATGACCTTTATAATAGTACTGTACTTTCAGAATAAAATTAGCATGTGGAGTTACAGAATGAATGAACCTAACATTTCAGGCGGATGATGATAGAAAAGATAGCTGCCCATGTTGCCGACTTCAGCCCCAGACTGCAAAGCAACACACGAGCCCTCTACCAGTATTGCCCTATTCCTGTGATCAGCTTCCCTCAGCTGGACAATGAGCTTTTCTGCAACATCTACTACCTCAGACATCTGTGTGACACCACCCACTTCCCCGACTGGCCTATTCGTGATGCTGTATGTAATGTTAAATTAATGTCTTTTTCAACTTCTCTAAGCCATCCCAATATTAATTAGTATAAGTTGTTCATGAAAAAGGACTTTTTTTATGTTTAATGTTCAGGTGAAACTGTTGAAGGATACACTTGAAGCCTGGAAGAAAGAAGTGGAGAAGAAGCCTCCCTCTATGTCCGTAGACGATGCCTATGAAGTCCTCAACCTCCCCAAAGGACAGGGACAGTGAGTGACTGTTTATCTGTCCCAATGTATCCCCTGTCACATTCAGACTTATTACAAGCTAATTTTTCATAAAGGTGGTCATAGTTACATTTCATAATATTTTATTCCTCAGGCATGAGGAGAGTAAAATTAGGAAAGCCTACTTCAGGCTGGCACAAAAATACCATCCTGACAAGAACCCAGAGGGAAGGGTATGTATTTTGATTTGATTTTATCCTAGTACCTGGTGTGTGCTTAGTATCCATGTGGTTATATATACTGTTATTATAATAGGATATGTTTGAGAAAGTCAACAAAGCCTATGAGTTCCTCTGTACAAAATCTGCACGAGTCCTGGATGGACCTGACCCAGAAAACATCATCCTCATCCTTAAAACACAGAGCATTCTTTTCAATGGACATAAACAAGGTGTGCCTTTTTCTAATTTTCTTTAGTCTTTTATTTATCCTTAATTAATGTTATTAGATTGAAATAGATTATATTGTATTAAAAAGATGGATTGTTGTGCTTTGGAAAGAACCAATGCCACTGTTCTTATTTGTCAACAGAACTGGAACCTTATAAATATGCCGGTTACCCCATGCTCATTAAAACCATCAAAATGGAGACAGACGATGGACAGCTTTTCTCTAAGACTTCACCTCTTCTCCCAGCGGCAGCTGAACTGGCCTTCCACACAGTCAACTGCTCAGCGCTGAACGCAGAGGAGCTGCGACGTGAGAGCGGCATTGAGGTACCATCACACTTGTAAAATAGTACTTCCTGTGAAGTGCAATAGTTTGAAATGAATAACTACCTAATTCTTGTCTACATTTTTCACTTTATAAACCAGATATTGTTAGAAGCCTTGTCCCGTTGTGTTGCTGTGCTTACTGCGTCTAGTAAACCTGATGACATGGCTGTTCAGGTAATTAACTTTTACTAAGCTTTCAGTCAGTCCCCTTAACAAGATTACAGTTCAACTGCTAATGGCTCTTTTCCTCTGGTTGATGTGCCTCAGGTGTGCGGGCACATCTGTAAGTGCTTCAGTGTAGCAGCTCAGTTTGAGGAATGCAGAGAGAAGATCATTGAACTGCCCAACATTATTAGGGATATCTGCCACATCCTCTACCATGGAAAGGTAATTATGTTTGAATAGCAGAAAAATATTTGTAATGATAATTTTTTACCAGTTCCATAGCCAGTCAAGTGCCAAAAACATGTCCTCTTTCCACTTTAGGGTCTCCCTAAAACTGCAGCCTTGGCAGTCCAGTGTGTCAGCTCCTTCGCTGTAGACTTCTTCCTACAGACCCATCTTTACCATGCTGGTGTGCTTTGGCACCTGCTGGTCAACCTCTTCAACTATGATTACACGCTGGAAGAGAGTGGTGTGCAGGCAAGTCAGGAAACAAACCAGCAGGAGGTAGCCAACAGCCTGGCCAAGCTCAGCCTGGTCGCCCTCAGCCGTCTGGGCGGCTACAGCCTAACTCCACACACCCCAGAGGGTAACAACCCTGTCTCAGAGACTAATGGCATTGAGGGCACCCCTCCAGAGAACCCAACTATCCGCAAAAGTTTAGCTGCAATGCTAACACCTTATATCTCCAGGAAGCTGGGTACAGGCTCTCCTGCTGAGGTCAGTAGAATAATATAAAGAATAATAGTTATTTATTTGTAGTACTAAGTGTTCTGCTGTTTCTTTAGGTGTTGAAGCTGCTGAATAGTAACTCAGAGAATCCCTACCTGATCTGGAACAATGGCACTCGAGCGGAGCTGCTGGAGTTCCTAGAGTCTCAGCAGGAGGGAAACATCAAAAGGGTAAAATAAATGCAAACAATGCACCTGTATTACACAGTCCTATACAAACTGTAAAATACTGATTAAACACTATAAACATATTACAAAGACGCTAAAGCTTGTTTTCTGTGTTTAAAGGGAGAAAATGCTAAAGGCTTTGGTGCAGAGTTTGTTTTTAGTGATCACAGTAAAGAGCTGATTGTTGGGGAGATATTTGTCCGAGTTTACAATGAGCAACCAACTTTTCCACTGGAGGTGAGTAGAAGAAAAAAACAGTGCAGAATTATTTCATTAACTACACATTTTTGTTTAAAAAATGTTGGATATTGTTAATGTTTTTTGTTATCTTTTAGTATCCCAAAGTATTTGCAGCCAGTCTCCTGGACTACGTGGGCTCCCAGGCCCAGTACCTTCACACTCTGCTGGCCATGAGCCAGAGCAACAAGGTGGAGTCCCAGCAGCACGCCGAGAGGCTCCGCTTTGCCGAGATGGCTTTAGAGGCTCTTCGCAATGTCATCAAGAACAACCCAGGTAGGATGTGCTATGTCTAGGACCTACATCGTTTAAAATGGACTCTTACCCTGTTATTGCTTGATTTAAAAGTGTTTTTTCTGAACTATTTTTTCCTCCTTCCAGGATCAGAATCCGAGTGCATTGGCCATTTCAAGTTGCTCTTCTCTCTGTTGCGGGTTCATGGAGCTGGTAGAGTTCAGCAGCTGGTTTTGGAGGTATAGCTTGACATTTTAAGTTTTGAATATTTCTCAAGTACAAATATCTATATTTTAAATCACTGTTTAATTAAACCGGTTACATCTTACACAGGTTGTAAATACAGTAACCTCAAATCAAGAATGTGTGACCAACATCGCTGAATCTCTCGTGTTGTCCAACCTTCTGCTGCTGCTGCATTCTCTCCCATCCAGTAAGAATACTCAATAAAATACTCCATAAAACAAAGCTTGAAAATACACATAAGATTTAATAATATAAGATTTATTTCATTAATTTACTCTAATTTGAAATCTATGCAACTTGTCCTTTCACCAAAATGTAGGCAGACAAATGGTGCTGGAAACACTTTATGCACTAACTTCTAACACAAAGATTGTCAAAGAGGCTATGGCCAAAGGTCAGTGTAATTCAACCACTATATTTACATTTTTATCTTTGATAATATTGTGCACATGGCTTAATGAACTTGGTTGGTTTTCCAGGTGCTCTGATCTACTTGTTAGATCTCTTCTGTAACTGCACTCACCCCCAGGTTCGCACACAGACTGCAGAGCTCTTCTCTAAGATGACCTCAGACAAGCTTGTCGGGCCAAAGGTCAGTCTGGAAAAAAAAAAAATTATATTTAATTGATGTATGTGGATTGCCTGCTCATTGTAATATTGTGTTTTGTTGCAGGTGCGTCTGACTCTTATGCGTTTCCTTCCGGGTGTGTTCATGGACGCTATGCGAGACAATGCAGAGGCGGCAGTGCACATATTCGAGGGGACACACGAGAATCCAGAGCTCATCTGGAATGACAGCTCCAGGGAGACAGTGTCCACCTCTGTCCGAGAAATGATGCTTGAGTAAGACACGAGATTGTAAAAGCAAGATGTGTAACTTAGACTTAGTTAAACTGTATTAATCCACGAAGGAAATGGCTTACTATTTTTTTTTCCTCGTTTCCAGACACTTTAAACAGCAAAAGGATAATCCTGATGTGAACTGGAAAGTAAGAGAACCTTGTATCTACCGCATCAGTAATGTTTTTTAAAAGGAGCTATAAATGATAACTTTGTTTGTTTTTTAGTTGCCAGAGGATTTCACTTTGGCGTATGGAGCAGGACACGGTGAGATTGAAGTTGGTGGCGTTTTCTTGCGTATCTTTATCGCTCAGCCAGGCTGGGTGTTACGCAAGCCTCGAGAGTTCCTGGTGTCCCTCCTGGAGACTCTGACAGAGCTACTGGAGAAAAACAACCCCAATGTAAGGTGCCTCATTGGCAAATAATAAAATATTAATGTTTAAAGCTTGATATTAGGTTAATTTCTTAATTTTTTTTCTGCAGGGTGAAGCATTAGAGACGGTCACCACAGCAGCAGTTTGCCTCTTCAGCACACAGAGCCAGTTGGCTGATCAGGTCCCTCCTTTGGGTCACCTGCCTCGGATTCTGGCAGCACTTAACCACAAAAACAACGCTGTGCCCAAGAGTTCAATCCGCCTTATCCATGTGCTATCAGACAATGAGGTTATTATGCTAAATAGTTATCTTAATTGAATTTAAGATTAAAAAATAGTTTGAATGAAATATACCACTGCGTGCTAACTCGTGTTGAAATGAAATGTGTTGTTTTTGTGTAGTTATGTGTTCGGTCTATGGCTGCCCTGGAGACTATCGGACCCCTAATGTCAGGGATGAAAATGAGGGCAGATATGGCAGGTTTGGCTTGTGAAGCTCTCAACCGCATGTTTCAAAAAGAGCAGACTGAACTTGTGGCACAGGTAAATTTGATTCTCTTATTTTATTTAGTCTGCTATGCTTGTTAACTTTAAAGGGCTAATAAATTGTTTTGTATTCTAAACAGGCACTTAGAGTGGAGCTGGTCCCGTACCTTCTGAAGCTGTTGGAAGGAGTTGGCCTGGAAACATTAGACAACCCTTCAGCAACAAAGGCACAGATAGTTAAGGCTCTAAAGTCCATGACTCGTAGTCTACAGTACGGAGAACAGGTATCACAGGACCATGTTTAGATCTGAATGTATTTGTTATTTCAAAATGAAACCATTTGTCCATTAAATTAAAGCCAATAAAAACTTTTCCACTCCCTTCTGAACAGGTGAATGAGATACTCGCCAAGTCCTCAGTATGGAGTGCCTTTAAAGACCAGAAACATGATCTTTTCATCTCCGACTCTCAAACTGCAGGATACCTGACAGGTAAAAGTGTTTTGTAAATGTAATTAGATGCTACTTATGTTGACTTCTTGGCAATTGTGTTGCAAGATATTTGTTCACAGCCAAATTGCTTAAAAGGTAAGTTCCAAGTGTCTCTATCTGAGCTGTGAGTGAATCCTAATGCTTTGCTTCTGACACCTTACTTGTGCTTAGTTCAAGCTATCCTTAATCACACCATATTCTATAACCTCCTGGCGTTGCTGTGTCCTCCCTCTTTGTCCTCCACATCTCCTCCTCAGGGGTATCCACTCCTTCTCTCCTGGCTGCCAGCAGCCCACTGCGAGGTGGGCTCTAGACTCCTCAGCTGGGCCACGCAGCCCATCTCTGTCTTTCTCTGATGCAGGTATCAGGCATCATCCTTGAGCCTAGTCATTCCTTGCCCTTTTACCTTCATTTTTGTGCCAGCCTCACTTCTTCTAACCCAGTTATTCATCTTTTCAATCCTAAACTTCACTCACAATTCTACATGAATTTACTAACACTTCATAATGTAGAGTAGCATTAAAGACAATTATACAACAGCAAAGTGTTTTCGCAATAATATGTACTGCTTCATTTACCCCCCCCCCATTCGAAAACCAACAACACCTGGTTGTCCACCTGGTAAGGTTTATTAAATAGTTATATATATCCAAGTATGTATGTATATTTGAATATATCCCATTATCAAACATCTCATGCTTTTTCATCTTAACCATAACCAAACCATTCTTCATAAGTAGATGCTTCTGTGTGGAATTGCCATAGAGATCATCATTATTTATGTCTGTGGTCATGTCCATGTTCAAACATTTCAAAAGCTGCACAGTGAAGCCTTTAAAGTGTTTTATTTCACTTTCTTCCTCAGGTCCAGGAGTAGCAGGTTACCTTACAGCTGGAACTGGCACCACAGTAATGCCCAGCGTCCCACCCCCTGTGGACAACGATATTGGAGACCAAGGCTGATGGACATGCTCACAGTGGCGCTCAGGCACCTGGACTGCCCTGCAGCCTCACCGCCGCAGCTCTGAGGAACTGTCCAGTTCCTACATGAGGAGATGGAGAAACGCAGAGGAGAGCAGGACACCGCTGACTGTCATAAATCTCTGCGACGACCTCCTCTTCTATCACTCTCCTCTGCCTCTCCAAATGGCACTCAAGTCTTCAGAAACACTTTCAAATTGTTTTAACAGATGACCACAGTTTTTTGTTTAATTTAATTTTTTTCTTTTCCTGTTTATGCTAATGACACAGAGGAGTTTACTTTTTGTATGAAAATATTTTTTACTCTAGATTTTTTTCTGTAAAAAGACATTGGGAGAGTAAGGATTGTCATTGGTAAACCATCCTCTTGTGGTGATTGGCTACAAATTTCACCTAACTGTCAGTGCACCAGATCTGCCATCAGTATAAAAAGTCTGTATAACACTAATGTTGTACAGAAAAGTCAGGGGGTGTATAATTTCTCTGCCATCTTCATTCTTGGACCTGAAAACCCTCAGTTATGTGGTCTGTGTGTGATTTGGTCTTCCCACCAAATGTTTAGCCTTTTATACCATTGATCTTAATGAAATCATTCATCATTCTGCTCTGTGTTTGAAGGTTACCTTCCCTGCCTCAATTTTTAAAGTAACTTTCCTCTACAATAATGCAAAAAGCACTAGAATATTTAAGTGATTAATCCCCTTTTACCAACGGAAATGAGCTTTTGCTGACACATGACAAATGATGTTGACTCTGATTATGAATCTATGTGAAAGACTAGTGCAATTTGTGAAATGTTCAATGTAATATTACGTATATAAACTTTCTATATGAATGTACATTAAAAAATAAATCAAACGCACCTGTACATAAAATTTTAAGAATAAAAGGGAACCCACAGTGTTGTTATTTTGTATTTGCATCATTACTAACTCCCTTTATCAACACAATGGTACAATTAAGTGATGTTCATTTCATGTTGCCATAATTCTATAGCATAATTTATTAAGCCTTTATAAATGGAGCGTTGACACATTCAGTTTTGAAAGCTATCCATTTATGGCCCTTAATATGTTTGAGTTTGACACTTGTATTTTTGTCCCTTAAGTTATTCCATTTAGGTAACTGTAATATATAAGGCAAATCATCCTTCTATTCATTGAATTAATTCAAGATTATGGTGTATTCTAATCAAACAAAAAGGTGATTATTCTACATGTGTGCTACACTAAGTCTAACTAATACCATAAATAAAACACAATAAATGGAGATTCACATATTTATAATACACTGCCAAAAAAAAGTCACACATTCTAATATTTCGTTGGAGCGCCTTTAGCTTTGATTATGGCGTGTATTCTCCGTGGCCTCGTTTCGACAAGCTTCTGCAATGTCACAACATTTATTCACGTCCTGCGTTGCATTCATTTTTCGCCAGGATCTTGTATTGGTGATGGGAGAGTCGACCGCTACGCAGTCTTCTCCAGCACATCCCAAAGATTCTCAATGGGTCTGGACTCTGTGGTGGCCAATCCATGTGTGAAAATGTGTCATGCTTCCTGAACCACTCCTTCACAATTTGAGCCCGATGAATCCTGGCATTGTCATCTTGGAATATGCCCGTGCCATCAGGGAAGAAAAACCTGGTCATTCAGTATATTCAGGTGGTCAGCTGGCCTCATTCTTTGGGCACATAACTTTGCTGAACCTGGTCAGGACTCATCAGATCACATGACCTTCTTCCATTGCTCCAGAGCCCAATCTTTATGCTCCCTAGCAAACTGAAGCCTTTTTTTCTTTAGCCTCTCTGACAAATGGTTTTCTTACATCTACACAGCTTTTTAGTCCCAATCCTTTGAGTTCCCTTCGCATTGTGCGTGTGGAAATGCTCTTATTTTCACTATTAAACTTAGCCGTGAGTTCTGCTGTTGTTTTTTTACAATTTGATTTCACCAAACGTTTAAGTGATCGCCGATCACGATTATTCAAGATTTTTTTCCGACCACATTTCTTCCTTGAAGATGATGGTTCCCCACTATCCTTCCAGTTTTTAACAATGCGTTGGACAGTTCTTAACCCAATTTTAGTAGTTTCAGCAATCTCCTTAGATGTCTTCTCTGCTTGATGCATGCCAATAATTTGACCCTTCTGAAACAGATTAACATCTTTTCCACGACCACAGGATGTGTCTTCGGACATGGTTCTTTAAGAAATGAGAAACTACTTGATGTGTCGTATTGTGCCGAGGCTTCGGAACGTGTGTCGAGTAATCCCAACTCATTTGCAAGTTAAATCCAGGTGACGATTTAGCTGGGCTAGTTTGAACTCTGCGCAGTACTACTATGGATGGCTCTGTTTTCTGCACGGACATGTTATCTTGTGACACCGGAAGTTACCGGCGTTGGCGCGAATAACAACAACAAAAGTGACTCCTCTATTACGCTGGTCTTTTATCAAATTATAACAATGAGTATATTGAATTCTTTAATTTATTGAAGACACGAAACATTTAGCTTATACATTTGTAAATAGTGGACATGTGAATGTATTTTAGACGTGCTGTGAGCTACTTTTTCTTTTGGCTAATTTGTTAACCCGGCTAAAATGTTGCAGTAGTGAGTGCTCCTCAAACTGCGAATAACGCCATTTATGAAATAACTTATGTGAAAACTTGGTTGTAGTTGCAGCACTGGACTCTCATTGTCTTCATAAAGAGGGTGAGTATTCTTTCTGTCATTTCCAATGTCGCTTATCTGTTTTCTCTAATCCATTTGTATTCCTGTCAAATTTGACTTCCTTAAATAAACTATGCATTAATAACTATCACTTACACGTGTATATTTCAGAAACACGATGTCTAAATCAAGCAGTGAGTCCTTCATTGTGAAATTCGTGGAGAGTAATGGACAGAAGACTGAGTTTGCTGTTAAAGCTTATGAGGTAAACTCTCAGTATCTGACAGAAAAAGGAGAACTCATGTCATCACTTGATCCTCATGTCTGTCTACTACTTTTCAGGCCATTTTGGAGCTGCAGTCAGAGAAGCACTTGAAAATAATTGATGAGGATGATGTTTTAAAGATGGATGAGAAGGATAAGTCTTTGTTTGTCTTCAGCAGCTTCACCTCTCCTGCATTTCTGCACTGCCAACAGGTCTGAATCCGAGCATCTCTAATGCTGTCTCAGTTGGTGAAGAATAACTATTATATTTCATTATAATATGTTATTATATACTATTATATATATCAAAACTGTCCTCTTTAGATGTGCTTATGATTGAAATGTTTTTTATTGTTATCTGTTTTAATGATTTTAATGTGATTTCTTTTTTATAATTGTATATAATATTTTATATGATATAGTTTTTTTATATAGTTTTATTTTAATGTATTTTAAAATCTGTTTTAAAGTGTAAAGCACTTTGTGTAGCTGGTCGTGTGAAAAGTGCTCTACAAATAAACGTATTATTATTATTTATTATTATTATTATTATTTTCTGTCATGGTGTAGCTTGGATGCAGAGTAGTGAGTCCACTTGTGGTGCTGTACTGCCTGCAGCAGCAGCGCTGTGTCCCCAAGGCAGAGAAGCCTGTCTACAACATGGCCATGGCAGACGTCACCATTTCCTGCACCAGCCTGGAAAAAGCAACACGGGTTAGTTCATTGATGCTGGTTTACCATAATATTTCAATAATATATTTAGTTACAATGTCTGAAATGTTGTTTTTCTGTATCACAACAGACAGAAGTCATGGAATTGGTACAACTAATGGGTGGACGTGTGTATCTCGACCTAAATGTATCTGTCACACACCTAATAGCAGGAGAGGTGGGCTCTAAAAAATACTTGGTTGCTGCAAGCCTAGGAAAACCCATTGTTCTGCCCAAGTGGGTAAAAGCCTGCTGGGAGAAGTCACAAAACAGGTGTCTACATCTGTATAAAACTCTGTTTAGTAAGGCTTTCACTATACATGACATGACTAAATCCTGTTGTTTTGATAGTCTTTTCAGGTATACAGACCTTCCCATAGATGAATATTTGTGTCCGGTGCTCCAGGGCTGTACTGTGTGTGTGACAGGCCTTTCCAGCACAGAACGTAAAGAGGTGCAGCGTCTTTGTGAGCAGCATGGTTCCACCTACACTGGTCAGCTCAAAATGAATGAGTGCACACACCTCATTGTTAGCGAACCATCAGGCAAGAGTCTATCCCCTTTCACAACTCAAATAGTACAAGGTTGTAAATGTGATTGACTTTTTCACAGTATTTTATGATTATTATATGGGTTTTGTTTCAGGACAGAAATACGAGTGTGCAAGAAAATGGAACGTGTATTGTGTGTCTCTGCACTGGCTGTTTGACAGCATCGAGAAAGGCTTCTGTCAAGATGAGAGCAGATACATAGTGGAACGCAATGCAGCAAAGAGCACACGACCCCACACTTCAACACCTACTGGCAGCAACAAGAAGGAGGGTAAGCCAGAGTGCATTTGTTCTCTTTCTTTATCACATTTTGAAATGAAGGTCCCTCTGTAAATGATGTCATCGAACATCAAACTGTTTTTCTTCCCAGAGGGTCCTTCACTGTTAGGTTTGAGCCACATCTCGGTCAACGCTAGCATGACAATAAACGACACTGCTCTCACAAATGGCACTATCAGCCGACTTGAAGCTCCCGACCCCATCGACAGCTTTGACATCACTGTGTGTCCCGCTGATGATATACTGGATGGCTGCAAGGTAAATGCTGTTTGTATAGAATATCCTCTCTTTTACCTGTCATGTTCTGATTCCTGTCAATGTAAAAGTAAACAAGTGACTTCCCATGTTGTGCAGCTGTATCTGTGCGGCCTGCCAGGGAAGAAGCTGGAGAAACTGCGGCGTCTAGTGAATTCTGCCGGAGGTCTGCGTTTCAACCAACCCAGTGAGGACCTGACACATGTGATCATGGGGGAACTTGACACGGACTTGAAGAACTTTGTCTCCAAAGCCACTCATAGGTCTGACGTCCAGAGATAGCGTGTGTAAAGATTTAGTTAGTGAATGTATTACTCATGTGAAGACTGTTTTGTGTTCACAGGCCACATGTAGTAACAGTGCAATGGCTGCTGGATAGTTTCTCTAAAGGTAGCCTCCTCCCAGAGACAGGATACCTCCACCCTGACTGTCTGCCTCCCGCACCAGCTGCTGTCAAAAGACAGACCCCATCCTCCCGAACCTCACATGTTCCACCTGTGGCCAGCCCAAGTACCCCCAGGCAAAAGAGAGCAGATGATGACCTGCTCTCACAGTACATGGACGATGACCCTACCGTCGGTATGTCTAGTAAACTGACTTTTTGATAATGTAAGAAAAGAAGTAGATAAGAGGTTTAAGATACTGATAGTTAACTAGCTAAATCCATGATTTCCTCAACTGTTCTGCAGTTGATGTGCCCCCACCAGAACCAGACACCAGCAGGAGGTCTGTGAGCACACCTGTAGGACTTCAGCGTGAGCCATGGGCCCCAAACCGCAGCATGAGACAAGAGCCAGACTCAACTCTGCACGAAGCCACTGAGGCAGGACTGTTTGCAGGGAAGTTCTTTCTTTTGGTCGGCTTCGGAGCTGAAGCTGAGGCTCAGCTTTCTCAGCTCGTGACTGAAAATGGAGGCAAGGTGCTAATGGGACGGACGCGGGTTGTGGCAGACTTCGCTGTGGTCCCTCTGTTGGGCTGCTCCGTGGAGGCCACAGTCGATGAGGTGGTCACTGATACATGGCTGGTAAGATGGACCTCATTTTGTTTTGTCTTTGTTCAAGAGTCTAGTTAGTTTTGTCTGTTTCATATTTGATGTGTCTTTTTTCTTCAGGCCATGTGTGTTGAAAAGGAGTGTGTTCTGGAGCTTTCTTCCAACCCACTGTTTACTCCTGTTCCTGTGATGGATGGACGTCTTCCTCTGAAGGACTGTGTTCTTTCAGTCAGCCAGTTCACAGGAGCAGAGAGGGAGTCCTTGGTGGAGCTGGCAAAGCATCTTGGAGCTAAGTATGGCCACCACATATATTAGTTTGAAATGAAGTTAGGTGAAGTTATTCTATCTATAACAATGACATTTTTCTTGCAGTGTCCAAGATTACTTTGTTCGTCTGGCCAACCAGAAGAAAGGCATGCAGGCCAGCACTCATCTGGTGCTGCAGAGCCCTGATGGTACAAAGTATCAGGCAGCAAAGAAGTGGGGGCTTCCTGCTGTCACTATGCACTGGATCCTAGAGTCTGCTCGGTCGGGCCACAGAGCAAAGGAGGACCGTTTCTTTGTAGACCTTCCACCTTCTCCGGGTTAGGAAAATAAAAATTTGTTTCAGACATAAAAGCTCATAATATTTCAAATGAAAATAATAATTTTTCTATACTGCAGAGAGGGAAGAAGAAAGTTTTGTTGTTGGTTCCCAGAGGTTGGACAAAGCGCCTTCTGCCCATTCTTCTCCAGAAATCCCTTTGTTGGGTCTGCAGACTGGGAAAGCAGTAACACCTCTCGATTTAGGACGCTTCCAGAGCAGAATATTCCGCTCTGGGTTGGAGGAGACTAAACCAAACGAGAACAAGAACAACCCTATCCAGGCCCAGGAGACAGGCAGAAGGAACCAACTTAAAAAGGAGCCTTCCCTGCAGCTGGACACTCCATCTCGCTTCCTCAACAGAGTCACAACAAAACCATCATTTAATGTGAAGGTCAGAATTAACGGAATCATTATAGACTTACTAGTCACAATAAATCTTTTAATCAAATCTTTTCTTTAATGTTACCTCTCAGGACGGTCTAGGAGCTTTGGACACACCTGGTGGAAAATCTATACCAGGAGAAAAACCAGAGACCCCTCTCACAGATGTGATCAACAGAAACCTAAAGGTGGCTCTGGCCAACAGCACTCGCTCTAAAGTCACAAACATGCAGGAGCTCTCTGCAAGCCCCCAGTTTAACAATGCAGATGCAAAGGAGGTTTGTATTTTTATTTTTACTTTATGTACAAGCATAACATGGAGTATGGTTTATAGGACTGGGTGATACTTTGTTTTGACGATATCTCTCTAGAGTTTCATACAAAATGAAACCTAAAGCTAGTAATTCACCCTTTTCTGTCCCAATCTCACACTCATTCTTTGCTTCTCCTCTGTCCCTCTGAGCAGTCAATGTAAGAGGCTGTAAATGAGCAAATGAAGTTCCACTAGCTTGAAACAATTTAGTTATAAAAGTACTTGAGATAGGAAAAATGTTTTAGTCCCATAATAGGAAGACATGACACTGACACAGCACTAAAATAGCTCTCTACTAGATCATAGAGTGTCCTTTGTATATTTGTTTTAGTGAACATTTTATAGGTTTACTTGTAGTTTATTATTTAAACAGTTTAAGTCAGAAGGTGTGTCTGTGGACAAAAAATATATATTGAGATTAACCTACTTTATATATATATATAAGACATAATTTGCTGTCTATATCACACAACCCTACTGGTTTATAATGAATACTGAAACAAGTATAAACAAATATTTGAACTTTTATTGACTACTTTATTCTAGGTCCAGGAAAAGGAGGCCAGCCCCCTCACTGGTGTTGTGATCTGTGTGGGGAAGAAGTTGAGCAAAATGCAGAGTGAACTAAACGCCGTGGCTGCCTCTCTTGGAGCTGACTTCAGGTACATTTGAGTAAATTTAAGTCCTAAGCTTAAATATAACTCCATATGATATATATATAATTTTTTTTTTTTTAGGTGGGCTTGTGATGATACAGTGACACACTACATTTACCAGGGTCGTGTCGGGGACAACACTCGGGAATATAGAGCTGTGAAAGAGAGAGGGCTGCATGTCGTCTCCCACCATTGGCTCCAAGCTGTAATTTAGGATTCTATTCAATATTCCATCATTTATTTTTGACTTCTCTTTGTTGTGCTCTGTGAATGCTAATACCTCGGCTTCTCTTGCTGGGATTGTGCAGTGTGCTGAGGAGCAGAGGCATGTCTCCGAGTCTCTGTATCCTTTTACCTACAACCCCAAGATGAGCCTGAACCTCAGCCAGGTCCCCAGCTGCACACAGAAGTCTCCCCTTAAGCAAAACAACCAACTTACAGACAGCAAGGTGGAGGAAATAAAACAATGAACACAAGTTTAAACAAAAGGCTGCCTACTTAATATTTTTCAATGTTGTTTTTTTAGGTTGAGCACAACTCTACAGAAGATACTACAGCACGTCGTGTAAGTGATGGAAGCGTGGAACAAGAAGACCATGACACGACAAGAAGCGGTGCCTGACTTTTTCTTTATTCATTTATACCAAAAGGCCACAGGACCTGTCTGTTTGTGGACAATAAGGACTGATGGTTGGGTATTTTTTTCTCACAGATAATGCAGAAACTGTAGAAATGAGAGAAAACTTGCAAAGACAGCTGCAGGAGATTATGTCTGCCACCAGATTAACGACAGGCAGACGTGCCTCGGTCAGACTGTCCAGGAAGGGGTCTTTCGGGGCTGAGTCGGGTCCACAGACACCTGGACGCAGTGGGAGTAGGCGCACTTTAGAAGCTCTGAGGTAATACAACCAGTAAATATATCTTAGTCTATACATTTCTGTCAATTTCACTCTTCTTGTTCCTCACTTTTTAGGTTTTCGCGAGAAGCAGCAATGGACTTGAACACAGAGCCGTCCCAGAGCGAGCAAATCGTCTGGGATGACCCCACGGCTCGGGAGGAGAGGGCCAAGCTGGCGGATAACTTGCAGTGGCCCGGTAGTCCCTCCCAACACTCGGAGCCCTCAGCGGCCCCTCGTCTCCCCGCGGCGGAGGAGCCTCACTACAGAGACTCCATGACTGACTCGGAGCTGGTGGAGATGGGTCAGTCCGGAGTTTAATACCACCTCAACAAAGTCAGTCTTGTCATAAGCTAAAATGTAATAACCCTCTTGTATTTCTCAGCTGCCTGTGACGTTATCGATCAACAACTGGGTCAGAAGGTCACGGCACCAGAGCAGCAGTCACGAAATGACCTGCTCACTCCCAAAGCCCCCGGGATTGCATTCCCTCTCACTAAGCCTCCAGTTGCACCAGAGCCACAGGTGAACCTTTCTGTTTAAACGGTCAACAAACATAAAACGTAAAGACTTGCTATTGCAAACCTAACTAAAAGTAAAAACATGTTTTTCTTAGGAGAAAGAAAAGGCCCCACCAAGATTTCAGATGTCCTCTCTTAGTCCTCAAGAGCGCATTGATTACAGTCATCTCATTGAGGAGCTTGGTATGGCAAATACTGGATATAATAGTGTTTCATCATATTGCTATAAATCAAACAAGCTAATCCCGATGACTAACATGGAGGAATTGCCTTCTGTGTTTTTGACTGTTTCCTTAAAAATGTTTGACAAATTTGCTTTTCAAACTAAACTCTGAGCTCAGGTGAACTTCAGATGTTGTCCCACTGCTTGCTGTATACATGATTATTAAAGTGTGTTTCTCAAAGGTGGTGTGGTTCTGGACAAGCAGTCTTTCGACCCCAGCTGCACCCACATCATCGTAGGGACCCCTCTGCGCAATGAGAAATACCTGGCGGCGATGGCAGCTGGAAAATGGATCCTGCACCGCTCTTACCTGGAGGCCTGTCGATCTGTAGGACACTTCATCCAGGTCTGGACGGCTGAGTGACGCTGCTCCTTTAGACTTCCGTCAGGTGTATTCTCATTTTTTTGTTTTTCTTCAGGAAGATGATTATGAATGGGGCAGTAGAACCATCCTGGACGCTCTGCCCTCCATCACATCCCAGCAGAAAAGACTAGCGGTAGCTGCCATGCGCTGGAGGAAAGCTCTTCAGGGGCACTCTGAGCAGGGGGTACTGAACATTCATACACACAAAAAAGTATTTGCACATTTGTCACACTTAACTGTTTCAGATCATCAAACAACAACTCAAGTAAACACAAAAAGCAGTTTTTAAGTGTTGATGTTATTTATCAAGGTAAAAACTATACAAACCCACCTAGCCCTATGTGAAAAGCGCATTCCCTTTTCAAGAAATAACTGATTAATCACAGTTTTTTTTGGAAAGCTTAGTGCAATTTCATTAACCACACCTAAGCCTGATTACTAGCAGACCTGTAGAATCAAGAAATCACTTAAACAGAACCTGTCTAACAAAGTGAAGTGACGATGTGAAAGACTCATTGCCTGTTATCTCAAATGCTTGATTACAGTAATTGCTGCTGAGGGTGTCACAAGTGGTTATTAGGTTTAGAATCATCTCTATAAAACTGCATTTTGTCCAGTATTTAAATTTGTTTGATAGACTGAAACGTTTAAGTGTGACATATATACAAAACAATAAGAAATGAGGATGATACTTCTATTATGTACCATATCGTTTCATTTCAGGGGTCTTTCAGTGGTTGGACAGTCATGCTGAACATCGACCAGAGCAGAGACTCAGGATTCAGACGGTTATTGCAGTCGGGAGGAGCAAAGGTTACCCATTTAATGTTATATATTGTGAGAATCAATTTCAGGTTTTTAAATTCAATTCTCTTTTCTAGGTCCTGCCCAGTCCGTCTCCATCTCTGTACAAGGAGGCCACTCATCTCTTTGCAGACTTCAGCCGACTCAAGCCCGGAGACTTCAGGGTCGACGTATCAGAGGCCACTTCCCTCGGGGTCACGTGTCTGAAGCCTGAATACATTGCAGACTACCTCATGCAGGTCAGAGGGGAAAACAGTCCATTTAAAACTGCCATTATCATCATATTCAACACAATATCTGACAGTTTTATTTATAATCTTCTTTCACAAAGGACCCAGCCCCACCCATCGAGCTGTACTGCTTAAGTGAAGCTCCCTCTGAGGAAACTCCTGGCACCCCTTCCCGTAAACGCAAATTAGCCGCAGAACACTCAAAGCTGAAAAAGAGCCGTCTAAACTGAAAATGATTGTCACATTCATTATAACTAGACATGTTTATTATATTTAATTTTTTTTTAAATCCCTTTGTGAAAATAAAATGTAAATAAATGACATCGTTGTATAATATTTCCAGTTTTTATTGAACGCGTCTCTAAAAGTTATGAGCTGTCAATGAGAAAACTGTTGAGTCACGTTTTGTAATAGGTTCTGTTTCATTGTGTGGCCTGTAGAGGGCAGTATAGCTCAATGAATGGCTTTTTGCGTTTGAACCGTGATGCAAAACGTCTTCATTAGACGTTAACTTTTTATTTAATGCCAATATCAAAATCGAAACTATGACAATTTATATTTTTCACCTTTACTCGGCTCTTTAATACGACAAGATGAAATTGTTACGCATTTGGGGACTCTTTGATGCAATAAGTCAAAATCCAAGTGATGAAGGTATTGTATGAGTAAATATTGTTGTAACGCATCCAATAGAGAGAATTGTTAAACTATTCTAAAGAAGTGGGGCATGTTCTCGTTAGTTTGGCGTGTTTTTAATCAACAGGTGTCTCTCGGTGTCTCTTGGCAGTCTGGCAGGTGGCCAATGAGCGTCGAGTTTCGGGTGTCTGTCTTCTCCGTCACCGTTAGCCTCATCCTGGATCAGTTGTTCTTTACTGTGGGTTAACTTTCAACGCGCTCCTCGGGACAGCCAACGCCGCTCCGTGATCGAAAGGGGGGAAACTCCGCAGAGCCCTCATTAGAATTCCCTGTCCGTACCCTCACGGCGAACCCCTCCTTCAGTGGGTGGCACCGGCGTCCTGCCTCCGTGCGCGCTTCTTTTTAATTACGCACCACGCACGCACGCACTAACGAGCCGTCACGGTTTCATCGCGCGTCGACGCCTGCCCGCCCGAAACGCTTCATGTCTTGTTATTTTACACCATCTGGACTGAGCGGGAAAGGTGTGTGCGTGTGAGTCCTAGAGGTCCGGCGTAGGGTGGCGCCCTGTGCATCACATTTGTCCACCGCCTGGACGCACTGTGTCGCTTTCTCTACACACTCCGTTCCCGCAGTCCTCTTGTCTTATTGAGGGGCTCCGCGTTGGCTCCCGCTTTCTGCTGCTGTGACTGTGACATTATACTCTCAACATGTGCTCCAGGACGGGCTGAGGAGGGACACGGCGGCGCTGGGCTTGCACTGAACTCGGATACGACGAGTACCCGACGTTACGACGCACCTTGTCTAGTAGGTAAGTCCGGTAGTTTATGGCTACTTCAGATTGGACAGCTCCTGTGCAGCTCCTACAGCCTCTCGGGGGTTTAACACCACTGGCAGCTCTTATAGTGCGCCTGTATTGGTGTTTGTAGAAGGGTTTTCATGCTAATAGAGTTGTCATGTCTTCTTGGCTGCGTTCACTTACATGTCAGTGTATGTCCTGAATGATTGGTTATGTTTCATGGGTCATTATGTCTTGATTGAGGCAGATTTGGAGAAGTTTATGTTTTTGGAAAGGATACCACAAGTCTACAAGCTCCATAATCTATCCCTGAATATAAAAATATATTTGTATCCTAAATAACCTGATTCTAATTGAAAAATATGGAATGATTGCTTTTACAATTGAAGCCTTTTTCAAATAGTTTACATAATGATTGACTTTTGCATTGCTTTAAAGCCAATCTAGACCCATAACAGACAACATCACCTTGTAATTTAGCTGTGATCTTTTTGAAACATGTATACAGTGCCAAGTGGAACTAAACTCAGTCCTGACAGTCCACTGACATGGCTGGCACTTCAGAGATGAACGGTCAACATCAATTGTCTGGCTGTAATCTTGTTTGAAGGCCCGTTTGCTCTCCCCAAAATCCACTTTATGTTTCCCTTGCAGACCCAGAACTCGTAGGTAAAGCCATAAATCTTCCAGCTCTGCCCTGTGTGCCCTTCAAGTGCTTTACTCCACCGGCAACATGGCAGGGACAAAGCAGATAATACAGGAAACTCTCTTAAAACGTTAAGACCCAGTCGGAGTCCCATTGGAGCGTGGAGGCCCGGCTTTGTCTCACAGAGCGGTGGGATGGTATGGAGCACCGTAAAGTGTGCACTAATTGAACCTGTAGCTCACTCTCTCCCATTGTGACAGGAATGTTTGTCTCCACAGAAACCCCCTACTCTTTTGTTTGTGAGGGACAATCCTTCCAGTGCCATGTGCGGCGAGGAGTTGGTAGGAGGGGGGGAGGGGTCCGGCGGGGTGGGTGAGTGGGGGTCAGCGGGGGTACTGACATCTGTAGCTGACAGCCACCTCGAGGGCGAGCTGACACATTGTGATACCCAGCGTGAATGGGTATTAGGAACATACGAGCCGAGCACTTAACACTAATGAGGACATTCACGCTCGGTGCACAGTGATCCTGGAGCAAAGGGAGCAGTGCAATGAGCTCATGTGAAACAGTTCAGAGGGGTGCAGGCGTAGGGGGGGTCCTTTGCACAGTTTTGAGTTGTCATAGTTTTAACTTGAAGGTGTTTGACCTGATGGATCGTCTAAGTTGTTCAGCTGGACCATTATGTGAAGGACAGAATTACTGTGGAAAGAAAAGAGTGGCTACTAACAAAAGTGATCAGTCTCAATAGTCATGAGGGCAGCACAATTTTAGAAAAACACTCAATATGGGCTAATCTTGAATATTGCAATAACAATATGAACCACTATGCTATATTTCTCCAATATAACAGAGTAAAAGTCGAATTCAAATCCAATTTATGAAGAAATGCAAGACTAGACACAGTTAAATGGAAGCAGCAAGCAGTTCTTCGAGATATTACATTTGTTAATATTGCAATAACAAACAATGACGATGGTATTTGTCAGAAGCACCTACTTTAAATGACCCCTCCCCTCCGCTTCTATTTACCCGCCATCTAACAGGTCCAGATCTTGAAAGAGAGAGGGTTATAGGTGGGAGGTCAAACTACTTCAAGTTCTATATTGTCTCAGTGCCTTCTTCTACACTACAGGGTTTTGCAGCTTGTTGCTCTATCAAACCTCACAATGGGACAGCAATAAAACCAAGACAAAACCTATGAAGGTAGCTTTAACCCTCGGGGTCCCTTCATTTTGTGCTCCATCTGAGTCTCTTGGACACAAAAATGCTCTTTTAAAGATTGCCATAGACATATTGTGTCAGCACATTTTTTCAATTTTTTTAAATGACTGTCGTTATCAACTTCAGTCCTCACCATACACAACAAATATTTAGGAATATTAGAATTTTTAACTTCTTGAATGACAATTTTTCCCAATTTTATTTTCCCCCATCTCATATATGCAAATTGGGATTTTTTGGGTGTAAATTTTTACTTTTCACTTGTAAATAAATTGCTCCATCTGGGTCCCCAGGACACAAAAAAATGTTGTTTTTTTTATTGATTGCCATGGAATCATTTAGGGATTTCAACACTAGGGAATGAAAAAAAGAACTCACATTGCAATGGTAGTGTATTGAAAAAAATGCATTTTGAATGGGAAAAAATCTCCCCAAAATACACAGCCTGGCCAAATTTTATGCCATTTGCATTAACAGAGCCAAAGTTATGTAAAAATAAAATTAAAAAAATGTCCAGGGATCCAGGAGGGTTAAGCTATCCAAAACCAAAGGCTCATTCTCAAATATCTATTGCCCTAAATGGCTCACCTGCAGGGCACTTCATAGTTCCCATTTCCTCGTCTTGTCTGAGTCTAATCAATGCAGGCCTAGAACACTATAATACTAAGAACACTGCTGACCTATACTACATGAGCTCAGCATTCAAATCCAACGATTGAGGGGAAAAGCTGCTGCACAGTTGGGACAGTTTTTACAAAGCAGATAAATCCTCTCAAGTAGTTAAAAATAACCCATTGACAGCTCTTTGTGGTACACTTTTGACTTTTGAATGTGGGTTATCGGTTGCACATCCTGCCAGTGTTTCCATTTAGTGCGGTAATATTCGGAGAATTGTGTGTGTTAGCCTTTAGAGCACCTTTCTATATGGCCTATACGGTATCTTCTGTCAACACTGAAAGAGAAGAAAATCTCAGCAGTGGTTCCCTTATCGCCAATGTCAGGAAACGTCCACATGAGCGTACTGAAAAACACCCGGAAAATCTCAGCTTTCCCATAGCGCCCCAACAAACCGATCAAGGAATTTCCAGGAAAAAGGGAAAATCTGATTCTTAGGTCGACTGTAGCAGATGTGAGTGGATTTTAAACTGGTAATGAAACACCCCTCGTGACTGGCACAGAGTGGTACGTGTTGATGGTGGAATGTAGAGCCCTTTTAGAGGACGCGTTCAGGATGGACTCCTTCAAAGGAAGCCTGACTAAACAGCGACAGGATTTGAGAACGCCAGCATGCGCCTCGTCTATTTCCTGTGTTGTTGTTTTTTTAAATGCCACACAGTATTAACCCAGGCCCTCGGCTGCTTTGGAAAATTTCATTTAAGCTGAGTACAGGGCTCACACACAGGAACCACCGTGGGAGGTGCATGTGCAAAAGCAGCGCTATTGAACCAAGACGAAAAATAAATTCAGCCCATTTCAGTCACTTATGACGGTATCAGCTAAAGAGCATTCCCATAAGAACACAGGCGGCCTGGGTCAGTCAGCCATGGCTTATGAAAATATGAAAATACCACTTTTAAATTGCTGACCTTAGACCAGACATGTCCAAAGTCAGGCCTGGGGACCAATCATGGCACAAGGTCAGACTTTATGTGGCCCTCAGCCTCAATTATATTGTAAATTAATCTAAAACCTATTCATATCAATCTAAAACCTGCTCAAATACAACTAAACTCTGCTCAAATTAAACTAAAAGCTGTTCATATATATTTAAAACCTGTTCAAATCAACTAAAACCTGTTCAAATCCAACTAAAACCTGTTCAAATCTAACTCAAACCTGTTCAGATCGATCTAAAACCTATTCAAATCCATCTAAAACATGCTCAAGTCTAACAAAAACCCATTCGGATGCATCTAGAACCTGTTCAAATCCAACTCAAACCAGTTCAAATTCAATTTAAACTGCTTCAGATTCAACTAAAACCTGCTCAAATCCTACCAAAACCAGTTGAAATCTAACTAAAACCTATTCCAGTCCAATTTAAACATGTTCACATCCAACTAAAAACTGTTCAAATCCACCTAAAACCTGTTTATATACTTGTGGAATAAAAATAAAATCAGAAGAGACTGGTTTTTGGTATGATTATATAAAGCTGTTTGGACTTGCCTGCCTTAGACTATACAATATTGACAGACATTATATATAAGTCTTTTTTAGTGCATTTTTCTTTAGATGAGGTTTTATGTGATAAGTTTATAGTGCTGTTTTATGGGCAAGAAAAGTAAGAAATAAATCTGGAAGCCTATGTGCCAATAATCATTCATTCGTCCATGTTATGTTGCTCTACACCTTTTGGCTTCGATCGATATCCGGTACAGTCCATAAAAGGCCAGAGTTCTCCTGCAGCAGTGACACCAAAAGGCCATCGGACCCACCGGCGGCATCAGAAAAAAGACCCGCTGGTAATAGATAACTAAGCGTGACCGTGATTAAAGAGGGGTAGATAAGAGTGTCCGAGCATGAGGACAAAGTGTTTACAAGGGAAATTCCCCACATTCCTCAGCTGCAGCCATGCCACTCCAATCTGCACCTCCACCCTCTGACGGTCACCCTCTGTGCCAAGAGGGGCCGAGAGGGTCCGGTGGGATCCCAGTCCCGCTCTTACATAACCCGACTTACGGCCGCTACTTCAAAGCATTTGGATGATTTGATCCAGATTATAGCCGAATAAACTGAAATACTAATAATACTGAAGATGTCACACAGTTCTGTCTCAAATCCGTCTAAAATGTGTTCAAATACAACTTAAAACTATTAAAATGTATCTAGAATATGTTCTAAATCCAACTAAAACCTGTTCAAATCTATCTAAAACAGGCTCAAATCCAAATAAAACCTGTTTATATCCAATTTAAACTGCTTCATATCCAACTAAAACCTGTTTAAACCTATCAAAAATGTGTTTAAATACATGATATATCAAAAATCTGCTCAAATCCAACTAAAACCTGTTCAAATCTATCTAAAACAGGCTCAAATCCAAATAAAACCTGCTCAAATCCAACAAAATCTGTTCAAATCTATCTAAAACATGCTCAGATCCAACTAAAACCTGTTCAAATCTATCTAAAACATGTTCAAAGCCAACTTAAACCTGTTCAGATTTATCTAAAACATGTTCAAAGCCAACTTAAACCTGTTCAGATTTATCTAAAACATGTTCAAAGCCAACTAAAACCTGTTCAAATCTATCTAATACATGTTCAAATCCAACTAAAACCTATTCAGATTTATCTAAAACATGTTCAAAGCCAACTTAAACCTGTTCAGATTTATCTAAAACATGTTCAAAGCCAACTAAAACCTGTCCAAATCTATTTAAAACGTATTCAAATCCAACTAAAACCTTTTCAAATCTGTCTAAAACCTGTTCAAATCCAACTAAAACCTGCTCAAATCTATCTAAAACCAGTTCAAAACTATCTACAACCATTTAAAAATGAACTAAAACCAGTTCAAACCCAACTAAAAGTGGGGGTGCAGATTCTAGCTGCTACTTCAAAGCATTTGTTTGATTTAAAACACATTATAGCTTTATAACCAAAGGCGCTCATAGATAAAAGTCGCTCATTACCTTTTACCTTTATGCTTGCATCATTTGCGTAAACCCTGAAAACCTAAACTATGTGCGTTTGTGCTTAAAATGAACAAAAGGCCGCTTTGTGTGTGAATATTTAACCTGCTTAGAATGATCCCACAACATCTCACCAGTAAGTCCCGTTGGATTTCAAAAGGTCACGCAGCACAAAGTAGTTATTCATCGGCGTAAATACGTAGCCTTGACATCATTCGAATATTTAGCCTTCATGTGATTTTTTGTAATTATTAGTGGCCTTTCCTGGAAGAGTGACAGTATGGATGGAAAACAGAGCAAAAGTCAGAGGGGAATGACACTGAGCAAATAGACCCAAACCAAATCCGGGTCACATTTTTTGGTGGTACGTGCTCTACAAGAAATGGTTTACTAGATTACATGTCCACTTTTCCAGCAAAGCTTCTATTATCTTTAGCTTTTGTTTAGTTGCTTCACAGTTTGTGAGCCTTCAATGGCGTCACATAATTTGGCCATTTAAAGTGTTTGTTTTGTTTTGTAGGTGTTGTAAGCTCAATCACCAGCCCCTGATGTAAGAGTTTCTTTGTTTTCCCTCCGCAAACTGTTGGTGCCAGTCTGGAGCCACTTGTTAAATTGGTTCGAAATTAGCCACAAAGAGAAAAAGAGGCTTATGGTGCAGACACATTTTCAACGCTCACATCAAGGTGTTGTGTACTAACAAAACTCAGAGAACGTCCTTTCCGGCCCGCTCTAGGACACAAGCAGGGTTCCTGTTTTAAGATAAATCAGCACATTCGTAATGCAGCGCAGATGACTGGCTCTAATAGGATTATGTTCTATAAGTCTATAAGGGGAGCCCCTCCTTAGTCTGGGTCGGCCTCTGGGTCATGTGATGGTGCGAGGGGGTGGGTCGGGAGGGGGTGCCGGCAGGTGTCGGGCCGGTGATAACGCGCACTGAAGCGGGGGCTCACCTGTGAGGATTAATCCGACCCCCTAATGGCTGTCGTCCTCCGGTAACACCTCCAGAGTGCTTTATAACCAGTCCAAAACGATAGAGATGGTTTCCCTGGCAACTTCTTCAGGCTGGATACTGGGAATTAGTGCCAAAACAACACCAAAAACTGTTCTGCCGTAACGTGTAAAAGCTTAAATTGAGTCTTTTATATTTCCACATTTTGTAGTCGTATCAACTTGGTTTATATTTAACCCATACATGGTAAACATATTCATCGTTTGTGTTACTAATATTGTATCGACCCACTTTTTTTCTCTTGAAGTCAAACATAAAGCCAGACTTGTGATAGAAGCCGCAGATTAAAGTAGCACCATATGCCAGACACTAAGAGCCCCCTTCTTTGTGCTACAGCTTATTATTGCACTGCTATGTCACCGTCAGTTCCTAATTGTTGCAGAGGTCTGAGATGCTTGGTCATCTCCTGAAACCTTGCCCCTCAAACCCCTCTCTGCGTTTGACTGTGCACCGTAAAGCAGAGGGCAACGGGGAAAGACTCCCTATTGTTTCAGTGTGTGCCCAGCCTTTGCCGCATATGGCTCATTTCATGGCTGCCGGAGAGTCTGATTGATGACCGGAGACCAGAGGGGCCGGTGCACTTCACGTGGAGCCGTCGAGCCAAGTCTCTTCGCCGAGGTCGCCCGAGGTAACAGGAAATATCTGGAAGAGGTGGGAAAAAAAGGAAAGGACTCATCAGAGTGCGACAGTGAGGAAAGGTGAACTCGTGCTGAAGGTTGAGAAAAGTTACAGCAAAGCCATATTATTACTGAGTGACTTAAACAAGGCTTTTCCAATCACTGTTTTCCAGATTTGATGTCATTGGAAGCATCTGAAAAGACATAAAACACATTTGACAAAACATATTTGCACTGTTCAATGACATTTTGATGTTACAAAGACTATTTTTGTTGGTTAAATAAGTACACTTTTGTTTTTGCAGTAGGAGATGTAGGCAACAGTACAATGATCTCTCCATAGGAAGAAGTGGCAATTGTCAAAAAAATGTAAGCATCTGGGTTATTTCTAAAGCTGTGTACAAATCCACAAATTGATCACTATATAGTCCACTAAATAGTGATTACTCCATTTTGTGTTGGTGTCCGAATACCTAGTGACGGAAATGTAGAGCTCTAAAAGTTTCCCACAATGCATCAGTAAAAGTAGTGGAAGAGAGCTCATACAGACGGAGATATGATTGCTTTCCTCTTGAGGCATAAAAGAGTTGCAATAATCCAGTCAGTTTTCATTTTGTCATCAATAGGTCAAGACTCATAAGAATAGAACACTCACATAAGGTCATTTATATTAACATTTGACTAAAGTCTTGCCATAGTTTATTATTAGTATTACAGAAGTCCATTATCATTGGAGTTCCGCTGACTTTTTTTTATTACATGTACGCCAGAGTCACGCAATTATCACAGATAGTTATGACATAAAATGGGCATGCAGTGTCCAAAATTATGCACAAATTGAGTGCACTATAAAGTCTTCTATGTAGTGCAACACTATATAGTAATTGAGGGGTTAGGGACTAGGGAATGGATTTGAACAAAATGCTATACTCATCATGCTCTTATTGATCCTGGTCATTCACTTTTTCCCAACCCTGGCTTTCAGGCATGTCATCCCCATTCCCTCCTTCTCCTTAGCTCCTAGGGAATGTCATTTCAGTCGTCTGGGCCAATCATTGGTGTGACATAACCCTCTCAAACCAGCCAGGCTCAGTGCTGGTTCTGCCTCCTAAACTCAACTGTGAAGTAACCAATATGATCACACCAATTCTGTACTTTTACATTTGAGATTACTGTTTGACCAGTAATCTTGACAAAAGGCTTTTTACAAATAAATTGCATCAAACTAAGAAAAATCGCAAGAATCCTACAAATATTGTGTATTAAAAACAAAGTACTTGTGTTTGTGAACAACAAGTTATGGGTTTATGGAGATGCTGTCACGCAGCAGGTGCTTTGGTTGGATTCTTCTTTGCCAAAGGCGCTGTAGCAGCTGACATTTTATTGTGATCATTTCATTAAACACTTGTGAGAAATGTCTCATTTCTCTAATTGGGGCCTTTACTTCCTGTCTGTCTTTTCAGTGGGAGACCCCAGGGTGCTGAAGACTTTATATCAGAATGTATTATTATTATGAATGCAAAACAGATTGGTGTCAGTTCATTTCCTTACACAGTGAGGTGGTTAATGCATGCAAAGTGACTCGGTGGGATTTGGACCGGTTGTGTTTGGTGCTGGTTGTGGTGGCAGGCAGGGGATGGTGGATTGTGGCAGCTATCACCATGGAGACAGTTATGGTGGAGAGGACAAAGATGTGGAAAGGAGCAACAAATGAGAAACACACTTTATATCAAAGGTAAGAGTGAAACAAAAATCGCTCCTGACACTTTGTTCTCGAGTGCTATCTAATACACGTTGGGAGTGTCTGTGAGTGGCTTGTCTCTAAAACAACAGGCAGCAGCAGCAGAATGAAAGTGCTTGCCGAAGCTTCTGGAGTGACCCCTCCCTTCTCCCTGAAGAGGAAAGTGTCCTTTTGCTGGAGAAGAGATGACTTGACGTTTTGCGTTTGTCACAAGCTGCAAAAATAAATTGGGCCCACTAGTTGCGGCGCAGGCTGTTTGTGCTGTAAAAACACTGCAGCTCGCCGTGCTTTACGTTGTGTCAAACACGCTGCTGTGGCTGTAATGACTTTTTTTTGTTTCATCTTGTTCCTTTGTGCTCTGTGTAATGAGAGTTTGAGCCTCTGGTGCTATTAAAAAATAATTGCATATCTTTTGTTGTTTCCATAGACACTGTCAACATTTTATTTGAGTTAATCTTTTTTCGCTTTTCTAAGGAGCAGTGCATTAATCCTGGTTTATTGTGTTGATAAAGAAACATGCATACTTTCTGCAAGTAAAAAGAATTGTCTATGCTTTATGGTAAAACAGCATCCTCTAAGTATGAAAACAGAAACCTAGAGTTGTTGTTGATGCGCTGTTTTTAGTGTTTTACCGAATGAAGTAGGATGTCCTGTAGAAGTAATACAGCAGCAATACTGAGGGAAACTAGAAAGAAACCCTAACTTAGCTGTTACAAAATAGCTTAAAACATCACTTAACTATTTACATTTGAATTAAAATTTTAAAAAAGCCATATTGTTTTCCTATTTCTCTGTAATCACATTTTGGGGTTTATTCCAAGAATCTAGTTTGACTCGTGTAATAAATCACAGTGAATATGCACACTGCACTATGAAGTTATATTCTGCATTCAGCCTATTTCCTTTGGGACAGAAGTTTAAATCTATTCCTTTTGTGCTTACGGGAAGGTTTCGAGTGAATAAGTTATTGCATATAGAGTGAATAAGGGCAACATTGATGTCATAAAAAATAGCAGCAGAAAGATTGTGGATGGTGTTTGTCTATAAAGACCATGTTTGATTTTACACTAAGTGATGTACAGTGTGTCAAACCAGCGGGATGATGGCGTGAATTGGAACACAAACCCACACCCTTTGTCTCGTCTGCGGTAGATAAGTCATCTCTATAGGCCGTAAACATATCAGCGCTTTAGTAATAACATTGAGGTTTTGTCTCTTCCCTTCCCTCAGGCCCTCGCTCCATTCTTCAATCTTTTCCCCCGCAGCTCGTTTCCACGTAATGTCCGGACGTGATACAGAGGAGAGTATAACCAGAGGCACCTGCGCATCATACGTCCTACATCCTCCTCTCTGCCAGACGAGCGGTTGACATTTAACCACGATAGGCGTAAACGGGCCTCTGGAATGTCACTGGCGTTCATTTAGTCTGGGCTTCTGTTTGCAGTGGCACTTTAAATCCACCGTAGATCCCATCTCTATCCAGCAAAACCCAGAGAAGGTTGTCTGTCTTTGCCAAATGTCAAAGATCTATATGAATAATGAGGTGCTCAGATTGCCTCAATGTCTTCAAACTTATATGCAGAGTAAAATAATGGTTAGTGCATTCAAATAATATACATTGTAAATAGATTGGCTGGTGAGTTAACCTAGATGAAATGGGAGGGATACTATGGCGTTGACTGAAACAGACTGGACCTGATTTTTTTCTTCTTCTAAACCTTGGCCAATCACGTGCTCAGAAAAGGAGCACTCCCATTGGTCAACTCCAGCTTGTCACATGAGGTTCCAGGAAGTTTAATAGCAGCTGATAAAGTGTGGTTTTAGTGCTGAATATGTCTTTAAACACAGAGAAACAGCTTAAAAAGATACACTATACTACAAGGCCAGATGGACTCTTTCAGTATGTTGGCTGCTCTACCATTAGCAGATGGAGCAAGAATGCTAAAAAGCTATAGCCTTTATTTTTTGCTTTTGAAGCCTTTAGCTGACATAGCCATGTATCAACGAGACGAATACTGTTCCCCACAACAGCACACGCAGATGTCAGATGGCTGCCATTAGCCTAATAATTATGACTAATAACTTTTTGACCATTTCTCTACAAATTTCTGTAAGAGTTCTATTTGTTAGCTTCTTCCCTGGAGCCTATCCTAGCTGATATAAAGGCGTGACATTTATTCAAAGCCATTGGGAAATTTAGATTTGGCAGTTCCCCCAAAAGATGTGTGTCTTCAGGGCAGACCATAAGTGATGAAAGGAAACCAACATATGCCAGTTTGTTCTGTCCTTCTGTGAGATACTTAGATATATTTCTCAAACAGAGTAACGGTATATGTTTTGGAAACATGGGGATTGTAAGAAGGATGGATGGTGTAAACGTGTGACTGTAAAGTAACATCCTCATTGTCTAAACATCATACCAAAAGATTTATCGCCTGTTTGCAAGAAGTGAAGTCAGTATTTCCCTCTCGTTGCCCATTCTTCACCAGAAATAAGCCAGAAAATGGGCGTCTGTCATCACTCATCACTCCACTGGTGATAATGCACCAGCTCAGCTTTTCTTCATGTCCAGCCCATGACCACTTCATCCATAATGTTACATACTGCTGACTCCATGTCCTGTTCATCCGCTGTTTACCTATTCATTCATTCATTCAGCGGGAAGCGATAGCACTTACAAATCAGAGCTCTGTGTTGTCTTGTCGATAAAGATGTCTTTGTAGGATGTTTTTCCACACACGTATGTTCTTTTGAAAAGCTAGCAGTGGGCGTCCCAGACTAGCGTTGCTAATTAACATGTGGAGTGGTTGCACTGATTGCTTCATTATGTCTTTGATGGGTATTTGCGTGCGATATTTAATGGATGTGGTGTTGCTGACAGTAATCTATGCTAAAACTGTAACACCGTTCAGTGCCACCTTTGAAGCTATCAGGCCTTTATCAGGTTTTGAAGTCGTGTCACTCTCTTGATCCGTTGTGATCACACACTTTCACAATGCAACAACAAGGCACTTTGCAGTTAACCGTTATATACTGTGGCTCAGTCTTGTTTGGACTATGGGCTTACAGCTCCGAAGTGCTCCAGTTGTAATTTGTCTGTGATTCACACCGATGTGATTCAGGATAATTGGCTTGTTTTGGTCACGGTGGTGCAGTCAGATGCAGTCAGCAGGACAGCAATTATTAACAGCGACGCCTCCTTTCACTGAGACAAATTATTTTTGTACTCCATGAGATATTAGTGGCTGCTGTGTCGCGCCTCAGTCATAAACAAGGCACTAATCACAAAGACAGAGGCAGAGCTTTCATTTTCAAGGACATAAACATACGCAAAAATAAATAATAACACATTAACAGGCATTTTTACTAATTTCATGGCCAATAGGGATGCATTTTATTCATTCTGATCTCTCCACTGAGAAATATTCTTATGTCCAGTCCATTAGAGTGCTGTTTTGTAGCATGTTCAAACACAATAACTTGCAGTTGAGTTACTTGAAGCACATTTTCCTCACAGTGTGCAATAATCTTGTATTGTTATAGAGCAAACTATTGCCAGTAGAAGAAAAACTGGGGTCTGTATTAATCACAATGAACCATTTATATTATTTTATTTTTTTTGGCCTATTTGTCACACTTAAATGTTGCAGATTATCAAACAAATTTAAATTATAGATAAAGATAAGTGAAGATTTTATTTATTAAGGGATAAAAGCTATTTGAACCTACATGGCCCTTTGTAAAAAAAATTCACTAGCCCCACACAGGTCTGATTACTGCAAGCAAACCACAGTGAATTGGAGAAAAAATGAAATATGGAACAGTGGTGAAGCTTCCTAGGGGCAAATACTTTTTCACAGCATTGAACGGACCAGTAATTTATGGAGCCAGAAGTGATTACCATATTTGGAAACTAAAAATGGAGTTGAAAGTGAGATGCCAGTTTGTTGCTATAGCTCCATTGTGGAACAATCTCTACAGCAGCTTACATTAATGAGAATTTAGCATTTACCTTCTGCCTGCACTCTCATTCAATTGCTGTCATTTTATGCTCAATTGTTATGGAAATCACTTGCAACAAACAAAGTAAGATTGCAGATACAATCTCCAGCTAATATACTCTAGCTGGTTGTGCCTGCATGGGGAAATCTAACTTTATTGGTCCACGTAATTATTACTTGGCAACTGCAAATCATTTCCTGAAGCCCCTGTGCCTGCAATGTAGAAACTGTCAAAATAATTAATTACTCTTTCATGTCAGTGGAGGGCAGTAGTTAGCATATTAATGACCTTGGAAGAGCTAATTGATGATGAGAGGTGGAGGTACCTAGACGTGCAACAGTGATGGGTAAATATTTGGAACAATAATGAGCTCTGTACAAAATTCTGGACTTGAATACTACCATTAACAGCAGGTTAAGAAGGATTTTTTTTGCTATTGTGGTTTCAAATTTTCAACATAGGCAGATGTTTTTTTTCTGATTCCAGTGCCGTGCAAAGATAATGAGATGTTCCGACACTGCTCACCATCTGTGTACACACACAAAATGAATCAATAAGAGAATCAGGCCTATATTAAGAAGTGCTAATGGCATTCACATCATTAAAATCCTATCAGTTCCCGTGCCTGGTCTTAATACAGCATGTCACAGTGTGCGTTTTAAATAATGAATCTGAAACCACAGGGTGCTGTCCATCCCCTGACATGAATCCTAATCACATGTCACAACTCTGGCCTTGCAGCGCGTCCTTCTCTGGATTCAGACCCCTTTAGAGCCAGCCATGCTATGATGTCACTTTAAAATGTCAACCTGTCAGCGCCACAGGTCGTCCGATGAGATGTGTTGGCTCAAGTCGCTACAACTGCGACTCTCACGGTCCCCTTTTCTGTCAAGTTTGCAGCCCCCGAACCAGAGACCAGGGCTTTAATCACTGCTTTGTGCTTCGGAGGCTGAAGGGAGAAGGTCACCTCTTGTTCGGATACAGGACCCCAGGCTCCATCACTCTGAGTCACCTCTGAAGCACTCACATCAGTCTGGGTGACCATGTGCGGTTCGGGCTTGGTGTTAATGGCTTATCATTTCGTTTGGGGATTAGGAAGACATGGCGGATTCACAAGAAGACTCGCTAGTTTGAGGCCAAATTGTCCTTGTCAGTGTCAAGTTGAAATGGCTTTGATTGTGTTTCAATAACAGAATCACATTTGGAAAGGTAATTAGTTGCTGAAACAAAATGTTGATGTCATAAAAAGTAAATGCATCTCATTAATTGATGAGAATGTGAGTCTGAGGTTAACCAGAGTCTCTAGAATATGTTCCACTGGCCTTTTGTTTTTAATTGGTAATGTCCTCCATTATTTTTTCCATATATTTCAAAAATCTGACACTAACTTCAAAGACTTCCTTAAAAAGCCTTCTTTTTACTGATATTTTGAACACAGGCAGAAACAATTCGCTTAATGTGACGTTTGCTTAGTTTGAAGTTTATTATAAAAGGTTTTTCGTTACATTTTTTGTTCATAGTATACATAACTAATGGTCAAGCGTAAAAAAATTCAACAAATTTTTAATGCAGTAGTTTAAATTAGTATTATTATTATTATTAGACCATTGTTGGTGCTTGTGTATATCTATTTCCAAACAGACCAACTCTCTTTCCTTGCAGCGTTTGGACTTAATCCGTCTCAGTAATAGTGGGGGGTTGGAGGACTGGAACAATACGTCTCTTGCTCCGTCTCGGGACACGTGGTTGTCACTCCAGCGGGCGGGAAATCTCTGAACCCTTGCCGTTTACTCTCTACGGACGTTAATCTGTTCGTTCAGTCGTCCCAGCTGGCTCTCGGCGGTCCCCTGTTACACCGCTTAAGGAAACGAGTCACAATGTGCTCCCTCCCTCCTAAAAAAACCCAACATGTTTCTCTCCTGCCTCTTGTTCCTGCCATTGTCGAACCACACAAGAGGTTGCGTCAATAGGTAAAATTAGGTCCGTGCGTGGAGTAAGGTACTTCCTGGAGTCCTTGTTTTCGCCCCGCTGAGGAATTATCTCACTCTTTGTGGCCCGTTAAGTTAAAACAGGAAGTGCAGAGACAGTATTTGTCCTATAATGTCCAGATCAGTTTTGCTGTGTCTAGGGCATTCCGAGTAGTTTGTTTCCTGTCACCAAACCGGACATAGCTCTTGTATGAGCCTTAGACACAACCATTTGGAATTTCATGATGATATGTTGACAGGAAAAAAGTGAATTCCTCTGCCCATTGTCTCACATGTGTTCACTTACATCTTGAAGTACGCTCCAGTATTGTTTGGGAGTGACAGGATTTCCTTCTTTGACTGGCCCATTGTCCAGATTTTCCTATGCGTTCATGTAGTTAGATACTTTACATATTATATTTCCTAACTTTTGTGGAAATGTGACTCAGAAGTGCCTTGACACACAACTTACAACCTCAGTATATTTGTCTTGAAAAACCATTAGTCCCATTAGAGAATAAATATGAATCTTCTCAAAGCACAGAGAAAGGTAGCTCTGTTGCACTCTCTGGGCTTAGCTCCACTGTTTACATCTGTTTAATCATGTATGACCCAAGTGATTTGTCTGTCGCCCACATAAAGTGTGTGGACCGCAGGTTGGTAAACACTGTCTGATTCCATTAGCCTATTATATTACACAACAAGCAGTGACTCAACACAGCCGAGAGCCTTATTCACTTACAATGTTGCACAATGTCCTTCCCACTTAAATCCCTTCTGTTAGTTTAAGGGATTATGCCTGTTTATAATGCACTACTGTGTTTAATTCAAATATCTGTAGGGATATAAAACATTCTTTGTCATTTTTATCTATATTTGATGCCCTGTGGAGGGTGGCCAGGGACTAATGGCCTAATGGTGCGTTCATGTGGTCCTCAGGAACTTTGGAAACGTTGCTCAAGACAGAACAACAGCTCAGAAATTCACATGAGTCGGAGTTGACCGAGATTCCATGTTGACGTTATTTTCATCAACAACATGGCGGAAGAAAGCAACTGTTTAAGATATTTTATTAATATAAGTCATTAAAAAATATTTCATACCAACTGTTGCACAATAATAACTGACTGACTGAAAAGTTGACAGTACTATTTTATTCTTGTGTTTTGAAAAGGCTACCTTTTCTCGAACCGTTGCTAATTGGCTAATAACTTTGACTTTATTAACTCTTTTAAAAATAACATTAGCACATTTTTGACTTCGCATCCATCTTTCTTGTTGTTATGGTTTAGAATGTGCCGACTTTCCGAGCTGAAATCATGTAAACACTCCGAAGTTGGGAGCATGACTTCCTAACTTCCTAAGTATATGGGACTACATGAATGCACCACCATTCAATGTCTCTTGACTGGCCTGGGTAAATATGCCTTGGTAATCACACAGACATTGTAAATATGAATGAGATTAAATGGATATACAAGTTGTCTGATTGAGAGGTTTTGTCATACCAATATGGTGGCTTGTGCTGTGCATTTTTTGAGTATTGGAGAGTTGGACAGGCCAATCTATTTCAACAAATATATACAAATCATTGGGTTCTGATTGAGTCTGATGGACAAGTGTTTGTATTGTTAGGGATTAACCACTAAATTGGTGCAATACCTCCCGTTTTACATCTCTGCGACTTGAATTATACCCTGAGTGCAGTTTGTCGTCTTGCACCAGCCACATTTTTTAATCCCATTGCCCCGAGGTTCCTACTGTAGCTTTCGTGTTAATGCATTTGTCCGATAACATAAATCACTTGGACACGAGACGGCTTCTACATATGAACATGCTTTTAGTGTAAATCATTTCATTAGAGCCCTTCAGTTCGCTCTTGATTCTCCTGTAATATACAACCTGCTGTTTCTCTAAAGCCAGTCCACACTCCTCTTCTCCCACACTCTCTTTGACAAATGGTTTTTCTCTTTTCGTGTGCTGCAGTGTTGTAACGGCTTCTGTGTTTAAGGATGCACCTGTCTGGTTAGAGAGGCTAAAGTGTGTCAAGGGAGGCTTGGTGTTAACTGGGATGACCGCGGGGAAACTGGCCGATGGATGACGGCCGACAGCACCCCGGGCATCGTGGCGATACTGCTGTGTCATGCTTTAACTGTGCTGCTGGCTTGTCTGTTCGTCTCACTTTGAGCTCTCTGGAGAGGTGTCGCTTTTATTGGATATGTGAGCCTAAAAATAAAAGCAGGTCGGACCAATCAGAAAGCTGAATAAGGAGGTTTTTGATGAGAATAGCAGTGATATTTTTTGATAACTGTTCTCACAGGATTAGTATGCCAATGATGTCAGTGTGTTTTGTAGTCATTGCAGAGATACCCACAGTTAGAAACTACCCACACTGTTTAAAAGTCTGAAATATTCACTGTAAAATACTGTCAAATGGCAACAGGAAAATACATGTTAAACCCAAAATAGTATATGTCTGTATGACTGTAGTAAATACACTGAATTAATTTAAAGCAAGAAACAGAGATGTAGAGTGTAGAAAATACATAATACAAAAATTAATTTAAAAATGGGTAAAATTAATGGAAATTTACTGTAATGTCACATACCAGCAATTGATGTACAGTAATTACTCTATAATGCAAGTTTTTCAGCATTTAATTTTACTGCAAAACATTAAAAAAAATTAAAAACACTGGAGTGGGATTAACATAGCACAGGATTTGTTTTTTTTAATTTATTTATTTTTTAGGCTTGTGCAAGAAAAACAAACAATATAACACATAGTTATTTACTCTGAAACATACAGGTGCATTCCCCATAATTGGGGCGAACACAGATGACTGTGTTTCTTTTACTGTAAAAAGTTTACCATGAAGCATGTTGTATAAATGAATAGCCCTAGTTTGAGTTCTGAGTCACTGAAGCACTTAGTCTATCAAAAATACCCTGAAACTTTATGCTACAAGACGGCACATTGCAAGTGAACAAAATGATTCAAAATCCAACCTCTGTACTCTGTTTTGTGCGTCCACTTAGCGTTCAAAGCCCGCCCCCTCCCCAGCTCCTGCTATTGTTGCATACATATCATTTGACAGTCACTATTACATATTACATTTTTAATAACATCTTACTCTGTAACATCAACTCTGGCTTGGACTCAGTGTGTCCATCAGCAGCTCGACCGTCACTCCGTCTGGCAGACAGTGAGGCGTGACAGGTGCTAGGCCTGCAACAGACGGCCCGTCAGATGGAGGGCAAACACGTCACACGGGCATTATGGGAAATGTGATAGCGCACCAACCTCCTGCTCACATCGCCAATCAAAAGTTCCGAACATAATCGCTTCTAGTCAGCCCTCTGTAAGATATGTATTAACATTATGCATCATACATAGCAGTTGCCATCACTGAAGGACATTTTGACAGTGTTGTAATAGCAATAATAATAGCCTGCCATTTAGTTTTTTGTCCTGACATGGCATTTACAAGGCTAATCAGTTAAAAAATCAAGAGGTAATTTGCACTGATGGAAAATTGCTCTCTTACAGAGGGCGAGGGCCAAGCCTGGGTTGAAGATAAGAGCGTGAAAAGGGAAAGCTACATTTTTGGATGAAAGCATGGCATGACATTAAAGAAGTAAGGAGCAAAGAGGGATGGGAAGATGAAGGAGGAAAAGAAAAGACCCTGCAGCTCCGGGTTTTCTACAACATCAAGACGCGTGTTTGAACCGCTGTTGGAGATCACTTAACGGAGCTTCACGTTCTGACGTCCAGCAGCTTGAGGGATCCACTAAGTCGTGTGCACTTATGTAGAATGCAGATGCTTTCGTGCTCTTTTATGAAGCCTATTTCAAACTCTGAACTGTAGGGAAGCAAACTCTTTAAGATGCAAAACAGCAGTACAGGCAGCAAATTAGAGTAAGAAAACAAAAACAGAAGGTAGAAACCATGTGAGCTCTAAGAAGAGACACCAAACATACATAAAATCACAAACAAGAGAATCATGCTTATTCTTAAATTCATTTTTTTTATGAATTGGACCACCTCTACCATGATTCTTTTCCACATAAAATATGACAACGGTTGCTTTTGTCAAATGCTTGATACCATTGGATGATGCTGTGTGATAGTGCTGTGTCATAGTCAATAGTAAAGTTAGTTTTTGTTGTTAAAAATGACAGGTAGGTCTCTCCCCTGTTTTGTTTCCACTAGAGTTGTATGCTACAGGTTGGTATGGCAACAGAACCGCAGACCTTAAATGCTATAGGACGCCCTGCTCTACCTCCTGAGCCACTAAATAGTTATAAAATACAAAGAGTTAAAGAGAGAGGTTTAAATGAAGACAAAATAATAGAGGTTTTCATCCAATCACAAGAATTATGTTATTTAATAAATGGGTTGTGGTCCTGGTTGATCTTGATGACCGAGATAAGAACAAAATCTTTGAAAATTATCTTATTTAATGACAATGCACACACATTTTAAAAGTTGGCATGAAATACTACAAAGATTTTTTACTATATTTTTAAATAATATCTTAGAAAACCTGCATATTTTTGTGACTTCGTACTTTTGTCTGCTGTTCTTTTGTGTCACCATTTTTGAGTCTGTATTGCCGTGCTGGAAACCATCATAGAGAAAATAAAAAAAAAATCAGAAATTTCCGGAGTTACCCATTCCAAACCAAGCCATACTGCTCAGTCAACTTTTGATGGCTCACTCTTAAAAGACCAATTATGCAAGAGTTTGTCACATAAATATCTAACACTGATTAAATTCCCTTTCAAGTCTTTATCAGGGTTTTATTAAGTTTCCCCAGACATTTCCTTATTAACACTGTCAGCCATTATATGCTCTTTAACAATCCACAGCCCAAAATGAAAAAGAACAGTCTTGTAAAAGGATGTTTGAACTGGTTTGACTCTGACCTCATCACATCACATTTATGAAAAACCCAATGTTATGTTTTTTTATCATCCATATTGCATTCCAGTGGTGTGCTGGATTTAACCGTAATCCCAGTCTGTTTAATTTCACCCATTTTGCCATGATGTTATTTTACTACTTGGCCCGTGGTTGTGAAAAGTGTGGCGGCGATGTGACACGCTCTAGTTTCAATTTACTCATCAGCGCCGGCGTATCAGCAGCAGTCTGTCACTCAGTCAGCAGGAGGTCATGAGAGGACACCAGCAGAGAGACACAGAGAAAGAGAGACAGAGAGAGAGGGAGAGATGGACAGACGGATAGTTACGACTCAGACAGCGGCGAGGATGAGCTGCATCCCAATGTCTGGCTCTTTACTGCCCGGCTCAATCTCAAGGTGTTAAAGTTGAGAAGTCTTTGTTTAAGTCTTTGTTTGCTTCAGGAGGTCGCTATGTTTTACCATATTGTAAAACAAATCGGTATTAAAAGTCTTTTATCCCAACAGCAATTCGTCTTTTAAATCCTCAGTATTGTCTTAATTTAATTTAATTTAATTTAATTTTATTTTATTTTATTTTATTTTATTTTATTTTATTTTATTTTATTTTATTTTATTTTATTTTATTAATCTTTTTATAACATATTTAAGACTATTTATTTATTCTATTACATCAGTGGTTTCTTCCAAGTGCGTGTTTGTGTAGTTTGTTATTGTGCCTATTTGTTGTTTGTTGTCTTATTTGCTTCTCAAATTAATTGCCCCTGGTGGGACTAATAAAGTCGGCTGACTCTGAATCTGAAGAGTGAGTGAACATCAACAGTATATAAGAAAACTCGGAGTGTGCAGTTCACTTTTACTCACAAGTATATATTTCCCGTACTTAAACCCTGATCTGCTTTTCATATAGGCTCAATATGGTTGTTAAGGAGTTCTTTTCCAGTGTTACTTCCCTCTTACAGCCGTCTTATTGCAGATCGAGAGGGAGTATGACCAATAGAGCTACCCCTGGCCTCATCTCGGGGTAAATCCTTTCACTCAATCACGCCGAGCGCTTGTTATTCAGTCTGCCGTGTCGTCTTTCAGTGATGGAACACGTCTGTCACAGGGTCTCCCCCCGGGGGCCCTGTTACCTGTCGGACACCCTGTTCTCCAGCCGACCTCAGGTGTGCGTTACAACCCCCCCTCACCGTCTCCACTAAAACTTTGCCTCAAAATACTGCTTTTTATTTCGACTCCCTCCAGAAGACTGATGGGAGTACAAAAAGGCTGATACTGTCAAAGTTACCGGACTCTGGCAGCTGTGGAACAAATGGCCACGGAGCTCTAGTTGGCTCCCATTTCTCTCTGGGTCTGTCACACGTGTTCACACCCACACATGGAGCTTTCTTTTGATCAATCGCTTGAGCCCCCGAGCTTGGGCTGAGTGTATTTGTGATGAGTAATGATGCTGGGGCTGTTGTAGTCCTCCTCCGATGCTCCTAAACACAGGTGCAGTGCTGTTCCTGAGTGGGAGTCCTTACAAATACATTCATCCTGTGAAAGCTGCAGTGGGTCTCATACTCTCAGTTAGTATTTTACCCAACATTTCTGGTCATATGTGTGAATATATGACCCATTTGGTAATATTTTTTGCATGTTCGCATTTTATCCTTTCAGAGAAGACTTCAAAACACCAACAACAGTTTCCCGTGACTTCCTCTTCGCTAACGACTATTGACAGTTATCATCTTCGACGCCGCTACACCCACCTCCTCAGCTCCGACATGTACGAACTGTTAACCCGGCCAGTTTAGCCAAGAGGTTGGAAACGTGGATTTGAAGTGACAGCCTGCTCACTGAGCACATTAAACCTTTCTGTACGAGCGTGATGCTGCTGTGAGAGACGGAGGAGCAGAACACTTCCAGGCATTTTACCCACATGAATATGGAGATGGGCTGGTGGAGGCTGTACAGCAGTGTGATTTTACTACAGCTTTGATTGTTCTTGGATGTGATGTTAATATGTATGTAAGCCTTTGGCAGGAACGATCAGTGCCCTCTAAATGAACTGTATTTTCTTCCTTGTATCTTTCCTTGTTCCTGTATTTTTAAGATATTGTTTAGACACAGGCAGTTGAATAATCTGGCATGTAACTGGAAAACGTTTTTCCGAGTTAAAAAATGCCCAGGAACGCTGCTCAAGTCGGAACAACAGCTCGGAAACTTGGGTGAGTTGGAGTTGCCCGAGATTCCATGTTGATGTTATTTTTATCATCAACATTTAAGATATTTTAGTAATAAAAGTGATTAAAAATATTCCATACGGGTGCCTCAGTGGCTCACCTGGTGGTTCCTTAGACCTGGGAGACCCGGGTTAAATTTCTGCTTGAGTCATTTACCTAGTGTAACTCCCTTCTCTTTCACCCTGTTTCCTGTAAAAAAAAAAACGGCAAAAAAAGAAAAAAGGAAAAAAAAGCACATTAATAAGTTGATAATTTGTCCATACAGGCTTATTTAGACTATATTATTTATTTGTTACGTTGGGAATTTTTGCTGGAGGTTTTCACATACGTTATGTTAACTCTTTAGGTTTGAATAGGCTACCTTTTCTTGAACTGCTACTAATAGGCTAATAATTAGGCTAATACTTTGACTGTTTTAACCCATTTAAAAATAACATTAGCACATTTTTGACTTTGTGTCCATCTTCCTCGTTGTTATTTTTTAGAATGTTCCGATTTTCCGAGCTGAAATCATGTGAACACACCAAAGTTGAAAGAACGACTTCCTAAACTCAGAAACTCAGAGTTTCCGAGGGCCACATGAATGCACCATGACATAAACTTCTTTGTTCAGAATTGTCCCAAGTTGTAATTGGCCACAGACAGCTTATGTTGATAGATTCAGGATGTGTGTTTTGCTGAGAACCCAACTGTTTGTTACACCAACACTAGCCTGAGTTGTTGCCATAATGGAACAGATAAGAAGTACTAAAGCACATTGAGAAATACTTACCATCTTGTCTTCACAGTTTGAAATTTCTTTCTATGCCCGTCCTATACCATTCATTCGGCAGTCTGGTCGGCGTAAACCGTGCCTAATGTCCTTTTAATGGACACTGTGGGGGCGCTGGCGGGGAAACGATAGCTCTGATGGATAACCCCCACCTCCTCCGCCAGCTTCCATGACACAGCTTTACCACCGAGGGCCTCAGCTGACACGGCGCTGCACAGTGACTCAGCAGCATGGCCTCCTTCAGTGAAAGATGAAGATATGAGGAAAGCCTCGTGTAGCTTTTTTTTGGTTCGATTTGCGCCTGTTGCATCCAATCAATACTCATTGTCATTCCATTGTGTGTGTGTTCCCGCTGAACCATCACATTATCAAAGCCCCAGAGATAACAAGACAAACTGCCCGTGCTTGTTTTAACCCTCCCGCTTACATAAACAATGTTATCATCCTTTGCTCATAGTCCCATAAACTGCAGCGTTTTCATGAGCAATTCGAGTGGCCACTGAGCTAAATTAATTTTTCTGAGTCATGGGCAGAGTCTAGGAAACACGTGGACACAGACAGAGTCCAGCAAAAAAAAAAACAACGGATTTCCACTAAAGGCTAAGACAACATCAAAAAGGAAAATGGACGCCCTGTTGATGAAAAGTCCCCTGAAATCTCTGGACGCTGTGTGATTTTTATTCATCATCCACACATTTATAAAGATAACAGGTTTTATCCGAGGCACAAGAGTGGAGTTATGAGTTGACATTAAGAGTACAAAACTGTGGATCACAGCGTCGTCATCCACTCCCACACCTCCCTCCTCCTCCTCTCTGTTTATGGAAAAGCTCCGAAGGCAAGCTGCCAGCGCTGAGCCACACAACAGCCGGATAGTGGATAGAGGGAAGTCCAAAATGAAAAGTATTGTTAGCCCTGCAGCCAATGAGTGACAGCCCTTCTTTATTGTTCTGTCTCCAGTGACCTTGGCTTTGGCCTCAAGTCTCCACTATTCCACAATCTGGGAGCAGGCCTCATCAGCCAGGACACAAAATGAAGCCTGTACAAACCCTAGACCCGAGCAGATTGTTCCAGGGATGTCCAAGTCCATGTGGAGTGACTACTTCATAAATGACTATTCTCCTCCTTTTCATTTTGCCCAATTCGGTTTTAGCCCCAACATGTCCTTGTGAATGAATTTGAATATAATGTACTATTAGTGTTGCCATGGCGATGCCTGGCGTACGGGTGCACGTCAGTTGCCATGGAACTTTTTTTTTCCCATCACTGGCAAATAACTGCTAAGGAGCTTCAGTGAATCAAAGAGAAATCAGGAGCTAGTGAAAGTGTTGTACCATTATATGGAAGTGTGAAAAACACACGCTTTTTTATTGTTATAAAATCAAAATCTTTCCTTATTGTGGTTGACAAGGCTTGGGAAATTGTGCTCTAAATACTACATTATATCACTATATAATAAATTGTGATTTTAAATTAAGTCCATTACATTCATCATCTTATTTTGACAAATGTAAAAAAAAATATTTACATCTGTAGCTGTTTCCATGTCTCATTTTAGGCCAGCCAGGCCATTGTGGTGCACCACGTCACATCTGAATCTGCACCGGGTCTTAGATGACAAATCAACCACATGTTACAGACTAAGTGCCTAGTGTTGGGTGCAAGATTGAACCCATTAGGAGAAATGTTTACCTTGGTGCAAGTAAAAGCACTTCTATTTTTCTCTCAAAAAGGCAACACCTTACACTTTCACATTCACCCAGCTAAGTTTGATGAGAGAAGGGGTGACGTGGAGGCAGCAGACCAGAAAAGAAGATCCACCAAGGTTATTATCCTTGTACTGTGTCCTTTAACAAAACTCCCACAGTTTGAACCACTCTGCATCAACTCTGCTGTGTCACTCACCTCAGCAGCTTTCCCCACACCTCTGATCTCCTACAGCTGAGTGTGACTGAGGTCTTACAGCACTGATGAGGCGTAATCACTGTGGAGAGGCTCAGCTGAGTCGTGCCATTGAGCTGATTAGGAGTTGGAACATGACGCTAACGATATCAAAGCCCTCACAGCCGATGTAACTCCTTTGAATGTCCTATGCATTGAACACAGGCTTGAGAGCTGTGTTTATGTTCGTTCTGTTGTTTCCATTTAAGGAAAAAGTCGTTTACTACTGTACTTCTGTTCTTGCAGCCTCATCTCTTTTGCAGTCACCCACTCTACACTAGAAGCACAAGCTATTAAAGACCAACGCTTTGAGTTAAGATTGTCGGAGCAGCGAGCGTGTCTGCTTTCATTTTCCAAACACGACCAGATTGTGTCATAAAGTCTAGATCAACAGCCAATACGTCTACTACTTACATGATTGTTTTCTCTGAGCTTGTCTCCCAACACTCTTCTGTGTTTTCAAAGATTCCCTAAAATTGTGTTCCTCAGCATTTTTACAGCCTCACATAACTCAGAGCCGTTAAAATGTTGACAGTGTCGACGCTCTAAACAGAATAGATGCTGTGTCCTCTGTGTCTCTTGAGCTGTGATATGAAAGAATCAGTGTTATATGCTTTTGTTGTTCATCCCTCACTAGCCTATTAGCAGAGAGGTTTTATTTATTTTTTTATGATTACAGTGTAAAATAATAATGTTTACTGCACAGGATTACTTAGCATGTACCATTGAAAATATGTGACATGGCACGTTGTATCCTATTTTGTCAGAACCAAAAGTATTGAATTGTAGGACATGGCTCTGTCCACAATAATGCGATTTAATTTTAAAATCCAACATGACTCGGACATTTTTGGAACTTTTACAAACGTCTTCAAAACCTTGTTAAAATTTGAAAGTGCTGCCACTTTGTTGAGAAGACTGTATCATAGTGACACTAACACTGGTTTGCTGCCATTTTCTAAATTGTGGTGGTAAAAAAAAATGGTAACCTTGATGACCAGTTACTTCTATTTCATGACAAGGTACAACCATATTAAAATGTACTGTGTTCCAAACTCTAATGTGGATGGAGGTCAGTTGAATATTGTTTTTGTTGGACATATTAAAATAACAATATGTTGGACGTGGCACATGTTAACAATAGTACATGTTCACTTTAAAATAATGTCTGTATATCCTTCACATTACATTAAATATGCACACAACTGAAATGTAATTTTTGGATGCTTTTCATTTGGGAGATTGGGTCGCTCCTTTGTTCCCACCAAAAAAAAAACAAGACGGACCTTTGACCGCCGACGGCAGCAAATCCAATTCCACATGTCACAAACGCAACAGATTAGTCATGCACTGAATGCACCGAAATGCCAGGCTTGTCCAAGGACGTTCTAAGAAAACGACGCGAACGTTCTTCCCTAAAGCCGAATGCGCGGTCTTATTTTACAGAGAGCCATCAGTGAGTCATTCTCCCCGAAGAGCACCCTTAGGTCCTTGTCTCGCTCGCACACACATGAGACAGGCTTACTGGTCGATGTTTAATGCTCTGTAATTGGTTTTACTCACCAGTGCTGCCAGCAGGATGCCAATGTCCATTTGAAGCCCAGAGGCAGAAGCTGACCACGAGGCGCGCTCCAATCTACTTTTTTTTTATTGTGAAATGTACGTCATGTGTAATTCATATGATCCGGCGTGAGAGGTGTAACTGTCGTCTAGTGGTCATTACAAGAATAAATCTGTCAGGGTTAAGCTTAAGCCAGCCTTTTACTGTCTCTTCTACTTAAACACCCCTGGATGTAAGCACAGTATATCACAGCGTGCTCCATAACTACGACTTCAGTGAGGCTTTGAAATGTGTTGTTGGTCTAAATCCTCTTTATGTTTTTCTCTACTGTCCAGAGAACCATGAGCACTGTGGAGGAGGAGCCGGACCATATGATACCATGAAGACAAGTCTGCAGGTCCTACGCTGCCAGCTGCTGAGTGAGTACAGCCCTGGGACAATGCACCAACACAAACAATCTCTCTATATTCTATTACTGCATCTTATTCACCAAATACAAAGCTCTCACAAGTAGGAGTGTACGTGGCAGAGCTGACCCCTCTGGCACATTAAGAGGCAAAACAGTTACTCTTACTACATTTGTTTTGGTGCATTCGTGTGGTCTTCAGAAACTATCCGAGTTAAGAAGTTGTTCTTTGACTTCGGTGTGTTTACACGATTTCAGAATGGAAAGTACAAGAACATTGTATACCAACAAGAACATAACAACAAGAAAGTTTGACACAAAGTCAAAAATGTGCTAACGTTATTTTTAAATGAGTTAATACAGCCAGAGTAGCAATTATTAGCTTATTAGTTGCGGTTCAAGAAAAGTTAGCCTATTCAAAGCATAAGAAGGTAATATACATATATATGTATGTTCAAACATCTAAATACCAGACGTAAATAAATAAATATACTTAGTATATAGTCTAAATAAACGTATATGGACAAAAACTAGTACAAATCATCAAGTTATTAATGACTTTACTAAAATATTTTAACCGCTCTCCTCCGCCATGTTGATGATAAAAAGATAACATCAACATGAAATCTCAGGAAACTCCAACTCCGAGCTGTTGTTCCAACTTGAGCAGGCGTTCATGTGCATTTTTCTCAGAAAAATGTTTTCCCAAGTTCCCGAGGACCACATGAATGTAGCATTCTCCTCGTTTTCCTTGTCTTGGCAAAGGAGGAATGTGATGCACCTGCACAGAGCTTGAAAATGAGCACAGAAGCTCCACTAAATGTGTGTCCTTGTGTTACAGAAGATTGCTGAATGAAGCATTTAAATAGCTATTAAAAGAATGTATGAATGACGTAGAGTTAGGTTCAGGCACTTTCACGGTGTTTTTCTGAAAGAATATTACTAGTTCTGGTACTTTTCTTGAGGCTCTTGAGTGATACAGGATCAAGGCTGTGTGAGCGGAGGTACAAAGCTCTGGCAGGCTCTTAGCACAGAATGTCATATGAATATGGAAACGTAAGGGTCAGCCTCAGACCTTTACCGCCACGGGACCGGGGCACTCATCTGAACAGTCCGATGCTATCTGGTATGCGCCCCCACGAAATGCTACCTGGGGATCACTGAGCCAAAGGCTGCCTCTGACAAATCTGTCGTGATCCCTCAGAAGTGATAAACCCGGCCCGGACTGCTGTGAGCCAAGTGCTTAGAGCTGAAGCAGAGGTGGAGCAAGGTCACATCGCAGTGGTTTAATACAAGAGGAGAGTGTCACTGGAGTGTGGAGCGGGGCAGTGGATAAACAGAGGGAGAGGGTCTGAGATTTCTGCCAAGAATGCTGCAAAAATGGATCATGGCCACCAATGACGTTCATGTAGCTCATCAGTGCATACAGCCTTCAAGCAGTGACATCAACATTGCAGACATTTGTCATTTCGCCCAGCCATCTGTACTGGACAGATGTGTCTGAACAGGCTGCAGGCGACACAGGAGCCGTGCTTCACACAGAGTGGATCTAGATACATGGTCAGCCATCAGAATTGGAAATGGTGTCTGCTTCAGTCACACTTCTGCTGTGTGATCCATGTGTTACAGCAGAACACACCTGACAAGAAAGATGCAACTGTTTCTTATTGGGATGTTTGTATCAAAGGTGTGAAAGTAAATGTGTCACAGCCAGGTGGTTTTAGTGAAATGTACTGTACATACATTATGTGGTTTATATCGTTTTTAAGAGACACTTCCATATGTACATTTATTGTGCTGTTAAAGGTGCAGTGTGTAGAATTCAGCAGCATCTGGAGGTGAAATTACAGGCTGTCACTTCTCACTCCTCACCTAAAGCCTTTTCTTTCTATTATGCCAACAGCTACAGTAACTCTGCAGGGACATGCCATTGCCTATGAACAAACCCGTTAGACACAGGTCAAATGATGAGTCTGGGAAGCTATCCTGTAACAACAAGAAATATTTAAGGTTTTGTGGAGTTTTAAAAGTGTATTTCTCTAAAATAGATACAAGAGTGTTGTATTGGAGTGATTGTAGACTACTGTATGTGCTTTTGTTCTAATAAATGTTCTATTATAGTCCATTGTTCCTTGTAGCTTTCAGGCTTTAAATCATCTTCTACTCTCCCCTGTGTTTTAGTTGTTAACCATAATTGTGGTACAGACACTTGAAAATCTCCCATCGTGGCTCTCTGATTAAAGTGTGCAGCTGTCACGTTTTACATCAAAACTCTTTAAAGTGAATACCAATCAGACTTGTGTTAAACTGAACTGTGTAACTACATTCTGCACTGTTCCCTGCAGATTCCAGACTACTTCCTGTTTAATGTTTCTGCTTCCTTTCCGATGCTGTCACAGTGGCTGTAGCTAAATCATTCCTTTGGTAAACAGCAGAAGGACTCTTTGTTGTCCTGGCGCTCTCTCGGCCTCCCAGTCTGCTGATAAATGCGTCTGGGTTCAAAGCCGCTTGAAGCTGACAAACAATTTGCCAGGCATTCAAACAGGAAGCCATTATCCTGTTAGTTTTGAGTTTCCCTCTTATCTACGGCCTCACATCTGTATTTGCCAGCTTTACACTGTCCCGCTTGTACAATCCTCCTGCGGGACGTATCCACCACGCCACAGGACGTGCCCTATCTGTCTGTGACCCCAAGGGACCGAAGGGGCCATGAACACACCCAGGGCCAGTGCTAATTATACATTTCTCTTTACAGTCCCGATTTACTTGGAATGCATATAGACGGTCATGTAAACAGACTGACAGAATGGCAAGCTCACTGTTGAAGCAAATAATAGAAAGCTTATGCAATGTCATGTACTCAGCAAAGTACTAATTATATCTATAAGCTGATAGTGTCCCAATGGACTATTAGAAATGGTAAATGCAAAGCTACTTTTAGCACTAATACATAGAGGAAGCAGTGTCTATTTTAAAAGGATTGTTAATAGGTCAATGGGCAAATTGGCTTATCATATGACTAAAATAGAATCGACAATCGATGTCGTTGGAAGTGTTACAGTGAATTTTGGTATTTTTTCCTGTCATGCCCTGGTCCTCGTCTTGGTCCTGTTTTTTTCTCAGTTAGTATGACCTTGACTGCAAATTACTGTCCTAATCCTCTATCAAAATACAGCGAATTTCCATACTATGACAAGTGCCAGAGTTAATTATCCTAATTGCCATTTTGTGACGCACAGTTAGATTTGCTGAGAGCTGTGATTTTTTTGAAAAGCAGTCAGAACAATAGCTTTTCTTCACAGCAACTAAAGCAATAATCAGTATTTTTGTTTTAGTAGTAATACTCGTGGTTGCATTTGTCTTGTTCTGTGAGGAGTTCAGGCTCCATGGTAGTCCTAGTGTTCGGCACACAGTATCTCTGGCCAGGCGTGATAATCCAATCTTCCAGCGGTTACAGGGACACCTCTCCAGTCCACCTTCTGATAAAGGCTCCTGCACGGCCCACCGGGAGCTGATGGATCTGATCTGCCTCTGTGGCCTGCTCCGACATCACATCAAAGCCTTTAATTATAGCCATAGACTCCTCTGTTTAAAAAAATAAAAAATCCTCATGATTGCTTAGACTTGAGCCTGTCAGCCTTTATTCCGTACAGCGAGATATGAATTCATTTGGTATGGGGCAGCGGAGCGTTGGTGTGTGCACTGGTATGATGTGATACGGTAGTAGACTCATTGGTATTCTGATGAGCTGGGGAGATAAAGCCCCATGCGATTGCCCTGGGGGATTTGGGGAATCCCAGAGAGGATTGCCTGCCCGTCTGGAGTGGCTGTAATTAGCATAAATGAAGCTAAATGTGATCCAGGGAGGGTCAGGCTTTAGTACTGAAAAGGACATCCTTAATTAGTGGCTATCGTTCAATTCCCTGAGGCAATTACATGTGTTTATCCGATCACATAATACGGTGGATATGCAGTTATTCCCAGTAACTCGGGAACAGCAATGGTTCATCGATAAAAATGTCCAAAGCATCATCTTAGGCCATGTTTACAGATGAATGGAAACTCGAGGTCAAGATCAGTTATAGGTTAACAGTTTTTATATTGTATTTATATTATACTTTATTCTCTATTTTGTATTTATTGACAAAAAGTGATTGCCCAAATTCATAACTGTTATATATATTAATATATTGATTTATATTGTTTCTTGTTCAAGGTGTTACTGTGCACAATAAAAAATACTGAATTTGAATGTATGAATTTGCCCAAACAATACTGATTTATGAAAATGGCCAACATGATTTACAATATTTTATGTTTAAATATATATTAGGATATAATATAAAAACTAAATATAATAAACACTACTTGAAGTGTGAAGTCCTGGGCCACTTTCTGTACACAACAGTCATCATATAGTTCACTGGATGTTCTTCTGTAAGCTGTGTCTGTCTGAGAACTACACACTCAAAAACATCCCTCCCGTGTAAACAAAAGAGTAAAATAGTGAAATAGTGGCAGATATATCTTATTGACCCAAAACAATACTGCCACATTGCTTAATGTGATTTTTAGTGTTGCATTCTTATGAGTTTCTCTTCTGTTTAGCTGTGTTTGGTGTTCAGCTTTCAATCAACCTGAGTTCATCTCTAAGTGGAATGAGACACACTTTTTCAAGAGGAACCAAAGTTTGCATGGCGGAATTCATATTTAGTTTACAATTCAACAACAATACACCGCTGAAGTTTGTAAATGAAACAAGTGTGAACGTATTTCTGACTGGACCGAGAGACATCTGACCAACACCAAATCAAATGTGAAGCGCGAGTGAAACACTCCATGGAGCCTGACTTTGCAGCTCTTATTTTGGCTTTCCTGTAGAGCCTCTGATTCAAACAGTGTCTCTAACAGCTGGCCCCTGATAACGCAGCACAACCTGACTGCAACACTGCCTCGTAGGCTGTTCTCTGTGCACACTGAGCCATGTTATCCTCCAGACATAGCATGAGGTGACCCCTGCAACAGAAAGATAAATACCCTCCACAGAGAGTTGCCCCCTACTGGATTGATGCAGCTAGCTAATGCATAAACACTGATGGTGCACAATAAGCGGTCCGCTATGATTGATTAGACACACTACACTCGAACACTGGCAAATACAGACAAGTATTTGCTGTTTTGCCTTACCAGTGTGACTCTAGATTTAGTGGCAGCAGCTCTGGCCCTTGTCCTCTGACACTGAGCGTAATAGTGAATGATTGGTGGGACAAAGCCAGCTTTGGATCAGCGCACAGGATCCTGCTTTGCAACATGATTTATTGATGTCCCGAGTGTCATCAATGGTGGACTTGAATGAAAGTCAGCAGCTTCCAATGCATTCAAAAGAAGCCCAATTCAGCAGCTTTTCTGCATAAATTGCCCCTCCCTCTATACATCACCATCAAAGCTAATGACAAACAGCTTGACACTATTTGGCAGACAAATGACCGAATGGTTTAAACAATGCTCTCCCCTCTAAGTTATTTGTCTTTATCATATTAGCATGTGGTTTTCTCAGGATGATAAACCTGGTAATAGGGGGCAACAGGTTGGTGCATGTGATAACGGTGCATACTGACCTACAAATCACAAGGAGACAGGAAAAGACCTTCACTTCAATGTCACAACACTGAAATCTAATCAAACCAATTTACGCCATAAGAAAAGAAAATGTATTTGTTCACCTTTAAAGTCCTCTACTGGGAATGTTTAAACATGTGCCGGTGGATAGTAAAGACAAATAAATCTCAGTGCCCTTCAAAGATAACTGTGGGCTGACTATTTGGAAAGATAAGAGGTTAACATTGCTCTTTATGCCAACGTGTTATAAGAAATAAGAAACTAAAGGAGACGTTCTGATTCATTTTTCATTAACTGACTGTCAGTTTGTGCTGTTTACCATTCAATCGTTAAACTAGCTAAGCTAACTAGCATTTATTGTTTGAAACCCTATAAACATGTACACAGGAAACAAGTTATTGATTGAATAGAAGAAAAAAGGGCACAAAAGATTATTGGAAAGCAGTAGCTAATTTACCTCAAATGCCCAATAAAAGCTAACACGTACATTCAAACAAACCTACTGAGCAGACGTTGCTAATGTGGTTAATTAAGAAAGCTAATGTAGCTACTGGAAACATGCTAAAAAAAGGGCTACACTGTCAGCTATGTTTTAACATTTAGCCTTACAAGTCTATTCTAATGCATATAAAATTTTTGCTTATGTAGTTTTTTATGTAAATGTAAATAAAAAGCACAATAAATAAACAGTCTGTCTTGACAACAGAACATGGCTAATGTGGCTAAGTTATTCTAAAGGATAAATGCTCACAGTTTTTTGATGCTGTCGACTTCCATTAGCCATTAGCCGTGTTGTAGCCTACTAATGCGTTTGTGTTTTTATTCATGAAAATTATCCACATGTTTTGGTCTTGATTTTCACCTAGCAATATTTTGACATTTATTTGTTTCGTTGTGTGAAAAGAGATTATGTGACACATAGGTTGGTCATCTGCTGATGTGTTGTAAAATGGTCCCTATATTCTCTTATGCTAGTGAATGCTCCATCTTTTTGTGTCCATCTTTCACCTCCATGCTTTTGTTCATGTCTTATCGCTAATGAAACACCCATATGTCTCAAGATACACCTCTGCCCTCCTCTTTGCACCTCTCTTTTCTTCCTTTCTTCCATTCAGTTTTCACACGTTCCTCCCAGTGTGCATCAACTCTATAATACGTGTTCATAAAGCTCAAGGCTCATCTTGGGCCTTTTCAATCACGTCTCTTAATTCACTCTTCATGAGCGTATCCAGGCCCAAGTCTTCTGTCTGTGTTCACTTTGCTTACACTGGTGCTTAATCAGCCTGACACGCAGCTGTTGAGAAAAATGACATCCATTTACTTCCCTGTCATTGAAGTTCATGTATTAACTGTACTCTATTTAGTATGTAGAAAGAAGAGCAGTTATATGTCATTGATTAGTTGTTGTGATGCTAAGTTTGGCCTAATCATGCCAGAGGAGACCAGGTATGATGTTATTTATTCTTATGGATTTATGCAATGACATTGGTCAAGTCACTGCCACATTTGGAAAATTGTGAGAATGCATAAACTGTGATGGTTGCTGGCTAAGTTAGCAATAGCTATAGCCTGTGGAGGTAGTGATGCTAATGGCTAGAGGAATTACTTGAAGTCCTTGGAGAAGGTTACAAAGAAATTTAAAAAAAAAAAAGTCGTTGCGGTGGAGTTGGTTTTCCTATATGTTGTCAGCCACTTGTTCCCTTGTTAGTCCATTTTTCTTTACAAGGCACATTAGACAAACTGAAAAAGATAAACAATTGCTGCTGAGTCTTAACTAACTAGTGATTGGATGGATTTTATGTTCTAAATGCGAATAAAAAGCTAAATGAATAAACTGTCTGACTTGTCAAGATAATGAGGGAGCATGGGCAAATGCTAATGTGGCTAAGTTGTGCTAATAGACAACAATGGTTTTTCAGTGTCCATCACCAGGCTTTAAGTTGTGAGTCTCACTGTAGGAACTTCAGGCAGGCACTGATTTAACATATATTGATTATTTAACTGATTCTTAGCTTTAAACTAGCCCCTCAACTAAAGAGATGAGGTTCTTGCTGCGTATAAATTACTTGCTCATCAGTGTTAAGCAAAAGGGCAGCGCTGTCTCTGCGTGCTAATGAAGGCTAGTAACTTAAAAGGCCCAGTCTCCCCTTTAACATTTTATATGTGATTTTCAATAAATTATAAGTCCAGAATGAAGTTCTATCCCCCAAAACATGGCAATTTGATTATAGCCTATAGGCCTATTATGCTTGTATGCACTGGAAATCTGAGCTGTTTTATGCATCATCATCATAATCATATCTTGTTTCAAAGTTGTGACGGGCACTGATTGAGGGTAGTACTCAGGCTAGATATAGGGTTTCCAAGTCTGTTTGAAATCCCTAAAAATGCATGTATTTGATAGTAGTGTTTTCAAGGTCTGCCAAAGTGCTTGTTGCTGTATAAATTGCTATAATGCATTGTAAAATTTGTTTTCTAATTTATTTTTTTAAAAAACTGAAGTTGTGAGTCTTTGCATGTTTGGATATTCAAATGTGCCATTGTATTTACACAAGAGCAATATGTCGACATAATAGGGCCTTACACTCACCAATGCTAATAAGAATCTTGAATAGCCTGTACTACCAAAGCTTTATCATGACAGAAAAGATTAAAGTGGACCTTGAGAGCGCTTCAAATGAACTGAATCTGAACTGAAAAGCAGTATAAACCATATCTAAAAGCAGGTAAGCATAGTTCGTTTCTTTTTTTCATGAATCATAAATACTAAATGTTATGTTCCTGAGCGATCTACACACTTCATTTGTAAATGTGTCTCAAAGTGACTCCTGTTAGCCATAATCAGCTCTTAAGCTTTGATGGTTTTGCTGAGACTGTGTCCCATTCCCTCCTAGAGCATCATCTCAGGAAAAATGAATCATAAATCACGGTCATATGTGTTATCTGCTCAGATATGGCACTGGAGTGGGCTCCATGGATTAGAGACGTGACAGGCTTGGCTAATGGAAGACAGGGCCTGGACCCTCCATCCTGCAGTGCGTGTGATTGAGTATGGACGAATATGATTAATGATTCAGAAGCTGAGTTTGAATAGTCGGTGCTTTGGGGTTCTGGGAGGATGGTAAAGAAAAAGAAGAATGGCTGAAAATCGTCCAGTGGCATTTTCAGAATTGATTTTTTTCAGAATTTGATTTGTAAAAACATTTTGTGCCTTTGGATCTTTTTTTTCACCTCAGCTGTAGGGTCTTGTTCTGTCTTGGCCCTTGTGAAAATGGGAGCTTGGTTCCCATAGTTACTCTAGAGGAGTGAAGTTAAGGCCACTACATCCAGCTCACTGGGGAGTTTATAACATCATGTTGTTTCTTATAAACACTGAGTGTACAGTGATCATATTTATTTTCATATTTATATTTATTTTACTACAGAGCTGTGCATTATTGCAGCTTAAATGAAACATTAATATTAAATCTGTTTATTTATGTCTGCTATAACAACTTTGCCTCAAGCTGCTGTTGTGATCAGTGATTATTTTATAGTAATTGCACTTTATGGAATTGCACTTATTATTTTGCACTCACAGTTTACTTCTGTTTTTCAATATTTTCGTCTGTCTATTCTAAGATGATGCTAATAGAATCTCATTGTTATTTGTAACAATGGCAATGAACATTTCAATTGAATGGCTGTTGCTACAAATAACAGTTTTATTAAGCTCACCACTGTTTCCTGTTCATTTGCCAAGCTATGATTCAATGGTTTAGACTTAGACCTACTTTATTGTTTTGTAGATGTACATCAAGTAAACCCAAAATAACCATATATCCACAGACGCTATATGTAGTGGTTGAACAAAAAAAACATTCACAGTTGTTTAACCAGTATACAGTATATAGTGTTACCAGCAGTGGCGGCTGGTGGTGATGTTGGGTGAGTGGGTTAAAAATGCATATTGATCAATTGTTCACACTATAGTAACTTCTCTTTTAGGATGTTACATTATAGCAATACAACTTTCAGAAATTACAACTTCACTGTTTTTGTCAAACAAACTGAAGACTGCAAAAATATCAGGCCAACATTATGTTTTCACCTGAAGCTAATGATAAATGCAACAAGTAATGCTAATGCAAATAAAATGATACGATAATATCCTGCTGCTCCTGTCACTTGAAATTAAACTCTTCTGGGCTGAAACAAATTAGCCCCAACAGTTGGCAATGCAAGGGGGCGGGCCTCATACCTGTCAATCACCAAATTTGGAAGATGATTGGTGCTGAGATCAAACGGTGCGTGGGCTGCAAAAAATAAGCATTTTTTTCCTTTTTGTGGTGTTTTGGAAATACTAGTGCTCTCAAAATGAGAGCTTCCACAAGCTGTAAAAACATCAATATAAATTTAAGTGAGTGAATGCACAAACAACATTCAGTGACTTATCAGAGCAGCAATGTAAAGAGTCCCAGTATGACAAGTGAAAATAATCAGCAGCTAAAACAGTGCAAAGAGTGCAGAGAGTCCAAAGTGTAGTGTCCTTGTGCAAAAAGTAAAGTCTCTGTACTGCATAATGAGCTAGTAGAGAGTGGATGTTTTTGTGTAATAGTCTGATGAATTGGGGAAAAACCTGTAATAGAACCCAGTGTTGCTGCACTGAATGGTGCAAAACCTTTTACCAGAAGACATTTTATGAAACGACACTGTATATAAATTGGTCTTATAATAAAATGAGGTAACATGACTTTGCAGAACATTTTATGAGATAATGGCATTGGAAAATTGGAAAAAACAGCGATTGAGGAATGATATAGTTAAATTCTACCACAGCACTGTTGAGAAATGTAATTAGAGATCAAATAAACACTTTTAATTTATTATTGTGATCTAATTAAAACTCAATGACAACTCCTTTCCAAAGTTTGGGCAGCTATTAATATGCAAATCAAAGAGGCCTGTGCTGAATATATATTTGTCACCCATGAGCTTTAAAGACTCATCCCTGTCATCTAATAACATAACGTCTTTAGTTCTGCACCAGTATAAACCCCGAATGAGCAGCTTACTCTTCAGACACCTCCAATGACCCACACTGTATTGAGACAGGAACCTTGGATGTCAACTTAATGCATGGACTGCACCTCAGCTGGGAGCCTCCTAATGTCGCACGTTAGTCCCATTTAACCGTGTCAATAAAGGCTGGAGGAGACAGAGCTAAGGGGAAAATTAATAAGCTCCTGCATGTTCCTCCCTCCATGACTTTCTTACTGTCTGGATAACATAATAGGCCAATATCCCCACAGGCATCTGCTAATGGCTTGTCACTACCAAGCGGCTAGGACACGCCCTCATAAATAGGCCTCGCGTACGGACGGCGCCATACAGCGATATACCTCCATCCACCAGAGGGCAGGCTCCAAAAGAAGAATTATATTATAAAATCCAATTGCAACTTTACAAGTGTAAAAACCCTTTTACAGCCTGGTACAAAAGATGGTTCTGGTCTCTAGAGCTGAGTTCTTGTTACGTGACAACTCTGGGGGAGTGAATTTTTTTAATTCTTTGGTTTGCCCTCAGTTTAACTTTAGAGTTATGCATAATTAAGGGAGTGGCTACTTTGATTGACAGGGTGTCATTTTGCGTGGGCCATGGCGGCCGCTAGCCTGTACGATGCTAACGCTAGCTGCTAGGTGTTAGCTGTGTCATTTTTTGCTCTTCAGAGAAGTTTTGCATTAAACTACTGAGTTTTTTTTTTTTTTTTTTTGTAGTATTATGTGCCCTTCATTAACAGACCGTCCAAGAAGCTTGGCTCCAGTCTTTTGGTGAGTAACATTCACATTGTATATTTGCTTAAGTCTTTATTAGCAATTTATTTTAGCAGATATGCTAACAGCCCTTAAGGCTATTCCCAGAGGTATCAAAGCAGTTAAAACCAGTCGCAAAATGACATGGAAAAGTTTGATATATTTTGAATTTTAAGGAATATTTCTATGTTTATGTTAGATTTGGGGAAGTGCAGTCTCATATAAAAAGATGTGGTGGCATTATTTTAATTGTTTATTAAGACATTAAAATGTGGTTATCATTTTCAGAAATGTAAGTAGTTAATGTAAAGCCAGAACATTAATGTGATTAGACTAGTTTTATAATATTGACTGGAATTATGCTCTTAAGACTATGTTTATTTGTTCTAAACATAATACACTATTTTGTGATTAGACAAAATTGAGGTTTATGATGCTTGCAATGCTTTACTCCCTCATGCAGATTTAAATCTTATTGCTATTTTAAGGCAAAAAAAAAAAAGCTTACGTTTTATATTGCAATACAGTAATCCTATAATTTAAGAAAAGATTGATTTGAATCTATATTAATATTACATTCTTAAAATAAACCGATCAGTATAATTGGGGTCTTCATTGAATTGTATTTCACTGACTTTGTGTATTGTTTCCTGAAGGAGGTGATCCAGACAAACCTGACCAGTGTGTGTTGAAGACCAGACTCCTGCCACTTCAACTTTCATCTTCTCTTTCATCAGACATTTTACACAACATAGAATAACAAGCATTTGTTTTTGTGTATTACAGAAATGCTATCCTAATGTACTATATATTACAATACATACTTTTTCACCTTACTTTCCACATGTGCTGTCACAGCTTGCAGTCAATTAAAAATGAACAATGCACAGCCTTATTTTTCATTTTATTGCACTTATTTTTCACATGACTTCCTAATTGTGGACTGAGCATAACATTCTTCAGTTTATTTAGGGTTCTCATTTAAGATCATTTTAAAACACTCTCAGGCAGCAGTTAAAGACAGTAAAGTAAATTGTGTTAATAAATGTTATATACATCATAAAACATAAAGAAAAACATATTTAATCTGTTCACATTCTGGTTGATACTACCCTCAGCAGTTATTTAGTGGGAGTAAGTTTTTATCAAATCAGATTCATATGTTAAAGTATGTAGACCATGTCTAGTTTAAAAAGAGTGCAGAGCCATTATGAACAGTAAATATTAGTACTTAGTAAAACACAGATCCTGAGGCAGACATGATCTTTATTTTCAGGAAGCTGCAGGTGAAGCTGGTCCATGTTCTTCTTTGTCACAGGTTTGACACGGGTCTAATCTTCATGTAACTGTTCCACAGAGGTTCTTTCTCACAAGACACACACAGACAAAAACAAAAAACAGTATTTAATGTTTAGCCAATAAAACATGTAGAAATACAAAGCTGTTTCTCCACAGTAAGTAAGAGATTATACGTGTGACTAAATATTTGTATGCTTCTTAAATTAAACACTCATTAATGTCACACTAAGAAAAAAAACATTAAAAGTGGATCTGAGTGTTTCTTTATCTATAGTTTATGTGTAAATGGAAAATACAGGTCTGTCTAAATGCTGCACATTTGCAGGGGTCCTGGGTTTCGCATTATATGAACAAAAAGATCACTATTTGAATATCTTCACGTGTTATTAGCTTAAACATTGTTGTTATATTATTATCATCATCAATAAGAATGAGGCTTTATTATTTTACTGTCAAAATGTGCCTCCATCAAATACTAAAGCCTTAATGTACAGAAGTTGCAAATTAGGGACAGATATTTAAACAAATATTAAGGATATAATGAAATATATTCGAAAATCACGGTTTATTTTTAACAGAGCTAGAAAGGTTTACCAGACTAAGATAAAAATTTCCTCATGCTTAAAACTATGATATATTATATAATATAAGTAAAACCGCTTTAATTTTGATAATAATTATCTGATATTTACAGCAGGAGTTAAACTAAACTTCGTTGTAAAGTTTTTGGACTTACCCTGAGCTGAGAGACGACAGAGGCCTGGTCCACAACAGTTAGCATCGGCCGTTAGCATGTCGTTAGCCGTTAGCTTGTTCAGCTCCGGTCGTCTCTGAGATGAGGGGCGTGTTTCGGAACCGCGCATTTGAAAAGCCCGCCCAGGAGCAGTTTAGACTCTTTGCCCATTTTAGTAATATCCTGTAGGAGGAGTCAAAATATCCAAGATGGAAGCGCCGTTCATTGGGTGTCATTTGGACGAATTAGACCAAATGGAGACATTGCTTCCATTATTTATACATTCTATGGTCACTACACTGCCTCCTTTTGGGATTGAGCTAGAGCAAGTGAATCAGTCAGAACAGGCGGGTTGAGATGAGCACGGCATGTTAAGTAGTCCATTTTGACGTTCTCATTGGCATTATTCTAATTCTGGACTCATTGCAAATACATGAATTTTTGACTAGAACTATAAAGGGGTGGTATTCATCACAATTTATTTTATTTGTTCGAAAGTTGCCTTGTTAAAGCATGGCTGCACATCCTTAAACTGTGCTGTTTATTTTGAGCCTGGTGTCCATAGTCAGGTTCCGGTTGTGACTTGCATGCTCGGCTGCTCGTAGTGGAAGTCGTCAGGGAATAATGCTGTTGATAAAGCAGTCTAAGATAGTGATGAACTCAACAGGCAGTAGACTAAAAGGTGAGGAGACAAGATAAATGCTAAACGTAACTGGACATATGGATCGTTTATTCAGTCCTGGCCCAATAAAGAAGGATTTCTGGAGGATGCCAATACTTTTTTTTAATCAGACTCTTATCATGATGACTTTTTTCTTGCACAAAGATAACAACTGACCTTTAGCCCTCTAGGATTTAATATATTATGGTGTAAAATTATTCAGATTTTTTTGCACATTTGTCACACTTTATTTATTAAGGGGAAAAAGCTGTCCAAAACTACCTAGCCCTATGTGAAAAAGTGATCGCCCCCGTAAACCTAATAACTGGTTGTGCCACATCACTGTGGAGGAATTTGGGCCCACTCTTCTTTGCAGAATTCTTTTAATTCAGCCACATTGAAGGATTTTTGAGCATGAACTGCCTTTTTAAGGTTATGTCAAAGCATCTCAATCGGAGTAAAGTCCAGACTTGGACTAGGCTACTCCAAAACCTTCATTTTGTTTTTTTAAGCCTTTTAAAGGTGGACTTGCTGGTGTGTTTTGGATGATTGTCCTGCTCCAGAACCCAATATCGCTTCAACTTGAGGTCACAAACTGATGGCTGGACATTCTCCTTCAACATTGTTTGGTAGAGAGCAGAATTCATGGTTATATCAATCACATTATTTTCTGTCTAATATTTAAATTAGTTTGATGATCTGAAACAGTTAAGTGTGACAAATGTGCAAAAAAATAAGAAATCTACAAGGGGGCAGATATTTTTTCACAGCTGTACCAATCAGTGTTTATTGTCTGTTTCTCCGCAGGTGTCCTTGCATTCCTAGCACTGCCAGTAGGACCGGTGTCATCAGCACAGGAGCTGTCCATCCATCAGGACTCTGTCTCCATGGCAGCAGCCCACACCAGTCATCACTCTGCCTCCCAACCCTCCCACCTGGATTGGCACCAGGAGGGCTCCAGCAGCGGGGAATGGTCTTCCACCGGAGGCATCCAACCCTCAAACATCCCCATTCCCGCCGTGGCTCTTCATCAGCCTTCAGCATGGCTCCACATTACTCCACCAACCGACATAGCTTACAGGGACGGGACTGTTCATGGTTCCCCAACCACTGTCAGCACTAAACCAGGTCATAAGACTGAAAGTTACTTGCCCCAAGAGTCTAGCCCTCATAATGGAAACCAAGACCACATGCACAAACTGGTCAGGGAATCTCTAGTCCATAACCCAGTTCAACTCAATGCAAACCAGGGCAGCAGTAGAAGCAGCTCCGGTCCTCCCAGCACACATGTCCCAAATACAGATAAGAAGTCTGCAGTCAGAGGACTCTCAAACCCCCTTCTGTCTGGTTCTGAGTTGAAAAGAGGAAACTCATATGTTGAAACTCAAAACCTTGAGGAACCCACTAACCCCATTGAGCATCCATCTAACACTCCCTCAGTGAATGGTAACCCTGCACTAGGCCTGAGACTCCGAGGACACACTCGGGGCATCCCAGAAAAGGCCCAACACCACGCCATTACTTTGAGGGAGGTGCACACAGACATCAACGAGCCGCCCACTGACGAGCTGGTGGTGGCGTCCGGCTCTAGTTCTCCGGTTGACAGTCCGCCAGAGATTTCCAGTGCGTCCTCAACTACAAAAATCAACCCCAGTTCACCCAATCCAACAGTCGCTCCAAACTTTAACAACATCACCAGCCAGACTATCACAGAGGAGGGGGGTAGTCAAGCCAACGTGACAGACAATGCCCCACTGGGACACTGGACGATGGGGAATGTGACTGCTTTCGGGGGACTGCCCAATGCCAGCTCGGGTGAAGCTCTGTCTGCTCAGGGGAACGCTTCAGAGCTCCCTTCGACGGCCAGCGGGAACTTCCTGAACAGGCAGGTCCCAGCCACCACGCAGGACCCCTGGACGTCAGGCAACAGCTCCGGGCCCACTGTCGAGCCGCCCCTGTCACGAATGACCATCTGCCTGAGCAGGATGGACATAGTGTGGATCGTGCTGGCCATCAGTGTGCTTGTATCTTCATGCTGTAAGTAGAGTTGTACATTAAAAACCACTAAATGAAAGAATATGGGCAAAAGCTCACTGGCATTGGGTAACAGGAAATAATATTAAATTAGTTTCAATTCAGTGTTACTTCAATACTTCATGTATACAGTAACACTAACACAATATAATAACTTACTTCATTCCATTTTGTTCCATTTTTTATATTTGCTTTCCTGCTGTAATGGAGCTTTTACTCCAGCTTTTGTATCACAACAAGACTCTGAATAAAGAGCCTGAGCTTTAATCATTCACTTAAGCAGACTGCAGTATTGTTACAATCGACCAAGATTTAATAGATCTGTGCCTCAAGCAAAACATCTTGCAGCCTTTGTCTATTTACGGATGGAAAAAACTTCCTTTTTGTTATTATCTTTTTTATACAAAGTAATGTTTAAGACACAGCAGCATTTGTAGCATAAGTGGGTGCCGTCAGAGGTTTTCTGAAGCAGTGTGCTCCGTAACTTACCAGCCTTCTTTTTTTTCCCCACTCTCCTGTCCCACTTGCTTTAGCTGTGCTGCTGACCGTGTGCTGTATGAAGAGGAGGAAGAAGTCGACAAGTCAGGAGAACAACCTGAGCTACTGGAACAATGCCATCACTATGGACTATTTCAGCAGACACGCCGTGGAGCTGCCCAGAGAAATACACACTCTGGAGAGTGAGGTACACAAGACTGACACCTGGCAGTAAAAATATATTCAGTATCATCTTAAATTATAATAGCACATATTTTTGCAACAAACTCCATTGAAGTAGGGTCATTATCATTTCAGTTGTTTGTGTAGCACAGCTATATTACAGTGTGTTTAGTCTCTTAACCTTGCACACTTTGTACATTTATTTGTAATTATACATCTGAACAGGCTGTTTTGGTGACTTGCAGCGCCATCTGCTGGGGTCAACGATGCACACAGAAACTATAAAACCATACCACTGCCTTTTTCATATCATCTCACCGTTTCTTTGTTCTCTTAAATGCATGTGCTTTGTCATCTTTTCTCCGTTATTTTGTTTGTTTTTTTTATTGTGTCATTGCTCTTTGCTTGTGTTCCTTCGTCAGGAGAGGGAAGCTGAGGTTGGAGCATGTGTAGGCTGCCCCTGGTGACACCCAGGTGTTGTTTTCTCTTCCTTCTTTCTCTCCCCATCCCTGTAGATCAGCAGCCTTGTAGCTTTTACGCCAATAACAGCGCTGCGGGAGAAATGATGCTAGTTGGATTTAATTAGACCACGCTGATGAAATCGCCTAATTCCTGCTGTAACTACAAATCTCTTTCTTGCATTTGCACCTCCCTCCTTCCAACCCATTACTGCTGACTCACCACTAGCCCATTTCTCCTCTCACATTAAGCCCCTCTCTTCCTTTTCTCCTTATGAGTCATCCCTCCCTTCAGTCTCCCCGCTGATGAGACCATTATATCTCCCCATGTTTCTTTTTGTATTCCCCCTCATCTAGCTTTGCCACAAATTGTTCACTAACTCCCTAAAAAGCCCCGACGTGCATCAAATACCTCATTCTATTCCTTTCACACTGCACAGTCATCTCCGAGAGTGACTTACACACAAAAGGTTGCAGTGTGCGTTTGGCAAATCATATATGACGTTTAACTGTGAGGCTCAAGAACTAATGTCTTTCTGTGTCTTTTTTGCAGGAGCATGACACCTGCCTGCCCCCGAATGGAGACTACAGTGGCAGCAGCGTGGTCCTGGTCAACCCTTTCTGCCAGGAGACCCTCTTTATCAACAGAGACAAGGCTTCTGCCATCTAGAGACACCAAACACTGCATTCCCCCCTCTCCTACTCCCCCTGCTGTCGCTGTCTATTTTATATACTATATGTATGGTAACTATTCAGAGACTTGCCTTTATACTGTATATGTCAAACACAAAAAGAAAAAACAAGCAGAGAAGAAGAAGAGTGATGTAAACACACATTATTTACTATGAGGATGCACCTGCGTATTTTTCTGATGTACATTTTCTACAAAAAAAGGCTTAATTGTGATAAAGGTTTTTATGTCTTTATAAAATACAGAGTCTACTGTCGGTGGTTCGTTTCGTGGGTGAGCGCACTGTGAACGCTGCCAGCTTCAGGGTGAGAGTTGCTCTACGAAGACGCTTGTGACGTTCCTTTAAAAAAATAATCCCAAAATACTTATAGCCTGTTGAACTTGAATATTTAGCACCTATAGACACGGGGTTGGGCCAGTGCCGAATTGAGGAGTGGATGCAATCAGCTGGGAGCGCATCGGGATTGGCGCGCAACGATAGCTTCCCACCTCATGTGTCACCAGCTTGTCTTTAAGAGGGACCACATAGACGTCTTCATTCCTTCTGTTGAGTTTCGCGTCTGTCTTTTTCAGGGCGCTGTGTAAGGATGAGAAGCCAAATATCAGTGTTTCCATTCAGCCCAGTGTTAATCCTCTCTGTGTGAGTCTGTGCCTGTCCGACTGTTTGTTTGTCCTCGGGTCCAGTGTCTGTATCGTGGAGATTGATTTTTCTCTCAGTGCTATAGAAAATAATGTTGCTGCTGTAAGTGTCTCCTCGTGCAAATGTTTGTTAAAAGTCTTTACAATACTGAGACAAATGCTTAACACTTACAGACGTGGTGTGTTTGCATACACATTTTTTAAATTGTGGTCCTTCTTCTTTCATTTGTTTTAATTTGCCTGGTTGCAGTCTATCCAATAATCAAAGCTGCCTGCCTCTGTCGTCGCTAAAGGTTTCCTGTGGTTGAAAAAGTGATGCTGCGGTCGAACAAATGTCTGGCATTGGAGATACACAGAGCCAAGCTTGTTGATTTGCACGCTCCAAAGTATGATATTTTAGAGTGTTCGATGGCAGGGTGGAGAAGTGTTCAACATGATGTATTTTTTGTACTGTAGTATACACTGTACTTTTTACTGCTGAGCAATAAAACAGATCAAAAACCGTACTTTTGTTGTTACAAAGTATTTATGTTATGTCTGTCTGTTTACTCTATAACAAAGGATGCTTTCTCGCAAACTACAGCACATCCATTGATCAAGTGAGCTGGCATTTTCTCTTTGTGCACATGTGCTGACCCTCGGCTTTGGGAGTATGACGTCAGGAAAATAACCTGTTTACAAGCCTGATTTACTCGTGGTCCTACTTAAAGCAACACTATGTGACATTTTACCTCAAAATATGAAGCCTCAAAATCATGTCTGACTTTGCAGCAGTGTCTGTCTCAACATTCAAAAAGACCACTAAATATTGCAGGATTTGTAAAAAAAAAAAAAAAAAAAAGCAGCAAAACAAAACTACAATCTCGCATAAAAGCATAAAACATAAAATATATAAGAATGGGTTTGAGACAAATTCAAGAGAAAAAAAACAAGTCAATTATTTTTTAAATGCAATAAAAATTGGGTTTATGTAAAAGAAAATATATTTAATAATGCTGTATGAAATTTACCGTATAATTAAATACATTCTATATTTTTGTTTTGAAAAGATCACATATTTAACATAATACAGTCAAATAAAGTCAGCCAATTACGCAATTCATCCAATTTATTTTCCAATACTGTCCTCAGGGCTGGCTGGTATAAATGGGCTAGATAGGTTAAGCCCCTCTTGTCATAATGTTTTGTTAAAAATGTATATATTTCATTTTTTTTAATTTATTTTTTGGTTAAAATATCTCGTGGAAGATCTTAGAACATATTGCTTTTCATTTCTATGGCACCAATATCACTAAATTACCACAAAATTGGAAAAGAGCTTATTTTTTACAGCCTGAGCACAATATGAACTCAGCACCACTCATCCTCATTTGGTGATTGACAGGTGTGAAGGCCCGCCCACTTGAATTACAGGCTACTGGGGGCACATTTCTTCAGCCTATAGGCTTTGATTAGCATTAATTAGCATTAGTTAGCATTATTTGCTGTTTCTAGCATGAGCACCAGAAAGTTTGTTGATGAGCGCTTCAATAAAGTCATAGTCAGTCTTATATCGCTTTCTGTTTTTTTCCAGCCTTCTTATCTGTAATTACCATTATTTTGCCTTCTGTAGTTTGTGTGACAAAACTGTTACAGTATGGATGTTTTTTGTTTGTTTTGTTTTTTTGCATTATTATTATTATTATTATTATTATTATTATTATTATTATTATTATTATTATTATGAATAGAAAGGTACAAAACAATAGTATACATCAATCTATTGAGAAAACAAAAAACAAAAGCCAGGAGAATTACACAATCAAGCACATTCACAAAATTGAAGTATTGTACATATGCCAATCGTTTTATAGTTTTTTTTCCTTTGTTATCTATTAGTTTAATATAGGAGACAACATAGAAAAAAGTGTGTAAAATAGGGTTTTTGGTTACAGTATTTACATTTATGAATGTAAAATTTTGCCAAGATAATTAACAGATTTACAATTAAATATTAATCTTCTTTTCTTTGCTTTCTGATAAAGCATCCACAAGTCGCCACTGATAGTCATATATAAAATATGTTTTGTGTTGTATTTCACATTTGTACCATAGAATGTATAAATACATTTATTTTACATATTTGTTTTATTTTGATTTGTACTTTGTAGCTCCGCAGCAATGTTTCCGGTTCACCGTAGAAATATTTCCGGGTCACATTGTAGATTTGTCAAATAGTCCGTGCATGGCATGGTTGACAGGGTACGGCTAGCAGTTTAGCCAGGGGCCCGGGGTGGACATTTTTATCAGTCACCAACAGAAGTGAAACAGTCGGAGTAAGACACAAATCCGTCTCCTGTGAGCGTTTAAGCCGCTGCCCGAACCGTGTACGGCTTATTTTCTCATTTGTCATTGGTCGTCATCGAACTAGTTAACGCTGCTCTTTGAAAATGGCGGATGTACCAACGGAGAAGAGTCTGGACGATTTCTTTGCCAAGCGAGATAAAAAGAAGAAGAAAGAGAAGGGAAAGGGCAAGGAAACCACCACGGGGCCCACGTCGACCGTAATGAAAAAGACGAAAAAAGAAAAAGAGAAGTCCGCGAAAAATGAGAACCAAGACGCTCAGATTGAGAAGGTAACCGGGGCTGGGCTAGTCTTGAATAACTTTCTCGCCTTGATTTTTTTTTCCTACACCAGTGTTAAGTTCATATGATACACTCTCTGTAGTGTTAGATTAGCTGTGGTTTCATTGTAACGTGGAACTGTCAACTCTCTAACACAAGCACGTTTGTTGTGAAGCTAAAACGCCGGTCGTTACTAGCATATGGTTAATCTGGATGGGTTTAAAATCAGGCACGACACTATTCAAGTTGTGTGGTTTTGTTTAGTTCTGTATGTGTTTGACAATTTTTTCATGTTGGCACGTCTTGTAATGTTTAACGAGAGGCCTTGACATTAGCAACACATTGACGTGGGCTTTGTGAACACACGAACGGGTCTATGTGTGGCCTTTTTATCCAGGCCTAGTCCACGCGTGTTTGTAGCTAGGCTTTACTACGTTTATAACGACTAACACGATGCCAAAGGAAATACCGTTGTTACGCAGTGTATTTTAAAATGAAAATCTGCATTATATTACCTCTGGTATTTTTGATCTGACACGACGAAGCACCGGTTTTCTTTTGTTCAGGGACCTCTCGGTCTGTTTGAACAATATAAAACACACTGTCAGTTTTTTTCATTTGCATCTATTTGAGTGATTTTGCGTTTTTTCTAGGAGGACGAGGAGTGGAAGGAGTTTGAGCAGAAGGAAGTGGATTACAGTGGTCTTAGGCTGCAGGCTTTACAGATAAGGTGAGTGTGATGGTACTGTAATTGTACTTGGGCAAAATCCATTTATATGATATTGTTGTAAAAACAATTCTTTGAATTTGTCAAACGCACTTTATTGCTCCTCAACTACTGGTAAAAAAAAAAAACAGTACCCAAGACTTAATGCATAAACAGGGCCAAATATTTTCATCTTAGTACATAGTTGTTCAAAGATCATTATCATGAGCTGTAATAGTGAGATTTGAATCATGTGTTACGCTAACTAAATCTTTTGGTACTGTCATAATATTTGGTCGTCTAAGCAACAGTGTTACTCAATGACATCACCTTGGCTGGACGTCTTTTTTGCCAACAGTGACGAAAAAGAGGAAGAGGAGTATGAGAAGGAGGAGGTGGGTGAGGATGGAGAGATCATTCTGGTCAGTGGAGATAAAGTGTCAGGGCCATGGAATAAATCAAGTGCGGCTCCTGCTCCTTCTGCTCCTGTTGGTAAGTGCCTTTCAACCCAAACCCAAGCATGGTACGCTGTTTTCTTTCAAATGAGTGCAGCTACTGCTAGTGTAAATAATAGTGGCATTGAGATATTGATATATACTTACCTGTTCTCATGAATATGCCCTGAACTTGTCTTATTTGTGACTGTAGAAGATGTAGAGGTGCCTGAAGTAAAGCCTGCTGCAGTATATCGCCCCCCAGGGGCTCGACTGTCTACCACCAAACGGAGCCACAATGCCGGCCCTCCAGAGATCTTCAGTGACGCACAGTTTCCCTCTCTCCTGGCCACTGCCAAGCATGTGGAAACACGCAAGTGAGTCAATAGTAGTCTACATACACTGCACAAATCCTGTTCTGAGAGGGTTATGACAGCAGTTTTGATATTTGATATCGGTATATTAAAACCATATGGTTAGTATTATGTACATCTGGGATGGGCAACTGGTGGCCCTGGGGCCACACAGCCCACGCCCTCACTCGAAATGGCCCGTAGATTAATTTTTGAAAATGCGTTTGATTGGATATACAGGGAAAATGTTAAAATCTTTACAATGCACAAATCCACTAAAAATCCACAAAATTAGTTCTTGCAATAAATGTAAAGCTTTTCTGCAGCTTTCTGCCATCCTTGAAGTGCATGGTGATTTGTATGTTTTATTTTCATGAGAGCCCTTTGCGCTGAAAAAAAAAAAAGAAATCACAGTAAGTGTTTTTTTGTTTGCTTCAAACCTTTTGTATTTCTATTTGTCATAGAAGAGTGCAACTGTTATACAAGCATTTTAGCATGGAATATGTGAAGTTACTGCACTGTATGTTGGTTCAATAAACATATATACACAAAAATATTTAAAATGGCAGTTTTATCATATCTGGTTAAGTGTGCGATCTTATGTGGCCATCTGGTAGTGTTGACGAAAAATTTGGCCCCCACAATCTTTTAAGTTGCCCATCCCTGATGTACATAGTACAGTAGGTAATATTGAATTAAGTCATTTACATGTCAATTGTGTCTTTTTAGGGACAGAGAAATGGAGAAGACCTTTGAGGTTGTTAAACACAGAAACCGTGGTAGAGATGAGTCAGGTGGTGCTGCTATACAGCACTTGCAACTGGACAACCAGTACGCCATCCTGGGGGATAAGTAGAGCGTCCCCTCCGTCCTCTGGCCCCTCCAGCACGGTTCTGCCAAGCCCCTTGAAGGAAGCTGAACTGCAGCTGTGTGGACTGCAGTCATAACAAAGCTCATGCCGCCACTATCATTACTTCATAAAATCTTGGATACACACACACCTGTACTTTATTCTTAATTATACTGAGCAATATCGGCACAGCACAACCATTCTCTTTAAAAAGGTCCAAAAGATGCATTTGGTTGGCAAACAGTGGAACTGCATCTGAAGGGGCTGCTGAAACGGAATACAAGGAAAGGAATATGAAAATCCACCCTAATGTTTGACACTGCAGCACTAAGGAATGACAACACGGTTGTCCTTTGTGGATTGTGCTCAGAGCTGAAGTTGTGTAAACCCAACTTCTCTCTGGACTCCAACTCACTTTGTTAAAGCAACAGGTGACTGAAATGACTTAAGGAGAGATGATTTTACAAACTTCTGTGAAAATATCTATTTTTTGCAAGATGGTTCTAACTTAATCTCGCACATGGTATTTTGGGGTGTGTTTTTGAGTTGTGGTTGGGGCTTTGGAAGTGGGCATACTACCTCACCGGCACTGCTGGTGGTGACCATGTGGACTGAACCTTTGTTACTATTTTCCTTTGCTGTGGTGGTGAATGGGGCTTAAACGCTCCATATACAAGCTGGCCATCAGGTTCTTAATGCAAAAACCTGCAATTTTGTTTTTTTGTCTAAATGATGGCGCTTAATGGACAATAAGTGGTAGATTTTGGTCCTCATTTAGACTTTCTATATAAAGTGGCCTTACTGATAGAGAATCTGCTTTGTCATCAGAAAATATCTTTGCTTGTTGTCACACCTGTCTTTGAATCTCACCACTTTGTGAAAAATCCTTCTGTTCAGGAATGTAGTAATGTTGTAGCTTATTGTGATAATTACAACTAACCATCTTACATATCCATAATGTCACCCATGTTTTGGTCTGTTTTAAACATCCACAAAAGTCTAACTAGAGCCATCTTATCAAACATTTTCACTTCATAAATAAAACAATGCTTTATTGTGCTTTCATACCAGCTAATGGAATGATTATGGTGTCAGAGCATCTCCAGGTAGGCAAATGATATGACCATTTTACATTTGTCAGCTAAAGCTGGCTTTATGACTCCTGTATTCAGTTGAAATGGTACATCTCTACCTATGTTTACCATGTTTCCTTTTCCCAGTGCGTAAATGCAGTTGTAAACAGGTTCCACTGCATATCTTTGAGAAAAGAAGAAGATAAAGGGTCACAGGTTCTGATTATTTTTGCCCAGTCAACAATACACATGACAAAGTGTTGTGTTTAAAAAGGTGAAGAAAACTGGATCAATGTTGTGTTTTTGTCCTTCTCATCAAAAAGTCAGGAATGGTTGAACCCCAAGGTTAGTGGAAACAGGAACACATTTGTAATAAGAGATGAGCCTAACTAAATAAAGTGATCCTTGTGAATAACATTTTGTTTGATTCTTCAAAATGTATGTCAAACATTTAAGGGAGAGCGGGGTAAATTGAGTCGTTGTCTTGCCTTGACATATTTTAGGTTTCCTGTTCACTGAAATCCTTAGAATTCAAGTCATTACATAAGTTTTGAAAAATATGATATATATTTCTGTTATAAATATGTATTGTAAAATTAAATTTCATTTCAATCATATAGTTACTTACTTACTAGGTTGGACTATTTAGCTCACTGCTCACTTTACCCCACTCAGCTACTATTTTGGGTAAAACAACCTAGCTTACTTGTTTAGGCAAATATTTAGCTAAACTATTATTACTATTAGTATGGTTTATAAATATGAATGATAAATAATTTTAGACCTGGATAAATTTACTTAAATGTAACCATCATTATTTCAAATCAATCTACAGTTTTTGCAAAAACAAAAATGTAAGTGACATTAGCCTCTGCTGTTTATTAGCTAATAAGTATACTGACAACAAACATGGCTAACTAAGAAATTGAACATGGGTAATGTGTAGTTTTTTAAATGCTAATTTCACTCATCGTTCAAGCGAGGTACTTTTAATTTGGCAAGTTGTAATTTTAGGTAGTTTAGGTAATGTAAATATTAAACATTGTATTGGCTTATGTCATCACTTTTTTCGGTTTAATTATTTAGTTCATCTCTTTGCCTAAACTACAATATTTTACACAACGCAACTTGGTAAAATGAATAGGGGAAATAAATAAAACAATTAAAATGACTTTTAAAAACTTTATTTCTACAAAATACAAACAATATTTCTGAAGTCTCCTGATTGAATCTTACTGCTGCACTTCACTATAAATGAAGAGGAAAAACTCAGCTTAATTGAATAAAGTTAAATATAAAACTAGAACCAGGCTGTTGCAGTATTTCCACACCTTTGTTTTCTCACCTTTCCTTGTTTTTTCTCTCTGTACTTGGTGGTGGAAATCCACTGTCATTGTCAAAAGGGTGCCAGTGACCGTACAACTAAAAGGACAAGCGTATGTTGAACATGTCACAGACATACATTTGTACACTCTAGCACCTCACTAACTTTGTGTTAATGCCTCTTTATTGTGCACTGACTGCTCACCTGTGACTCAGTTGCTGTTCTTTTTTTCATTGTTCTTGTAGTTGTAGTTTTGGGCATCTCTGTAGTTTGATTTAAAGCCTTAAAAGGTAAAAGAAGCACTGATTTACTTTCACCTCAATGCATATCCATAAGCAAATTCGTCATAGGCAGCTAAAGACAGCTCAGACAAGACTCTTTTAAGGCATATTTTTTACACCAATGTATCTCTTTTTCATTCATAAAATCACATAAGGTCATTTGTCAAACTTGCATCCCAGTTGGTATTTTTCCCCGCCATTCTGGATCCAAGGCTAATTTTACTGCTAACATACTAGCATAGACGCTTCATTAAAAAAAATTCAAACGCAAAGTAGGATCACTATGAAAGAGGATTAGGGCCATCAGGAAATCGTTTTTGAGGGTTGAATTCTGAGATTAAAGTCAGAATTTGAGATTAAAGTCAGAATTGAGTGCTCAAAAACATTTCTTTAGTGAGTTGCCCAAAAAAAAACCTCAATTCAAGTCAATACCAATTTTTTTAGCAACTGTTTTTTTTTCTTTTTAGGTAACTCAATTAAAAAATGTATTAATTTACTTATTTAATATTTGGGTAAGTCTATTAAGTGGTCTTACCAATGTTTCATTTGTTTTAAGCGTCTGAGCAGTTTCGTTCAGTCTCATTTCTTGTGTCTGAAGGATAGAAATAATGAGTATACAGCCACTGAGTGTTGAAAATTAGCAATGCTAGTTCTGTAATAACATTAAAAGTACTAACCCTAGGTTTACTTACATTTGAGGAATTCTTTTTTGTGCCAAAGCCGTCGTCATTTTCCATCGGGTCGACGCATGCTTCTTCCTAAAAAAAAACGTGAAAATGTTTCCTCAGCATAAACGTTTTTGATTCGTTTTAGTTTATTTTCTCAGGAATTCTTTGTAAAATGTTGTGTAATTTTAAAAATGTGGGTTAAGAGAAGTATAATAATAATAATATTCCGTTTCATACCATTTCTCCATTCGACTCACAGTTTTTCTGAAAGTAATCATAAATGCTAAATTAGCTTAGCGTTAAAGTAAGCTATTTATTTGTTGATCTTTTTAATCCTGAAACGTAGTTGTTACCCTTTTAGATCCTGTTGTCAGAGGAAAAAAAAGTCCCAACAAGCACAGAAATATAATCCTCCTCATGTTGAATAAGTTCCCTTTGAACAGTCACATTATGTTTGTGTTTTATATGGCCTTGGTCAGTAGGTGGGCTCTGTTTGATACCAAGGTCCATTTCACTGCAGGAAGTTTGTTAGAGATTTTCCCCATATAGCAACCATGTTTTTTTAATTACATGTTTGCATATATAAAAGGCACTAGACAGAATCCATACTTTCAAGAATGTAACAGGTCTTTGTATTGTATGATGAAAGTGAAATAGGTTTCAATATGATGTTAAATGGTGTATTAGAATAAATAGAAGTAGCCTATTTAGAACTGGAGGGTGGCATCCAGATTAATAATTTGTCCAAGCAATAGTTTCATGTATGGTCAACAAGGATTTAGTGTATTTGTAGCACACTTAAACTGTGTAGAAAAGAACTGACAATGAGACAGGACACAATGACTCAGCTTCTTAAAAGAAAAGTAAAATTTATTATTCCTGAACCACAAAATAGACTTCTTTGGTTGTACAAATTCACTAGTTACAGTCTTGTTTGAACTCTAACCCCTGACCCTTTAACTCCAACCTATTTGCAGACCCTAAAGAGTACTCAAGACAAAAGAAAAACAGAATTAAAAACACTGCATGATTAATGTAGTGAAACCCATCTGAAAAATAGCTACTGTAAGTTATAAAAGCCATCACAAATGTTATCCAACAAACTGAATTTCAGTCGGTGAGAGCAACGTGAAAAGCTAAAAGTGAAGACCTACATTAAATAAACAAACTGCTTAGATTTAATTCTGTGGAAAATGAAAAAGACTGATGTCTTGAGAGGGATTTTTACCTTGGTTCTCCCAATGAAACATGCAGAGAGCATCCCAGCCCTATGTCAGCAGTCCAGACACTTGGTCTAGGTCAAGACTGGCTCAGTTGCACACCCAAAGTTCACTATACTTTCAGTATTTGTACATTATTCACACAATAATAAATGATTTCAGTGGCATCGTTTAAATTATTCATAGACACAAAAATATAATACCTGCTACCTTCACGTCATTCTGAAAAGCCCAGGATGCAAAGATACAAATGAAAGATTCACATTAAAACAATCAAATATAAAACCCCAAACAGGGAAGGATTCAGTACCGTTAGCTAATGGTGCTATTATATGCTTTTAAACTGAAATATTAAAAATCTCTATAGAAGGGAATGTAACATGGTAAAAAAAAATCTGAACATGTTGATTTTCTAAATTAATATTACTATAGATATAATGGTAAACAAGAGTAAATTATACAGTGATATACAAGGTCATTTTCAGAACATTCTTTTATTATGATATAAATTTGTAATTTTCTTTTTTCTTTAACCCAATGACTGATAAAATGATGTGTAACAGAATACCTTCAATTTAGGTTGAATCATTAAAAACAATAAATTATTTTGAGATATGTATTTAAAAAGCTGATGTGGCAGTGCAAACATGATATGTCCTGTTCTTAAACTCTTTCCAACTGTGACTGTGAAGGTAGCAGGTTGTTCCCATCAATATATACACTCCTGTTCATCTCAAATCAAACCCTGACATTTACAATCTATTCAAAGTCTAAAAATATAATTCAGCATGTTAGTACAGCTAGGAGGACCCATTTCTTTTTGCTTCCAGTATATGTTTTTTAGAGGTGCAAAAATGTAAATAACAAAAACAAAACTAAAAACAATCAGCCATGTCGGGGGAGGATACTTCTAAAGCAGTCTAAATGTAGCAATTGATGATAGCTAACCACACTTCCTTCTTGCCTTTGAACTGTTGTACAATGTCTGTTAATTCATCTGTAGACTGCAAAAGGCAAGACTGGCACGCAGGATGTGTGAGTGTCAGAGAGTGAGGCCACGGTGGGCCTGTTTCTGCTTCCTCTGCTGACACACTCTAGTGTTGAGTGGCGATGCACCTCCTGTGGATGCACCATGTGATACTAGTGTTTTCCACACTCTGTGTACGCTAGTGGATTTCTTGACTTTGTTGATTATTATGTGGGCACGGCGGTTTCCAGGCTGCGGCGACCCTGTCTTAGTTTGCGCTTGTTGCTGTAAAGGGCCATCTCCTCTAGGGCTGAGGTGGTCGGTAGTGGGACAGGAACCTCTGCTTCTGGGTTTGCAGCGGGCCCTAGAAAATAAAGCATTATTAACTTAAAAAAACGTTGGCAGAAAACTCAGTCCATGGTACACCTTTTTGGAGAAAGGAAAAGCTGGAGAAAAATTTCCCTTGAGAAAGAGTGTGTCCCCTAAACATGTGAGAAAGGCCCCATGTTCATTTTAGCAGCTGCACCAAGCAAGAAGATTGGAGCATATTTACACAGCCCACCTGATAAGCTCTGTATCCAAAACCTATAGCAACTGTTACCTTTAGAATAAAGTCAAAATGAATCTAGCAAAGCTTGAGTGTAACGCAGACAGTTCAAACTTCCTGATACTTCCCACTCATCAACAATTCATGCAATACGGATCAGTTAATGTTAACAATAAAGAACTCCTACAGCTAGACTACAGAGGCCACGCATCAAGCAGGTTAAAGGAAATGAGCCAACACACACAAATGCACACGAGATCCTACCAATAGCTGCTGCTTATCCCAGGTAGTCACCTGAATTGAAGGGAAGAGAAGTGTGTAGTTCAGCTAGTGCCTATTACACAAACATGTCACTCACTTGTCCCTTCCATAAAACCTGTCCTCATACATTATTCCAGCCTAACTACACTGATACTCACCTGGGCTGGAGCCATCGTTGATGAACTGCAAGTCGTCAGTCGTATCAGGGGTCTGGAAGAGAAAAGGGAGAGAGTTTGAGTCCAGTGTTTCTGGACCGTGCGGGGTCCTGTCTCGTCCGTTCCCCAGGGAAGCCTTCACCACAGCAGTACTGCAGTTGGCAGCAGCAGGTCATGTACAAGCCCCTCATGACCAGTTTAGCAGCTACTGCTAAAGCTCCCATTGAGTCAGAGCCACAACTACTGGACTAGACCCCCAGCAGAGATTGGCGTGTTAAAGAAAAAAGGGGTTAAGCCAGACCATCAGTTCCGGGGATGTAGTAAAGTGTGGCACATCCACAGAGACACAGCAAAAGCAGATAAACAACAAGTGTCACAAGTGCACAACACAAAGTAACTGCTCCATCTTTCTAAGGCAAACATGCAAACACTGAGTCAGGAAAATGTAGTTACAAGTAAGTACACATATTAGTCAATACAGTGACAAACAACCAGACCAGGCTCCGGTCTGGTAATGGTAAAAAGACTATTAGTTAAAAACATTGTGTTGTGAATCTATATGAATTCATATTAGTCATTTTTCTTATGAAACTAGATGTCATCTTCGGGTTCTGAAACATGGCAGTAAAAAACTTTAATATGAGAGAGTGAGTAGTCACAACCTGTTGGAGTAGGCTTTATTTTTCTTTCAAAATTGCTAATTCTTGCCACCAAGTCTGAAAGTGAATATTTTTGAATGGAATGACTGGTTTGATTTTTACAGATTTGTTTGTGTCAAAATTTTAAAACTCTTCAGGACATTAGCAAATATCAGACTGTGATAAACAACAACTCAAACCTTAATCCAAAATACAGGGATACCTCCAGACGAGTGCTGTACTCCTCAGTGCTACTCTATGATTCCTCCCTATTCCATCCCTTTCCACTTAAGCAACCAGATCTGAGATTGCAGTGCAACTTGAAAATCCATTTAATAATAATTAACTCCCCCTGGATACCGCCACCACATAGAGGACAAGAGCGCTAAAGTCAATGTAGATAAACTGCATTTAGTTCCCCGGAACCATGTCATGTTAGTATAATCAAAACATGACTGCACTGGTGCATTGTTGTGACTGATTAGTCAGTTAGACAGTAACATGAGCAATCATTACTGTATGTGTTTTACTGCACATATGTAAGTAGAAGAGTGGGAGAGTCAAACCGGACATGACATCCTTTGTGTCACAGGAGCAAAGTTAGTGAGCCCCACCACCGTAGTGCAGGGCACTAAGTCCACAAGAATAATCTGGCCAAAGCCTAAAACTGCAGTCACACTGATGCCTCTTGATTAGAGGATGAACTGGAGGGGAGAGGGTGCAAGGGAAGCCAAGGGATGGGAGGAGCCCTGGCACTGGAGCTCAACATGCATCCAATACCTGAATGTCGTATACGGGTTTGGAAGAAGGAATGGCAGCAAACTGTCGGTAGTCAAACTTCTTTGACGACAGGGACTAGAAGGATAGCAAACAGGAATGAGCGGTGATCAAGGGGTGGGGCAGAGGAAACAAGAGCAGGAAGAAGGAGTGGAGGAAGGAAATGAACTAAAGAAGAGTAAAAAGAGGAAAAAGGAGAGGATATGAAGTTGGGAGGAGGAGCGAGGAGAGAGACCAATGGATACAACCAGCTGTGGCACATGGTGAAAGAGTCTCTAGTGAGACAAATGATGGATTAATGACATGTTCCCAATCCAGACTCTGTTGTCTCTGTATCGAACTCCTGCATTATAACTGTGAGGCCAATCTTTAAGCATTAGAAGGAATACAGTGGTGTGTGTAACTAAAAATGTTGACAATTAGGAAAAAAATGCCTTACCAGCCTGCCCGGTGATGTTAATCCTCGTGGACTGACTTCTGTCAAAAAAATTGAAATGTCATGTTGAAATCTGAGCATATCTCCATTTATGTTTGTCCAAAATGAAATGAAGCAGCGTACCTTCCATAGGGGTGGGAGAGGGTGTAGGAGCAGGTGATGGGGACTCCGTCAGCTGGTCTAAAGTGCCACGTTTCTTCCCATCCCGAGACTTGGCAATGACCATCTGCGCTTTCAGCGCATCCTGCTCCAGAGACTTCATTCTACAAGAGAAATTTACACCATCAGACAATAAGAATCAAAAATAAGACTAAAATTCAAGCACAAAGATGAAATAGACAAACGCCTTTGATAGATGTAGTGCCAGTGGCTTTAATGAGAGGTCCTTGTCCTGGTTTGCTGCGACAGACAGCCAGTTTATTTCTCAAAACACAATGTAAAATTAGAGGCATTCCAGGAAAAGGACTACCTACTGTAAGCAGATTTACTCTTTAAGCTTGCAAACATACTGCAGGCTGTGTGTTAGTAAAAATAATGATGGCTGAAACCCAGGAGAACAGCATAACACAAATGAAATTGAAAAGTCTATTGCAAAAAAATAGGAAAGAGAAACACAACAGAGCAGAATCTGAGTAAGCTACACATGAGGAGAGCAGAGACGTGCAGCAGCAAGCCAGTGCTAGAAAGGCAGTGGAAGCACTGTCACAGTGGAACGGAGAGTGCTTGGGCCTTTCTAAACTCAACCTAAAACAAAATAGGCAAATGGCAAAGCACCCCAGCACACCGTCACGATGCACGGCTCCTGCCCTGGAGACTAGGGCCTAGAGGCAGACCTGAGCTGGGAGTCTGCAGAGGAGGAGGTGGGGGGCTGGGGGGGTGCAGTCGTGCCCTGAGAGGCCCTCACTCGGGCCTGGTAGAGCCTCTTAGCCAGGTCCTGCTCATACTGCCTAACATCCTCCTCTAGCCCATAGGGCCTGTAGCCCACAAGGAGCGCAGAGGAAAGGACAGGACAAGAGGACAGCCAAGTCCATCATGATACAGAGGAACGGAGGGTGGGAGGAAGGAGATACAGAGTGAGAGGGAAAAGAAGAAAACCAAAGAATGGAAAGTAAAACACCAACACCATCAAGAAACATCGTTGACACAGGAAATAGTAGAAAAGAGGACAAACAAATCACACACAATGATCTCCCAACACAGAAGTCCAAGTATGACAGTGAACCTTGTTACTGACAAGGATAATGATATTGGGTAATCCAGGTCAGAACTATGTGTCATTAACCCGTACATGATGAAATACCATATGCCTTTCAAACACTCTTATAAAAATGCTTTGTTCTAGAGGTTTTCCTAAACATTCCTCTGAGTCTATGAATAAACCCTTGAGTGTGAACAGTATTCACCGTGCTGCTCTCCACATGGCTCTCTTCTCGGCCTCTAGAGCGCGCTTCTCTGCTGGAGACAGGTCTTTGTCGAGAGCCACAGCCAGCTCAGGGCTTTGCATTCGTAGTCTTTCCTGGTGTCTGCGCTCTGCTTTGGCTGTGCGAATGGGAGCAGCTGATTCACCGGGATACACTGGGATCAGACTGAGGAGACAAAAGGGCAGCAGTGAAGAATCTTCCCACAACAACCCGACCTTTTATTTTGTGAGACTGTATGCTGTATGTACCCAGTCATAGAGTTAGGCCTCTGCTCCAACCTGAAACTGTCCTCTAGAGAGTTCCTCTGAGAGTCTGCTTTTCCGTCAACAGAGGACGGCCTGTGCACATATTACATAAAACAAATGTTCAGATCTCAAATACTCAGAAATAAGATGTTGACTGATGATTAGACAATGTTTTACCCTGAACTGCCGCAGTAGCTTGGCGGTGTGACATTGTATGGTGGTGTGGCACGGTGCTGAGATGGAGAGGAAACTGGCTCCACATTGTACTCTACTCCATCCAACAAAACCTTTCCAGTGGCCTTCATCTGAGCTACCTGCTTGGCCAGATCCTCCTCCTCCTCATCTTCATCATCCTCATCCATCAGGTACTCTCGCGCTCGCTGCTCAAATTTCCTCTCTGGAGAACAATACGGATTCAGTCACATGACCAAATCAAATGGCTTCATTAGTACAAGAGAGAAAGAAACGTTCACCTTCTTCCTCCCTCATCTTCTTCAGGTCGTCCTCTCCAACAAGAGACACCCGCGGTTTCGGCTTCTCTGGCGTCTGCTGCTTGACGTCGATCTCAAAATATTTCTGTCTGTCCCTGAAGGAACGTTGCTCTGGGCTGTCCTTACCGGCAGGAGAAGGAGTCTGGGAGTTAAAAAAAAAACAGTTCAATGGAAGAAAAAACAAACATGATGGAAAGTATAAAAAGTACAAGTTTAGAGAACAATTTTCTGTAAATGCAAGATAAGTATTGCGCAGGATTTAAACAAAAAACCCATCACCATTGAACTGATTACAATTAATCTTAAAGACCAGGAGCATCAGCCGTCTCAGTCTCTCGAGGAAAAACACCACCACCAGTCAAGCCAAGCACACCTCATCCCAGATAGCGGACAGGGCTGCTGTAGCTCTGAGCAAGGCGGTGGTACCTGCACGTCCAGAGAAGGCCTAGAGAGACGAGGCACTGCGGCCAGATTCATATATTCCCGACGGTCAGGCGACAGGGACGGCCTCGGGGGGGAGACCTCGCTGGTCTGACCCCTGCCAGGTCCCTTCTGACCATCGAAGGTATCGTCAAACACTTCGGTGAACTCAGGCTGTAAAGGTCATATAGACCATCATCAAGCTGGTCTGAGCCAGTCAGAGGCTCAGAGCATATGTGGAGGTCTTTATATTTTTGATTCTAATACTTCTCAAGGCAACACTCTGTAACCCTTAAGGATTTATACCCAAGCCTATCAACAAAAGGGAATAAATGCTGCGGTAAGCTAGGGAATTTTATTTCTTAGGCTACATGTTTAAAGGTAAAACGTTACACAGTGTTGCTTTAATTTCTGAAATTTCCTCAGCTTTCTCAAACAAATGATGGCAGCTCACCTCTGGAGACGGCTGCCTTGGGTAGAAATTGTTCCTCACACCATATACATCCTGAAAGCAGAAAGAGAGAGTTAAAAAGAGCAAGACAAGCCGAAGATGGGACAGAAATACAACAACAGGCAGACAGATTAGGCATGGCACAACACATTAATACAGGGATACATCATTAGTTCACAAGCGACAAATCGATGGATAAATTATCCAGGATGTAATACAGGTATGACAGTCGATGGCAGTACAACACAAACGATGAAGGCATTCCACAAGTCACAGCACAATCCCCGACACGGCACAGATGGCCCGCTCCATGAAGGGACGGGGCGAGACCAGCACAGCATGCTTTGTGGTTTGTGACCCGGTGAGTCCGGGCAGCTCGTCCTACCTGTGGAGGCTCCAGAACAGCCAGAGAGCGAGGCACGGCGGCAAACGCCTTGTATGCCTGCTTGACATTCATGGGGAACTCGTCAGGCGAGGTGGGGGAGGGGGCGCGAGGCTGCAGGGAGGTTTTTGGGGTTATGAGGGTAGGTCCGTATGGAAAAAGAGGAGGTAGGGAAGACAAGAAGACATGGAGGAAAGGGTAGACTATGAGAAATAACGGCAATGTAGACAACTGTGGAGAACAGACGGACACCATGACGAGGGGTTTCCAGTGAGGAGTGATGTGTAATGCCAGAGAAAGACAGTAGGACTCGGGGTGTTCAAGGCCGTGACAGACTTTATGTATGAACAACCAGGAAGGTGTGAAATGATATCTTACAATGGCTTCTTAATTATCTACCAACTGAAGTGTTCTCCTTGGTAAAAGGGGAAAATACTGAAAAACAACACTATTAAACTAAATTGTTGAATCAGGAGTTCAGAGTTGGGATGGATGCCATTTTAAATATTGCTAAAACAAAGCAAACCTCCCATATCAGGCTGCGAGGGGTCACACACAGTAGCAGTCTCCCTGCAAACATGTGCATGCTTGTGTACTTCACTTTGGTTCTAGCCTCGAGAGAAGAAATGTGTGTATTTTACAGTTTTAGGCACAACTGAAGTGGTTAACGGCACAGAACTGAAAGTGTACATTCGACAGAGCAGCCCTATGTGGTGGTGGTGGTCAGGGGTCTTACAGAGGTCTGGGTGTTGAATGGGGAGGGGCCATGCTGGAAAGGATTGGGACTGTGGCCTTCCGGAGTGGCAGGGGAGGTAGTGGCCGGCCGCACACGCCCAACTGGCTGGATGGCACCTGGTCGTGTCTACACAGAGAGAAGAAAATACACCTGAAAATAACACCCAATAGCATTTAAAAGGTAACTGAACATGCATAATAACAGAAAAAAATGAACAGCAGGAGTGGGCACTTAAAATGAATGGTTCTAATGATGTAAAGTAATATGAAAAGATGAATAAAACCAAACAGCAGAAAAGTGTGGACTGATTGTTGATGATACGTCAAAGCTTTTGGACATTGCCCTATACACTCACAGATGATGAAATGCTGTCCTTGGCAGGGGAAGTGGAGCTGCAATGAATGTTTGCCTGAAACATAATATAGAAAAATAATATAGATGTTGAATGATGAATGGGGCATCATTTTACCATCACAAAGTGCACAGTGACTGACCCTCAGAGAACAGAAGAGTTTCTAAACTGATATGCAAACTCGACTTTGGTCAAATAATGCAACAACACAAGGTTACCTTATCCCAGTCTGTTACTCATTATTATAGTTCACTTTCTTGAGACATTCCTTGAGTTTAACAATGTTCAAACTGGACTGATGATAGGTAACTTTGTGAAAGTAAAACTTCTGTTCACTGTTATTGTTCTGTGAGATTTTGAAGCAATAGCTGGTCAGTAGAGAGTAGAAACATACTTCTGCATCTAGTTGGCAAGAGACAAAGCAACACTATTTAGCTGGCCCTGAGAAGCAGTCACATGCTTTTGGGGCTGGTAGGACTGCAGCACACATGGCTCAACACATTATCTCCATGTGATCAAAGAGCAACTGACAGATGCTAAAAAAACGCAGGCCAGATCAGAGAGGGCCATGAGACCCACTTACGAAGCGGGTCTCTCTGCCTGCACACAGGGAGCTGTTGGAAGAGTGTTGGCTGGGCTGAGAGTGGGGGGGAAAGGTTCAAGGGTCAACTCTAAAATACCTGGACTATAAAGATGATTTATGTAAAAGGAAAAAAGCGAGTGAAAAATGGAATGTGTGCGGTACGGTAATGATAAACACTAGCGGTATTAAATCTTACCGGCTGGATAGTGGGTGAGTAAGGGGCTTCCCTGATTGGACTGTCTGTCCTGGTATAATCACTGGATGGTGCCTGTAAAAACAAACAACACACTTAACAGTTGCCCTTATTTTCCCCCTAGAAAAACATCAAAGCAAGAAACAAGATTCACTGGTTAGTTGTGACCAACAACAAACTGACAGTCCTCATGCTCATTCCTGCAGGTCATGTTGCTTTATGACTTGACTTACAGCTGTCAGGACAGACATTTCAGTCAGTCCTGACTATGTTCTTAAATATCTCCTGAGGTGGACCCAGCCCAGTGCTCACAGCAAAAGCATGCACCAGTTCAGCTGCCTGTTGCTTAGTAGTCAAGTGTAAGGATAGTTTGTTTTGACTAATCTCGATGATATAAATTAATAAGTACAATACAGTTAGACTAAAAACATGTGAGAAAACGTTGGGCAGTCACACAACATGCCGCCCCAAATCACACAGGCAGTCATCTTGCCTTGTTGTATAACCAGGGCTGCAGATGCCCATGCTTCCCATATCCCACTGGAGGCCCTGACAAGAGCTGCTGTCCTGGAGGGAGGCCCTTGCCTTTGCGATTGGCCACCAAGAATGGGTTCTCTTTGAAGCACATTGGTTGAGAGTCCACTAAGCATTCCTCTTCTTCAGGTGCACATGAGGATGACTCCACAGTGGTTACTGAGCCCTCACTTTGAGTGGTAGATGTTCCATTAGGAGAGAACAGGGATCCTTGAAGGTAATCATGCTCCGAGCTGAGACTTGGGCAGGACTCCTGGTCCATGTGGCAGAGTGGTTTCGAGGGGTGACTCAAACCAAAGCCCAGTGGCTCTAAAGGAGCTCCGTACTGGGCCTGCAGTGGGGCCTCCATGGGAGCAGTCAGACTTACAGAAGTAGAGAACTGAACAGGAATAAAGGGCAAAGAGGGAGGACTAAGAACCACTCAAAGAATCAAAACATATCCCAAAGGGAGAATAGTCACTGTAACTGTAACACTGTCAGCACTGTGGCCAATTCAATGTAGAAAATAAATATTTAGATATTTTTTATATATAAATACTAAACGAATCACAAAGATCAAGATTCAAACCTTGGGTTCTGACATTAAAAGGGTGTACACACTTGCTAAAATCTCCTCAAGGATAAGTTTCTTAGAGTTATGCTATGTGTGCTAGGTCACATAACTGTAGCCCAGGCTCTGCCTTAAATAACTGTATTATCAGTACATGGAGACAGATGGGCTCCAGAACATCTTTGCACACAGTACAAGCCCACAGTTTAAAAAAAAAGTGGAAATGTGTTCCTTTATTTCATCTGTAAAAGAATAACAATTCATTTGCCTTCCAATAAAAACAAAAAACAAAAACCCAAATGTAATTCATTTAGACACTAACATTTATTGCATGTACGTGAGGTCCTGACATACCTAGTAATAATCAAAATAGCTTGTCTAATAATACAACCATTGTGTAGCACTATGTGGTCTGCACATTGCTGACTATAGTATGTGGTGTGATTAGGGTCAGTAGGATGGAATGTGAACGAGTCCCCTTTTGGCACCAATACAGACTGTGAGGGACAGCTGGGGCCTGTGTGTGAGGCAGTTATGTGCCAATACACTGAGCTAACCACGCTGTTGAGTCAAAGGAGTCGGGAAGTGATCGCATTGACAACCTCAGTGTTTCCAGGATCTACACCTAAAACGGTACATAAAGTTAAAAACAATATAACTCATTTCCCACATTAAATCAAGGTCTAATACTAAATACAATGTGTGTGTGTGTGTGTGTGTGTGTGTTCATAACTCTGTCTGGAATCAAAGATGAAGTACATGCCTAATGCCAGTCATTGGTGTGTGTCAGAGCAACAAATATAGGTCTTATTCACACAGTAACAGCTGCATGGCAGAAGTAGGTTAAGTTATTCTGGTCAATATAACAAGCCACAAAGGCCAGCCTGAATGGATGTGCTGCAGAAGTGTGTTAAAAGAAATAGAACAATTAAACCAAGTAAAAAATCTTTGTGTTTTTCACTAAAATAAAAAAAAATATTTCACTGGCACATGCCGATATAGAAATGCAACACAACAAAAAACTATCAGAACTTTTTCAGAAATAAGATGAAAAGATTTACTAAATAAAACAAAACAACAAATCTCTTGCCCCTCTGACATGTTATACTCACTGTGGTCAAGCTTGTGCTGCAAGTCTAGTCACATGTACTCCCCAGGACTGTGGGAATCAGACTGAGACACTTCACGGACACCCCCCTCACTCTGTGTGTCTAGTACCACACCCACTCAAGAGACCGTCCAATTCTGAGGCAGAAGCGGGTTTTAAATATCGCAGAGGATAGGCTGCTTGATAGTAGCCAGCTGTCCCACTCACACCCTCTTTGGACGGACACGCTTTTTTGTCAACCTTGGACCCAAGACCATCAGATATAATGTCGTCTTTCATTTCCACATCTTTGAACTTCTTCCATTTGTCTGTTCTTCTTCCATTCTTTTTTTACTCTGTTTCTTAGATTGAATTCTTGATTCTTTATGCATTTTTCCAGTTCCATGTATTTGGTCCCATCTTCTTAAGAACATGACAATGGCATGATATGTTGTTTGATTTTATCCTTGGTCCAGTGTGAGTCTGAGGTTACAAGGATCCTATGTCTACTTAAGGTTATGAACATGAAGAGAAGTTAACACTTCTGACCTTAAAGAAGCAACTGGTTGGCCTTGGCTCACATAGATTCCCAGGGACAAAGGTTTAAATAGTGAGGTCTATTCTGAATAATGAAGGCCATTTCCAACTGAGCTCCACATTAAAAAAAAACACTTGACTACAACAGATCAACCTTCACTCACCCTGTTGACCTTCTGCAGACTGGTTGTTGGCAAAGCCGCCAGGGTTTTGTAGTCAAGTTTTAGAGGTCCAGATCCAATATTCTGTGATGGAATCAAAAGCAGATTGAACAAGGGATCTAAATTACTTTTGTTGAATTTGTTTCACTGAATAGCATCATGTACAACAGTCTTTTGTAAGGTGTATGTTCTTTCCAAAATATAAAATATTGTTACGTAGGTAAGAGGATGGATAAAAGAAGATTGAATTATCCAAATACTATGTGCGATTGTTGACAAATGACACAATGTCTATGTGTCAAAAGTGAGGTATATTTCTGTGATACTTGTGGTCAGTCCATCCTTTGCCCACAGCAAGTAGACTGAGGACCTGCCGATGAGAAGTGTCTCACCTCGGTCTCCTCTTCTAGCAGGCGGGTTGCCTCCTCACGCTCCAAGCGCATACGCTCCTTCACCAAGAGTGGAAGAGGAGGGAAGTACAGAAGGGAAGACACCAACCGCACACAGCCACACAGTAATGCAGTGAGATGAGAAGGTGAAGGGTTGACAGCAGGCAGTTGTTTAGAAAGACAGAACACAGGATGGATGGATGTTTTTAATCACACCAAACACACCAAAAGTGAGGGAGAGACGAGAGAAAAAAAAAGAGGAAAAGAAAGGGAAGAATCCACACTCGTTAAAAAGTACACTATTTATAAGCTATGGGAGCAGAAAAAAGCATGCAAGGTGGGACTTTGCAGGAATAGGAAAAGCTTCATTCACCCAATAACACCAATCTATACGGTTTGTCTCTAAAGCTCTTCCCCATACGCTTCTCTAACATCTTTTCTTATCACTTTGATTTTACCATTAGCTTTTCAAACAAGAACTAAAAAAAAAAATTCACTCACCACTTTTTCCATCTCTTCCCGCTCCCACTGTGAAGTCTCCCTCACCATCTCAGACTCCTAAACAACACCAACAAAGAAGATCAGTTTCACAAAGCAGTCCTTTCAACTCCATAAAGATAGTCAGAGTCATCCAGTTTCCTACATTTCTTCCACAAAGTTAATCTAGACTAAACAGAACAGTTGTTGGAATCCGGTACAATGATGGGAGGTAGAAATGTTTGGAGTGAGTGAATTCCAGTGTCCCTAAAGCTCTAAGCTCTTGAATTGCTGTAGTTGCAGTCACTGGGTTGGTTTTACAGAATTGCTGAACCAATCATTTGACACGTGCACTGGAAGTGTACATTTCCAAACCACTTTTTAGTAGGCCTTGTTAGTTTTCACAGGTCAAAAGTAGCATTTAAGTGGTTCATACCTTCTGTATGATGTCCATCTCTTCAGGGCTGAGGTCTCGGTCTATAGAAGAAATACTCTCCAAGCTATTCTTTCGGACGATACCTGTTGCAAATGGATTCGCAATGATCCCAGGAGAAGCCTATAAAAGGACAGTAAAAATTGTAAAAAACTGTATAAATGCAATGTACACAGGATAAAGGTTCTTTTTAAAAGCTGACGGGGTCTCACCTCCACAGCAGACACTTTTTGTGGGTCAAAGCCATCACACACCAACATCACCAGTGAGTCTCCAACAGAACGAAGCACCCGCACCGCCTCCGTGTGCGTCATACCCAGCAGGCTGTGGTTGTTCACCTCAAGGATGCGCATGCCAACCTCCAGTCGTCCATCCCGAGCAGCTGCACCACTCGAACTCACCTGAGCACAGTGCAAAAAAACAATGCTCAGAGATCAACTAATATGTCTGTGTTTAAAGCCATTAAATGAAGTTCACAAGTGTTTAATGTGTACTGATGTTACCTTGGAGATGAAGATGCCCTCATCTGTGGCATCAAAGGGATTACCAGCATGACCCTTGGCTCCTCCACGAATACTAATCCCAAGCTTTTCTCCAGGTTGTTTCTGGATGACAACCTCCTGATTCATCAAATAGAAAATGCATTAATAGGCAGCAAACTCTGCTTTGAAAGCCCACTGTGCACTTTGAGGTGTTACTTCAGTGACAAAGGCTAATCTGTTGTTTGGTTCCTTTCTCACCTGCATTCCTGGTGGTGAGGGGTCCCGCCGCACTAACATCCGAATCTGCTGCTTATTGGCCAGCAGGGCACGCACAGCTTCCTGATGTGTGGCGTGACGCAGGTCGATGGAGTTTACTTCTAATATTCTGTCCCCAACACGCAGTCCACTTTGACAAGCCAGACCATGAGGAATCACCTATTTTAGACGGGACATCAAAGCAGTTTTGTGTTTAAGACGCTCAACTGATAAGGTTCTGCCAGTCTCTTCCAAAAGAATACCTTTGAGATGAATACTCCAGGTTCATTTATGCCAAATGGATGGCTGGCATGGTCACTTCCTCCCACAATACTGAGGCCTAGAGGACCTCCTGACTTCACCAGATTCACTTCCTAGTAGATACAAAAGTTCACAAAAATGATTTGAATCAAAGAAGTGCTCCTGTAAAAAAGTTTAGATTAAAAAACCACAAGACTATCCAAAGGGATTCTGCTTCTGTCTATATTTCTAATAATAATAAAGCCACTTGCTACTGCATTAGATATCACAGCAATCAGGAAATCAGCAATTTTTGGATTATCCATAACTGAAGAGGTGGACAGGTGAATATGCCTAACATTTACAAGACTTCATTCAAAAGCACAGCATTACATATTCAAAGCAAGCATTCATACCATGCACCATCTTCTGTGGAACTGGACAGCAAGGGCCAAATAAAATGATTAATACTAAAGAAACTACAGCAGAGAAAATGAAATCACTTTATGAGTTCCTTCCCAGTGGTCATACCTCTATGGGATACTCATCCTCCATGCGGCTCAGGTGGTTCCCTTGTTCCTCCTGGTCTGGAGAGTCGGAGGGTTCCGGGGGTGGCGGGGAGTGGGCTCGTGCCCGGTTCAGACCTGGAGAACCTCCTGGTGGGTTTGGGTCTCGCTCTACCAGGAGAGCGATGGTGGGGGAGGTGCCGGTAAGAAGAGCTACTGCCTGGTCATGTCTGGCCTCTGTCATGTCTACACCATTGATCTAAACAGCAAAACCAACCACGCAGGGTTCAACCAGGGCACTCACAACGGGCCACATTAACCAGGGGCAAACTGACACATTCAATAATAAAGACTAGTATATAATTGTGAAAAAGTGCATGTCAACAGAGTGAATAATGTTATTGTCAAGAAAACCAGGAGAAGAAAGTAAACACCAGAGAAGAGCAGCAGGAATAAGCAAAGAAAAAAGGAAAAGGGAAAAAGCAGATTGTTGCTGGCAATGCTTTCCAAAGAAGCTTTTTTTGATACTTAATGCAAGATAGTGTTAGTTCTCATCCATCTTCTCCATAAAATGTTTAGAAAGTTACACCAATTTACCTTTATTTCCTTAAAATCATGAGGAAGTTTATCCAAAATGTCAGATTTTAAGTAAACAAAGGCAAACTGTTAGTTCAGCTCATACCTTTTATTGTCCATGATCGACTTTATCCTTAATGTGAATCTTTCAAGCATGCGCACTGTTCAACTGTGACACGCAGAGGTCAGCACTGGCTCGACAGTAACAGCTCTTACCACAGGCTCACATGTCATCACACACCACTGTTATGATCAGACATCTGTCTGTCACAATAGCAGCATGACAAGCTCAGCCCCATTTCACCTCAACACCAGACCCACCACCGAGCAGGCAAGGAGATGCGCTTAATGCATTAGTGAGCATGCAGAAGAGAGTGTGAGAAAGAGAAAAAGAAAACAGAGGCAGCCTACAAGTGAAAGAAAGAGCACTAGAAAACACCAACAGGAAATGAAAGTTCTCCAGATAGTAAATCTGATAGTTTTTTCAATTTTTTTTTACAATTCAGACATGCGATGGATATGCAAGATTTATTATTATACATTATGCAAACTATGAGAGAAGCAATTCCCATCATTAATGCCATTTTTTATATAATCTCACAGATTTTAAATTTGTGGTGTGAAGTGAATGTGTGTGGTACTCACAGAAATGACCCTGTCGCCTACTCGCAAAGTGCTGTCTCTGTGTGCTGCTCCACCCTCTGCGATACGAGAGATGTAGATGCCCTAAAAGTAAAAAGTCATTATACTGCTGTCAGGGTTCTTAATAAAGCCCAAATTCAATTACTTGATATAAAACAAGAAAAATAAGGTATATCTATGTGCAGACAATTTGATTATTTAGACATTAGCAAACAAATTTGGTACACAAAGTCACTATTTAAGTTACACACTGTGTTAAATAAACTAAAACCTGGCTGAAACCCTTGCTTGTCCAACTAAAACAAGTTAGTAGGTGCATGCCAGAGCAATGCTTACAGAACCACCTCCTCAGATCAACAAACCATGTCACTGCATCCATTTCAAAGGCTTTACCAAAGCAAGGCTAGACTTACAGTCAGACCCGTCTAAATCATATGTTTATGAGTCCATTCCTCTCTGAAGACCCACTGAGCTGCCATTTTAAAGCAGTACAGCACAGGCCTAAGCAGTGGCCCAAATATACAGCTCGCCTAGACCAATACAGCGCAACTATCAAGTGTCAAGGCTGGCTATTCATATCTTCGTCTCCCTGGTGACCACTGTAAGCGCTGCAGCTAGAATGGTTTTGAACAGACGTGTGACACTGTTGTTTACTTCTAACACTTGTAAACAACTGTAAACTATACCTGTACTAAACTTTATTATTCTGTGGTAGATCTAGTCTGCCTGAGATATCTGAATAAAACCGTTTGTTCCATTAAGGAGACAGCTCATTAAGTGTATATTTATAAAAGATGCAATAGGCGTGTCTCACTGTGTCTCCTGGGCGGTAGGGTGTAGAGCCTTTGCCCCCAGCAATACTGAATCCCAAGCCCTTGTCGTTCCGGATCAGGCAGGTAGACAGCCGCTGCCGAGGCCCACTGGGGCTGCCCTCCAAGTTAAAGGCAAGGCCACTGCTCCGTCTCTCCCGAGGAAAGTAGTCATCCTCTGGTCTGAGTGGTGTGGTGGTGATGGCGTTTTCTGGCTCCACCATCCTCTCCCTGAGCACTATCATTGAAACGGAAGCCCCTGAACTACGCAGTGCTTCCACCGCAGTGTGATGTTCTGCTTCGTGGAGGTCTACTCCATTTACCTAAGTTAAACAGTCAAAGGAATCAATTATAAGGCATGGAACAAAAATGTTTTTTATATGCCAAAAACTCTTTTACCTCTAGTAGTTTGTCTCCTACTTTAACACCAGCTCTAGCTGCTGGACCCTCTTCAGATACTCGAGAGATGAAGATTCCCTATAGGCAGAAGAAAAGATTATATGCATATCTTCATATTTCTTAAAATATTCCAAATTATCTTACAACATCATACCTCATCATCTCCTTTGTAGGGTGTGGACCCTTTTCCGCCGGCAATGCTGATTCCTAGGCCACCCGTTTGCCGTAGGATAGTCAAGTTGTGCTGCAAGTTGAGGAGGAGGGGTCAACACAACCAATAGTGGAAGACCACTAAACTGTCCTTGATTCAGGACACAACAAAACTAATCATACCCACATTTTATTATAGAATACTATGCTATCTTCATTATAGCTAAGCTTCAGGTGTTTTAAATACTATACACCTAATGGTAATATAAGAAATTGTAAATTAACAGACTTCACTTTTGAACTGACGTAACATGAACTGAGTCAAAATGTCAACTGTTGGACTGAAAACATGCAGAAAAATACACATGAATATAAAGTAATATAAAATGTCGTACTGATGGTAAAGCCATGCAGACAAGACTAAGGAAGAAGGGATGGCATCCAACAGCAGTGTTCAAAAACACAAGGGCTTTTTCAATAAAAAAAGAGTTCACACTTTCAGGCCATTTTAAACTAAAACATAACAAGTAAAATACAACAAAATCATGCACATTAAAAATAAAATAAAAATCCTCTTTCATGCACATCCTTTCGGCTGATAGGTTACAAAACATTTTGTTTACCTTTTTAAAAATAAACTAGATAAAAGTGCTTTCATTTGTTTTGCAAGTTAGCATGATTATGCCACAACAGTAAAAAGAGCAAAGCAAAGCAGCAGAAGCAGGCATGACCTCTGTGGTGTTGTGAGGCAGAACCCGATGCTTAAGAATGGGTTTTTTCTCTTGAAACCAGGCAATAAATAATAAAAGAAACTAGAACACCATTTAGTTATTTGTATTTATATTATTTTGAGGTTGGATAATATTATCTTAAAAAGCAGCTACTTCACTCTTTACACTGGCAAAGTTAAATCACTGCTAGACATAAACAGGTACTAGTAAAAACAAGCCAGCGCTACTATATAAGATGGTATTTAATATTTAAAACAACAGGGGAAGGCTTTGGGGTGTAGACCAATGCCATAGAGTAGTAAAACAGATAAATCAATAAGCATTGAGTTCCCCCTACAGTAGGCTTGCTTATTAAATTAACAACAGATTTTCTGTGGGTATGTTTTCCACCTCCGAATACCAGTTGAGTACAAGTGAATGAGTGAGGGAAAAAAAAAGAGTAGATTGGTGGGAAAGAGTAGGTACAGACCTCTTCCTCCTCAATTCGAGCAGGTTCAATCAGCAGATTATTGACTTGATCAAATGACACCCCCTGTTAGGACAGGAACCAGCAAGAGGCATGCGGATTAGTCAGGCCACAAAACATATGCTCTCTCACACACTTACATCCCACTCTCCCGCTTTTTCTGACAACCTCAACAACATCCAACGTATCACAGTCTGCTCACAAGTCGTGGAATATCTGAGCCCACAAACTTTAAAGCAGAGGTGATCCCACAGACACTCCCCAGCCACCAAAAGCAAATACAGGCAGAGATGGAAACATGAGACCAAGGAGCTGTGTTTTAGTGCAAAACATACAGTTTAGAGAGAGTGGATAAAAGAAAGCAAAAGCTCCCCAGTCAGAATATGCCAAACCTCAACACCACAGAGGGAACTGTCCCAAAATAGCAGCAATTGGGGAAAATGTAAATCCATGTGTAGAATTATAATAACTACACAACACAGGCTACAGATGTAAATTGGGTCTTGTATTCCAGCTCTGCCGATATATGTTCTGGTCTGAGGTGATTCACGCAAACACACCATCATCAGCAAGCACACAGAAAGAAAAATGATTTGGTGAGAGCATGATTTCAGAGTGTTGGATAAATCTGGACAGTAAATCATCACTCCTCGTTATCCCACCAAAAAAAATACTAATAATCAATATCGCATGTGAAGTGCTTACACAAACATTGCATCCATTCATACATGATCGACGTTATCAAAGCAGAAAGCAGAGTCAAAACTTGGGGATGGCTGACAATGTAGTGAAATGTTTAGTATTAAACTGAACTCCAGCCCTGCACGTAGCCGCTCAAATGATTCTATTACTGAAGCTTTGCCAAATGCCAGTTATGTGTGTGGTAGCATCAGCGGTTAACCCATATCTCATTGTATGGAGTGTAAAATAAGTTGCTTGTTGGTGTATTAGTGAGTTGAGTTGTGGGCAGCTGATAGAATAAGGCCAGATCCCCATCTATGTTCTCAACTGTCATAGACGAAGCTGATGAGCATTATTCTAAGATGTGTGACAATATCTTCCAGTTTACCCTTGCTTTTTCTGACATTTATCCTGCAAAAGACTTGATGTGTCCTTTACCTTCACTTGACTGGAGTTGACTTGGTTCCTACTGTCTTCCACCTCCTCAATTCTTTGATTGTGCTGAGGGGTGCCAATGGATTGCTCTTCCTCTTCTTCCTCCTCATCCTCCTCGTCCTGGTCATTCTCAACAGCCTGAGTTGGGGAGTTGATGGCGTCCGGACTGAAGCCCTGTAGCAGCGCAGCCACAGCCTCTGGCTTGGGCAGCTTGGTGATTTTGAAGTGCTTTTTGTAGTGTGGCGTGTCTTTTCTAATAAGACGTTGCTTCTCTGCAGGGAAAACCGGCCTGTCATCATCATCACTCCTTTCACCATCTTCGCCGTCCTCTTCATCGTCTTCCTCCCCGCCACGGATGATAGGTTCCTCAGCAAAGTGCACAGTGGGCTGAAAAAGGATTTTTTTTTTTTATAAAAACAGAAGGAAATTCAAACTCATTGTTAAAGCATTTTGAATACTTACCTCAATGTACTCCACTTCCATCTCGTCCAGATCGTCTTCTTCTTGAGGACAATGTCCGTCCACCATGTCTCTCTGAGGGGCCCCAGTTACATTAGGCCTCTCTTCACATGAGGTGGCAGACAGAGTGCTATTGGACACGTGGGAGTCATGGCTCTGATTGGACAGGTCACTCAGCCGTTTCTCCTGAAATAAACATGCATTTTAAATAAGCCAGGTATAACTCTTGTTGTGTGTGTGCAGTTTTAGTCTCTGCAGAAAAAGCAGAATAAAATAATAATTAAAAAAAAAACTCAGATAAGAAATATTGAATACATACATGTGAGTCAGGGTCCTCTTCCTCTCCATCAGGTCTAGAAGAGTAGGCTTCATTTCTCCTCTCTTCAATTACCTTCTTCATGACCTTTAACTCACTGGGGTGAGGTGTGGCTCTGCGTTGAAGGCCCTAAAGAAAAGTAAAACACATTCAATCAAAATGACTTAACCCTCCTTTAAACTTTATTATACTGTCTAAATAATATTGTTAATTTGAATGTTTAAATAGGACTGAAAGTAATAAATCCAATACAGGAAATGATAGGTCACATGCACATAAATAAAAGCTAAAAAGCCTTTTCTTACTCTGCGTTCTGCTGCAGCTTCATCATCCTCCTCCTCAGGTTTGGTCTCCTCCTGGAACTGAATGACTGACACTCTGTTTAGGTTAGTGTCGGTCCAGCTGTCATCCACACTGTTTTGTAGAAGGTTTTCTGATAAAAATAAGCAGTAAAGATGAGAGACGCAGCTTAAGCCTTGTTGATGTGAATAAAACTGAATACACCACGCTGCTACAAACTGATCCTACTTACCTAGGCTTGGAGAGGGCTGCTGAGGCAACAAGTAGCATGTCAACACTTTCTCTCCTGTTTTCTCATCATCCTCCGTCTGAAACTTAAGCATGGGCTGCGACTGATTCTCTGCAAGCCACATAGCCTTCAGGTTGAGGTTTGTTAGGGCAAAAGGCAAATTTTGTAATCTGGATAAAGACAGGGTGAATACCAAAAGAAGAGTTAGTTAGGTGAAAGTTTTCTTTTCAAAGCAAAACTGTTCTTTAAACTTGAGCCTGTTGTTCAGCAGTAAGAATAGTTTGTCTGCATTTTTACCTGTTCCCTGCCACATCCAGGACATGTAGTTCAGTGGCATCTGCAAGCTCAGCAGGCAGTTTGCCCAGGCGGTTATCTCTCAATGAGAGAACGTTGAGGCTGGCACAACCTCCGAGTTCTTTGGGAATACCACTTAATCTGTTGCGGTCTACATTCAGATTGGTCAGCTTCTTTAGCTTGCCCAGCGAGCGAGGAAGTGACTTTTGGAGAGCAAAGTAAACAAAATTAAATAATTAATCATGCTGTTTGCTTTTTGTTAACAGTTATTAATGGGAATATACAGATCATATACATCATCATATACAGATGTTATTAATATTTCAGTCAATAAAATACCTCTGAAAGAAAAAGAAATAAAGTTAGGACTGGTCATACCTGTAAAAGATTTTCCGTCAGGACAAGTTCTGTCAGGTTTTCACACTCTCCGATGGAGTCAGTCAGATGTGTCAGTCTATTCTGGTCCACCTTTAAAATGGACAGCTGTTTCAGAGAGCCTGGGAAAAAAAACATATCCACATTACAAAAGCGAATGTAAATGTGAAAAGGCTATTGCATAGAAAATTTACCATCAGTGATATCTACATTCCAGTAGACAGTCAAATTAGATCCAGTCTTCACTATTTTGTAGTCGCCACAAGAGGGCAATGCTGTTCTTATTTTTTTTAAACCCTCTCCCATTTCTACTTAACCTGAGAGCCATCTAATCAGTAGCAAACTTTTACTGAGTACACACAACCCTTACATCACTTAGAGGCAAAGTAAATAAAACAAATACAAATATTTTCTCTTGAGTGTCTCACCGATGCTGTCAGGGACAACCTCAAGCAGGTTCTGTGTGAGCAGCAGGTCAGTAAGAGCGATAAGGCCGCTTAGCTCTGATGGAAGCTCCTCAAGACGGTTCTCTGACACGTCCAGACATACCAGTCTTCTGAGATTTCCAAGCTCCTACAAATGTATCAAACATTACATGAAAAAAACCTCTATTGAAGCCCACATCAAACAACGACCAGTTAAAAAGTATAAAATAATTACACAAAGCACAGTTTAAACATGTCCAGTGACATTCAAAACAGCTCTCAAATCAGAGAAATTGTACTCACTGGTGGTAATGATGACAGCTGGTTACGGTCTAGCCAGAGCTCTCTGAGGTTGGGCAGAGCCCCAAGAGTGTCAGGCTTTAAAGAAAAATCCCAACATTTAATTATTCATTTTTATGTTTGTATCTGGAGATGTATATATACAGCAGAAAACAAGAACAAGTCATAAACTTTTGAAGATGAGAAAATGCACACAAATGCATTGGTATAGGAGCTGAGTGGAAGAACAATCTTAAATCTACATGAAACAAGCTGTACATTGGCATTATTCCTAACATAACAGTGAAAAAGTTAACACATGGCTAATTGTCAGTTAAAACCGGCTTGTGATACACAGGCATGCAAGGTTTCCCCATGATGTCAAGTGTTTGTTTAGGCTCCGCCCTTGTCAGGTCATGAGGCATTGTTTGCCCTGTCCTACTGAGACAAGTGGGTGTTCCCATGATAAGACCAGCTCTGGTCTTGGGTACACTGTATGCACTGCCTCAACAGTATTACAATCAATATGAACATGAATCAAAAGATGCACATTACATTTCATATTATTAAAGAAAACTGTCTGAAATATGTGTTGAGTAAGAGCTGTGAAATTACCAAAACGTCCAGTTCATTGCTGCCTAGGTCCAGCTGTTCCAGTTTCACCAGGAAGGAAAGTGACCTAAATAAGCACACAAATGGCAAACGTGTTAAGTAACACAAAATATGCACTCTAAAAGAACATAACAAATTGCTTTTCAGAAGATTACAACATCCAAATCTACCGACATATGCAAAGAATGTTTTAAAGGCTACAATTACACAGTGCTAAGTTTCTCACATTACTGTGCTTTCAAGATCAAAAGAGAGGCAATAAAGCTACTGTGAATGTGTAACATATTTGGGATGAAAAGGTTAAAGGGACTGTGGGCACTGTGTTCTGTGCCCACCAAAGACAGCAGACACTTACGTGGGAAGAGACTTGAGCAGGTTCTCCCTGAGTTCCAATGTTACCAGATTGGCCAGGCTAAAGAAATCACAGAGAAGTTGAAGAAAATACATGAAAAGAGGGGTAGGAGGTGACAGTTGAAAGATGATCTAATGGAGAGCAGAGAAGGCAGGTTGGTTTGTCAGATGGCAGGTCTGGTTGTCTGGGCGGCCTGGCATTGTGAGGGGCTCTTCCATCTGTCTGAACGCAGCAGGTGCCAAGAGCCCAATGGGTGACACAATTTCTATAAACCTACTCAGATTGTCTAATGCATCATATGTGAAGGCCATCATTTAAAGGTTGAAAGAGCAAAGACTACAGTTTGATTTAAAAAAATGACATTTATAAACATTTACTAAAAATGGATGTCTTTGTACATACTTTCCAATGTCATTTGGCAACATCTGCAACGATACATCATTCAGCGCCAAGTGAGCCAATGCACGGAGCTGAGTGAACCCATCCGGTAATCTGAAGGAGGAACAGACAAAATTTAGAGGGGTAAATTTAGTGCCTGGAAGCATGGGGTAATATTGATATGCCCCATGAGTATTCAGCATCAAATAGTGAGGTAGTTGGTTTTCACATTTAGGTATTTAAGAATTATATATTGTTAGATTTTTGTATCTGCCGTTTGTTTTTTTATCTGTGCTCTGTAAGTTGACCTTAAGTGTTTTGTAAGGAATAGTATTTAGCAGAGAATAATAAGAGCAAACAAATGCAACTCATCTTGGTGTGTGTTACATATCTATGAAGGCACACATGCTGATGATGAAGAAAATAGATTGATGTTGCTGTTCCAGTCCACTTACCTGGACAGGGGGTTTCCACTGAAGTCTGCGATCTCCAAGGCTCTGCAGAATTTAATGCTCTCGGGGATCTCAGGAATGTCTGCGGGACAAAAGTAGACAAGGGGGGTAAGAATGAACACCATGGACAGAGAATTAAAGCTGGGGGTGTCTATATAGAGAAGCGCTATTAATTTTCATAATTGTATTATTAATCAGATAAAGTAAAGCCTTTGACATTAGTAGCTTCAAAGTTACTACTGTTGCTGTTTAAAGCAAATGAGTGATTTTAAGTTAAGAATGATGCATGAAGAAATGTGGAAATAAGGAAGGAATTTTTCACCAAATTCTTTGAATCCCTAGATCAACAGTGAGATATCTGAATAAAGTAAACATGTTTGTTTTAGGCTTGCTTTTTTTTTTAATAAAGCAAAATGGACTCCAGTATGGAGTATATAAAGTATAGTTTTACTTAGGGTAGTCGATTTTGAAAACAACCACTTAACAAAAGATAATTCAATACATACCTTAATAATAATAATAATAATAATAATAATCTGACAGAACAGTAATAATTGTATTTTCAGTTCCGTTTTTTGCCTGTTGAGTCACAGACTGTATCTTTGCCTACTGGTCTGACAAGGAAGACTTTACTTTAGGACTGCATCCTGTAAGCGCAGGCTGAGAAATCCCTACAGACTAGAGCCACAGACCATGGCATTTATCTGGCTCAGTGTTGTCCTGCAGCAGGAGCAGACAGGCAGGCAGATGGGAAAGGCCCTCACAGGCCACTGCACACTGCTCTCACAGCATTTGGTGCAGTGTGTAGCAGAGCAGCTGCCTCACACACTTATGAGCAGAAGAAAGGGACCCAATCAGTGAATTAGAGAAGACTAATAATAGTTGAATGTGTGACTGCATATACTTTAAAGTGATATGGCTATGTCTGGTGACTGTTCTTGACACACAGGTAAAAAAAAAGGCCTGCTAATGCATTCTACTGAATTCAATAGGTGATGTGTATAGGTTTGGTTTGTTTACCATTTCGGGAGATGTCCAGTTCAACCAGCTGCATAAAGTTGGCCACCTCAGGAGGGAGTCTCTGGATCTCATTGTCACTCAGCCCAAGCTTCCGAAGATTGAGTAGTCTGAAAAAAGGCTGTGGATAAATAGAAAAATAATCATTAGACTTACCACACCATCATCAGTAAAACAGAGTAGAATGATGGGGCGCCTGTGGTGTTATTGTAAAAGATTTCTCTGTCCGTGCCATTGAGACAACACTTAGGGAAAGACAAGAGTAATTGGACAAAACTATGAGGTCATTAACCCCTCAATCAGCTCATGGAGCATCAGCCACAGAGGATCCACTGTCCTCCGAGTCAAGAGCCACTCGATTTCTTAGACGCTGACTCCACATTCACTTTATGGGAAGGGACCTTGTATAAAGGCACTGATTGAGAGATGCTTTCTGGGAGCACAGATGTCTGCAAGTGTGGAGACAGTCTAAATTGAAGCCAAACCCTTCTTTTTTAAAATACACAACTGCTTTATTCTTTCTATGGCACAACATGGATCATTCACATTCAGGAGACCATTTTCAATCCTGTCATCTATGATTTGTCTATTAATGCAGCCCTGTTACATTCCTTTGCATAAATGTAGTGGATCAGATAAAACAAAAATGTCCTTCAAGTTTATTGACATTTCTTGTGTCTGACATGAGCATGAGAAAAGTACATGTGCACAAACACACGCACACACATGTGTACGCAGTCAAAACACCAAGCTGAAAGACAGCTCTACAATTAGCCTGCCAACGAGAAGAATGCTGCAGTTCTGCTCCACTCTGTTCCTCGACAACAGACATTTCCTGCTTTTAACGCGTTCTGTTTGGAGGGAGTTAAAGCACAAAAGCAATTTACAGAGGGTGTTTACAGTAATGCCACAGCTTGTCAGTACTTTCCAATATTTTAGAGTTCACAGACTTTCACCAGTCAGCTCTTTACCTGATAGAAAGTGAGGAGGGGAGAAGAGAGGGATAAATACAGGGGCAGTGGGAGACAATAAGACAGTTTGCTCAGTAAGGAGCAGGTGACAGGTATCAGATGCCACAAACAGGAAACAGGAGCTGATGAGGGACCACGTGACCTGGACCAAGCCCATATGGGAATCAGCCCCCAGGATGGGAGGCTACACTGTTGGCAGAACAGGTGACAGATGTGCTTAGAAACACACACCACATGGCAACTACTGTTACCAACTTTAAAGCATTGTTTCATTCAGCGCAATGATCTTTGCTACGACATTACATAAAGACAACCAGTTCTCCCCTCCATTCCAGCCTAACTCAATAAAGCCATCATCAACAGCAGCCGTTATACAAGGAACATAGACTAAAATGCGATTACGCAATACAAAAAGAAGGGCATTCTCAGCACTCAGAATAAAAGATGACCATTCACATTCAGTTGCATTTTCTAGGAAGCAAATTAGATGAATTAATTACACTGCTTTTAAATTGACACAAAAACAAAAATCAGAATCAAATAGACGCTTATGTCCCATTTAAATTTCAAGAAATCACCAAACAGCATTCAGTGGCATTGAGTGCTCCAGCCTTTTTACTGCATTAGTGAGCCGTGGACAGCCTGCTCTCACTCTTTACAGCTCGGTGGTGGTGTGAGTGAGGTGGCACCATCGTGTAAACCAGCGTGTTATATTTCCTTACAACAAGCTTTAACCGAGGCGGCCGGGGGAGCTGTTTGCTTAAGGAAGGGAGTAAAACTGTTAATGGGAACTCGCGAGGAATGAGAGCGGAGGGAGACACACAAGCTGCCGTGTCAGCAGAGGGCAATGTGGGGTCTCCGAGCACTTACGGGAAAATACAGCATACTCATCATTACAGCCAGCATTGAAAAAGTGTAACAGAACGTGGCAGAGTTAATCGGCCTGCCGTTTCAAAGTCCTCTCAGCTGTGACTCAAAATCGACTTCAGTGAATATATTAAAAAGCAGAAGAAATGCACCAAAAGGCAGAAAGTACTCCATGTCGGGCCAGGTCCCCCCTTTGGCAACAAGTTAAAAATTTAAACTCAAGACTCAAGCCTTCAAGCTATGCAAGCTTAAACTACTTTGAATTCCAGGAAAAAGTACCCAGACTACCTTAACACTACATTTAAAGCTGAAGGTCATATTGAACTACGGTCTACAGTCTTTTTAAAATATGCAAAGTATAATTATTATTAGATGCAGCTGTCCTAGAGTTTTATGTGTACAAAAAGAATGAAGACACACTGCTTTTAGTTTACACAGCGTCATTACATGCTGAATTATGTGTTACAGTGTATGTTGCAGTGGTAATGTGTCGGAGAATGTCTTTGCCCGTGGGTTTAAAGAACAACTTTAATTCAGAGCCAAGGCAACCTGTGCTGTAGGTCTATAATCGAGCACACACGACATGTACAAAGTCTTCGTTTATATTTGCTTTGAGCTGCCAAGAGCACGGCTTCAGGAAAACTGCGCGAGAGTAATGTGTGTATCAGCAGTGTATAAGAGTGTTTATGGCTGCGTTTATGTTGGCGTAAAACTGTAAATTCACAGAGGAATGCTAATGTTTGTGGACCCCCCATCATACTTGAGAGACCAATTAAAATGTGATGACTACGGTTCACCGGGAGGGGTGTGCGCGCTCTAACGCTGCGGGCCGAAGCCTCGTCTTCACAGAGGCAGCACTGTTCCAGTCAAGTGACTCCTGTTAACTTTCCCTCCAATCGTGCCGTCAAACTTCAGACACAAAAGACTCCTCCTGCCTCCGAAAACACACACTCGGTCCAATCTGCCTCTCACACGGACTCTTCAGTGCGCAGGAGAGCATGAAGACGTGCCAGAAGCAGAACTTGTTTGTGTCGAGCTCGAAATCTTACTGTGACAAAGACAGAACATTCAACAACAACAGAAGTGCCGCGCCGACACGATCAGGCCTCGGCTTGCCTACGGAGGCATTTAATCGCCGTGCCAAGTCAAATTACACACTGTACTACATAAAACTTGTCCATTATTTCTATAACTTTTTTTTATTCCTCCCTTATTCTCACACACTTCCTTTCCTTCTGGAAGCTCAATTTGTATTCACACATTCCCGAGCCTCTTAATCTGGTGCCAAATCTACCCCATGGTCCCCGCTCTTCCCAAATATCCCTTCCCTCACAATGGACTCTGACTACACATTGGTTGCCCACTACTGTGATGAGGGGGCTCAACGAAAGGGGAAGGGGGAGCGCGTGCTTTTGTGCTGGCCTGGAGTCTTTCGGTGTCCAGAAAATAAAAAAACTGAAAGCGATTTGGTTGACTGACTAACTTCGGTGAATCAACAGCTGGTAACCCTTGTTACCGTTTTCAATAGATTAGCTGTTGTCACTAGAAGTATCTGCGACCCCAAGAACAAAAAAATTGAATTTACTTGTTGCCCTTGAGTGACTTTACCGTTCTGAACCCACAATTTTACTAAACTTCAGTGAATGAATGGCATCCTAACTGCTTTCTTTCCCCTCCTCCTTTCACTCCCTCGCTGCTCCACCTCTTAAGGTTCCCTCCATTTTCTTTGGCAGAAGGACAAAGGCCTGTGTGAAGCAGCCAGCCCCACACAGGCCTGTCACTCACAGGCCCAACTGATGCAGCTCTTTACCCCTCCTTCCTGCAGCCTGACCAGGGATTCCTCCATTGTCATTCCTTTGCAAGAAGTAGAGAGGCAAATAGAAGGATGAAGACAATGGGAAAGGAAAAAAAAAAGACAGGGATGACTAAGAAGGATTGGAGAAGACACTGAAGAACAGAGAGAAAAGGACCAATGGTGGATTATTAATTAAGACTAGTGAGGACAATGGATTCCCGCAGTGCTCAGGGAATGACGTGTAATGAATGTTGACACAGACTTCAGTCCAGTTTAACTGAACATTAAATGTTATTCAACTCTAAACAGACACACTGGAACAACAGAATGAAACAAATGAGCAAACCATGTTGATTTCAAAACAAAAACCACACCATATATTTAACATATAACTTGCAAAAAAACTAAAAAGTGCATCTATGTTGTTGTGGCTATTAAATTTAATGTGTGTGCAACTGGAGATACAGCCGTTTGTTTGCAGTCAGCTAAGTGGCACTGTCTGTGATGACTAGGCCCATCAGCTCATGTCCTACAGGCCACACAGAGAGAGGGGTGTGGTAAAGCCTCTGTGACTGACAGCCGCACTAACTCCCCATCTACTTACACCTGTCCCGGAGACTTTGATCTTTGCACAAGGCAAACACAGATGAATGCAGGGCCAAGCAAAGTCTGGGCCTACCGCGCTACATTAGCAATCTTTAACTACAGTTATAAAGCTCTGCAGTCGCAACGAGGCAGACGGAGCAGATTAGGGTTGTGTCTAGCACTGAAAGACCATTGGCAGTGAACGCCACAGCACTGGCCTTGTGCAGAGAGGAAGACATTTGCATGAGCAGACAGGGAACTGCACTGGAGGAGATTTCCTGTAAGCTTCAACCACAGCACTTTTTATTTATAACTTTATAATGTGTCTTCAGAGTTGGATTCAGGGATTTCTCGTTCAGAATGTTCATCATGTAAAATGTGCACTTCACCATTAAAATAATAGCAATAACAATTTTAAAGACAACTTACAGGAAAAAAGGAAATCACAGTAAGCACATTCAACTGTGTGCTGAAAATGCAACACAACTTGTTTTCAGCTATTCAAAGTTAATATAGTGTTAATAAATAACCACAGTGGCAGTAGTTTTTACCCTTGACCTCAAAGGAAAGCCTGTATCTTTTAATCATATGACATTTCAGTATTCTGATCCTACCTACCTACCTGTTTTTATTTTATTGTTTGTTTTGATTACTATTTGAAGAATTAGTATTAGTTATAGTACAAGCGGAATAAAAAGTACAAAATGAAGTGATAGATTACAGTCTGAAGATTGAGAGGAAACAGGTGGACATGGCATTGTCAGGCGAAGAGGCTTGACAACTCACAAATACACACAGTATGTGACATAAGCTCAAGTGAGATTAGGCCCCAAGTCTAGGGTTAGCATGTCCACATCTATTTAAAATATATTTAGTTAAACAAAAAAAAAAGAAAGACCTTCTTTTCACAAAATGATTAACCTTACAATTACAAATGCAAAGTTTTATGGCCTTACTGTGTTCAAAAGTGCACCAAGTAGTACATGAATATGCCCCAAACATATACATCAACAGACAACAATGTGGAATGTGGCACTTTTTGGTTGTGCTCACTGTCCAGAGGTGATTGCTTGTTGCTGTAAAGCAATTTCCAGTCAGCATTTTAAAAATAGAGAGACGTAATCCCTCCAGTGTTGCCACATTGGTGGGCTAATCACTGCTTTGGTTACTAAAACTGGCAGTGATAGAAGTGCACACCTCTAGCACAGAGACACCATGCGCACACATGTAGAGTACACAGCAATGCACAAGCAGCAAGTATATATTTGCAATCCAAACCAGATTCAAAGCAGCAGCCTGACCGAAAACCATGAACTTGAGCTTTTACAATCTCTTGTGATTGCCTAAAGTGTTGCTTTGTATTGCCTTTCATCCATATCTTTCACCTGACCACAGCAATCTGAACTCTTAAAAGGTAATCAATGTAGTGTTACTGATAATGTTCTACTTTTCCAATAGAGAAAGCAGGAAAGATTATGACTCTGTGCAAATGACCTATGTCTGTGTGTTCTATTAAGAGAATAGGCCGACACATTTGCACTGAAACAATTCTCCAAATCTTAGCCAAAAGAGGGTGTGGCCCAAAAGACGGTGGAAATATCAATACTGCTTAACTTACAAAAACATGTAGTAACCTGAGTTTTGCTGACAGTGTTTCTCTAATAGAATAATCGACAAGTAACAGTCCACTGCTGCCATTCAGACATTGCTGTAAACTAAAATTCTCCAGTGATGCAGTCACACAGCAGGAATGAGTCTGTACACAACAGCCTCTCTCTCTCTGTTCCCACAAACGGGACAAAACCAAAGGCATATTGTTTATGGTCCACATAGGACGCTTGGCTCTTTCCTGGATGGGCTGGTTCCGGTATGTGCTGCCCCACTGGCAGCTCTCCATTTGTCTCACACTGAAGCCGTCCTGCAGGGGACTAGGACAGGATCCAGGCATTCTGGCACCACAGGGCTCAGGCTTAATGCAGGACTCTCCTGAGTTGGACAGGACCATGTCAACATGTGTTATAGTTGCAACCTGAAGATAAAACTTTACATAAATCTTCTACCAGCCCATTACTGCTCTGTGACCCTGATGAAGAACTATCTTAATGCCTGGTAGTACATTACAAATGCACTGAAAATGAGTTGTACTACAAGTCCATGTACAATTGACTCATTGTGTGTCTAGGTTGCTCTTTCCAGACAAAAATCACGTGACTCAGTATCTTTCAATTTCCAGCAATGCTCTCAAATTCTTCGCTTTATCTCAATTTCCTTTTACATTTCTCTCATGGACTTTTTGTAAGTCCAGATAGAAATATGCAACGGGTGAAGACATTGTTAGAACCATTTTCTACACAATGAGAAAGTAAACTGAGACCCTGCTTCTTTCAATAGGTATACAAAGGCAATGCTAAAACGGTATGGGATTGTGAGCAGAAAACATTGGTGCTAAAAATAAGAATCACAAACAAGAAAGCTGTAAATTAATAGCCTATTTGAGTTGTATGTGTATATTTAAGATCGTGCCTCAGTGTTATTACTGAACAGACCGACTAAAAACTTTTCCTCATGAAGCCAACCGAGGGACAGAAATTAAACCAACTCCATCAGGACGCAATGTTGTCCTTGAAATAGGCCAAGAAAACATCTGTCAAATTTGTCTGGATCAAACAAATTAGGAATTACACAAGAGCTCCCAAATGTTGGAACAAACACGGGGAAATGGGAGATGTAGAAGAACAAAAATTTACGATTAATTTAGTGACCCTTGGTAATCTTTTTATGCAATGTCATTATCCCCATACATTAAGCATGAAGTGCAAATAGTACAACGTTGCATAAACCAACAACTGGTCGACAAGAGCAGGACAAAGTCATCTCTATGTAGTGGACTGCCCTGCCATCTTAGTCCCTGTGGAAAAACAACTGTTCCACTTTATGTGTGGCTATAAAGTATCTGTGCTTCGCTGCTGTTGCGTTTCCAAAGCCCAAGGACAAAGTGTGGCTTTGAGAAAAGCAGGTCTGCTCTCCCTCTCTCTCTCTCTGCTTCTCTATGACAGGTTTAGCTTGGGCAGAGGCCAAGGTTGATGTGCAGCAAGCGTATTTGAAAAAGCAGTTGCTAGGGCCTTTTTTCCCCCTCACATACATACACACAGTGATACAATAGTTGTGCAGTGACAGGGAAGCCCCAGCCCTTCTGGTGACGCTCCCTGACAACACTGTGTAATTGTGCCCCAACATCAGGCAAACCGCTGGCCCTGGGAGATCCATCGCCTTGGAGACCGGCACTCGCTCAATAGCGAAGCCAGAGAAGAAGACAACAGCGGAAACCTCCCTAGTGATGCGGCGCTGACATTAAAAAGAAAACTCTGCTTTGCTTCCTGCCGACAGATAAAGGACAGCCTGTTAACATGTGCACCACATCATAAGATATGATACCATTAGTGTGATATAATCCTACTTTACGTCTGTTATTTCATGTCTGTGATGTCTCTATAAATATTACACTTGAGAGCTCAACATTTCAGACTATGATTTATCTCCAGCAGAAGGCATCACGACATAAAGAACACAGTTACTTAGCACCGCTAGACAAATCCCTTAAATAAGTCATAGAGACAGCATAATTACAGCGTTGCCTTCACACCCTTCCCACCTGACTCCACAGAGGATCTACGCCAGGAACTACCAAAACATTAACCCTGAGCCTACAGGCTGTAATGAAGCATCAAGAGCAGCTAATGCACACCCTTCAACCTATACGATGTCACAACTGTGGTTTAAGATGGCAGGTTTGAGTGCACTGGGGCATTTTTGTGGATTTTTTTTACCCAAACTTGTCATGTTTGTACTGCATCATGGCGTGAGGTGAGGAGAGTTGAACTAAAACAGCAGATGTGCACTTGTCGTTGACCTCACCTGACTGTCAGTGTGCTCTGAGGATCTGTTAAGACGTCTGAGCTAATGTCAAACACAATCTCTTACAAACATACAACTGGACACAATCCGTGGCCCAGTCTTTACATAAGAAAGATAGTTCCCCTGAAATATAGTAGATTATTTCTAGCTTTGTAAATACCACAAGCCAAAAATAAACACTTAAAAGCAATATATATTATAATTTCTTTGAGACATGTTGAAGCTTGACATGGATTTTTTAATCACACATTCAATAAACAAACAAAAGACAAAAAAACTACATAATTTCCTTGTCAAGCAGCACTAGTATCCTTACAGCTGACCCCTTTAGCAGCAGTATTCCCTCGTATTGCCAAATCTCCAATGAACATTTACTTAATTAAAGTTTGCTGGAGGAAACCGAGCCATATTTAACACAGGGGAGTCCTAAGTGTGCTAATCTTGAGAGAAGGTGCAAGTGTGTGTGTGTTGAGCATGCGTCTGTGTTGTGTGCCTGCGTGTGGGCTTTGCCAGCAGGAATGTAAAAATGAGCAAGTTCAAGTGCGAGGCAGACAGGGGGAGTGCAGTGAATGTGGCCTTTTCACAGGGCAGGGCACACTCCTGGAGATTCCAGACATGCCTGTATTTCCTCAGATGTCACATGCCTCGGTGCAGGCGCAGCTACGGTGACTTAATTAAAGGAGCCTACACCAGACCTTTCACATTTTCCCAAATCTCTGACACGTAAACGTTACAAGGAAAACTCAAAATCTGTTTGTTATATTTAGACAGAATAAAAGATTTAAACAAAAGCTACAAAACCCTTATGGTCGATGATGTTAGTATAAAAATCCAAGTGAAAAACACTAAATGGAGTCTGGGAAACAAATATAATTAGAAAGCTGCCCGAGGGACAATAACACAGAGAAATGACACAAAGGGAGGCATTGTAAACTGCTACAGCTCCACAACTTAAAATAACTGACCTTTCAATATACAATGCCCCAGTAATTAACACTTGCTCACTCAGTCATCAGAATCTACTGTTGTGTCACGACCAGGTCACTTCATTTAACACGTCAGCACAAGCAAAGGCTTCAGTGCAGCGGCCAAAACTATATTCACCACAAAGCACACAACGGCCATGCATTGTGAAGGCAATAAGCATGAATTCTCCCACAGTGGCCATCGTGTTAGCGTCTCTGTATTACCAACATGACACATACTTCCATGTACACACTGCTTTGTTGTTTCTAAGAACCCCTGCAGTCCTCCTATTGACCTCTTCCGATTCATTCTGTGTCATACGTACAATAACCCATATTCTCCTTTGTAGAAAACAGTTAACATGCTGTATAATGTGCGAATTTAAACAAGAGCTTGAGATTCTCTATATCAGATTGTACAACTGAAGATTAGGGTCAAACTGCATATTCTCATAAGATGGGGACTAATTCAGAACAATGTTTTACTCTTAATGCTTGAATTGGAGTTTTAAAGTAAACAATAAAACATTAGTTGTATTAAATGCTGCCTTAGCTCTTAGGCTTGGCAATCAATGTTACGGTACTGTCTCTTGTATGATTACTGACAAACAAGCTGCAATACATCACTTGGTATAAACAGCACTCGGAAACATTATTCTCTACTCAGAATGGGAGGGGCATGAAAGTTACGTACGTATAGCTAATGAGTAAAAGGTAATAGGCGATTTTTCTTTTGCCATTTCTTAAGAATATCCCCAACAATCAAACCCAAAGTAGAGATGACCTCACAAAAACAGGGCATTCTTTGTCTCACTTGATTATTTCCACTTCCTTTGAAATGAGACACTCCCATCGAAAAGGAATCAACAAGAAAAACAACAAAGGCGACAATGAATGAGTTCAAAGATAGAGACAGACACTAAGACTTGGGCTGCCTTTTTCAAACAAACAATTAGGCAGATGTGAAAAGCGACGAGGTGAGAAAAGCACCTCTAAACCCACGAGTACAGTATGTACACGAGCTAAAGAGGGCTATCACGTTTCATGGCAGCAGACACAGGCCCGAGATGGCAGTGTGTGGCCAGCAGATAAAGGGCAGCGTTTGTTTGTGGTTGGTTTTAATGCCATCCTTGGTGACCTATTCGCCCACAGGGACATCAGTACCCTGACAGATTACCCTCAAAGAACCATTTGTACTGTCTCTGAGCTACTGTATGATCTAAAGGGCCACAAACAGCATCCCAAAGAAATGTCACAACTGAATTTAAACTGTAAACTTCTTGATTTTAAGTAGCTGGGTCGCAAAAATTCACTTCGACCTGTAAAGGCCAGTTTACTCAGGCAGAATAAACAACTGGCACAAGATGACCTCAAAGTGCACTGCAGAGAGAGTGGAAACAAAACATGTGCGAGGCAATTACAAGTGACTGCAAGCAAGGCAGAAGCCAAAGAGGAAATGTTGATTTTGTCTTTAAGGAGATCTGAAAGTCATCACTTCTCTCTCTGAAATAATGCTTACACCTTTTGCCTCCCGGAGCGAAAGGCCGACTCGTAAATACAGTAGGAGAGAACAGCTTCACCTTCACGAGTCGTCGGTGTGTGGTGTGTACATAAAGCCTGTAACAAAGAGGGCCGCTGTCCTATCATACAGCTCCGGGAGGACACGCAGCAGCCACGGACGGGCCCTTTCACAAACAGCTGCCGCCACCATCGCAGCCATCAATTATTCACCACAGTCTCGCCTCTTTGTTTACCTTGAGGACCGCCGACCTAAACTGGAAATACACGGGACACTGGGTGAAACAAAAATATTTAAGATGGGTGTTTTAACCGCGGCGACTGTATAAGGTACCGTCCATTTTGTAGTGACAGTTCCACCGCAGTATAATTTCCGATGGACCTAAATATACAGCAGTGTAAAAGGAGGTTAAAGAAAAAAAACTGCTGACCTGGCACCTGCAACAAAGTACAAGACATAGAAGAGAGGGAGAAAGAGAAAGTAGCATGTGTCAATGCCAGCCATCTCAGCACTGGAGTTTTCATTATGAAGCAACTAAAGCTGCACAATACAGCACAAGTTTAACGTCAAAGTCAAACGTGTCTTATGGTCTTCTATGTGACTGACATTTGACTTTTTCCCTGTCAAAATCATCACCCAAACAAGCCCTAAATCAAACAATAATTCATCCAAACAAAAAATCCTGGTACGGATTTGGTTCATTTTTACATTTAGTCCTAGTTTAGATCTTTCTTGTCATGTTTAAGGCCTTGGATGAGTATTTAACATTGATTTTAATCTTTATCATTCATTTTAAATTGTTTTAGCTCCTGCTTTGATGAGTTAAAGTTAGCCCAGAGCCTTATATTTCCTTATATAATGTAAATCTGAACATTTTACTTTGTCAAAGAACAATAATCTATTTGTCACATCATTAGCACAATAGTTATATGGCATGTTTTCCTAATAGTAGCGATGCAGTATGGTTCCTACGTTTTGTAAAAAGGGGGTGGAGATTGTGTGGAGGCGAGAATTTGCCTCTGTCTGTGAAGTGGAGTCTCTTGAGGATGGGCCATTTGCTTGGTGACCACTTCTGACTCCGCTCTCCCACCTGACTCTCCATGTCAGCCCCAGCTCTGATGTTCACGGACGGATGGACGGCATTAAAAGCCAATTCCCAAAAGACCAGTGATCGTTGAAGCTAAGCACCGCTCCCAGCTCATTTACTGCGGTCGAGGTGCCAGGGCCCCCCTCCTCTCTTTGGCATCGAATCCTCCCTCTTGCCACCAGTATGTACTCACTCTCCCCGTCGCTCTTTCACACACCCTCCCACACACACTCATACTCCATTTACCCCTCTGTCCCACCGCTTTGGGGGGAGGGGGTCCGGCAGGATGTGAGACCAGCTGGTCATCAGCTCAGACAAAGAAACCTGCTGAATGTGCTGTTGCATTAAACTGAACTTTTCACAGGGGGCGCCTCGGTGGTTCACCTGATAGAGCGTGTGCCCTGGGTTTGTTGCCCCACCTCCAAAAAAAAAAGCCTTTACACTTCATACACCTTCTCTTTTATATTTTGCTAATTTTCTCATGAATGTTTGCACTTTAAAAGAAGCCCTGCTTTTTTTTTTGCATAATTCTCCTTTTTACACCTTACCTTTAGCTTTATTTTATAACTTTCAGAGCTACAACTAACGATTATTGCTATAATTGATTAATAATAAGATAGTGAAGCCAATGTAAATGCATGAGGACCTGGTGGACTAACCAAGACAAATGGTCCAAAACTTGGCGTTTTATTGTTCATGCATAAAACTAATAATAATACAACAACAAAAATCACATACATATTTACAAAATCTGAACTAGATGAGGCTAGTACGCCACAGGACTTGTGGATAGAGCATATACACATAAAGATGTATTTATATCAAAAAACACAAAATGTACATCTCTTTTACTGTTGCTGTGATTTTACTGCTGTGTCTTGGTAATAAAACCTCTTCTCTTAGCACATAGCATATTTCATAGTCTATGAACAATCGATTATTAAATCAATCTTTTCTTCTCTAATATCTTTTCTGTTTTATTCCATATAAAGGACAGTAGTAACAGAGGCCTTGCACAGTCAAGACGTTGTCCTAGTAAATTTATCATTTTAAATCATAGATGTACACTAATATAGTATAAGGTCAGCAGACATTCGAGGTAAAGCCAAGCCAGACGACAATACAGTTTTGCTACAGAGAGGCTGGAAAGCTTGTGTAATTTATCTTTTCTGTAGCCTAGTTCAGGCCGTCACAGGGGAGATCCAAACTGGGACTTGTTGGTAGAGTTTAAAGTTTAGGGAGGGACAGTGCTGCAGATCTGAAAAGAACACTTTATAAACAGTAAGTCAAGAGTGTTTGACCAGTGAGCATCTGACTGCTGACTCAGAGCATATTTGATGTTCTAATAAAGTATAAACAGTACTGTAGTTAGTTGTTGAGATAAGGTAATGTAGACAGTTCAGTGTGAGCTCTGTTCTAATTTAAGCATGACCTAACCCAAACACGAGGCTAAAGGACTCAAGGAGATAAGAGATTTTTATCTGTCCATTTATCTGCATGAAAAGAGACTTAAATATCTGAAAAGCACATCCCAGAGGAGGTATTCAGTCACTGAGTCGCATGGGCTTTTAAGACGAGGGTTCAAAACGTGGTGCTGAGGGGCATTTTTACGGCTGGGTGAAATCCTAATCTACTGTTTGGTCACAGATATGTTAGCGCACCAGAGGAAACGAGTGACAACTGAGGATTAAAAAAGATGGCACTGTCATCGTTATTTTGGGTACACTTCCTTTATAAACAAAAAAAGGAAAGCTCTACTGTAACATAAAGTGTACCTGGAAATTGCTCTCAACACTGGGAGGGGCGTGGATAAAACTGGTTTTGTAAAGTCAGATGATGACACGCCCATGAGGGATGTGTTCCCTTTTTAAACAATAGAGCAGTCGATACAAGAGCTCGCAGATATACTACACCAGGTCCATGCGCCGGAGCTGTCGTTTTGGCTGCTGCCCACTGCACCTGCAACCCACCTGGCCCCTCCAACACATGCCCCTCACTCCACTCCTCAGCAGGTGGATCTGACCTGCAACCCACCTCACAAATGATCGGTTGCATTGTGGAATATTTTTGCAGTCTTAATGTAGGTGTGGATAGGGGCAGAGCATTCAGGAGAAATACACCCATGACACTGGATATGAGGGGGGCGCAATCCGGCTACTGAATGGACTCCTTTGTAACCTGTCATGGGACTCAAGAAAAAAAGATAATTACTTCTTCCTCGACATGATCTACTGTGAAGGGAGCATTTCCACTGAAAATTTCTAATAATTTTACTAAATTTAGTCCCCCAGAAATTACAGAGCTGTTATAAAAACTTTAAGAGGAGAGCTTTAGTGTTGCCGTTTGGACTCAAACTGGTTTTAGACATCCTCCCTTTGCCGTACCTACACACCTTTGTCATAATTAATTTCAAAGTGTCTGCAAATCTGGCTGCAAAGAAAGACAAGTGAGTGAAACAAGTTTACTAAAGGGAGTATGTGAGATTAGGCCTGTGCAATAAGTAAATAGAGCCACGTCACAGCATTAAGGGCTAAAGAAGTACGAGCATGAGGGGAATTCCTCACCAGCTGCCACTTAAACAATCTCTTAACCCATTTCAAACTGACACAGCAAGGACTTCAAACATTACAATTACATTATAGCACAAGTCTTCTGTAAGTCTCCTGGTTCGAATCATGTGGTACGGAAATATCATGGGAAGAACATTGTCTAAGAGAACATAATTAAGACTTGGGGGGCATTGCGACGGCAGCGACTCGTGGAGAACTTAAGAAACCATCAGGGCATCTAAAGCTCCATCTGTTCACCAAGTTAAACCCCCACCAATACGAGCCAGACATGTTCATCAGACGGCAGCACCAAAAACCAGCATTAGTATTCACCCATTCCATTTGTTCTAACTCTAAAAGTATGTCAGCGTTAAAGACAGGATTCTCAAACATGAAAAGTGACATCCACAGCTTCACTTTGTGACGAAGAATAGACGCATATAAAGACGTCATCTCAGAGCCCTTCAGACTTCAGTGCTCATTATGACGGTGACGTTGCTCATACAGGCCGTGTCCTTGTTCTCGACCTCTGCCACTACCCCTCTAAACGAAGCCCTGCTGACTCGGGACGACCGGAGAGGGCCCGTATGCTTTGTGTCTGCACGCTACGCATTGACCGAGACCGCATGAGACATTCTGTCACAACGCATTCACGTCTCTTGGTCGAAGCCAGCACTACACACAGTCTGTCTGCTTTTTGTTTCGAGGACTACACTTTGAGTATAATGGATTTCAAATTGTAATGAATTCTTAAGGTGATAGTAGCGTCTTTTATCATTAGGATCCCTGCTGTCTCTATCGACGCCAAGCCAGAATAAAACAAATCCAACAGTTTATCAGTAACTTCTTGACCAATGTGTTTACAAACCCAAAAGTATTATCTGTTATAATACTATGCCTATTGTTGACTAGTTCTTTGTGAATAAATACTTCATTATCAAGCCAAAGCAGCCCATACAACAGACTATGAATGACTTCTACTGACCAGTGCATTCAGACAAACCCCATGCTTCATTACAATAAGAATCAGTGCCTTGCCCCTGACAAAGAACAGTGTGCAACTGAATAAACCCAAGAAAGTCTGGCACTAAATAAGCATTTCCTACAACAGCTCAAAAGAAAATCAAAACAGTGGCATTGCTCCTCTTAAAATAAACTCGTTGGCAATGCAAGTGAACTTTTGTCATATTTCAAATGGTCGAAGTGTGGGTGCGGACAGGATTGCAGCTCATTCCACACATGCCTTCCCACTCTGCGTCCAATCCAAATGGCCACTTATACTATTACTACAGGCAAAGTCTATGCGCCGCTTGTTTTGGTCTGAAAAGTCCCCACTGAAGCAGGAATAGGAGAGCTCACAAAGCCAAAATTCCTCTGTAGGAATACAATGGACATATTTTCACACTGGCGCTTGGTCCAAAATTATTCAACCTATAACAGCACTTGTGAGAGCAACTTCACATGGCACAATCATTGTCAAAACATTGTTTGAGACTGTTGACACTGCTGTTATAAGTCACAAAGCATTATGCGTTTGGTAAACTGGGGAAGGTACGTGGGCTAGGACATACAACACAGTCAGGATGACCCCACAATCACATAACCAGCCTGAGATGGACTACATTGTGTTGTGATACCATGCTGCAAATACTACTGTATACAGTGACTTGTAGTAGTGAAGTGCTTGTGTTGCCAAACAAGCACACATAAATAGTTCCACTGTTGCTGGTACAGTGGAAACAGGACTGAACATGAGTAGATACCTTGGGTAGCTCTTTTAGTTGGTTGGCATCAAGGAGAAGCTCTTCCAGGCTGCGGCTGTAGCGGTATACCTCATCGGGGACCTGCTGCAGGTTGCAGTGCCGCTTGTCCACCGACTCTACGTGGCGGTTGCAGCGCCACAGGGGGATACACTTGAGCATGTCCGGCCGCCTGGGGGTTGTGGTCGCCGGCGCTACTGAACTCTCCGCATCGGAGGTGAATCAGGGGGTGGTCACTGGGACAGGGAACGATTTAGAAGAGGGCTCACCCAGTGTCAAAACTATTACTGTGTTCCCACGACGAACCTGAACTGGAGGCCGAAATCCACTTAGGTACAAAATAATCCCTTCGATGAGTTAGTTAGTGATATCCCAGTTTCAGTTCAGCTGTGGGGCTGTCCGATTCACTGTAGCGCCATCCACCCCGGAATCACAACGAGCAGAAACATTAAAAACGCAACTAAGCTATTATATCGCTTATACTATTCGCTCGGTTAAACACAAAAATTGTTGTGGGCTAATATTGCTACCATAACATCCTAGTTTCACATTGAAGCTCAGGGTTGGTTAGCAGACCAACATGCAGCACAGGTCTGCAGAGATGCACTAAGTAGCTCAGTCAATGGAAAATGCTAAAATACATTTTCTACGTGCTTCCAATGAAAACATCTCAATAATTGTTATTATATTTAGCAAAACAAGAGGGAATCTTTCAGTCGAGATGATTTACTTGTCTTCACCGGTTGTGTTGTTAGCAGGCTAGTCCTGGTTAGCTACCATAAGCTAACAGCTCACTGAACGTCTTTTGTGCCTAGCTTTAGCTGTCGTTTGCTAACATTATTAACATTTAAAGCCATGAAAAAGACCTTCTGAACCGTCCTTAATGAGTCCTCACGATACTCCACACATAGCACAAAGAATATGCCCAGTCCTTTTCTTCAAATATTTCGCAGGTAAAAATGCCAGCGGAGAACAGGAGCTTGAACAGGAGTCGCGCTTCCCACCCCTGGATGAGGCAGGCCAGGCCGGTTTAGTGTGTGGGGGGCTGGGCTAGGCTGAGCTGAGCACCGCCGCTTTTCGACTCACCTCAGCACAGGCCACACAAGTTAATTTGGAGCGCCACCTGGCGGCAGCCACTAGTTACTATACCCCTGGGAGATGAGTGACTTTCAAGCCTGGCACAAGGGCTTGAGAGAAATGTTTACATCCATTAAGACAGTTATTAATGTTCAGCTAATTCTAAAAGTTATCTAAAAGCAAAACGCAGTATAAAAGTATATCATGCACAGTGTTTTCCAAACCAACTTGATCGTAATTTTTTACAATATAGTGATAGCCATATAGATACTATCCGCAATAACATTTTAACACCTTTGTCATTAGATATCAGCTAGTTTGATAATGTCATGGGTAGCAAATGTTGTTGCACAATGTTGCAGCTATCTTCATTTTAATACACATACAGTGTCATAAATATTGCAGAATGTTATTTCTGGTTACAAAATATAACTTAGTTTTCATTGTAAGAAACTAATAACAACAATGGTTATACAAAGCCTTTTTCATCTTCAAAGAATAAACAAAGTTTACTTGGACAAAGAATAAACTTTAATAGTAGAAAGACAGTGTACAGATCTCAGCAATTTAATTATAAAGAATACAGAGGCAGAAAGCAGGAAACCTATGTTTAAAAAAATTACAAAAAATGAGTTTGCACCAGAAAACGAAGCTTTCACAGGTCACAAAGCAAAAACTGGACAGAAACATTAGGGTTGTTAACATGAACATGTTTAAAAAAACAAAAAAGGAAAATAAAAACATAATTACAAGTTTCAGAGGCCCACATCTCAAGCTGCAGTTACAGGCTGAAATGAATTAGGGCCATAAGTATAGGATCGGTGCTGGTGAACCACAGTTTATGCAGAAAGGTCACTGCTGTTAAAACGCTCTTGGTCGTAAACTTCAGCGACAACTTTGCGGCCTCCAAACCAACGGTCATTGAGGGCCTGTATCGCTTTGTTCATCTCTGATGCATTGGAAAACTCTACAAAGATTTTGACAATAATGTCTGCGTCCTCTTCCTCTCCTTGTTTCTCCTGGTATATGATGACTCTGTTGACAGAACCAAACTTGCCGCACTCCTCTGTGACTTCACCTTCAAGGTCGTCATCAATATCTTCTGGTCCAACCATATTTCGGAGGACCATTACTGTAGACTGAGAGAGGAAAAATATTAGATTGATAGAGATAAGTTAAATAAACTGTTACAAGTTTTTTCAAAATCTTACCTCTGATTTACGTAGCAGCTTTTGCATGACCATATGTCTAGCACTGCTGCCTGAAATGCTCATGTGCTCCTGGTCACTTAACATCTCTTGTCCCGTTCCATCCTGAAGCGTCTCCTCCTTCTCCTCTTTCTTTTCCTGTTGATTTGCTCCAACAGTCTGAGCAGATAAGACGGGCGGTGATGCTAGCACCGGGTTCACAAGACCCACTTGGGGAAGCACTGGTATAGGAGGACGTACTGGAGTGACACCTGCACAGGTTTAGAAACAAGACGGCAGAGTTTACAAATCATGGACATGTGCCTTTTAACTGCAGAAGTTGAGTGAGAACGAGATCTGACTACTCAAGTGACAGTCGGGTCTTAGGGCAATATATAATGTAAAAAGGCCATTAGGTAGGTAAGGCAAGTTGTAGACATATTCTTTGTGTTTTTGTGCCATGATGATTGACTGAACAGGCAGGGGGACAGGGGAAGGGGGGCATTCATGCTTTGACAGGATACAACTAAACATCAACTAAACATAGTGTGACTGTCTAACAATTCAAATTGAAGGACACCAATGTTTAGATTTACCTGTGATGACCCCTGGTGCCTGGGCAGCCATGACAGCCTGGGGTATTCCCATTTGTTGACTAAGAAGTTGTGGTGCTGTTAATGCCCCCAAAACTGATGCGCCAGCTACAGCCTCCTTAACAGAGTGGGGCCCAAGACATTAGAGAAAGACAAACAGACAGAACACAGCACAAGGCAGCACAGTCATCAATCATATACAGGACTCAATTAACCGTGTCTATTCATAGGAGTTGAATATTTTCAAGAAACCATTAATATTAAGAATATATATACCAATAAAAACAATCTAAAACAAAGTTCTTGGAGGGGTAATTTGCCATTATAGTAGAAGTACAATAGTCAGACGCGAATCAAAGTGGCCCGATGAAGCCTCAACAAGGTGAACATAGGAATTTTTATTCTGACACTCCAATATCTTAACTCTACTCTTCCTGTTGTATAAATTAAGTTTCCTGAATAAAGAGAAAACTAAATCCATATTTTACTGTGCTGCTGAAAATACATGCTAAATCTGGATTATAGTTACCTGGAGGGCTATTACATCCCTTAGAAAGGGACTCATACTTGCCTGGGCCGTTATCTTGGCAGTGGCTGCTGCTGCGGCTACGGCCGCTGCAGGTGGCAGGCCACCGGGTGTTGAAGAGGTCAGGGGGGTCAGTAAGGGCATAGGTGGGGTCACTGCTTTGCCTACTCGTAGGTATTGACCCCCAAGGTCAAAGAGGTTCATAGAAGATACAGCATCCAGAGCTGACTGTGGTTTTTCATATTCTAGAAGTAAATAAAGTAAGTCAGTCAATAGCAGAGCAATATCAACAACAGCACAAGCGACTGAGGGGCCATTAGCTCACCAATGAAGCCAAAGCCTCTGTGTCGCCCTGATGTGGGATCTCTGGCTAACGTGCAAGACTTGATCCTTCCAAAGGCTTCAAACACACTCTTGATGTCATCATCAGATAGGTCAGGGTGGACCGATGCCACGTAGATCCGGTTAAATGCGCGTGCCTCCTCTGCCAGCTGGTCAATGATGGGTTGCGCCTGACCGATGTTACTTGGGCGCCCGACCTATAGCACAGATCATACGAGTAGGGCGACTGAGTAGGGGGTTCATATGATCAAGTGGGGCCGCACTCTAAGGCTCAAAATGTTTGCAGCAATAACTTCGGAAAAGCCACAATTTTCAGCCAACCACAGTCATCAGGGGATTATTAAAAAACTGACCAGGTAAACCCATATTAAGGGATGGTCAAGTAACATGAAACTATAACTCTATACTAAAACTGTGTATTTAAAAGGTTTCATATTCTAATGTATGTCTTAAATAAGTGGAAAACCACCCACTAGTTTATCTAACTACAACTACTGAGCCACCATTTACTAGTTCCTAAGATTTATTGTTGTAAGTTGACTTACTGGGGAAACTGGGGAAAAACTATTAAGAGAGTAAATTTCACTTTCAGTGTAGTGCGATTAGCTGAGCTGGTGGCAAAACCGAAAGTTAATGTCAATAAATCCTAATACGTAAACTAAAACCCTCTCCTATTTTCAAAAGAAGTCCCTGTAAACTCCCTACATCTGCCGAGTATCTCGTCGGGACACAGATCTGTACTACAGATGGGGCGGCCAAGCAACACCAACCAGGCGCAGCCCATCATCAGCACACCATGGACATAGAGGCACGTGACACCGCTGGGCGTCTTAACTGGAACTCGTGACTAAAACAGCCTTGGCAACATCATGGAAGCATAACACACAGCAGACAGACACCAGACAGTACACACACAATACACGTACCTGAAAATCAACAAACAGACAAATAAAGAAAAAAATTAGTGTATCTCTAAATACTGCAAATGAAATGAAATTTAAAAAGATAATTTTAATTTTAACAAATAGCTCAAAAGAACTCAAATATCAATCTAAACAAAAACTGCATTGTAAAGAAATATTAACTTCTCTCTTTTGGGTTGAGAGACAGACAGACTCACCTTAATGTTCCTGCCCCCCAGCATGACCGAGTTCATCTGCTCCAGAGCCAACTGAGCAGCTTCTGGTACGTCGTACTCCACGAACGCAAACCCCTGCAAAGCAAAACAGTCAAACTCATCAGTTACAATGACCAAATATAATTAATATAAAGAATTCCACCGATACACTGACCTTGTGTTTCATTGTAACAGAATCCCATGACATATCAATGCTCTTGATTGGACCAAAGGGGGCAAAAGCCTGTCTGATGGTGTCCTCACCAAGCTCGTAGTAAATGGAGCCCACATACACCCGACACATGATGGCTAGAGCCCGTTGCCGCTGCGCCGCCACCTGCCAATCAGGAAAAACTAAATATTAGTATGAGACAGTAATAAAGGGTGGCCACCACACACACACTAATAAGAAATGTGTATTTCTACTGTGCTTTCTTCCCCCAAAAATAGTCAGAGGCCAATTTCAAAGTAAGAGAGCTGGATATAAAGATAAATCAATGGGCACAACTCTGAAATAAATGTTAAGAGTTGTAAATGGTGATGACCTCACTTGTATTTACCATATGGCCTCTTTTCTGTTACTAGTGAACAGATATAAGGAGGAAACACAGTTATGTGACTTACATGCACAGCCCTTAAAAATATTTGGCATCAGTAACTAACCTGTAGTCCACGGATGCAAGTAAGGTAACAAAAGAAATCGTGGAGTTCAAATGAAATCCATTTAAAGTCTTGCCGATAGCAATTTAAATGCTCTTCTTATGTAAGTGGAGGGGTAATTATCCACAAGAGGTTGCTAGGCTATTCTGATGTCTGATTTTTTTCTGCTTCTGTTTAAATCGCAATAGATAACAGCTGCCAAATTGATGACATAATGGGATGATGACAATTTCATTCACAGAAAAAAAAACTTGACTTTGAGATGGCCAAAAAGACCTGTTCCAGCAGTTCTCTCAGTTTGGTCCATAAAGAGATTGCTATCCCTCTTTCATCCCATGCCAAGCTTTCTTTTTTCAAAATTAAGCAAATGCATATTTTTCAAAAAGACGTGACTTTACCTACAAATAAGAACCACTAAGTCGGAGACAGGCTAAATGATTAGCTAACTTAAAAGTACTGCAGAAAAATATCCTGTTGACAGACAATAAATGTCAGTCGTTATTTAATTCTAAGTGACCCACAGAATGAGATAGTTACAGCAAAAAGCAGTGCAAAACTATGTCTTCTTATAAAATATGCATTCTTGACAAAAGGGCATGGATTGTTGCGAAGGCAACCAGTAAAAGAAGGGTAACAGTCCTTTTCCATTGGGAATGCGCACAGAAAAAAATTTAATAATCTATTGACCGATTGTAAAGGTGAGAGAGGATCTCCAAAGCCCATTGTCACTGCTGCCATCTGAAAGACAGTAAAGATGAAAAGGTGCTGAAAAGTAGGTTATATATCCCTTAGCTGAGTTTTAAAAAGGCAATTGCTTTGCTAGACAGAAGCAGTTAAGCTGAGATTATATTCAGAACGCCTTAACATACAGTGTGACGAGTTGCATCTCCAACTTAAAAAACAAATCACCAAACAGCAATAAACAAAGGCATTTCCCTATTATGCAAATCATTGAGATCATAACCAATGCCTTCGCTGAAGATCATGTCCATCTGAAAAAGAGGAGAAGCAAAAGCAAGGGCACATATTCTACTGCTGTTTTCCCTGACACTTCGCGGGGGAAGAGAAAGGAGTAAGACTTCCAACAGTCAATAAATCAGCCCAATGTTATTCAAGAGGTAACCGAGTGAAAAAATGCCTATTCTGCCTATAGTTCATACTTACTGGCGGAGTTTAAAAAAAAAAAAAAGAAAAAAGTAACATCTCACCTGCAGGTTGGTAAGCTGCTGTTGTTGATGAGCTATGGTCTGCTTCACCAAGACACTCTTAATGCTCTGTTCCATGGCATACTTCTTGGCCTAAAATGGTTGGGGATAAAATATGCTTTATCAATTTTATGCAATACTGAAACACATTATGCCTATATAAAAATTACAAACTGAAACAACTAAATATATTCAGGCTTCTAAGTAATTGAAATTGCATCATTAGGGCCATGTCCTAGGTGTTTTTCTAGGTCTAAGGTATTTAACAGTACAATATTCAGCTATTAGTTTGTAAGTACGGGTAAGATTTTAGCTGTAACTTACCCTCTGAAGTGCTTCCTGTTGCTCTGGTGTGAGCGGCGGCAGGCCAAGCTTGGCGCCTGTGCCTTGTCCATTCTCCATCTTCAGAGCTTCGCCTCCCTGTAATGCAATGAAAAAAATTAATAACTAATACTCAAACGCAGTCGCTACAATACACGCCTCTGTCTGCACAACCACAACGGAACATTCTCCGCGACAGTAACACTGATAATACACAAAATCTCTGCAAGGTCAAGTAGTTTAAATTATGCTATCAGACACAGCACATGCACCAGACTGAAACCAGGCAGGAGGGGTACTCCTTACCTACTCAACCCGCTAGCGCTGGGTCCGCAGAGGCAGGAAAACCCCCAATGGGAGCAGGATTGATCAGAAGCTTTTACAATTCAACAATTTCTAGGGGAAAGAAAATGCCTTCAGACTAACAGTATAAGACACAGGCAGCTACTAGTTACAATAAGATCTACCCAGAGCGCGCGGGTCCTTTTTCGATGTAGCTGCAGTTAGCATGAATGCTAATGGTAGCTCGAATCCCTACAATCAACAGCTAACATTATCCTAACGAGCAATACCAGAACACACCCAAAGAAATATAAACATTAGGCATGTGATCTTTTTTTATTGAGCACACAAAAATATAATACATAGCCAATATTTGCAAGCAGGGAATTCAGACGGGCCTACAATCCGGTAACGACCGCATTACCTTTGTTGCTGGAAACAAGCTAAGTAGCCCTTAGCTCGATGTAGCTTTAGCTTTCATTAGTATGACGCGTCAGGGAAACCATCGACCTATCTACCGAAAATTGACCTGTAATTACATCTAGTTGAAAAATTATGTTGCTATTTACTTTTACATGCGCATTTAGCTGTTAAGATAAACAAAATAAATGTCGAGATGAATGATTTTATTTACCGCAGTCTCCGTAACCGCCATACGCACACCTTCTTGGGAAGGCCCAACACCCCAACTGTCGCGAGATCTTCCTGGTTTCCCCCCCCCGGGGCCCGGCCGGCTCCCAAAACCCGCCCGAAAAACCCCCCCCCCCCCCCCCCCCCCCCGGCCCGAAAAACCCCCCCCCCCCCCCCCCCCCCCCCCCCCCGCCCTTCTGTGGGGGGCCCCCCCCCCCCCCCCCCCCCCCGCCCGGGGGGGGCCCCCCCACCCCTCCTCCGTTTTTTGTTTTCCCCCCCCCCCTTATTTTTTTTTTTTTTTTTCCAAATTTTTTCGTTTTTTTTTTTCCTTTTTTCTTTTTTTCCGGGGGGGGTTTTTTTTTTCTCTTTTCCCCCCCCCCCCCCCCCCCTTTTTTAAATCCTTTTTGTTTTTTTTTCCTTTTTTTCCCCCCCTTTCTTTTTTTTTTTTTTCCCCCTTTCCCCCTTCCCCCCCTTTTGGGTTTTGGTTTTGGGGGGGGGGGGGGGGGGGTGTTGAAGAAAAAAAACCCTTTTCTTTTTTTTTTTTTTTTTTAAAATTTTTTTTTTTTTTTCCGCGGGTCTGTGTTGATTTTTTTTTTTTTTTTTTTTTTTTCCCCTCCCCCCCCCCCCCCCCCCCCCCCCCCCTGGCGCCCCCCCCTTTTTCCCTTTTTCCCCCTTCCCTCTTTTTTCCCCCCCCCCCCCCCCCCCCCTTCCTTTTTTTTTTTTTTTTTTTTTTGTGTGTTTTTTTTTTGTTTTTTTTTTTTTTTTTTTCCCCCCCCTTTTTCCCCCCCCCCCCCCCCCCCTTCCCCTTTCTTTTTCCCCCTTTTTTTTTTTTTTTTTTTTTTTTTTTTTTTTTTTTTTTTTTTTTTTTTTTTTTTTTTTTTTTTTTTTTTTTTTTTTTTTTTTTTTTTTTTTTTTTTTTTTTTTTTTTTTTTTTTTTTTTTTTTTTTTTTTTTTTTTTTTTTTTTTTTTTTTTAAAATTTTTTTTATTTTTATACTTTTTTAAATCTTTTATTTATGTTGTGTAAAATGTTGATGAAAGAAATGAAAGTGGAAGTGGAGGAGTTGGTTTAATTATTTGTTGGATTTAAATATATAATAAATTAAATAAATTAAAAAGGCAATTATATATGGTTTATTTTAAGAATGTAATAATATAGATTAAAATTTTTTAAATTATAGATTATTATTATATAAAACAAGGTTTTTTTAAATATAATAAGATTTAAATCTGTAGGAGTAAAGATTATTTATAAATATTTTGTTAATCAAAAATATTGTATTATGTTTAAAAATAAACATATTTAAGACATAATTATAATATTTAAAACTAGTTAATCAATTAATTTTGTTATTATATTATTTAAATATAACCAATTTTAATTTTAATAAAAATTAAAATAATGCACCACATTTTTTATATAATGCATTAAATTAAATAAACATAAAATATTTTAAAATTAAATATATACTTTTCATCTATTTTCATGGTTTTATTTTATAATTGGTAATATCTTAAGGGTTTACATATTTAATATTTAATAAAGATTACAAATAAAAATTTGAATGTTACTCACCAAAAAGACTGGAGCAAGCTTTTGAGGTTGTTAATGAAGGGCAATAATACTACAAAAATAACTCAGTAGTTTTATGCAAAACTTTTGAAGAGCAAAAAATGACACAGCTAACACCTGGCAGCTAGCGTTAGCACCCTCCAGGCTCGCGGGGCCCCGGGCCCCCCCAAAAAACCCCCCCTCTTTCAAAAAAGCCCCCCCCCTTTTTTTTTAAAACCCCAAAAATTAAAAGGGGGGCCAAAAAAAAAAAAAAAAAAAACCCCCCCCCCGGGGCCTCCCCCAAAAACCCCCCCCCCCCCCCCCCCCCCCCCCCTCCCCCCCCGGGGGGGGAATTTTTTTTTTTTTTTTTTTTGCGTGTTGTTTTTTTTTTAATATTTTTTTTTTTTTCCCCCCCCCCCCCGGGGGGGGGGGGGGGTTTCCCCGCCCCCCCCCCCTGTATGGCGCCGTCCCAACGCGGGGGCCAATTTTGGGGGGGGGGTTTGGGGGGGTTTTTTCAATGAAAAACATCGCGACGTTTAGTTTAACCATAGCGTTTGTGTGATCTCAACTAAGCGGAGCTATTCGGGATATGGAGTGTATGTCACTGATTGTGGCAGCAGGACTATATCAGTGTTTTGTTTTTGTTTGTTTTTTGCTTGTTTTGGTTTTTTTTTGACATTTTCCTGAAATTACGGTACACCACATGACAGTAAAAGTGAGGAACAAGCTACTGTATGCATTTATAGTCATTAAGTATGTGCTAGTAATTACAAAAACATTATGTTTCCCTGAATAAATCACACTATCATGTCACATATGGTTTATTGTTGTGTAATTAGTTGCATTAATTTGTCAACAACATTTTACAAAGGTTAAGTAGAACACATCCAAAGGCAAATTTCATTCAGTATATTCACAGAAGACTTCTGACATAAAGTAAGACTGATATGGACATTGTTTAATGTTTGCACAGTCTCAACATTCATTTTCTTGGTCAGGTCCCGAGTAACCTTTTTAGGATTTTATTTGTGACGGACAAGGCAAGATGCAATTGGTTATTAAGACATGCCACTTGCTAGATCAAATGAGAGTAAGAGTGGCATCGGTTTGCAGAGATTTTCTAAGTAAATCCCCAAATAGCCACAAACAAATATGTACAGCAGCCTAAAGTAGGTTAATGTCAAGGAAAATCCAGGGCACCTGTCTCCAGAGACAGAATCCTAAAAAGGCCTGACACAGAGTAGAGTAAATAATTACTGAAAACAATTACTGTACAGCAGTGTGACTGTTACGGTGTTGTGAACTCACAGAAAAAATATACAAAATGAAACACAATGGTATATGCAGTAGATAAATTGGACATTTTGTAATTGTTAACCAAATATTGTATTTTTACTGCCAAGACAAGGTTCTTGCCAAAAGACTGAAAAAGTCTCTTCATAGTAAATATGAAAAGATACTGTCATGAATGTATAGTACTGTGTGAGTTATGGAAAACCTAATGGTTTAAAATGGCAAATATTAAAAAATACATTATGACAGTCCTTTAATGTTCATGCAAACAACAAAAAAATGCAGATTTTATATTGTAAACAGAGAACATAATTTTAGTTCATTTAAAAATATGGAAAACAATCCAAGAAAATACTAATAAGAAATACTAATTAAACAATATGGCAAATTTGTATTTGGATCATGATTAGGTTAACAACCCCAACATCCCTTTCTCTCATTTTTAGAAACTATGATCATATTTTACAATTTTCAGTGTATTAGTGTAGTATTAATTTGCCCAGTATACAGTAGATGCTGCTCTTACTGTGGCTGCCATTTCCAAGCATTAGACTAATTGACATTCACATCTTTTGGCTTTATACATAACAAAAGAGAGGAGTAGCATTAATTGTGATCAGTCCCCATTTTAATTTTGCAATATATTACTTTAACACCCAATCTATTATATTATTTCTAAACTATTATGTTCAGTAAGAAGTCAATTCTCTGATGTACACTGCCATATCAGGCACTTTATTTTCAAGTCTTTGGCTTTCATAATATACTTTTGCAGGGACAAACCCTTAAGAGCACTACAGGCTAAAAGAGAGGCATCATTTCATCACTCCTCATTTACGTGAATTTACAGTGTGGCATGTTTAACTCTGGGGGAAATAGCACATAACATTATTGTGTGGGGAGGTAAGGTATGGTCATAAAACCAAAAAAAATACAATGTGCAATGATTCTGTGGTTCACAGTTAAACATAAGTGTGTAATGGACGGCATCTTCCTTGAACTCAAATCAATGATGAGGCCTATAAAGAAGCAAGAATTTAGTAAGTAATTGTAATTGTTAATGTTTACATTTCATAGTAAAAAATGTAGACGATGGAGTGCAAATGAGGCTCAAAAGCAGTAAAATATCCTTTGAAAACATAGCTACTGCTTTTTAAGTAAAACAAACCCATTCTGAAGAGTGACATTGTGGAGATACCTTAAGGCATGATAGCCCTTTTATGTAGGGAATTTGTCAATCTCCCACTGCTTTGTGGGACTGATAAACACAGCCAACTAGAGCCGCCCCTTACTGCTGCCGTTTCCCTCATCTCTAAGGGGTATTAGACTGACTGTTGTGGCCCAGCATCCATCTGTACATGTCCCGTTACTCCCAGCTGGGTCAGCCCCTGCTCTCTCTCTGTGTACCCGGCTGTGTGATCCTCCTTGCTGTCTTCTTTGTCTCAGTCCATGTGGTCAACATCCAGGGCCCTCTGTTTGGGCCAGAGGTGACCTTTCCTCACTGTGCCACTCCAGATGCAAGCCCACGAACCCGGTGTCGACTGATGGCATCCTCGAGGAACACCGCCACTTTTTCACTGTCTTCCTACATAGCAGCCATGATAAAAAGTAAGAGATTTTGGTACGAATTCATTCACACTAGTGATAAGATGGGAAAATGTAGAATAAAAAGCTTTTGGCTCTACCTCATTTATGAAGGCATAGTGAACAAGTTCACTGGCAAGGTCTCTGGAGGTGTCAGCTAAAAGTTTTACAAGGTATTTAGCTACAACATAGAGGTGCTTCAAGTCAAATAAGTGAAAGAATAAGAGTGTACTCACTTGGAAGAATGTCACAGCTAAGCTGCCGGTGAAGTTTGTCATCCATCTTCAAAAACAAAGATAGCTGAAGAAAAAAACACAAAGATAATAAGGATAATTGTCAGCTATTTATTGATGGCATTTTGCATAATATGAAAAATGAAATTCTAGTTTATGTAGGTGCCTTTCACAGCCAGTAAAGTACCTGTAATACTATGTCACTCACATGAGTTTTGGTCCCTTCTTCATTTGATTCCAAATTACAGTGCATCTGAACAACCTGCAAAAAAGAACAAAGTGATAGGCTCCTGAACCTGAACATCTAATTATAACAGTATGAAAAGTTTACAGACAAGTGGTTACTTAACATAACCTTGGGCAGTGACAATTTAACAAAACTTTTTATGATGAGTGAGGGTCTAACCTTTCTAGTTTCTGTCTCCTGAGGTTCAGGAGTAGGCGTTTTGACCGTCTCCACCTGCTCCTGAGACAAGGACAGTGCTCGTGGGACAGGGTGAGGCCGCGAAGAAGCAAAGTTCATTAAAGGATAAATCCCATTCCTAGAGAAATAAGAAAGTATGGTCTTTTATTCTTGACATATATGAAGACAGCATTACCATTTGTTATTGTACATAACACACAATGTTTCACTTACTTGACATCCTCCAAAAACTTGTCAAGTTCCAAAGGGGAAACGTGGGAATATCTGTGATATAACAACACAAATCAGCACTGAGTGTCTTACAAATGTTAATTTACTATTTTTCATATCATATATTGAAATACAAATGCAATTTTACTTTAGCTGCACTCCTTGTCTGTTTTCATGCCTAATCTCAGCCATTACAGCGTTAGGGTCAAAGGACTTGGTTTTTTCCTCCACACAATTTTCTGGAAGCAAGTCTGAAATTAAAGCAGGACAAAACTTGAGATGTTTACTCAGTATGATGTAGGAAATCCAAAATGAATGAGTTTTTGTGATTTAAATTTAAAGCAAGAATTAACTGAGAGTTCAGTGTGATACTGTGTGTAATACTCTTTCTAGGGCATGTGCTTTGGAAACACACACAGGACACATGTTAGCATATTAATATGATGCACCCTCAGAGGTGTTAAGGTATTTTGATGAGCGTGTCATGTGGCGATGATATAACTCACACTGGTTGTTGATGAGGCAGTGGGCGGCCAGCAGTTTGAGGGAGTGGACTTCAAACAAGACTCGGTGAAACAGAAGGTCATGAGCTGTAGGACGGAGCTTGGCTTCATGCCGCAAACAGGACTGGGTGAACTCCTGCAGAGAGTGCAATGTGTTGGCACAGTATAAGCAAGTACCACAGAGTCATTTCCTATAAGACTATTTCTAATCTACGAAACAAATACAATAACAAAGCGTGAGAAGATAAATAGTTTATAATAAGGAGGTAAAGCACATCAAGTCTTACTCTCATGAGAGGGTCTTCCAGTGACTGACCCGCATTGACAATAGCCTCCTTGGAAACAGCAGAGTCTCCATTGGCCTGGATCTCTAGTACTGCCATCTATCAGAACAAACATTCTGTTCATACTCACACCTTTACAGCAGGGGCAACATTATACATTACATCTTAGTTTTCTCACCTCCAGGGCACAGATGCCAAAGGAGAAAATATCTATGGCGTAGTCATCTGCACCAGCTAAAAGCAACAAAAAGAAGAAGCATGAAGGATACTAAAGCATTAAAAGTAATATACATCAAACATTTCACACCACGCTGTGCTCTGTCTCATAATTGACTTTAAATCTGTGCTTACCGCCATACTCTGGGGCAAAAAAGTGTTGATTTCTTTGCTCATCGCGATGCTGCCTCCCTTTACCATGGACACTAGCATCTGGGAAAACTGTAACATCAAACACACAGAAAACAGGCTGAATATATCTCAACGTAATGATAAAACCGGAGAACAGACAGCCACCAATGAAAAACGTGAATAACTACGGCAAAAGCTATTCCTTACCATTAACAAATAGCCGATGCCACACTGTGGAAAGAAAATTAAGCATCATATTTAATGTAAGCCGCATTAACTGGTATTAATTGCAGCGTTTCAAAAGCATGAGTAGCGACACAGAAGTGAATCGAAGGTCGCAGTGACACAATAAGGCCTGTCGGGAGCGCACCTGAGCCGATCTTGATGAGGCCGTTGTGCTGGATGAAGATGGTGTCACAAGTCAAGTTCCCATGGATTATCGGCGGGTCACATGAGTGGAGATAACTGCCGGTAAACAACAATACGACAGTTAACTTTAGGCTGGTAATAACAGAAAGATTCTTTTGAAATGTATGAAAAAGATAATAGTACTTGAGAGCTGAAAGAATCTGGGTGCACCATCTTTTCCAAGCCTAGGATATAGAGTCAAAAAGGAGGAGGATTTCAATTAGCACACTTATTAGCTTCACATAATGTGCTTTGTAAACTAACTTCAATGGTAGTAATTTATGAATGCAAAGAAAGCTTAAGAAGTGTATAAAATGTGGCAGTGGATTATAAAATGGGCATTTACAGAAGAAGGCTGCAGGGAAACAAAGGAGGGATTACATGCTGCATTCATTCCCAGAGAACCGCAAGGATAAGATGTCTGCAGACTGCGCCGCCGTGGTGCTTTGTTACGTAATCTCTAATCCTGCCTAAAATATGGATGTGAATGGTGATTGGGCTGCAGTACCCCATGCCACCACCAAAAACACTGACCTTCACATTCATAGTCTTGTGGTTTTTCTTGGTCTTCTTTAAAAACTGCTTGAGGCTGCCCGAGGACATGTATTCGGTGATGAATATAACCTGCAGAGAAAAAAATACAGACGTGCTTGTTAATTTGTAGAGTGGAAAGAGACTAGAAAGAGACAATAAGGAAGTAAAAATAAAAAGTTACCCGAGCTTGGCTTTCTTTCATGTCCAGCCAGTATTTGTGGAACTTTACAATATTGGGATGTTCAACCTGCATTAGGTTTTCAAACATCTCTTTGATTTTCTCCTAGAAATACACACACAAGATATTTCAAGAGAGAAAAATAAACATGAAAGACATTTATTCATCCTTCAACAAATCACATGTCTTTGATTATGGGCTACTGCGATGCAAATTTTCAACTCATTTTTGACTAAAGATAATATGAGGTTCAGTAAGTCTGTTCTGTAAGGTATAAGTTTGGTCCGAATCCGCTGTTTTTGTCATCTTGATCACTCCAAACTGTGTCACATTTTAAGCCCCGCCTCCTTAACTTTCCAAGTGAGGTAAGCTAAACTAAAAGGGAAAGGTCATGTGATGTATTCAGGGGTCACTTGCTCTGAATCTGAATCCAGAAAATGAGAAATGAATGGTAAAGATCTGTTTACGAGTATGCCTTACCTCCTGTGCTTTGAATACTTTCTTGTCAGAGAAGAGCACCTCGTTCCACACCACCTCCACTCCTTCCTCTGTGTCCATGGCCAAAGAGGCACTTTCCACTCCTGGGACATTACCTTGGCTCACCTGCAGGGGGCACACACAAACAACAGATATTGGAATAAGGACTCCACTGTCACATGTAAAAGACCCATTTGATCAGAAGCTTGAAAATGTTGGATTATAAATACAGGACAATTGTGTGTAGAGTTTAAGATAGCATTACACTTTCAAAATTAGACCAACACTTCAGAGATTTAAGAACCACTGAGACAACAAAAAGTGGACTGGTCCCCATAGATTAATTATTGTATGTGCAGCAGAGCTTACCACGCTCTTTCTCTGCAACATATTTAGCAAAAAGCATGACTGAAATGATTAGACGTCACTGCTCCTTTTACAAAAGCATCTGCTAAAAGCCATATAATCCATTCACAGAGACTGCAGACAGTGGCAGCTGCATTAATGATTAGTTTAATCTCTTCTCCCATGTTGACAAAGCCAGGGATGTGCAAAGCATAACTTTTCATTTATCATTTTGGGCAAAGAAGTGAGAACTTTATAGCTCAATGCTGCAAGTCCATCCATTACATTAAGATTAGCAGTGGAGAGGCAAGAGGATGAGCAGCCGCAAGAAGAGATGGGATTATCACGAGACAGTATGAGGAAGTGAGCGGATTAAAGATGAAGGAATAAGTGAGACGATACATGGCTCTAGAGCATCAAGAACTGCAGAGAAGATGGGAAGAAAAAAAAAAAAAGTGAGAAGTCAGTGTAAAATCTGGCAGATGCACACTGCCCCCAGGCTTCATCTCTGCAAGAGGTGGTATTTTTACAGCAGTGCTCATCACAGGATATTGCTGCCTCGGCTCCGAAGACTAACATAACCTCTTGCTGCTTTGTTTTTGTAAAGGTGGTGCAGTAAGTATTAGTAAAAAAAAAAAAAAAAAAAAAGACAGTAGACACACACAAAAAGACTGTATACCGATTAATGCTCAGTAGTTTAACACAACAGTCCATTGAAGTTGTTTTACTGCTGACCTTGACCTCTGCATGCACTCAATTATCAAGTATTCAGCAATCAATTTTACTCCGAGCCACCAATTCATTTTATGCATGGGTGAGTCATTTCACTGTAATCTTCCCAGTTTGTACATTACAAAAGCCTGCATTAATCCATCAAGTTGAAGCTATTAGTTACGAAATTTCTCATCTACTTTCCACTTCATCATAACAGCCACTGAATGACTGCGCCATAATTCATCACTGTATTTGGTTTGTAATGTGAAAGAAGTAGACCACAGTCCTTTAGAGGACAAACAATGAATTAATAAGACGAGGGGAAAAGTTATGTAACAATACACAACATTTTCACAATATTAAATCAGATATTATCTTATCTAGCATGTTTAATTTGATATGTTGATATACTCTGGTAGTGGTATATCTGAGTAGTCTGTGTTTTCTTATTCAAACATGTAGGTTCTTATTTAGGTCTGATTCCCCAACCATCGGTCCGCAGACTGGTATTGTTCCATGGATCATTTGCAACATTTATCAGTATTTTAATTGATTTTAATTTTAAAGACGTTCGCAATATTTCGGGTGTTTTATTACTTCTTCCAGAGCCTCTTTCCCACTTAACTCCACTTGAACAAAACAATCATCGCCAGAGAGCTTCTTTGCTCAGAGGGAGAGGCCCAATGATGAGAGGCAGAAGACAAGACTGCAGACAAAAAAGAAGCTGCATTTAAAAGAATCCGAGTCCTACTTAAATTTCAAGTTCCGCTGTGAAGCCATCAGACTGCTTCAACATTAAACAATAAAATAAAACAACATGTTAATAAAGGACAATTTACAACTCCAAATCTCAAAATTCTGGATAAAAGTCAAGGCAGAATATCAGACTGCTAATTTGCACATAATCAGTCCATGGTGAGAAAAAGGTTGGAGATCCCTGTTTAATCGTACAATTTTAAGCATTTGGATAAGGTTTTACAATAACAGAAAAACCATGTGATATGTGATAACTAGCCCATTGGCATAGTAGAAGTTTAACTGAATTCTAACATATAAAGAAATGCAAGGTTGTGGACTAACTTTAATATTTGCTTGCATAATAGTTTGATTTGAGTCTCGTATCAATATAGATGGAAGAGCATAATTTTTCTACAATTTAAGTGTTTTTTGGCAATAAAATAATGTGATTGTTCAAACTTTCTCCAGATACCTACATCTAAACAATTACCATAGTAATGTTTTTATGCTAACATACTGCCACTACTGCTTTCTTTTCAATTTAGGTTTTCTTTACACAACTTCTCACTTATACCCCTAACTTAATCAAAATGAAACTGTTTAATACTGTAGATGATGTAGATGTAAAAAACAACTTGCTGACGCTCATGTCCTGTTGATGGTATTAACAAAATTCACTCTTCTCAGTGAATAATGTCATAATAACATGTTTAAATTAGACTAAGCCCACTGCCACTCCTCTCGGGTCAGGTCTTTGTGGGCTTTATAAATGACAGTAAAAGAGCACTTGATAACAGGGTAGCAGCCTGTTATTTCTGCCTCTACCTAAGCGACTGCTTATTACTGCTAAATCCTAAGCACCGATACACTCCACAGAGCCGTGCGGTGAAGTGACATCATCTCAGCTATGAATGGAATCAAAACATCTTTCTGTGCAACACTCAACACGAGGAGGTTTGTTCAAGGCAAACGGAACAAGCCAAAGAAAAGCAGCACTCACACAACACACCACAAAAGCTCCTGCAAACACTCTGAGTCATACTCTGACAGTGCAGATATGTTCATTAAATATTCCAGCCACAAGAAAGTTGTTTATTGCGAATGCTTTGGAGCCACTGTTCATTACTCAATCTATGCTGCCATTTCTGAGATGGACAGCGGTAAAGACATGAAATTTAATCCCTTCACTTGCACTCTGTGAAAGATGATAATCTGATTACTGCTATTACACAGATGAAATCCAATACCCTCGCTCGCTGACAGGGAGGGAATTCCTTCAGCTCTCCCTTTCCCTACGGCGTCAGGGTTGTACTCTTGTTTACTTTGCGTCCACGTTGAGAAACACTCGTCCCCCGTCCCTTATTTCCCAAAGGGATTTTTTCAGTGAGACCTTCTGCTCGGTCACGGTAGCGTGAGACTTGTAAACAGCGCTGGAGACGCCGGGCTGTGATTGGCTGTCAGGAGGGAGGTGGAGAGGGATTTGAGGAAACCTGTGTTTATGTCAGGACAACACAAACTTCTATTCTGATGTGTGTCAAATGTCGACGTGAACAGGGTTGAACTGGATCCTCAGAGTGAGTTTTCACTTCAGTTCGATGGCTTATGCAGATATGAATGTCATTAATAAACTGCACAGCCTTTTGCCACATATAAGACTTTGGGATATAATATATTTTACAATTATTATTCAACTATGCAAGGATAAGGATCCCATACTCAACTTAGCAAAAATATTATATGACTAACATATGTTATCTGTATATTCACTCTTTGAAAAAAACTAGGTTTGATTTCTAAGTATATTTAATGCACAAACAATTCAGTGAACTACGATGGCCATTAATTCATAATCATAAATCATTCATTAATCATAACCTTTAAAATGCATCATACAATCGTGATATAGAAGTTTTATTACCCAGCCTAAATCTGCAGAGGACACTTGCAATTATTATAAGATAATTTATTATGAAAGGCCTAATAATAACATGGCAATTAAATGTCACGGTTTTTCTGTGTATTTCTGAAAGGCATGATCCTGAGAAAATACATTACTCAACACAAAGACATTGTCACATGGCCTATTTGAGGTAACTAGTTTGTCACGAGACCTTTAAGCAGACCGGATTTTTAGTGGAGAGTTCAACTGTATTTGTTGTGTATTTGTAAAAGCAGCTGAGGTCTGACTGAATCTAGGTCGGAAAAAATCCACAGATTAAGACTCATTTGTGCAATGCTCGAGCAAGGCAAGTGTTTTTAGATTGAAAAAAGCTACCTGATGAGTCAGAGGAAGGAACAATGGCAGGTTAGATAAAATAAAGACAGGACTGAACAAGAGTCTGGCCGCTTGTTCTCTGTGAATGTCACTGCAACTTAAGTGAAAGAGTGTCTTTGTATTTGAGTGTGTGTGGGTCTGTGTAGAGCAGCGACAAAGAGCTTTGTCTCCAACATGGTGGCATCTGGCCCGTTCCGATCCTCTTCCTACACCTCATACCTTTGTGATGAGCTGATACTAATGCATAAATATTTAATGGCATGTTCTCATCAGCATAAAGCCGGATCGCTACATGTCACGCTGCTCTGCTGTAGATGAACAGAGCGTCTTTCTGCTGCCTCACAGGCTTCAAAGAGGAGCCGCATCAAAGTCTGTGCATGCATCACACTGTGGAAATGTGCAATGACAGAAAAAGGCTCAGGAAAAATGGAAAACAATGCCACACCAATTCGATTTACACAAATAGTGTTAAAACTTTCCAGTTTTTGTCTTTATCCTTTTACACAACAATTGCTAATATGTGTTAAATATGTAATGATTCAGCTGAAGTTATTATATTAAAAGGTATTGTAAAGAGGTATTTTTGCACCATGCCATAATAACTTGTTCGACTATGTTGAGGAATAGTGTTTCTTGTTTCCTCATGCAGCACAGTCCATTCATTTGAATTGACTGTGACTCATCAAACCTTAACAGACAGGGCATGAGTTTAGAAATAGTTGAAAACATAGCTTGCCAAGAATATTAAAGGTATGAAAAATTCTGCAAAAATGTATACATGTTAGCTATTTTATAGCTAGGCTATTTGTCCTTCAAAGCCACTGTAAGTTTCAATGAAATGCCTTAAACTGACATAAATTTGGAGCATAAAAACACTGCCAGAGGTCTCCGCAGCCTCTTTGGCAGCTTATAAAACACATGCATAGATGCTTATAAAAGGTATAATAATAAACATACCAGTTTTGGGTTAATTTGGAGTCATTTTTGTAACTCAATCAATGTCCAAAAGACAAATGTAGACGGAGAACTACAAAACTTGTCTTGAGGCACATTTTTGATAATTACTTTCATGGACAAATAGTTACTCACATCATCATTATTAGATCATCTTGAATTTTTTTTCTGGAATGAGGTGAATAAATATATTCATATTTTTTCTGGAGATTGTTAAACCTTGCTTTGGCTTTGCAAGACAGATCTTTCCTGGCACATTATCCCAGATGGCAATGCGCCATACTTTGATTATACTCATGTATCACTTCTTACTACTTGCTAATGATCATTTTTAAGAACCATAGTCATTATCTCAAAAGTCTTCATTAACCAACACAACACTGGGAAACGAACTTGTCAAGGGCATCGCAATTCCTTTTGGTATTAGGCCTTGAATTATTTTCCAGCATTTCTTGTAGACAATATTCTTTGAAAGATATATTTTTGGGCTGCTTGCTAATATTTGAGAAGAGGACAGTGTTCCAGTTTTCAGTCAATGATGTTCCATTCCATCTACTCTGCAACAAATGGACAATAAATCCTTCCCCTTTTTATGCGATCATAAACAAGAATGCACAGTCATTAAGGGGCCTGTTTGGTCTCTTGTGTCATGCAGAAGAAATGATTTTACTGCAAAATCTGCAAATTGAAAGAAGACTGACAGTAAGCAGCAGTCAGAGAGACAGCCAACTAGTGAATAAGCAGACGCTGACTGTGTTTCTCGCCAAGTGTCAAAGCCTTGATCCACTGACCGTCTGCTGACCTTCATCACTCAGCGCTGCAGTCCGCCTCCTCTGCCTCGCCGTCTCACACCGGGTTATCACGACCATTAGTGGAGAGGAAATGTGCACAGGGACGACTAGCGCTCTGAAATCATCTGATAAAATGCTGTTAACTCTACCGCGGTGTTTCTCAGATTAATATCCTCCGCACACATCTCACATTATCTAAATGAAACAGCACACAGACCCCCAAAAGCACAAAAGGCACGACCCGTTTCAAAACGACCGGCAAGGTCACGTCGACTCGGAGCGGATATTAGACACATCAGCCCCTGTCATGTCTCACTTTTTCATTTTCTCAAAGTAGTCGAAGCTGCAAAGAGGAATGTGGGGAGCAAGGCGGCTGAACGCAGCAGACGGGCTCGGAGGAATACAAACAAGACGAAAAGTCATCAAATACAACCTTTCAGGTCGAATGCGATGACTTGTTATGACATGTTCAAAACTGCCCCGCTGTCACTGCTGCGCTCGTCCTATTGTTTCCGAGACAAAGCTGTTGATTCACAAGAGCAGACGGACAAAGACACAGCTGCCATTGAAGATGTTGAAGGAGAAGCCACAACCCAGAGGCGTGATAGGATAGGAGATACAGGACATTAGTTATATAACATCGTCACCAGTTTCTGACTCCACTGAACAGCTTTGGGACTATAGTACACATTTAACATTACTTATGAATGTGCAGCATTGGAAAAGCTGTGTGGTCCTGAAGTAGCTTGTGCTAGGTTGCCCAAGGCCTAATCATATTACAATACAGATGAATATTGCTCCATGTTGCAAAAGACAGAAGGTACAAAAGAAAACTAAAGCGTCCTTCACAAGCACATGGGTTCAATTAAGCCTTTGATATAGCTCTGGTAATGTTTAGTTTGTGGAGAACAAAGGGGAATTGAGGACAAACAGATCCTGCAGAGGTGGTGTTGCATTTATGTACTCTGATACAATTCATTTTTGCATGTGTTTTCGTGCAACACTGTGACACATTAAATGTTATTAAAGTAACATTATTTAACAGGAGTTGCACCCAAGGACTGCAACTACACTCCTACAAACTCACAGGAGAAAATAATGTTGTTTAATTTATGCTGAAATGTTTCGTGGTGTTACTTTGATAACAGCTGGCATATCACTGGCAAGAGTATAAAAAAGTAAATAGTAAGTAAGTAAATAAAGTGGAGTTGAGTAGAGTAGACTGGAGTGTGATGTAGTAGAGTGTAGTGTGATACATAGTGTGATGTAGTACAGTACAACAGCAGAATACAGTGCGGTGCATAGTATTATGTGGTGTAGTTCAGTATATCACAGTATATTATGTGGTATAGTATAATACAATAAAGTATAGTACACCACAGTACAGAATGTAAAGTACCGTATGTATGCATATTGTAGTATAATGCAGTATAGTAGAGCAACATAAAGTGTATAGTTCAGTATAGTTTATAGTATAGTTTTATATAGTGCATTTTGAGTACATTGCAGTTCAGCAGTGCATAGAGTAGCATGGAAGCATTGCATATAGCATGGAAGATTGCAGTATGGTGTAGCTTGCTATAGCATAGTATGGTATGGTGATTTTACTGAATGGGGTAAATGATAATATAGTATATATCTTTTACTCTAGAAATAAGTGATGAATAAAGCCATTTTAGAAAAGGTTATGAAGGGGATGACTTTTATAACAACGAAGTTACGTACATTTAAGAGAGCAAAGTGCAGTGCTAGTAATAAGCAGATGTATGGTGTATTATAGCATAGTATAGTAAAATATAGCACCGTATTGCATTGTGTAGTGTGTTGTATAGTCTAATACAGTATATAGTACATTGCAGTACAGAGTAGTATTAGCATATGGTATGGTATGTATGGTATAGTACAGAGCAGTGCGGTGCAGTACAGAATAGTATTATAGTAATGTGTGTGGTTTATAGAATAGCATAGAATGGTATTTTAAAACATTCCACAGTGTTTTCTAAATGGGGTAAAAATGTTATACATAAAAGGACTATTCAGTTTGGTTTTCTTTTATTGTAGAAAAATATGTGTAAGTATGTAAGTAATCTCACTTAAACAGATGTCTGCGACTCTAGTCATCTCGGAATAGAAGGAGTTAACAGGCCCTAGCATTTCAATAGCACTCTGCTCACACTGTACAGCAGCCAGAGCATCACTCACGCTCCTGAGTCCAGATCGTAACTTATCCCGGGTCATTCTGCTGAGCCTTGCTGCAGCAGGGGCCAGAGAACCAGTGATCCGAAAACACACACCCATCTATTTTAACCAATCGAACGTTCCCAAGCGGAACGCTGCAGCACAAGGTCAGGCCACTTAGAGGCCACTTTATCCGCAGGAACTACAGTGTATGCTTACCAATTACGTAGCATTACACCCTTAAAATGGAAAAAATATGAGCCATATAACATGTACAGGTAGTAAAGTTGGTGCAAAAACCTTCCCAAAACTCCCCACTTGAAAAGAAATCCAGTGTTATCTAAGTAAGAGACATGTAATACAAGAGGTTTCTGTGACATTGTGGTGTAAATACAACACCTACATGACTTATCGCACCTCAGTACACGCCCGCTTCTGTGTTTGCCCTTTCTCTGACAAGAAAAACTCCAGATTCGAGCAATAACTGCCACTATTATTCTTGCTCCATATCAGAAAATGACGCAATGTTATCACTTATCTAATCGTTCATGCCTTATGATGTTGCAACTGGCAATAAATGAAATGAAATCTGCAAAACCAGACTGAAAAATAGTTTGCTTGCTTATGTTTTTAACACCTGATCTGTAATCCTGTTTTTGAAAAGGGTTCCTTACATTATATCCTTGAGTACACACTAATACTTTTGAATCCCGGACTTTGCCCATTGGAAAAATATCAGCTAAGACCACTGGAATTCAAAAGCAAATACAGGCTTTTTTCGCATTACTGAGAGATGATTGACTGTATGTCTTATGAAACACCCACGTCACATGACACCCAATGTTTTATTGTCCAGTTGTGATGTTAATCCAATTATATTTCCCCTTTTCCTCCGTAATAAGAGAACGGAAGGCTAACAGTGGTGACCTGTCGGAAGTGCCATGTGTAATAAAGCGAAACCTCTTCGAAACAAATGGTTGTGGGAGAAAATACAACAGATCCAAACAAAGTATCGCAGTGTAAGAGCAAGCGGCTATAAAACTACTGAATGAAAGCTGAATGTGACCAAATTAATCACACAGTTCAAGCTCTTTCTTGTCAAGTCAAAGTGGCAGCACAATCGGTCTTATCAGTCAACGGTTAATATTCTACAGTGAGCTTTTTTTCCGCGCCGCCATTCTCACACATCCTTACATAACCTCCAAACTATGAGCCTCACTCCCTGAGGTATAAGCTGAGTCATGACTGGGGAGAATCAGTGCAGTAGCTGTAAGGAAATGATTGACACTGCAGTTATTAACAACATCAAGCAGCCTGATAAAATACATCTAATCTTATTAAAGTTAGCTTGCCTTTTAAGATCATTTTTAAAAAAAGGGGAAGGCGCTGTTCTAACACTGACCCAGTTGTTGAGTCAGAGGCTAGACTTTCTTAACAGATGATGCCTCTGGGTTTTTCCCACATGTTTCAATATCCTCCAAGACGATTTCCAAAAGTCTGTAATAAAAGATGGAATGTAGCAACAAATTTCCTCAAGAGTTCAATATACACTACACTGCTTTACTGTGCTCCTCCTAACCTCATTTGAGAGGTGAGGTAATTGCTTAGAAAAATGAGCCGCGGGTGGTTGCCTGGTAACCTCCTGGTGATAAAACTGTAGGACGCCATTGTACCTGGCCTAGAAATAGACTGGCACATAATCACAATCTATCTGCTTTAAACCAAGTATCTGTGTTGCTCCTGAACGTAAGGTTTTCGTCATTTTTACATTTCTTTTTTACGTTTGAACAAATCATAACATGAGCAATTATGGCAGCTTTGATCATTTCCGTCGTTTCAAAATTTAAATCATAAATTTTATGTTCATGGTGTGACACATTCACACCCACTGTGCTCAATGCTGAATGATAGTTGCATAATACTAATGTGCATCAGAAAATACATGCAACAATCTGTTTGCAGTGATTGTGATTTACAAAATTCGGACAATATGGTGAGTTGATGGTTATCTTTTTTCACTTGTGCCAATTTAAAATAGCCTAAGAGCTGACTGCTCCTCTACAGCTTCAACAGTGTGCAAAACAAGCAGGGGTTAAACACGGTTTATCAAGAAACAATCAGCTTCCAAATCTAAAAAGATGAAGTAAAAGTGACTGCCGTGGTCTGACACAAATTCTAAAACCTACTCTGGTCTGTTTTAAGCCCTGCATGAGTAAATTACCCACCATTTAACCACAATACAAGCATTTTGAAGAATTCCAAACTCCCCTCGGTCATAATGACAGTTTAATTTGTGTTGTTGACATCATAACTGGCGATGTCAACCGGAGCCTTAGGAAATGGACTGACTCATGGTTTTGCTGTGGCCACCATTTTGATTAAAACCCCAATTCCCACGAGAACTCTTTTGCTCACACCTCTAAAATCCTGGCACCGTGAGTAGACAATTTACAAAACAAGCATGTAGTGGTCTGCTATTCACTTTTTTAGAGTCAGCCCACCTCAGTTCCTAGAAGAAACACCGCAGGATACTAAAAAGTGTTTGTGCACGTTTCACCCGACTTAAAACTGGAGCTGTTCCCATCGCTATAAAAACATCTGCGACTGACTCTGTTCTTGGCAGGGCTTTAACATGGTCTGGCAGAGTCTGTTTGAGCTTCTCCGTAAAGTGGGATCATTTCAGCCCAATGGATTACCCAATGCATGCCTGTAAATCAACACACACTGCTTGCTTCATTGCTACTGCAAACCTCGTGGAAGAGCCATACATTACTCGGTAGCTCCCCGCCCATTCTGCGTTTGGTTTCAGACGAGGTTACTGCAGTGCAAGCAAAAGGGGTGACTCAGGGTAAAACTCAAAAGGCTTGGCAAACTCTGCAAAGCCTCATTGAGGATTTGACACAGTAACTAGCCGGTGATGGTTAAATTGATGGTGTGAATGCCGCAGTAGCGTGCTCGTGCATGTCGGGGTCGACGGCGGCTTGCGACGCTTCTATTTACTGCAGAAAACATTACTGTCATGCAGAAGAAAGCTACTTAAGAGGGGTGCGAGAACGAGGCTCGCTCTTAAAGAGACAGCACACACCACAGACACATGCTTTTAAAGACCCCCTTTCTAGATTGTGATAGTTTTGTAAGTTTGTAGATTTATTTTTTTTAAAGTGCATGATTTACAAATATGATCTCTGCGTGTCCCTTACACCCAAGACAAGTGAGCTCTGATTGGTCAAAGGCATCTCTCAACATTACTTGCAGAGTCTCCTGACCTGAGCCAATTCAAGAGCTTTATTTACTGGTCAAATGCATTAAAAAAACAAACAAACTAATAATTCTGTGGGGACTGGGCTAGAGTCATTTGTGACCTCACAAAATATCAACAATCATGTAGGAACTGCAATTAGCTGTTACAGCAGGTGAGTATGTAACAGTTTTGAGGAGAAAATACTCCACCAGGTTGAGGTTTTATAATGTTATTATTGTGGTCCATTATGTTCAACTTTATACTAAACCTTTTTGCACACTGCACCTTTAACTTCCTAACCACAGTGTGACTATATGATGTGAGAAAAAAAAAATTTCATCCAAAGTAAAAAAGAAAACTCTTTTACCTCCTGTATGTTTAAGGGTTAAGCGGATGTTTCTCTCCTGGAGCAATTGTGAGGCGTTTACAGGCCTCAACTATTCCAGGAGCTGTAATTGAGCTTGTTTAAACAGCCCCATGTGTAGAAACAATGCAGGTATACACAGACAACAGACAGCGCTGTTGTTTTAATGCAACACTGGATTTCCAAAGGGAGGCCGTGCAAGTGGGAGCGAACCTGAGCGGTCGTCTTCAGCACGTGGCAAAACAAAACCTGTTGGCAGACGAGCACACAGACAGCCAGCCAGCTGCCTATTGTTGCCATTTGTGTTATGTAACATTAGAAACAAAGCTCAATGGTGGTGTCTGTGAAAGCACCATGCGGGGGGTCGGTTTGTCTATGCATCCGGACTGCACTGCAAAAAAAAAAGAACATCATTTCACCAGAGCCAAGCTTTCAGAAATTCTGCAGAAAATCACTTCGATAATACATGCTGAGATTGCTCTGTGGTACTTCCTGTATCCTGAATGCAAATGAGCAGTCAAATTAGACAAAGCCTGACAGTAGGTTAAGATAAAACGTTGCATGAGTAGGCATTTTTCTACCTCCTAATGTGGCTTCTAAACTGAACTGCAACTCCAAAAACAAAATGACTGTTATCCCCATTGGTTTTCATGTCCTCGCTTTTATGTATTCTACACACTCTCAAATCTGATAAGCGTATTTGCTTTCAAAGGTCGAGGTATGAGCTTTCCAAAAGAATGAGATCGTAAAAGCTGTTAAAGTGTGCATTTATATGAAAGTATGCGGGTTGCACTGTCCTGCTCTTTATTGATAGTTCAAACAAGTCTCGGCGGGTGTTGTCGACAGCTTTACACGACATATTTCGATGCGGGCCGCAGCTGGAGGATTTGTGTATTGTTTCAAGGCTGAGATCATTGTTACTCAAGTGCAGAAATGAACGCTGAAACAGATACAAACACAACGCTGGCCTTGGCCTCGTATCAAGAGGACAGCTAATGTTTGTATTGCAACAGTTCGTAATGTTTTGTAGCTTTTTGACTGACAGTGTATTTATTAAAGGAACAGTTTGGTTCACAACATGGACTTCAGAGAGTTTGTGAACCCACTTTATCCAGCTGATGTGCAGGGTAATTGGAGAGCTAAGATCTAGGGTTGTATAAATGAGAAACAACACGTAACACAAAGCCGGTGTTATTACTTTAATCTATATTCCATCAAAATGTACTGTCCTCATGTAATGGCAACCCAAGCTGCTGCCAAAAAGGGTTTTGAATAGGTCCCAAACAAGGCAATATGAAAGAAACAAGCTGAAAGCAAAGCCTGACCTTTACCAAACTCATCCTTTCAATCTTGGCACTGTTCACAGAAATATGAAAATTCTACAGATTGTAAAAGTGCTCTGGAATTTTCTCCAGCAAAGGATGATAATTAGACAAAAAAGAGACATTATGCAAAACTACGTGTGAGTGTAAAGGCCAAGATTAATAAATGCCCGCAGGTTCCCTTCTTGGGAAGTCAAAGCAGTTTAAGGAATATGAAAAGTCACATATCCGGATCAAAAGATGACTCGGGGAATTCTTTGAATAACACTGCAGACTGTGTAAGGACAATCGAGAGACGTTCCTCCGAGGCCCGATTCAGAGGTTGAATGTGATGAGAAGCGGCGTGACAGGTCCGCCAAAAACCCCCTTCAGACCTGTCGGCGGTTCCTAGAGGATTCCTTTTCATGCCAAGCTGTTCCCACTCCGACTGGCAGGGAGAACGCGGGCAGCTCCCTTTCACGCAGCTGGAGTGGAAAACGCTGACATGTACCTCTGACACCGGCCCGACCGCTCACATTTCACAACCAGGCGACCGGATCCCTCCAGATCACATGACCCGACCGCCGTAACCGCAGATCACGGGAAAGATGTGGAAGCCATAAACAAGGTGGGTCCTCTTTGTGGCAAATATAGAAAACACACTGAGAGACATTGTGTTAAAGGTCATCGTCATTCTTGTCTCTTTGAAAACCAACAGCATTCTGTTAATTGCGCTGCATATATTGTTAGAATTTCTTCCATTAGTGTCAACGCGAAGGTTTTAATTCAAGCTCAAGTGCAACTCTCACCATGCAGCCGTTCGACTTGGCCTTGCTGTCACAAAGAGGAGAGATTCCCCTTCTCAATTTTACCGATAGCCATAACTTCATGAGCACCTACAGTCCTGTTGCAATGAGCACAGATTAAGAGACTTTGACGTGCGCCAGAATAGAACTGTTTTAATCAAAAACCAGTTTAGTTTTGGATATAAAGAAGAAACCGATCTCATGCAGCATAGATAAGAAGCTAAAGATAGTCTGAAACACTGAGAAACGCCTTAGGTTTGTTTTGGGACAATGGCTGGGCATAATTACAAACATTAGATGGTCATAATGTTTCCTAACTTATCTAAACGCTGTTATGGAAGCTCTGAGGAATGTAGGAGTGGTACAGAGTTGCTCTCAAATGAACCCATATAATGCACTCAATACGCTCTGCCGCTGATAACAGTGCATCATGTATATTGACATTTCCTCAGTGCTTTTAGTAGCTTCCCACCCTTTCTATGGAGTCTGACCGATGAGTAAACAGTGCCTCGATCCATGAGGCAGGTGCTACTCCTGTGCTGCTGTTTGAGATCATCACTAGATTTAAAATAGCAGTGTGCGGTTCTTACTGGGTTTATACCATATCAGCAATGTAGTGGCAGTTTGATTTTGTTTACATAATTCGCTCATGGGAACACAAATTTGAAGAAAGCAACTAAAGAGGCTTGTACCCTGACGACAGCTACAAATCCAGTTAATAAAAGACTAATTTCAATACAAACCAGTCTGGGTCAGCACTCACTGGCTGTAAGGTACAAAATGTCATCACAAAGCCAGGCCAGTTCAACCGGAATAGCCTTTTGCTATATATTTATTGCACACAACTATAATTTAGGACACACCCAGACAACAAATGTAATGGGATTGTTCTTTTTAATTTTACACAATGTTCCAAGAAAGCTGTAACAAATCAAATGTCTTGTCAAGTGTCTACAGAAGTCATTATTTATGTAGGTGTATGTGCAACATTAGGGTGTGATAATGGATAAGCTAGTCTATCATAAGCACAATTTCATCTCTCTACTATTCTCTACAGTTTCCACAATAGTCACAATGATGCACCATCTCCACCTGGTCAGTCCATTTAGTTGAACTATGTCCATTACAGCAGATAAAGATGCTCTAATTCACATTCACAAAGCCCAGCGATCTTATTCTAATCCAGGAAATGAACAGGTGTGCTACGAATCTAAGGCAACAGGCTGGCCGTGGTGCCGTTGGCAGAGCCCCAGTGTTAACAGTTGGATCGTAGCCGGCTATCCCTGCTGCTCAGTGTTTCACCTCCAGGGAAAGCCGAGTGGATGTCAGTCCTCATAAGGCAGCTGTCAAACTGGAGAGCAGAATCACCATTGAGTCCAAGTCATTAAAGTGATCCCTTCGAGCATGCCCCAACCTGGTATGAGCTTAAGAAGAGAAATGCTTTTTGTCACAATTGTCGACTAAGAGGAAAATGAAGGCCAGTTTTCAGTTATTTTATCATATGAAAATATTTCTCTGCCTCTGATGGGAATGCTAAGTATAGAACGTACATCACCATATCAAGCCACTGTGCAAAAAACACTTGTCTCTTGTCACATCAATGTCATGACATTCTAATAAGCTTCCATGGTGAAACTTCTGAACCAGACTGAGTAACACTAGAGTTCTGCAGTAGCTCAAGACTCACTGCGTGACCAAGGAGCTGTTTACTTGAAGCCAAAACCCAAATGCTGGTCTGCATTGAAATCGAAACAATCACATGGATGTTGAGGATACTGTAGTATGTCTGTCTGACCACTAGGGGCGCTGTGAACTCTGACACTAAGGACTCACAAGAAGAAGCAATAGCTTCATTGTGCCACCAAACATTTTACTTTTTAAAATCCCTTTTCATTTTCTGGAGCAGGCTGATAAACTCTGAAGCATGTCTTCACAGTCTACACGACAACAATGGCGGGAGCTGCAACAAAACAAAAACACCTCCTTGACAGGATTCAAAAGTTTGCATTTTCCTTGAGTCAGTGCACCATGCTTGTGTTAACAAACGGCTCAATCCACTAACCAAATATTTGCGTTTTGGACGAAATACATGGTCACGTAATGGACCATTAAACAAAGTCATAAAGCTAACAAACATAAACAACAAAGCGACCCAAGGCCCAGGATGACACTTTTTGAGCCCTCAGTGGTATAAAACACTCAGTAGCCTATGTTTAATGCAAGAATAGATATTTGATGTATTGCCTGTATGTGAAGTTAATATTAAAAGTAAGCTAAAATGATTGCTTGTATGTATTTTACTCACACACTTTTAACACACGTGATTTGGGGTAACATGGCAGTGCAGAACACAGCCTCTACCTGTCACATTCAAAAAAGGAACGCTTGTCTGCAGCTCCTGAATTTACTCAACGCCAAATTAACAGAGCCTTCCCAGTCGTCGCTTTATCTCTCAGCGAGTAGATGGAGGCAGACAGATTTTGCGAATAGGAGACCGGCTTTTCACGGAGCAATTAGATCAATGAGCACTGCGCTGTTTGGGTGTTCACTTCAGGAGGTCTGCCCCGTTGCATTATGGTGCAAAGATACAGGGGGGCAGTGATAATGTGTGCGAGTAATAAAAAAAGGTCAGGGTGCACTTTAAAGAATCATATTGCAGAAGAGGAGTATTTCAGATAAGCTAGAAATGGATTGGATCTGCCTCAATACCAAAGTTAGTCAGTCACTGCTTTGTGTTTGTTTTGCAGATGACTCCCTCTGAGGATACGTGCTACCAGTCAGATATGTAAATCAGGGGTTTGTAAATCATGCTGCCAACGCGTTAAGTTCTCAGAGCGCGGACAAAAAAAGCAGCCAGATTGCATTACAAGCAGCCTCCTGTGTGGGTTTTCCTTACTCCAACTTTTCCTGGAAGGACAACTGCATTAAAACAGCAAGTTCAAAGCGCCTCAGTGGAGTTATGTAATCTTGCTCCTTCTTGGGGGTTTTGTTTTAGGTTTTTTTCAATCTGCCATCAACCCAGTGCGCTAGATAGCTATGAAAGCAGAAAAAGTTTCAAACATAACTTCATGGTCTGCCTCCTTCTACTGCAAAATTAGGAATCGAAGGCAACAATAGCATGTGCTGACCGTGTGACTGCAGCTTATGTTTATTTCCATTGACGAGGCTGAATAACAGATATTATGGCGAGGCGCGCGTAAAGGCTCAACTTTCACCCACTGACTTATTTACTGTGCATTCATGTGCATTGCCTGCCTCAGTCACACCCAGGCTCTCAATAAAAACACGCTCTGTCCAACAGTCTTTGACACCTTTTCTCTTGGAAAAGGCTCACTTTGTTCAGAGTTTACGCAAGGCTCTGCTACGAGGTCAGAATGGTTCCACAGATCTGGAGCGTGTTTGCTGCTGAACAGTGGGGTGTTTACATGTTCGAGCTGATTAGTAAACCTTTTCCAACAGTTATCAGCTTGCTCTTTTTCCACTAAAAGTGTTAAAGTGATTGACAATGTTCAAGTTTAAACAAATGCAACACTAAATCCTGCGATGGCTTAACTGGTGCTAATATTTTAAGTGTGAAGCCTAACAAGAGTAGCCTAAACAGTCCACAAAGGCAGATCATTTACATTAATTTAGCGGGACCAATATTGCCATTTGAATTGGGTGAAAGACATCTTGGAGAACGTCAATCACTAAAAGACAACCATTCTCACTTAGGCAACAGCAGTCAACTAAGGCCATCTTAAGCATCTGCATCTTAAGATAAAGCTAACTTTGTCATGCATGACTATTCTGGGGTTACGCAGATAGGATGCTTACAGTATTTGTCCATCAGTAAAATTTCAGTGAAAATGAATGATCTCCAGTATTACATCTAGTCCATAGGGCCATTTGGGTCACTTACATACATATGGGTAAACAATGAGTGAAAAAAAAACTATGACTGAATGGAAGGTGCTCCACAACCCAAAACCCAAATGGCACTGGAAGAGCAGCACCGGAACAAGGTCAGGTGACTGCTGCGTGTGTGTGGGCAGCAGATAACCTTCAGCTTCAAATTCTCCACCTTATCTGCAAACCACTGGTGGAGGCAGCACCCACTGGTTCACAATTACCCAAGCCTGTCACTCCCACCAGATAATAACTGAACTTTTGGTGCAGTTTCGACAAATCGAGCCCGAGGCTTTTATGGCATGGATGATATTGACACAGCCATATTTATGCGAGAGGGCGCTTTAATGTGTAACTACTGCTGACCTTCGCATGTCAGTGGCGGGCAGGTTTAAAGCTCTAAACATGGGACAGAAACAGAGTTGTGTATTATAAAGAGCATATGCAGTATTTGTGTTATATATAAGATTTTTTCTGTTGGCCATAGTAAAAGTTATAAAGCTGAAGTGGAAGTATGAATTCCATCTGACTCGGAAACTATAAACTATGACTACTATTGCAGATCATTATATATGTTAATACCATGAAGGCAATTCATTTTGAACAAACTGTGCAGCCCAAGAGCATACTATAGCCTAAATAGTTAACATTGACAGCATTTAAGCAAGTTTCACATGAAAAATGGTAGTAGTGCTAGTGCTAGTTCTTCCCAACGATATTAGCCATGTTTTGTTATGGTCTGTATATTACTTTTGTTAACAAATTAACAAATAGAGCAAACTGAGCTTATGAATATAATAATATCTTGGTACCACTTTATAATATAATAACTTAATTTACCATTTACAAAGCATAACTCATACATTACTAAGCACAATTAGGTTATAAACAATGTTATTATCTTCTTAGTATTGGATAATAATCTTGTGTATAATTATAGATATAAAGGACATTTCAACATCTATAAATTCCTTATTAATTCATCATTATTTTAATTTATCAATGCTTTACTACTGCTCAATACTGTGTGTTATGATGAGGTCTAACCTATATCTGTATGGACCAAAAAACAATAAGAAATGTAACAGTGATTTCTAAATTTGCACAATACAAACTCTCAAGCTACACTGTACTTGAACAAACTCTCTGTTTTTAGGTCATTGATTCAGCCTCTATTTTTAAAGCAACAATCCCCAGTCAATCACAGATGCTGATAGCAAAAAATAATTGGAGCCTTCTGACTTTTATTGCAGTGGGAATTACAGCTTGAAGGCTTGAATCAGTGTTTGGGCTCCTGGGATCTATCTCAACATGTTGAAAGACATGAGCAGCCACAGTCTCTTAGCTTTTATGGAAAAGGCTGCACTGTTGGCGTCACCACTGAAATAGACTTCATGTGGGCTAAGCAGATCAACGGAGGAGAGGCTTTAAGGCGGGATGGTGCAAAACAGTAGGGTGATAACACCTCGGCCTGGCTGGAGCATTACATAACAAGGGCAGAAAATAGTCAGCTGGTCAATTGATGTTAATGGATAGGCTGGTTGTTTGCATAGAAAGGGAAGGAGACGTGCTTAAGCGCACATAGAGAGGAAGAAACACAAACCAACCTGCTCTTTGCGCTTCTGCCAGCGTCCACACGGGCTCTCTTCCAAGATTTCACTCTCATCCTCGCTCTCCTCCTCTTTCCCCTCTGATCCTGATTTTCTCTCCGGGACGGACATAGTCATTTTAGCGCCGTATGTGTCCAGGTTTTCAGGCCAGTGTCTTTACGCGTGTGTCTTTCTCTGTCTCTTCCGATTCCCACGACGTCCTGTGCGTTTTGTTGTTATGGAGGAGGTGTGTAGCGCAGAGAGAGAGACGCTCCGCCGCTTGTCTGCGCAGTGAAACCCCCCAAGACGACACTCACTCACACAGTCAAAGTCCCCTTGGCGCTCAAAACATCCTGCTCGAAAACTGGATACGCAGAGGCACGGGAAGGCGTCTTCGGTTCCCAGTCAGTCTTGTGGGCTCATTGTACGCCTCTCACACACGCTCTGTCTCATGCGGCAGTGTGGATTTGTCGACCGTCTCCCACACGCGTCATCCTCGGTGTTGTTGGGCTGGGAGCCTCTGCCAGACACGGTGCGCAGAGATGGAGCTCAGTACCGTAAAGTCTGCAGTAAACGCGCAGTACGTTTAAACATGGCGGCGACGGTGATGACAAGGCTCAGGGGACACTACGCTCCTTTTAGGGTTTTTTACACAACATACTTTGGTTAATAAACTGGCCTGCAAAACTGCTATTGATATGTAAAAGGTTAAAATATAGGCTACAATAAAAGTGTGGGGAATGGTAATAATATTGCTAGTAATGATAATGATGGACAGTTAATATGGCAAACGGAACAAAGTGACATTTCACAAAACAAAGTAGCCCAAATAACAAATATATTCCAGTAGACTTAATAATAAAACGTGATCCATCTACCATAATAAAGTATAATCATATATCCATTAATATTTTTCGTAGGAGTTCGTATTTTTTAAGATAGGACAAAGGTAAAAATAGGTCAAATAGGTATTCTAATAGGGTATTACTTTCAGAATCCTTTTGGACTGTATTTCTAATAAATCATGAATACCTTTGCATTTGTTAATCTTATACCCCTACACTCGTTTTAGGGGAAAAAAATAACTTAGTGAACTTTATTGGTAACAACAACGAATATATAGGCTATAGCTACACTATTTTAAAATACCATATAATAGTTATGTAGGCTATAATAAACTTTACGAAAGTGCGTTTTGGTTTGGTTATGTAGACCTTTATTCTACATTTACGCTTCATTAATTCTTTAATTTTACTTAATTAATAATAATTGTTCAGGGCATAACAAATTGATTGCTATACTATACTCAATTTGAAACTGCCAGACCGATTGATTTAATTAGTCAAAGCTAACTAACTAATTAGCTAAACAATATTTTCAACTAGCTAAGCTAATTTGCGTTCTAAGTTCTACGCCGCATTTAAGCTAAGCGTCTAAGTGCCTTTAGGTTTAGAGCAATTATTGTATATATTGTTTATATAATTATATATTGTATAAATTAGTTTAGAGAGACTCAGCAGAAGGCACCCTCATTTCAAATATTCTGGTTTTGTGTTTGTTCTGTTTGCTAGCGTTTTATCGTCCCACTACTATGGCGACAGCCCCCAGCAGGCTAATTAATTTTTAAATAGCATACTCGGCCCCGCCTTTAATTAGTGTGCTTTAGGAAAAAAAGCATTTATTGCACAGAAAGTCTGATAGCTTTTATATTTTTCAGGTAACAGAACTACATTTTATCAAGCAGAGGGGAATGTTTTTTTAAATGTTGGGATACTATTTTAATTTGCAGGCAAAATAATATTATGCCTCTTATATCTGACTCTGTACCACAGACAATACGGTACCCATCTGTGTCTAGCGCTGCCCTGCGTTGTCCCGTGAGAAGAGTATAATAATATGAAGCTGTAGTGACATCTAGTGGTGAAGCTTTAGTAACGCCGCTCCAGTCAAATGAAAATATTATCAGAGCAGTGTATATTGGCCGTAAATGCTGGTGAAGATTTGTCAGTTCACTTTATTTTATTACAAATTCCAAGACTAGTACAGTACAGTAATTAAGTATTTTATTGGAGCCTTGTATCAGCACCTCAGTGTTATGTTATGTGCTGTAGTAGTTAACAACCGGTTGTGATCACAGATCTTTGTAGTAATCACCCTCCTCATCTTCTATTTCTAGCCCAGTTTTTTGACAGAAAGTCACTGTGTTGCCAGTTTCTGTCACTGTTAATGAGATTTAGTCTTGGCGCAAAAAGCACTGTCTACACAATAGAGCTGTCTAGACGAGTGGTTCAAAAACATCCCGTCCAACTGTTATGTTGGATTATGCAGCTCTTTGTATAACATTAAAATTATCTATATTTATATGTGTGTGACTGTAATACCATATGACAATTATGTATCATGAAGTCATGTTATGGCAGATTGCATTTCAAAACAGGTATTAGATATTTGGAATGGCTATGAAGACAAGATGGAGACTCTTGAGGCAGGTGGAGGCTAGTGTTAGAAGCTGCTGGTAAACTCTTGATAAAGTGTAAGATAGTGGTTGAGACTTGCACTCATAATCTGCTCTATCCACTTCAAAAACAGCACAAATGCATTACAAACATTGGCCACATGATGGTAGCACCTCCTTACATGGAGAGATTAATTATTTCTGTTACATTAGATCATTTCTCTTTGCTTACTTTTATTCAGAACTATAAACTAGGCACAATTCTTTAAGGAATAAAAAACTGCCAATATTTTCGGAGGTTTACAGATATAATATAATCACATGACCCAGAGGAAAATAATGTACTAACTTCAACATCATAAAAACAGATATATACCTTTATGCCATTTTGAGAAAAAATTAGAATTTCATGTTATTTTAGGTCTACAATTTATGAAAATATGTGTGTTTTGAGTTTATGGGATTTCAAATAAATGGAAACGTTATGCAACACAGAAATATTTAGCACTGAAAGACATGTTTGTGGAGGTTCTCAGTGATCCAGGACATTTTCAAGAAAAGGGTTTTCTGGCAAGGCATCTGGACGTAAGTTTTATCTAAAACAGATGCCTCGCAAAAATTTAGCACTGAGAATATACTTTATTGGCAGCTGTGGTGTAGACCAATCGGTGCACTCCTTTTTTAAGCAGGAGATTTTGCAAGCATGTGATCGGCCAAGGTTTTCTGTTCCTGAATAGAGGTTCTCATCTATTACAATCCTTCATAATAAACAGTAGATGGCATCATAAAGCTTGTTTTTTCCACAAATTAAACCATTTTACCCAACTAGAAGAAAACAAATCAGGTATACTCTGTTTAAATACATTTAATCCAAAAGTAGTGACTGCTTAAAAAGTTGTTATTCATTGGTCCTGGTTTCCATAATTTCCTAAAACAAGAGCAGAAATGTTACTGATCATGTTGTATTGTAAGCAACAAATTTATGATTAAAGTTTATCACAAAAGTGACTGATGATTTACCACAGTGAGTCTGGTTCTGTTGTGTGAGATAAAAGACAGATTTTTGCATTGCTGGACTTACTTTATCGATGTAGTGGCATCCCTTGGGGTTAATTGGTAAGCATCAGGTAAAAGTGGAGGTAGCATTTTTTTTGCCCCTATTTCAGACTACGACAAAATCACATACTGAGCAAGGAAACTCTGGGTCGGTCACAACACTTGATCAGCTGCAGCTGTTAGAACACTTGAAAAACAAGTTGGAAACAGTTCCCCCAAAGCATGCAATAAACCAATCTGAAACTACACATTCAGTCCATCAAAACAGATCAATGCTTTCAACAATATTGTTTTCTGTTTACCTCTGTCTCTTGCTTCATGAAAGTTGTACAGAAGCGATAATGATACTGTACGGTTGGATCGGAACGAAGTTGCTCTAGGGCCAGATCCACTCCCTTCTCAAAGCCAGATGGAATGGTTTTGGAGAAGTACAAGTCAAAGGCAATACACCCCTGGCCCAAAACAAAAGCAAAAATCCAACAGCCATCTTAATTTTACTGTGAATGTGTGAGGGAGGCTTGAAAGCTGGAATAAAAATACAAGAGCACACCCTTTCCAATGTCCAAAACAGTTCCTAATATGGAAGATGTTGGCAGGGGAAGGGGAATTAAAAAAATAAAAAATTGAAGATTGAAGATGACAAGGGAGTATCTTTGTATTGCCTAATTCATACAATGGCCAATTTAAAGTCTAATAAAATGGTTTAAGATTGAACAAAAGGAGTCCCAAAATACATCCCTGTGGAACTCCTCATCCTGGCCATTTGGTCTACACATGCATCATTCTCCAATTAAGACGAGCTGGGTAGTGCATTAATTGTATCTACTGCAAAAACGACTTCACACAAGACACACCGAATTTGTTTAAAATTATTTATTACAGTTGTGTGTCTGAATGTACAAGGTTTGAATATACAAATGGTTTTTGGTACTGGTGTTATGGGTTTATCTGTAGTGCACAAACATACACAAGTGAATATATAGCTATATTTGCTATAAGAGTGTTTTATGAAGCTCATCATTATTTTTTTCTCCCCTTTAACCAGTCGACACAGCCAGAAGTGTAGGAGCTCCGCTGTTGTATGTCATTTTCTTGCAGTGCTCAGTCCTGGAGGTGGACATATCCTAAATCAAGAACAAATAAAATATAGCTTCAAAATGTGTGTTAAAAAAGTGTTGCTAACTGGCGCTAACTGTCTTTAATTGTTGCTAACTGTTATCATAAACATTATATGACCGTCATTAATTGTTGCTAACTGTTGCTAACTGTCACTATATACATTATATGACTGTTACTAAGCGTTGCTAACTGCCACTAACTGTTGCTAACTATCTGTAACTGTTGCTAACTGTTACTTGTTGTTGCTCTATACTTTCAGATACTGTAATAGTGTAGAAATGCAAAGGCTTGACACAATATAAAATGATATTCAAACTCCACATAAGCTACAACAAATGTCTATTTATTGCTGTAGCATGTGCAGAATAATGTTTTAGCCTGGTAAAATATCCAAAGGCTCCTTTTATATCATAACATACCAGCTTTTAAATTATGAATGTTGTGGTGAAAGACATATGGGCCTTGTCCCAAAACTTTCACAAATAATAAATGAATACAGATATAAAGATGTAAACAGTTACCTCAGTGAGTCTTGGTTTCTGGATGCAGTGAACATAAGGCTTGGGGTTAGTCTCTATCTGGTCTGACACTGTTTTGTAGCAAACTGCACAGTCCATCAGAGGCTGTAAAATCAGATTATAAGAAATATAATATCACTGGCACTGTTATAATGTTAAATGTATTTGATTTTTACAGGGGGAATGCTCACTCTGTCGTTCCTGAAGGGGCAACGCTGCGTGTTGGAATCTGTGGTCCCTTTGGCACACCTGGTAGCCTTCAGGTAAAAGTTGTGGTAAAGGTATTTCACCCCAAATCCTGACTATGAGAAAACAGAAGCCATTTTGTTAGATAGAGACTAAAATGGGAGTCCAAAGTCTTGCTCAAGTCAACATTTTTAACCCGGATGTGAGCCAGAACAACTGCAATTTATATAATGCATTCACCTATTCTAAAGTTATACTAGTTTCAGAATAGTTTGACTCACAACTTTATTTTCCTGTTACACAAGATACAAGTTTGAACCACTGTCCCCTAAGGCAACAACTCTACAAAATGCAATTTCTTTTCATTTTGAGCGGGAGATAAAGCTCCAAATCTTCTACAGACATAACCCTAAGAATGCACATATTATGAACAATCACTCAAACACTTTTACCTCTATCTCTGCTTTGTCTACAGTCCTCAAGAAGCGGAAATGGTGATGCACAGCAGAATGGGCACCAAGATGCTCCAAGGACAGATCCACTCCTTTCTTGTAGCTGACTGGCAGCTGGTTGTAAAGGTCCTGGGCTTGAGCTGAGTACAACACAGCCCCGGCACAAATCAGCAGCAACAATCCTGCAGCCATCTTCATTTGACTTTGAGCGTTTTGAGCAGGGCAGCCAGAGTAGAAGTGCTCAACTCCCTCCTCTCTGCAGGGATCAATACAAGCTTCCAAAACAGGTCCTATTATGGGAAAAGGGGCGATTCTAAACTGTGATCATCAGTAGGCCTTCTGTGCTCACTGTTTAGTTTCTGTTTCCCGTAAAAAGCCCAGGGGGAAACATGTGCATGTCTCAACACAACATTAACATTCATGTCTTAAAGCGTGCTTTGAATGGATTTGTAAATGAAAAGAGTCATTGAGGCCTCAAGATTGGTTTAAACTCGGCTGTGATTTATGGGTTAATGGTCTCTTTTGGCTCATTAGTGTGTTTGTCTTTGCAACAGAGAGAAAGTGGGGCATTGGAAGGAGGTTTTGATGAATGAGACTGCAATTAGTCATTCACCATTGCATCTAAAAGGAGAGAAGATGGTTGTTTCCAGTAAAAAGCACTGTTTTGGGAAGCCTCTTGAGAATGAACAAGCCCCAAACTAGCTGTACTCGCTCCACAGGCACATATTAGTGTAAAGTCTAGTAGGTTCCATTATTTACTAATTTGGATGTTTTGGTTTTAGATACAGCAATGGATGACATACAGTACTGTGCTAAAGTTTTGGCAGGTGTGAGTATAAAAAGTAAAGTAAACTGTAAAGTATGGTGATTTTTTATTCATTTACTAAATGCAAAGTGAAAGAACAGAGGACAATTCTAAATCAAATCAATATTTGGTGTGATCCTAGACAAAACCAGGCCAATAAAAGATTCAGGTGTGGCTCTAAAAAGGCTTACACATAGGCTTACATAAAGGTCATGGGTTTGATTCCTGGGCTGCCACTGGCCATACTCCGGCTTCCTCCCACCATCCAAAAACATGCAGGTTTAGGTGAATCTGTGAATCTCAATTGCCCTGAAATTGACTGAATGTGAGAGTTAATGCTTATCTCAGTGTCTGTCTCTGAGTGTTAACCCTGCGGCCTAAAGCTGCTGGAATATGCTCCTGTCACCTGTGACCTCTAATAGGAAAAAGTGGTTAAAGATGAATGAATTTCAGCGTATCTATAAATCCAAGTAAAATGCTGAATTCCTCACAAATTATTTATTAATGATGTTGAATGTATGTACAAGCAGACTTGGAGAGTAAAAGATGACATGTTACAATATCATATAATCTAAAAACAAAAATAGAAGTATGTTTGAATATATTTTGTAGGATTTTTCCCTCTGTATTATGTGCAAAATACAATTAACAGGATATAGGGGTTAATATACAGTAAATAAAATGCTTTATTATTGCTTTAGTGCATTAGTATTTTTGCATGAAGAGTTGATAAAGATGCACTCTACTAATGACTTGGATTGACACTGACATCTAGTGTATTCGTGAAAAACTATTGAAACTCAAGGTGTTATTAGAAGGACACATCAGGTGCTAAATGTTAAGATTTCCTAATTTCCTCGTGTTGCCAAAAGAGTTGGGGCTCCACTGCTGTAGCCAATCTCGTTGCAGCGTTCTATTCGGCTCGCTTTCATCTCCTGCAAAACAAGGCCAGAAACAGTTAGAGCTGATTTGTTGTTTTGAGGTAAAAAAAAAAGAAGAAAAAGGAAAGTACTGACCTCTGTTAGACTGGGTTTGTGGATACAGTGGACATACGGCTTGGGCTCTGGTTCAATGTTCTCTCCAAATGTTTTGTAGCACACTGCACAGTCAATCAGTGGCTGCGTGAATGCACACAAACAAAAGGCCGCAGACAAGTTAGAACAGACACTCACATTCCAGTTATAGAAAAGTGAGAGAAAAGAGATCATGCTCACTCTGTCGTTTCTGAATATGCATGTCGTAGAGTCATCTGCTCCTTTTGGACAACTGGTCGCTTTTAGGTAGAAATGGTGATAAATGTATTTCACGTCAAACCCAGGCTGAAAACAAAACAGTCAAAACTAGTCATTAGAAGACTGATGTTTATGTATTATTATTATAAAAACTTGTATATGTACTTATCATCTATAAAACAAGTGATCTATTCTACATACCTCAATGTCTGAATGTGTGATGCTTCGAAAAAACAGAAAATGGTGCTGTATTCCCTTGTGAGAGCTGAGTTTGTGTAGAGCCAGGTCTACTCCTTTCTTGTAGGTTTCTGAAAGTCCACTGTAAGACTCCTGCGCATCAGTTGACAATAGTAAACCTTGGACGCTGAGAAAAAACAGCAGTAACACAGCCATCTTCCTTTGCGTTTCTGAAACGGAGGGAGACAGTGCAGAATACTGGCCGCTTCACTCAGAGTGCAGCGTTTTTTGGAGCTGATCCACACCCTTTTACCGAGAGAACACAGAAGGGAACACCTGCTGTTTTGGCCACACCTTAATGGAGTTGATATAAATTGTGCAATATACAGTATAGAAATGTACAAGGGAATGTCAGCAACAGCGTGTCAGACTTTTTTATTGCTTTAATGTATTATCAGTTCACAATTTTGATACTTTGAAATATACAGACAACCTTAATTTCATTATTATAGGCACAATAAGCACACATAAGCAGTATTTCACTGTCTACTTCATATAAATACCCCTTTCACTGTTAATGGCCATAATGAAGCCAAATGTGTGTTTACATTAAAAAGTGACATCCTTTATAACAGCAATAATGCCTCATAATGCAACAGATAAATAAAATCAAGAGCTGATTTATGAGGGTCTCAAAAGTGCAAACTACTGAAATGTGAGTCAGCATTATTATAAACACAGCAGAGACTGGTCGCCCATCACGATGTGGTCCCACAGGCACTTTTGAGATACTGTGCACATTTGAAACACCAAAGAGGCACAAGATCACAGTCAGGTTCAGTTTAGAGGGGGGTGACAACTAGTGTCTGAAATTCAACACAGTGACAATCAGAGGACCCAACATCCATTTTTGACACAGTCAAAGCTTCAAAACCATGTCACATTGTTACAATGTGACATTAAACAAGAACATACACAGACATGTAAAGCCTTCCCTCTCAGTCATACATTAACAATGAGATTGTCTAAAGAGCTTTTGTGGAGATTTGGTCAAAGTTTACTCTAGTATAAATGAAATGTCAAATGATAAGAGACTGGAATGTTTTACTGCTACGTGAGGACAATTGAGATGACTGATCTGCAGCTTATTGTTCTGACCTCAGAGGTATTCACACACTGTTGGCACTTGAAAAAAAAACAACACACTTACACTTACTATTTATGTTAAAATAAACCACAAAGTGGCATGTAACGTAAAAACGATATTAGTATATTAGTGCCCTAATCACTGTATATATATATATATGTATTATTTTATATAGTATCTATCTAGAAATATGACGCATTAGTGTAACAATAAAGTACTTCAGTATGATTGCTCATTACAACTAACGACAGCAGATCTCCCTCTGCTGGTGATCGTCTTAAACTACAAGTACACTACAGATAAAAGCTAAACACTGCTGTGTTTAGGACAAGGCATAATTAAAGCAGGACAAGCTAAAAATCACAGGTTGTTAAATAAAGGCAAAGCAAAATTAATCTCTAAAGGATGTCAGGACACAAAGGTAATAAAATTATTCTGTAACATAAATTAATTGTTCAGATTTGGTGTTGTTAAAAGTGCTAAGCTTCAGGAGGTGGTCAAGTGAAAGACATAATATACTTTAAAAGAAACTTTCTCCTTCCTAAGGCGCTTGGTGATTAAAACAAAAAAGTGATAAACTTCCACAGCATTAACTCATCATGTGAATATAAAGGGAATGGATCCCATATATCCTCGGCATATTCAATGTGAATCAGAGCAACATTTCAGGGCTACGAATGCATCAGTCTGCGCATCTACCCACTACAGTAGCAATTTGTTTTCAGGATTTGAAACTCTTGCCTGAAATGTCATGAATAAAAAAGCATGTGTCTTTGATTTCCAAAGCCAAATCATAAAATGTGCTATTAACTAGAAAAGCACTTGGACAGCAGCAACAGTACAGCAAGGTCATACATTTCTTAAAAGGCTACATAAATATAGATCTGGCTGGAGAATCCACCAGGTGAACTTTTACATTCAACACGTTTCAGTGATGGTGGTTACGGGCAGCTGGGCACAGTGTTGTGGCATCAGGCTCTCTCTCTGTAGGAAAAAGTAAAACTGCTTTTACTAAGAAGAGTCTGGGCTGGTATGAGGACTGGGCTATACTGGCATGTGCATCTCAGCATACTCATCGTGATCTTCAAACTTTGGCTCGGCGTCGTCTGCATCCAGCTGGAGAGACAGAGAGAAAATGGAAGTATATTTGGATTTTAAGGATACTTTAGCTAACCGTTTCATAAAACAATGTGCTGGCTTTTGTTACTTAATTGAAAATGTCATTCTAGAGCAAATAATAAACAGGTAAATTTTCTTTAATGTGAGCAGACGTGCAGGTGCATTTCTCCACATGCTGATGACTTACACATGCCATCTCTCTGGGGGTGAAGATGCGCCGCAGCACAAACATTTTGACAGGAACAGTAAGGATGAGGACAAAGGGGAAGGCAAGTGACGCCTGTGTTGACATCACAGCCCACAGAGCCGCCAGACACACCAGCTGGATGCAAGTGAAGAGGTGCATACGCAGTGTACGGACCTGGAGAAAAGAGGAATGAAACAGTGATTCTTTTTGAATATATAAATAAAAAGAATTTGTCAATATTCTTAGGACTGAAATAGTCAATCTAAAAAATAAACCACACGTCCAAAGAGAGACTCAGACAATGACCCTTAACAATACCAGGACTTAACAACTCATGGTCTTCAAGCTTTAAATCATACTTTACATCACTAGCTACAAACTTCTTAACTTGAAGATAAGCTTAGGAATGTAAATACAGGATATAAATTTCAAGATGGCACCCTCACCTTGCGGACATAGGTGTGGTCAGGGTGATACTTTGGTGGCATCAGAAGCAGCATCATACGCTCTGTTAGCTGGATACCATTGAGCGACATCACCCCCATATAAAGGAAGATCCCAAACAGCACAGCCAGAGGGATCTGACGGAGCAGGTCACCTATGACAATGGACATGCCTGGGGACAGAGTTCAGAAAGCAGTCACACTTAAACATCAGATGTACATAAAAACGTGGAGAAATGTAATGAAGTGTTACACTGACCAACCAGGATGGCCACCAGGAGGCCTGTGACCCTCTGCTCCTTCACCTCCTGGATGCGTGGCTTGTCTCCAGGGGCCACAGCTTTGCTCATGACAGTCAGGGCGTTCACGTGTGTCACAGAACGGACGGTCGCAGCAGCCATCCAGGGCAGGCCGAACATAGCTGAGCTGCCACCGAGCACCACTATCAGGAGCAGGTCCAGGTGGAAACCAGACCCTTTCACAAGCTTGCGCTCTTTCTTACTCACAATCAGACTAAAGAAACCAAACACAATTCATGGCGTTAATATAAGTGTTGAAGTCACCAAAGACAAGTCCGAGTTAAGCCCAGTGACTTGATTCGAGTCTGACTCGAGTGCTACATCTCTCGTTCCATAATCTGGTAAAATGTACACTACATTCATAATAACATCAACAAAAGCAAAGGCACATTTTATGAAAACTTTTGAATTGTAGTTGGAATTGCAGTTACGTTGTGATCTGAGTCTCCATAAAGATGAGGATGAAGACAAGCAGAGCAGGGAGACAGCAGGCAAACATCATCCAGATGGGGAATTCACCATCAGAGCCCAGAGGACTGATGATCCATCCACGTTTGTCAGGACTAGTCACAGAGAAGCCCCTGGGAACGCTCAGTTTCTGGGCAGAGGACACAGACCAAACACTTTTAGAAATAGTATAAAAAATATTATAAAATACTAAATATAAAAGTCATGGGGGGCAACTAGCCCTGTTCTATTGGTCTTACTTGAGTGTATGTATCGTCTATGCTGTAATCCACTAAGACCATGATAAGAATGGCTATTGGAACCCCAAAATCTCCAATAATCCTACGAAGCTGAAAGCCACAAAAAAGAAAGTTTTAATCATGACTTTGTTTGTATTATAACATCAGATAAAGTAATCACAGTAAAACTTAAACTCTGTCAACCAGAAGAATTACGTAGAATCAACTTTTTTGAAGTGAATTTGGTGCCATACCTTTCCAGGGAAGAAAGCACTGTTTTTGAACTTGCGTAGGTAGAAAGCAATAAAAAAGGTTCCAGCCATGAGCACCAGGGACAGCAGGGCAGTGTTGGGCTCGCCCAGCACGTTGACTGCCACCGGCACCGTGCTGTTACGCAGCACAACTGTGATGTTGGCGTTTGAAGCATTTCCGTCTGTGCTGTTGTCAAGAGAGCAGCGTTTCAGTGGGTGCTCCTTAAATATCTGCCCAATTACAAAAAAAAATCATTCAAATACATGCATATACTGTAGATTATTACACAACAGTGAAAAAACGTTTCAGGTAAAGGAGGCAACTTTCTTTAACATAAAAAAACTTGCTTTCAAGAATTCTTCAGGCCCTGAAACAAACTCAAAATCAGCCTGGACCATTTCAATGAAACATTCAACTCAAATTAAACATGAGGGATTTTAGATAAGAAGATAGTTTTGTTACAACACCACCCTCAGTTTGACCCCAAACTCTGAAAATCTGATTAGTCTGTTCAGTTCAGTGTCTGGTGTGAAACTCTCTGTTGCCAATAAAAACTTTTCATAAGCAGTTGTTAAGTCTCAGTGAGCCTCAGGTTACCTTGACCAGCTTGATAAAGGTCTCGCAGATGAAGATGAGAGAGATGAGGAAGGAAAAGATCTCTTGGGTAAAGCGTGAAACAAAGCGGACCAGGAAACTGCCTTCAAAGGCCACTGTGACCACCACAATGATGATGAGCCAAAAGCCAATCCATACACGCCCTGTCAGATACTCAATGCCGTTTGCTCTGCAGAACTGTGAGAACACAGTGAAAAAGAAAAATATATTCTCTTAGCATATGATTTATGTTAAAGTTGGAAGGAGCTGGAAATAGAATAAAAGTTGTAACTTACAGAATAAAAAGCTTCTTCAAAAACTAGCAGTGGTCCAGAGAAACCAACAACCAGCAAAGGCTGAGCTCCAAGCAAACAGAAGATCACACCCTGCATCGCTGTGGACACAATGAGCTCTGAAACACCAATGAGACCTTCTGTCTTCTCCCCTAGAAAGTAAAACAAGACACAATCAGTGTTATTACAGAAGAAACAACAGAGGGGAAAGACAGCCAGGCTAAAATCTGCAGTACAAACTAAACACTGTACGACTGTGTCATGATAAAATGTGTAAATTAGCACAACTAGGAGGACCTCATGTTGTGTTGTTGCAATATTTTACTGACAAGAGTTAGTTATATTCTACCGCTGGCTACAATTGATACTTACCTAGAAGTCCTCCGAATGTTATGGCTGGAGAAAGAGCAGCAAAGTAGATAAAGATAACAGCCGCCATGCACTGACTGTTCAGGGCGTCTTTGAAATCACTGATATACTTTGGGTAACGACGTTGCATATCTCGTATGAGTCCACCAAAGGGGTGGCCGGTCCGCTTTAGAGGATCATCTGGCTTTTTTAAAGGAGTGAGAAGAGCCTCTGGGTGACGAGAGAAAGATTAGAAACAATAACAGTGATTTACATTGGCTTCCATTAACCATTGTACAGTATGTGATGTTTACCCTTTTCCTCAAGGCATTTGGGCTCCTTGGCCGACAGTTTAACCTCCTGCTCTTCCCTTTTGCGCAGCATCTCCTGCTGAAATCGGGCAACAGAGCGCAGCAGCTCATCGCTGCTCATCTCTGAAGGTGGCAGCACAATACTGCAGTCCAGGAAGCTGTTGATAGCACTGAGCAGGTCGTGTCTGTCGTCGGCAAGGTAGGCAGCCTCATGGAATTGCTGCAGATTTCAGGTGAAGAAATCCTTTATCCAATGTCTTAATAATAACAGTAACCGATTAACACCTCCTCATGGATTTGAAATATTTAATGTCTGCTACATTACCTAAAGTATATAAATGACTACTACACTTACATAATTACTACTATACAAAGCATTGTTATAAGCTCTACTCTACTCTTATCTGTTGCTGTAGAGAGGAGCACCAAGTTGATGAATGTGAGGAATTTAAAGTCTGTCAATTCAAGTCTACTGATGTAAGTTAGGATTTTTTGGAAATGTATTATTCGTATAGTAGGCAGGGATATGCAATGCTTATACAGTTACACTATTGTACACTTACAACTATTGACTTGGTTTGTAAAAATACACTAAGGGAGGATACAAACCTTGTCGGACATGAGCGTGGAGATGGAGCGTCCAATCTGGTGGTAGTCCATGCTGGTGGTGGGGGGTCCCAGCAGAACAAAGAGGAACCTCACAGGGACAGGGACCTCCAGGACAGACTCCAGCTCCACCGCCTCCTGCAGCCGCACAAAGGCCATGGTGGGCTGCTCCAGGAAGTCCACGCTTCCTGGGAAATTATGACAGATGATAGTTAAAAAAAATAAAATAATAAAATAAAAACGAGACATTGGGACTTTTCAACAGTGCCTGTTTGAAGACACTGACTACTCACCCACGAGGACAACTGTGGCCTCTGCATTTTCAGGAATCTTCTCAAGTAGTTTTAGCTCATGTTTGGATTTGGACCGATGCATCCCAGATGCCAAGATGGGCTCCTTCTGCTGACAAGGTCATACAGGGTAAAATAAATCACACCGCTAAAATAAATAAACCTTTGGAGTATATAGTTTCTATCTTTATCTTTATTTTCCTACCCTTATTAATTTTAATTCATCATTGTTTTCCTGTTTGGTAAATACTGTGACATGTGCAGTTATACTCTTTTGAACTGTGTGTGGTGGTGTGTATGAAATGCCCTCTGGAGATCAAACTGCCTTGACTATGTTTACCTGCACGTCATTCTTCTCCAAGTCTATGCGTGTGTCGTTGTTGCCTGCGGAGTTGCCAGTGCCCATGAGGGGCTCTGTGACCGACGGCTCTGTCTGATGGATGTGATTGCTGCTGTGGTGTGGGATCAGGCTGCCCAGGCTGGCAGCTGAGATGTTCCTAGGGAAAGGGCTGCTGTGCTCCTTCTCGTCGCTCGGGTGACTACGGGGGGCAGCGAGAGGAACAGAAAGAGTGAGGAGCAGGAGAAGAGGCAGTGACCAGGCATGAAGCCACCTAACAGCAGCGGCAGTGGGGTAATAAACAATTTGACATTAAACAGAAACAGAATGTTTTAAGGAAATGTAATGTGAAGCAATTACTAGGAGAGTTTTCCTCAAAATCAAAGACTAACATAAGGCAGCAACATTTAAGTACATTGTATTGTATTATTTTCATGGACAAAATGCAGCAGTTAAACATCACATTGTGCAGTCAGGTGCAGCGTGTCACCTGTGTTTAAGCAGCAGGGCCCTGAGGACATTGGCGCGGTCCTCAGCTTTGATCTGGTCAGAGATGATCATCTGCTCCACGACCTGGTGGGCAATGCCAGGTAATGTCTTCTGGTCTAGGTCCAGCAGTACTGCTCCTGAAAACCCACACGAGCACAGTCATTCTTGATCCACAGAGATTATTTGTAGGTGTTCGACAACTGATTTTGATCTTCTCCTACCGTGTGAAATGGTTTTTCTGAGCTCGAGCAAACTTCGGAAAGACAGAGAAGCTACGTGAGGTTTCCCCCAACGGTCTGTTTCCTCTTCTACGTCTTCCTCAAATTTGATCCACCTAGCTGTCTCCTTCCATTGCATCTCTTGGTTCTTGTCAATAGTTAGCTCATTTAGCTCCACAAACACCTGGCAGCAATATCATAAAAAGGAAAAACAGGCAATTGAGAGAGCGCTAGAGACATTCAGACCTACACATGCATGTTCACCGCAGCACTTAAAGGAGCAGGATATTGTGTTTCAGAGTAAGCTACATGCTTATAAGGTCTGTTAACTTATCTAAAGTCACTCAACACACGCAATCTTTTTTAGTAAAAAAACCCATTACGTTGAATATCTATCTTTATCTGTAAAAAAGAAACAGACCTAAAACAACTCAAATGCTGTTAATGCTTCCTGCTCCCAAAATATCTCACTATTATCTATTATTGCACTCGGTGCCATCCCGGGCCTCATGCCAGTGAAAACACGCTCACTCCGGTCAAAGCCGACTGTGGCCGGTCACCCAGCCTCACCTTCTGGTACCCAGCCAATTGAGTGGGACCCATGTTGAGAAGTATGCCTTCTGGCCGCGATGCAGAGCGGTACAGAACCACTGGTAATGGCTGGAGGATCAAAACGATGCGATAAAGGACTCAACTGATAAATCCACAGCGACAAGAGGAGGGAATCCTCACTACAGCACATACTAGAGCAGCGGGCACACACCTGTTGTAGGGACCTGTTGTAAGTAGTGCTGCTGGGGGTTTGTAGAAATTGTGTGCGTTAATAAAACATAGCTGTCCCTCTGTCAGGAGCTCAAAGGGTCTGGTTACCTCGGCTCCTCTCTCCCTTTTTTCCTTCAGTGTGTGAAAGGAAAGAACTCATTCATTCATTTTTAATTGTCTCCTACCCTCCCAGCTTGTTATTAAAACGGGAGAGAGGAAGAGATTGGAGAGAAAGGGAAATAGTTCCCAGGATTTGACATTGGTCTCTATGAAAATGTAATTGTGAATATAATTCTGAATTTAGTCAATGCATACAATGGATTACCTTATTCTATTTTTTAGCAATTATAACCAGTCAAGTAACTTTTATATCAATAAATAGAAAAGAATTTAAGGCAATTTTCATTATAACTGACTATCGCTGGTGTTACTGTCATTCACTGTACTAAATTACATCATCACATAAATATAATCAGTCTCTCGAAAGAATAGTGAAAAGTGTTGAACAACCAGTACAAACACCAACAACAACCATACTGCTCCCTGAGATGTGTCTCACCTCATGAGGCGTGTGGTCCTGCTTACGGCTCCGTGTACTGGGCTCTTTGTGGTCTTTGCCAATGTGCACCACTTGCCCCTTGGTGCTCTTTCTGACCAAGTGTCTACGCACACCGGGAACATCTTCAAATCGATGGCCTGAAGACACAGCGAACAACATGGTTTCAACATACACAAAATCTGAGAGAACTACAAATAAATAAATAAATACATACATACATGGCACTTTATCAACAAAAGGGGTGATCACCTTTTTTCAGGGTACAATCAAAATGTTCCATTAATAAAGTGTCTTACCTTCATCAGCGCAGACATTAAAGCTTTTGAAATTCTTCATTGCTGTTTTTATTAAGTATCCAAAACCAGAAATGACCATAAAGACTAATAGTCCTAATGACTCAGCTCCTTCTGCAGCAGAAAGACTACGTTACACCAGCTTTACTTGTTCCACACCTCTTTAAGAAGTCGGTGCACTGATGTGTGAGTATTGTTTGGGACAGCGGTAAAATCAGCTCTAACTGGCATGTGGTTGACTTTTAGTGAGCGTAGGGATGTAACACTACATGACCCGTGCTCTGTCCAGACAGTGATGTGTCATGTGCAAAGTTTTAGAAAAAATCTGTCATTTCTTGACCAGTGTCTGACCCATGTTGCTCAAAAGCACAACATGCATCAATGAGCAAAGGTAGAGATTGTTTGGGTGAAACAACAGGGAAATGAGTTTGTGTTGAGAAGCAGCCAGAGGAACAATGAAATAGGAGGTAATGAACATTTGTTCATTATGTCACATTATATGTGGTAGTGTCTCTACCTCTATCCATTTATATTACCTTCTTGTCTACCGTAATGATCTTCTCTCCTCGTTTCTTTCCACTAATGATGACAAGGCTGTGAACTAAGAGCCAATATTCACAATTAGCCAACATGTTGGCTTGGGCATGATTCCAGGGGCCTCAGCTGACAGTAGGAACGGCTAATTTAATAATGCAGGCCTGTCTACCACGCTGCCTGATGAGCCGCTGCTCACTGCTGAGGGGTCAGCACTTTGACGTAAATCACCTCAACTCAAGACACAAACTCACAGTGGGCTGGAAACAGTAAAGGACGACAGAAACCCACTGCAGACTACAGCTCCATGAGATGGTGTACACACTCTCATCCATGTTTGTGGTCATTTATGAACAAGGATGTGATTCTATTTTTGCAAGTGAGACATAAGTCCTTGTTTCCTTGTTAAATTCAAACACTACTGATACTCACTTTTAATGCCATCTAAATCAGCAGAGGCCAGGGTCTGTGCCTCGCTCTCGTCAGTGGGGATACGCTGATATTTGGCCTGCTCAGCACCAGTCATGTTGCCAGTACGTCGACGTTCTTGCAGATCGTAACCGCGGCTGGACACTCGGGTTAGTGGGATGTGCTCAGGTCCTGACTGAGGAACTGGACTGGAGGTATCAGGGGAGCCTGGTTTACTGGACAGACAGAGTGGAGAAAAAACGCAAAAGCAAAGATTACCCTACTGGTTGCTTTCAATCGTAATCAAGTGTATTCACTGAGTTGAACATTTGCTTTTATTTTAGAATTTCTGACTAAAATAATCTGAAAAATATACATCTATATCACATTAAACTGAAATGGGCAAACTTGTGACAAAAATATAAAGTAAATACACTTACCTTAAGTCTTTACCAAATGATCCCCAATTTAAAAGAGTGTCACAGCTTTATGCCAGAAATATCAAAATAGCACAAAATTTACTTTCATCTAAATTACCCAACACAAACACAGCTTTATCCCAGCTCAGATTAAAGACAGTAAATGTACGAGGTGGAGCCAGTGGCTGCAGAGGTGTGTTGTCGTCAAAGCGACAGGTGATATATGGGACTCTGAGGAGAAGATTACTTTAGTCCATCAGATTGTGCCCAGCAGGGCTGCTGGATGCCTGAGACATGGTAACGTACAGTAAGTGCCTCATTGGCCAATGAGACAGTCTTACACAATGCCAGCATCACAGAGACTAGGAAGACTTTAGCTGAAAAACATGTTTTATGCAGTTTAGTTTAGAAACAAATGAACTTCCTTATTTAGACTCACTCAGTGGAAGATGCATCACTGTTATCTGTGGTCACAGCTGACTGTGGCACAATGCTGAGTTGACGAGCCAAGTACAGGCCCTCTTTACCACTTTTAGTTTTTTGGTCTTCATCTGAAACAAAAAACTGAGAAGTCCAACAGAAAAATATGTTAGTAAACAGACATCAACATAAAACATCTCTAACTCTCTGAACACTATTAGGCTACAATCTGGCCCTTCTGAATCTGGTCTTGTTTTGTTAAAGTATCATACAAACATAACTCGAAACCGTCTGCTAAATGATTAAGACAGTACTAAAATATTCATAAAGGAAAATATGGTGATCCTACAGCAGAAGGGTAAGTATATATGGTCAAGTGGACACTGGGACGATGCTTTACGAGTTGTCCATGTGCTTCGAGCATTGAATTTTGGATAAGATACTGAAAAGGACATAACCAAACCAGAAAAACAATTAATTTAGTAAGCTGAGAGACACTTGATGGCTTTGTGACTAGTGCATAGCTACTTTTCTATTATCATCATGGATTATCTTAGACAGTTTGTATCACAGTCTCTAGAAGGGCCTATTGTTCTTTACAGAGCAGTTGGCTAAGCCAATAAAAACTGGTTATTTATTGTTTATTGTTGGATTATACCAGCTATGGAGTCTACTACCTCCACATCTGTAGCTCTCTCTGTCTCAGGAGTAGCAGATGTCAGCTCCTCTGTCTCCTCTTCCTCTTCCTCCTCATCCTCTCCTTCCTCAATGGGACCACTGCTACCAGCATGGCTGCTTTTGTGATCCTTGTCCTTCCTCTTCTTTTTACTGCTCTTCCTCCTCCGTCCTTCAGAAGGCAGTTTGGACAGAGGCCGGTGAATGTGGTGTGAAGAGTGACGGTGGTCTGGGAAAAGTTAAGACAGATGTTTGCTATAAAAAATAAATTTGCAATAAAAAAATATTGTGTTTGTGGGGACATTAAAGCTTGAGACAGTTTATGCTCACATTCAATATCCTCCTCATGGTAGTTGTGATGCTGCTCATCGGGAACAGCTGCAGCAGGACTGAGGATCTGCTGGAAGCGCTGGACGCCCAGGGCTTTGTTCAAATCTCCATCGTCCTCCTCTTCTTGACGAGGGGTCACATGTAACGAGGAGGCCGCTGATGGCTCTGGCTGCAACACATAAAATGATTATAGGTCAATAGTTAACATGCATATTCAAATGATTAAAATTCAAGAACACATTTAAGGAAAGATATATAGAGAATCAGTGTTTGATTGGTCTGGCTGTGCCTTCAACCAACACTAGAGGGAGTCCTGTTCCTACTAAAGTTCTTCTCCTTTGCTTTGGCTCAATTCTTGAATTGGGAAAGCCCTTTCTGAAAACATTTAGTTCAGTTTGTGTGTTGTTCAACAGTTAAGTGTTTCTTAATATTTGTGATTGATTGCACTGTTTTTTGCCATATGTTAAAAAGAGGACACGTGTGTGTCTCTATGAACAAAACTGATCATTTTAGTGTAATCATCAGAGGTTTCACAAACTATTTCCATTGATCCATCATTTAAGCCTCAGCAACAAAAGGCTTTAGTGAGTCAAAACCTTAGAAATGTACAGATTTTTGTATCTTTCTCCCTCCCTGAGATCATTTGTATTTGAATAAATACATTTTGCTGTAAAAACAACACAGATGATAGAGGGTAAACATTAGATATTTTTCATGGATATGACTTTGAGATCATTATATCCATAGTTTGTGACAGTAACAATGAAAGCGTGGCTTTTCAGAGAACAATACTACTGTTGAATCATAAACTAAATATTCTGGGAGAAAAACAGGGTGAAGATGAAGAGCTAAAGCGACCAACAAAAGCTGTAAGATAAAACATTACATGATAAGTCCTTTCATGCTGCATTCTCCAGAATAAGCCTTAAATTGGAAACAATAGCCATGTGCTTCGATGTGTTACACTTTTTCCATGCAGTGGTGTGACAGCGATCATGTGATGTTAAGAGATCTGTTTTCTTGCAGCAGGATGCTGTGACCTGCTGTGTCTCCCTCAGTCAGTGGGATGTTGTGGTAGTAATGGCCTGTAGTGATTCCCGCAGTGGTTCCTCTGTCAAATAGTGCTGTGGCATCTCCATAGCACTTCAATGACTACTATGCATGTCTCAGATCATACTATGGCACAAGATTTGGTAACAGTCTACTGAAATTTAGCATGTCTCTGTATGGTTACAGAGAGCGTATAATGCCTTTCTTACCTGAAGCTCTCTGTTAGACACATAGATTTTCATCTGATTCAACTGGGAGCTGAGAGTTAAGTTGTGAAATTTAACATAATCTAAACCAAACCGGGAAAAAGGTTTGTAAACACTGTAAATAATAATATATGTATGCTGTATTATGTGTAAAAAATCATTCTCATATGAAGGCCTCACAGGCACCTCTACCCTGTTTAATGTGTACATGCCACACACAGGTGACAGTGCAACACCCTGCACTGAACTGTGGACCAGCACAGACTTATGAGTAAACCAGAGACGGGTCAACCTGCACACATTCAATATTGACCAACTTCCTCATATAGCTTATACAGCTCATAGGAGGCACAAAAAAAAGAGTGAACAAATTGTGCATGGTTCTACTGACCTCTAGAACAAATAAAAGAATGGATAACACTGAGATTTAGCACCCCTCACTGCAGAACAATACGCTCTAAGATGCAAAACTCACTTTAAATTAAAAAAGGAAAGACCATATCAAAAACCCTAATTGCACATATCTTCTGCAGATGCCGTTATACAACCTGACAGTTTATTTTCACAGAGCTCTCGTCCATATCATGGTTTCACAGTGCATCCCTAGAGGTGGGAGACATGTGTGAGGGATTCTCAAAGAGGTGAGAGAATTTCCCACAACTCAAACCATGTGCAAAAACAAGCTGAGCAGTGTTGCCCAAAAACAAAACTGACCTAGGGAAAGATTTCACCAGCAAAAAAAAAAAAAACTAAGCTCAATCGATATCCCTGTCTGAAGCATGCAGCTTTAAGAGACTTACCTCACTCATGGCACTGTGCGCTAAATCGCAATCAGCTTTCTGACCAAAGCACACCTCTATTAAGTCCTGCATGCAGTAGATATCCCACACTACTTGCTTATCAGTGGCGCGTGAGGCCCTAATCTCAGCCCTATCGGCCAACCTGCCACCTTCACCAGGCTAACTATTGTGCCAGGGCAGATTAAACAAGTCACTCAATCTTTGAGGACAAGTGCAGGCTGAAAGGACAAGATGTATTTGCACAACGGGGAACAAAACCTCACACTGACATTCATCTCCATATTTTAGCTTTACCACAAGGAGCCTAAATATTGACCGGACTGCTTCTGGGCTCTGTACTTTGAAGGGCAATAAAAATAAACATCTTGCAGTTTTTAAAGGACAATTTTAGGCTAATATTGAAATTTGTCCCACTAAGATGCTGAAATGTAATCCATATTAAAATAGATTAAAGCACTGTGTGTGATATTACATCTGAAATCAATGACATCTGCTTTTGATTGAGCATTTAATAATAGCTGATAGTTTTACTTCTTGCCTTTCAATCCACTCCTTACAGTTCATCCAGTACAAGAGAAGCATTAGTGCGCTAACAGTGAATCAATAGTATGCCACTAAAACACTTATCTATTAAAGTAATGGAGAAACAATTTACTACCATGTATTTCAAAGCAGTCCTAATTACCTTTACAAGCCAATAGAATCCCACACTAGCAGACCACAACATTAAAAAATAATCTGAGGTTGCTGAAATAAATGGTTGTAATTAATAACCATTTGCTTAAGTTCAATAGAGCCCTGGAGAATACAGTAGGGGACACTTGACTGTATGCACAGGCTGTAAAGCAGATTATGTGTGGAGTAGGTTTAAATCTCACACAGTCAGCATTTAGAAAGGAAACTAGAGAGCGTCTGGAGAGTTACATTGCATTTTTTTACCACCCAGTGATTTCATGAAAAAATACTTGTCATACTCTTTCTTTGCTTTGCGTTGAACATGGATGAGTGTGTTTCTAGATTAAACACACCATTATCAAAGTGGGATTTCACCATAACATGCACATCACAGGAAGTAATGTGGTTAGAAGAGTAATAACACGTCACAGAGAGGAGGTAGTGTGAGCTTAACTTACACATTTCCTTCCAGCTATGCTCACTTTTAGCTCGTTTGGGGACTTTCACTGTGAAATAACCTGGTGGGCTTTGAGTTTACAAAGTAGGAATAAGGAATAAAATAAGTTTTGATGAAATTCCGTTGTTTCACTCATCAGTCATCCACTATGCGTGCGAGTAATGCATTAAGACAACATTAGCGAGTAATTATTACCTTAGATTTCTAATGCTTGAGAAAATCAGTGAACTGTTGACAAAGTAAAAGTGCATCTAAGAAGCACAAGGGCACAAGTAAACATTAACTAACTGCAAAGTTTGCACTGAGGTTAACTATACCTCAACTTTGACTGGGTCTATATGCACTGTTTGGAATGAAATCCTACCAAGAATGGCACAAGAACCACAAACAAGCCACAACGAGCAATGCTTTGTGTACTATCTTTGAATGAGTCTCAAACTCACCTTAAATAAGTAAAGATAGTCCATCAAATTACACACATGGGTTTTCCAGCATCAACATGGAAAGTATCAGCCAACTGGCGAGATTTAAGGACAATGTACTTCCCATTTCAGTTACTCTTGTCATATGACCCAAACACATCTACAGCACAGGAAGACAGCCGTTAGCTTTTAAAATGTAACTGGATTATATGGAGTTTCACAAACCACACATGCACAAGCACACAGAATACACACTGCTAAGGAGATAATAATTAACTCGGTCAAGTCGGAGCCTAGGAAACAACCAATAACTGCTAAGGATCTGTCATAACGCAAACAATTTTATCTTCAGTACCGGCTCACCATGATACAGGCTGGTACATCTGAAAAAAGTCTCATGAAGACTCATACTGCTTGTCCCATGTAATGCAACCCTGGACATGAAAATACACAGCACAAATAATAAAAAAAAATATAGTGAAAGTCTAATGTACAATTGTTGTAGTATTTCAAATTAATTTGTTTTCAACAAATCCTAGTTTTACAAATAAAATAAGATAAACAGACATATTTTTGTCCATTTTTCAGACCAGTGGCCCAATGTCATGTCTAAACTTCCACCACCTGAATACTTCACATTCTGTGTCTTCATTACTGGGGTTAGTTTTCAAACATGGTCTTTGGCTGCCGAGTAGGCCCCTCACATTTCTTGCAGGGATTGACTCTGGAGTTCCTAAAAAAAAATCTCATGACTGTGCAAAAGTAACACAGAAACAACAGACAAAAATGCTAAGCTAAGGGAAAACAACTAGAGAATGCAAAGTACGGAAATGAGTAGTTCTAAGGCAAGAAAGTAGAATCAGATGAGGAATTAAATTTATAATATAATTATATGTTTCATGAAAATGTGTGATATAATGAAGCAAGTTAGTGATTTTCAGTTGAGCCTTGCATCTGATTTGTTTATCAAAGTTGTACATAGTGTTTTAAGGCAGAAGCTGTTTTGCCCATCATCCAAGGGACTTTGTTGATCCCAAAGTAAACTGGTCAAAGAGCTAAGTTTATATCCCTCAGAGGGACGTTGTACGTGAGCTTCACAGTAGATGAATCCATTTCTCGGACTCAGAGTAAACCAATAACTCAAGTGAAAACAGCACACCTCCTTCTTAGAAGCCGTCATTTATTACAAACTGATGGCTTGTAGTCAGACATTATTCTTGGGTCTATTACGACTTTAAGCTTGTGATATTGTCTACCTCAGCGTTTTAATCATTTTAGGATCAACTTGTTGAGGAAGTCTCAGGTTGAGTAATGCTGCTTCACTTGGCTGGTGACCAGCAGCCTTTTGGCTTCTGCAATACCACCATCCTGCATGAAATTCTGTTTTTCTGTAAGGCCCAACACCAGAATCAATAACAGAAGGAAGACCTATACAAATCCCATTTAGCTGTGGAGCTGGTGACATCCTGCAATTCTTTAATGAAAAATGGATTTAAACCAAAGCTTTACTGTATGTCTTAACTCGACTCAAAAATCAGCTCTGGGATGCTGCTGCATTTGTAAACACATTGTGCAGTGTCCAAAAAGACATGCCTATGCCCAAGAGCAGTCAGGAAGCTGATGCAGCATAAATCTAGTAGAAGGAAAACATTTGTGAGTGGAAACTAAAGCAATGTTGCATGTTGAAATAGCTCAGTAGACATATACGACAGGCATGTCCTCAGGACCGTTTAAGCCTGGTTTGTTACCAAGTGTGTGGCTCATGCGTTTCATCATGTGCTTCAAAGCCTGACCGTGTAGCACTGTTAGCACACATACGTTACACTGTGACTTGACTTACACTGTGAATAACTGATGCCACGGCGTCAGTGATCTGGTTGGGAGTGCAGGGGTTGCTCATGGTTCTGTAGGGTTTCGTCTGCTGGAGAGGCTGTGAGAGCTGGGTCAGATTGGTACGGCTTTAGCCTTTCTCTTTCTCACTGGGACTCAGGCAGCTTTTGGGCAGCATAACCTGGCAAAATAAAAAGCAGAGAAGATCAAGATCAAAACACAAGAATATAATCAATATATACAAAATCGCGCACTACTGATCAGAATTTGTCATCATGATTAGTAAAAGTGAGAGGTGCAGATTCTTCTCACGGATATAGAACTTTAAAGCATAATAACCTGGAATAATCTTTAAAAGATGATGAGTGAACTGTGGAGTGACACATTTCAGATAACTTCCTCATCTTTTTATTGAAAGATTACCGAGTCTAAGTCTATCTCTGAACATTTTATGATTATTGGCCTGCAGAGCCTCCTTACCACCATTCAAGGTCATTTGCCATTAGTGTCAGATAAGAGCTAGATAGCATACAGCTACTGTGCAGAGGAGCTTTTGATAAAACAGCGGCACGTGCCAGAGCCAATGTCCACTTCCATAACCACCATGTTTCTTCAGACTTTATATGAAACAGGGATTAACGGAGTTTGTTGATTCAGCAAATAGGTGCAGCATTAAAATGTTAGGCCCATACAAAAGCATTGAGTGTGAGTATACCTGGAACTGTAGTAGTGGTTCAAAGTCATGATAAGGCCCTTTTGCCAGGGCATAATCATATCTCTGACCTTGTTGAAAACACATTTAATAGGGAAGTTTTGTTTGACTAAAACAAAGGAGTCTGGTGTGCCATGAAGAATAAAGAGCTGGACTGTGTGTTGTACTTGTATTAGGAACGAGGACAATGCATAGTCTTTCGGAGACAGTACCATGTTGTCTAATCACTTAACTGGATCTTGTGTTTACTATATATTGTTGAGATTTTCTGAACTTCACAATAAGGAGTCTGTTGGAGAGCATCAAATTGGGTGTGTTTGAACACAACTTTCTCAGTAAACCTAGATCCTTGCTCTTTGGAGGAGTCTATACAGGGATAAAGTTACCGGACCCTGGGATCCCGAGTAAAAACCATGAGAACCAGCTCATTCACCTCAGGACATGTCTGTAATAATACTGTTAGAATAACAATCACTATCACAAGGAAAGAAATAACACCTAATACAACTGTATGTATTTTCAGGAGATTTTCAGATTCGGGACTAAATTCAGAGTCCACTGAAGGGTAAATAGATAAAAATAATATAACTTCCAAATGTAATGTATCGGTCAAAATTACCTGGATGAATGCTGACTGTACAAGATGAGCTACGGACAAAACCTGCTGCATTTCGCCAGGCATTTCTCCCATAAGCACCAAGAGATCCCTTGTTCCTAAAGGATGGCACTGAGTGCATATTTTCCATTAAATTTTTGCAAGCTGTTCATAGCCAAACTTGCACACAAAGCTTTGGGAAAACTCTCCTTGTGGGAGGAAGTGAGCCGGAAAACAGGAAGAAGGTGACTGGCTAACACTGCTACAGACAGAGGCCTGTCATTTATTTAAAAAAGAAAAAGGAACAAAAATAAATATAACTGAGGAATCTTTTTCTGTCTCTTTAAACGTGGACTTACAGATGCTTTTGCCAACGCGTATATATATATATATATATATATATATATATATATATACGTATAGTCAGGGTTGAAACCAAACCATGTATTGTACCTTTGTGAGGTTATATCATGTTAATTGAACTTTCCGTATTCATTCACTGTATCTGTCCCTCCTTTAGAAAGAGCGGGAGTACAAAGCCATCCCTGTTCCTCATTTACATAGTGTATAAGGTGTTAATCAACTGGGTATATTCAAAATATTAACAAATAAGCAAGATTTTGTTCATTAAACAGACCACAGATTGGCAATAACTGTCAATGGAAAATCAGCACCCTTTTAATCTCATCCTGTTATTACTACGACATTTACTGAGCAATAACACGCAGCAGGAGATCTGGCATTGGCTCTTATCGGGTGACTCATCTCCAGAAACTAATGTAACTGATCTTTTTTCATCTCCTAACAATAATATACAAGTTTTAAAATAGCAAGAGTTATTTAAGCCAATTTAAATTAAGTGCTGTTAGGTGTGGAGCACTTTAAATCGCTATCAACTAACTTAATGTCATATGTGTTTAAGTGTGTGGGTTAAATTTAGGCAAAAGGTTAACCACTACACATTGTGGGTTGAAAGTGAAAAGGTTAAAGACAGTGCAGAGGTTTGGAGCTGAATTAAAACTCAACTGGAGTCTGAATGTGTCTGGGCCTGGCTTCAGTCAGCAGTTTGGTACATGAGAGTCAACCACATACTGCAAGTGCAAGTGCATCAAATAAACATAATTAAAGAACAATTCAATAATATATGTGAGCAGCCAATGCTACAAAAATAGAGGCTGGATGATAGTGTCCAAACCTCAACTGACACACTGGCCTGTACTTACTGTACAAAAGAAGGACAATAACAGGGAGCAGAGCATCTAAAGCTTCATTAGAAAAGTAAATGCAGGAAAAGAAAGACAGTGTGTGGTTTAAAGCCAATGGTTTTTTTCTTGAGAGAAATAAATGATTCAGGATGAACTCAGCAGAGGCTCAAGAAGGGCAGTGATAAATTGCATACTTCATGTTTAATCTAAAATAACAGGATGCTGCAATTACAACAATTTTAGAATTTGACTGGCGCTTTTATCACCTGCAAAAGATAGAGAAAAACTATGACCATAGCTGCAGCAATTGGGTCATAGAGCTTTTTGGTGGGCTGACTTTGAGTTGATTTTTTTTTTCTTAGTATGGTTTCATATACTGACAGGCTGCAGGCTATACTTTTTATAAATTAACATTAACATTATAAAATGCAAATTAAGAAACAAAAAGTTTGTCTAGAGCTGACCAACAAACAAAGCCATCCTTATAGACCAAGACAATGAACAAAACATGACAGAGCTGAAAACATAAACACAAGTGGTCCAAATGAAATTTTAAATGACATTAATATAAAGAACAGGAACATACCTTTGCGTGCTTACTGCAGAGAAGCCAAAGCAGACATTGTAGGGCAATTCTGAACTCTGCTGTGTAGGGAGACCCGGGACTGGTCAGAGTGCAGGACAAAACAAACAGAGGGAGAAAACAGAGATAGGGAGACAAAAGAGAGGAGTTAGAGATGTGGAGTGTGCACACTCAGGCCGATCATGGACAGTTTAGGCTCTGGTCAAGAGGAGTGCTGTCACTGGTCAGCATGCAGCGAATGATAATGGGCAGCCTTCCTCCTCGGGCTTATGTTTCCTCCTACAGCCTGCTGACAAGTAGCCATGTGACTTCAGGACCCATTCAAGAGTGACTCACAGCCAGCTGCTGCTGCTGACATACACATAAGCCTCCTACCTGCCCATACACAAAGAATGGGCGGGAGTTAAAAATAGACACTGATTAAACTCCACCTGATCAATATGAGTCTGATATGAACATTGTGTGATCTACAGAAGGTGTGCGCTTACATCCTCGGATCACTGGATTTCAAGAATGTTGGGTCTCTTTCTTAGTCAACACGTACAGCATAGTCTAGCCCTGCAATGCACCCACAGTGGATGTTAAGACATTAAAGAAAGGGTTTTTAAACATGAAATAGTCAAGGACAAGATGAAAGAAAAGGATACAAACGCCCACATCAGACAGGTTGGCTAACACATCCAATCAAATGAATGCCATGCCCAAATAGTGCCACACTGTAAGAAAGAAGGTGAGTCATTCACTAAGCTCTATTTGAGATGCAGCTCAGAGTTACTTACCCAAGAGACATCTAAATATCTGTAACATAAATCACTGTATATTCATGTGTTTATAAAGCTCCCCAGAATGCTTATTCATTTCTGAATATTTGTGCACTGTTACTCAATGAGAAAGCAGAGACATATTGCTTCATTAATGATTTAATACTGTGCGCTTGTAACAGTTGTATCCTTTAAAACCAGCCAGCTGAGATTTAGGTTTTAGAGTCATAGAAAAAAATAACTTGTGTTATTACAAAATTAATCCAAGTTAACATCACATAAACCCCAAGATTAATTGTGTTTTGCAGCGACCAAAGAACAGTCCTGTGATCTAAACAAGTTGTTACCAGTTTGCCAAATAATCAAGAGCTGCATTCCATGAGAGCTTATATGAGCTTTAGGCTAAAGAAATCCTGGACCCCACGAGTAGCCGGAGGCTGAGAATTCAGTGTGTATTAGGGCAGATATAAGTGTTTGTCCCCAGGGCCATGGCCTCACTACAGAGTCACATGCATGTCTTACGTGGAAAAAAGCAACACAGTCAAGCACAAGCAGCTAAACCTGAAGTCCACTTCAAAGTCTGGGGCTTTCCTCAATCCCAACAATGTGCCCGTAATAGCATTATCCATTGACTCAACGACATAAAGGTGTGACTTTAGGACAGACAACTTTTCTTAACCATGACCAACACACAACATGCTATTTTCTCACCACTGAAACTTTACAGATTAGTGCCTCTGTAATCATTCTGGGTCCCGATAAAACAAAATCTGGAAGCTTTGGCTTGCCAGGCAGGCATGCATGCACAGATTAAATATTTGTTTATCTGAATCATTTTCTAATTAAATATAAACACTGGGCAAGAGAAGACAAACTTTTTTATAAAAAACAAAGCAGCTATTGTAACGGTGTGTATGCACAAGGAGGAAAATCTGTGTAGGTTGTTCTCAAAGATTTGCAGATAGATCACCTGACAAAAACTCACCAGATGCGTGCTCAGTGCTTGCCCACGCTGATCTTGCAAAGCCTTCAGTGCAACTGTACCACTGTCAGCTGCTGGGCCTTTGAATCTCGATGGGATTTGGCAGCAGTGTATGTTGATAGCTGTGTCTATGTTGCCTCTTAGTGTTTAGCTTAAAATAGCTCTGTAATTTAGAAGTTACTCGTCCATGTCGCAGACGTCTCTTCTTTGCTGTGCAAAGCACTGTGGCCACATGAACTTCACTGAGGCCCTGGCAGCGGCTAGCCCTTCAGCATGACTGTGCTAAAAGCACACATTTGCAGGAACATGTTCAGTCTCATACAGCCGACAGCTGCTCTCAGTCCGTAGATGCCCATCTTGATCTTTCTCTATGCCCATCACAGCCCCAGCTAAGGCAGCACCTGTCTTGGGGCACAGGGGAATTTGAGGGGCCTATGGTTGTTGTAATGCCTGTCTATTGTCCTCTCTGCCAGAAATGAACGCACAATCACCACTGAAGCATTTATATACCTTTAGGACATTGAGAGTGTGAGGCATTAAATCAAGCTCATTTACATTTCAAATAGCAACAAACACACAACTGTTTCCACTGCTTACATAAGAGGAATGCCTCCAGAATAGACAAGGACAAAACTATAGTAACTTGATAATATCGGTATTACAAATAAATAAATACATAAATAACTAAACAAGTCAGTTCCTGTTCTTTTAAATAAGAGCCTCTAATTGTATCTCACAATTTCATACCATTTAGCTGAAAGAAAGACTATTACCCAACTGTTTGGCACTGACTGGTCCGGTTCGTGCAACTCCAATTAAGTTGTAGATCTTTCCCCAAACAACACATGCTCATGTTGCACCAGCTGCACTGCAGGTAAAGCCAAGTTCTCACAGCCACAGATAATCATGAGATTTTGATCCCACTTTAGTTTGATAGGAACACCATTAGAATGCCTAATAGGGCAGGGACAAGTGTCCTCAGGACACAATACAAAATCTTGCAAAAATCTTGTGCTCTGCTAAAAATAAGTACTTTAGCCATTTTGGCAGATGCAACCTAACCAGAGGTGCACAAGTTCAGTGGTTATGGTGTCCTGGAAAAGTGTTACTGGATTGTAAAATTTAATCAAACTAAAAAGCTTTACATTTTTAGAATAAAAGCAAGAACCGAAGAAGCAAAAAGAAACTGTGACTCAGCAAACTTTGCTGACAATAAACACGCCTAAAATAATTATGGGATTTATGCAGCCCTTATTATTTTAGCCTATGCAATAACACAAGTGTGTTTATCTGTAGAGGGAAGGTAAAATAAACACCAAGTGGCAAAGGCCAAGATAAAAACACATTATTATCTGACTCTTTTCCTTCCTTGTCTTCTGCATGACCAAGCGATTTTTGCCAGGAATGTGAAGACACTCAACTCAACTGTTTGCTCTTTGGTTTTGTCTCGAGCTGAACACACACACAAATCAGTTTGCATTAAGTCTGTTTGACATATTTCATTGGAATGAAGGAAAACAAAGTCAAAGATTACGATCGATGAAATGAGGCAACCTGGTCAATGTGCTCGAGTGCCGCAGGGAATTATACTACAAAAAGGACTGGAATTTAGGGAGATTATATTTTTCTAAGATTTAACAAGGGCAGATTTAAACATACCTACAAGGTCAGACAAACATTTCAGATTCCACTATCTTATGAGTCCTTGAATTGGTCATCGTTTGTTTGAAAATATCACGCTGGTATGTTTCACTTATAGATGTAATCATTTCTGATAAACCCTTTATCCCATGTCTCCACTTTACATCAGAGACATATTTCATAAAAACATCTCATAACTTGGAGTGCACAAGACAAGGATATGAGGCACATTCTTCCTCCTTCCGGTCATGGGCCAAAACTATTCACAAAAGTGACACACAAGGACTCCAAAATTATTTTACCCTTAAGTATTTTTGGGGATCTTTGCTAGGTTGATTAAAGTAACATCACTCATATAAACATAGTAGCGTCACCTTTGATCGCATTGTAAATTCTTCACATAAATAGACTTAATTACCCATGTCAGTATATTAGAATAACCCTAAGACACTGATGAAAGCACAGGTGGAACCAATAACAGCAGTGATGAAGCATTCCAGCAATTATAGGAATGCAATACAGCTAGGGTTATGGTAATAGCTGCACCTGTGTTTTTGAATAATCTTATTCAAAGTAATTGACTTTCATTTTTCATCATTCATTTTAATTATTATAAAGTATTAGATTGATTAAAGTACACAAGAGGTAATAAAGTACACTAAAATTCAATTCTGTGTGATAATAAATAATCATTTCCCTTCTTATTTATTATAAGCTCACAATACCAATTATAAGCTAACCCTTACCCTTTTTGATCTAATAAACAAACCACCAAACCATTTTACATCTTAGCAATTCAAAAAATCATTAATGCATTATTAAATAAAGCTGAACTCACCTTTTTTCAGTCACTGCCTGTTGAATCCCTTAAGACCCAATACTTTTTGCTAATGAGGACTCGTTCCAGTCCATATTTGAACATGACCATCACATGTTTCTGTAGCTACTGTGTGTCTGGAGGAGAGACTGCTAGCATGGTACAATAACAACATATCAACACTATCTAAAATTATAGCCAGACACCTAAGACACCTAAGAAGCATAGGATATAGCTACTACAACAGATAAACGTATAGCATTGTATTAAAACAGCATTACCTGATGAAAGGGCTAAAAATGAAGCGAAGTCATCCCCTGGCAGAAGAAGACACTCGTGTATGTATGTATGTGGCGGGGGTTATCAGTGTCAGAACCGCCTCTCTCCGCTTCTCTCAGGGGAAACACTTCTCACCAGCCAAGACGAGCTCACGACCTTCAGAGAAAGTGCTTTTCACAGCCACAAGTCCTTACATTTGGCAGATTAAAGGCTCACTTACACACCGGCTCCTCAACTCGCTGAATGACTGACTACCTCAACCGGGGGTCAATGGACAACAGGAGAAACACGCCAACTTCCGGTCAAACGTAACAGTAAAAGCCTTGTGGTCGTGAAGTGTCAAGATGTTTTTGCGTTTGGCTCCTGAATAACTGAACCCATGCTTCTGTTATTGAATAATAAAATCAATAGTGTGTTGCTGCAGGTCAGTGCTTTAGGATGTTTCCTAAAATGTGATATTTAATTGGTTTATTTTCAATGAGCACCACGTGTTTCCGGTTTGGGGTGGTCATTGCTGTGTTTCCGCAGCTTGACCTGAGATTGACCCTTTCCAGCCCAGCCCCAGACTCACGTTACTGCGCCTGCGTAATGTTGATTCAGGACACTTTAAAATGTTTCAAATATGTCTAAAAATTAATTAAATAATGTTAATACATACCAGTTTTACAATTCATAAACCATTCAACAATTTTACTTTATGAATAAGGACAGAAAACAGAGTCCTTAATAAATTAGGTATACAAATATCAATCAAAAATGTTTGATTTAAAACAGGACTCTCTCCATGACTAATCCTCACCTGTCCATTAAGCACATAAAACATACCTTTATCAGTATTTTATAATAATCTACTTCTTTCTCTCTCCTTCTCTCATCTTTGTATATTTTACATTTTCTTCCACATTTTTATAATTGTTGCTATGACATTCAACGAGAATACACGAGATGAAGAGATTAATAAACTTATCTCTATTTTGTATCCATGAGACATGAGAAGAAAAAGAGAAGAAATAGGACGCCCGCTGCTGGCAGATTGGTGTAACTATTTGATATTTGATATAGACACATTTTAAATGAAACATTGTCATAAACGATTTATAACACTGCCTAGAAACTTGCGCTTATTAATGTAAAAGTATTTAGATTTGTATATTGTTATGCCCCGCTGTCAGAGGTAGGCCTATTGCACATGCGCAGCTCGTTTGTTGTTGATCCTCTGTCAGTCCAGGGGGAGAGGGGTCAGTGTCGTTAGCCACATAGCCTACAGCAGACTTCTCTGCTCTGCAAACTAAGTTGTTCATTCATGTAAGAGTGGCTTTAATGCTTGTCTGTTAGTATTTAATAACCACCATGAGTTCCGGCGCCTCTTCGGTAAGGACTGATTAAAAGCCCTACTTTTGACATAGCTGCATTTTACATGATGTTAGCTTGTAGCTGCGTTAGCATTACCTATCAGTTCTTAGCTAGCCGTTATGCTAACGTTGTTTGTTGACAGTCCTCACCATCAAAGACTAGGTTAACTAGCCATACAGCACATGCAGCTTTAGATGTCTACGCTTTTATTTGCTGAATATTGCTTCCTTTCATTTTATTTTCAATGAAAGCATATAAACTAACAAACTTACTTGCCTATTAACTTTGAAAAGTAACGTAAACTTGGACATTTCAGAATTTAAAAACGAAATTGACTGGTCAGCCGTTGCCATCGGCTAGAGAAAAGGCTGTGCTCCAGTTTATGCTAACAACTAGCTTACATGTCTTTAATTTTAATTTGGAGTTAAAATAAAATGCAGCATTCTTAGCAACATAGTAACTCACTAATATCTTAAACTTTTATTTAGGCCTATTTGTTGTCGACATGTAGATTATTTTCATGATGCAAATTACTATTACACACCAAAACCGAATGGATGTGATTATTTCCATTTAATAAATTGATTGAGTGTAGCACAGTACAGTGTACCATCATTATGTGCATATTACAAAAGCAGATATTTACATACTTTTATCAATTGTAACATTTGGTGGCTGTTGTTTTGCAGACTATTGGGGACTTCTTCCTCACTCTCAGTGAAATGGGCTTCACGGAAGAACAAATTCAGGCAGCGGTGCAGGCAGGATATTTTTCTGTGCCCGATGCAGCTGAGTGGTAAGCTACTTCTTTATAAGTTTTTGCTATCATCAAAATATTGAACTGTTCACTCACATGTATTTTAACAGGCTCTTACAGGGTCAATATCCAAGGCACAGATTAATTAAACAGTCATCACAACCAGCTGAAACAGCATTCTCTGCATTCAACCCTCCCAAAGAGCCTGCAAAACCACTTGTTTCACCTCAGTCTCCTAGTGACAGTAGAGGTAAGATCCGTTAAGTCTTGACTGATTATAACTGAGAGCAATTATACTATGGTTGTTGTCTTAATTTTTTTCTTAGCATGTCCTTCATTGGTGCTGAGGCAATCACAGTCTTGCAATTTGCCCTCTGAGCCACAGCAAGTTGAATCTCGCATTAAACAGGACAAAAGTGACTTTGAGGAACAACAGAGACAACGTGTTGCACAGGAGGCCAAAGAAGAGCGAAGACAAAAGAAGCAGGTCAGCCCTACATAACAATTAAATGTAATATGTCATACAAAAGCCAATGAAAGTAATATTTTTAATCATGTATTGGTCCATCAGGAACGCGAATTAGTCTTGAAACGGATAGCAGAGGATCGAAAGAGCCAGCAGGAGAAGAGTCAGACCAGCTCAGGAACAGAGGCACCCCCGAGTGGTGAAGGTCAGAAGCTTGGTGGAAAAATTCAGACAAATGTGGAAAACAACTGCATTCTCATGGTGAGACAAATGTAAATGTGTAAAATTTTGTAAATAATATAATCAACAGGTTAAAAGCAAGATTATTTATTATTATATTTTTTTTTTATTTGCTACAGATTCGGCTGCCATCTGGTGAGTCAATGCGTGAACGCTTCCCGGCTGATGCTCCGCTGCGCACCGTTGTGGAACACATCAGTGGACGTCACCCCTCCCTTGCTTCCTTTTCTCTTCTTCAGGGATTCCCACGAAAACGCTTTGGGGAGGCAGAACTGGCTTGCTCCTTGCATTCTCTTGGTCTTACACCTAACGCTGCACTTTGTATTCAGACAACTCCACCAGAGACACCCCAGGATTCTCACAGCTCTGCAGGTTCTCCATCTATTGGACAAAATGAACAGCCCCCTTGTGCTGTGCCAATACCGTCCCGTAACTCTGATCAAGATGTTCAGGAGAGGGAACAAGAGTCAGACCCTGTTCTTCCCCCTCCCTTACCAAACCAGCTGTGGGAAGAGGCTGTGAATTATGCAGGAATTCCTGAAATGGGCCATTTATTTTCAGGTCCTTCACACATTTGGGGTAATAAATGCTTTATAAGATGCATGTAGACAACCAGACATGTTCCAGTAAAAATTCTTAAAGAAAAATCTGTTTGTTGCCTTTGCACAGGACGAGGCCAGAGGTTGGTTCCGGGAAATGCCGATGAGGGTGGAAACTTGGATGTTGAAGTGGACCAAGAAGAGGGAGAGGCCGAGCCGTATGACATACTTAATGGTACTTGTAGATCTGCAGCATTCTACTATTACTAATGTTTTATTTTTTAGAACATAAGCAAATTACCCTGGCCTCTCACTGCTCTGAACGCACTGTACATTATTGCACAACAAAGATTACAGTAAACGTAACATTACGCTGAGTGACTTGAGTTATATGCAAGACAGGTTAGGATTAGGAAATATATAGGTGAATGCCCCTTTCTGTTAAACATACAGAACACGAGGTCGAATTAGCAAGTCACTGGAGAACAAGTGGGTTTCGGAGGGCTTTAAGTTATCCAACCAATACTTTTTTGTTTCTGAGAGCATGTGCTCGTTCGGATTGTGAATGGCAGAGTCCTAGATGAAGTTAGTCTGTGAGGAGCCGAGGAGCAAGATGATTTCTTTAGAGGTGTTTAGAGGTGTGGCATATATATTTGCATTCTTAGAGCTTTTTTCTGTGGACCTCTAACTAAATGTATATTTTTGTTTTGGTATTTTTAGTTTTAGTAAGACCTTGTTTTAAAATGAACCTGTGTGTTGAATGTTTAGAAATATAGACTACAGCTATTGCTTGTATAATTTCCTCAGGAATGCCGAGGTTGCCTTTCTTTCCTGAGAACCGGATTCATGGAGGGTTTGAACCCAGACACCACTGGCCAGAGCAAGGCAATCGTCTTAGGTGAGTGTCTAGACAGAAATGATTTTTAAAGAGATTATCACAAACTATGATGAGCTGGTTATAATGCAATGATTTTTTGCATTCATTTGTAATAGGCAACAAATTTTATAAATCCCTTATGTTATTATGGCTTAGATCAAAAGGGAAATCTACTGTTTGAAAAAAGTTTAGTTATTTTCTATTGGAGTTATAAAAAAAGCAATATCTGGTCAAACTAGGTGCAGCTGGGTTAAACACGACCTTGGTCTTTATAAGTGACACCTTATACATAAACTCTAGGACTATACTGTTTATGAGGTTTATAATGTAGTGTTTGTATGTATAAGGGAGGACCCAGAGGAGCTGCAGGCTGTTGAAGGTCCAGTAGCACCTGTTGCTGCAGGTCAAGCTGCCGTGGAGCGCCTTCAGCGAGCTGCTCAGCAGAACGACCCACATGCCTCTCATGGCCAGCCATCACCTCCAAAGAGACCATTTAAAACTCCTAGTGTGCAGTCTTTATGTGCCTTATCCACTCGAGCAACTGTCAACCTCATGACTGGTATGAGTCAAGATTGAACATTCACTTACATATACCGTATTTAGCTGCATGTTCAGCTCAAATCTCTGTTTTATCTTTAGTAATTTTTAATTTATTGGCTCCTGTGTCCTTTAGCTCCCAGTATGCAGTACAGTAGCAGTCTGGCAGGTCTTACCCCTGAGTTAGCAGAACTTTTGCTCAACCACATGTCTCGTGAGAGGCTGTTGCGTCCACGCACTCTGGAGCTCTTTTTTGGCTGCCCATTACGGAAGTTTGTCCTTAACTGCTACCCATATTCGACCAATGAGCTATTGCGGCAGCTACGAGCTTTCACAGCGCTGAAACATCTCAGTCTGGTCAACTCTCCTCTCATCACTGGTAAGGAAATATCTTTTTAGGATAGATTTACTGTATTTGCTTGTATTTTATCAGTGTTTTTTGTGATTACCTCAGATTCTGGGTTATCAATCCTCTCTGGCCTGGTCAAACTCCAATATCTGAACCTGGCCTCCTGTAGCAAACTGACTGACGCCTGTCTGCAGCATATTACAGGTTTGGCCTTTTACTATGTATGTTTTACTTTGTAGAAATGTAGAAATATAATGCACAACCCCCCTCATAGAGAAACAAAACATTATTTTTTACAAGTAAAAATGCTTGATCCCCACATTAGCTACTTAATGTTAAATCTGTATTTAAAAATTAACATTTGGTTGATAGTAATTCTTTTGTATTGTCATTTTATAATAATAAACTCTTTTTCTGTCTTAAAGGTTTAAAGAGCTTGTGTTTTCTGTCTCTGGACCAGACCAAAGTAACTGATGCTGGGATGGTTCTTTATCTTCAGTCAGCTCCATCATGTCTGTCTCAGCTCAGCCTGAATCAGACAGCTGTTACTGAAGCTACTCTTCAAGTCCTGCCCAATACTGTGCCCCAGCTGCGAGTCCTGAGCATTAAGCAGACAAAGGTACATGAGCCCCACTTCTGTCACAGATTTGGTGTGAATTGACTTATTAATGGTTCTCTGTTGTCTTGTGGTTGGTTGTGTCGTCAGGTCAGTGATGTGACTGCTTTGGCACAAATGTGTAGCCTTCAGACACTCAGTCTTGATGGCACTGGTGTGACAGAGGGGTCACTGGAGCACCTTAACAACCATCCCACCCTGTCATCCCTCAGTCTGGCAGGGATCCCTGTAGTGGATGGCAATCGCACCTTGCAGATCATCTCAGGTTTGTAATGTCCTTTAAGACTGTGTTGAGAAAACGAATAATTCTAATGATATGTATTTTCTCCCCAGGTCTCAGGCTGACCCAGCTTACCCTCCCAGGGCGACACTCTGTGACAGACAGTGGGATGTCTTTCCTGTCCATCCTCACTCTGCTCTCTGAGCTGGACTTAACAGACTACACTCATGTCACGGACCAAGGAGTAAGTCATCTCTCTTCATTGACCAGGTAAGTCCTTCATTTCTGAACACTGACTGTTGACTCTCAGGATGAGTACTGTATTAATGTTATTGCTTGTTCACCTATTATTAGGTTAAAAAAGCTGTCGCTTAGCAACACTCAGGTGTCAGATGCAGGTCTTCCATTTCTGCGAGGCCTTCAGGAGCTGCAGGATTTGTGCTTGGACCGAACAGCAGTCACCAGCCGAGGAGTAGCTGACCTTATAATCTGTTTACCACACCTCCAGGTGATTTATTGTTAATTGAAAGCAGTGTTTTTCATTATCTAAATTTCTCTTCAAATCCTGTCTGACATTTTGTTCTCTCTTTAGGTGTTGGGTTTAGCCAGCACTCGTGTTGGCGATAATGTGGTGAGAAGGGGTCTCATCCCCTGCAGTCAGCTGCTTAAGATTAATCTGAGCCGCACAAGAATCACAGACCATGGTAAAGTCAAACAGGATTATTATTTCATTTTGTCATTTCATTTTCTAGACCAACCATATTTTTTAAATGTATACATTGTAAAACGTTTTTAAAAGTGTAAAAATCTATTTAATTTCTACATTACATCTTTTCCCACAGGTCTGAAGTTCCTGAAACACATGCATCTTGCTCAGGTAAATCTGGATGGGACTGGTGTGACTCTTTTGGGTATTGCAAACCTCCTTTCCCTTACCAACATTAGCAGCATCCGGGCAAGCAACACTCGTGTCATTCCTCCTGATGAGGTCTCGGATGAGGAATGGGAAGCAAATTGAGGATGCACATTCATCGGGCCTTGTCTTTTGCCGTTTCCTTAGCATCACTAGCAATGCTACCCTTAAGATAAATTGAACGATAAAGCAAACTGTCTGTTTACTTGCACTCTTTAGGTAGCTTTTAGGTGACTAGTATATTAATCATGCACGCTACCAAGGTCAACTCATAATCAGGAGCCTTGCACTGTATTTTAACATTAGACAACTCATAAACTTGAAAATAATGTAAACATCTTTCAGTTACAATTTGCTCTTATGTTTTCAATCAAATTTACTAGCCTTTTTCATACTTCATCCAAGGCAGTGATTTATATTTGTTGTGTACAACAATTTTGCAGACTAATCATATTCTTTAATCCTGTATCTGCTGCGACTAATGCTGACAATCCTCAATGATTGACAAATGTCTTGTTTAGGATTATGTTTACCACTAATATTAACATGTGGGAGCAAATATCACCTACATTTTGTGTAAGTTTATTGTTCATTTGTGTATTTCTTGAATCAGTGGTCTGGAAACTAAAGGTTTTCACTCATTTTGCTTTTCATCTCAAGAGGTGCATTTGATTTTGTAAAGTTGTGGTACAACTTTTTTTCTTTGAGCTTCTCCAAGAGATGCCAACGTTAATATTAAACAGTATTAACTCACATTAATTTTATTTATCATTGTATATCCCCTCTGTTCACATTAGAATTTGCACTACAAGTTTAAATGTAGCTTTGTTTCATCATCTGTAACACCTGTGCATCTCATGGCCCTGAAGTTTCTTGTCTCTTTCCTCCAAACCTTATGTTAACTGAAATGGGGTGCTGTATTAAAATTGAAACTATGCAGCCATTTAGGTTTTAATGCCAGGATCCAAAGGAAATGTACATTTTACAGAGATGTACAGTAGTTATTTTCCCAATAGCAATTTGTTTAATTTTACACTGTTTTACCATGTTATGAAGATTAAAGCTTTTCAACTCTTTTTTTTGTTCTTTATTCAGACAAACCTTTATTGCATTACATGTTAAATAAGGCAGATTTGCTCTTTTTACACAGAAATAAGTCAACTTTTTTATATCATAAAATATGATCTAAAAGCTGATGCATACATGTTGGGGTAAAACAGAACATTTGGAAAAAATAAAACGTTTTATGGAGACAGCACAGTGAAATGCTTTAATAATGCACTGCGATGTATGTGGGGAATCAGCCTATTGAGTGCAGCCTGAGGAGGAAGGGGAGAACCAAGACGGAAATACAGGACATGTTCAACAGATGTGTCCAAAAAGATGCATAAGAGATATTTCAGTTCTATTTAGGACACTGCTAATTTATCCAGGAGTTTGTCTAATCCAAGATGCAAGATGAAGAGTTTAAATGTCATGCGCTTGCTGCTTTTCAATCTTGGATTTCAAATGCTCCTTGTACGCCAAGATATCCCTATTCCACTTGGTGATTGTTTGCTTCTCACACACCCATATCTCCTGTGCCACCTAAAACAAAGATAATTAAAACACATTAACTGACAGATCTGACGAAAAAAAAAAAAAGTTATGTATAAAGAACAAAATGATTAACCTGCTGGATTAGTCTGAAGTCGTGGCTAACCAACATCATTCCGCCTTCAAAGTCGTTGATCGCGTCGGCCAATGCGTCAATAGTCTCGATGTCCAAGTGATTGGTGGGCTCGTCAAGGAACAGCATGTGAGGGTTCTGCCAGGCCAGCCAAGCAAAACAAACTCTGCATTTCTGACCGTCAGACAGGTTCCTGATCGGACTGACCTGGGAACGAAGACAAAAAAGGCTTACTTATAAAAACATTGTATCAAATGGTACCAACTTGAGGTAATTAAGCTGTAGATATTGTAAAAAGGACATGCTGATGGTCAAACAGTGCATCAGAATAAGGAAGAAAGGTAATTTTGTGTTTTGTTGGTTAGACGACACTGTGACCTGACCATCTGAATGAGAGCAACGTGAAGCAGACAGGCAAAGTATATCCTGTTTAACTTTGGTCAGTGTGTTACAGTTCAGTGTTTTCTGGTCTAGAATTAAAAAAACGCTTAAGGCCCTTTTGTGTCATCATCTGCTCAAACCTAGGTTATAACAAGTTTTGGCCCATGTATATTTTCTTTTTGGACCATTTTTGGACCACTGTATAATCTGGAGACAGTAAAAAGTTCTTAAGTACTCAGTTCAACCATGCCCCTTCAGTGTTGCTCAAATCACTTTTATTCCACAATCTGATGCTAAGTTTGAACAACAGTTGGTCGTGACAATGTCTACAAGCCCAAGTGTGTGGTGAGTGTACCTGTTGTTTTCCTGTCAAACCGTAGCGTCCGATGATCTTTCTCATCTCTTCCTTTTCTTTGATCTCAGGGAAACACTTCATCATATACTCCAACGGAGACAGGTCCAGCTCCAGCTGTTCTGTCAGATGCTGAAACAAATTGAAACAAATTTAAATTAGTGGCGCTGTCACAGGATAGATCTATGCCTTGAGCTGGCACAAACAATGCTCAATATTTTACCTGATGATATCTGCCAATCTTGACATGCGAATGTTTGCGGATCATACCATCAGTGGGTAGGAGCTAAAAAGAACAGAAAAGACACTTTAAGACCACCAAAAGATAATTAGACTTGAGTTTATGTAAAAAAATTTAAAAAAAGTAGCTACCTCTCCCATTAGCAGTTTTAAGAGTGTGGACTTTCCAGCTCCATTAGGCCCCACCAGAGCCACTCGTGTATCTAAGTCGATACCGAATTCAAGATCTTTATATATGTGTGGCTAAAAGAAAACAGACCAACTTAGACAGTGTTCAAACTGGTAAAAAGCTTTCTCCAGGTTTCTATGAACTCATTCATTGTACTTACTGTGTTGTCACTGTACTTGAAGCTCACATTTTGAACCATGATTACAGGAGGAGGAATCTTCCCACAGGGAGGAAAATAAAATGACAGAGTCTATAGGGGACACACAAACATTACTAAAGTGACTGTATGCAACATGCAACAAGCTTTAAAACAAAGTATTACAGTACCTTGTCATTCACAACTTTTTCAGTTAAGCCTGAAGCCACCATTTTTTGCAGCGTTTTCTCCTTGCTTTGTGCCTGCCGTGCCAGTTTAGCAGAGCCATGACCAAACCTGGCAATGTAATTCTAGAGAAAAGATTTAAAATAAATTAGAGCAAATCCTAACTTCAGGAATAGTAAAGATGTCAGATGAAAGATTACCTTCATATGTGCTATCTGGTCCTGTTCCCAGTTGAAGCGCTTCATCTGGTTCTCTTCCAGCTCCTCTCTGGTCTTCACATACTGGTCATAGTTACCCTTAAAGTAAAAATAGAGTTGAATGGTCATGCCGAGACTAAACACAGATCACAGCCATCATTAAGAATAGCCTGACTTTTTACAGTGTCTCACTTGCAACAAAAAGCTATGGTTACATTTCTGTTGAAGGCCATGGTAATGATTTTTTAGCAGATAGTATTATTTACTTACTGTGTAGTATTTCAGCTTTCTCTGGTGCAGGTGAATAATGTTGGTGCACACACCATTCAGGAAGTCTTGAGAATGTGAAATCAGGACAAGGATTCGCTTGAAGCTGAAACAAATAGGGCAATGAGCATCCTGCAAGCCTTAGTGATTATGAGATTTTATTGATAAAAAAAACAGGACTTACGACTTAAGCTCCTCTTCCAACCACACACAGGCATCCAGATCCAAGTGGTTAGTAGGTTCGTCGAGCAGCAACATGAAGGGTTTGATGAACAGAGCTCTGAACAAATGCATTTAAAAAAAAATCAGTACACAATCCACTCAGTGTTTTATTTGTTTGTAATAAAATAAAATATACCTGGCCAGAGCAACACGCATCCTCCATCCTCCGCTGAAGTCCTTCAGCTTCTTATTCTGCATAGCAGCGGTAAAACCTAAACCGTGGAGGATCCGTGAAGCTCGTACTTGCGCCTTATCAGCATCCAACTCCTCCAGACGCTCGTACAGCTCCATTAGCTTCTCACACTCCGCTGTGTGGGCAAAAATAATGTTTCTATTAATATCAAGTCAAAAGCACAGTACACATAATGTCACACACTCAATATAAAATCATTACATTCATGTCTTGATTAGCCACAATGACACTACTCTTATACAATCTGAAAAACTGTTTAACTGTCCCAAGCCAAGTGACATGTTAACTCACAGTCTTCATGGGCAAGTCGCTCAGCCTCCTTCTCCAGCATAATCCTCTCTTCATCCACCTCCATGACACACTGCAGAGCAGTCTTTTCACTGGGTGCCATCTCCCGGGTCAAGTGATAAATATCTATATGCTCTGGAATAGGAACTTCACGATGTCCAATGGCTGACAAAAGCATGGACTTTCCTAGCAGAAAAAACAATACGTTCATGAATCTATTAAGCACACTGATTTATACAATAATGGTCTCTCAAAAGTGCTGTTAAACTGTAATTTTTTTATTGTGCTAAATTTACAAGAGAGCATGCATACCTGTGCCATTAAGGCCAATAAGACCATAGCGTCTGCCGGAGTTGAGTTCAAGACTGGTGTCTGAAAGCAGCTCTTGGCCATGGAAAGTGAGCGACAGACTGCTAATGTGGACATCGGTGCTGTTGGGATGCGAGGCAAGGACACCCGTCACTGCCCGTGCCTCTGTCTTTCGCAGTTCAAATTCATCAAGCTCTTTAGTCAAACTGTCAATACCTGTAAAAATAATATTAATAATTTGGTAATTGGTAAATTAGCTTTGTACGTACATGTGTATATCCAATGATATTAAGGGTATTTATTGAATTTGATAGTACATACATTTAAATAACCCAAATATTTTCTTACCATTGCTTTCTGCTCCATTACTCTGGGTTTCTGGTTGTTCGCCATCCCCATTCACTTCATCAGGTTTCTTGGTACGCTGGCGGGCCTTAGCAGCCTCCTTCTTCTTTGCAGCCTTCTTCTTGGCCAAGTCAGATGGCATGGCTATTGAACAGGGAAAAGGGGACAAATGGACATAAAACTCATTTTAAAAAGGTTGATCTTTTTATTAAACAATGTGGTGATTGGGTAGACTTTGCGTTAGCAGTTTGTGTATGATGATACGATACACTGCATGTCTTCAGAATCAATCACAATGGATAATGGATTACGTAAAGTGGCGTCATGGATACCACACATAGCGAAGACAAGAGGATATACTTCAAACACAATCAGAAAAATTCATTTAGATATGTTATGTGTTATTATTTACCGGTGCTTACAGTTACTTTGTCAAAGGAAAAGGCTTTACGTCGTCCCTAGTTGGGAAGCTAACAGTTTCTGTCCCACCTGCTCGCACATTGGGCTCTCTATATTAAAGCGCCAGCTACAGAGCTAACAGTAGCATGTAGCTAACGGTTGATAAAGCCCCTTAAAACCCAGCTATTGACAAGTCATGGCTAACTAGACGCCAGCCGTACATAATGAAGTAGTTTCGTTCATCACAGGTGAATGACACCCATCAAAATATTTCGTACACATTTACATTATTAGCTAATGACTGCGTCAGCCACATTGCTAAGCTAACCGGGTTAGCTATCTGTAATAGGCCTCGGGTGTTAGCTAAAGCTAACACGATGAGAGGCCAACATTGCCACACAAGATGTGAAATCAGCTAACACGGTGGCTAATGCGTTTTCCTAAGATTACAGTTACATTACCAAATCCAAATTTTACCTCGTCTCACTGTAGCGTTTTACAGTAGAAAATACATCTTACCTAAAATGAATTAGTGTATGAGGAGCACACCGCGGTCTCGTGTTCCTTTTTTGCCGGGTGGATGTTCCCACTGCCAAACCGCCAGACATCCCATATATGGTCAAGAGGGGCGGAAAAGAATGGCCATGTATGGTATAGAAGGGCGGGCGACAATGGCCTTATGTGGTCAAGAAGGGCGGGCATACCGCCCATTCTCGTAGTTCAGCAGTAAATGGAAGTAATATTAATTTAAAAAAAAATGTATGTAAAATGAATAAAATACAAACTTTGCCGCAAATATATTTACTGAGAAAACCTTTTATAAGTGTATAGTAATATTAAACACAGAAAGAAATTGTGAAGGTGTAAAAAGTTTACACAGACTAACAATTTCATTTTAGATATAATTTGCAAAATATTTTAAAAGCGACGATTATAATTAATGTATGTATATAATTATTCTGCTGCAAGGTGTGGAAATTACGTGTTTCCCCTTCATAAAAACGGTTATTGAGCAATCATACAGAGGTGATGCTGCGGCGCTCAGCAGCGGCTCTGAGGAGGATGGCTGTGGGGGATACGACGTAGAAGCTGGGTTTTTTTTACTTCTGTGTGTGTGGCACTCGTCTTTGGAGGAAGTCAAGACGCAGAAGAAATGGACCTTATATTTAAGACGCACTGTGGTAATAAACCCCATATCAAGAGGCAATAATGGATTGTTTGCTCGTTTCGCCGCGGTGTTTACCGGAGAGGAGACGGATAGCGACCAATCTGCAACAACGGAGCGATGTTAGCCTGCTGCTAGCTTCTGTTTGATGTTTGCCCCTCCGACACATAGCTTTACTGTAAGAGTCTCGGCTTCAGACGCAGATGGATACGAATAAAATTCCCGCAAGGATCTTTTAATGTAAGCCATTTGCCTCGGCCGTATACGGTGAGCTTTAGCCACAGCTACATTAGTTAGCGGTCTTTGAATTTAGGCGTTAGATTAGCAAAATTTACTTCACGCTAAGCTAATTAACCTAACGCTAGCTTTGGTGGCAGCTGCAGAAAGTTAAATGTGGAGTATCTCGGTTTGTTGAATAACAGATAACAGTTAGTGCTAGAAGGTCATTTGCAACTTATTTTACTATTATGGAGTAGCAGGGGCTTTGCTTGACTAAAACCTTTATAAGTCACACTTTTCTGTCAACATCGAAACTGTTAGGAAATGTCTGCTTTACTCAAAGAAAACTGTCCTGATTTAAAACTGCAGCCTCAGCATGGGTAAGAGAGGGAGATGGGATGTGTTTAGGATTTATGGAAAATTTCTCTAAATGATCCACTCTCTCCGAGGTTTATTTTTAGGCTTGGGCATGAGTGTGGCCACATCAACAATTGGTGCTTAGGTTTTTCAGGACCACCTCCTCCAAAATCTTTGTAAAGTACCAGATATGCGACTTTCCTCCTTTTTGGCCGTGTTCAGGCCCGCTTTACCCCTGATCCTGGGACTGTCTCTGGGATGCAGTCTTAGTCTGTTAATGGTGTCCTGGACACAAGGAGACACGGATGACTCCTGTAGAGATGAACTGGGGAATGGGAGGCTTTTTCTGGGCAGAGGAGATGCCCCTAGAGACTCCAGGAATGGCGTTGACAATGAAGACTTTCAGCCACGTATCATACCCTACCACAAGGACCCAAACAAGCCACACAAAAAAGTCCTCAGGTGAGACTGAATACATATACATTTTCATTAAATAAAGAAATATATTATTGATAAAGATTCAATTGGGTTATAATTTAAACAACCATCATTATTTGTTAAGGGTAAGGTGGGTGAGCTCTATGTAAATTTACATCTTAAAAGGTTAGATTAGTTCTCACTGTTTGATGGTATTGTATGTGCATTTAGTTTAACAACAATTAACTTAAAATTGACTTTCTAAGAAACACATTTTCAGTTTAAATGTCTTCTGCTTTCAGAACTCGTTACATTCACACAGAACTCGGCATCAGAGAGCGAATCTTGGTGGGTGTGCTGACCTCCCGGGCCACACTTAATACCCTGGCCGTGGCTGTGAATCGGACAGTTTCCCACCACTTCCACCGCACCTTCTTCTTCACTGGTCTGCGCAGCCCCAAAGTGCCCCATGGCATGACTGTGGTCGCGCATGGAGATGACCGTCCCGTGTGGCTGATGTATGAGACGGTGCGTCACCTCCATCAGCACTATGGCTCGGACTACGACTGGTTCTTCTTGGCTCAGGATGACACCTACATGCAGGCAGACCGTCTGTCGGAGCTGGTGGGGCACCTCAGCGCTGGTCAGGACTTGTACATGGGCAGGGCGGAGGAGTTTATCGGAGGGGAGGAAAAAGCACGCTACTGCCACGGGGGCTATGGCTACTTGTTGTCTCGCAGTCTGCTGGCTCGCTTGCAACCACATCTCGACACTTGCCGTAATGACATCCTCAGTGTGAGACCTGACGAGTGGCTGGGCCGCTGCATTATTGACTACCTTGGTCTCAGTTGTGTAGAGGTACACCAGGTAAGATCACTGAGCAATTGTGCGATAAATATACTTATAAAATGTGCTCACAAATGTCTCTTTTTCTGACAGGAGATGACCTATCGCTACTTTGAGTTGGGGAAAAATGCTGACCCTGAACGTGAGGACAGTCCACAGTTTAAAAATGCCTTCACTGTGCATCCTGTATCGGAGCCAAATCTAATGTACCGCCTTCACAAGCGCTTCAGCCAGATCGAGCTGGAGTGGACTTACGGACAGATTCAGCAGCTGCAGGTTTGTCAGAGCTGTGAATGAGACCGTTGGGCTAGTTTGTTGATGAGCTCTGTGTGAAAATGCTGGCTGTGTACTTTCCACCACACCCAATCTTTTGGCTATGGCATCAATTCTAGACTGGTACAAAATTTATACATGTCTCAAAGCTGGCAACGAGAGCCAAGAGAAGCCGCTTTAAGCCGCTTTAAGCCGTAAAATACTACATTCCAACATCGTCATATTCTCAATTTGCTCTTCCTGGGAAGCCCTGTTGTAAACTGTAATTAAAGTTTATGGTAATTACATGAAATTAGGGCTGTTTCGACATGACCTATACACATTATATACCACAGAGCAAAGTCAATAAAATGTTTACATTATAATCAACATATTTGTACTTTCATTTGTAATTATAAAGGCATAGAAAGTGTAAGTTTCATCACATACCTACATTGTATTTCCTCCTCAGATGCAGATCAACAACCTGAGCGACTTGACACCAGAGGGAAAAGCTGGAGTCACATGGCCCGTCGGAATTAACCCGCCTTTCAAACCGAGAACTCGCTTCGAGGTCATAAACTGGGAGTACTTCACAGAAGAGCATATCTACTCGTGCACCGACAGTTCTCCAAAGTGCGAGATCCGAGGGGCAGACCACGCCGACGTCGCGGCCGTTCTGGAGATCGCAGTGGAGCGGCTGAACGAGCGGTACCAGCCCCAGCTCCGTTTCCGAAAGCGGCGTTTACTCAACGGTTACAGACGCTTTGACCCCACGCGCGGTATGGAGTATATGCTGGACCTTGCGCTGGAGGCCTTCACTCAGAAAGGACACAGCCAAGTCATAGTCAAAAGGGTGAACCTGCTGCGGCCTTTGAGTGCAGTTGAGATTATTCCAATGCCCTATGTGACAGAGGCGACAAGAGTACAGGTCATTCTTCCTGTTACTGCACAAGACCAGGACTATGTCAGTAACTTCCTGGATATGTATGTGATGAACACTTTGGACACACACGATAATGTGTTACTCACCTTCTTGTTCATATATGATCCTTTTGATGCACAGCGAGTCAGTCAAACAGATGTGTTTGCAGGCATTAAGGCCATGATTGGGGAAGTTGAGAAACGCTACGGTGATGTAAAAATCCCTTGGATCAGTGTGAAAACAGAGGTGCCCTCGCAGGTGAAACTGATGGACATCATCTCCAAGAAGCACCCAGTGGACACCTTGTTCTTCTTAGCCAGTGTGTGGACGGAGGTAAACGCAGACTTCCTAAATCGCTGTAGAATGAATGCCATCAGCAACTGGCAAGTGTTTTTCCCCATCCACTTCCAAGAGTTCAGTCCTGCGGTGGTGTACCGCGACCAGCAGCCCTCTGCAGCTTCATCCTCTTTTGCCTCCGAGTCCCTGCGAGACGGCCACTTTGACCGCCATGTGTTTGACGAGGCGTGCTTCTACAACGCCGACTACATGACCGCGCGAACCAAAATGGCAGCAGACATCTTGGACAACGAGGAGCTGCTGGAAAGCATGGATGTGTATGACATATTTGTGCGCTACTCTGGGCTACATGTCTTTAGGGCCGTAGAGCCAGCGCTAATTCAGAAATATGTGAGGCGAGCTTGTAACCCACGTTTTAGTGAGGACATCTACCACCGCTGTGTGCTGAGCAACCTCGAAGGACTGGGCTCACGGTCACATTTAGCCATGGCTCTCTTTGAACAAGAACAGGCTAACAGCACCTAGCACACACCAGTCTGGAACAATGGGGTACCTCAAGTCTTAAACTGAACTGAACCTAAACTCTGGACTCAAAGATGTTTAGATAATGTGAATTGTACTGTCATATTTTGTACCTTTTATGCTGGAATTGTTGCCCTAATACAAAACAGAAAACCATCTGATTGTGTTGAGCAAGAGCAGTTCAACCGTGTTAACCATAACTGTGCTGACGCAGACTTTTCTTTTGAAGTCTCCGCTCTGCTCTCTCTTTCTGACTCATGAGTTTACAACTTTGTATGTCGTGTCCAGACATGTAATATATAATGAGTCATGCTGTTTCCCCCCCGACACAGACATCACAGGTTACCGAGCAGCCCTTCTGTTTGTACTTCGGACGGTATACAAGCTGGATGTCAGTATAGTGATAATAACGGTTGCCTTCATTGTATTGGTATTGTTTTTTCATGGAGGTAAAAGGTCAGACTGAATGTGGATGTTGTGCTGAATCTCTCGGCTGCCTTGTCTCAAAAGTATGTCTTAAAGAGTATTAAAGATTCTTATTTCTCCCCGGAGCTGTTTTTTGTTCACACTAGTCACACACAATAATATGTAGTTATGTGGTTTTTCCAGTTTGTCAGAAATCCCTCCTGCCGACCCCAGACGCTGTGAAGAGTTTGTTCCACAATTGCCCGACTCATCTCATCTCCTCACATTAAGCTCACATTCTCCACCCCTGCCTGGGCCTCCCTCATTTTTTGCTTCTATTCTGTACTCACAAGTCTTAAGGGAGAGGAGTAAACCCGATTCCCAGAGGAAGGGGTTGTGTCTACCTCGCTGAGCTCTGCAATGGTGCGGGTGGTTAACCTTCACAGCAACATGGCCCAAAAGGCTGAATGGCTTACTTCACTCAGCCGTCTTCCCCTCCTCCTTCTCTTCTATAAAAGGGGTCACACTATTACACCGAAGCCCTAACCTCCCCCCAACCCAAATTATCTCCACGTGAGGGGTTTTCGGCTCAGGAGAATAGGTGAAAGGGGCTCTTTTTAACACAGGAACGCGGCTGCTCGTGGAAAGCCTCCACCTGCTTCCTTTCGGTGGTGTCGGTGAACAATAAGATGTCTGTGCGCCGCTTCTGGGCACGCGTCACTGATGCATCAACCTGGCTTTTTTGGCAGGGTCGCAGAATTATTAGCACAACTGACCGTATTTGTGATAAAACTGTGGAAAGTTTGAGCAAAGAGAAAAAAAAATAATCGAGAGCACTTGGTATGCCCTGTGGGAGCTGGCATTGTGTAAACTCTTTCTGTTTACTGTACAATTTTAAAGTTATGGTTAAACAGTGTGGTTATAGTCATCATTTTTAAACATTTACACACAAATAAGAAATATTTATCGCTTGTATTTTATTACTATACCTTCCTTTGTTTCATTGTATGTATTGGGTGTTCTAAATCAAAGCCAAAGCAGTGATATTTGCACTCTTAAAGTACCAAGGCAATGATTCAGATTTGGATGAACAACACGCCATTTTAAATCATTAAGCGGAGACAGAAATACAAATACACAACACAACAGTCCTGAAAGTAGAAAGAACACACTTAAACACGTCGTGGCATTTACAAACTTTGGCAAGCGCTTCTTTATTTACATCCAGGCTGTCTTGCAATGTCACAGCTCTTTTCCCTTTTTTTTGTCATCACAAAACACGTTCCCTCTTTGCAGATATACAGTATTATGTCTAAGTATCGTCTCCCTGTTGGTGACTCTTTGACATCAGTGTAAAGAAGACGAGAAAAAAAAGAGCAGTTCAGTTCCCCCTCTTCAGAAACACATGCAGGAAGTGGGACAGACGTGTCATCGACAGTGAGTCAGGGTTTAGTAACTTGAACCTCCTCTTTGCTTTAAAACAGTAGTTTGCAGGGTTTTTTCTCCACAAGAGGGCGCTAGTGAAAAGTGTTAATGCCCTGGCCTCACAAATGGAAGATTTCAGACACAGGACGAATCCTACTACTGATTGAACCTAGTCTTTTTCATAATTTTCTTAACATAACTTAGAGTTCTGTAACAAAAGCAATTCACAAAAAAGTCTCACCTACACCTAACTGCTGGTAGGGTGTATCATTTTTGGCAAAGAAAGGCATTTGAACAAAGGTGACGAGTCTCTTCTCAGAATCATGTATTTACACGTACTGCTTCATCAGATGTATCTATCAATGTCCATAGAGCATGCATAGGTCACTGTGAAATCACCCAATCGATAAGAAACACGCTCTCCTCTGTGATCAAGTGAGAAAGAATTACAGCACAGTGCAAAGAAAACCCTTCGAGGTCCCGTCTATCTCTGACTGCTGAGGCAAAAAAAAATCTCAATGAGACAGTACAACATATACATACAGGTCTAGTGTCATTAGAAAAGGTGATTACGTGACTGAAAGGAGGTGTTTCTCAGTCCTATCCTACACTAGACAGAGGTCGGATCGAAAAATAATCCAAGATAGTACGCAGAGGAACGCTCACTAATTCGAAAAGGATGGAGTCGTTCCCCACTACAGCATATCACTCAGCCCCCTTCCCCCCTACCCACAAAACAAACACACACAGATAGTCTGTCGTATATGGTACAGCTGGCCCTTTAAGGGAAAAAAAAACTATTTACATTCACATCTCTAGAAAAAAGAAACTTCATGTAACAAAAAACAGAAGAAATGGGCAACTTTAGATCTGGTAAATAATAAACTGCCTGAGTTTGATGACTAATTACAGGTTCATTGGGTTTTCTTTTTTGGAATAAATCAGTCTGCTACACAAGAAGGGAAGATATACCATCAGGCAATTTCTAGTAAACCCAGATCTATGTTGCTCATTTTCTATCTGCGTTCTCTTTTTTGTTGCAACCTTTGGTAACACTTTCAGTACGTTAATTGTAAAATACTACTCAAGGAAGAGGCAGTGAGTGATTTGGACGAAAAAACAAATCTCGAGTCCCAACGTGGTAGGCATATGTTGCTAATTGCTAGGATTGGAGAAGAAAAGCTATTCCTTCATCGGAAAAAAAAAAAACTACTGCTGCGGTAAATTCGCAATAACACTTTTGACGACTACGTAATACTGGCATAGGAAAACAGTTCTGAAGACTTAAACGAGACGCACGGCTGCCGATACACTCGCACTGCAAACCTGTAACATGAATAACATCCGCACCCCAGGTTTATAGATAGCCTGACTTCATTTCCCCGTGACATGATGTGTCAGACTGTAATCTCAACTTTGCTGGTGTAAATAATCAATTTGAAACACTCTGTCTCTCCTAATGAGACAACAATACCCATTCAGTCGCACTTATCCCCACACTGCATCTGTTAAAAAAAAAAAGTAACATACAAAGACGGTAAGAGAGACGAAATCTTTGACAATGACTGTCCGGAACAAAATGGGAGCAGCCAGTATTTTTCTTGACGTGAAGAGTGGGTCATATTTACATGAACAACAGCAGGAAGGGGTCTTGTTTTTTTTTTTTTAGGCAGTGAGTCTGTCTGTAGGGCCAGTGTTTGACCCTGCAGCTGGTTACATGCAGATAGCGATGACGTCCCAAGAGCCCCCACATGTATCCATTGAAGTCTTCCTTATATGTGCATCGTTGCTGTTAGGTGAAAACTCCTCGTTTCAGTGTCACTACAAACATGGCCGCCTGTTTGGAGAAGTATGGGGCGCGCAAACGGACACATCCGGCTGATCCCGAGTCCGAGGAGCCTCCTTGCTTAGGTGTTGCGGACCGCTAAAGCCTGCTCCAGCTCCTGCCTCCTCTGCTGGATCTGTCACGGCACGACAAAAGGCATCGTGAATATGCGCCGTTACACCGCAGACACACATTTATGGGATCGAGTCGTCGGTGCAAAAGATACCGAGGTGTCACTTCCTCACCTTGCAGTAGAAATAGCGGCTGACGGCCTCCTGGGACCAAGGCTCGTGGTAAAACGCTGCCCTCCGCTCCTCCTCTGGGTTCCCCACCACATCTGTCATTAACTAGAAGTGACAAAAAGGGCACATTCAGGAACAGCTTTTTTTTCTCTCCTTTTTTTAGGCACAGTGCTAATTGCAGAGATGAATTAAAACACACTTCAACTTCATAAAAATACACCACATGAAGAAAGTATTGAGTTGTTTCCTGGAGACGTTTTACTGTAAGAGAAGTATGTGTGCTTGTATTAATAGTAGTAACCTTAAGGTCTCGGCTTTGGGATTTGAGCCAGTCTTGGATGTAGCCCTTGGGATCTCTGGAGAAACTGAGCATGAAGTCCCTCTGGATTTTCAGCTGGTTGATGGACTCGATGGTCTCATGAATCTGTAAAGGAAAAAAAAAGAAAAAAAAAAGCTGGAATATATCTCTTATTTTCCAAATTAAAAGCACATTATTTATTCTCTGGCACCATCTCTGTTATCGTAGCATTTGAAATAGGACTATTCAGCATAAACATTTGTCACACATTGTATCTCGGGAGGTGCAGGCAAATTATGGCGGTAATAAATGACTGCTCCCACAGGGCAGACTACTTATCGCCTGATTGTGATTTACAGCATCAAAGGTAACAAGGGTATTCATCCTGACAGCGTGACTCTGTGACGCTGCTAACTTCACCTTGTTGTCGAGTGAGGCGATTTCCTGCTGGTTTGCGGTGGAAAGGAGGAAGCTGCTCATCTGGCTCTTCAGGGGGTCTTCCACCTCCACGTCAATGTCGTAACAGGCCGTCTTTTTCTGGTCGTTGGGGTCCACGCTGATGGGAATTGAACACAAGGAAATAGGTTTCTATGATACGCTTGCATGCTACGATATGCAATTATGTTCGTTTGTTTCATTTCCCAAATAAAGACCTTGAAGAAAAACATGATGCCTACTCCTTCTACTTTATCTGTGACATTTTGTTGTATAAAACAGATGCAGAAGTCCTCAAAAATAGCTAAAACCAGACTCTCCAGGACCAACCTGATAACATGGTTGATAACGATAGGGTCTGGGGGCAGGAGGAGGTTGGTTAGACGTTGAGGGATTTCTGAAAACTTCAGCCGGGGGCAGTCGAATATCTGTACACAGTGTAAAATGGTAAATGTTCTTCATAAACACATTAAAAGGTACACTGATACTAATTTGTGTGTTTTGAGATCATGCCCAGTACTCCATACCTGTTGGAAGTACTTGTCACAGTTGATGTATTCCTTGTCGTGGGAGTCCTGCAGTTTGTTGGTCTTGACGTACTGCCAGAGGGCCTGGATGATGCAGGAGCGGGTCTGAGTGTGGATACCGAGTAGACGCGCCAGACGAGGGTCCAGTTTAAACTGGGGTGGCTGCAGAGACCATATAACTACATTACAACACTGTTATTCAGCCGCAACATAGCCTCTACCACATCTGACATCCTTATCATGTTTCCTCCAATGGAAAACTGATATCAGGTTTGGAACTGGGCCCCTAAAGGCCCTCTAATGTTCCTGTTATCGGAGATGTGAGGCCTGCAGGTTGTGGCAAGGATCAGTCACAGATTTGGATGAGACTGTTTTGGACTGTCTTACCTGGTAGTCGAGCATGAGCAGAAGAGTGCAGCGTACGCTCACGTCTCCCGGCCGCTTCACCTGAAAGCCGTCCGTCTCCTGGGTCGTGGGCGTGCGGTGCCACTAAATGACCAATCAGAAAACAGCGAGCAGTCACTACCCGTCCTCAGCCTGAGCCGGCTCCATTCATACTAAATGGTCATGTTGCTCGCTTCACAGTTTGTTTCACACTTTATTAGAGCCGCTAATTAAATGATGCTCAGGAACCATGACAACTTGTAGATAGCTCTATTAGCTGTGTACAGAAATTAACGCCAATTATTGAACTGTTTGTAAGGAAAGTTGATGTCTGACACATTTTTTTTGTATATTTATTTTGTAAGGGGATGAGGTTAGATGAGATTATGTATGAGTTGACACTAACAGCGTGAATTCAAATGTGCTGACAGCTGTGTTTATGTGTATTTATTACTGATTTAATAGCGCTGTCAACAAATAATGTAATTTAGGTCACACAAACAAATTACATGGATTATTGGGTTGTATTCTGATACATACGCACCGAGGGCTGAGACATCACAATAACAAAGGATTAAACTCCTGTGCATACAGCTAAAGAAACCTTGATAATGTTAAGACAGCATGAGTCTGACAAACGCTTCTTTTTACATTATCTGCATCTCAGCGCACATAAAGAGAATTCCCATGACCCTTTGCTGCTCCAGTATTTGTGACATGACTCCCAACACCCTGTCACGTTTCCCTCCAACCGAAGACTGGCACAAAGCTGATTAAGTACTGATTGTGCTTCAAGGTAGAGAGCATTCGTGATGGGAAACCATTTAAACCCGAGCACCTGAGTGCCTTGCTAAAATACACTTTTGAAAGAAGAAACCTTGAGAAGTTGTCATTTTCACTCAGTAACTCCCTAAAGTGGGGTTTTCAGTAAATACATTTTGTAAAATAGAAAGTGAAGGGCAACCCATTTTGAGGCACTAACATCTACATGTAAAAAAAACCTTGCTGTGTTAAAAGAAAATTGAATTATTTAAGGAGAGGAATAACAGTCTGAGTCATTTGTCTAATGTGGAAGGACAAATACTAACACTATTTGTCAGTGCAGCTGTATTTGGAAAAAATGTCACAATTAATGACAAACAAAACCTTTTAAAACCACTGCCACTATCAAAATGGATGCTATTAATAATGCCATTACCTAGGCTTCACTCTTTTCCGATAAATAACAACAGCAAAAAAGAGCTGTCTTGCAGTCGTAATAGTTTTCATTCATTAGAAAGTAAAATCTTTAATAGCCAGTGCAATTAGTAAGAAAATAGTTTTCCTGAAAAACCTTTTCACAAATAACCTTCATTTTCCAGAGGTTTTCAAAGGAAGGCGTACTTCTGTTTATAGCATTGACCATTTTGTGCATGTTTGGGGTCTTTGGTGTGAGGAAATGTGGAAAAAGCTGCATTATGGGAACTAATCCTAGAACCCACTGCTTATAGCTTGTACAGCCACGCCATCTTTACAAGATGGTCAGTCAGATCTAAAACAAAACATGATATTTGTGGTACTACTTTATCTGACTGTGGGATTTTTAATAAGACTACTGATCTGTGTCAATGTTCAGTGACTAAACACTTACCTCGACCAGGTGGTTGTCAGGACCGTACAAGTCCTTGTCCAACTCTATAACCAGGCTCTTAAAGAACGAGGAGAACTTCTTCTTTTGCTTTCCGGGCTGTTAAAGAGAGAAGAGGGGTGAGCTAATGCAATAACACTCTTTATTTTAGATTTTCCCATAGAAGTATTAGTCATCAAAACCCCAAAAAAGACAGAGTAAGATGAGAAAGAAAGCGAGACACTAGACATTCTCATGGTCCACTTCCTCCGAAGCCGACCAGAAATATTTGTGGTTTGTGAAAATGTTTCCTACTGCTGAAATGACAGCCTTACCTCAGACTGCGCTCAAACATCAGAGCTTTTCTGAAGTGCAGCTTACAAAGCAGATAAAAAGTAAGATTGTTGGGTGTTTTATGCTTCGACAGTCTCTACACACTCCTTAAAATATCAATCATCCATTTGTATTCAGAGCTGTCTGGATATATTTTTTGACTGAAGTCATTTGAGCTCATAATTACTGAGCATTACTGCAGGCCAATACATCTTTCATTATAAATGGACTATGACAGATGAAGATGATTTTTAGAGACTGGGAGCTAAGGACAAGATTACATTCAGCGTCACATCAAACAAGCATGAAACCTAAAATATTCAACCTACATCATCCAGCAGTTTCCCTTCTACTCGCAGCTCCCATGATGCAATGCTGCCATCAGAGTCGTCAGCGTCAGGTCTGGCAGGGTTGAAAGTGTTTGATATGTACAGCCTCAGTTTGCGCTTTTGCTGCTGACACAAGGGCACGGAGCAAAGCACAGTTTAAAGTGACACAGCGCAGACTGAGATGTGATGTTGACACAGTGTACTCCAATGTTATCCTTATGATCTTTTTTCCTTACCTTCATCGGCCTCTTGAGCGCTTCCTGGATGTCTACCCTTTTGCGCATGATGGTCTGGTCCAGTTTGCGCTCAAACGCCAGCAGGTCCATGTACGCCTGCGATTCCGGGACCAGCTCACGGATCTGACCGGACAAAATACAGCCTAATGTCAAAATCTGCATGTTGCATAATGATATTTCACATCATGCTCTGTTTCAAAACCATATTTTCGATTTCACTAAAAAGCTTAGACAGATAGATTTCGACACTGCTTTCCGTCTAAATTAATCACTTCAAGAATATTTAACCTCCTTCTGTTGGGTCATGGACAAAAGTGTGACTGACCATGGCTTCAGGTTTCCCTCCAAAATGAGAAAATAACGCCACAGAGGTTAGATTGTGGATTCTGTGTCCGACTCAAACTCATTTTAAAATAAACCGATCAGATCGCTGATGTCTGACGGATCATTTTTCTCCATAAGCCTCTTTATTATTACTTCCTCATGGGGAGCTGAAGGGGAGCGAGGATGTCCCTAAGCTATTTCTCGGTCCATCATAATACGGCAGGTCCACTCCATCCTGGGGGATCCAAATGAGATGCAGAGAGCGTGCAGCCGACCGACCAACCAACCAACCAGCCGCCACACAGACATTATCATACCGATGAAAGTCCTCGGAGCATCAAGGGCTCACACACATACTGTACAGTTCTTCCAGGCTTTTTTTTTTCTCCTAAATGGCTGCCTTCATTGTTCCCTCTCATTCCTTTCCTATCTCCATCTCATTGGCTTTCGGCGGGCCAAGGTGCCAAGCAGACAGAGCAGTGAGGCAGACATTCCCTGTCCGTGACTCATTATAGTGGAGTGGAGTGGCGCCCCAGCCGTGCTATCTATCCTGTCTGGGCTATGTTAGAGCGGGATAAGACCGGGACACTCTTTATTCTCAATGCAAAAGACGTCTGGGATGTTGACAACTCACCTGTGGCAACATGAAATTTTCCCAGTGTATCCCATTAACAATTCTGTTCAAGGACTTTTTTTTTTTTTTTTACCAAAATCAAACCCTCAACCCGTCCTCACAGTCACTCTTCTAATTAGGAAATAGCCTCTAATGATACGGCCCTCTGCGGCTACTACCCTGCTACCCCTGACGGGGTTGGTTCTGCTCTAGCGTGTACAAAAGATAATGGCACACATAAAAAAAACCCCCAAAAAAACAAAAACACAACAACAAAGGTAAAAATATGCAGCCTCACCCTTTGCGGAAGAATCTTGTCTGCCATTTTCCTTCTCTTAGCACTAGAGAGACGGAGAGAAAGACAGAGAGAAAGAGGGAAAAAGAGAGCATGTTACTATGGTGACTGATAGCGTAGCACCCAGGCCATCTGCTAAAATGCTGGGCCATATCCAGCACCCCAGCGTCCCAGCTGTGTGTGTTTGAGTGTGTGTGTGTGGAAGTGTGCGTACGTGTTTATGTTGTGTTCTCGAATACAGCAGTGTACCTGGAAGGAGAAAGAGCCTCTAACGGCCAAAAAACTGTCACACATCACACATGGCATCTCCTGCCCGACAAACTCTGGCTATAGAGCTTTTAGGAACGGTGATGTATTCAGCCAGAGAGGATGGAAGTGAGCGGATATTTTCATTCACAAATTTGTGGCATTTTCACTTCAGCAGCGCGAGAATGTTTGTCGTTTGATACTTACCAAAGAAACTGATTTAGTCATTAATTATTGTTATATATTGGCTTCTTCGTCTGTTACTGTATTTTATGATTTGCTTTATGTGATGTGTGGCGTAACAGTGCCAGGTCATGTAAGAATTTCTGTGATTAAATTGCAAAAAGAGCTGGCACACCAAAGGAGTAGGGAAAAGAGAAGATATTAGGAAAGAATTGTGAAAGAAGCTTAAGAACATAATTTAAGAAAAATTGCATAATTGTAGTGTACTGCTTATCACTACATGGGGAATCCTCCTCAAAGGCAACGCATCCAACAGTGTCAGATGCATGTGGTCATGTGATTCAGTATTACACCACTTACCACTTACTATGCTATGTAGTATTTCATAAAGCAGGAATAGTAAGTATAGCTAGCATGCAGCATGTTGTGTCCAGTATGAAACACAGCCTGTCTTTCTATAAAGGTCCTTTGTGGAACGTGTGCTACACTGTTGGTCATTAAAAGCACCGCAGTCAGTGGCCTTTTGAGAAAGCTCTCCAGTAAAGTTAGCGTTGGGCTGGAGGGTCATTAGAGGACAGTATTTGTAAGATAATAAAGGCCAGTTGTAGATGTCACTGTAAGGAGCAAAAGAGAGACATGTTAATGTAGATGGCTGAGCTTTATTATTACAAATACATTCAGGTCGTATATTATCAAAAATAAAGGTGGTTCAAAATGTTCCACATAGCACCTTTCACTTTACTTTAAACTTAGTTTAGTTGTAGTGGGTGATACATCTTTATTTAATTCCTAAATGAATATTTAAATGTTTGAGAATAATTATTAAATAAATCTTGCAGTGTGAAAAAGTGTAGATTTCCTTGCTGCAGAAACCCGCATGCCAAGTACTAAAACTAACCGGCTGCAAGGACAAAGTTTGGGGGAGTGCATTTCAAGGGAGTCACAATCCTGCATCACAACATCTGCATTCTACACTCTGTTTTAATTGCTCTTTAACTGGCGTCTTTTTTTTTTCCTCTTCTAGCTGCACAGTCTGTTCCCATCATGCCATGCTCCAGTCCAAAGCATGCACCACTACTTTTAGGAATCAAACGTCTAGAGGTCTGTGGGTAAAGTCTGGCCAAACAGAGCCATCGAGGGAGAAACCCAGGGCTCAGGTGAAAGACTAAAGTAGGCCAGAGTCATCAAACGGAAGAAAACGGACATGCAGCAGAATAAACTCCTACTTTGATCCGAGCGTGGGATCTGATTGGGGCTCTCTCATGTCCATCTGCCTCGCCGGCATCTCATTGGCTCCAGGGAATCCGACTGGCTTCCTACGGTTTGAAATTTCAAGGTTGTACCGTTAGAAATGAACCGAGACAGACACTGAAAAGGGAGCAAGGGGACGACACCTGGGTTTTAAACTGTCTGCAAAGTGTTGGATGTGTGTGCTACATTTAAGGGTCTGTTAGTAGGTGCTAGAAAACTCCCAATACAACAGGCACTAGCATGGGAAGAGTGTGTGTGTGTGTCCATGCACGCTGAGGATTGCCAGCGAGACATACCGCTCAGCCGAGGGACGCTTGCTCAACGAGGTTTCGGAGTGAACCATAATAACCATGCTTCACACACACAGGCAGACACCACACTGATAATGGACACGGTGGAAGACACGGGTGGCTCTGGAGGCAGAGTGGGATGTTGCACTGAGGGTAAAATGGGTTTTGAGGGGCAGATGGGCACATACAAAAACAAGAGGCTCAAGTCTAGCAGCGGTAAAGGCAGTTGTAATAAAAAAGTGTCTGATGGTACCAGTAAGTAAGTCAAAAACAGACGTTATAGCAAAAACGTGTTAGGTTCGAAATGCAGGGGTTGTTGGGTAATGGGCTTTTCTTTGAAACTGTGTAGAGGAAAAAAAACCTAAATTGCAGGGTTTTTTTTTCATGGTTAAATTGTATTGACTGAAACATGCAAAATAAATTATTATTTTAAAACAACTATAATTAATTGAACATAATTTGACGTCATTTGAATAATAACCTTGGTCCTAAAGCAAACTTTAATGTGGCAGCTGGAAGTGATATTGTGACTTTTTATGTTTTAATGAGAATGTTTGGAAAATCAATGTCAAATCTAGGTCTATATTAGGTTTTGGACAAAAAACAGCTGTTTCTTTTAGAGATATTGTCTTGTCTTCTGTGACCTTTGACTGGCTGAGAGCGATACACAACTCTATTGTATAACTCAATATTGTTCTAGAGGCCCATAAATGTCTTATAATGCGGATTTCCACTTTGTGAGGGTTCATTTAAATTTTCAAACAGACAAAAAAGGGGTTGAATTCTGCCTGTGAAATACTTCTGTCAATCAGGAAGCTTGTGTATGACAAATGCCAAACAAATATTCAATTTCCTAACAACCTCCACAGATGAAAACACCCCTAAAGACTGTCATTGCTTTGACTTCATAAAGTTTCTGATCACACCAAACTATCCACAGCACTTTATGCACAGCAGACTGTAATCTGATGCTATTTTTAGCTTTGTGGTGCGCTGCAGAGTCGGGACCAGAAGGTCTCAATGACACTGCATACATACGCACAGGTGGGTTGCCCTCGGCTGCCAGATGTGCGGTGTCGGGCCAGAGCGGAGCTGTGCAGAGGACACGCACTTTCACAAGGAAACGGTGAGCAGAGGGGACAGACACACCTGGACAAGTCACCCTGCGCTATCGATCAGGGGCTCGGGATGCTGCGGGGGTGAGGCCCAGCGCTGGACAACATTTCCCCTGACCTGTTCGACAAGCCTGCTTAATTGTGAGCGGATCAATTGTGCTGCAGATACTGAGAGAATGAAACGGAGAGAGACAGAGGCAGCTGAGTGTGCATATCGATCCTGTTTTAATGACCATACCTGCTACACACACCTCTCCGATACAAGCGTGTGTGGGGTCGTCAAAAAGCTGACCGCAAAAAGTCAAAGAAAACGCCAGAGCCTGAGCATCTGCACACAAACGTGGATGCCTCATGGACAGCACAAAAAATGGCAAAAGAGACATGAACAAGGAATAAGGAGCAAGTGTTCAAAGCAGAAATACACTGAAAGTGAATAAAGGATGCAAGAAGGTGAGAGGCAGTGGGAAGGCGGCAAAACAAAGTGAAAGAAAAGCTTCACACAGAGGTGCAAAGGTCTTGGTTTCACTTTGTAGGAATTTTTGAGATGAGACAAGATTTTAGTTCAGATATAGCCTTGTAATGCCTGACACTTTTTTGTACACAGGATACACCGAAATGTCTCAAAGTACTCTACCAATCGTTGATAGTTCTCATCTGTGATATTAATGATGTCTTAATGATATTCTAATGCTTTGTGAAAGTGTTTCTACGATGACTTGCCACAGTGTAGCTGTCTGCATGCCGTGCTGCGTTTAAGGACCGGTCGTCACACTCACTTCCTGGCGCGGTTCTGGACGGCCTGCTGTTGTTGCTGCTGCTGTTGCTGCTGCTGCTGTTGGACCTGTTGGGACGGGGCGGGCCTCTTGCGACTGGGCTCCATCACGGGGGACGGCAGGCCGGGCCGCACCGCTGGGCTGCCGCCGTACGGGGGGCCGGGGGGGCCCATGGGAGCACCTTGGTGGGGCATCCTCGCTCCGGATGGCATGCCGGGACGCTGTGGGAGCATATGAGAGGGAATTGTTACATTAAGAGTAGTCTGTGCGGTGTCAGGGAGCAACTTAGTTATCTTATTTCCTAATGTATATGATGTATTTTTACTTTATTTTAGTTTTAGTTATTATACAGGTATTGTTGTATGTATGTTTTAGTACCTTTTTCCCTTTCTGATGAATAAAGTCAGCCTTTCAACAGAATTCCATTATACAAAATAAAAGATGTTAATATTAATACTTTTAATTTAAAACCCCAAAAAAGAACTCTGTCTGGAATGCTGGAGGAACACAAAAACAAACATTGTGGTATCTTTGACAGTATGATGCGCCACTAATTCCTTTAGGCTAATGTCATGGTATATACCTTTAATATTGTTTTCATCCTATTATCCTTATTTCAAAATAAAATACCAGTCTTGATTCTGGGTGTAACCATAAATCCACTAAAATCTTTTCATCCTGCTTCTTCTCCTGCATTCAATAACCTTTAGTAACAGTCTCCCAAATCGATAAACAGCTGGTCTGAAAAACACAAATAAGGTTTGCGTAATACAGTGACGTCAATGTAAACCTTTCTATCTGGGATATGATACAACCAAGTAAAACATCAAATAACTGGAAACAACACACTCTTTAGGCCACATTTAAAAGCTAGTCTGCCAAACCTGGACAAAACAAAACAAATGCCACATTGATTTGACTTGTTTTGTCTTGTTTAAAAGATACTGATAGCACACAATACAAATGTCAGACACAGGAGGAACTGTTCCGAGAGCGAGCGTATTGATTCTCTTTTAGGCACAAATCAGGTTTGAAGGATACAGAATCGACTAAATAAAGATGAAGACTTTCAGGCATTCTCTCTCTCTCTAACACACACTCCTATCTCCTCTAAAACAATGCAAACAGAGTGAGAGCCACTGTTCCAATATTTGCGTCTTGACGCCTGGGAACAACTGGGGAGCTCTCACCTGTGCTTGTCACTCCCATTGCAACAGCTGCCTCTCGCCTCAGTTCATTGTCTCTCCGACTGAGCAGGGGGTTCGACTGACAGAAAGAAAAGCCATTTTGACTCTTTAGAGGACTGCTATTAAATATAAACAGCACGATCACTTAAATTTTGAGTGCTCTTCGGGTGAACTATAAATATTCCACCCCAGATTGGCTGTTTTTTGCTCTACATTTGTCACTGCGATTGTTTTGTAACTTTAAAATGTACTCAAATTATCTGATGAGACTTTTACAGGACAAACAGAAAGCCTGGATATTAAAATGTGGCCTGATGCAAAGGGATATTTAATAACTTTCAAAATATCATCGAATACAAGTGTGTTGCAAAACGTAGCCTTTGAGATTGGCCGATAACAAGCTGGAGCATACGCGGCTGTCACTCTGGGCCCGGTCTGTTGGGGGTGGGGCAATTATGGGGGTCAAGGCAACTGAGAAGGGTCTCGTAACGGCAAGAGGATAAGACAGCATATGGTGAGGGGCCTATTGCGCCGGTGTTATCACCTTGTGGAGTTTAAAAGACTAGGAGACCCTTGAGTAGCTTACCCACAATCACAAATACACAAGACTTAGAGAAGACAGACCCACCCAGACGGAGACACGGATCCTGAGAGAGTCCGTCTAGAGAATTTGAGCCCGGCAGATAACAGATACACAAAAGGATACATTCAACGGGACAGTGTGTTTCGCCGACTTCCCCTAAATCCACACATACACCACACGGGAAGAGGTGCGCTATAATGTGACCTGCTGAACTGACGCCAATATATACTGTGCCCGCAGCTCTGCCAGCCAGCCAGCAATCCGATCTGCCATGTGGACGGATATCTGAGAAGTGTGTTGGCATCTCGGGGAGAAAGGCTGCAGGGATTTGATGAGGCCAAACTTATCCCACACTGAGCTAAACATATGAATCTGTGGGATGTCATGTCGACAGTCCAAAGGTTTCGAATGAAGCCCTAAAAATGTCTTAGTGTCTTAGTTTTAGTGGCACATGGGAATCAATATGTTATTTGTACCGTAATGGGCTGCATTGTCCAAATAGAACAAGTTATAGCAGCTACCATTTAACCATGAACAGTGTATTGATTCAATGTGATAAGCTCAATAAAATGAAAAAAATGGGTTTTACTGTCCAATATCTCATTAAATTGGGATGTTTCTTCGACAGAAAGTTTCAGCGTCTGCAAGGTCTGAGAGGTAACAGCCCTAACGTGTTTAGAAATACGAGTGTCGGCCATTTTTGCTTGAAGGACTCTTTTCACTTTTCACTGCACTGAGGCCGATATCAAGACAATATCGAGAGAGGCCAGAGCACGGCGAGGCAACACACTTCGGAGTTTACATCGGTACACTGTGTCATATTATGTTTCATTTTATCTGGTTTTCCCACGCAGAGGACTGGGAGGTTGTTCTCATCGCCGTGACCCTCGCTGACCTCCGCGAACAGACTTCGGCCAGAGGAGTAGAAGAACAGGGGGGAGTTATGGCTGATAATGAGGGAGGAAGAGACCTCGGCCCACCCAATAGTCCAATATAACCAGACTTCAGCCAAGCACCGTCTCCCACACACACACTTGCGCCGGGAGGCTGGAACACTACGACCTTCCGCTAACCACAACAGTCTTTGCGTACCCTTTATTTATACGAGAGTAAAGGCGACTGTATGGAAAAGAGACGTCATTCCTGCACTGCCACGAGCTAACAAACTGCGCCAACCCATCCCCATATCCCATAGTATAAATATTTCTCCATTCTGCAGTATACAGAGAGGAACCTGCCCCCCCCTGCCCCCACCCCCGCCCGCCTGCCTCCCAGCTTAAACAAGACTTTTCCATCTTTGAATCTTTGGGAGAGAACGAGGATAAGCAGAGGGAAATATTTGGCTTGGAGCAGCCCGAGCTTCATCAAGGTTAATTGGTCTGTTGAGAGGACACACTCATCTGGCTCATCAATCACCCGCTCCATTGTTTCCTATGGTGCAGATAGGCGCCCCTGTCCCCCCCCTGTAATGACCGCTCCTGTCACACGGACAATAGCTCATCTTGTTTTAGTATATAAATCTACCAGGTGTCAGGACGTCCAACATCGGAGGTGATTAAAACGGAGTTAAGGTGGAAACCCGAACTCGTTCAACCGGGATCCGGGATTGAGTTCTTTAATTAGTGAAAGATGTGCCAGCTACATACTGAGAGGAAGTCTTGTCATGACCTTCTGAGGCAGTGCGGTCAAGGATTAGGAAGTGGTGCCAGGTTTTCAGTGCAAAGGTCACATTAGAATTGGATGGAACCGCAAGATCAGATGCCACTATTAGGACGCAAACACAAAGATGAATTAGTCGAGTCAGTTATGCTTTGTTTATAAGTTTAGGCCAATGTGAATGAGCCAAATCAGGTCTAATATTTTTAATCAGGCAAGTATAAGCTAAAAAAGAGATCGCAGGCACCTTGAAAAATGATAAGGGCTGGTACCAGTATAGGTTCAAAGGCTTACGGCAAAAGACACAGGAAAGATGCTATACTGAACAACATGGACCATCCCCTGCTTTGGGTTTTTGAACAACATGGAGCTGCAGGTGACGTCTGAAATCGGGAACTGCAGGACGGAACGACACAAGAACTCCTTCCCGACTGCAATAAGACTGTACAATCAATCAGTCTGTGGAAGATGAAGTGAATTAATTCATTTGAAGAGACCTAACAGCTGAATTTCCCTAATGAAGATGAATAGACTAGAATTAAGAATGATGCAGTAAACCCTCTAAACTCAGAGATGCCTAGTGTATGTTTTCATTAACATAAAATTAATTATACGAATTTTGAGAATGACAAAGATAAAACCGATTAGACCGACCCGGATAAAGAAGCCTTAAAAAGTGGTCTTACGACTAGTCTCAAGACCAAAACTGGCAACAACAATAAAACCTTAAAAGTAAAATAACAATCAAAAAACCTATTCACTCACCATAACATTCAATGCATAAATTTTTTACTAACTGCCTCTTACTACACCAACTGTAACACAATATAAGTCAGCACTTAATTCAGTACTCAGATACCATCTCATATAAGTGACAATTAACATAGGCCACACTAATAATAAACATCTTATATAATCACTTTGTCATCTGTATTATTAAACAACTTTATTTATATGGCCAATTTTCTGTTTCCCTTACATTCATTCTTTGTTCATTCATTTCCTGACCTCAATCATTAAAAGTGCCCCCAGTCTTAAAGTGTTATTTATTAAAACCCATTGAACATTCTGTCTCAATGTCAAAGTCCAAACTTTCCAAAGCCTAGACTTTTCGTTGCATGCATCATTACAAAACAAACCAACAATGAACTGTTATTGATGTGTAGTATACAGAGCTTATGATAACAGTTGTCTGACCTCTAACCACTGAGCAACACTTGACTTAACATTTCATGCAAGCTTCACATGAATGAGCTGATTGTTCTGCCTGATTTCCAGTGATTGGACTGCTCCCCTCTCTCCGAGCTCTTTATCTAGCTACTCTACTACTAGACTGTTCCCGTGACCTTACAGGTTCAGATCCCCTTGCAATGAGCCACAACACTACACAACACGCTGCTTGGCTGGAAGGCTACTCCGAGCGTGTTGTTTTGAGTGGACTCGTCATTTCCCCCTCCCCTCTGTCCTCTGTGTCTGTGTGTGTGTGACTCCCAGGGAAGAAGCTTGCTCAGTGCGCGTCTGTGTTAGCCAAAGGGGGAGCTTTGGCTTTTTTACTGCTGCTTATTCCAACAATTATCCACGTTTTTTTGCCTTTTGTATCTCCGGCTCGGCTGCATCCATCCATGCTGCTCCACTTCTCTCAAGCCATCCCTCGCACAAGGATCCAAGGGGGCTGGAAATAACCTTCACATGGCCAGCTATCTCTCTCCTACACACACATAGACACACCACAAGCACCGCTGCCTGCCTCTTTGCCTGCCTGCCGCATACACAAACACACACAGACGCATGCCAGAGCCTTGCTTCCCTGCTCGGAGGAATGACGGACAGCGCCACTCACCACTCCATGGACCAAGAACTCAAACAGTTTGCTCTTGGTGGCTTTCCTGGCTCCCCCCGCCGTGTCCTCCGTAGCCATTTGCTCGGTCCCCTCCGTTCACTCCTTCTTTTGTCTTCCCCTCTCCCGTCTCCCAGCCTCCGGTTCCCCTCCCCTGCTCCACTTTCCTAGTCTTTGTGCTCTCCTTTTCAGCACTGCCCGCCCGTCCTTCTCTTCTCTCCTCCCTCGCCTCGCCGTGTGCTCGCAAGCCCCGCCGCTGAGTCTCTCTCAGTGCTGTGTCTAGTACTAGCTCACTTTTGGAGTTCAGGCTGCCTTTCAGGAGCCCGGCACGTCGCGGCAGAGAGGGGGGTGGGTAAGGGGAGGGGGTCTGGTAGGGGGGTTTCAGCCAGCCCACCCTGCCGCCCGCCTCTCCTCCTCCTCCCCCTCCTCTCGTCCTGTCTCCTCTGCTCTCCCCTCAACGCCACACAGCTGTTGCATTCCATTGGTAGATAAGCTGCAATGGCTCGAGACGGTTAGCCTCTCAGTTAGCCATTCCGCTGCTGCCGTTACTCCCGTCTCCCCGGTGACCACCACAGGGGCCACGGTCAACACGAGCACACAGTCCGGGCTCATTCTCAAAAAGGACATTGGGCTCTTAAAGGAGCCCCGCTGCATATCATTAATACATAAATACATCTACTGACATACGGTCACAGGGACGTAACTAGTGGCAGTACAGACAGTGCAGCTGAATGGGGGCACACAATGAGGTGCTCACTAAACACAGCAACTTATGATTAGCTTTTTTCTATTTAAACATGGCCCCACAAAATTGAGTTACTTATAAAGATGATATCATAGAGCAGTTTTAGCTGATGAGACAAACAAAAATAAAATTGTGAAGTGCAAAGAAAATAGTGTTAGTGCTACTTCGGAAAATGTTAGATTTTGAAAATGTGCTTCTTCATTTTCGTAAAGCTATGTAGACAAAAAAATCAAAAGTGTTTTGGCCGTGGTGCTTGCCTGTCCGGACTAAAGGCAGTTTTACACCTTTGGGGTAATGATTTCTTTAAACCTGCTCAAGCTCAAGAAATGAGATTTGACTTGCCTTGAATGCTTTATTCACAGTGAGCTCCTGGCTTCACAAAGGGCCATGTCAAGAGCACCTTCACTTCCCGTGTTTCTGTGTAGGCCTTTGTCAGAGTGCATTCATAGGTTATGAGTATTTCCTCTGAGCACCTCATTAGCTTTACCTTTCACCCAGAGGCTACAGTCGGGCTGTGTGGCTGCAGCATAATGACAAACAAACAGTCAGCTCAGTGCGCAAGGTGACCGTATCACTTGACACATGTAATTAGGCTCTGCTGAGATTTCTTGAAGGTATGGCTCCTTAAATCCTATTTCTGAAAAAAATAAAATTAAAGTATATTGAAGCTACAAACCCAAAAAGGTAAAAAACATAGAGCATTGCTTCAAGGACAGAGGGATGTTATGTGAAGAATTAAAACAGGCAGCGAGGTACAGCAGTGAGAGAGTGGACAGAGTGTGCTGTGATTTAACTCATAACGCTGTCTCACAGTCCAATTACACAGAGCTCCTGTCGCCACACCGGTCATTACAGTGAGTAAAACCACGCCACGGTGAGGATTATGTCTCTTTCATGTCTGTGCCTCCTTCTCTGCAGCCACGGACGAGGCCAGTGAAATATTCATGAGGGTATTTGAATGACAAAGGGCTGAAGTGGGGCACACTCAGAGGGGCTTGGCTTATGACACTTGAAGCACACGTTTATTATCTCCCCCTGTTTTTGTTTTCTAGGTGTCAAAACAACAAGGAAAAGCACAGAAGAGGGAAATTATAGCCTACAACACAGACAAGCTCTTAAGCACCAAAGGAAACATATCTTGTCCAAAGAAAATGTACTGTACACGTTCAAAAGAAACACGTGTAAAAATAAGACATGTTTGTCCAGTTTAGTCTCAAGGGTAACTGTCAAGATTATGTGGACAGCTGGCTACTGCGTATTTGACCTCTAGGCCAGAGGTCACAACCTTCTAGGGGCCTGCTAAAAGGAAGTGAGGCTTTTAATAGCATATTATCCACTTCATGTAACAGACATTCACACTGATAGTCATAAATATATTGTAAATCAAATTATCCATCTTCCAAGCTCATGCTTCCTTCACTCTTCTTCCACAGGACTTGAAAAGGCAAAGTGTGGCCCTAACCGCAGTTAGTTTGCTTACTGGTGACCCCTACTGTACATATAGTCTACTGCAGCTGTCATTATTCACACAGGAAAGCTTTGAAACTTCAATGAAGGATTTTTACTACTCCCTCAGTCAGGGTTAGTACGTACTAGATTAACCTTGAATTTCATAACACATGACGCAATCTTCAAATGTTTATTAAGATTGTGTGTTGATTTACTGCAAGGTCGAGCGTCCGAGCTTATCCACGCAGATTCAGAGATTGTGCCAATCCCCGTTTCTCCAGCAACAGCATTCGGAGCGATAACAAAGACTTCTGGCGGCTGGGCTCTATTCATGTAAAAGAGAGGCATGTAAGTGCAGGAGTACCCCCTGGGAGACCCCTACAGTCTCCCTCACCAATACCAGTCACCAAATGGTAATGTCCCAGTGTGCAGCAGACAGGGAGTCAGAGTCAAGGGGGCTAACAGGGGGTGACGGAGACGCAGCAGTTTTATTAATGACCAACAGAGGGAGCAGCCAGACAGAGGGGAGTGCAGCGTTTATACCTGAGGCGATGATAAAAAAAGAAAAATAGGACACATTGGTTTAAAAACAGCCCATAGTTCATTATATACAGAATACAGTGGTCCCAACCTTATCACTATAACACATCAGACCATAGAAAACACTGATTATTATTAACTATTCCTTTGGGGCTAACTTATAACATCTCAGTCTCGATTTTGGGATGACAAATGACCACAAAACAGTAATAACTTTAAGGCTGATAGACACGTATAAATTGACAGTGTATTGTAGTGCTCATCGGCAAGTAAAAACTAAATCACAATTTGAACAAACTTTATCCATTTGCTCCTTCCAACTTGTGAGGTCTCACAAAACCCAAATGTGTCAAGTCAAGGCACTTGGTAATGTTTTACAGATACATTCACCTCCATGTTGTTTTAAAGTGCAACAGTAGGCTGTGTATTCTGCTTATATTATCTCGGCCTTATTGGTGAAAAATCTACAGTAGTTTTTAAATATTCTCAACATTAACCTGTGCACATTTATATTTGGCCACTAGAGGCAGACAAAGAGCAGAGTCAGTATACAATGCAAGCTGTTTGGTCTGTCTTATGTCCCAAAATAATAAAGACAAAGCTACAAAAATGTGACATACTTCCATAGAATATGATAGAAATAGTGAAATCTGAAAAAAAAAAAAAAAAAAGCTTCTACTTGAAGAACTAGCAGTATGCTGTAATTACAATCCATTCAGACGAAGGCCATTCTTAGACACAGTTCATTTCCACCACAGTCAATAATACTTTGCAGCAACAATAGACAGTCTAGAAAGAATGAATAGCTGTGGAGTCTTTGAACACTGTCTGCAAAAATGACAACACATGGAAGAAGAATCTCCAAAGCAGTGCTCAAGTGCAGTTCCCAGTGGCAAGGTTTACATACCAGAGACTAGAAACCTGCCCTCGTCGACGTTATTGTCACAGACAGATGGGGTGCGCAGGGGGGTAACTGTACTGAAGGGCCCGGAGAAAAAGTGGGCTTCCCTCCCGCTGCTGGGCCTCTCTCTTTCCCTTTTTCTTCAGTTTAAGAGACGCACACAAAAACCGGCTCAAGCAGCTTAAAGGCCGTAGCTCTGGGAGCGCTACTCAATGGCCATCGGCGTTCATCAAAGAGACTGTACAAAAGCACGCAGACCTGCACCTTCACCGAGGAGGGAGGGGGATTAAGGAAAGTCTGTTTAAGGGCCTATTCGGATATGTTATAAAAATGAGATCCTGCGGAGAGAACGAAGTCTCCCATGACGGAAATAATAGGGCATCTGCTGATATTTGGTGATCAAAGCGCCTTGGTACAATATAGAGAATAATGCAGCGTTGGATGGAAGGAAAATTTGCCTCTTTATCCTGGCACAAACTTGAGAATGTGAGCCATTTAATATGAATCAATAAGAATTCAAGAGACTGGGTAGCATAGGTTATTGCACTCATTCAAAGTCTTTATTTGACTTTATTTTGCTAGTCAGGAGTTCAACTGCACTGGTCGAGATCCTTGGCAGCGCCGGACCAGTCCTGTCACCGTAAAAAAAGGGAGCCATTGTAGGAGCAGATGGAGACAGCCAGCAAAAGCCTTTAGTAATGAGCCCAGTTTCCCCACAGCAACGGGCACCGCACCGGAACAACCCTGAAGCGTTACCTGCTTTGGGGTATTTCCTGTTTGCTGTAGCCATGACGACGGGGTAATCTGCCTTCGATTAGCAGCGAGCAGCCAATCCTGTGAAAGCTCCACCGTCGGCAGTGGCTTCAAAACTGGAGCAGCAGCTGGTGAAGTGAGAGGGGAAGTGTTTTTGGAGCTAGCACTGTAAATCTGGGAAGGAATCTTTATACTTTAGAAAGAGAAAAGGCTTCTGTTAGATGTGTTAGTCAGTGTTGGGGGGAGTAAGGTCGCCTCTGACATAGATACACAGTGAAATACAGCCATTCACCGTGAATGAAACGACTCCACATAAAATCTAGGGGATGAAAAGTAAAACTGGCAGGATGCACTGAATAATTCCTCAACTGCAAACTCTCTCTAGTTGCATAAAGCCCCCCCCCCCCTTCTTCCCTAGTCTCCATCCAATGAAGTATTAGCCCGAATCTTTCAGCACGACTCTGCCCATGTAGGATGGGAGCGAGAGCAGACAGAACGAGGGCAGGATTGGTATGTGCAGGGCTGAGATGACTCCAAATCCAAGCGCTGAAAATGAGACATGGAGGCACACAGAGTAGGCCAAGAGGAGGATTAACTGCAGCAGTGTGGACCCAAAGGATCAGCCAGGGAATCCATGAATGAAGCAAATGAACATTTCTTGATTAAATGAAATCAAAGTCACACATACTTCTTTTTTAATTCTGTGTAAGCTTTTGCACTCTATGCTGTCTAACAAACTCTAAATGTTAAGAATGTGACTCCAAAGCATGCACCATTAATGGTAACTCTCAATTGCACCAATTTTTCATTTTCTGCACATAAACTAGCTGTGTTTAGCCTCAAACTGTGAATATCAACAAAGCATAAATGACCTTTCAGTTCAATGCAACAAAACCTCGTCTGAACTCCAACCATTTAACTGCTATATCCTCTATTTGGCAACACTTGAAGTGGAAAACATAAATATTACTGTTGTAATCCAACTGTAATACTTATATGGTTCAGAAGGTCAGCTGTGCTTATTAGATCTGTATAAGCTATATATTTCATCCACAGTAAAAGCAGGTCAATCTTCTTGCACCAATATGGCTCTATGGAAACCTAGAAAGGAAAATAAAACAAAACCCTATTGAAAAACCGCTAGAATAGAGCTGCGTTTCCACTGGGAGGGTCCGGTCCGGTCTATTGCCAAAAGTGGTCCAAAGTGTCCCCAAAAAAGAATGCTGTTCAGGACTACTTTGGGGCCCCTTCAGCTAAGGGTCCCAAGCGGGTCCAGGTTTATGGTACGCTTTGGGAGGAGCATAGTTCAACACTGAAGTCAACTGATTAGACAATCCCCTCTCAAGCAAAAACGAGAAGCGAAAGTAAAAAGATTGAACAGAAATGTTTCAAAAAAGATAACACCTAGTTTTACCCGAAAAAAAAAAAATTTTTTTTTTTTTTTAAAAATTTTTATTTTTTTTTAAAAAAATAAAAAAAAAAAAAAAAAATTTGCTTTCAAATAAAAGGCCCCAGAAAAAAAAAAAAAATTTATTTTTTTTTTTTTTTAAAAGGGGGTAAAAAATTTAAATTTTTTTTTTTTTTGCAGCAGCTGTACCTCCAGCCTATCACTGCCACACACCAGGATATATTCTTTTTTTATATTTATATACACATACCAAACTGTCCCATACTGACTTGACCTGTACCGTACCCATAGTGATACCTGCTATACAGTACTTATATACATGCTGTTATCATCAATGGGTTTACTCAACAACAGGAAATGGAACTGAATGTGTTACTGAAGGATGACTCTTTGGAAAATATTTGTTGTGGTTGTGACAGTGGGGTGGTGATCCAACTTTGAATAGGTCAAACTTTTCAAAACGCCATTAAAGTCTTTCATCTCCAAAAACAAGGTGAATGAACTGTGGCCTGGTTGGTGATTCTGGGACTGTCCTCAAATACAAACATTCTCCTCTGGATCCTTTAAAAATATGGTGGGGACCTGTCACCGACTTCTTTGGTTATGATGCCTCGGCTATTTGTGTAACTGTAATTTTTGTAAATGTATAATGTTTGTGTTGTTTTTGCTGTTGTACTTAAAATCATTACTCCATTACGTAGGAAAATCAATGCCAGTCAATGCTGCAGACATTTTCAGGCCTGATACCGAGCAGCATGGAAACAAAACATTCCTATTACCTCTTTACAGGCATTTCATTGTTATGCACCTGTTGTGAATAATTAATAGCGTTCACTGCAGAAAAGGTCAGAACATTTATTTGCAAGTGACAGATAAACACTGTTGCTGCCAGTGCACGGTTATACTCTGGTGAGTTTAACTGTTCAGCTGCACAGGGGAGGATAGTGTGGTGCAGTATTGAACGTTTAAATGGGTCATGGTGTATGTGAGCGAACTGTAGCCGTGCTTTGGCCCAGGACTCTTTCTGTAAATCTTATTAGACGACTCTAGGTTATATATGGAAGTAATATGCGCAGCTTTGGGTCGGATAGCTGTGATTAAAAAACAATGTGATAATCTGTGGAGAGGCAGGGCAGGGGCTGTGTGTAATTAGGTTACAAAGAGCTCCGTTTAAAAGAGGAAAAATCTATAATCTGTGTACGGAAATGACACAGCGGAGGTGCAGAGCCGACGTGCGAAAAACAGTGTTTACATCTGGGAAATGAGAACAAATTTACCTTTAGAATGGAAGCAGGAACATAGGCATAAGCACTGGACTGTCATAAATCAAGAATGACACCATAATGACTAAGAAGAAGAAGAAGAAAAAAAGAAGAAAATAGAGAAGATATAAACTATACCTAAACAGAACAAAACAAATTTGAATAGCATTACAACATTACCGCAGAGCATTAGCATATTTGGGCATATCTGCAAGTGTAAAAGTGTAATTCTCACGGATCAATTTTCTCCCCCACACCAACTAATACCTCTACTAATTGTCTGAGCAAAATGAATCATTTTCCATCATTTCCCCCCCGTCAGCTCATTTGGGTTAACAAACAGCCATTGAGGCAGCACATTCCTCTTCAGCTTGAAAAAAGGAAGTGCTCCATTGTCCATTTATCCCCGCTTATAACACAAAACACAAAGCCTGGGAACATTTAATTGGGTGACCTGAAACAAAATGTGTGCAGAGCTCTGATCAATGCCAGTGCCCAGTGAGAGAGACACACCAAAAAGTTTGATACAAGAAAAATGAAACTGTAAACTGAGTAAATAATGATTGACCTTGATTTGTCCCCAGAAGAATATTACAAACATCAGTAAAGTGTAGAGGGGGTTACAGTGCAGCTTTCCTTAAAGAGAAAAGCCAGGTCAAGTGTTGAGCAGACTGTAAAAGGAGCTGGTCCTCTATCAGACTTTGCTACCTTGCATACTAATGCCACTGTTCTCTTTTCTTTCACTAGTGTGTGTGCCAGCAGCCGGGTCGGGGAACACTAGCACCAAATTTTCTATTTTAAGTCTCATCTTTCACAAAGAGAATCAGCCACTGCTTCAAAGTTAAGAAAATACTCTTCTCTGCGTGTGTCTACCTCTGGAAAAGGCCATTTAGATTTGAAAGCAACTGCAAGCTACTTATTGGACGCAAAAGAAAGTGGAACATTTACACAGGATTAATCATGGAAATAAATATAGGCATACTGTATGCACATTCAGGAAAAATGAATGGAATGACTAGTTCAATTTACCTCAATTTATGGAAAACCACCACACAGGCTGCAGTCTTTGCACCTAGCAGCTATCTTTGTGCTATTTTCAAATGAAAAGCCCAAAATGGCCGTGTCACCAAGTCAACTCAAAAGACTGGAACACTAACTGGGATTGGGAAGTCTGTAAAAAAAAAAGCTTTTGACTTTGACAGAAAACTCTGAATAGCTTTTGCCAAAAAAATTGTAAAAATTGAGGCCCACAAAAGAGAAAGCACTGCACTTCTTTTCATACACAGTAATGCAGTATAAATCATAAAAGAGAGCTACTAAAATGTTGCCAGCCCACAGAAGGCAGCAGATAGTCACCAAAGTGCCAGATGTTCATGATTAAAGCCGCTAATAAAACGTCAAACCTTGGAGATATTTTTATTGGAAGTGAGTTTTACCTTGAGTGAACGTTTTCTGCAACATTTTATTTTGAAAAAGTATTATGTTTCTCGTGCATACCTTGAGCTAGCAAGAAAAGCAAACAAGCACATATACTGTAAATGCACTGTAGTCTATAGGTGTAACAGTGCACCCAGTGGATAATATGAAGCTAAATTTGGACTAGCTAACTGCAAAGACACACAAACCGCCAAATTAAGAGAAATAAAGTCACTAGAATCTCAATATTTTCCTTTAAATCAGCAGAAGTACGTAGATCAAGCTAGCTCTGGCTGTGCACCCTACATTCCCGCCTTAGAGGCCGGCCGCACTCTTAACACACTGAAACTCAAAACTTTTCCTGTCCCAATCCACAGACAGACAGAAAAAAAGAAAAAAGACCACAAATCGGACTGTTCAATCACAAGGAGGGGTGTATTTTTGGTCAATAAAGGGAACAGTGAGGGGCTACTTGGTGCACCCTCGGCCCCTAGCATCCTTTACTCCTCAAGTGTCTGCTTCCTCACACCACACCAAGGTTAACAAGCCGCGCTGGTGTCTGCGTCGACTGGAAAAAATACATATATAAAGAAATAAAGCTGGGAGAGGTGGGGTTGGAGGGGTGGAGGGGTGGAGGGGGTGAGGCAGCCAGCCTGCTGCAACTATACACTGTGACTGTGACTGTGAGGTGATGCAGACAGACTAGGAGACTGATACAGTACCCTACAAACACTCAGTGCCCTTAAATATTCCCTAGCACACCCCTAATACCTGCTCACTATTATGGCATTGTGCACCATGCGACTAGAAGCTAAAGGGGGAAAAAAACCCAATACAACACGAGGTGGGGATTAGCTAGCTTTAATTTAAAATTCTCAATAAATTCAAGCTAGACGACAAGAAAAAAAAAAAAACTCCAGTGCGCACTAATCCTGCTGCCTACAGAATAAAGAGTTGAAATGGTGGATGCGCATACTAGGCAGTGCAGCGAGCCCAAAGTAAAAATGTGCTAATGTAACACAAGGTAGCAAAAAATAAATAAAAAATTAAATAAAGCTTCCGTACCTTTCTCTCCATCACTATGCGCCTGTTTTTTTCCCGGAGACTCAAAAGCAGCAGATGTTGAGCCAATATAGAGCTGTCCGGTCCAGCACGGCACGGTTCAGCTCAGCTCTTTCCTCTCTTCTTCTTCTTCTTCTTCTTCCTTCACTCCTTCCTCAACTTCCTCGCGGCTCTGAGGCAGCAGCAGCAGCGGGTCTACACGTCCAGGTCTCACTTCACCATTACTGGACAGCTTGCCTGCCGACTTATCAGCGCCGCTGGTGTGTGGTGCTCAGTGCCGGGGGAGTGCTACAGTGCTGGCCTGTGGGACGCCGGAGCCGGGGATGGAGACACGGCCACGATTGGTGAAGCCTTGTCGGGAAAGGGAAGCAGCAGCGCAGGCGCGGTCTGGATCCCTGAAATATTACCAGTGGCAGGGAGTGTCATCAAATTATCCTCAAGAGCGAGTTTTTTTTTGGTGGGGAGGGCTACTGTCCGATGGAAGGTTGCACCAAAGCAAAATGAGATACATTTATATCTAGATAATGTTAGAGGACTGTACAAGAACAAAGACTTTTTTATTGGCTGCATTAGGCACAGACCTGTTTACTGTACTGAGAGAACTGGCACCACCTGATCCCTTACTTAGCCAATATTTCTAAGACAGCAAAGTAGCCATACAATATGAAAACAATACAATTATATGATAATGCGTGCATTAAAATACTATAAGCATACGTTTAGAGTGAAGTAACATTTAGGCTACTTTGAGTTTTTTCTGGAGCCATTTTAAAAATATAGTGCAATGTGTTGTAAGTCTAGTCTTTAAAAAAACTCTAAAAATGACTGAAATTACTGAATATAAAATTTGTCAATAACTAATAGTAGTTTAAAACAGTAAATCTTAAATGTTTCAAAGATGAAATAACGTTTCCAGGTGCAACTCAAAAATCAAAATTATGGCTGAAGCTTTATCGGGTTTTTAATTGTAAAATGTGGCTTTTCCTAAGACATGCACCGTTACTGTAACTGTCCAGTCACAATTCACCTTTTAATTAAATTGGCTACAACAAGGAACAGGACTAATTCAAAGGAGGCATAAAAACAGAATCAGCAGCTTTAATGACCCATCTTCAATTTCTCTGCATGGTTGATTTTAATATCTGCCATTAAGACACTAGGAGGTCATAATAGCTGTAGAAATATTCTTTGTGATTTTATTAGACCATAAAGCCACAAGGGATTGGTGTTGAACTCCAGTTGACAAATGAACACAGAGCTGTCTTAAAATCTTTTGACAGATATAAAGTAATATAATTATGATGCACTTCCATTGTTTGGCTTAGTCTTGGACATCGAAATAATCAATCACCGGCTCCTCTTTAACCATCTTTGACCAGGCGACTCCACTGACGGGCCTGAAAGAAACACCAAGAACAAATTTTTATGCATCACCTAAAATTACCAATCAAATTATTTTCTAAAAGTATCAATTCCACCAAGTAATAGAGAAAACGTACTTGCTGCTGTGCTGTTTGATGTGAGCTATTGGAGGAGGAGCTCTTGCTGCTGTTTCTCGTTTGATAATTGATGACAGGGATGAGTTTGGACACACTGATATTCCTCTGAAAATGATTTGAATCAAAATACTTTCACTTGTAACCGTGCCTTAATAAACAAACTTGTATAAGAAGCGTGGAGCCAGTCCTACTTTTGAGCCGTGACGGCGACGCTGCGTTTGGGTTCACTGTCGTAGCTAACGCTCTCCAGGCCGTACACCTCAGCCAGCTCATGGATGATCTTACGGTGGTCTCTGTTCATGGGCTGGAAGGTGTACGTTCTTTTTGCTTGTTTTCCCTGGAGACATCAGTAAAGCAAATAAAATCAGAGATGACATGAGGGAAACCAAGGTCAAAAAATAAACAGTGAAGCATTCATGCGATTTGATGATATGAACATTTTATAAGCAGGCAGTTTAACAAAGAGCCAATGTTTGAAGATCCTTAATTTTTGGTGAAGTGGCGCTAACAGTGACCTTGAAAGCCTCATTTGCAAAGGTCTCAATGCATCAAATAAAGACAAAAGGAGTATGATCACTGCTTTTCTATGTGCCCCATGAAGTAACTAGTAATTTAGTAATTTAGTCTGGCTTAGAAACAGTCACAGACAAGGCTTTGCTGCCCTGCATGACATCTACGAGCATCCACGGCTGGCTCTATCTTGGAGGTGCACCGGAGAGTTGGCCAAGCTCAAAAATAGCAAAACATACAACAACTAGGTCAGAAAATACTGAGAATAAATGGCACTGCAAAGCATATTCATGGCATAGCTTAACATAATCTAAATTAGAAAAAACATGACTATATAACAACAAGCACTACACTAATGTTGATATTTTGAGTATGTTTAAGTTGACGTAATGCTTTAGGTATCCTCAAGACTTTGAAATATATTATCAAGCCTGTCCAACAGCCACCAGGGGGAGCACTCCATCACACAAAAGCTTCGTTCAAGGCATACAGTTCTTCTTTACCTTATTAGTTATCTCAATCAGATTCTTCATCTCATCTTCTACCTTTGTGACGAAATTCAGGTCTTTCCTAAAAGGGAAGCAAGTAAATGTTTGTATTTTACAATTTGTCAATATGTAGACAGAGAATTAGAAAATCAAAGAAAGTCACAGAAGATGCAGACCTGGCTTCCTCTTTGAGGGTGTCGCTGTAAACAGATGTAGAACGCACATTAAAAGGGTCTGAAGTGGGGTCTATCTGTAAGGCCTCTGCTAAACGCCGGTTTCTCTCCAGTGTAGCACATTCTTCATCACATTCAAGCCTGAAATAATAAACATTTCACACAAGACGTCTCTGGTTTGAGCCTAGCAATGTAAGCATTTTTTGTTTAACTATGTAATTAAAAATAAAAAAAGTACTTGGTTTGCTTCATCTCCTTCTTTGTGAGTAGAGGTCCGATGTCCATAGAGTCTCCAAGCTGCATGTCAGACAGCTTACTGGCCATGGCAATGGCTGCATATCTACAGATTTGAATTAATACAAATGTTTTAATAGTTTAAAAACAGAGATACACAGATCACTTCATTACGAGGCCAACTGACCTCTGATATGAACTAGCTGCTTCTGCACAAACAACAGTTTCTTTTCTTCGACCGCAGTCACACTGTAAAGCTACCTGTAAAAGGTACAGAGGGTTACAGCTGCAGATTCCTTATACAGTGAAACATAACAGTCACACATCACCTATATTTATTGACTACAACCTGATTTGGAACAGTCTATAGTGACTATAAGAAAACAACAAATGGGAGGAAATGGTTTTCACCAATCCAAGCTGCTGTATAACAAGAAACATCTGCAAAATTTGTAAGGAATTTCTCAGCCATGGGCAGCCCAGCTGTTGTCTGTGGCAGGGCACTGTACCTTGGCAGTGCAGGTGGTGCGTGGGCAGCTGTTCCCTTTATGACAGGGAGCAGCGCACGGGTGGCCGCAGTCTGGACGAGGCAGCGCACAGGGCTGCTGGCAGATGCCCTCTGCCAAGCAGTCGCCACGATGGCAGATTCGCCGGCAGCGGTGCATTTCACATGGCAGTTCTTTATGACATGTCAGACCACAAGAAATGTCTTGAAGATGGCATGGTATGTTGCTGCGTTGCTAAGGATCAAACAAAACAAACTATTTAACCATTTAAAGACTAAGAAAGATTCCTGACTGTCTCTGTGTGTCTGGTGTAGTTACCTCATGATTTCCCATACACCATTTCTGAGTGAGGTATGTACACGGTGGACACTTATCTTCACTGTGGCAGTTGTGAAACACTTGTGAATTGAAAGATAAATGTTAAAATGTGCACTAACAATGTTCAAGTATAAATGGTGTTTTCTCTTTCTCTCACCTGGATGGTCACACTCATGCCTTCGAGTACAAATATTTTTGCATTCTGGAGGCTTTGTACCACAAGGAATTGGGGGGTACAAGACAGTGAGCCCACAGTGGCATGTCAACTCATCAAAACCTATACAAACACAGATATTATAGAACTGCTGTATATGAATGAAAAACTGAGAAAGTATAAGGTACTTGTGTGACTCATGCAGAGTATATAAATAAAAGCCTGTGGTCCTCACTCGACTGCCAGCAGGGTTCACAGTTTCCACGGTGACAAGGCTCCTGGCAGCGATGGAGGCCACAGTTCAGCTTGTAGCCACAAATCAAGGAGCACTTGTGTTCCAGAGCCTGGACGCAAAGACAGAAACCAGACCCACTGTATGCAAACTCACTGCAAACTGTTCAGCTTTAATTAAACCATACATCACTAAACATTTACACTTATACATGATGTGTATTACGTAAAATTAATGCAACACAAAACTCACCACACAGCAAAGCTCTCCACACTTATGTCGACCGCATGACCGTTTCTTGTTGCAGCGCTTCTCACAGGTAAAAACAAGCTGATCTATAATTTAAAATTCAGAAAATGTGACTTCATTTTATACTCTTCTTGATTTGTTAAATCTCACCTTCTTTGAAGATTGTTGCACATGCAGCCTCCTAAAATTTGAAAGCAAAATGTTAGAATGACTTGGGAAAATCGGTCATATGATTTAACAGCACTGAACATCAGCATCAGTTTTACCTTCGTTTTGGCACCACATCGGCACCTAACAGTAGAGGTCAAAGAGCAAGGTCCACAGCTGCCTTCGTGGCATAGCTTCTCACACAAATGGATCATATCTGAAGGAATAATATATAATTAGAATAATTTTAAAGCATTAGCAACATAAACATACCAAGGCAGACAATTATGGAAAATTACAAAAAGCCCAGGAACAATGCTGTGCTAATGAGTTAAACTGCAGCCAAACAAGTATGAAATATTAAATGTGTTTGTGGTTTATTCAAGATACACTTCCTTACCATTTGAACCACAGGGCAGAGGCTTGTTACACGTCTTTCCACAGGAAGGGATTGGATCAGAGCAGCTCTTTCGTTCTGAGTAGCCCAGTTCTAGGAGTTTGCTCAGTGGTGTCTGACCACAAGGACACGACTTAACCCGACTGGGAGAGAGAGGGCAGGACTGGCACAGCCCTCGGTGGCACACCTGCTGACACCTGTGGGCTTTACAATCCAACATCCTAAAAGTAAAAGAAAAACAATTACAATCAAAATACAATGGGAAATGTATTTGAGATTTAGTGCCCTTTGGTTTAACTTACTTGCCACAGTCTTTTTGACAGGAGAAATGTCCAGAACCATCAAATCCATTGTTGTCTGTGCCACACAACACTTTACGAATGCTAACACCACAGTAGCAAACTATACAGAAAAAGGAAAATATTAATCTGAGATTGTTTTTACACTAGTTCTGCCGTAAACCCCTAACATCTTGATATAGTGTGCACACCTTGGTCAATTTCTAGCTGGCAGGGCTCACATGCCTTGCTGTGGCACACCTGGGCACAGGTGTGCTGCCCACAGTTTAGTATTGAACCACATACTTTGTCACATTGGAGCACAGACAACTGGCCACAGCGCACAGGTTGACTGCAATCAAGAATATCATGGTGTTAAAGTCTTACATTACTACAAGAGCAGGATTCAAATTCAGAGTAGATCAAAGTACCTGGTCTTTCCACAGATGCAGGATTTAGTTACAAAAGCAGGGCACTGAGGACAAGGACCAGGATGACAAAGACTGAAAACAGAAAAAAAAACTGTTAAAGAGCACGAACAGACAAATGAATAGTTGCAGTGCATTGTAATGTAATATTGAAAGTATCATAATGAAAGTGCAAAATTTTCACAGCTCACATGTTACATGGGTGTTTGCAGTCCTCGCCGCTTCTTTTCTTCCCACACATGTCACCGCAGCTATGGGGAATCTCACTGCGCTGCCACTCTGGGTTCGTCACTTTACCTGCCAAAAAATGTAGTTGACGACTTTTTCACTTTTACAAACAGACTAATTAGAAAGAAATAGAGAGAAAAACACTAATATTCACCACAGAAGCAGGTGTAGGAAGTGGGTGGTTTAAGTGCTACGTTCTGGCAAGCTGGACAGCGCCAACCTTCAGCTGAATCTGCAAAACCAGAACTTTGATCCCAAACTGAAATACAACTAATACAACATAATACAGTAATCTTTGCAGCAATAGGTCACTCATTTCACACAAGTAGTTTTACGTAAAATGTTATTATGAATAGCATACCATCAGCCTGAGAAGCCGGGGATCGAGCCCATTTCTTGATACAGTTTAAGTGGAAGACATGATAGCAGCTTTGGCAGCTCCACACTGGAGCCATGACCCGGATGATATCGCAGCACACCATGCACTCATACTTCTCCTCCGACAGCTGTTCAATCAAACAACCTAGGAATATACACAGAACTTCTCACTTTGGATCTTCTGGGTAAGTTTTATCAGGTCAAAATGGAAATGTAAATTAGATGAGAAGAAAACAAAACAGTAAATCTGCAAATTTAAATAATAAAATCCAGCTTTATTGGTGAAATAGGTGACATTTAAATTTACTTCAAATGTTGGTTCTAACCTGTCTGCGTCTCTTTGCTCTCTGGCACCCTGTCCCAGTTCCTCTGCCCAGGCCTGTGGTTCTGGTGATGGGGTCTCCTTTGCCCTCGGCTCTGAGAAGGAGTGTGTCGTTCCAGATCTCTCCCTCCTTTCTGTGAGGGATTTTGTGAGGCTCTGCTTGGCTCTGTGTCATCTTGGCCAGGGGCTCCTCTCTCTGAGCCCAGTACATCTTGAGACGGTGCTTTGGGAGGTTTGATTGGTCCTTGCCTGCGTTTTGGCCCAGTATGTTTTAAGTGATGGTCACTGAGCTGGAAACTTTCGCCTTTACCCCTCTGTGAATTTCCCCTGTTTTCTGAGGGATCATTTCCTTTAGCTTCTGTAGTTACATTCTCATTTAAGTCATAGGTTTCTCCTCTCCTCTGCTCATGATTAAATTTTCTTGTTTTTTGGACCTGGGCATTGTGGCTTTCGTCGTTATATTTTCTGCCCGAGTTTTCCCTTCGCCAATTAGGAGCGTCCGCTCCATTCATTGAATATGTTCCAGAGCGGTAGCCACGATATGAGCCAGCATCACCAACAGATCTTTGCCAATTATTACCGTCTCTCCTCCCTCGCCCTCTGCTTCCTCGTCTGCCACCGTCCTCTCCTTGAAAGGGTGGATTGTGGTGCTCTGCATAATGCGAACTATCTCTGAATGGTTGATTAAAGCCCTGATTTGAGTGTTCATATTGCTGAGAGGGCTCATAACTATCAGTGCTTAGGTTTCTGGAGTTGTTATGTCTGGGTCGTGTCCTCCTCTGCTTTTGGTGGTGTGGTTTGGGGTTTGACGTCCCATTTAGACTGAGATCAGGTGGGTCTGCAATCAAAGAAACATAAAATGTAAAGATAGACTAATAAAAATATTAAGAAATAGTAGCAAAATATGTCCACGGGTTGAAATTTGTGAGGATTAATAAGTAGGAGGAAAAAATAAACACTAGTGAGACTAAATATGTTTAAATGACAATCTTCTAGAGTATGGTGGTAATATAATAATAGTAATATAATAATAATAATTTAAAATGATTTTTTTTTATTTTAATGAAGACATCATTAAATAATTCATTCATAATTACAATGTATACTGTTTTGTTTGCAATTGTTCGAATGGGGCTGTGAAAATCAAGATGAAATATATTTTAATAAACTCTCTTTACATATAACCAAACCAGTCGCAGTCAGTGAACAGTACAGTAAACCTGATCATTTGACGCCTCAGCTGTTAGTTGGCTGTTTGTCAAAGTTCACTGTCACGTTGTCACGTCACATGCCAAAAGCACGTACCATGAGCGGGCGCTAGAAAGCCGGGTGCAAATTTCAATGAAGCTAGTGTTACATCAAAGTTTGTTTTGATGTTAGCTAACGACGTATGCTAAATCTAATAAACAACTAGGCTAGGAACCTAGCTTATAAAAAATAAGTTAGTCAACAGCAAGCAGTTAAGTACACATCGAGTGTACGCTACTGTTTTTTTTTTCAAGTAAAAGTAGCATATTTAGCAAATTAGCAGTCCATGGAAACATCACTTTGGCTGGATCATTTTGTCAGCTACGTGTGTTAGTTGAGTTACCTGATGAGCCCTCGGCCATTCAGTTCTTTGAGGTGTTTTTCCTCCGGTTTGACAGTTGTTCCTCTCTACTAAGAATAGCCCTTTACTTCAACTGTATTTTGGTATTTAATATTAATTAAAGCTCGCCGAACACCTCCAACCTCTCTGTCACTGTCCCTACCAGTGCTAAACGCTAACACAGGAAAATAAAAGCCCTGCTTCCGTTTGTTATTTTCATAATAAAAGCAAAACTTCAATGACTGAAGCACAGCAGAATTTACCTGTAATTTATGCATAGATTCTACTTAGAACATATGGGATTATAATATTTGAACAAATACACAAGAAGAATATTCAAATTCAGAATACATTGATTATTACATAACATAAAAATACAAATACATATTTGTTTCCAGTAAATTATTACTAATTTAAATCCGGATGGCCTAAAATTAAAACAGAGTAGCCTACACAGGCTATGTGAACAATACAACAGTCAAATGCAAAAGTCTAAAAAATGCAGCTAAAATGCGGTCAATATCTGGCCACTAGATGGCGCGCTATGTTTGGATTTGTCATACAAAGCATACATGATTTTTACATGAGGTAAATGTGTCATATGTTATGGGGTTTTTTGTTTTGTTTTTTTACTTCTGGAACTATAATCTATACTAAAATGTGGTGACAATGAAAATGATCTCTAAAGTGAGAGCAGAACAGTGTGTATCTTCTTGTGATAGGAAAATGATTTTGGTGATAATTATATAAAATAAATTATCAAGACCACTATAAGACTTGTGGTTAGTAACTCTTCTCTGTTGCCACAGTGAATGTCACCTTGGGAGAGAAACACCACATATTTGAACTAAAATAAAAAAAAGGTATTTGTTCAGTTGTCCAATCCAAAAGGACAATTTAGAATAACGGAACACGCATTTGCCAAATTATCAACCACTTTTCATCTGTAAACATCTCTCGGGATTTCAAAGACCCCCCTGTTGTGTTTAAGAGATAAAACTACATTTCTATTAGACGCTGTTTTTAGCCACAGACCTGACTGTTCTCTGCAGTCCACAACACGCATGCGCACATCAGCTCTCCGTCAGAGGCGAGGTGGGTGAGAGAAAAGTCTGTCAAGTGTCTCTTAATGCGCACAAAACCACGGGAAATGAACACTTTTCTTTTCAAAATAATTCAAAATACTCTACGTCAGGTCAAAGAGATCCAACCAAACAATATAGCATTTTAGTGCTCACGTTCGTATTGATTAAAATCTCGAGTTGGTGTTAGCTAGTAAAGGAAAGATGATGTTGTGTTTTGTCTGTAGATAAAACGTTTTCATCTAAAATGCAGAACTCTGAAAGTAGCATCTTGGTAAAACTTTTAAGGGTATTCACAGGCTAAAAACTGCACCGAGCCTTTATGTTGAAACGCCGGAAGTAGCCTCTCTTCTTCGTGTGCGTGACAGTGGCGGAGAGCAGCAGAGCGCGGCCGAGGAGAGAGTGCAGTGGCAGCTTGCGTCTGCAGCGGTGTTAAACAGCAAAAACACAAACTAGGACCGAAGAAGAGAGGACCAAACCCCGCTGCTGAGCTACACGACCTCCGCGGGCCATGGACTGTGCGCGTTATTCTCCCGGAGCTGCTCACTGCGCGCACTTTTGACGACAAGCGGCGTATCCAACATCTGTAGAGCATAATGAGGGCATCCGCTATTCTTTCTGCTGCTTTTTCCTCCGCGGTTTAGTCCGACGCTAAGTGACACTATTTATAAATGCGTCGCGTTTAGACACAAGGAATAGACTCGGTGACGGGACACAGCCTGCAGATATTTCGTTAATTCCCTCCTCTCCATGGCCCCAGGGGAACAGTGAAGTCATTTGAGAAGTCACCGGAGAGCAGACACGTCTTAATCATCTCGATAGTTTTACACAGTTTTGTAAAAGGAAAATCGCCCTGTCCTTCTGAAATCCAGCCAGCGGACGCGCCTGACTCCTACAAGCCTTCTATCACATTTTTTTCTCAATCGTACATGGTTTTGTCCTCCTCCTCCTCTTCCTGAGCATTTCTCACGAATCCTCCTGTGGGCATTTTCCTCCGTTAAAGGATGCCGGATCAAATATCGGTGTCCGAGTTTCTCTCGGAGACAACAGAGGATTACAATTCCCCGACCACATCCAGCTTCACCACTCGAATGCAGAGCTGCAGAAACACCGTGAACGTGCTGGAAGAGGTAAGGCCCCGTGTCAGCCTGCATGATGGATGGATGATAGATGGAGATGTAAAGATGACTAATGAATAACGTGGTGACAAGGCCGTTTTATGACGAAATTCTATATACGAATTATATTAAGCGCCATTTCAAGATGTTGAAATGGAAAATTTGGTCAAAATTCAGCAAAAGCCATTTGAGTAACAGAGAAAGGACCTTTGAAGCAGAGGGGCCCCATTGGAGAACATAGATGATAATATTGAAAATGTCCTTACATGCTAACACAATGACAAAAATCATCAAAATTACATTAAATTGTGACATATAAATATTTTAATAGTATATTTATATGTATAGGTTTGTCTTTGCCCATATAATTGCCTACAGCACTGGCACTCATGCATGTTTTGTTGTGCATCTGCCCTTCAAAAACTAAAAAAAAAAAATGCACCTGTTGCAATTGTTTACTCATCTGCACATCTCATTTTAACCTGAACCAAATGGCTGTCTTCTTAGGCGCACGAACATCACTTGATGCCCATAGAAGCTTTGTGAACTCTTGATCTTGTGTCTTCTTTTGAATCTGCTGCTTTTCTTCCCCCCCTCGCCACATACAGAGCACTGATGCAGGAGGAGTGGGGGGGTTGGACTGGTTTAGGAGGATGTGCACTCAGGCCTGCAGCTTTCTGTGTTCACTATTACATAACTCCCAGCTTCGGAGCGTGCTGCCAGGCCAGAGCAGTGTGCAGCGTGTGACGGAGAGGACCTCCTCTACTCGCTCTGCCACTCACTCTCTGATTATGGACGCTCTCTGTTGTCATTTCATTCATATTTATTGTGATGTAGCCCAGAAAACTGCTCATTGATGCATTGTCACCTTTGATCGTGTGGGCCATTCTGTAATGAGGTCAGACAGGTGGGGGGCTATATGTGTGTGTGTTTGAGCCTCCCCACCCCCGCCATCTCTGCCACGATTAAATGGAGCATCAGACCAGGGAAGCACACACCTTCACTGTTCCCACTGAAGCCAAAATGTGACCTCATTTCCTGCCTTAAAACGCACATATAGCTGCAGACTCACTTTCGCATCATGCTTAGCTTTATGTGTAAACAGTGAAACAGACAGCTTCTTTCAAATAATGCCTTGGCTGCTAAGGAGTGTAAACAGAGTAACTGTTTAGGAAAAGCCTGTTCCATAGAGGAATAATTTCAATATAAAAGGATAATGGAAAGATCTATCTCAAACAAATGCATGCAGTAACTCTGATGCTGAACATTAAGAGCTAACACAAATTTTTATGGGAATACAGCAAGACAGTGGTTTTAACCTCACACTACTTTTTTGCTAAGTTCCTAGTTTTGATAGGACAAAAAGGCAAACACTGTTGCATGACCAAGGTACTGGGATGCTGAATGTTGCCCATATAGTATAGTATTTTTTGTAACCAAATACATAACCTACTTTTCCTTCCTAATAGCCACTTTAACTCTCCCATATGTGTTTATTAATACATGAATGATCGAAAATGTACCAAAACAGCACCAGGGCCATGTTTATCTGAATAAAACCCAGAGCACACATTGTGTCTGCTGACTGTAACAAGGAAAAGGCTCGCATCATGAATCACCTCTCTGGCTCTGTGCCTTCCGAAGCAAAGAGACTGCAGCGCAAACGAAAAACATCTGTTGGAAAGGGCCGCCATGTGCGCTGGGCTTCGGTAGCCGCTCTGGAATTTTTTTGCAGAGATCACATGACGAGGAAGAGCAAGCAGAGAACAGGCAACATGCTCTTCAGTGTTTTAAACAAAAGGAAAGATGGGTCTGAAAGTTTAAGTGCGGCACAAAAGCCCGTTGGGAGTAAAGTTAAACATGGATACACCCATTGGAGCAGACAGCCAGGCTAAAACCATAAATACTGCAGGATTATGGTCTATTTTATAAAATGGGAGGAGATACACTTGCATCATTCACCCAAAAGACGAATAGGACCTCCTTGAGTAGCTTTTTCTGTCTTTAAACTTACTTTAAGTCTATGTTGACAAGGTAAATTATGCAAAGGTACAGCCTGAATATTTAACGCCGTAACCTGAGGGGGGGAGAGCAGGGCCCCGAGGGAGAGTTGTCATTCTCTGCAGGCTTCCACTGACTCATCGAAAAGCCATGAGAAAAAAAAAAAAAGTTGGAAGCATCATATTATCTTAATTCAGCACCATGCGTCAATTATTGATCGCCTCATAATGACACTTAAAGCTTTTGTGAGTCACCAGCCTCCACCCTGCGACTTCCCTCTCCATGTGTGGGCTGAGCTGCACTTAGAAAAATGTTTACTGTTGTATTATGGGAAAACAATAAGGAGCAAGAAGGTAAAAATAACCACAACGGTAGCTTTGATGCCTGCTTGCTCCAGAGATGGTGGCGTTGTGGGAGTGTGTAGGTGGCAGGCCTGCAGTTGCTTGGTGTACAAGTCTTATTTTGGTGACTTCTAAAGTAAAGCGCTCTCTTTGTGCAGTTTTTTTTTCGTTTGGCAGTTGGAGCCATGTGGAGTGTGGATTTGTGACATTTCTTTCCGCTTACATCTGCTTTAGGAAGTGATGATGGATTACTGATGCGACGAATTACTACGCAATGACATCACAGTTTAATATACAGCAAGTTAAGATGAACAGGCCCAATGGAAAAGCATTTCTCTGATTACAAGTAGTTACTAGACTGTTATTTTGTGGCTAGCGTATGTATATGTTGACATTGTGGAGGTAAGAGGTCAGTAGTGTTGAGTCTGTTGTGGCCCTTGGTGTAGTCTGTTTCAGAGTGTTCTTATCTACGCCATTTATGTGACACAAGTACCCCTCTAGTACGTCCAATTAAATGGTTTTGTCTAGACTTCCCATCTCCTAAACAATGGTGGTGACTCCTTTATATTTGCTGTGCATTTAAATGAAGCACTGGCAGCACAATAAATAAGACTTCAAATGAAGACTGTGTAAAAAACAACATATTCAGTTATTTCTCTGCAATATTGCTGGTCGGACATCTTCCTTTAGCAAGATCAGAAAGCCACTAGAGAGGTCATCATAAAGATAGATGGGGATTGGGGGTTTTAGACATATTTCAATCAATAACAGTATAAATGCTGCCTGAATGCTACAGATGCTACTTTGCGTCACAGGCTTTCCTGTCCTAACCCACAGATGCGTATAGCAGCAATACAAGGGAAACCCTCAGCGCATTGGCATTCCTTTGAGCATACCTCGCACACCACATCACATGGGCTGGACCAGAAAAATATGTTGACTTTTCACAGTCCTCCTATTCAAGCATGGCTAAACATGACCTATTATGTTGGACTTCCCTTTTTTTCTATAGCTTTTTTACTTACTTTATTTATTATAGCTGCCCTTTGAGCCCGCACATTTCAGCTTTTTTGTGTAGGGTCGAACACAGAATGTTGCAATACTGAGAATATTAAGTTGATTTAGAAGTAGGTATGTGATAAGGTTATCATCAATGGGTGTTAAACAAAGAATATTATCTGCACTGAATGGTGTGATAAAAAGTCTAGGAACGTGTCATAAAAAGCACCAGTAAACATTGGCCATGTTGAATAGATCAAAAGCCCTAACACATGCTGTATAGTCTGAGTGAAGCGGAGAGTAAATCATTCGGCCATCGTAAAGGGATAAAAGCTAGCAGTTGTTGTAGTCTGAAAAGCCCCTCGTTACCTGAGGCCATATCTGGGCTGATGACAGGATGTCATGTGAGTGTGCAGCACTGTCACATGGAGCATCCAGCCCACCAGCAGTGAGGCAGTGATAACAATGTCCGCACAGTTCACACCACACTCAACCAGCCTGTGCACTCAAGGATCTGGCCATATCGCTTCAGAGGAGCACCATTCTTTTTTCTACAGTGGGCTTATAAGTGACATATCAGTTATTTTCACTCTTCACAGCTGTCAGGAGAAAAAGACAGTGTTATTCCTAATTAACGCTGAATATTTTTCATAGTGTAGTTCAGATTATTTTGCATTTTAAAGAGACTGACGACGCAGAAACTGACGTATAGAGCTACAAATACATGTCATTGAACTAGAATTTCAAAGATTTATTCAATTTGGCAATATAATACCGCAGTACCCTTCGAAGTTGACTATTTGAGGTGAAAAATATAAATAATTCAACAGGGTGAGATGGGTTTATATCATGCTTGGCTTTTACATAACAAAACCCGAGTGCTAGCCGGCTATTTAAGGGCCCTGTCCTGCTCAGCTGTGTCAGATTCAATTATTAATGAAGATATGGCTTTTTCCTCAACATTTGTCCCATGTGTCGTCCAACAGTGAATCATACTCAGTGAGAGAATGGGAGCATTTTTTTTTGTCCCTGGGCTCCATTGTTCTTGTGACATCTTGTTCTATTTACACTGCACTGTTTTAAAATTTGCTTAAAGAGAGGCTTAATGTTCTTTCTAGGGACATCTCAAAGATTAAATTGGTATTGTGGTCATGAGTATGCTTCTATGTATTTTCTTATCTTCTCATTCATTTGTATTAGCATGACAAAACAACTCATGCATATCTCGTCAACTCATGCTTATCTTGTCTTGTGGCCATTTATTTTTTTCCATGTTTGAAGATTAAATTATTTTTGTAGTCATGAGAATGCTTCTTATATTTTTTTTAGTTGTAAAAGTGTCAGAACTTATACTTCAAATGAGCAGGCTAAATTGTTTTTGTTAAGTAACAGTTGTAGCGTAGTATCTAGTCTTGTGTTAGCATGCTAGCAAGAACTAGCTGCTGCATCAAACTAGTGCTATTAGGCAACAAAATCTATAAATATTTAAGTATAATAATATAATATATAAGAGTAAAAAAGTATAAACTGGTCCTATAAAGTCTTTATGACAGCAGTTTACACTTACTCAGATAATTTTATGTTATATTAAGGAAGCATTTCTTAGCATTAATGTGGGATCCATTTTTCCTTTTGCTCTTTTTACAGCATGAACATTACAGATATTCAATTCTACATTTGAGAGTAGGCCAACATGAATGTTTCCATCATACTCCAATGCTGTATTAGAGAATAAAATAAGTGTCAAAGGAACACCATGTAGCCCCCAGGAAGACTGCAGACAGATGTGGACTGACTCTTGTCTCCCTAAATCTGGGGAAGCACAGGGGGGATCAGAGCGCCGAGGCAGAGTCTGGTCCAGGCTAATCCGCTGCCGGCTAATAGCCCTTGATGATATACGCAGTGCAGCTGTGGCAGGAAGGTAGGCCAACAGCTGTGGCACACAGACCGATTATCAGATTTCAGCCACAGACGGCAAACAAGCCGACAAACAAGCAACACTCCAGTCTCACCTCCTGCTGTGGGAGGACGCGACACTAGAGAATGGCTCGCAGGTTTGTTAGGATTTACAGACAGCTTTAAAGAGAAACTCCTCTCTTAAGATGTGCGCTTTTATCTTTGATGTGATGCAATGGACAGGAAACCACTCTATGTACTTCCCAAGAGCAACTTTATATCTGTATTATTTTTATTATGGTTTATCTGTAAACAGTATGTACCTCATGCATTATCTACCCTCATTACTAGAACATCAACGAAAAGTAGGTCAAGTTATTTTGCAGAACAGGATACTTAAATGTTTGTTTAAAGGCCGTTTTTCTTATGGTACCATTTGTATGTTAAAGAGATCTGAGAGGCCATTTACACAAAAACACTTGGAAGACACTTGGAAGTCTGTATACACTAAAATGTGGCCAACGAGGTGTTTTCAGTTCTTTTTGGCTTTCATCACCATTTGCCATTAAAACTGTGAAGACATCCTCAGTGAAAATAATGACGGCCACATCCCAGAAAGCTAATGGTGACACAGCTATTGGCTAAAGTGGGGGGAAATTCAGTGTTGTGCTCAAAACACGTGTGGTTTGATAATTTAATAGTAACACTGATGCGTCAAAGTTTATCAGCACTGTTCCAGAAAAGACCAGGATCAGAAAATGTTTTTAGAGAGTTCAACAGGCTTCTTCAGTTCCTCTGCTGGCCTGGAAGACATACTAAATTGTGAACACAGATTGTTTTGATTACGCTACAGGCCAGAGTTTGTTTGTTGCTGTTGTGCAAACGGCCCCTATTCATAGATTCTTTGGATGTTTTAGGCCTGCATCGTTTCATTCAATAATATTAATATTTTGCCATTTTACGGTACCTTCACTATTGATCCTACTTTTATGCCAATATCTGCAATATCAGCTAGGTTTCACTTTCACAGATTTTATTGTTTTTGTGACCTTCCATATATTATATCCAGCACTTGACCCAAACTGCCTTTTTACAAATTGCCACTATGATGTATTAAAGCTCACAATGGATTGTGTTTTTGCTCTCTTTCATTCCATAAAAATGGGACCTATGAAGTGTATAGGATTTCTGTTTCACTATATTATGTCTTTAAAATTGTACACAACATATTGCCACCCTATTGTGAGTTACTTTATGGCTTCCGCCCCTAATTTTAGATGAAAATTGATTACTTGTCTCATTCGTTTGTGTAAGCATGACAAAACAACTCATGCTTATCTCGTCAGCTCCTGCTTATCTTGTCGTGTGGCCATTCATTCTCCGACTGTATCAGTGCAACGGTAACACTGTCATGCTCAAGGACGCCATGCACGACCAAGAGACAGCGTTGTCCTGTGATGTCTGGACGTCTGCTCAGAGCCCGAGGGGTAAACAGTCATTCTCTGTCTGTGACTTTGATGGCATTTAGCCCCACACTTTGTCTTGGTGCAGTTGTGTGCGTGGCGCCTGAACAATTGCCACGGATTTTCAATGTCAAATTTGAATGCTACCTTTTCCCATAAGAGCCCTCCTGCTGCAGAGGAACTGCGGCGTATGGAAAAAGGCATTGACAGTCCTTCGAGGCAAGTTGTTTACCTTGTCTCCTAATGCAATTTAAGATCAGTGAAATGTGTTGCATCACTGGTTTTCTGAGTCAGAAAGCTGTCAGTAGGGAAACTGATAGTGTAACATGAATAACAGTTTAAGCTTTAGTTGGCAGTGACAGCACAGGCTTCTTTGTGTCCCTCTGTATGTCCAGTTGCTCATATGTCGGGTCCATTTGGCCAGTGGGAGTGGATACACCTGTGGTTTTGGAATAGCTGCTCTCTCACCCAGCAGAGTCCCATAAAGTGTGAAATTCGAGACCGGGCTGCAGAAAAACTTCAAAGAATGCTGTAAAGCGCCGTGTAGAGTCTGTGACTTTGGCAAAGGGCTCAGGACCGGGCCGTGTGCAAGAACGCTTACTCGAAGGATACAAAAGTAATGTAAAAGTCTTATCTTTGGAGGAGAGCGCACTGTTTGGCTGCGTGTCCTAATGATTTACAGCGTGGGCGGCTGGATGTGGGAAGCAGAGCTGGCAGGTTTATCAGCTGATCAATAACAAGCATTATTTTAGCTTTACTTTGACCTATAAAACTCAGTCATTAAACAAAATCCTGATCATTTGCCGTAATATCTATTGTAGTATTTTCTAATTAACGATTAATACTTGCCTGATTTGCATATTTCACTATTGTTTCAAAAAGAAACATGAAGTTGGAAAATCACAACACATAACAACACTGTACAGTTCTTCTGCCTGGATTTCTGTTACTAAGTGTGGCACACAAGTAATGCAAAGGAGACCCAGTTTTTGATAGGAATTTGTGGTTGTCCATGGGTCAGCTGGGTCTTAGAGGGAGGTGCCTAGATAAAAACTAATAATAATCCACAAAAGAGCAGAAAAACTGTATGCAGAAAGAGGTGTTAAGTTAATTTTGTCTGACATTGTGTGATTTGTTGACATGCAGTTCTGTGTTTAAGGCCTATGGCATTGTAATCCACTGATAACAGCTTATAAAAGCACTGTAAACTGAAAAGGTAACGGCTCTTAATGAGCAGCAGTTTCGACACCTCAGATGTTCAGATTCCCCTGTGTTGTCTCTGTTTATTTCACTGGACATTAGAGGGATGCATGTATATCATTTTCAGTCATCAACACCATTGTGCTGTCCATCACTGTTATTAGCAGTGCCTCCACACAATACCGCAGCTGCTCCATACGTAAATACCACAGATAAACATAACGGTATGAGGGGTATGTGCTTTTTTTGAGGTGAGCACATTCTAATGAGCACTGTGTGGGTGTGATGGTGAAAACATTGCCTGAATCAAGTGGTGGGCTGAGTTAGAGCAAGCACAGCTGAGGGAAACCGCCAAATGATGTGTGAATGTAACACTGCTGCATGCACGGCTTGGCCCGACGCCGACCACACGCATGCGCAGCACTCACGTCGATGAATCTCTGTTGCTCTGCTGCAGACACGCATTTACCACCTCCAGGAAGGAGGAAACACAGAGCTCAGCAGCTCCTCTGGCTCTAAAAGGTCTGAGCAGGACACAGGAAAACAGCTATACATAATGCAGTAATCTCTAACTGTATTGACTTTTCTGTTTTCTAAGTTATTAGCAGGCCCAATTTTCCCAGTGGTTTTTCTGGCTAATTAGAGCGGTTAGACCACATAAACCCACAATTAGCCTGGAATAATTTGTGTTTATTGTAAAAGTGATTGCCACATAACAGTTTTATATATTTGCTTTGTTTAAATCGAGGTCAGTCTAGAAGCTGAAATCTTATCTGTCACTGTGAAGTTGGAGTTTACATTAGTATTTAGTATTAACAATAGGGTAATACTACAGTGTGCAGCTGAGATTACGCGCTGTTTTTACTGAATTTAATTTAGATGATTATGTTAATGGTAACTCACACATATGGGAATAGGGAATTGGCTGCTAAAGTGCATTGCAGCTATGAGCCACTTCGATTAGAAAAAAGGAAACCTGTCCATTACAAGCAAATATAATAAACTAATCTTCAATGCAGGAGCCTGAGTTTGGGTTGCCGTAAAAGTACTAAGCTTTGAGCTTTCTGTAGCATAAGTTTAAAACCTGCCAAATCACAGGTTAGTGCTTTGTCATTTACAGTTTAAAATGCAGGTTTGTCAGTCTCGTTTCTGTTTGTGAATGAGTTGAGTAGGCGGTAGGAGTTTTGAAATGCCAGGGAGTCTTTGTCAAAGTGCAGCATAAGCACAAAATGTTCTCAATTGTGCACAAATGTCATCGTATAGTATGTTTAAAACTTTTCTAGTGCATATTTGGGGTGCCGAATTTACTTTTAAAAAGATGTTGCCCAACTCTCCTCTTATCATTGCCCTCTCAGATCTGCTCCATCAGTCATGTGGTCACCAGATACACCTCCTAACCAATACCAAAACCACTGGCAGTTGATCACTCCCCTCGGCGCCGCATGTGAGAAATAGGCCATCTGACCTCAGCTGCTATTGGAATTGTTACATCCTCTCATTTTTCCCATTCCTCCCGCAGCACCGAAAGGCCTCTCCGGCTGCAGGCCCAGAGAAAGGGATGTGCATTTGTTTCCTGCCAATGAAAACGACTCCCCACCCTTCCTGCTTGAGTCATGCCACATAGACAGACAAACAGAACTGACAGACAGTCCTCATATTTCACTGAACTTCTTCATTCTGACCAAATCTGAAACCACATTTACTTCATTATTCTCTTCAGCAAAAGGACTCATTTCCCTATTCATGCATGTTTCATGTTGTGGATGCTGGAACTGAGTTATCTGGTATGTCACTACATTTTTTCTTGCCACCACAGATGTTTTTCAACTCTGGGGAAGTCCTTTGATACTAGTGCCCTTTCCTGTTTTCTTCTTCGAGGAAACCATTAGCATATTAGCTAGTCTGAGAAGTTGACTGTTGGCTCTGAGATATGGTAAGGAGTAAAATGGTCCTCAGTGGTGCAGCTGACAAACAGAGGCCGGACAGTTAGTCAGAGCAGCTTCCTGCTGCGTCTGTGGTGAAAAATGTTGAGGCAAAGCGCGAGAGGGATAGGTCACATCTCTCTGGTAACTGCACAGCCGTCACCAATAACATGTCAAATGTTGTATTGGAAGAGGCCAGTGTAAGTCAATGAATGGAAAGGATGACTTAAAAGTGTTATTAGGTTACTATGGAGAATGTGTGTCCATTATGTCTATTAGATAAAGGTACTGTGTTATAAAGGAATAAATCCTGACATTAGTCCCAGTATAAAGACAGTTTTAGTGGGATTGTTACATACAACTAATGGTCTTTTGTTTTAGTAGGATTTTGCTTATGTTAAAAATGTGCTTCATAAAACGCTGTGCATCAGCAATATAGTCAGCCTGAAGCACCGACCCTATACAACCCCTCTTCAAAAAAGCCCAAGCTATACTTTAAAAGGGAAATGAAAGAAGACCCATAATGAAAGTGACAGAGCAGGAATCTTGGAGAGGCTAATGAAAGACACTTCACAGGCAGTCCACCAGTCTGTTGTTTTTTTGTCCTTCAGCTGTCAACCCAGAGCAGTTGGTGTCATTAGCCCAAGCGCTGCTGACCCGGGCCAGGACGAGGACGAAGCCTGGCCGCTTCCTGCATCCTGTCAAAGGACGGCTGTAGGGGAAGCAGCAGGCCTGTGAGGGGAGGATAAGGCCTGAGCAGGAAGCGTAAAAGCTGAGACAGCTCCAGTCAGTCATGCCCCGTCACTAAAACCACTGTCGTCCCCAGAGGGTCCTGGGCATGAGTTTGTGAGGTTCAGAGGAAACCAGGAAGTCCGAGTCATTGGTCTGCTGTCAAATGTGGAACCATATTTTAACTAGTAAACAACTGATATATGCCCATTTTTCCTTTTCCCCCATTTAATCTATCTATATCCATTACGCTAGTCCGAATTACTTGGTGATGGTGAAAAGTGTGTGGACAGAACAGAATAGTAGAGATGGTATATTTTGTTTTAACATTTTTGACATAGGACTTTTAAATACCTCACTGGCTGAACTTGGAGCCTCACAAAGTGACTGTAGCTTTGTTTACCTCTCCTGAGATGAGTCTTGACCTCCCATACATCAGCGTCTGTCAGTCTGAAAAGACGCTTTAAAGCATTTTGACACTGACATGTTGACTTTCTCAGCTCAAAGTCTTCTTCAAGATGGGGATTTTCTCAGTGGATTCACACACAGCCATGAAACATATTTTATTCTTTACTGCTTTTTCTCAGCTGCATTAATTAAATTGTCCATGTCCATCTCTGGCTGCCGAGGGACCGCAGATGTTTTGGCATTGTCACATTTGCTAATCCCTCTGGGCCGAGCGGGGGCTGCTATTGGTTGCTGGCAGATGAAAACAGCGCTGTGACTATATTCAATGGTTGCAGGCTTTTTGTGCAGCGGAGTTTGGATGCATTCTTGCCTGTTGCCAAGGGCTTGCAAATACTTTGTGCCAAGACAGAGCAGTTTCATAGATAGTTTTTTTTGTCTCTGGAAAAGCACAGAAAAAAAAAATACTTCAACAAGCTGCCCTCTAGGTTGCATCATATTTAAATGTATTCAATGTTCAAGCAGAATATTTGATTTGGGGCTTGGATTATTGGTGACCCTTGGTTCAAAGTGCCAGCTGCTCTCAATATGAGCCCCGCACGAGCCAGTGCTGCTCCACTTCTGCTCAGTGCCTATTCTAATTAGCATGCTACTCTATAACTACCATGATTTTATGTTGGAGACATTCAACCGCAGATGTTTTACATCTTACAAAAAAAGGCATTTGTTAGTAATCATGTCTGAACATCGTCTGCTGTTATGGAGATCTCAACTGTGGCTCTGCGGACGTCTCTAACAATGATTTTCAGAAAATGAGAAACAAACAGTGAATCAGTCGTTGATGGGAGCAAGGTGCAATGGAGCAAAATTAAAAATCTCCTTCAGACAGTTTAATAATGTACTGTGAAACTATAACATGACTTATGCAAACTCTCAGTAGACCTGAAAAGCAGCAGAAATTGGCAGCACTAGTTTATGGAGAAACAAGGGACTGAAAAAAGAGTTTAGATGGAGCAAACATTTGTAACTGTAGTAAGAGTTGTATTAAAAAGTAGTTTGTAAGCTGTCAACTATACAGGACAGTCGATCTCTTTTGTCAGTGCTTCTCAGGGGAAACTCTCACTTCCGCATGAGGTTCTCATTTTTCAGTCATTGTTCCATTGTAGTGAACATAGATAAAGAAATCTGAGTTTTTATGACATTTTGTGGCATTTTAAGGCAGATTTTATTACATTGTTGAGTAGAGGGTCCCTCTGCCATTGAAATACTGCAGCCATGATTGAGTATGGGCTGTGAAAGACCTAGTATGTGGTCAAACTTGAGTATCTTGCTGTTTGTGTAGCACTGACCGTGATAGACTGGTGTCTGTCTTGTCACTTTTAACAAACACAACAGAATTATGGTTCTATTCATTCCAACTTTTGTTTCCTTTGATTTATATCACCTTATAGCATATACTGTGTGAAAACAAGACTTTAGGACTTCGTCAGTGATTTTAATAGATGAGAATGTGACGACAAAAACTGTTGCTGTTGCAGGCTGTTGTAAGACTTTGACCCAAGGCTTTTTGAAGTCTCCTTTCACTTGTTTAATCAGGTCATAGACTAACAGCGTGCCTTCTGTGTTTGTTCATAAAAGTCCTCTGATGTGGTTATGTGAGTTATGAGGTGTGTTTGAATGTCTCCTAACTTCAGATCCAGTTGTGATTTTTTTTTTTTTTTTTTTTTTTTTTTGCGAGTGATGTTTACGATGATGAATTTCCCTTGTGTAAAGCAAAAGGTGAGAGGGTCGTCGAGTTCAAAGGTCACAGTAGTGTCTGTGCAAGCATTTGTCAGTAACCTGTCTGCGTCTGTTAAAGGCTGCATCTTAAAGTAGCCGCTGGAATTAAATGTATTAAATTTCCCGTTGCTCCCGATGATAAAGTGAGGCCAATAACTTACTGTAACGACGGGTCAGTGCTCATATTTATTTTTCTAGCGTTTAAATGTTTCATTATAATAATAAATGTCCGTGATAAAATGATACTATTTGTTTTCCCCATTATAAAACACGCGCCTTGCTCCAGCTCTGGCCAGTGTTGAAAACAAGATTTATGATACATCCAGGTCAAGGATTGTATTGTGAGCACTCTGTCTACATTAGCTCTATTGAGTGGGCCTGCTTTGAATAACTAGATAAATATTGCTTCTCCTACGCGCCATATTTTTCACTGCAACAATTTCTTTTCTTTCTATTATTTCCTGTCTTCAGCATGGTTGTTTTTCTCATTGTGTTCTGATGGATGTCGTTTTTCTCTTTTCCTTAGGCCTTGGACCAGGACCGAACCTCCCTCCAGAAGGTGAAGAAATCAGTGAAGGCTATCTACAGTTCAGGACAAGGTAAAAGCCTGTTTCTAAATTTATCAGCTTCAGCAAATGTTCAGAGTAAACCCACAAAAAATGCCCAAAGGAAAGTCTTGGATCTTTTCAGTATCTCTAATAAAACTGTGTATTTTTTTCTTGGAACATTGCGGCACATTCTGCGGCACAGATGGTTTTTGTGTGTTTATTCAGGCCGTCCCAGAATCCAACACCTGAGTTTGTTTTGCTCGTTGCTGTGACATGGAACTGCAGTCATTTTCCTCTCAATTCTTCTGAGAGCTGCCGACTCCTCGTAAAGTGCCAGTTTCCAAAACATCTCAATTTTAGCAGCTTATGTACGTCTATGTATGTTAAGTCCTGCGGGGTGCTAGTCTCACCTGACCTTCCTGTTATGGCCTTTCTCCAGATTTGGCATGCATCTTTAAATTCATTCCGTACAAGCTCGAGCATCTTTAACTTAACGACAGGGACAGACGGATGCTGCTTTTTGGCTGACGGCTTCCACAGAGTTTCATAGGCCCAGAGAACAAATTGAAACTGGCTATGCTCACTTTTACAAATTGAGTACTCACTCGTCAGACAAACCACTGTTACAAATGTCTGCTAAATGAGTGCACCTTTCCTTAGAGTCTACAGTATTTTTAAAAAGAATACAGGTATCGTTATTGCAGTATCAATAGTCAGTGCTTCTTAAAATGACAATGGTACAATCACACTTCATTTGTCAATATAATTTATGAATCAAAGCCTTAGATTGAATTGTGGCGCAACCAAATGTAAACGTCAGAGCCAGGATTGTTATGTTAATCTTTATATAAAATACATTTTACTATGCCAAATGAATTACGATTCACAGCTTTATTGCAATATTTATTGCTGTTCCTATCCTTATGAGAAGAGCATGTGACTATAGAGAGTAGAGCTCAATAAGTCAACAAATACAAATATCAGACAAATATCCGTTACTAAATTTGCCCAGAATTCCATATACATTTCATATTTCATATACACTTTCAGTAACAAGATGGCTTTTTTCACCAAATCAAAAATTAAATGTCCTTACAAACTCCTTACATTATTGGGTTGCAGAGCTTTTATAAATAATAAATCAATGTTGGTGTCTAATTAAAGCACAGACATTGAAATATGATGAGTCATTTTGTCATATTTTTGTTGTTTGTTGCTGTCAGTGTTTCTGTGTCCCAAATGAATTTGCACAAAGCCCCTTTGAGATTTAACTCCCAACCCTTTCCGTCTGCAGGGACTGTGCTTGGGTCAAATTTAATTGACTGCCCTTACAGTCATACTTCAATGCCCTGGGAGAATATTAGCACAAACAAGCTGTGAAAATGACTTTGGGCTCTGTGAAGGTATCACTTTTTAATGTCTCTTCTTTGGTCTTTACACAGATCACGTCCAAAATGAAGAAAACTACGCCCAAGCCCTGGATAAATTTGGCAGCAACTTCATCAGCCGCGACAACCCTGACCTGGGTACAGCCTTCGTCAAATTTTCATCTCTTACTAAGGAGCTGTCTGCTCTCCTGAAGAACCTGGTGAGTTTGCACAAGCATGACTCACGACACTACTTTCTACTGCAGCTGCACAATATTTTGCAAATTTATATCCACATTGGAGCAATTATAATATGAGATTGTATGTGCCATGCTTAATATCGTGCAGCTCTACTCTCTATAGTCACATGCTCTTCTCATAAGGATAGGAACAGCAAGGTATAGAGAGATCTTCCTTTTTACTGCCTACTTCTTTAAGTGGTTTAGGATTTGGGTTTAGTGTTAAGAGTAAGATTACAGTAGTGCCCGTGACTTATGGAGAAGGTCAGACAGTAATAGACAGTAAAAGTTGCACCAGTTCCTAATCATGACATATATTGGTGTTTTTGATCGATCTGCTTCTTACAAGGCAATATAAAAGCGTCCTCGGCAGTCGTCACAATTGATACTCGCTGACGCCGGCTTTATCCACCTCGAGCCATGTATTTTTTTTCCCCAGACAAGGCTCTTATCTGGCTGCTGTGGATTTCCCCTGACGTTTCTGTTGAATAATGTGTCCTTTTGAATCCTGTGTGAGTGATTGTTGTTGAAGAAGAGTCAGCCTCTCTCCCTCCGTCTCTTCCTGTGCGGCCGGCGGCGAGATTAGACTCCATAAATACGCACTTGGCAGAGCTAACTCGCTCTGTGTATGTAATCTGTGTGTGTACATTGTCCATTCAGATACTGCCTTAAATTACCCACCTGTCACCTCTACCTGCATATTACTACAAAGTGAAATGATCCCCACCCTTTCTTGTCTCCATTTGCCATTTTTCACTCCTGTCTTCTGCATTTTGACTTCTCCATTAAGTGCATTTTTCATACTTCAAAAATGTCCAATATGTGCCTCCACTGCTGATGAGTATTGATGAATAGCGCTTATCTTCAAGGTCCTACATGTGTTACTTGTCTCTTCATGAGGATTTTCCGTCAAATTCACTCACTTTTATGCTTACTTTGCAGAATACTCCTCATGACTTGTGCCTTTTTCTAACAATAGAGACAAAGACAGTGACAGTTTCCAGAATGGTTTCGGTTAGAGTGCATCGGCAGCCGGCCAGTGGAAGATTGATTCTGACATGGGGCATATGCAAGACAGGCACTTAAGAAGACCATTAGCACCCATTAAGTGTTGTTTACTTCCTTGACCACTGCAGTGTGTGTGTGTGTGTGTGGACTTGGCTAACAACAAGAGGGACTTAAATGCTTAGCGTTGTTGTAAATGTGACCTTGCTGATCCTAATGGTTAGAGCTGCTGAGCTGAGTGTAGCTCGGGTAACACAAGCCATTGGCCTGGAAGAACTAATTCTTCAATGGACTAAGCCTCAACGTTTTGCAAGTTGGTTTGCAAAAGTCATGGAAAATAAATTAAAGTATATTTTCTCTCATTGTCTACACGCATCAAACAAACATATACAAGGATAGTAGAATACTGTTAGAAAGTCTTCTTATATCCAAGGTATTAGCTTGGCCCTCCATACCTGAAATAGAGCTTCCATATCTAAAATGCATTATTTGATGAGTCTTTTCTGATGTCTATTTTTTGCATCCATTGCCTTTCCCCTGGATTCAACTCAAATCCACTTAGACAGACAGAATAAAAATGTGTAGAATAGAAAAAAAAAATAAAGGTGGCTGCCAAGGTTGCACAATAAATTATATACCGCAAATTTTTCATTATCACAATATCATAAACAACTTCTATCTGAACATTATGGTCATTATTCAAACAGAATCTGCCATAACATTCTGGAGCATCTGAATGAAAAAAATGCGTGGTTTAGACCTGGTACATTTCTACTTTCATTCCTAGTTTAGACCTTTCTAGTTCTGGTTTAGACCTGGTACCTTTCTTCTTTTAGTCCTAGTTTAGACCTCTCTAGTCCTGGTTTAGTCCTGGTTCAGTCTTTAATATTGATTGAGCCCCTGTTTTTCGAGTGGAAGTTAGTCCAGACTGTATTTCTTTATGTATTCTAAATAGCTTAAACTCTTTAATATTGCATTCAAATATTGCTCATATTGTTAATGCATATTGCTTGTTTTTCTTTTTTTTTATTGATATTGTGCAAGCCTACCAGAATATTAAAAAAAGCAGGGATTATAGCTTAATTGTGTTTGTAGCCAGATAAAAAAAAGTAGAAAGTAGTAGTTTTTTTCCCCATAAATATTAGCTATAGGTTTAAACTCTCTTTCTTAGTTTTCCAACCAAAGATTTGGAGATTGCAGCTTTGTAACGCCCGACCCAACTTGTAATGCAAAAGCTGCTCTATATTAATTCCGTGTTTTTCTCCTGTATCTTCTTTTAGCTCCAGAGCCTGAGCCACAATGTCATCTTCACCCTGGACTCGCTGCTGAAGGGCGATTTAAAAGGCGTGAAAGGGGTAAGATTTACTTTCATTCTGCCGTTAATGTAACGGTAAGATTAAAGCGCAGGGGTGCAAGGGCGCAAAAGATGCCCCATCAGCACATCCCTCGATTCATGTCTTTACTCGAGCGCATGTTAAGCGAGAGTAAGGCGACACCGCAGAGACGGGGGAGTGAGGAGACGGACACTGTACAAAGGATCGCGCTGTAAATCTCGCCGGAGTAAACAGTGTCTTTGTGTTGTGCTAGAGGCGAGTGGCGAGGAACTGGGTCATGAACTCACACTCTTTGGGGTTCGGCGAGGGGCGTGGCCACTCGTACTCTGTCCCCGGAATATAAATTGTGTGAGAGGAGTGAGGCATTTGCTGGTGGAGATCCAACTCTGCAAATAACTCCCGTCCCTGCAGTGACCTCTTTGTAGTTTGCTGATGTTCGCCCTCTCTGTCTCTGCAGGACATAAAGAAGCCCTTTGACAAAGCATGGAAGGATTACGAGGCCAAGTTGTAAGTCCATCATTAAAGTTTATTCAGAATATTGACAAAATCTAGCTTATTATACACTACATAATAAGCACATGCAACAGATAGCTAGTTTAGAAGCCATTTTTATAAGGTAGGCTGCACTGTATACAAAACACATTCAAAGGTCCTTGAAAACGGGCAGCACATGAAGAAGATAATTAATGAGAGTTTCGTTCCTCTTTGTGACAGTACAAAAATAGAGAAGGAGAAACGGGAACATGCCAAACAACACGGGATGATCCGCACGGAGATCACAGGAGCTGAGATCGCAGAAGAGATGGAGAAGGAACGTCGACTCTTCCAGCTCCAGATGTGCGAGGTACATCATCAAAGAATACCAGGGATTGTGTATACAGCAGGTGTTTTTTATTGTAGCTGATCCACACATATGGTTAGGTACTAGTACTTTTTTCTGTAGTTTAACTGTCCGTACATTTTGTAAAATTAAAAGTAATTCTGTGGTGTCCCTTTTGCCATTTCTCACTCTGCTGTGCGTAATTTAGAGTAGGTTGTTGTTACACAAAGCAATGTCTTTATGGAGTCTGATTAAGATTTAATCTGGCCCTGCCTAAACTCAGAAACGCAGTAATTCATATACAAGTGTTTTAAAGCAATGCCCAATGTTGTATGAGAAAATAAAACAACAAAATTCAACAAAAAGGCAAAGAATCAGGTCAATGCAAGACTGTTTTTATCTCTGAACAAGTCCATTATCAGATGCACAGAGCTTAGGTTTAGTTTAATAGTCTAGCCTTTAGGATTCTAAGCCTGTGCGCTTCTTTACATTTTTTATCCTTAGAGACTTAAGAAAGCATTTAGTAAGTTTTCTGGATGGAGGTCCTTCGTATTTAGTGTTTTGCTTTAATCTTTCTTTGTCTTTATATTATCCAACTCAAACATTTACTCAATGGAAAGTCATCAGGCTCAGGAATCTTAACACTAAACACAAAAGCCCTCCAGGATTATAATCTGTCTTCTGAACAATGATGTGCCATTAAAATATGTATGAGGCAAAGACCTCTCCTTTGGTTGACTTAATGCAGATTTCTTAAGCTTCTCTCCGATAATTGAATAATTTATGGAATAGATGTGAGACTGATGTAGCAGAGACAGTCTCTAAACCCAGTTTGATTTGAAGATATATTGTTCGTACAAATGTTCAGCTTTAGCTCTCTCATAAATCTGTTTGCACAATTCCAAAACAACAACATATGATTATAACAGCAGGATTTATTGTGGCTTTTCAAAACCAATTGTTTGTAGTTTGCATTTGCAGTAACACCATTTGAACCCTTTTGCATATCAGCGCTCAGATGTACTGTATTTAAAGAATTGTGACAATCAGGATTAAGTGCAAAACAAATGTGAGCTCTTCCTTCGCTCAGGAGAATCAGAACAAACTGTTGTAGCTCACGCCGCTTTGCCAAAAAAACCTCTCTAGTGGTGGGTGGTGACGCCTACTCTTGTTCACTGTTTTATCCTGTTATACTCCAATTACATAATGGGCCAATGGCTAGTGCTCACATGAAATATTCACTACAGACTTCTGCATCTGTAGTCCTGCCACACTAGACTTCTTCTGTCACAAAAGTCTTTCAGATTGAATGAGAATCTTTCTACTTTCGTCCAGTTTTGCACTCTCCAGTCAAAGCAGGTTGCCAAAAACAAGATTAAACTCCGACATTACTTTCTCGTTGCTGGTGCAAGCTCGCCTTGCCTTTCATTTCTTATTACCTTTTAATTTATAACCATTCGCGGAGCTTTACATGTTTAATCTCTGAATTGCAGTATAACTCTTATTTGTTGCGTCCTTGAAGCTGCCCGAGTGCTGTTTCGGAGTGAAACGTTCGAACAAAAGGCTTTTGTGGTTTCGTAACTAAACCAGCCTCACTGTAAGCAATCACTAGATACATTTGTGGTCGAAGGAGCCTGCCCAGAAAAGCATTAAAAGCTCTCTATTATGACAACAGAAATGACTTGCTGTATGACTGATATATGCCTCAAGTGCACTTTAAAGTCCAGGACAAAAATAAGGAGATTTGAAAGTGTATAGTGTATCTCACAGCTGCTTGTGTGACGAGAGATTGCTATTGACTCACAGTACTATCAAATTTAAAATGTGTTACTAAACAATAGATTTTTCCAATGAATCAATATACAACTCTCATATATTCCATCTGACGCAATATTTGAGCCATCTGTTTTAATCCGGCCTTATGTAATTAACAGATTTATGTTTTTGAAATGCCTGGTGACATAATAAACCCGCATTTTCTAAACATCTCACTTGCTACATCAACAGTGAGACTGGCCGGAGTGGTGCAGTTGTTGTATGCGGACAGTAGCTGCAGTCAGTTGTCCAATCTGTTCATCTCACTTAACCTCATTCCTCTCCATCGCGTGCTCTCTCCGGCTCTGCCCGTGTTACCCAATCACCAGATTACAGGATGCTCTCACTCTCTCACCCCTTTTCATCCCGCGCCGTCACCAGGGAAGGAGTGTGGAAAGGCAGTGCTCAGCAGGCTGCATTATGCTCCGGACAGACTGCTGTTCGAACAAAAGAGTCCCGAACGCGCACATGCAGCAGCAGCGGCCACAGCAACAGCTCACTCCGAAAAACACTGAACCCACACGAGGCGATGACAAAATGTGGATAATCTCCTGTCCCGGCGAGACAAAGGGACAACACAGGCCACCATACACAATGTATATATGCACACGCACCCTTTCAATAGCGCACAATAGGAGCATATTAAAAGTATATAGACATGCAAAATGATGTGAAATAGATTAATTTTTTTTGCTGTAAATGGTGACTTTGTAATTCGCAGTGGATTAGTTTGATGTAGGATTAGCTCAGATTAAGATTATCTTTTATTCATTTGTTTGACGCTGTGTGAAGTTTTTTTATTTTTTTTAATCCTCAGACATCCCGACCAAGCATCTACAAAGCACTTCCTCTGGAGGCTGTTCTCTTTTTTTATAATGCTAATGTAAAACATCACACTTTTTGAAACCTTATTTAGATCAAGGCAGCGAGACGGTATTCTTTCGTACGACAAGGCATTTTCACCGTGTTTACCCATCTGGTCCAAGCTCCTGCGGTGTCAAGGCAGTATTGGCGCAAACATCAAAGCCTCCGCAGACACGATTATCATAAAGCAAAGTGCTCACGCAGCGGCAGAGAAGCACATGTCTTTATTTTATATTAGGTCATGTTTGAGTCACATTCTGCCTCATTAAATGTAAAAATCCTGGCCTTGACTCTCTACTTTAAGTCGTACCTCTGTTCTTCTCGTAGTACCTGATCAAAGTGAATGAGATCAAGACCAAGAAAGGAGTGGACCTCCTACAGAACCTGATTAAGTATTACCACGCGCAGTGCAAGTAAGTACCGCCATAATCCTTTACCTACAAGTGTGATGCTGCTCTTCCATATGCAATTTTTTTACTACATATCAGAGAAATCTTTATTGGTTCAGCTCAATACAGCACACATTTAGTTGCATTTTACTGTCAAACTGTGCTGTCCCACCCTTGGCACATCTCTATTGGGACTTTTACAATGAAACAAATGATTGATGATACAATGATTTGCAAATAACACCAGAACATTGCATTTAATACATACATAACTTCTGATATAAAGTTTACAGGTTCTGACATTAAAAGAGCTGAGCAAATTTTTGTTAATAAAGTCATATAGACCCGTAAGTTTGCCTTTTCAAAAAACTAAAAAGTTCAGTGGCTCCTTATGTCCATTTCTCTCTACATAATGTCTTATTGACACATCTTAAAGGAGTCAGTTATTTTATATCACTCATAAATATGCACAGGGCATCATACATATGTGTTCTGACAGCTGTGGGCTTTGGTGGGTAAATAAGTGGGCACTCTCTGTGCCAGAACCACAGCTCACAGCGGGCCGTGACAGAATGACAAATTCTCTTTCAGTGTTGCTAGGACCTGTCATAACACTGCGACAAAACAATGAAGTTTCTTATGAATCTGTTCTGCATAGTGTTTGATGGATAGAAAAGTGGCAGCAGTGATGAATTACAGACATAAAATGATGGATAGATAAAGCTCTGCTCACATCCTGAAAAAGAAGCAAATTGTTTGGATGTGTTTGTTTTTTTAATGAAAAAAACCCCAAAAGTATAAATAATAAACACATGATTATTGCAATCAAAGAAAACATGTAATGTCTTCCAGTGGATCCATTTTGTTTTTGTACATAGAGATGTATGTGTTTTACATCATTTTTATATTCACAGAAACCATTTACCATTCTGTTATACAATCAGCCTGCACATAGTCTGACACATGAAGGCCACTAATATTTGACTCTGACAAGTTCTCCTTGGAGTGGGAAGAGAAAGTGAAAGAAAACAAGCACAGTAATGGTGTAACCAAGAGAGTAGTGAAAAGAGGAATGGTGTGGTGCGTTCCAAGAAGAAGAAGAAACAGTATTGGAGACAGAGGTCATTAGCGTTGATTTGCAGCTGCAGAGCAGCACGGAGGTGTGGACTGCTGACAGATCTGTAATGGATTTCAGGATGTGCAAGGCACCTCTGCAAATCCACTGCGGACACAGCCAGCTGCAGTGTCTGTGCCAAGAGCCCAAGGCGCCAGCAGCGAGTTCAGCTGTACATTAAATATAAACAGCAGCAAATCCTTTCTTCATCCTCCCCCTGTGACCTTCACAACCATTTACAAATGACTTATTCCTGTACATGTCAACACTGTGTCTCTCCTTAAATCCTAGTGAATGACCATGTAATGTTTTTGCATCCAGTTTCTTCCAAGATGGCTTGAAGACAGCAGATAAGCTGAAGCAGTACATCGAGAAGCTGGCAGCTGATCTCTATAATGTAAGACATCGCTCCTTGAGCATTTTCCTTTGTGGCATTTTAAAGCCTGTTCCTACCCTTATTATTTTATACTTGACTGTTTAGGTCATTGTTTTTTAACAGAAACCCTGGAGAATTTCTAAATTATAACCCATATAAGTGTCATGTAATAGGACATCAGTCCATTGCTATGTGTTACACTGACTTTAATAGGGTGCTGTCTATGTAGTGTGTGAATGTGGCCCTTGTTGTTGAGAGTACCGTGGCCTTTTATCACTGCCTGGCAGAGCATCACAACTCAGTAATTGGCTGTTAGTGTAAAAGATGTCTGGAAAATGTGTGTCTCTTTCTCTTGGAGTAATAGTCAAGAGTATACATCTACATAGAAGCTGAGCATTGTGTGAGCTTATTTTGAATATTACAGCAGCATAACCTTTTCTGATTCTTTTCCTTTCAGATAAAACAAACTCAGGATGAGGAGAAGAAGCAGCTGACCGCCCTGCGAGATCTGATCAAGTCCTCCCTCCAGCTGGACCAGAAGGAGGTAGGCAGGTCGAACCCATCTTCACCAGGCCTAAACATACTAAAACTTTGTTACCACAAGCGGTACAGTTGGATTTGTCTCAAGCGTATACCAGTTTGACACAATGTGGCCTGATCAATAATTCCAAGAAGGACCTGACACAGTAAACAAGAGCAGAAAGCTAGTCTCTAGCGTTTTGTATTCTTCTTCTTGGGCTGTGGCTGCTATCATATTGCACCACCCTTCTGTTACCATCTCACTATTTTGGTGCCCGAACAAAAGGATGTTGACATGTTGTGATTTGGTTACTTAAATACTCTCACACAAAAACCGAAAGTAACACGTACCTGAAACTTACTGCACCACTTAAACAAGTGCCAGCAGGACTACACTCACAGCCACAGTAGACCGTATTCTTTCACTCCATACTTACTACATACTTATACATTGGAGCAAGTGCCTCTAACTCCGCCACTACCAGCTTCTGGAGCTTGTCTCCTGCAGCACAGAGCGAGTGCCCAGTGCTGTACCATGCTGGTAGCCAGTGTGTGGTCGGCTTTGCTGGTGACCAGTGTTGTGCCTCACTGGCTGCTCAGTGTAGAGCCACTCACTGCCTCAATTAACACCACAACACATTGACACCTCCTGCATAAACAACGCAGGCTTTTACTTCTCTACAAAGGCTGCTGTGGCTGTCCCCTTTATTCACATTTGCACTCTTGTTTTGCAGTTTCACACTCTCACAAACAGCACCCTATGGTTTTCACATTTAATTTACATTTTCTATAACTTTTTGTCCAAATCACCAGTGGTAAGCATAGCAAGGAAACACACTCAAGTTTGTGGTTAGGTTTGGTACACAAGGAGGCAACACACTCTTTCACACCTCTCCCCTCTATCTTCCCCTTCTGCCTTCTGCTTATCTGGAATCAAGTCTAGAAGAGTAAGTGCTGGGTGCATGCTAGCGTATGTGTGTTCTGCTTGACACTAGAGTGCTTTGGCCTTTTAGAGGTGTTTGCAGAGCATGCTTGTAGCCTCCTTTTTGTTCTTTGATAGAATCCTTATTTTGATTTGAACAGGAGCTCCTATTATTTAATGCCCAAAAATAATAATTCTGTGTTGTGTGACTATTTTTGCACGCTTTACAAGAGTGTCCCTATAAATTCTTGCCTTTGTGTTAAATATATTTCTTTATGGTTTGCACAGGACTCCCAGAGTAAGCAAGGGGGGTACAGTATGCACCAGCTGCAGGGGAACAAAGAGTTTGGCAGTGAGAAGAAAGGCTACTTGCTGAAGAAGAGTGATGGGTAAGCTGCTAACATAGCCACTCTTGAATGTAAAAATAACAATGCCTGACGATGGCTTTTGTCTGTCACCTTACAGTCTGAGGAAGGTGTGGCAGAGGAGGCAGTGCTCGGTGAAGGGGGGCATCCTCACCATCTCTCACGCCACAGTGAGTAAAAGACACATACGCAATCGTACGAACCCGCTGACCCCCCTCGAGTGACTGCGCGGATCAAAGGGACAGCATCGCGAGGGGAGGCTGCGGTGGGCTCTCTCTCTCTCTTTCAATCTGGATGCTGGCGGAGTGGAATTGACATAGATGGGTCGTCATGGCAACCCTGTCCCTCTCCTCGCCCCTCCCCCTCCGCCTGCTGCGCCCGGGTGACTCATCTCCACACGTACCGTATACGCCGGCACGTCTGTAGCATTCTGCTCACCCTCGCGCAGCAGCAGACGACAACGCTCAGAACGAGGCTGCGTTAATAGGAAATAAACACGAATCCAACCACACTGTGACCATCTGCTATTTCTGTTTAACCTCCCACTAAGCCTCAGACAAAGAGACCTACTCGACTGAGCAGTTTGGCACAATCAGAAAATGTAACTAATTGTTGCAGAGCAGTGGCAGGTGTCTCATCAAGAACCAAAGATTGGGTTTTAAATCCCAAAAAACGAAAATTGTTGCTATTTATTTAGCATCTGCAGCCTTTAGCATGAGCAGCTTTAGCATCTCATTCACAGGTAAATGCAATAGCCTGACATTATCAAAATATAAATAGAACTGCCATGAACTAGATCGGGTTTAGTTAAGTGCCGTGTATTACTACAAAGTCTATAGTTAATGTATTGTTCGGAGCTGCACCTGTATTAATTACCAACGGTATTGAATGTACATGAATATTGGATGAAGTTTTGGGGTATTTCTCTGTTGAGGAATGGCTGTCAGCTGTTTGTTGGTTGAGCCGGTAAGCCCAGTGAGGCTGACACGCCGCAGGCTTATTTACCAACACACAGTTGTTTTAGCTGGATGTAACGCGACAGAGAGGATTAGCTCTGAAGTGCATAATGATCACGAGAGATGAGTCTATGAGCCGCTTATTGTTCACATTTGCTGTTTGATAGCATTAGGGAATGACGTCGGTTTAAACACTGCATCCCACAAGATGACATCATATCTGTCTGCTCTAGGCATAAGAAACCTCTTTGTTTTTATTTTGAGCACTGGACCACTGCACTTATCCATCGCCGGTAAATGATTGATGGGTATTTTTCTTTTTTTCAGTCGTGGTGGTGGCTGAACTTTAGGTGACTCGAGTTGCCGTGGCTCGTTGCCAGCAGACCGGCTGAGTTCCAAGGCTCATCGCAGCCTGTTAACGTTTCATTAGCACGTGCCCCAGCCCCTCCTCTGCCCGACACTGGCAGGAGACAATGTTCAGTATCCATGTGCCAACTGGGCCCATTATTACAGTACACAGGCCAGCCAGTGCAACCCAGTTTCTGTGTTGGCACCAAACAGGCTTGGAGTTCACATAGTAAGACCGGTCAATTTAAATCAGAGCTGAGGCCAGATGAGGTGACAATTGTTCAGCTCTAATAGTAATTGGATTTTATTGTGATATTTAGGTATTTAAAGAGACTAAAAAAATAATGGCTTTAAAAATGTGCCAATATAAACTGAATTTAATGGTTAAGAAGTAATAGTTTAATGCAAGTATTGTAGTTTGTATTTATTGTTGTCATTGTTGACATTGTTGACAATGATGACTAATTTTATGCATTTCCTCTCTGGTCTTTGTGCCACTAAAACAATAGCCTCTAATGTAATCCTCATTATGTGCTCTCAGTCCAACAGGCAACCAGTTAAGCTCAACCTGCTCACCTGCCAAGTCAAGCCCAGCCCTGAGGACAGGAAGTGCTTTGACCTTATTTCACGTAAGTTCACACATAAACTACAAATGGCATAGAAAGAAAACCTGCAGCTTTTCATCTGAAATGCTTCTGAAGCCGCTGTTGTGCTGCAGCAACTGAGTTAGCACTGAGTGCTAACTTAAACTAGTTCTTGTCTTTATCACTTTATATGTTATAAAATGTAATTAAAAGATATTGTAATTATGGTTGTCTGTTTGTGTTTCACAGATAACCGGACATATCATTTCCAAGCTGAAGATGAACAAGAGTTTGTTATGTGAGTACATTAGCAGCAGCGTGCTTTGAGTTTACCTACCGTATTCTACCCACATGGTCACACTTTGGTCAGTTAAATCTTGATATTTGACCAAAAAGAAAAACATAACCTTTCACCAAGTATTTTAAAAATGGACTAAGTGCACTGAATACAGTATGTCAGAGGAAAAAGCCTGTTGAGTGTAGGTGTTATAGAGGACTGCAGTGGGATTTGTGGTCTACAGTAATTCAGGTCATGCTGTTTCTCATGCAGTTACACATATCCACTTGGTGGGCAACAAACACAGACCTAGTCACAGCCACGCCACAACCTCTCCAAATATTGGCCCATTTTTCTTGCAAAAAGCAATTGTAAATTAAGTAATTTAGCTTCAGACTAATTTAGCATTAGATGTGGTCCCCCTGCCTCCTTAACTGAAGCAACATCTTTGAAATAGACGTTAACATAACAAAAGCCATGCTACTTCTTATTTTTGCTTGATTTTTTGACATGATCAATGTTTTTTTTCCTTTGTTGCTCATTTACAAGAATCCAAAACAAGTAAACAGTCTTTCTTCCAAAACAAATATCAAAAGCACTCTGAATGCAGTCACTGTGCATTTTTGAGCCGTCTGGATTCAAACACTGCTGAAAAACTAAACAGTACAAAGGCATTGCTTTGATCTACTTTATTTTTGTGCTGGGCTTGCATATTCTTATTCTAAAGAGAGGATTTCTCGTCACCTTTTTGCGGCTGTGCCACTTGATGCAGTGCTGCCTGCGTGCACATTCAATGCAGTTCAATGCAGTCCTTTGGGATGAACCTCAGTGCTCCTTGCTGCCTGCTCTGTCACGCACAAGCAGCAGCAGTGTCTTTATGGGATTTTCCATAAAATATTCAATGCTTTTCCTTTATGCATTACACCCCTTCCGCTAAACAGGAAGCATATACTTATTATTCTATATAAGCACAGAAAATACATCTGCACACCAGACAAGCCCACTTTTCACACTTTTAGTTTAACACATCTACCACTGTGTGCCTACTTCCCATGTAGCTTCAGCTTCACACACAGAGGTGACAGACAATGATGGAAAATGCTGACAAGAGGCTCAAATCTCTGTGTGGACAGAGAGCAGCAGCACACGTGAGAGGTGAACTATAGGAGGCCATGTTTTCAGAGTTAATCTACCAAGTGTATGTTTCAGTAACATACCCGCTCTAAATAGACTTAATGTTCAATAAATAAAGATTACCACAGACTTTATTATTTGAAGTCTGAATAAGATTTGGTTTGTATAACATTTTGTAGAACCGGTTCCTAACAATACACTTTTGTTTTTACTCGAAGCTGGATCTCGGTGCTGACCAACAGTAAGGAAGAGGCTCTGAATATGGCGTTCCGTGGCGAGCAGAGCAGCGGAGGGGAAGACGGTTTAGAGGACCTGACTAAAGCCATCATAGAAGACGTTCTGCGCATGCCAGGCAACGAAGTGTGCTGCGACTGTGGAGCCGCCGGTGTGTAGCCTATTGCTTGCTTTGATGTGTCCAGCGAGACTCCTTTTCTGCATCCTCCTTGTTTTCTGCTTAGTCAACCCTCACCTTGTTGCAGTGAAACACAATGCCCTTTACCTCAGCATTTTCCGATGTACATGACACGTGCTGAAATCTTATTTAATGCCACATGCCGTGTTGATAATTGATTGAATCATCAATGTCGCAGCTATTTCGGACGCAGCATCCATCTAAGTAACCTGCAAAATCCCCCAGCAACCATTGACGGGAGAGCAGCAGCGTGCTAATGTGTGCGCAGTAGTGTTGTTAGCATTCAGGACACAAGCCTCTCCTGATCCTCCCCCGCACTCTGTAGCCAAGACTCAGCACTCAAGAGGGCCGTAGACATCCAGGCCCTCTGACACTGAGCATATACACAGATACATGCTGAGGTCTGCTAACATAAACACACACACACCAGCCAGTGCCTTGTGTCTTTGGGGGAAGCTTTTCTATGCTTTGAGAAACAATATCATTACATCACACGGTTACGTAAGTGGCACGCGCTGACGACCCCTACAATCCGCAGAGAGCCGAGGTGATTTGTCTTGTCTATACTCGTTCCTATACATGGCTTTAGCAGCAACTCATGTACCATCTGTGCTTTAAGCTGTGACTTTTCCCTTGATCAGATATCTATTGATTTTAGTGGCATTGAAATAGACCTCATAGCTGAATGTTAGAGTAATAGGTTGAGCTCTTTGATTTGTATGTCTCTCTATAGGGCAAGGTTCTGCAGATTTAGTATTAAGCAGCTATAGAGGTCATTCATGTTCTCTCATCAAGCTTAACATGCACTGGGTGACCTCTCCTCAGCGTGCATCTGTTCTTTGTGTAAAAATGTGTTGTCTCGGTGTGGCTTGTTTAGTTTACTGTCGGATCCACTACGCAGCACGTCCTCTTAGAGCCGTAAATTCAAACCCAGCCCAGCCATACATTAAGGCTTACTACCAGATTGCATCATTAACGACAGCATGAGGCAGCAGTGGTCAATCACACTGCACACACAGAATGAACCGCCACATGGCTCTGTAACGTTTCAGCCTGCGTATGTTTGCTTTGTTTCCTATAGATTATACAAGGAGCTCTGTCTTTCCGGCACATTGCTGATGGCACATTGCATATAGAGGTTTTCTAACGGCTGCTAATCTATACTATGCTATGGATTTCATGGCTGTCTCCCCAGTACATTCATTGTAGAGCAAAGTTTCCATGTAAAAAGTATGTATTTTTTCCCAAGATCTGTCAAAAGAAGAATAAATTAGTTGGGGAAACTGATAATAATCTTCATACTGACAAGATATCTCCAAATTGAAATCCAGTACAACATGCTCTGTTTTACTGTACTGTCACTTTTTACAGCTAAAAGCTCTGGATTATGTTTCAGTTTTATTTTTTAATTTTATTTATATCATGTAGTAAAGAAAGAAAGATATATGGTAGACCAACCACATCTCTCCTATTTCTTATTCTGGAGTGATGTTTAAAATACAATGTAATTAGCCACTGTACATTTATGCTTCAAATGTCTATGTATAATTATAATGTATTCATTTTATTTATAGATCCAAAGTGGCTGTCTACCAACTTGGGTATACTGACTTGTATTGAATGCTCCGGCATCCACCGCGAGATGGGGGTCCACATCTCCCGTATTCAATCCATGGAACTGGACAAGTTAGGGACCTCAGAACTCTTGGTAGGTCTTTTTGAATAAAGATGAAGCTTACCAAATAAAGTATCAATATTTTTATCTCTTTTGTAATGCTAAAAATAAAGTGCATTATTTTGGAATAAAACTACTTAGAAACAGTGCTCTTATCCCATCTTTGAAGACTTGTGAATGCGGTTATACCTGTGAACAATGTCATGATCTCATATTGACTTTTACTGCTTCATCCTCAGCTGGCCAAGAATGTAGGGAATAGTAGTTTCAATGAGATCATGGAGGGAAACCTCCCTTCCCCTTCGCCAAAGCCCAATCCCTCAAGTGACATGTAAGTACTATATTTGCAACAATCTGCTCTAAAAACAACATTGTCTTCATGTCTAAACAAAAAATCTATTCTTTCTCTGTGGAAATATTTCTTTTGCCCTACAGGACAGTGAGAAAGGAGTTTATCAACGCTAAGTATGTGGACCACAAGTATGCGAGGAAAACATGCACATCTGCGGCAGCTAAAATGATAGAGTTGTTCGAAGCAGTCCAGACAAGGGACCTGCTGGCTCTCATCCAGGTCTATGCGGAGGGGGTGGAGCTTATGGAGCCCCTCCCAGAAGCAGGGCCGGTGAGTCTGACCTGCAAGGACGTACTTTGTTTAATGTGTGAAGGTTATAGGATAAAAAGAATTGTGTAACCCCTGAACATCCATTGCATTGTTAGCTTTTTGTTCAGCCTATTGTGTGCAGGTTCTTTCCCAGCAGCACAACCACATACTGACACATTTCTACCAGTCACTGAATTATTTGGTGGCTGGATATGGGTGTAACAGTTGGGAACGGTTGAGTCATCTGGATAACTTCACCAGCAGGTGGTGATATCCAGAAATCATGTTTACTGCGAAGACATGCGTGTGACATGTTTTTCAATTTTACATTTTAGGTTGTGGCCTTTGGTTTTTGTTTCCCTTTCCTTTCCATGAACCCTAGTGAAGCAACAAGCAGTAGATGACAAAGATAGCATACCCTAAACAACATGGCTGATCAGACCAAATCTGACAGAAATAGGTCAATGCTGTATAACACACACATTAGTTTTCTCTCGAATGAAAAATTAAGGGTGTGTTGAGGCAGTAATGTTACAGTGGATATTCATTTAGTGACAGGGAGGTGCTGCTCCTGCTGTCTGCGCTATAAAGACTGACTCACTGATATCTGATCTGCTGCTGTCAGGACATCTGAAAAGCTGCTCTCTGCAGACATAGTGACATCCCTCTCACCCTCCAGCTCAAGTGCATGATTTGTATGCAGCACAGTATATACCACTAATGTAATAGATTCCTCGACTTGACAGTATATCTATTATATATTTTATGATGTCATGCTGTAATTTGGCCATTTAAAACATTTGCATCCTGACACAGTCGTAATGGACATATCATGTTTCAAGAAAAGGATCCCTCTTGGTGATATCTTGGGAAAAATATCATTTTAGGAGCCATTTTGTTTACTGCAGCTTGTTTAAAAGCTCAAAGAGAGACAGAGAAGGGTAAAATACAGAATGGATGCTGCCCAGATTGTCTCACAGTCTCTTTGCTGTGTTTGATGGCCCCCTGCAGGAAGCTGGAGAGACAGCATTGCACTACTCTGTAAGGACTGCTGACCAGACCTCACTGCACTTGGTGGACTTCCTTGTGCAAAACAGGTACATATTCCTACAGAAACCATAGCCCTATAAAAATAGGATACTCTTCTGTGTATTGGCTTGACGTTTTTTTTTAATAAACAAGTTAAAATTCTGTTTTAAGGAGCATTTCATATTTCAGAATGTGGCAACAACTGCTTCATGCAAACAGTTACTATTTGATCTCAACCTCCTGCAAGTTACCGTGTTCTCATGTCTGTTATTCCTTGCTTTAATAACGCAGCCAAAGCACAGAGGAAAGCTTAGCACACAGCTCAGCTTAGATTCCCACAAGGCAAACAGAAATGGGTCAAGCACTTGTTCTCTTCCTTAATTTATTCCTCTCTTTTCAATTGTTTACCCACCACTGCCTCCACTGCACACAGCCTGCGTAGACCAAGCGGAACTCCCTCGTTAATTAATAGCTGTGCTCATACAGTGTCATGCTTAGGCCTAATTATTTAAAATATATTACACTTTACTGCAAAGGCTGTTCGTTTACCATCCTAATGAGCACATTTTTAAAGCTCACCTGACTAATTAAAATAAATGTTTACATTGTCGAACTCCTGCTAAAGCAAAAGACCAGGTTAATAGTCCTTGGAAAACCCCCTCAGGCATGTGACCTGTTCGCTCAGTGTATGTGTGTGTTTTTTTTTACCCTAGTGGTAACCTGGATAAGCAGACGGAGTGGGGGAACACGGCGCTGCATTACTGCTGCATGTATGAGAAGCCTGAGTGCCTCAAGTTACTCCTGAGGGGCAAGCCAGCCACTGACATCAGTGAGTCACAAGCCATGCTTCTTCCACTCTTTAATGTCATCTGTAGCTACATATGAGGCTCTAACTGTTGATTATGCTCACTCACTCCTCCAGCCAATCAGAATGGAGAGACTGCGCTGGATGTTGCCAGGCGACTGAGGAACACTCAGTGTGAGGAGGCAGTAAGTATTTCTCTGGCAAAAGCAGGACTGCACAGCAGGAGCCTTTTTTGGATGTCACACTGTATTTTAATTGGTTCAAAAGTATCTCTGTTCAAAAATCAGCTAACAAGTTATATTAAATAAGATGAGCACGAAAATGTTGATGAATATTATGGGTTTATGAGAAGCATGTGTGAATGTTAGTGTGAACACTAGATGGCAGTCTAAGGTCTGTCTCTAGCTGCTGGAAACATAGATAGTGTTTTTCATGTATGTTTATTATTAACAGTAAAATGAGCATGCACACAAAAACAATTCTGAGTGTACTGAATTTAGTGCATAGTTAATGCTTGTGTGTGTATGTCAGCTTGTGCAGGCTGCAGAGGGGAAGTTCAACCCCCACATCCATGTGGAGTATGAGTGGAGCCTTAGACTGGAGGAGATGGACGAGAGCGATGACGACTTGGATGACAAGGTTTGAAATGAGCACTTGATTTTATTACTGCCTTAACGTGCTCTTGAAAGTTATAATGGAATCGACTTTCAAGTCAGTCTGATCGTTAGATCTAATTGAGCACTACAGTACTTCGCAGTAGGTACATTATGTAGCACTAACACTACTCTTCACACCAACCATTAACCATAGTCTGTTAGGCACCAGATGATGTTTATCTGGATTCATCTGAATTCAGTGGTATAGATTAATTAAATTGTTCATTAGTGTAAAACATACTACATAGATGAACATGTATAATGAATAAACATGGATAAATAATATTTCAGGCAATACCCCTGAAACCTGTAAGAGGATAAGCAGTAGAAAAGGACTGCAGTCTTTGAAACATGTAAAACACAAACGAGTTCCCTTCCTGAACTCATGGCCTCTCTGTGTGTCTTGTTGCAGCCTAGTCCCATTAAAAAGGACCGGTCCCCCAGGCCTCAGAGCTTCTGCCACTCCTCCAGTCTGTCCCCTCATGACAAGCTCTCGCTGCCGGGCTTCATCAGCCAGCGGGACAAGCAGCAGCGTCTGTCCTACAGCGCCTTCACCAACCAGATGTACAGCGCCTCCACTGACCTTACCTCCTCCCCTGTGGCTGACGGACCGCCGCTGCCGCCCAGGAACCAGGGCAAAGGTCAGACCTGCCCGCTCCAAGTGCCTCGGAGCAGGGATTTACTTTCAGAAGACATTTTAATGATCTTAATCAATAGCTGGCATAAAAGTAGGGAGGCCAGATTGCACTTATATCACAAAAGGTTTTAGGGTGGTAAATGCTTTATATGTTTATTACAGTAAATGGAAGATAGTGTTTGATGCAATAGACTTCTTTAAATGTTTCATTGTAACCAGGACATGGTGCAGAGGAATGTTTCGTTATCTGTTTACTTTCTAGAAAGTTTCTTCTATGTAGCATCACTTGTGGAAGGAAAGCAGGATACATCACACATTTTCATTAAGACTTGACAATGTATACACAATATACTGTGGGGCTGCTGTCTTTGCAGTATTACAATTAAAAATAACAGTCCTCCTTGTTAGGAGTAACTTTCATAAATGTGTAAAAACACTGCAGAGGCTTTTACTTAATAAGCATCCTTGTACATGACTGAAGCATTAAAGACTCTGGCCTGGCCAGCCATTCCAATACTTTTACTATTGAGAAAGTGAGGCTACCACTTTTCAAGGAGTTTCTAAAAATTTATTCCAAGTATAAGACAAATTTGATATTTATAATGTAAAATCCATTAAATCCACTAACTTGGAACAAAAAATGACAAAACCGGACTAAACTGCGACTAAACAAGACCAATACCATTCTAGTATCTCATTAATGGATATGACTTTTCCTCTAAAACATCAGGCCTGTATTGGCTCTCATTTGCACATGCCTTTTATAATCAAATTTCTTATAAAAAAAAAATTAGACCTCATTCTCATTGTATTTTCTAAAAATTGCTAAAGCTAAATGTTAACTTCTTGCATACAGTTTTATGTGTTTTAGTAAGCACTATTACAACGTCCAATAACATTAAATGAAAGCATATGATTTCGAAATGTTGAAAGCAAAAATAAGATTAAAGTCTAAATTGACGTACTGTCAAAGAACAACATGCTAATTCCTCAGATGCTTCACATTAGCTGAAGCACACTGCTCCCTCTCTCTCTCAGTAGGTGCTGAAGAGTCGGGCCCTGGGGCCAGCTTTGCGCAGTTTTCTCGTCTTTTGCTTTGCTTGTCACGGATAAGATTTCATCTTGTTATTTTGTAATGTGTGGGAGCAGTTCTTTTTGAGACTGACATACTGTCAATGCTCTCCCACACTCATCATCTCGCTCTTTTCTTTCTCTTTTTTGTTTCTCTATTCTTTCAGCTCCACACTTGGCATTCCTTGGCTCTCATTCGCACTACGCCACACTGGCTGGCACTCGACCATACATCAGTGAATATCCTGATTTTATGTTCTCCCCTTTACTCGGCTGTGTGCCCCATATACAGTTATCCCTCCGTTGTTTCTTCCTTTACTGCTCAGAATTACAGGCTGGTGGTGTTTTTTAAGCAAACTATGAGAGGATGTAGGCAAACAGAGCTTTTAGCTCACCTGCATCATTTTTTCAATCTGACATGAATGAGGTCCACCATCCTTGAGCTGTAAAACTTCACCACAGCTGATTTCCTCTCTGGCTGAGCTCTCTATTAGCTGCTTCAACTTTACTTTTCTTTAAATGTTTAACCTACAGCCCTTTGTGAAACAGGTAGGCACACTTTAAACCAACTCACCAGTGGAAAGCACACACCTGACCCTAAAACATGAACAGTAATGTCCCTTTTAACTTTGTTTGCACTTCCTTCCAGATATATCTGTTATGTACCTGTTCAAACAGTATGTTGAATTACCTGGATGAATTTTGTTTCTAATGTGTCTCCTCATTGTGTCATGCTGTCTATTCCTGACAGCCGACTCCTTGTGAAATGTTCTGTTTCTCCTGTCTACCCCGTACCCCTTCCCTCTGCTTCTGTGGGTTGTTTTTTTTGGGGGGTTTGTTTGACCAAATGATTTTTGGGGACCTCATCTCCTCATGTGTTTTATGTATCGCTCCTCTAGCTCCTCCCCCAACCGGCCCTTCCTCTGCACTCACACCAGGAGGCAGCTCCACCCTGTCCAAGAAGAGACCACCGCCCCCTCCTCCTGGACACAAACGCACCCTGTCCGACCCACCCAGCCCGCTCTCTCACAGTCCACACAGTAAAGGGGGCTTAACTGGGGGTGAGCACACCTAACTGTAGGGCTGCTTCACACAGCCTCAGACTTTAATATCAGAGAGAACATGTTAAAAACAATTTGATATCCGTTGTGGAGTTAACCCAACTGGTCTGTATAAAGCTGGCAGGTTTTTGTATTTGCATGGATATATTATTATCAAGTGAATGCTACACTTGTAACTGACATATCTGAAAGCTTATGATAACATTTCAAGACAAACTTTCCCTTTAAAGGTTTTTTTTATAGTCAATGTATTACACACTGGAGATGACATGATGCAGTCAGATGAACAAACTATAGAATGCCATTTTAGTCTATGTATACTTACTTTTGAGAGTTTTCAGACACACATTTGACTCACAATGGGCGCACTGCAGCTTTTTTAGTCGGCTGAAATATTCCGTCCGACTGGTGTCCTCTTCTATGATACATTTTGTGACTTTACTGTCTGCATTTCCAAAGTAGGACATGCTCTAATTTCAGCACCTTGGCAGAATTACTTGCTATATAACTTTGTAATACATTGAATATAGAAAATACCAGAAGTAAGGTGATTTCTCATAAAAGGACCTCTGAATAATAATAAGTTTTAACCAAGCCAACAACCAGTCTTTTCACTTGCACTCCCCTTGTGTGTAATAGGGCTCCTGCTGCTGTTATTTTGATGTTTCCATTTGTCCTCTGTAGTATTTTGTGCATTCTGTGTCACACTTAACGCCCGAGCACCAAGTCACCAATACTGCACTACAACCGCAAATAATACAGGCTCATGGAAAGCTCAGCCAGATGACTCCTCCCTCATTGTTTTCCTTAACCATCACAGCATGTTATTTTATTTCCACATATAAATCAAATTATTTTTTTGTTCTCAGCCGCTTTACGATGTGTTGAATAATCTGTTTGTCGTCGTGGCTCTTAACATTTTAGGAAGTGACTCTACCCCTCCTCCAGTCACTAAGATGTCTCCTGTATCGAACAAGTTTGAAGGCATTCCTCAGCAGCAAAGGTATTACATGAGCTCGGTTCTAGTCAACATGTGACTTATGCTGCCTTTGTTTCTGTTTTCAACTTGATATGGTTTGAGATATCTTTAACCTTATTAATGCCTTTTTTCTCTTTTTTTCCAGCACTACTCAGAGTAACACAAAGTCTACACTTGGTCCGAGGGTTCTGCCCAAACTACCTCAAAAAGGTATGATGTTTTCTGTTATGTTCAGGACAGAATAGGCTTTGTTCTATTATAATCCTATTGTGGGAATGCTCTTTATACAATAAGTAAATAACAAACTTTTCTGTATCTTTTCAGTGGCGTTGCGGAAGATAGACACTATACACCACCCGTCTATGGATAAGCCTAGCCTTCCCCCAGAGGTCTTCCAAAAGTCACCACCAGGAACTGACACCCCGCAGAAGGCTCCTCCACCGGACAGGCCTCAGCCCGGAGACCTGCCGCCCAAACCGCAGCTGTCCGAACTGCCACCAAAACCTGGAGAGCTCCCTCCGAAGCCGCAGCTCTCGGACCTGCCCCCCAAACCTCAGCTGGGTGATCTCCCGCCCAAACCCCAGCTCAAGGACCTGCCCCCTAAGCCTCAACTGTCCGACATCCCTCCAAAACCAGGGCCAGCAGAGTCGGCGCCAAGACCAGCTCCTGAGACCGTGCAGAGGCCTCAAACTCAGCCGCCACCTCCGCCGCAGTCGCAACCGCAGCAGCAGTCACAGCCTCAGCAGCAGCCCACACCTCAAGATTCACCATCTCCCAATCAGCAAGCGGCTGTACTTCCCACCTCCCCGCAGCCCGCCGAGGACACTAATGGGACCCCAGCTGGAATGGCTGAAACTCCAGTGCCCCTTCCGAGGAAGATCAACACCGTAAGTGCAGAATTCTTTTACTTGAACAGAATTTGGCCTGTACATTATCACAACAAACATGCAATGTCTCTGTTGAATACTGCAATGACAATAACTTTACAAGATTGGAATTTCGCCTGTTTTTTATTATAAATATATGGCCCTTTTAGACTGACCCCGGTCTGGTCTTGTATTGCAATGTTTAAATATACACACTTAAATGTATAAAACACACAAACTAACAGTCTTCAAAAATGTATGATTACTTACCTATTTCACATAGAATAAGTCTGTTAAACGTTTTTCTTTATTTATTTTATGCATAGGGGAAGAGCAAAGCACGCCGAGTGAAGACTATCTATGACTGCCAGGCGGACAATGATGATGAGCTGACATTTGTTGAGGGAGAGGTGATTATAGTCACAGGTGAAGAGGACCAGGAGTGGTGGGTAAGTCATGAAAATGCAGTTAAATACATGGAGAAATTAAACTTGTGTTGCTTTGTTCCTAATATGCCTTTTTTCTTTCAGATTGGGCACATTGAAGGAGAACCTGAAAGAAAAGGGGTGTTCCCCATGTCTTTTGTGCACATCCTGAGTGATTGACAACCAGAAAGACTTACACCTGCACTACACGTCTCCTGAAATTTGGAGGCCCTGTAAATAGCTATCATAAGATTCATTGTCACAAGACAAGTGTCCTAAAGAAAAAAAAACAGTAATCCAAGAAGGCTCATCTAGCCATGGATGTCTCATCCATGCTGTACAAAGAATGTGTGTATTCTTCCTCTACCAGTATTATCTTAACCCTATAGCACGGCTGTACAAGGCCTCTCTCAGAACCCTAGCACTTACCTAAATGTTTATGCTGTTACTGTGTATATATGTATGTAAATATATATATTTGTGTGTGAGTGTATATACATGTTTTATTGTACAAAACATGTACCATTGCTCTATACCTGTCAGACTAAGCATCAGGGCAGTGGAGTTTGAATTTTATCTAAATTTTAAAGGCCCTCAAGTAATTATCAGCCTATATTTCTGGAAAAAGAAAAGGAATGTGAAATACGTCATGTCATTATTTGTATCTTGCATCCCTGTTTACCACCACAATTATCTGAAGTGGCAGAAGTCTCCCACAGACTTTCCCAAGATGAACATTTCATTAAATGTACTCCTTGTTCTTGCTTGCTTTGTGTGTACACGTATTCTGGTTGTTTTACAGTATAGAAACCTGCTGCTACTGTGGTGGAATATCAAAGCCTGTGGTTCACTGTAGGTCACAAATTTACTCCTTGTTACACTGTTCACTGTATGTATGCCGTGTGCTAAACTCAACACCATCCCAACAGTCTTAACCTTTCTGTGCATGGTGTAACAATGACTGGAATTGAGTGGAGTGCTGCGTTGGAAGACGCTCACCTCAGGGTTTGAAGAGCCACTAAAAGTGGGACTACCACAAGTATCCTGTTATTAAAGCCACTATTAATTGCAAGTATGGGAAAAGGACATTTTAGCAATAACTTGATTTTCTGGCAGGCTAGACATTTTAGTGCACACCACAATATTGTAAATCTCATGAGCTTGAATTAAGTTTTGATACAATCATGTAAACCATTCCGTAACTGGACTCAGCACATTTCCATGTGAACCAGAAATGTCTTAGTTGCAGGTTGGACTTATAAAAAGGCTCAAGAGCCATGTACTTTCACCCAAACCTCACTGACTTGCAGTTCTTCCCATGTAAGGAACAAACCCATTGTATCATTAAAGTGCTGTACTTAAACCTCATTTGTACTTTCTTAATAGCTTATGTTTTCATAACTTAACTGATTTAGATGTGGAATTGTTAACCGTTCAGATTGAGTTTGGTAAAGAAAAAAAAAAGCACAGAATGTACAGTCTCAATTTCTTTATTTTGTCCTTTGCTATTCCAAAGTTACATTAACTAAAATACATCCAATCCTGTTCATACTTGGATTTAAGAACACAGGTTTTAAACGTTACAACATAAATACTGTGACAAACACAGTGCAATGCTAAATAAAAATTAGAAATACCAGATTCTGGTAGGCAACAAAACTTAACTTATTTGGACACTTGGGCTTTAAGTTTGGGCCCTTGGTCTTTGTCCACAGACTTGATGACACCTACAGCAACAGTCTGTTTTAAGTCTCGCGCTGCAAAGCGACCTGTGGATGAAGAGGAAAGTTTGTTTCAGATGCCAAGCATTGCAGAACATGATGACTGGGGAATATTTAAACAGATACTGTACCTAAAGGCGGGTACGTGAAGAAGCTCTCCACACACATGGGCTTGATGGGCACCAGTCTGACGGTGGCTGCATCTCCAGACTGCAGGATCTGTGGGTGGTCCTCCACCTTCTTTCCTGTGCGGCGGTCAAGCTTTTCCTTCAGCTCTGCAAACCGGCATGTCACATGGGCAGTGTGGCAGTCGAGGACAGGAGAGTAACCCATTTTGATCTTCCCTGGATGATTCAGGACGATAACCTACAACAGAAGAGTTTTAGTAAAAGGGAAAACATTCAGGAAATTTACTGGTGAAGTGTCACCAACCTGAGCCTCGAAGCTCTTCACATCTGAGGGAGGGTCTTGCTGGGCGTTTCCAGCCACATCCCCACGACGTAGGTTCTTCACAGACACATTCTTAATGTTGAAGCCAACATTGTGTCCTGGTAGCGCTGTCTGCATCCCCTGATGGTGCATTTCAATAGACTTCACCTCAGCAGTGAGCTTGGCCGGAGAAAACATTAGGGTCATGCCAGGTTTGAGGACACCAGTTTCAATTTTGCCAACTGGCACAGTTCCAACACCTCACGGGAAAAGAAGACATCAAAACAGGGTATAAAGCACTTGGTACACTTGTGGCACTTGAGTAATTGGGCAGTTAATAGGCTTCATTCTTGTGAGATGATTTAGTAGCCTGTTCTCACCTCCTATTTTGTAGACGTCTTGCAAAGGTAATCGTAAAGGCTTGTTGATTGTGCGAACAGGTGGGTGAATGGAGTCCAGGACTTCCAGAAGGGTTTTACCATTTGCATTACCCTCGCGCCGTCTGATTTTCCAGCCTTGGTACCATGGCATCTGTTTAAAAATTTATAGCACAGCAAGTACATTTTAACCTTTAAAAATATCCTAGTCCACCTTACCTTCTGGGAGGCTGTAATCATGTTCTCCCCAGTCCAGCCAGAGATGGGGACAAACGGGACAGCAGCTGAGTCATAACCAATCTTTTTGAGGAAGCCGCTCACACCACGGACCACTTCGTCAAAGCGTTTCTGGCTGTATGGTGGTTCAGTCAGGTCCATCTTATTCACACAGACTATCATTTGCTTGACGCCCAGTGTGTAGGCCAACAAGGCATGCTCTCTGGTTTGACCACTTCTTGACACACCAGCTTCAAATTCTCCTTTTGCTGCGGAGACCACCAGGAGGGCAACATCAGCCTGAAACATTTACACCATGTCAGAAGGCTGCAGCTTGCATATACAGATTTTGTTAACCGTGTGGTTCCTCACCTGTGAGGTTCCAGTTATCATGTTTTTAATGAAGTCACGATGCCCTGGAGCGTCAATTATGGTCATTGTGTATTTCTGAGTGTTGAATTTCAGCAAGGAGATGTCAATAGTGATGCCCCTCTCCCGCTCAGCTTTCAGCTTGTCCAACACCCAGGCAAATTTGAAGGAACTCTTTCCAACCTGTTAGATGAAATTAAAGTGAACTGGTGCAGTCAACCAGCTTAATTGTCAGTGTTGGTTTCCTTATTCACCTGTGCAGCAGCTTTTTCAAATTTCTCCAGTTTTCTTTGGTCGATGCCTCCACATTTGTAGACCAGGTGACCGGTGGTGGTCGACTTGCCGCTGTCCACGTGGCCAATAATGACCACGTTCACATGAGTCTTCTCTTTGCCCATGGTTACAGGTTGGCTCGTGTAACAGATAATGATGTTCTTGAAATAAAGTAGCAGTTGTTCGCTTTCAGACTTCTTCAGACAAATGGGTTTGGGCGTTATTCTAAACTGGCTTTATAAGGTCCAAGTGCCATGTAATCAAAACCTGGTGTGCTGCGTAATTACGCTTAATGAGTGGCTGCTGTTTGACCAGTGAACAATGAAAGTTTGACAGGGCTTTAAATCAACATAGTTTAATGCTATGATAAAGGAGCATATATGAAGAGAATTTTTACATTTTAAAAAATCATTTTACTCTGATATGTTTTCAGTTGTCCTCAGTTGTTTTTTTTACCGAGGATTGGCCCGTGTTCTCAAATTACATGCAGGTGTGTTTGGAAACAGACGCCCTTGAACTTTCAGACGAGGGTGATAGTTTAGCGAATGAAACTTAATACTGGGCAAATAATAACTGATTTATCACTAGACAGGGCTCTTACAAATGCAGCAAATGGTTCCTGTGAGATAAAATAGCAGGCAAGCTAAAGAAATTCATAGGCCTATAACATTAAGTACATAGCCTCTAGAATAATTTTCTGTAAAAAAAAAGTTTGTTATAAAATAGTAGCAGTCCATATAGGCCCCATGGTGAAGAAGTTGTAAAAAAAAAAAATTAAAACTGCTTCGTGAACGGTCCATGCTATAAACTAGACTGTTAAGTTGGCTAACGCTAGTTTTACAGTGGGCTCTATTCGTGGAAACTCAAGTAAGCTAGGTTTCCTATTTAATTAATTTTTAATTTATCAATGTATGTTTTGTGGGGGGAAGCAACTATGCAGCGCCCTCTGGAGCTTGTGAATATATTTTAGACTACCCGCTTGATCCACTACACTTACGTCTTTTAATGTAAACCAGCTAATTTCTTCAGTTTTCAAATGTTAGCCCTTTAACGAAACGACGAAACTTAATAAGTTAATAGTTAGCGTATACCTTACCATGTAGTAATCCTGTAAACTAACCTGGCACATGTACCTGCAGCTCTCAGTCGGGCGGGGCTATCAACACTGAGTGGGACAGCCTTTATATCCCCGCCCTCCGCGCTCAGAGGTGGAGCAAACCGAGCCGCCCTCTCTGCCTTGACGGGCCGAATGACGCTCAGTTACCAACCCGGAAACAGCGGCAGCAAATCGCTTTTCTTCTTCTTCTTTGAGCCTCTGCCGCTGGCTTCTAGCGTGGTATCCAGACGAGTGCCGTGTTTCTCTACGAGCATCAAGGTAAGAATGAAAGATACTACTTTATTTGGGCTTTAACTGTGAATACACTCTGCTGCCATTACTGCCCGCCGCTTTTCCGTTAATCTTACTTATTTCGCCAGTTTATTTTTTGTTCTTGGGAGATAGAAATAATGATGATTCATGAATGGGTCTGGTCAAATGAAGTCCACCTAGTGTCCGTCAAGTTACTATTTCCCATTTCCCACACCGGACATTGTTTTATTTAAACCCAACTAACAGGTTACATCCTTCAAGTGCTTTACCGTTCACTTCCCCTTTTTTTTCGGAGCAACGTAGGCGACACTGCGAGCTACATTTTTCCTTCATTTGCCCAGAGGCACTGAATGTAGCATGCCTGACCCATATATTTCTCTAATGCCAGGTTATTAGCTAGGTCTCCTCTATGTTACAGTATAAAGCCTGTTAATCTGGCCAGCTTCAAATGAGACTCGTGTGTGGGAGATTGGACTGCCCTTTTAAAGGCACTAAATGATGCAGAGGCACCATCAAAGGAAATGCACACTCTGACAGTGGAAGCTCATTTGAATGCTCCCACATGTGATTAACAATCTGATCAATGCATGTTTAAAATGGGTCATGCAAAAATAATTGGAATTTAAAATATTACTGGATAAAGAGATGTTGTGTTATGTTACTGGATTGTTATTACTCATGAAGAGGACTAATGTAATTATTATATATTGAATGTGGCAGGCTGTAAAACAATGCTTAAATCTATTTCGTCGAGACTAAACGTAACTGGATCTTTCTGTATGTGTTGTTGAGGTTTGTGGAGCAAACATGTCTGATTTCATTTAAACAGAACTTGCTAAGTGCAGTTTGTTCTCTCTTTTTTTTTTTTTTTGGTTTGCTTCAGTCTGCGGAAGTGTGTTATTTCCTTTCCACCCAGTCTCTGCACAGGTCCCGAAAGTGGAAGCGAAATGTCCAGCAAGACACATTTGATGGCGTTTTGGGGGTGAAGAGGAATGGCTGTGATGCAACAAGAATCATCATTGTGTCTGGAGTCAAATTAGACCTGTCTGACACTTAATATGCACAAAGTATGCAATGTCACTATGCAACCAAACCATGTTTAAATGAAATTGAAGATGACAGTACTTTCTTTAAGGCAGGATTTTGCAGACCCCTCCCATAATGTGTGTTAATACGTCTCTATACACGCAGCCTTTGTGCATGTTGTCTTAACCTTTAATGGAGCTCCAGTCGTAGTCAAGTAAAGGCATAAAAATACAGGAGTGGAAGAGACATGCCTTGCCACTGCTGTAGAACTGTCAGACATGGTTCGACTTGTTGTGCCCCGTTCTTATTTTTTCAGTAGTGCTGTGAATAATAGAAGAAGTCTGTCACCCCAGAACTGTTTAGATAGTGCCGTTAGAAACTGAACTTGACAGAGTGCGTAATTATTATCTTCTCATAAACTTGTCAAAGCAACATAGATGAATGAAGTTCCAGTTCTTAGCAAAAATCAGTGATTGCTTTGATAGATCTAAAAGTCCTTTCATCCACAGTGGGACGTTTGGGGAGCTACTGAACTTATGTGAACCCCAGAGGAATCCCATGTGAGAAGATTTTCCACATATTTTCTCCAGCAAATCTGTTTTCTAGTTTGGACAACTGTACATTCTGTCGCTGAGACAACATGCAGGACTAATGAGCGCAGAGCGAGTGCATGCGTACGAGTTAATTTGAATTATTAATCATCTTTCCAGTTGTCTTCCAAGAGGATCTCTCAAACTATGCTTCTTGAGCTACACATTGAATATTTCAGCAGTTCGATTTATTTTGAAGTGAAAACAGTGGCAAACGTATGATTCAAGTCAACATGTTTGGTCAGGGGCTTTTCTGATGACTGTCTTGAACACACCCAGTCAGCAGTACTCCAGTTATTCTCACCATGAGGCTCACCGGAGTCTCCCACTGACAGTCTGAGCATTCATTGAATTTCCCGTACTGCTCTCTCTACACATGCACAAACGTTTACTTATTTTGTAGTGTTCCCCATTTTTGTGTAGACATTTGTCCTGGGGCCTTGCTCACTTGGTCAACACAATACCATGAATACCAGAGTCCAAAGCCGCATTGAGTTAGTATTAGAAGCTTAATCGGACTTGTGTGGGGCCGTTTACATCGACTCGCATCCAGGAAGGTTCTACAGTAGGCTTTGTCACGTGCTGAAGGCAGCGGGCCAGGTGCTGTGGAAGGTTTATGCAGAACAGAACACTATTGATTTCTGTCTATGGCATACTATAACGCTGTTTGTGCATTCAGATGAAGTTCCCCTAAGCGTTTTTCGGCCTGTTCAGCATCTTGCACCACTGCCATGACATGACTTGGGAGACTGCAGCACCATTTAGAACAATGCATTTCCTCCACCACGAAATGTGTGTACGGTGCGCATTTCCAGTGTTGTCTCACCTGGATCTTGAAATTGTTATTGACTGCAGGAAGAGCAAAACGTATGCCTCTCTCGAGTCTTCCATTCATCTCGTTTGCATGTCTGCTCTTGCCCACGAGTTGAAGTGATTACATAGTTTGAGTGAGCCACTTGGAAACACTGACTGTGCCCCCTTTGGCAGAGGTGGGTTGTTTGTATTGATTTGAATTTTCGATCACTCCTCCTCAAATTACAATTTTTATGGCTAGATAATTATTTACAGCAGTTTTAATTGAGTACAGATGTTCATGATTCTACCCTGCTGGTCCTGAATAATGAAAAAGCTTGTTATTGAATTAGTTCTAATCAGCTTTCATTTCTTGTATTTGCTGGGATTATTCATTCTCTTTTGCCCATGTAACTGCATCGCGATCTCTTGAGTCCCTCCTGCTGTTGAGGCCGTAGATTTCTCAAATAGTTTGTTCATCTGAAGCAGAAGAGCCCCGGTGTGTGTCGTGGTTTGTTTTCGTAGCCTCTGGCACTGGGAGTTATATACGTTTGATGTTGGCCTCTCATGTGCATGAGTCAGTAAAGTGTGCCAGTTTCAGATCCGCTGCTCTGGCTGTGCCGCTGGATTGAAGCATTCCTCTGAACTTTCTCAGTACTTTTCGTCTTGTGATGTCGGCTTATCGGTAGCCCTGAGCGCGCACTTAATGAGGGGAGTGAGCGGGCCTTGTATCCTTGACTGCGGGCGAGCCGTCTTAAAGAGCACCATCAGGATGCGCTCATTGTGCTGCAGCATCTTTACAGTAAACAGAGAAATGGAGTTTGCATAGAAACACCTCACAGTAGTCTATAAATAACACCGGCTCCTGAAAAGGGAAAAATAGTGTGACAGAGTGGGCCCCTGCCCCCCACACCTTTTACACAGGCACCAAAAAACCCTCCAGGGTGAGATGTGAGAGTCTGCACAAGATACAGCAGAGAGCAGAAGGCTTTATCCTCAGTCAGTCACTTAGAATGGTCATTATTGTGCCACTGTCCTGCTCTATTATGTAGAATTAGGGCTGCACAAGATCTATATTGAAAGTATATAGTCATCACAATATCATCTTGTGTGTGTGTATATTTATTTATTTATTATACATACATACATATATACAGTATTTGTCTCTATCACCATTGCTGTATTCAACAGTGATGATGCTCATATTGCAAGTTTGACTAAAATTATTGTAACTTTTTAAAATGTCTGATTGGGAGATAAAACAGGGTTAAAATATGTACTATATGTTGAAGCCGGCAACCATGAGATCCTCATGTGGCCACCCACATGTCACTGGACACCAACGAGCGGGGTGTTGCCGCAGATGGCGAGTCAGCATGTTAGAAATTCAGATTTTACATGAAACGGTTGCCATGCAGCCCCCGCACCAAACATTCCTCCAAGTGTGAAAACCGCCACATAAAGCCGAGCAGGAATTTAGTTCTTTAAATGCAAGGATGACTACATTATACACAATTTGGGTGTGGTTATAAAGACGTTTGAGTTAGTTAGACTTATGAATAAATCCAACCATTTTTCGGACTTATTTGTAGGCCTGGATTATTGGGATAAAAATGTGTCCTTGTACACACACATCTTATTTGCTTTGTCATTCATATCTCATTATAATAATTCAAGTACTAGATCAGACGCTCACACCATGCATTTCACCAACTTTTTTGTCTCGTACAGACACAAGTCAAAACGCTTCTCACTGTTCTGATGTGTTCCCCTTAGGTCCAAAAAAGGAAGTCGTCATGGCAACCTGGAAGTTTTATTTAAAGGTGTTGAAACAGACTCTGCAGGCTAGATCTCCCTCTCCCGATTGGTGTTCACTCCTTCGACCTCAGACATTTTCATCCAAAACAAGAGCCTCTGTCATACTACTTACAAATAATGCTTTCGTGTTAGGAGAGATGGGTACCTGGGTCCAAACCAAAGCAAATCTATAATCACTATCTACATTTGTCGCATTTAGAATTTGTGGTCAAAACAAACAATAAGGGTAATCAGTACCTTAGGACCTGATGAGTAAAAATGACTGTTACGCCCTGAGCCACCAAGACGTTGCATTGTAATTCCTGCATTAATGTTGTGCTACTACTGTTGTTATCCCGTGTGCGTGACTAAGCAAAGCGTCTTCATTTAGAACCTATTGATTATTTGATTATCCGCCGGTGTTGTGTCGAGTCAGGCAGCTCTGCAGCAGGCCCACACATGTTGACCCGCATGTACTAACCCTTTTATTCGGTAAATTAAAACAAACCAGCATCCCAAACTAAAATGGACTTATTTCCCTCAATAACACCAAAATATTAACTACAAAGCTTAAGGTTGAAGGCCCTGAAGAATAATATGAATTCTTATTGTTTTACACTGTACACATACCCCTGTAAATGTTCCAATTGACTTTGATTTGTACTCTAGAAAATCAAAAGAAGGAAACCAGTCTTTTGATTCAGCAGGAAGTGACTGACTTTTCAGCGTTGAGAAGAAAACCACACTTTTACTGCCTTCGATCATGTGGGCACAACCAGTATCAAGTTGGATGTTGAAGGTCTCCTGACGTGACCCATCAATCTCTCAGCTACATCATGTGACCCTTACTTTAAAGACATCCCCTGTAGGGAGCTTTTACACTGGTCAGCTGTTACTGCATTGCTTGAGGGAATGGGTTGCATTAAATCACTCAGTGCTGAGTGAGTGATGTCATCATGTGAGGTCATCTGTCATGGCTGCTTTTAGGTAAATGACAGTGTCTTCGTTTAAAAGCAATTTGATTACATTAGCCTCATTAGTGTGGGCAACAATAAGACCTGGATTTAACGCGCGAGTTCAGTTGCATTTTTTGGTTTTTATTTCCCATGGGTGAATAATATTATGTTATTAAGAGCACAGAATTATCCCCATGATTGTGCGATTTCAGTAGATATCATAGAACAGCAGCAAAAATAAGATACTACTTCAATTTTTTTATATTAAGGTTTCAGGTATTGGCAAAAAACATGCAATATTTACTCAATAATGCATTGAAAATTTGGTCACTGTCTTATTTTGTATAGGAAAAGTTTGTGATGTGCTTTGCAGCCCATTCATTACCACATAATGTGTTTTTAAATTGGAAAAATACATTATCTCTGGAGGAAAATGATGTTGTTGTCACAATCAACAACATTACCCCATTTCGCATCTGGTCCTAATTGTGTTCGGCTCTACAGTACATTCGAAACTGCCAAGATAGATCTCAACCCAAGCTGTGAGTTGTGAATCACTGGAGATGTCTTATCTAGGTCTAAGCGTGAGCCGCGCCGTAAAAAAAAACCCCATGTGGCTATTCATGAGCTCATTTGGCCTCGTGTTTTGGCCCCCAGCTGTAGAAGTGATGCATAGCCGACTGCGCAGATGTCACCCAGAATGTCTCCTGTGACCTGTCAGCTCTATCGGATTAGACGCCGCGGTCAGTTTGCACACAGCCGAGTCGGGATAAGGAACGAGGCTGTTGCAAAACCTTTTTATTCTAGACTTCCCTCAGCTCTGTCGGTTCTAAGGGGTTTGAAGTCTGATCACATTCATGCCTGACCAACACTGTGCATTTGTATGCCACTGGCGGACAGAGAAGTGTCTGCCTCCTAATATACTCTTCTGAGCACTCCTTTAAGGCTGGTTGGCTTTTGAATTGACCTTCTATAAATTATATGAAAAGTTTTAACGATGGCTTGTGGGGCCAAGGTTACAGTCACTTTTCAAATGAAATAAAAATGTCCAAATGTGAGGCGACTGGCTGAGCTCATTTGGGAGGAAGCAGGGAACCGTGTAGAAAAGCCGAAGTGAATGAGAGGAAGTGTTGCACAATAGGAAGTGGGCAGTTTGTAATGCCGGCTTGTTGTTCCAAGTTTTATGAAAAGTCTAATTAGCAACTTTTCACAAGCATGAAAGAAACGGATTACACAGTCAACGGGGTGTCTCTTTGATTCAGTAATGTTCCGTTTTGTGCAATTTTGGATGAAGCATTATTGCAGGTAGGGAGTTGTCAAATTGTGGTATAGTGTTATTTGTTCCTTTGACGCTATTTGTTCAATCTAATTCAGTTTTAAGTATTCAAATAAATCCTTTCACTTTTCCTCCTCGTGTTGGAGATCACCTTCCGTCATGTTTAATGTAAATTGTTTTGTCTTTGCCTGTGTTCCAGAGGCTGACCTCTGCTGGAGGACTGTGACCCGGGGCCCCTGCCAGGCCAGGCCTCGCTGCTCCTCACTGACAGCCACACAGCTTCACTGCTCGTAAGTTCTCTCTGGGTTCAAGGTGCATTCAAATCCAAAATGTCCTCGATGCTATATAATACACTTGTACCAGCACTGTTTATTTCTTTATTAATGTCTGAAAGTGTATTAAATGGATGTGGTATGAAGGTGTAATCGTAATTTAACTGATGCTGAAGGACTAAAACTACAATAAGATTACTTTAATTAATCAGTTTGATTTAATTAGTCAATGAGGCCACAGTTGACTAAAATCTCATTGTGTCTAGTGTTGGTGAATGCACCACAGCTCCAGCTCTAAATGGAGTCTGTCTTCCTCACTGATCACACTGATTTACTGTTAAATTTTTAAATGACCTGGTTAGGTGGAGGGTGAATATATACTCTAGTTGTTTTAAGACACTTTCTTACTAATACTTAGAAGAGAAACATTGGTTGATTACTTAACTATTTACAGGGAGGGACAAAAGCCCTGAATTTAGTCCAAAAAAGCATTTTAAGCAACAGCTGCTGTGACAGAGCAGTTATGTGACAGTAGTTGATTAGTTGATGTGGGATTTTCTTTGGTTGACTGCAGAATAAGATTTTTGTGAATGGCAGTTAAGTCTATCACTTAAATGTAGGCTTGAAGCAAGGAAATAGTTGACCTTTGTTTTGTTTTTTTTATGTTATGTAGGTTTCCATCAGTGCAAATTTTACTGTATAAATGTCTATACAAGCTATTTTAGTCAACCTTACAACAGAAATTATAGGTCACAAGCAGTTCCTATGGCAGCTTTCCTTAAAATAATAAACAGGGAAATCTATAGAGAAGAATAACATCTTTTTCTTACATTGACAGTCATATTTGTGTAGGTATGTCTCATTTCAGTTCAAACAATCCTTTTAGTCTTTAAAGTATAGTATTTTCTGAAGCGGTAGACACATGTCATTATGTGGTGCAGCCTGTGGTACACCTGTGTCTAAGTCTTAATGCACTGTGCTGTGGGTCTGTGTGTAACTCTTGCTCAGGAAATAAAGTGCATTGTGGGCCATAGAGGTAGTTGAGAAATCTAGGTGCTTCCTGTTCTGGTTTTTGCCCAGTGTGTCCCCATAATCTACTTTAGAATGAATTTATTTGTCTTTTTATACTTTCTTAAGCCACAAATTGTTTCACATATTTCTTCATCAGTTTGTCCTATTACACCTCCCATCTTTCCCCCTTGCATTTCTGTACCATCCCTTGTCACATTTCCTCCATGTCTCCTTGGAGATTGTTACCATGACGCACAGCCATCATACTATCCGCTTTTCATGGGAATGCTGTGTCGTTCATGTGCCGATATGGGCTGTAGTGCTCCGTTAAGTAGGTGCACCACTAAAATAGCCTAAACGGAGTGCTATTTTTGTTGGCCTCGAAGCGGTAAACGTGTTGCATCATAAATAGAGGGTTAATGCATCAGGCAGTGTCTTGTGTGAACATACAGGGATGGATTAGCCCTGTTAAGCCAAGGGGGAGGTGTGGTTGCAGGAGCCTGAGGTGAAGCTTTTCTTGGTCCGCCTGTTGCTATGATGGTAACTGGGTCAACACTGCCCCCTTCTGGAGAAAGTGTTACCTGCTACAAATATTGAGTAAGAGCAGATTTGTCCTTTTATAAATAAGCGTATGTGGTACAAAACAAAGACTATGCAACTAATCTTTGCTTTTTTATTTTTTTTATTTCTTTGTTTATTCACTGCAAAAATTTCCCTCTTGACGCAGCATATTGAAGTCCACACTCTCCCATCCCCAGCGCCGAAATATGAGCTGATATGTCTGAGTAGAGGTAATATGCAGAGTGGTTTTGTTATGCCAGCTAAGAGCTCCCAGATCCTCTCTGCTGATCCATTATTTATGCTGCTGGCGGCTTGACACTGTGTAACTTCCTGCCCAGGTTCTCCCGAGGACCCCATCGAACCGCCACCGTTCCCTCACGCATATGTCAGACACGGGTGACAGTCTCAGCTCTGCGTCTTGCGGTTCAGTCAGAAATGTAGGATTCATTTAAAGCGATCTGAGATTTGAATCCAATGACTTGCACTTCATAAGCAGTGGCTGCAAATGAACACTGGATGGTGCTCTTGGATAACTCTTGTCTCACTCTTTGGACATTTTTTGAGGGTTCTAAAATAATCTTTCCAGATTATTAGTGGATTTTCTGACAGCTCTCTGGAAGCATATTTTCCATTTTCACTTGTCATATGTTTTTGTGTTATAGTAAAGTCCCAGTATTTCCTTGGAATTGAACACGTTTCCATTTGGTTTTCTCTCAGTCTTGGAATTGGAGGACTCTCGCAGAGTTGTGGTTGGATCGATCCCCAAACAGCCTTTCTATTTGGAGTCTGTATGTCTTCTCCAGGCTCAGACTTCCTCCCGCTGCTCAAAGACATGCATGTGTAAAGTTTACTGTCAGTGTATGTCTCTAAGTGTTTGTCCTGTAAAGATCTTGCTTTTGTCCAGGGTGTACTCCTTCTCATATTTTGATAAAAATATCTTTACTACAGCTTTAGTTACAAAAATCGGAAGAAGGGCATGAGTTTTGGGAGTGGTCTTTACTACTCTCTCATTAAATGCTCTACAGTTTGTATCCTGCAGGTGGCACTCCTCTCTCACAGAAAAAAAAAACACTGCTACTCTCCAATGTGACACTCATCATCCTTCCAAAATCTCGCCTGCGTGCCCCACCCAAAAATATGTTTGGATAATTTCCCTTGAAAAGTAATGTAGCTGTAAAGTCACCTTATTTCTATTTTAATATTATTAAAATTCAAATGGAATGCCCAGATTAAATGGTGGATATTTTATATTTGCAGTGGTTTTTGGTCACAATCAGAAGGTCAGTCGAGTAATGATGGCTCAAGGCTGTTTAAGTTGAAGAATGGGGGTAAATGGGCTCAGGAGGCAGATGCCCCGAGGGAGGTGTGCAGCCCAGACTGACAACAGTGAGTCAACATGTCCTCCTTAATGATTTCCTAACACATCTTAGGACGATGTTAGAGGACCTTCAAGGGCAGGGAGACTTTGCAGGAGTCAAAGTCAAACATAACTGAATGGATTTATACGCCACACTAATGTTTACGTTTTAGCATTTATCTCCTAAATGTATTCATCTGAAACTGCCATTCGTTCGTACTGTTTTAGCTGGTACAAAAGTCTCGTATTGACTGAAGTGTGGCTCTAAGAGGCTCTCCATCGCGCTCTAGCTCAATGGAGCCTGCGTTTTAGCTGACTCTTGTGTATGGGCCTGTTGCCATGGTTTCCAACTTTCATCAGGTGCCGTCCAAAGAGAAGGGCTTATCCGCGGATGAGGCGCACCCACTTTCATCCTCCTCTGATCTGCTGCTCCGGACTAATGTGTGCGGTTCCCCTTTTGCCGCTGATCGGAGAGATGTGCAGCAAAAAAGCTCGCCACAACAGGGAATATTTTTAGCCGTTCCAGCTGATAGTGGAAGTCACCTCAAGTGTCAGTCGCGCGTAACCTTTTTGAGTGGGTTTGATCCTGCTGGATGTGGGTAACGGGGGCATTAGTTGATGTTTACCCGACAATAGAGGCGTGGCTACGAGGTAATGGAGTTCACCCTGTAAACACATGGCAGAGACACCCCCTCCTCTTCCTCCCGGAGCCATTTTTAGTCAGCTGGGTAGTCATGGCAGGGAGGGGCAAAGGAGAACGCGAGGGGGGATTCTGTGGCGGTGGTGGTGGTTAAGAGGGGGCTGGGGTACACATGGGGAAGAGCACCCCCATTTCTCCCTGCCTGTCGAATTGGGCCAGTGTCAGCGAGCTCCAGCGGGTCCAGGTCTGGCCGAGCGGGCTAATGCGATGTGGCGTGTCACCCGGGAAATGTAGGTCAAGTTTAAAGCTGCCTAGCCGAGCCCGCCTCTGCCGCAGTGTGACGCCTCGCAATCCGGCCCCTTCCCACCAAATCTTGACGCGCGTCTTCACCTGCAGCGCTCCTTTTGCTACATTTTTAATAGACTGATATACGCTTTGATTTAACCTAAAGACCTATATTATTAAAACGCACACACACACCCCTCCCCCCATCCCCCTCCACACCTCAGGCGTGCGCTCAGCCTCCATCCACGGCCGAGGCCACGTGACGATCCGCGCCCGATGGAAGAGGGGAGGAGGGGAGGGCGTTGTTGTGTTTTTTTCTTTTTTTCTTTTTCCTTTTTTCCTCCTCCTCCCATAGTAAAGCAGCGGGGCACGTGGATCCTCACGCTGCAGCCGAGTAGTGGAATGTCAGCACTACTATTTCCCCCCCGCCTCGCTCTCTCCGCTGCCCCACCCCTCACATTAGCCAGCCATCACTGCCGCGGAGCCGGGTTTTTGTAGGACAGTGCCGCAGTGCTCGGTTTCAGCCGTGCCCCTGCTTCTCCATTGGCGAAGCGGAGGCAGAGAGAGGTGGGAGATGGCAGAAAGCAGTGCCACGCAGGGGTCAGGCTGCTGCATGGGCGTGGTGCTGTTTGGGGGTAAATAAACCTGCACTTTCTCTCCAAACGTGGATAGAGGTATTGCAGCAGCACGCCCTTAAAACCACTTCTTAATGTTATTCAAAAAAACGCTTCAGTGCTGTATTATTAATCACCTAATTATTAGATTTAGTGTAATCTTTAAAATGTGTATCTGCTGAGCTGCACACAAAATCTCTTCATTAAAATAAGTGCTCAGTAGTGGATTTAAACATCGTCTCCAGTTGACTTCACTCACTACTAATCCGCTGTTTTTTGGCGCATTACCTCATCTGTATTAATATATTCATGTGTTTCAAGTCCTACTACTACTGTACTCGCTACTCATCCGGAGCCTGCGTCTGATTGGCTGCCGCGATGTTTTCAATGGCACCAAATTTTTTTCGACTCCATGGATACAGTGAGCTGTTGGGTAGACTGGGCTCAGCCAATAGGAGAGCTGCGCGGGCTCCTGTTTGTCAGATTCTGCCCCTGGCCCTAGAAGCAAGCCGCCCCTCCCCTCCTCCTCCCCTGCCTCCCCTCCTTCCGTCCCTCGTAGTGAGCACGCGATCACCCAGTGGGGGGGTTCAAAACAACAACACGACTGCCCAGGACATGTCAGCGCCACTGGGTCTGACCCCGAACACCGAGGGAGGTGTTCAATCCCAAATTTGTTCCTCTGATGCTGTCTGTGTTCATCTTACCACACTATCGCTAAGCAACCGGTCACACAAAATAAATCATAATAAGTGGAGCACTGCTGTCACATAAGGTCCAGGCAAACTGAACATAACCTTGTGTAATAAGTTTATGTAATCTGTGTTAGTGTCTGGAGTCATGACCTCAAATCAATATCACTAGAAATTTAGATTATGGGTGTTTAACATTGTTTATTTGCCCTTATACTGACTAAGGTTATACTAAATATGATTAATAGTATATTTATCCAACAATTGACTGTTGCTATGGGACCCATAATCTTCCTTATATATTAGTTAGTCTCATTACATGTTTTTTCGCACAGGTGAAAGATATAAAAAGCCAAAAATTCAAATGTGATTTCTTTTTTAATACACTAGATTACAAATTTAGAACATGACAACCGCTCAAATCCCAGTCCTTAAACTGACCTTATTTAACACTACTCAGGGGAGCAGGTTGCCAGCTCCTCCACTGAAGCACTGCTGTAAACCCCAGCAGCTCTGCCCGTCCACCTGCATCAGTCTGAGCTTCTGCAAGGTGGCGCTAGAGGACTGGAAGAGGCCCGGGCCTAGCGGGCACTGCCCCCTACACATCACATCCAGCAGGGCGAGGTTGCCATCAGCTCCGCCGAGGCTGGATCAGGTGCGGCTTAGCGACAGCCAGTGAGGCGGCGGCGCAGGCAGGCATTCAGGTCGCATTAGCGAAGGGTAATAAGACGAGGCTGGACAGCGCAGGTGGGTTTGTGAGTGGTCACTGGGTACAACTCCTGCCCTTAAAGTATTAAAAATCAGCTGTCTAGTTGTTCATGAATTCAGGGATCTTCGTATTAAGACTGCAGACGATGTGTCAACTCATCATCTCAGCAGAAATAAGGACATGACCCACTGCAGAGTTTTCATACTGCAGATACATGTCCTCCCCACCCTCCACCCTCGTGCATCTCATACATTTTAAAAACCGCTCCCTCTAACCCCGTGAGTGCTGAGTGTGTACTTTGCTCTGTCGCAGCACCTCCCTGTCTCTCGGCGTTACCCGCGTCTCTGTGATCCACCGTGTCATCGCCAGCCCCTTTTTTACCCGGTCGCTTTGGCGCTTCACCTGCCACTCAAGTCGCATGACATCTGCCTGCCCAAGTTTACCCTCGTCACCGCTCGGCCGGTCACCCTCCTTCCGCCTCGTCCCGGTGCAGCCGTTCTGTCGCACAGGGTTAAGTCTTGTCTGTTGAAGATGGAGCCTGTCACTTTCTTCCCCTTTTACAAAGTGCAGCAGATCTGTGACTTGACATATGTGTGACCTCTGTTTCTGAGAAGGATGGGGCCTGTGCTTTCTAGGAGTTAAAGATCAAGATTCCTAATTTAGTGTGGATATATAGTACGGGCACTTAAGTACAAGCACATAGTGACATGTACACCCCAAAGGTATGGCTGCTGAGGTGATGCCAGGGTATCACTGGTGTGACCTGGGCGGACTCCCAGTTCCTAGTCATTCTCTCTGACCTTGTATGGAGGTTTCTAATAACTACGGTGACCTACTGACTTGGTTTAAACAAGTAGCCACGTAATTGAGACAAGTTGAATTATGTAAACTGTTAAATTTGTCAAAGGCTCTGTCATAGTTACAGTTACTTTTAGATTTTGCTGTGGAGGTCGCTCATCCAACGTAAGTCTATATTCAGCAAAATATCAAAAACATACTATTACGGTGGACCAAAGCTCACCTGTTAAATGTTTTCACCTTTTTTGTCATTTAAACCCGTCACAGTCTATCCTTACTCAGTTCTGTCTTCTTATTGATTAAAAAGGAACAGGATTTTCTAGTTGACTTTAATTATTTACAGAGCTATTCTTCATCTTGACTATAATCATGATGGTTGAACACCGTTTGTAGAAATACCATTCTTCTATAATGTAATAGAGTTGCCTTTTGGTGCTTTTGCAGTAATCATGAGCCTCTGTTACTGTCACAAGTGATGTATGTAGTTGCATTACCAAGGCTTGTTAAATATTAATGTTTTATTCAGGTCAGATAACCATCCAGTTTTATTTCACATCTGTAAAAACACAGGTCTGGCCTGATGACAGTAGATTCTGGTGCCTTACTCGTAGTCAATAAACAGCTCTATTTCCTATAATAGTTCAGCTGGATGTGTACTGTTATCTACAGTAAATGCCTGTATTTGAAAAAGGGAGGCAAACACACCACTTGATTTCCCCAAGGAGGATTTTTATTTTTATTTATTTTTTTAAAAGGGGGTTGCTTGTAAATGATTTCTGGGAAGAAACTTAGCAAAGCAGAAAAAGTTAAACTGATTTTCTTATTTTTGTTTCATATACATTGCATTTTGGTGTAACATCTGGTTGGTAGTGGCCTGAACTCTGCAAACAAACATGCGGCGGGGGTCTTAGGGGAATGCTGGTCTCTACAAGCGGTGGGCACATCTGGGGCACCAGGTCACTGAGTTCACTTAGAGCAGTGAAGCAGGACGATGAGGTGCTGAAGTGCTGCTTGTTTTTTTGAAAGGCTGCGCTCAATACACTCACTCTGATTCCCTCTCGTCAACAGGTATCAGAACATGGGGAACCTACTGAAAGTTTTGACATGTACAGATCTGGAGCAGGAGCCCAATTTTTTTCTCGACTTTGAAAGTGAGTACTGGTATTTCCTCTCCCGATATCGATCACATGAATATCTTTTAATAACATTATAAACTCTGAACTCTTAAGTCTTTTCCACACTTCACTTATCTCTCACACTATGATCCTCCCAGAGGCAGAGCAATCAAATCTACTACTAAAGCTTCTCCAGTTTCCATCAACCTGCCTCTTCAATGTTGGAGTGTGTGGAGAATATCAATCAGGGCATCGTTGCAGCAGAACCCCCCCCAAATATACAGCACTGAAGTTCAGCTGCAGAGTACCCTAAGGCCCCTCCACACGGCTTGATACCTCACTGTAGCGTTCATACACTTGGCACACACAAGTCCCTCACACCTACAAAGAACACAATACCTACAAAAAATTAAACCCATACATACTTTTATGCGACACCTTTTCCATATTTTACCTTCATTTAGTATTTTGTGTAGACCCCATGGCTCCCATTAAAAATAAATCTCAAATGAAAAATGTATTGGAGCAGTTGAATGGTTTCAGAGAATATGAGCTCTGCTGCAGGTAGTTTTTTTTTGCAGAAGAGCAGGAGTCTCTAACCCTCCTCACTCTTGGCAAGCTGTTGTTGCTTCAGGTGGTGGAAATGTTTTTTGTTTTTTTTATTCTTCTTTGCCACATCTCTCAAGCCAAAATATCTACCAGAATAGTCAAAACCTTATCAATCCCTAGAGCGATAAGACTCTGCACATTAGGCTCTTATCTTGCACCATTTTCCTCTTTTGCCAGAAAAGTGGGTGGTGTCAAACTAAATAGGAAGAGCTCGAAAGATGAGATTACCCTGGCAAAAGAAACATTACCATAATTGAAAGAAGCATATTAAATTTCAATCAGCTCAAAGGATTTGATAGATTTCCTCGACTTGTCTTTTCCTACTATGTTGATCATGGATTTAGAAACTAATCAGATTTGCCCCCGCTGACCTTGCCACTGTTGTTGTTTTGTCGGCAGATGCCCAGCCCACAGATGCAGAGCGTGAGGTGTGGGAACAGGTGGATGTGGTGCTGAAAGATGCAAAGGGGATCCTAGATGAGCTCCAAGCGTACAAGGGGGCAGGCCAGGAGATCAGAGAGGTATACAGAGATGATCCTCCAAAATGACACAAGTAGAAAGAGCTATGTTAGTCAGAGCAATTTAAAGGTCCTTAACTACCTCTTTCATTATAAAGAAGAAAAATAAATTGGTTAAAATCACACTGCAACACACTGGTTATATAATGACATCACTTCTGATCTCATACTGTTATCATACAAGCTATATATAAAGACAGATTCTTTTGATGAAGAAAGATCTTGGGTATTTACCTGTATGAAAATGTGTTGCAGCCCTGCCCAACCTCAAGTAATGATTTCCCTATAGTAGTTGTAATTTGATATACAAGGAGATTAAATTTAGTCTGTACTAATGTTTGTTTTGCTCCTTAGGCCATCCAAAATCCAAACGATGAGGCGTTACAGGAGCAGGCCTGGGCAGCTGTGGTTCCGTTGGTCGGGAAACTGAAAAAGTTCTATGAGTTTTCCCAGAGATTAGGTAAGTCTTGGCTTAGGCTGTGTCCGCTGAAGCATGCCTCACACAGCTACAATAACAGAGAGCTCACAGAGTTCTCCAGAGCAACTGGTCCTCTGATCCGCTGCATTAGTTTGAGTTATCAGCAATCTGAGGCTTTTTGGGTTACTAATGCACCAACCTTGACAAAGGAACGTCCTTTGTAAACCCCACAGACATACTCTCCATACGTGACCTTAATTGTTGGCATGTGCATCTGTGATATTGACTGCTGAGCTGCAAAAGTCAACAGACATGCGACACATACACAACATGAAGCCTACCATTATATAAGCAGGCTACCACCCCCCGCAGCCTTTGCATTTCTCAGTGCGCTGCTTGCCCTGCTCTGTGCATTGACTTCTGTGTAGGATAGGGTTAGAGTTGTTTAATTAGCATTGATGGGGGGTGGGGCATTAGGCTTACAGTCCCCTGATCTTCTTATGACCCTGTGTTTTGGAGCTGGGGGGTGTGAGGGTGAAGTCTGCCATGCCTGGACACTCGTAATCCCAGTGGCGGTAAAACAAGGTAGTCAATGGGCGGCGGCGTGCGCCTATGTCTGTTACATAATGAAGTAGGTCAGTGTTCAGCCTTGGCTGCTGCTCTATTTCACTGCCTTGACTCCAGGCTTCAGGGCCATGATGGCCTCCACTGCCGGCTGTCGTGTCTGATATGTGTGCTTTAAGTCTTGTCTGTGGGCTGGTGGGGGTCTGTGGAGCAAGACTACAGTGAGACCTAAAGATGGGAGAGAGGTGAGACTGTGATGAGCTTATGTAATCAGTTTAACTTACAAAATGAACAGAATAAATTCTACTTTACTCTCATGATTTAAACTGAATTCCACTATCAATACTAACACATTGAATTTCATTATAATATAATTATATATATAGACTATGAGGTTTTAAATTGCTGTGCGTCTCTGAGGCAGACACTGTGGCTCAATAGGCCTCCACTGTCGTCTGACTGTTCCTCACCGCAAGTGGCTACGTGCCCACATTCTGCTTGCCCGCTCTGCTATGACCTGATGAGATGGGACATATCCCCTGCCCCGCCTGCCCCTCCCTGACTTCCCGACATCCAGAGTGGCTTGTTTCTGCACGGCTGAGGGCTACTCCATTTTTACATTTGTTTTGACTGAGACGTAGAAAAAAAAAACTGCACTTCTAAGGACATTTTTAATCAGCCGCTTCACTGCAAACGCTGGCCCAAGCAGATGGGAGTCATTATTGAATGGCAAACGTGCTCAATTTACTGTAGTGCACCGCCAGCTCTTTGTCTGTCTTCTAAAATGCTTGATTATCCTAAGTACTGCTGTCCAGAGTGCCCTTTTTTGTTCGGCTCATTATCATATGTAAAAAATAGTGAATTACAAGTTAGATAAATATTTTTCAAATGCATTATTGCGTCGAATATGTTGCTCGACTGGGTTATGTCATTATTGAAGCCTCTTTTCTGCGTCTAGACTGTATTCTAAGCACTGTCTGCATCTATAAATAAAATCTCCCCGTGGGCTTTAAAGGTTTTCATTTTTTTCTTCCTTAAACGAGACATGTTTGCCTAATAATATAAGTTGTTTGGAGCTTGTTCAGAACATTTTTTCCTCTTTCCCTCGTCAGTACCTCTCATGCATGTTTAATTATGGCTCTATAGGCATGCAGGCTTCTATTTACTTAGTGTCAAAACAATGAGTATAATCCTCGTTGAATCCAATCCTGTTCCCCTGCCCCCCGATTTCATGCCAGTGAGTTAATTAGTCCCATGTCTCATCTGTATCTGGGCACTGGGCCCTGGGCAGTTACGGGCATCGCCTTGGCCCCATTATCAGGATGCTTCAGCCGACACCATGCACTCTTCACATGTCTAATAGAGATGATCCAATGTAAAGAGACATTCATTCACAGTAGACCTTTTTTGTTTCCCCGTGATCATGCAAAGGTTTGATATGAGCTTTTTTAGTACACTGTAGATAAAAAAATGTTGTCAGTCTACTTTTCGTCTTTAATTGAATTGCTTCCCTTTTTTCATGATCAGCTAATTCACTGATGTATCACCGGAGATGAAATGTAGAGCTCCATTCATCCACCTAAAGCATTTCCTCTGACTTATGACCTTTGCGTCTTTAATTTCCAACATAATGCTGCAAAATCACTTGTGCGCCGTCTTATCCCTTCCATAAATTGTGCATATAACGTATGCCGCTGCTGCCGAACCTCTGCTAGAGCTGCACCTTTAACTCCGGACTCATATTTTTTACCCACAGAGGCGGCGCTGCACAGCCTCCTGGGAGCTCTGACCAGCGAGACTTACGACGACCCCACTCAGCACCTGGAGCGGGAGCAGGCGCTGGCCAAGCAGTTCGCCGAGATCCTGCACTTTACTCTGCGCTTCGACGAGCTAAAAGTACGGTACTCCCAAGCGTCCCGCCACTCCTTAACACCATAAACTCACCTTTCTAAACGTTGTCTCTGATACAAGCCAGACTTCTTAGCGGCTCGACAAGCTGCTGATGCCCCCACATTGATTTTTTTTTTTAATAGTGTGCAATTCTGAGCAGCTGCCGGGGAGCACATGATTAGCATTTCATTAGAATCCTGATACTGCTCTGCTGTTTATAATACAGTGGACGTCAGGAGAAAGCGGGCTAGTGTTGCTGTCCTTCTGCATAATATGGCAGGTTAGAGCTTCATAAACGAATTTGTGCACCCCTGACGCTTGAACGCCCATTGTCAAAAAACATAATCACACGAGACAGTGACTGAACCGCCCTCCTTGTCGCACCCTGCTCTTCAGAAGTAAAAAAAAAAGAAAGAAAACGACAACCCCCAGGGAGATCTGCGGCGACATCCCAATTAGTGCCCAGCGCTCGGACTGGCACCATAAAAACACCAAGGTAGGGGGAGGAAGGTGGCATGCCAGGCCTTTTCATGGGTCTTTCGCACCAATTTGCAGGGGCTTCTGACCTAGTTTAAAGAGTGCGAGCGACGTGCGGGCCCCTCCCTGGAATAGCAGCCCGTCTCTCTCCCGGTGGACGCAGTGGACACAGGCTGAGCACCAGTCCATTGTGGCTGGATTAGCACGCTGCCTGTACAGCTTTGACTGTGACAGGCTCAAGCGGCAACGAGGATAATTAGCCACATGACGAGCCTTCACTGGTGGCCATGTTTGTCTTGAGACCATATTTTGCAGCAGAACATGACTGATTAAAAGTTACCATTGATGAGATATTTCAAACATTTTTATTTGATACAGATCAGAAGGATAAAGATGTAAGTGGTTACAGTTTGCTCTTGTAACTCATGTGATACACTTCTACAGTAATTTCCACCACCTTTAAGTACTTTTTAAAGTAACCCTCTGTTTTTAATGCTTCTGATAATACTTCTGATTCTACTTGATAATAAATATTGATCAGTAGGTACAATAATAACTATAATGTCCAGTTCTAGTGTGAAAATGCCCCTCTTTGACTCGTCTCCACTGCTCGGTAACCTCTTTAATAAAGGCTTTTGTACCTTTCTGCTGGCGTTCTAATTGTTGACCTTCTTCTACAAACTGCACCGCTGCCGAGTCCGAGTCTAACACGTGTAACTAAAATGATTCCTGACAGTCGGAGCGGAGATGTGGACGCAAAGAGGATGAGTGTCAGAGAATTCAAATCCACTTCGGCAAATAAAACTGTAATTGTATCCGTGTTCTTTTTTTGACATTTCCCCCAAAGCTATGCTTCTGCCTTGTTGGCTAAAACGTCCTGTCACAGTAATGGCATGTTTGATCCTGAATTCAACGTCTCGCTGCAGGCTGCGCCACCTTTAAAGAAACACACTCATTCTTTTTCTTTTTTTTTTTTTTTTATTAAGTTGAATTATTTAATTCTTTTTTTACAGATGACAAATCCTGCCATTCAGAATGACTTCAGCTACTACCGGAGGACGCTGAGCCGCATGAGGATCAACAATGTCCCGGTGAGTATCATTCTTTTAAATATTCTGTATAAACAGAAAACTAATCTGTTGCTCACCTAATTACTTACTAATGGCTTTCTGGAAGCTGTGGGGTTATTAGTGAAATTTTGGGGTCGGTGTGCTTTCATTATTACATTAAGCAGCTCGTTTTCATTCGCCTAATCTGTGCTCAACCTGTAATTAAAGCCGAAAAATTGCACCAAGCTTTTTCTACAGCAGCAGGTCTCTCAGCATCATTAGACAAGCACACAGCCTTGAATCATTACAGTGCATTCATGCAGCCAACTTCACTTATGTAACATGAATGTCTGCTAATAATAGATGTGTGCAGTATAGATTCTGTAGACCTGAGGTGACTGGAGTCAGCTCTGTATTGCAGCTCTTTTGTCGACTTTATTTTGAAAGGCAAGAGTCCTGATTAAATCACAAACGTGAGTCAAAGGTATAAGTGTGTTTTGAATATAGGGATATTTCAGGCTGTTTATTTGAAATCAAAGCTGATGAATGAGGTTTTGAGCTCTGTAAAAGTCAAAGTCAGTTTTTGGGAAGAAAGCACTGGTGTGTAGTCTATATCTTTTTTATATATTCGTCTAGTGTGCATTTACCTTAAAGAAGGTGGACCATTGTTATTCAAGACTTGATTCTCTCAGGTATCGCTGCCGCCGTCCACGAGATATACATCTTTTTTCAGTGGCTCCAAGGACATTGAAAAGATCCTTTTTGTCTCATTAAGATGTTTCTGTTCGCGCAGAACGAAATGAGACTGCTCTTAGTTTGACCCGTCTGAGGGGAGGTTTTATTCCAAACTGCGCCATTAGGCAAATGGGCCCAGACAAGTTGTCGTTAGGGCCTGTCAAAGCTGAAAGATACTGAGGCGGCTGTGCTCCAGTCTCCGCTCACACACACACAAACACATGAAACACATCTGTCCCTGCTGTAAACAGGCTTTGAGCGCATGTGTCATCATTTGTTAAAACATGAATTGGTTTAAAAAAATTTGGGGGCGTGATTCATATTCTGTCAGTGTTCTCATAAAAACAAAGGCAGGAAATGTTCTTATCATTAAAATATGCAGACAAATTTAGAACAAGCTGTTCAAGAGACACCTTGTTCTTTGAAAGGTGTTTTCAGTGTTTGGGCTGAAAGTGAGCTGCTGGGAGAATGGGACTCTGTAGATGAACACACGTCAGTTTAGAAAGCCCAGAGCGATCTAAATTAGTAGGCATAGACTCCCCTTTTACAAAATATTAGACTATCCCTTCAAATAAAAACAGAACTCAATACACAATACTTGAAATTGTGGTGTAAAGCCTAATATGCTTTGAGGAATTCTGTTGTGATCATCAAGGCTCATGGAATAGAAAGCCTTCAGAATAACATTCAGAGTTTGAAACAGTGGACCTTCACCTGAAAAGCTCTGGTTTGTCTTTCTGATCGTTTTAATTTTCTCCTCAAAAGCCTGTATTTCTGACTGCTTTCAGGCTGAGGGAGAGAACGAGGTCAACAACGAGCTGGCCAATCGGATATCTTTGTTTTATGCCGACGCGACGCCCATGCTTAAGACGCTGAGCGACGGCACGACAAAGTTTGTGTCAGAGGTAAGATTAGAGGAAAGAGCAGGGAGGGGGAAGCAGTTTGTAATAATTTGTTTTTAAGAAATGTCTTCTTTCGTTTTCGAAGAACAAGAACCTGCCGATTGAGAACACGACAGACTGTTTAAGCACAATGGCCAGTGTGTGTAAAGTCATGCTGGAAACACCGTAAGTGACCTCCTGCTTTTTGGACTTATTCTATTGTGTCATATTATTCAAGTGAAATTCCATAATATTTAAAGTACAGTTATATGTGATGCTTGTATATAGTTGTATAGATGTATTACCTGTAGTTTTTAGAGAAGTGGACAGATCCAGGTTTACAGTACACTATTATTTTTTGAGAAGGATGTTCCCTGGCTTTTTCCACCCGCAGACCTGGAGCCACAATAATACCCATTTCATGAAAAAATAATGCACTGTGAGAGAGCTCCATATAGCTCCACTTCTGGACATTTGTTTAAAATGGGCTTTTCCTTAAAATCCCAGGCTGCTCATATACAGCTGTACTCTGCTTCTCTGAGCCTGGCCAGTTCTCCAGATTGACAGTCGGGTAGTACATTGACTCCATAGCACAAATGACCCTAGTTAAAATATCACTTTAATACCTCACTTTCAGTACTGTGCTAAAGGCAGGTGTGGATGTAAAAAGAAACGTAAAGTAGAGAGTATGTTTATTTTTATTAGCTTACAAAATGCAAAGTGAAAAAAACAGAAGACAAATCTAAATCAAATCAACATTTCTTGTGACTTTGCCTCAAAACAGCAGCTCTTCTTATAGTTCCACTGTCTCAATTTTTGAAATCTAGGAAAGTTTTGTTCAAACATTTGGTGAATCCCAGACAAAACCAGGCCAAACTGGACTAAACCAGACCATCAAATCTCATAAGGAACTTAAGGACCCCATGAATTTAAGGTTTTTGTCTCTTCACCCACTTTTCCATTTTGTAAATTAATTAAAAAAAACCCCAAAACATTAAATTGTATATTGTTGACAGCATTCTTACTTTACTGCATATCTTCACACCTGTATAAAAGCACAGTACTGCATCTTAAAACTAAACTGACTTTACATACACAATCTATCCTCCTCCATAAACCCAATAAAAATGTCACTTAAGTTTGAGTTTTGACCTTCTATAGATGCTGTAGTGTGTGAAATCGAAATTAAACTGAAGTATGATCCCAGGTGATGGCTGCATATGAACCCTGCAAGATAGTTAATACGACAGAGCTGGCATTTCTTGACATTTCCTATACCCGAAGCCTAATTACATGTCTTGTTCCAGGGAGTACCGGAGCAGGTTCACCAGTGAGGAGACGGTTTCCTTCTGTCTGCGAGTCATGGTAGGAGTCATCATCCTATACGACTATGTTCACCCGGTCGGAGCATTCGCCAAGTCCTCTAAAATCGATGTAAGTACTTCATAAGTCGCTACACAAGTTCACTTCTTGACCTTTTCGGGGTCTTAACGGTTTGTTTCGCCGGTCTACAGATGAAAGGCTGTATTAAAGTCCTCAAAGACCAGCCTCCGAACAGTGTAGAAGGCCTTCTCAACGCTCTCAGGTACGTTCCCCTTTGCTCAGCAGGTAATGTGACTGTAGACAGTGGCTGCAGGCGGACAGCTGTTGAAATGACGGTACCGGAGAGCACGCTCAGCGCCGTGAATCACCCTGCCCACAGTCCACGAGGGATCCGGTCAGCTGTGAGCGGCCACGTTCGGGCTGGGCGTCAAAGTCTTTTCACATCGGCCCATTACATCTGACACCGTGACCCTTTTCCAGTCTCCCAAATTTGAGCTGGCTTTCCCCTGGCGCTCACAGCTGCTCGGGCTGACGGGGGCAACCTCATGTCTCTTTGTGTGAGTCTAAACCGGGGCCTAAGGCGAGACGTCTCTGTCCGACTGCATGAGGTCACTCGCCAAAACTTTAAAAATTGACTCAGGATTACAGGATATTTTAACGTGCAGTACACAAATATCAGGATATGGGGTTGAAACTTCCAGTAGTTTTCTAATACTATTTTCAGACTCATTGATTGTAACCAGTGCTTAATTTGTTAATCAACAGTTGCTGGAACGAAAAATGCTGTTTGAAACCAGGGTCTGTGACGTCGAAACAAACAAAAATTTTAAATACTTTACATAATATTTGTATTATTATTATTGCCTTATATTACCTTCTCTTGTTGTTTAATATATTCAACACAACAGCCATGTCCTGCCACTCTTCCCTGTTTCAGTCCAAGTCTCTCGTACGTTGCCCCTTGTCCTCAGGCCAATAAAGTGCGTAAAACGTGTAACTCCTTCATAAACAAGACACTTTTGTTGGTAATAGCTCACGTTAACATAACAACCACTCCTTCTTTGTTAAATTTAAACAAAACTACTATCAGTCAGAATCACAGCCCACTCTTCAATAGCAGAGTTTAAATACTGGCAAAGCTGATTCTTAATTTTACATGGCATTTACTCACACACAATATACAGCCGAATCAGCAGGAGAATCTCCAGTGAGAATCACAACATTGTTATCAGGGGTTTATCTCAGTATGTAAGTCGTGTGGTTGGTACGCTTCGGACCGGGGTTCAAATCCCAGTTTGAGCAGTCCTTTTCCCCAATGTTCCCGGATCCAGATTTGTAACTGAATCACACTATGTCAAAAAAAGGCTGGTTCTGGCTCAAGTTAACCCCAGATTGTAACTGTTACCTCTAAATATGTGCATATCACAAGAGCATATTTTAAAGTTTATAATGTAAATGAAGGCGGCCAAGCTCACGCGTTAAACAAGTAGCCCAGAGGAAATATGTAAATGAAAGTGTTTAGCTTTAGGATGTCAATTTTAAATGGAATGTGTCTCGCTGCTGCATTTAAATGAGAATATCGGGGGAAAGTACATTTTCATGAGTCATATCTTGAAAGAAACGTGAACTGTGAGCCTGACGTAGCGCCTCTGTCACCTGCAGGTACACAACGAAGCATCTGAACGACGAATCAACCAACAAGACTATCAAGAGCATGCTGCAGTAGGACCCTCGCCGCTGAACTGCTTGCCTCACACCCTGCTGAGGGGAACGCCACTCTCCTGACTGATGTCGCTGCACAGAATGTCTTTGCTTCTTTTTTTTTTTTTTTTAAAGGAGAAAAAAAGAGCTGTAGCTCCGCCCTCTTTTGTAATGCAAAATGCTACTGCCATTATAAACGTCTTTTTCCGTGCCAAAAAGATGTCGCTGAGATGCTTTCCGTAAAAAAGCCACGCTAAGATGGCAGCTGACGAAAGCATTGTGGATCCTCTGGTGTTTTTAAGCGTCGTTTAGTTTTTCCCTGTGTAAGGGACGGGAGTGCTTTGACTTGAAAATTTAAAAAGAGAGAGATATATAGAGAAGTATATAATATTTTTGTTTGATTCGTTATTTAATATTACATCCTCTGCATGATGATGATAAAAGATGATGATGTCTTTCCTCTATTTAAAAACTCAGTTGAATTTGTCTGCTCAATTGTGCATTAAATGTTTTGTTATTGAAATGGTACTTGTCTATGAGATTAAGAGTACTGTTTTTATATTTTTTATAGGTTTTAATTTTGTGTCTTTTTTCATAGTTGTGTTGTATTATTTTGTTGATTTGAACTTTAAACTGTGATGTGTGCAAATCAAATGACAATTGGGAGTCTATACTGTTTGTCCATGGACAGTATGTGGAGGCTGGAGAAATTAAAAGGAGAACTCTTGTTTTCTACATCTGCTTTGTTGTATTCTTTTTTTTTTTTTTTTTTTTTTCAAACAGAGAGAGGTAACTAACTAAAGCAGCAGAGAGCAAATATAAGATGGGACAAATTACACCTAGCCTTTGAAAGCTCCAAATTCCATATAGAGAAAGAAAATGGTCCTTTATATCCATTCAGTGTGCTATTAATTTGAGCCAGCCTCTTTTTTTTTTAGCTTTTATGACCACTGTCTTCTATAGTTAATACCACAAAATGAGTCATAACCGTACTAAGTCAATTACTAAGTTGAATAAAAGCACTTTCCATTATTCCTTCCCTTTAAGTCCTTTTTCTAATCTACTTCTAGTACATTTCCAATCTTGTAACCTTGAGTGCTTGGGAGTGAAAAGTGGTCGTCGTGTTCTTGGGTGGGCACTGCAGCAGAAGCAGCGTCGTACTGGATAACTTCCCAGGGTCAGACGGAGGGAGACGGGAGCAGAGCGTGTGCACTCATGGGTGTGTCCCAGGCAGCGCTCTGCAGCATCACACAACGCACCGAGGCTCAGCAGACGAAGGAGGAGTGGTTTTATCTCCAAGTCCTTGAAGGATGGAGCGATTAAAATGGAAAAAAAGAAAGAAAAAAAAAGAAAGACTGTTCCTGGGGTTTTTGTTTTGCATTTATTTAAAAATATTAGCGGGTCACAAGTGGTTAGAGCTCACCAAAACTGTCTGTTTACCGCCACTGTCCTCTCAACACATGTTTTGGCTTGACACTCACTCAGGCTTAAAATAGATTTTGGTCCAAAGTCAAGGTCACTGCAGCATTTTCTCAAATTTTACACAAACACAGACTTGAGTGAGCGGACTGGACTATTTATTTTAGCCTTAAATGTCTTTAAAGCAACACTATGAGACTTTCTTTTTTTAAAACCAGGGAATACATATCCTCGAAATAGCCTTTTGATGGTTTGCTGACATGAAATACATATAAATAGATACAACACTCCTGGCTCAGCAGATATGGCGCTATGTAACTCTGAGTGACCGGATACACTGCGATCCGGTGAGAACACATACTTCCAAATAACCTTATAGACCTATATATAAAACCCATATTAACATTCCCATCTGCATACAATACACAGAAGAAGATTTCAAACCAGGCAGCAGTAATATTGTCATGTCTTTTTGGCTCGAATGTGGTTAAAATGAAGGATGTCCCTGAGGTATTACAATTAGGGGGTCAAAGGTCACCAAATTTCCATTCTCTGATCAAAATCTCAAAAGGGCTATATCCGTCATTGTTGAAATTCGGTTCAGATCTTATGTGAAGATTGCAAGGTCTGGTGCTTTCATGAGCCAATCAAATAAGTGGCCATGTTCAGTTCAGTTCACACCTGGCATTATGTTTGAGTGCAATCCAACCTTACTTCCTGTCTCAGTTACAGAAATCTTTCGAATAAATGTGTTTTCTGTAGTGGACTTAAAGGACTCCTCTTGACTGAGTGGAACTTCCTGTGTTCCCTCATGAGCTGTATCATTATAGAGAGAGACGTTATAGCCAGATAATTACTGTACATTTACAAATAAAGCCTGTGTACAGCGTGTCCCTGTCTGACCACCAGTGTAATGCGATCTCAACTCACGGCCCCCCGACGGAGAACAGGAAGTGACTTGTGCCGCTGTTCACACCTCGCTCTGAACGCCCGTCTCCGAGGCCCCTGGGACCGATGTGGCTCTCGCAGCTCGCACACGAGGAGCTGATGGAGGATATTTTACGATGACTGAAAAAGAGTGCATGAAGGATACGCAGAGGTGAAATGGAGCGGCGGCTGATGGGAACGCACGCAACATAACTCTGGAAGCTTTTGAAGGACAAAGCATCAATTTCTTTACTCTGCTTTTTAAATATTCACCATGTTTCTCTGTGTTTCCACATAAGGACTGTTGTGAACTGTCACCACTGTCAGTTACTTCTGAGTACAGTTTTTTTTCTGCTTTTATTCTTGTGAACAACTAAGCAGCCTGAGAACCACTTCTGTCCTTAAACCACAAGGCCCTAACACGTTGCTCATCTGTCTCTGGGGTAAGACAAGTTCGCCTTTTCCGAGAAAGACAACGGCTATCCTCTGAGACCACCCCCCCTTCCTCGCTCTCACCCCTCACTGTCACAGATGCGACCCCCCCAAAAGGATCCCACTTCCTTCTGCACGTTGCTTTAATCGCGGGAGTCTTAGTTAATCAGTCGTGTCAAAACATTAACGGCTCAGCGGCGATCAGGTTTCGTGCCAGCCCGGCTAAACATGGCTGCTGTAATCGGAGTCCGTTGGACAGATAGGACATTGGTTTCTTGGGCAACGTGTTGGTATTGTACCAGGAACCACAGCTATGACAGGGGTCAAGTTTCTTTCATCCACTATCAGTGAAAGTCTGTGAGCATTATAGTTGGATTAGTTAAAATACCAAGAGTTTAATGTGGTAAAACTTCTTCAAAAGTTCAAATGCCAGGTTTAACACATGGTGATTTTTTGTTGGTGTGTACACAACTGTCATGGCCACAGTCACTTCCACTTTATTCAAACACCGACTATTGCAGTTTCTTCAGACGGAGGTCCTGACGGGGCTGGACCGTTTTCTGTCTCCATGTCCCTCCATAAATCAAGACTCCAGTCCTGATGACGGTGCATCTGTGGTTACAGTCTCCTGAATGGAGGTTTGTTACTGAGTAATACCCCACAGGCCGGCCAATCAGAGTGCTCGGACTGCTGCTGAGTGGTAAACCTCCAGGAGGAAGGAAATCACTCAGAGATACTGCAGTGTGGAAATGTTGGACACCACCAGTGTATGATTTCCTGTAAGGTCATGTGACCTGTGTGTTGTAATGGGCCTGGCCAAACTCAGCCCTGACATCCAGGAGAAAACATGTCCAATGTGGTATTTGGGGCTAGAAATAATGGAGCAATACAACCCAGGTCTTTACCAAGAGAAACAAAATTGGTTAATTCTGTAGCAGACATTTTTTTCTGCCACAAGGCTTTTCTGGGCCTTCCAGCTTTTGCCCCCCACATGGCATGGCATGGTATGATGTAGTATGGTTATGGTATAGTATAGCATGGCATGGCATGGTGCATTGTGGTATGATATGGTGCGGTATGGTCCAGTACAGCATAGCATAGCATGGTATAGCATGGCATAGTATGTTAATGGGTGATTGTCACTGTATGTCTCTAAGTGTTAGCGCTGCGATTAAGTAGTGACTGTCTCAGGTGTACCCTCAAAGCAGCTGATAACTAAAAGATAGGTGCAAATAAATGAATGAAAATACCACAGTTTATGATATGGATCTTATTCCTGGTGTGTTCTGTTCAAAGACAGTGTGACTGGTCCATTACTGTGCTGAGCATTGTGTTGCATAACATAATCAAATGTATCATATTCAATTGTTCTGTGCCATAACATAAAGAACAGTACATCTAGAAATATAATTTACTGATTTCACATGTGCATGTTGCTATCAGGAAGTCTGACATTGTGCTAGTGATAATCCATTTAGACTCTATAAAAAGGGCCTGGGTCGTACTGGGTTTCCCCTAAAGGCTGAGCGAGGGTAGTTCAATTCAATTAGTTAGCAGGGTGTGTTTGTGTGTGGAAGGGGAGGGTACTCTCACACTCAGAAACGCTCAGCTGCTACTGTAGTGTTCACATTACAGTAATCCAGCACCGCAGGCACGTGTAACCCAGCACCAGATCCAGGGCTCCTCCTCAGAGTTGGGTTACATTACTCGACAGCCAACATTAAACACTTTCTGAGTATACATTCGATAGGAGGGACACTTTCTCCTGAAGTGTATCTAGTTTGGGTTTATGTGCTGTTGAGCCAAATACAGAAAGTCACTGATAGTCAATGATAAAAACAAAAAACAAAAAAACATGGTGGACCACAAGGCTTTATGAAATACAATGAACGGATACACTATTTATATCAAGATGAGTGCTGCCTTTGGTGCATATCCTTCCACAATTAATTTTTTACACCCCACTAATCACAAAATATTACTCATTATCAATTAGAATGGCCCTTTTATTTTTATACCAGCACTCGACACACTGGTTTATATGGATCTCCAATTGAAGTACCTTTCATATTTAGCAACTCTTACACTTTCTCACTGCATTTCCAGTGTCAAGATCATGTTGACTTCTCCACTCTTTCATCCCCACACAAACACACACATGAAACACACACACAAACACACACTGATGTGGTATTGGGCCTGCAGGTGGTGCAGTAGCATCAGCTTTGGCTCCCAGCTCTGGTGCTCTGGTGCTCTGTCTGTCGGCCTCTCCCTGACTGGAAGAGGAGCTGCTGACTGGAACACATTTCTCCTGCTCAGGCTGAGGGGAAAACACTGATTCAGCTCTTATGGGAGAAGTCTCTGTGGGGTTACTAGGGCCGGGATAACAGGCAGCAGCAGCAGCAACAGCAGCATCCCATCATCGTCACAACGCCCCACGCACACGTGTAGGTTTAGAGCATGTGATCGATTTGTGGTTTAATCATTTAACTCACTGTGTTCATTTAATAGTGCTCCAATAAACATCAATTTCACAAATTGTGACGATGAAATGAGAGTGTTTTCGAGTAAGAGCGTCAGTGTACTCCTCGTCTTGATCCAGTTTGATCTAACAGAAGAGAACCCAGGCAACAACTGTAAAATCCAAATGGTGCAGTCATAGACCAAACATTTTCATCCAATCACAGGACTGACATGGATAGATACACAAGCTGTGGTATTCATAACGTGAACCTGAACTATCGAAGGATCTGTCTTGGAGCAGAGGCGTTGCGAGGGGGTGGGCAAATTGGGCACTTGGAGCCCCGAGTGATGTCTGATGACAGTTGATTTGCAAAAAAAATCTTGCATGTCTCAGAGATCAAGAAAATCTATTTGCAGTTCTATTCCTAAGAGGTTTTAATTGTGTATACAGGAATGCACATGATAAAAAGACATATTTGCAAATAAACTTGAATTGTGAATGGCCATAGATGTTTGCCTTTTTTTATGATTTATATTAAAATCCTGTTATATGTCTCAATATGTGGGAGGTACCAGGGGCCCAAAAAACTAAAAATGATACTTTCAATTAGTGGAAGGACATCAGCTTTTAATTTTTAATCGTTAACTCAAGCATTAACCTACATACAAATCTTCTCCAAGACAATGAAATCAAACATTTGAAATCAAAATTCTGATTTTGTTACTTCTGGAGCCAACCCTCACTTCTGCACACGTTCCCTCATCAACATATCCCATGGTCCACTGTTTTTCTACTGTCTAGGCTCCAAAAAGTGGCATTGTTTTGACTTTTTGTGTAACTTTAAACAAAAAAAAAACCTTACACCTCTAAAAGTTTTGCTCTTCACAGTCTGTTTGAGCCTGCAGCGTTTTGGGAAAGATAGTTTTGCCCCGAGGTCGGAGAGAACGGCCCGTGCCCAGTCGCTACTCAGACTATGTTCTGCTCTTAAGCGCCTGGCAACACCCTTCCACCTTCACATGCCACTGCAGAGTGCATCACCCCTCACTTTCCCTTCCTCTTCTCTAAGCCCCCCCACTCTCCTCATGAATCATTCAAAGGCCTCCTCGATCGTCGCTACCAACATGCCACGACATGTTTTATTCACACTAAAGGCAGACGTGCTGCACACAGATCTGGCCCCGATGCTGTGGATCCATACGCTGCTGGACTCTCCGAGACGTCACTGCCTCCGCTCACTCGTCGTCCTTGACCTGGACGTCCTGTAGAGCGCCGAGACCCCAGTTCTAAACGAGAGAACAAATATTTGCATTCAATTCTGGACCACCTGTCATGTCCTGTAGGGAATAAAAACGCTTTATTCAATCGTCTTATTTCCATTCGAGTTCGGCGCAGTCTTTGCCAAATGCTTAATAATGATCTAAAGCAAAATATATATATTTAAAAAAAAACTGCTTTAGAATAACTGTTAGTTGAGTATTTAATCTTATCGTACTTATTTCATTCATCATTTACAAAGCATTAATCCAACATTAATAATCACAATTACATTATAAACATTGTTATAAGTGTTTTAACAATAAACCCATGTTTAATTATACATATAAATGATATTTCAGTGTCTATAAATAGTTTATATTTAAAAAAAATGTTAATTACACATCTATTAATGCTTAACTACAGTTCTATTAAATTAGTTATTATAAAGTGTTACCAAAAAACTGAATAAGGAATGGATAGAACATTAGTGCCTTACTAAAAAAGTCTTTTTTTCCATGTTAAGCTAAAAAGAGGCTTTATGCTTGACGACTTGAGCTAGGTTTTATGGGTACCTTGTATACCCTTTGCAGAAAATTGAATCATTGAAATGCAGTCTCAGGGCTGCGTTTACACTGGTTTCAAAAGTGGCCCAGACTTGATCAGATTCATTCAGAACTGATTCATTTGCTTCAGTCTAACTAGTAATATCTCCTTTGTCCACCTCCTCCACTTCCAGAACATCATGGCGGGTGCTCATTAAGACAATCCCACTTTGAGGTCATCAAACTGAATCCCACATCCATTAGACCAATTCCCTGCAGCCATTTAGACCCGCCCTGTGCACACTTCCAAATCTGCCGCTCCGGTCTGTCTCCAGGTCAAACATCTCTCCACTCCGCCGTCTGGAAGGTGAGACTCTCCCGTAAATCGTCATGTGTAACGTCTGAACGTGGAAGCAGCCACCTGTGCCTGTGTTTTCACAACAACACGCTCGCCTTCCTCCAACTGCCACTGTTGCCACATCGGAGTTTCCTCAGCCTTATCTGTCCTTCCTGATCACTCACGCTCTCATTATCTTATTGCCGGCCTCTGAAAGATGCTTTGGTCATGCGTTACCGGCCCTCTGTGGCCCCATGTCAGCGGAGATGACAGCATTCTGATGAGGCTTTTGTTGCCCTACGGGGGCTCACGTCTCTGCACCTTTCTGAAGCACTTGATTTATTATTCATTCCTGTTCCCACCGGGGCTGAGCAGTCATTAGGAGGGAGCTCCCAGGTTCAATTCCAAGGCTTTTCTGTGTGGATTTAATCCTACTGAGTACGAGCACACCAAGACATTTTTTAAATTTATTTATTTTTTATCTTGCCATTGCATGCTGGGAACACATCCAGCAACCTATTAAAGCTGTTTGTTATTTTGACCAAACAATTCCTTTTACAAGTGGAACAGGTGAAACAGCAGGAATGTCCGCTTTGGCTCCTTCTCAAAAACAATCTCACCTCGGAAATGTCCACATGGCCCACTGCAGCCTTCTACTCCTCGGAGAGTTCTTAAGTACAAAGACAGGCTTTCACCAAGAGGAACACAAAGCTTTACAACAGAAATACACATTTTCATCATAATTTCCTTGTTCGAACTGTTGTCTGAAAAGCCCCAGTGACCCACATACGGCACAAATAACACACTGTTTTGATTCGTAACAAAGACTTCCATCACGGATGCATATAATATACAATGGACTTGGGCAGATAACAATCCCGATTCAGACGCAATGTGCTTACAGACAGAAAACTGGTTGAAGGCGAACTCCTTTGTTTATAACTGAACTTGTGAATAGAAAAAAAAAATCAAAACAAAGGCAGTGTCTTTTCCTGCTGCTCACTGTCTTGTCTTAGCAACAGCCCCATATACTGTACATACATTGACGCGCACTATCCAATCAGACGGCCACGAATATAGGTCGATGGTGAGAGGGGTACCTTGAGAGAGCATGCAATTAGCAATGTAGGTAATTAGTAGAGTATTTGATAATGGATTAATCAATCAAAAAAGGCAGAGCAATGGTCTTGGTTAATTTAAAGTAGACCATGTTAAACTTTCTTAGCCATAAAGGAACAAATCAACACAAAACAAAAAAGAAAAAAATGGCTTTTAATTGTGTCATAAAAAGGGAAAGTACCACTTTAAGTCTCCTTTTAACTGCTCTTCGTCCCTTCAACATGCCTCATTTTATGGATTGTACATGCTGCAGCGCCCTCCCGACCTGACAACGAGCCCCGCGGGAGTCGGAGAATCTGCTCAGGTCCACGTTTAGTAAATACATTCTGGAAACACATGTCGCGCCTCATGTTTGTGAATGGATAGATGGGTCTGAGGCGGAAGGACAGTGGGCCCAGTGGAGCCATCCCAAACAGGAGAGGTCATGTTCTTTAACTCAGAATAATATTGGGGCCTCGTCCTGACTCTCATTGAGTTATTATGCGGTCCCTCTCAGACTGTGTACATCCAACAGTCAGAACTGAGACACTTTTGAGTCTTTTTCTTATGTCATGTCAGAATAGGACATAAAACCCAGACACTTCACATGGGAATCTGTCATATTCTGGTAGAATAAATAGTTAGGGTACAATCATTTAGGTAATAAAACAGCTGGGAACTATTTTGTGCCTTGCAATCTTATGCCAAATGATAAAAGCACATGAGACACACACAGTATTAATGTCCTTAAAACCACTCCATCTCAATCCTGCATGTTTTTTTTCTTTGTTTTTTTTTGTAAATAAGAATTTGGTCACACTTATTTCATTCTTATGGCATCTATATTAACATACTTCCTTTTTTCTGAAGTAATGCGTGTGTTAACCTAACAACATTAACTTTGTTTTAATCGCTTGAAATAGTTTAACAAGTTCCTCTCTGTGATGCAGTTGCAGAAGCCTTTAATAAAATCGAATTATGTTAACCTTAAGTTTATGTTAAAAAAGAGTGATGTGAAAGACTGTATGTCACTGTCATTATCAAATAAAGCCAATGTTGATATCAGGTTTGTTGTATTAGTCTTCATTCTTTATTGTTTTATTTGATCACTTTCTTCTACAGTGTAAATGTGTGTTAACAAAGACATGACAGCCATATTTAATATTATGAATATTAAATACTGTTTGTCCAGGTGGTGTTGCCGTATGAATATGTGGACCCATGCCGCTAACCATAGACCATAACAATAGATCTGGAATAGATAGATTGGTATGAGACAGTAGGACAGTGTTCCCATGCAAATCCCAAATACCTGCAAACATGAGTTATTGTGTTGAGGCAGTCAGGGGCCCTGCTCAGATCACTTACATCCCACTGCTGTTACCCTCTGTGCCCGGGACAGTCCCAAGACAGAACTAGGTGTAACTACGGCAGCTGTTATTATTGCTACCAGGGGAGAGCTTAAACAAGACGGTCCATCTTTTACTGGAGACAAATTCATCAAAACTAGCACATCGTCATCTCCTGACTTTCACCCTGTACACAGTGTTCCCATCTTTCACTGAAAGCTTACTTAACCCGCAGAGTGGAGATGAAAGCTTAAACATTCGAGGACCTCGGCTTTCTTTGATGCCCGACCATGAAGTATGTCCTAGAGCTTTTAGCATTCCTGACTCGAGAAATCAGTCAGAAAGAGTTTTTTTTTCTTTGTCTCAGTGGAGAACAGGAGGTCCTTGCGGTGACTGGACTGATGTTTTTAGACTGTTAGGCTGAGTCAGGTCTTGGGTGTACTCTTGCTGTGCTTGGGACTGTAGATAGTCTAACCGAGAATACTGTGGTGCAACTGCAAACGGCTGTCTAAAGAAATGTTGAAGCCCTGTGTGTTTGTGATAAAGCAAAGACAGTAGAAAAATAATGTGGAGAGGAAGCGAGTGCAAATGTAAACATTTGTTCCTATTTATTCCTACTCATAAAAATCACACAATAAGTCAGGTTTAGCTGTTTTAATTACAGTCTTCATCTGAACACACATTTTTTCTTGAAGTCTTTCTATATTTAATAAAGGTGCATTATGTGATATTTTGAAATATACAGTTGAATGTGATGTAAATAGTGCATTTCCTTATGCATTATTCCTAATGGATGTTCATGGGACAGATAATACTTTTGACAAACAGGTGACATGAAGCTGGTTTGTGATTGGTTTCTTCAAGTTACGCACCGGGCACACAGAGTTGTGTCCCTGGTCAATCAGACACTTTGATCATGTTGTCATATCCTTTCCGATTGGCTCTTTACAACTGTCAGTCAAATCACAGCCCGCCCATCAACATCGCATACACAAGGTCATACATCCAGTGGTGAATTCCAACAGTTGAACAGTTTACTACCGCTACACCAAAAATAACCTAAAAAAAGAAAAGAAAAACACACACTATTTAGTTTTTCCTTCAAATTTTTCATATAACTTAATAATTTTCTGTCCTGAAGGTGTCAAAGTGCAATCCTGCCATCAGCTGACGTTAAAATCGACATTAATATTCTGTTGACAAAATTTTGAGGCCAATTTAGCAGTATGCTTTCTCACCTAATGCTTGCTTGTTTATGCCGAATAGAGATGCTCTTTGAAAAGAGCTTTTTAGATAATTACAACAATTATATTCTACCCTTTTTCCTCCACCATCATGTCAATTAGTGTCTTTGTTTAGTCTGCCCCTCTTCAATATCCTGTTAGCATGAACACCAGGCTAAATGTCCCCTTTGTTACCCTCATGCTTCCAGAACGCAGACCTATACCTATAACCTATACTTGCTTAAGAATGAATTGTAAAAACTTAATTGTTCAGTGCTTTCCCTAACAGACACCCTCTTATACGTTCTCCCGTTTTGAGCAGCTGTGCGTCCGACTACTCACGAGCCTGAGGTTTTTATGCCCCCTGTCAATTCACTGGAGATTTGGATAATGGCTTCCGCTCAGCTCTAAGTGTACACACAGGCTTGAGCTCCTCACGTCAGAAAGGCTCCTCTCATCAAAAAGCCGTATCCCAGAAGGCCGCGCTCCCTCCTCGCCGCACCCGGGCCCGCCTGGTCTCAGCTGTTGAGGCTCTGGAGAACATCAGGCCCGTGCACTCAGCTGTCTGCTCCCATCCACTCCTCTGTGCTAACCACCGGCAGTGCACCCCCACCGGGATTTGACGGCATCTGTCAGTGTCACTCACTCAGCAGCTTTTTGATGTTTGACCTTTTTGCACTGGAATGTGTTATATCTATTAACGCTCTTCTGCATTGTTCAGGTGCACAATGAATACCACTGACATAAAGAAAAATTTTAAAAAAAATAAAAGAAAGTCTAAATGTGCACAACATGAGAAGTGCAGTAATATTCCACTGGATAAGCCCCTAGTTTCACATACAAATGTTCCTTAATTCATGAAAAAAAAAGACAAAAACAAAAGCTCTCAGTGTTTCTCATCGAAGCTCCTGCTCTTGTGGGGGAAGTCGTTTGTTACAGACAAATCCCCCAGGAGCTCTGCAGGATTTAGGGGTTTCCTCGACCTTTGGCGGGGCACATTTCCCAGAATTACACTCATTCATGACAAGTGAAAGCATCCAGAGGTAAAAAAAAAAAAGGAGCTGTCTCCCGCTCCTCCATTCAGCCGACCCTGGCCCCTCTAATCTGAGCTGGGACGGCCCACATTGAGAGAAAGACTAGAGCTCACATCAAGCAGCGGTCTCTGTGATAAAGGCTCACGGACAATGGGGAACATTTCATGCTTTAACGTGAGCTGTCCTGTGTGTGAGCTGGGGGAAACTTTTAGCCTCACGTGTTCCACACACTGCATGTTATTGTCATTTTTGAGGCTTTTTTCATGTTTTATTATTTAATTGCATCAAACACGGCTGCAGGCAACACAGTAGTTTGCAGTAACGTACTTAATGTTGCATCATTTGTGACGTCTTCAGTGTTTTATCACCCCACTTTTAATAACAGACAAGATCATCTTAGTTAGTTTTATACAAAGTTCAATGCTACAGTTAATGGAGAATAAAGGAAAGTAAACAGGAAACACAATGTAGGGTTCAGTCTGTATGCTGCAATATACTGAAAACATCCTTTTATCCATATATTGTACATAAGCATAGTCTATTTTAGTTGAATTGGTTTTAGCATAGTTTTTAATGGACAGATGCATAGTCTGTTTTAGTTTTTCTTGTTAGTTATAGTTTTAATTTAATTTTTGTTCGGGTTTTTCAATTTCTCCACAGTTGGACTAATAACTGTTTTCTTATCTTCTTATGTTTTCTTATCTTACCACATCTGTTTCCTTTTACACCAATATTCAGATCATTTCTGTTCTGATAACAACACCATTAGAATAAACATTGATCTGGGAGAACCTGATCTAAGAGGCTGGGGGCTGCCTTGGGGTTATCCGCCTGGAGCTCCTTCATTACCTCCAGCATCTCGTTCCGTTTACAAACCCTGCACACCTGGCACTTATTTTTTTCCCTGGTCCCTGGCCTACTTTCCCACCGACGACAACAACTGAGCAACAATTTTTTTGGTAAAAGCCCTGCCGAGTCGGTGGCGCTCTCCTCTTCTGGTGCTGTTGCTAGGAGACTAGGAGCTCTTCAAAATTTGGCTTGAGCGAGGTGCACCTGCTTCGTCGTGGGGACTGGCGCGTTGAACGGGTACCGTGCTCAACACATGGGGTACAGACTGATCCGAATGTGGGGCGCGCGGTGATTCGATAATGAGGCTGGGCCCGGTGAATCCCCCGTGGACAGATGTGCGTGCAGGTGTTTACTCGGCTTGTGCCCTTGCTCATGTTCAAGTCAAAAATGCAAAAAAAAAAAAACCAAACCCTTACAAATCGTCCTTCCTGTGTCTTTTCCAGTCAGTGATCACAGCTTGAGCCCAAGTGTCTATAAAGGACACAAGGAGTGGACTCTTGAATACAGACTTCAGACAGGGTTTCCTTAAGACAGTGTTATTCTGAGTAAATGATTGTTCTACTCTTTAACCTTTGAAGTATTTGTTGCACTTCCTTTACACTGTACTGCAAAAAGAGTATCTCCGGTGGGTCATTGGAAGATATCCTTACACCAAATCGGGTCAACTGAGTTTATAATTCTCTGACATCATCATCATCATCGTCATGTTGGAGGCGAAATGATAAAAGCAGCAGCGAGTGAGTGTGATTATATAACCACGGGTTGAGCTGCAGGGTAATCTCTGGTTGGCTCTCTGCTGACCAGTCAGCTGGGGACCAACATCTGCCTGCTGCGACAAGCCTCTGCAAAACTAGACCATCCTGATACCTAATAGAGTAAAAATAGACTCATTTAAGGGAAAGTGATAAAGAGAGAAACCGAACAGCACCAAAGGAATATAGCTTTTTACTTCTGTAGCACTCCTGGCCTCAAATATCTTTTAGTATCAGCTTGTTTATTTTTCTCTTTACACATGAGTGCTTTTACCTGACTCATTTTATTTCAGTGTAACAGTACATCTATTTTTGTCCCCTCTCTTTCTCTGTGTGCTGCTATGTGTGTCACTGTACTGTCTGTCCCGTGCATGTGTCAGTCTGGAGGGCCTCCAGCTCCGGTCTGGAAGATGATCAGCTGGGCTCGGCGGGGTCCGCGAGAGAAGCAGAGCCAACAGCCAATAAACACCTCGGCCTGGCCGCGCCGACCCGCTGAGCTGCGCTGTGTTAATTGTACTGTGGGTCATTAGGCTGAACACAGACAGATTTCAGAACTGGACTCGTCACAGGCTCTGACCTTCTGCTGGGCACTGGGGGTAGTGCTGTGAGCGGGCCCAGCTTCAAACTGACTGCAGCGGTCGCCAGGCTAAAAGCATTACTTTCTCCATACATATTGATGAGGGACTAATAATACCGGCCTAGTAACCTTATTACTTCACACTTAACACTTCAATTTATGTTACAATTTCACTCGAAAAACAAAACAGTGTGGCTAAAAGTGGTCAATCATTTCAGTTACTTCAGCTGGAAATACTTTCACCCAAACGTTGCAAAGTAAAAACACTCATAAACTTTCCTAACCTCACCAGCCAGTCCCATTCACTTTATTAGTGTAGTGAAATGGGTCTGGAAGCCCCTCCCATTAAAACTACTAATAGAATCAATCTTAACTGACCAATCATAACCCTTCATCTAAAAAACAAGGGTTGATGTAATGTTCTGATTGGTTGTACTGTATGTTTTTAAATCGTGTCAGTCCAGAGGCATTTCTGTATTTGCTTGTACCGCTCCTGAATTATAATGAGTTGTATTTTAATCGACAGAGACCAGACAACATTACAGTTGCACCCAATTATTGTTATAAAATGTAATAGAAGGAGACATCTGGATGCAGATTTTGTCTTATATCTTCAAAACTATGCAGATGCCATTTTTTAAACCTGTTTATTATAATTACACAGATGACTGAGTATCTCCACAGACACCTTCAACACACAGCAACACATTTTAAAAACACCATTTTGTGCTAAAGAGAAAAGCAAAAACAGGTGTAATCCATTAACATGAAGTGACATTGTCAAGTCTTTAGTCTTTATGAAGAAGCAAAGTCAATTTATCACAGACACTGTTCAGATATAGGGCTGACATAATCTGGTGCAGTTGGATCACAACAAGTTAATGTCAGGTGTCGACCCTCTCAGTGTATTCTCAGCTCTGAGTACATTCAAGGGGAGGTCTGGGCCTTTTTTTGCATTCAAGGATAAAATGGCAGTCAGGATTCATTCATAAGTTGTTTAATTATTATTATCAGCACTTCTACTTAAACTATGTTCTCTATCCCACAGTGTTTTAGTGCCCTGAAGCAGTGTAGGCCGTTTTATTGGCTTTAGTGTCTAGTTAACCAGGTTTATGTCACCCATAATAAGATGAGCATTATTCTCTTTAGTCTTTTAAGTTCAAAGTTTACTATCCGTGCCAGTACACCTTGACATTTCCAATCACACATGCGATTAAACCTTTCGCACTGCCACAAATCTTTCCTTTGTTCAACTTCTTGGTTTGAGAAAGCTTCATTTTAGGAGCCTACACCTGGAGGACAAAGCTATCACAGTGATTTATGAGCCTCCCCAGGTCAGCACCATTAGAGCAGCTTATCCAGGCAGATGGACAGGGTACAGTATGAACCATCCTGGTCTCAGTACAGTGCTTGTGGTGTGTGGTTTGGTAGTCTGTTTTAATGACTTACTGATGTTTTTTAGTTATGTCTTATTTTCCTCAAGCTTCTGCAAAATCCATAAAAAAACAAGAGGTTTCCAATGTGTCACATTCAAGTTTATTTGCTTGTAAAAAAAAAAAAATCCTTCCTGCCTGGGTCTAAAACTCAGGACTAGTGATGAAGTACTCATTTTGTAAAGTCTCGGTCTTGTCAACGCCTCAAAGTTTTGTTTTTTTGATCTCAGACATCAAGATCAATCAAGACCACAAATGGTGTATTTGTTTGTTTGGGATTGAATGAAAAACTCAGTCACTTTATATTTAATTCAAAATCTCACTCTAACTCCACCTCCTTCACCAAACACAGACCTCCTTGATGTCCTTTTGACTCAAAAACTGGACTTGGACCATTTGGATCGTGTTAAAGTTCTCTTGTATTACACTGCCAGAGTCTTGGTGTAAGTCAGTGATGTCAAACTCAAAGTAGTAAGGGGCCGCTGTAGTAAATAAGAATCCATTCAGGGGCCAAAGATTGTGACAGAGTATATCTCTTTTGTAAATTTTACTGTGTTTGATTGTAAGGTTTTGTCTTCACCTTGGTTTGATTTTGATAAATATTATTTATTATTTTTTGTCTCATTTTCCAGCGTCATTTTGTGAATTCACTTCAATTTTTGCCATTTTGGCTCCTTTAAAATGGCTACCCCTGTTAGGTGTCGTTTTGTCCATTCATAGTGTGGCATTCTTCCCTAATACATATCTTTAGAATAGTTTAGTGCCTTATGTCTTTTTTTTAATTACTGTGCAAAGTCCCCCCCAAAAAACACCTACAACATGTATTGGAAAGCCAAATAAAACATTGCAAAGGGTGCCTTTAGTTTGAGGTCTAAGTCAATGCCTGCTTGACTACAACATTACTCAAGACCTAGCTGACAGTGCTAACCACCTTGTTACTGTGCCTCTTACTGAGCTCACTATTTCTGCTGTTATCATTGTTTCCTTATTGAAAGTGAAAAGTGTATTAAAGTACCATAAAAGGAAATTAAACTTGCTCAAATTGAACTGTATTTGGACAATTGACATCCTCAGGCACATGGCAAGGACACTGTTAGGAATCAAAAAGTCCCATCTGTAAAAAATCATAGCACATAATCAGTCACTGTCAACTTCCGCAGCACACTGAAGTAAAATACCACCAAACTGTGGAATGAAAGCAGGTAGTTGAGATTCAGTTAGTGTCCTGGCAGAAAATCCTCTTCACATTTTCATTCATGCTTTGAATCTCAGGAGCATTTCTCGTGAATGGCAGATGAGCGATGTTGGGAGACGGCGTGTCTTTGTAGTCTGACAGACAGCAGGAGCGCTTGTTGTCAGGCGCCACTCCTACATCCTCCTCGCTCCCACTGTGGCATCCGCCTTTTAACCTCGGCTTCGACTTCGCCAAACAGTGTTTCCATCAGACGCAGCGCAGGGCCCCGGTGGTTTGGAGTGATGTCGCAATCAATCCTGTTCTTTTGGGCCAACCGGGACCCAACTCACAGTCTGAACATTTGCTGTATATACGTGAGCTCGAACGAGAAGTGAGTGCCAAAAAGTTGAAAATGGACTCTTAAAATATCTCTTGGGATCTTTCAAGGGATTTGTGGAATTTTTTGCTTGAAGAACACTCAGCTGTAAAGTAAATAAATGTACTGGTAAAAAAAAAGAAAAGATGTTTTCCATTACATAAAGTGTCTATAAAAATCACTCAGCGTCACCTCATTCTCGAAGTTTGGAGAAAATAAATTCTGATTAGTGCGCTCTATAAGGGGCAGGTTTCATGTTTCGCTCTCTAGCAGAGTCTGTTATGGTTGCACATTCCACTCTGAAAACTTTGGGCCGGAGCCAGAGTCGGGATTCTAAGATCCGCTCTTCCCAGGATTCATGTCTCTCCTTTTTTTGCCCATCTTCTCACCTGCCAAACTGCTCGTCATACCTCAGCTTCCACAGAGGTCACTGGCCGGATCCGATGGAGGTTTAACTTCACTAAGTCAATAAGAAGCTCCCGCAGCTTATGATGAATATGCTACATCTCAACGGTTTAAGGCTGGCTCATGTTTTAGTGTTGAACACAGTGAGAACGACCTCTGCATTTCCAGCTACTGTAGCACGCCATGACCTCCGACCTCCGTACAAATACTTCCAATAGTGAGCATTCACATTTTCTAGGAGCAGAGCCTTCTAGGCTCTGGTGAATAAAAGCACTGTTCTTTATGCACATTTGAGGATTATCTGAGAGAAAGTTTATATATTAAAACGGAAACACAACTGCCATTTCAACAGTCAAGTACAGTGCTTCTTTAGCTTCAGCGTCAACACATTTTAGTGCCAGGTCTGAATGAGGCCTGAGATAGATTATAGAATGCAGAGAAACCATTTAGAAACATTTTATTTGGTTGTCTGTCTTCCCATTAGTCTAATGGCTGCTTGTGTTTATGTGCCTGGCGTATTACACATGGTATGCCTATTAAAGAGAGGTTATGCCAGAGACCCATCAAAATTACATAAATTGCCAATGCCCGTCATGCTTCAGTCTTCTAAATAAAGATCGACTGATGCTGCTGATATGCTTCATTCAGTCTGAAAAAATGTGATTTGAAACCAGAAAACATCTGGCCAGATGTTGGGATCCTGGACCACCAAAGAACAGTGGAGTAAGAAAAGAGGTTTAGTACTTTAGCCAATTATCTCGGCAGGAAATGAAACGCTTGAGATTCTTTAATGTAGCTCAGAACTCCAAAGAAACCCTTTACGCCACAGGTGTCAAACATGCGGCCATGGGGCCAAAACTGGCCCGCCAGTGGTTACAAAACAGCCCAGAAAGTGAGAAAATTACAGAGAAGACATTTGCACTGTTTTAGTAAGAGTAGTAATTAACACAACACTGAGACCCAGAACTGAACAGAAGATGGCAGCAATGCAATGACTCTTTTGCAGTCAAAACAACAACAAAATATCTTGGAGAAAAGTAGACACAGAGGGTAGAGTTTTCCAAGAAAAATGGACCACTTTCTATATATTATCAATGTATTAAGCAGGTCTGAGGAAACAACAGTCAGTATCTGAAAGCTCAGTGATGCAGCAGTGAACATTAACCTTATAGCTTACAAAGTAGCATTAGCATCAAAGCCATTTTGTGAGGTTGAATTTGTGAAAATGTACATTACTACTGCTATTAATTCATTGGTCCAGGTCACTTCAGTCAAATTGGGCTGAATATGTATGTGTCCCTTGAACTAAAATGATCTGCTTTACACCATTATTCTACGCTTTATGTGTACATTGATTTTACATTAGAAAATATAAAAGCGAAAATAAAAAAAAACGCACTTTTCCTTTCTCTGCCTATAAAGTGAATATGAAATCTATGAATGCATCAGCACAACTTAAGGCACATGTGTCGACAGCCCATCCCACCAGCGGACACATTTCAGCGCTCTTCCCATAATAGGAGTTAATAACCACAACAGCCTAATTACGCTCCATAATAGAGATGAGCAGCGCGTCTCAATAACACCGAGGGGGGTCTCCCACGAACAATGGGGTCTGTGGCCAGCGGGGTGGAGACCTCCTGACTGTGACCCTGCATCAAATAAACGCACACATGGCCGTTGCTGCACACGAGGAAGCTTTTCGGGGTTTTTTAAAGACCCAGGGGCCATGAGTGTGTTTGCTTTACTAAACTAGGGCGCTTCATAGGGGTTACTGTAAATGCCTTCAGCAAAATATCTAGAGCAAGTTTCGTGACCAATATCCATTTCCACTGGTGACAGAGGATACTGATTAAGCAGCGCAAGAACATTTGGCTGACTGAACTTTAAAACATTAAATAGGTCCTAGTGTGACAGTATGTATCATATGGGTCTAATATATGCATACAAGCTGGAACAAGCTGGATTCAAAGGGGCTGAACATTAACTAACTTTAGAGTCTGAAATGATCTGCTTTGGCAGATATAACCTCAAACGTGATCTTGCACTTTCCCATTTTCCAAAAGGAACATGAAAGAGGCCAAAGTGTGAGATGTTAAAAACCACTACTGAAACCCTATAAGCGGTGTTTCGAGCCTGTTGTGCAGCGCTGAGGCCGCTGTGCCTCCAGGCAACACTTAACAATGTGCTGTTTCATGTCAGGAACAAAAGGAGCCCAGCTAAATCCTCCTCATATGTTCAGGTTGTGGGAATTCCAGGCCCTTAACCTGGTCATTAAAGCGTCTGGTAATGAAACCCAAAGCTCACCTTGACTCGGGGATTGTCACGGTAACAGAAGCCGAACATGATGTGGCTTGGAAGATGACCAGCATTTGTACCTGTAATATTTTTATCAAATGGAAATATATATATAGATTGTGTTGTCGTGACATGTGTTCAGTGACACGCCTGACATGTGCCGTATGACATGAGCATTTTAATGGCGGTGTATCATGTCATGTTGGAGGATGCTTACCTATATTCCATTACATGACCCTCTTTGAAGATTTCTTGACACATGCTTTTCACTTGGTGCGTGTCTGTTTTTGAACAAGGCACCTTCCTACGTCCCAGTTATGGATCTGTTAATGTTTTTTCTGTTTTATTTGACAAAAACTCAGCATGGAGGCTTTGGTCCTCATCCCATCCACTTACCCTTTTACTTTCACTTATGTGACAAGTTATTTGTGACATCACAAAATCCCAGTGCAACTCTGCCACTACCATTTTAGGAAAAATGGTCAATGCTGCAACTTTGTAGATCAGTTTTGTAACCAGAAAGGACACCAACACAGAGAAAAAATAGCTACATAAGCCACTTTTAATGTTATCATTTCCTTTTTTAATTTTAGAATGACCAACCCTCAGTACTTCATTTCAGCACTTACATAAGGTTAGAGTACTTTTGTTCAAGTACAGTTCGTGGCTACTCCACCCACCTCTCTCCACACTTTGTATCTGCTGCTACTGTGTGTACAGAAAATTTCCTAACTAGCTGATTTATTGGACTTCACAAGTGCCGCACAAACCCAAACCTCATGTGAGCTAACCCCTTGTTTTCTCCTTAAGCCCTCTCTCTTCCGGCCTCTCGTGCCCCTTATAGAAATATGCAAAAGGTTGTGAGGTCAGCAAATTCACTGCAGTGAAGGTGCTACAAGCCAAAGAGACCTGTTTGATCTCCGTATGGCGCTTGTCTCCAATAAATTAGCCAGCAATCGAGGCGATTCAGTTTGGTTGGGGGCCATTGGTGCAGGCATCATTAACTGGCCAAATTCAGGCATTTATGGGAAAACGTGTGCTTTGTCCTTATTGAAGCTCTTTGTAGCGGCTAACTGCACAGAGCAGGGGTCCCTCTTCAAACCAGTACCCGGATGATGAACTTTCAGGAGTAAACTATAATAACTTTTTTAATGAACACATTGCAGAGGTGGTGTTTTTTTTCCACTTCAAAAGCCTGGTTTCTCATATAAATGAAAGAGGCTTATTGCAAACAGAAGCCTGTGTATTCTACTTGTCTCAATACATCAGTCACATTGTAGTCAATAAAAGCCCCGAGTTGAACTGCTCCATCATCATTCAGTCCAGATGCTACACAGAGCTCACTTTTTCATTAAAAACAACAGCTCTTTTTGTAAAACCAAAACCAAACCTTCCACCTCTAGGTTTAATTAGCGCCTCTAAAGCAGCGCACTACACCCACCGCAGACACTGGTGCCTCGCTCTTACACTGAACCCGAGACAGCACTTCCTCTTCACATGTAATCATCTCGCTGATGTTAGTTTCGTGATTCTGAGCCTTACTCTACCCTCGGAGGCACACATCGACGGATTTCCCATGGCGCCTCCTCCTCCTCCCTCCAGAGCTGCGGTAGAGCCATCCGCCAACACTCCATTACAGGTGGGCCAGAGTGTGTCCACCAACGTCATGGTGCAACACGCTTTCTGTGAACGGCAGCAGGGGCGGTTTCCAGGTAGCATCATCTGGCCACACTTCCTCCCTGATCAGCTGCAGGTTTAAACAATAATATACAGTAACCTCTTTGTGTGTTTTAAATATCTGGCCTGCACTGTGAGGGATGTGGCTAAACCGAGACACTAGACAGACTTCGACCCCCTTTAGACCTTGCATTTCTATCCATCTTCTTAGTTCAGAGTATTAAGAGTGATGGCTCTAAACTCTTTTCCATCGACTCAGCTGGGTCTCCTAGAGGGACTTCTCACAACGCACCAGACACCATCTAACAGTTCTGAATACATTATATTTATATGTGTATATTTCTTTATATTGTTATCAACATTGTCAAACAATCACAAAGAGAAATTCCAGACTATGACCCTACTGACATAGCAATAAACTACAAAGCTTCTTTTTACGTATGGTACTCATGTAGAAAACTGTAGAAACTTTTATCGCTGTACTTTTTCTCTTTGTCTTGAGGCCTATTGCTCAAAGTAACATAAACTGTCTCTTTGTCTGTCTGTTTTTATCATGTATTTGATTCATCTCACTGATATTGTCTTTAAGGAAGTGAGTGTCTTGTGGTTTTATTGATGGGCTCTTGTGAATCATCTCCAATGTAAGATTCAAGATTCAAGTTATTTGTCACATACAAGTTATATAACATACAACAAGCAGTGAAATGTACATTTGACACAGTCTGTTTGACTGTGCAAAATAGTAATACATTATAAAATGCAGGAAATTTAAAATTACACATAAAAAATAAGAAAGTATGGCAACTAAAAGAAAATAAATTCTAAAATACAAGAAATTAAAAAGATATTTAAAATACAAAAATACATATAATATACACATAAAAATACATATTGTAGAAGGACAAATGAGTTATCACTGCAAATGACAAATAAAGTGAATCTGAAATCTATCGGTTTTGGATGCAAATGTTCCCCAGCTTTTGATTGGTTGAAACTACTTCCTGTTGTTGTTCCTGTGTATTATAAACGATAACTCATGTTATCTCTCTGACGTAAAATGTTTTATTAGTGGTCAGAAAGTTATTTGCAGAGACTCTTACTAATAAATATGTCAGATCCACACTTCACATTAAGGCTGGTGATATTAAAAATCCAGAATTAAAAGCCAGGTCTGAACGGAGGCCTTACAGGACACCACAGGGGCTGACACGTTTTTTGAAAAGTAATCTTTGTGTGAAGGTTGAGACAGAGGATGGCACTCTCCAATGAGCATGCATGACTCATGGCCATAAATACCCATAAAAAACTTTGATGTGTTTGCTCGTGTACATCTGAGACCAGGTGTTGGGTGTCCGCTTGTAGGCAATACGAGTTTATCCCGGCGAATCTGTCGCCGTGGGACTGTGTGGGAGCATGTTATGCGCTGTAACCCAAGCCAACACCGCGCCTCCGTAGTCGCTCCCTAAAAATGGTGGAGCAGTCAACGACGTAGAGGCGTTCTTAGAAACAGAAGTGGCTGCACGGTGGACACAGCTAAGTTAGGACACATCTGTCTGTCACACACTCTGAGATTTATGAAACTGTTTTTAGGGAACGCTGCATTGGCTCGACAATTCCTTGCACAAGTTAAAAAAAAAGAAGAAATTAAGCCACAGTACCATCCCAAATATAGAGAATAGTTCCATTGTGTGACATATGATTGGCTTGAGACCAGACAAACACACACAATTGGCTCCACATATCTTCATGTAGATACTCTTACACAACGCTGATGTATGTGTCACATGCAGTGGTCGGTCCGTGGTGAGCAGTGGAAGACACTGGCCTGATAAATATAGGGGTCCGCAGAACATTCCCGCACGGGCAGCTGCACTTTTCACGGCGCTAACAGTAATTGAATACCACTTGGATGTTGGCAGCGGTGACACCTCTCATAAGAAACATGACATTTGCATCACTTGTGTGGACAGATTTAGGGTCACAAATCTTTTACATTGCGGGTCAGCGGGGGCAGCTGTAGGGGAACGATGGTCACAAAATGTCCTATCCTGTCCCGGTGTCCTGTCCTGGCCCCAGTGCTGACAGTGAAATGACATCACTGGGGGGGCCCCTTTGTCCCTGTTTTTTTTTTTTTTTTTTTCTCTTTTAGGGAGCGTCGAAATTTTGCACACAAAGGCCCTCGCTGCGCTCCTATCTCCACATCTGAGTGGACGCAGCACTTTTCAAAATCCCTAACAAGATTAAACCATAGTGCGATCAGCTGTCACACACTGGCTGCTTCTCAGAACTCACACAGGACCTAAAGCCCCGCCGTTGAGAGCGATCGCACGAGGGCCGTGTCCAAAGAAAGCAGATTTACTGATGCTTCTTTTAATTATGTTAAAAGTGTGTCCATTCCCATCACTTTGTGCTGCTGTTGGTTTTACTCTCTGCCTGTGTTTGCGTTGTCTCTGGGTTCACACGGCTGACTATATCTAAATCAAATCCATCTAAGTGGGATCCTCCAGTCTTTTTCAGTTTCAAAGAAATGTCCTTCCTGTGCTGGTACACTTAACCCCGCTGCTAATCTTAAGACAAGTGGCCGTTGTGGCTGCTGTTGTCCAGATGTGCTCCACACCATACACAGCACTTTCTCCGAATACTTCAAAACCCTGAAGAGGAAGGGGCGTACATCATGTGAACGCATTCCACTGTAGATGGGTTTTTGTTCTCTGCATAGCAACACGTGTCATGCTTTCAGGGATTGTGTAGCTGTTGCTATGTTGGGCTCGCTCTGCTGGCGTCATATCGTCACAACGCAAACAGGTAATAACTGAAAGTAAAGCTTTCAGGATGTGTCACTTCAATTTCCACTTGACACACATTGACTCTCGTCGGAACCTGGTCACATTCAAGCTGCAATATGTAAAGGAATGGATTCGCATGGATGTACCTGGTTGCCGTGACGACCTATACATGAGTGCTTCTAGTAAATGTATGTGGCATGTGTCTGTTATCTGTAAACAGGTGATAAGGTCATAACCCGAATGTGGATTTGAATGGAAAGTGGTTTTTAATTTAAAGCTGGGGTGGGAATTCTGGTCACATTTTCTCCACACCTATGGACCTCTGCAACAATTTGTAAACCGCTATTCCTTAACATTTTTTTCCTTTATTTACATGGAAGCCAATCAGCCAATCAGAGCTCACAGAAAAGCAACAAAGCAAATATAAAAAAAAGAAGAGGGCGAGTTGATTGAAACACAAGAATAATCCTGCATTTCATTTTTCTTCAAAAAGTGTATCACAGGGTCACATTTGTTTATAAAAATCAACCTGGGAAATCCTGCCTAGTCTGCCTTTAAATATATTCCAATTTTGATAAAATTTTATAAAATAAATGTAAAAAAATGACTTTTGCAAAATGCATCATAAAAGCTCTATGAGCAGCCTTAAATGAGTAAAAATTAAGACACAAAATGGTTAACTGGAGTCATTTTTAATTGAGAGTGTAATTATCTAAAGTGTGCGTCGATGGCTGCTGATTGCCTCTATCGCTGTTCAATTCCCATTTGCTTCCAGTCGACTCGCTTTGTGCTCTGACCGTGAACGCAACATCTGACGACACATCCATAACAACAACATGCCCATATTTACGAACATATTTAAGCATTTGAATAGGAATCGGGCTGTGACATTAATAACACCATAATGTATGTCTCCTTAGTAGGTAAAATGAGTTTGAATTCCTGCAAATAAATATGAATGTTCAAAAACAAATCAGTCCAATTGGATGGTGAAAAGCATGAGTGACTTCAGGTTTCGGACCACGTCTTCTCATTTAGGACCGGAGACATTTGGGGATGAGCTGACGTGAAGCTCTTAATGAGGATCACCAACAAATGGCACAAACACAAATAGGTCAACTTGACCTAATTAACATGTCATTAATGGAGAATACTTCAATGTATGTGTATTTAATCATCAAACACCAGTTGTTTTGGATAACTGCCCATTGATTTCATTTAGTAAAAGTCATCTTTAAAGTAATCCCACGTTAGAAGAGTAGAAGTGTCTTTTTATAGTAATAACCCCTTGAGTCTGCGGGGCTCACACCTGAGACAGCTGCACTATCTAATCTAAATCTCTGCTTGATTAAAAGGAAATGAATGTGAGATCATTAGGGAGCAATTTATCAGCGATCTTAGATTTTTTTTCCTCAAATGTCAGTCTTCTTTCTAAACAGGCTGACACAAGTCTTTGTTAACACTGGTGATCTTTTTATGAGTCTGATCTGAGGCAAAGGGCAAATCAAAGCCTGTAAAGTCCTCCCCGCACTACTGACGCTACATAAGTGTCAACAAAAAGTGAATGGACGTCTGTCACATCAGTCTAAACTCGACGAGCGGAGAGGTTTTATCTGAAGAAACGGGTGACCTCTCCACTGCAGTGACCCTGACACAGGCGTCTGGCAGTTTAGCCCGGCGGGTCAGACTGGTGTCAAGCCCCCCGGGGTCAGAGGTGACAATCAGACCAGTGCCGTCCTGGAAATTAGACCAGACTAATTGTCCATCAGTCCACTTTAATTACAGCAGAATCAAAAGCAGGACTGGTTCACTCGTTCCAGGGCCATGACACCAGTCGGAGGTGGGGGAGACGGGTTATTATGGACGCAAAATTAGATTATGTATGCTGCACTGAACTGGACAGACAAGCAAATTCCAAATTTAATGAACAAACAATGAGTCTTGAATTAAAAAGCATGTGGTGAATCTGAATACAGTGGTTTTGATTTTCCTGTTAATGGTATTCAGGCTCAGGAACATTACATGCACAAAAATATTTCAGTACAGCTACTTAAAGATTAGAAAATGCATAAAAAAGCAATTTTTTTTGGGTTACTTTTGGGTTACTTTATATAAATCCCAGTTGAAACATTTCATCATTGCATATGTGTATACCATAATTACTGTAAGACATATAAGACATAAAAGCTATTCACTGATTAAATGTTTTAGAAAACTATTCTTGTAATAACATAGAACATGCTGCTGTTCCATCATAAAATGTAATAAACATAATCTGACGGCATAATTTTACTTCTGCAGGGTTCTTATATATCATTTTACACTGTGATTATGATCTTTTTAATGTATCCTGTACTCCACAAGCCTGAAGGTACTTCACTGATCCTCATATTAGTTCTACTGGGATTCCCCAAGGTTGTGTCCCGAGCCCACTGTTCTTCTCATGCTTAGCTCACATATCATACATAGCTCTAATACCACAGCTGCCATTAAGCCCAGGCATTGTTCGACAAGTTAAAAATAACACTGAGAGACCGGTTAGTTGGTGAAGGGACAATTACATCACAAACAAAAACAAAGAGGAGGCTGAGTAAGGGTCCAGTTTCAAATATCTTAGAGTTCATATATCACGCATTGAAGTGTGGACACAGCAAGACAGGTCAAGAAGCCCTAAGCAGTGCCCTTTTCTGCAAATACTAAATAAAAAACTAACATTCTGGTGTCAAACATGTTAGAAATGTTAAAATTAACTTGCATGGAAATGTATGCTCAAAACATGAAGGCATTTGGTGCAGACGTTCCAACTATTGCCTCATTATCATGTCAAGTCAATCCTTTTTTTATATTAGTTTTACTCAAAAATAAACCACATTGACTACATAGAATGATGTATTAGAAGCAAAGGTTACGGTATGGTCACTCAAAAAGCATTATTAAAATGAGATGGATTGAGATTGCTCGAGCTTACATGGGACAGCTCAGTGTTATGGGAAATCTATGATGCATCTGTGTGAATGTGCAATATTATTATGCAATTTAGCTATGTGCTTTGATTTTGATTTAACCTTATTCTGTGTTGTTTACTCCTTTGGCCCCATTGCGTAAACAGCTTGTGTGGCGTGAATATTGTCTGAATATTTGGGGAACGCAAGGACACAGCACTGACTGAACAAATTCCTGCATAAGGCATAAAATGGGCAAGTTACTACTGCCCGGATTAACTTACAAAGTAATAAAATAATAAATCTAACTTTATAGTACTGTCAAATGCTTATGACAGCTCAATATAACCTGCCGGAATAGGATCCGGGAACACTCTTATTTTGACATGGTGTGTTCCTGTAATTGTTTGCAAACCTCAGGACATGGCTGTAGTGTAGGATACAGATATTATACTATACAAACTATTTAGAAATGAGTTGTAGATGAACATTAGCTTGGTATTTGGGCATTTGCGTGCATCTAGGCATTGTATTATGTGTGTCTTCCGTTAACTGTTTTGACCTTACAGACCCTGGTTTGAATCTGCGTTTTTTTGATGACTTTCAAAGTACAGGACCATCTAAAGAGCACATGAAAGGACTATGAAGGCTTGCTTTGCATTTATTGTCATATAAAATAACGATAAAGGCAAAATAAAATACAGTGCACACAGATTTCAACATTGTAATAAATCACCCAGACTTTTTTATTTACTCTCACCCCAGAGGTCAAACCTGACTAAATCCCTGCACCTCTGTAGAAATAGTCATTAGCATATTACCACTAGCACATTAGCATGCTTAGTGCTGGTTAACTCTCGGAGTGGATCCCCTAGTTGCCGGGATCCGTGTGTGTGCAGACAGCGGGCTTTCCCTCGGTGAAAGGTTGAGAGCAGCGGCTTTGATCAGACAAATCCTGGTGCCAACAGATGATAGGCACTTTTCCCTGTGTCTCATGAGGAGATTCAACAAATGGGGAAACAGCCACTGGCATGAGCGTTCATAGACAAGGGTTATGGATTTAGGCATGCAAAAGGACTTCCCCTTCAAGATGCCCTATAAGCACACTTCAGTCTAGCACCATCTCAAGCAGAAGAGGCGTTAGCACATCTGAAGCTCTTTCTCGCTTGTTTTCTTGACCCTAATCCATGAATATCCTGCGTTATGTGCTGTGCCGGTGGCCACGAGGCTGCATTCCTTATCTGTGGTCAAAGTTTGCCGCTTCAAGATGTGAGCCACGTGCAGCTCTGAAGCGCTATAGAATATCACCCTGCAAGCAATTCATCTGACGGTGGAATGCCTATTTTTGGCCGGGCCTCGCATTTTTCTTCACGAAAAAAAAAACGAAGTGGAATCCTCCTGACGGCGCAGAGCCGAGCAGTCGCAGACAGCTGTGGAGTGTTTCGGTTAAGGGCTCTTTAAACATGTGGCTGACTTGCTTAAAACGGGCTATTTGAGGCAACGTAATGACAGTCTAGACGTGCCTCTGGTTTTTAACGTGGGTCTGGAGTTGCGACAGATTCTACAGATAAATATTCAGGCTTCAAGATTACACTCTAGTGCTTTGTATTTGGTGAAAAACTCTTACTGGATATGCTTCTACTCATTGTTCTACTCTGATATTTCACTTACTGCACGTTTTGTTGTACTTTTTCTTAATACATCAATATAAGTGCTCTTACTGATCCCTTACACATATATAGTTATATATATTATAGGTATATTCAGTGGAAATATGTGTGTAATAAAAATTCATACGTTCACTGGAGAGACTTTGTATGTTTGTTATTTAAGTCTGATAAAGTATAGATAGTAACAAGGTCATTCAAAAGAGAGAGGCCTGGTTTTAATGAGCATCCAATTAGATCCCTTTTAAATGTCCATCTGTGTATTTAGTCTCCAGCATAAGATAAAGACTGTCATTTAAATGAAGCTAACTATGACAACAACAGCTCTGGTTAATATCATTTGTTACTGTCTTTATTAGCTTTTAGCATTACCAGCTTACTACTCCTGCAGCCCTACCAGGTCCTTGAGCATTGTGGATTCACTATGCTTCAATGTCCAGGGTCATTTATTGAAATAATTTGAAGGACTTCATTCATAAAATTCGCAACAATCCCACGGTGTACAAACCAGCATTATCTGCATGAATCCATTAAAAATCCAGATTGACATTTATTGCATTGAATAAATTACTTGTCATGAATATAAATAAATATGTGCATCCTCCCATGAGATTGCTGGTGAGATATAATCTTAGATCGCAGAATCAGGCATATGTTCGAATTTATGAGTATGATTTAGACACAAGATGTTCATGTGTCGATTCTGCGCTGCACAGTTTGTCCTTCATATTGCTGCACAGAGTGATAAATGGGTCCTCATTACCATCAGTGATGCCTTTTATCCTCTAGAAAAGTTGAACAAAGTTGAATTAGCTAAAACCAATCAGGAAGCATTCATTAGGAGCACGCTTCAGAGCCATGAACCCATAAGACCACATCCTCTTGTCTGTTCAACACAAAAGTGAAAGCCCATCAATCATAATGTCATTTACTAAGGCTTTGAAAGGCTCGATGTTACGCAAACAGTAATGTGACTCGTCCTACGTTTGAAGGGGCCTGGGTGGTGTCACGTTGTCCCCTGCTCCGAGGTCCCCAGCGGGGCTCCTCATTGGGACACTTGCATCAAACTGGGATTGTCCCCTCATTCGGAGAAAAGAGGCGTAATGGGAAAAATGTACCACCTCATCACCACCTCCCAGGGCTGCCATAATGGAGCATCCATGGTCATTAAAGGAGCGTACCTCCCACCTCAAGAGCCTCTATTCAGTCTCTGTCATCATTCACGGCCATCACTTCCTCAGAATGTAATGGTTTTGGAGGTTGCTTTTATCCTATTGTCTCTACTTCTATGTGTCCCCTTCCCATTTAGGAGCCTAAACTAGAGGACTGGCCTGTTAGCTGGGCACCGGGGTTGACCTCTGCACCCCTTTGCTGGAGACTCCTTGGGCTTTGTTTTGGCCCTCTGTCCCCCTTGCCAAAGCAAATCATAGCCCAGGCGGGTCACGGCGAGAGGGAGCCACTGGGGGTCTCATTGTCTTCCCATTCACATTAGAGACGAGTGGTCCAGAGTGGACATCAGACGCTCCCTATAGCCACACACACTGAGGGGACAAAGTCCACGCAAAGTGACAGCTCCTATTGGGAGAGGAATGCATGTGAAACAAGAAGGTTCAAAGAAGCACTCCATTAAAGCAACGACATGGGAATATTTGATTGCCAAACAGTGTTTCTCCCTCTTCTATCAACTGGTGGCATCTATGCAACGATGGGGAAGATTACAGTCAAAGCTCATTTTTGTAACCTTTGCCATGTGTAGCATAGTAAATGCATTAGTAAAGTGTCCATATGAAGGTGTGCATTATTTCAGTGGCCCTCAGTAAGTGATGGATTAGGAGTGGCCAGTACACCGTGACACTCTCAGAGGCTTCTACAGTTTATGCTTTAGGGGGCAGGAGAGAACCAGAGCACAGACTGGCTGGACCGCACAGACAGGGCCATGAGCTCGGGGCTGCGGGGTCGGAGTGGCCCTGTGGCTGGGGGTAAGATTAGAAGGCAGCTGAGAGGGAGGGCACGCGGCCGTCCTCTGCTACATATTCCCGCCATGGCCCTGAGCCAGGAGCTGAGGATTAATAGAGACTAAAAAGGAAAGGCTCTCTTTGGCAAGTCACCGGTATAGTCATTTCAATGCGTTTATAGTCTGGGCTCTGGTGACAATGTGCATTTGAATAAATGCAAATCAGGTCAGGGATTAATTTAGAGCACAGTGACGAAACCTGTGCTTCACTCGTTTAATCACAGATTCATTTAATTAGCCACTCGGACACTTGGCAGGCTGTGCACATTTGCACATCCATATGAAATAAGGGGATTGTGTGCTCTCTAATTGACTAGACTTGTTCAAGAGACAGGGGTATGACCGCATGCGTCAGCGCTAAGTGACTGTCTCATCTGATACTGTGCATTTTCACCTCTCCAGCTTTTTCCCATTTATTTTCAAGTGAAAAGATTAGCCACTGAGCTCCCTGTAGATCCATTGACCACCGTCTCATCTGATCATCTCCACACATTGCTGTTTTGTCAGCCTTGATAAAAGCAGCTTAAGCAGGTCATCCTTCATGATTCTTGCAGAGACTTAGGACTAAACCTGAATAGCCATCTGTAACAGTGTTTTCAGTGTAAGACATAATCACATCTTTAGACAAGAAATCCAAGAATATCTTCTGTTGAAGAGCAAGATAAATGGGAATTAGCTGTTTTCAGGTTGCTTTCAACTGTTTCATGTTTTTAGAAAAGAAACAGCACAGAGAATGACATGTGTCATACCAACAGATTTAGATTTTTTACCAAACACGTAAATGTAGAGCTTTTTGGGCTAGGCTCACAGCTTGTACTTACATCCATATTACTCTGGCTGTAGTGACTGAGGAAAATCATATGATCTTTATGTGTTAGAATATAGAGATTGTTTGAATGAAGGGCTCCTCTTTAGTGGACTTCTGGTTAGTCTGGAGCTCAGTTCCCTGACAGGGAGCCTGGAATCCAGCCACAAGAGATCACAAGCCTGTATCTTTGTGCCAGTCCCAATCCTGGATGGGGATGCCAAATGAAATATGCAACCACTAGATGATTCACTGTGGTGAAATGGTTTTGTTTTTCATATGTTAGAATAGAGAAAGACAAAGAAAGTTTAGGACTTTGAATAAATCTGGTTAAAACCACAGTGGACACAAGAAAGACAGTAAGTGTTGGATGTTTGCTTGAAGTGAAATTACCCTTTTTTTTTGTGTGTGTTTGTTTTAGAGAAAAAAGGTGTGAAGTCATCTAACAGCATATTATAATATGTGTCATCTGTAAAAAAAAAAAAAAAAAGACCATGATGGCGTCTACGCTTTATTTTCTGGAATTTTCATTGATGAAGATGTTCAGTGGATACAGAAGCATGCTCTCTGTGAAACTTAGGGACACTCCTATTGGTCTACATAGATGTCAACAAGGAAGTAATGAATGACAAGAAAGTACACAAAAACTGTGCAAAAAAGAAAAACATAAACACAGAAATATCTGCGATGCATTCGCACAAACACAAACAAGGCGATACAGTTAGTTGCAGGATCACAGCAGTCTGTGGCCCAACTCAGAGCTAGAAGGTCAGCTCTTGCTTGGTGACCAGGACGGAAGAAGGTTTTGGATGATGCATCACAGTGGCAAATTGGTAAGAAATGTCAACTCACAACAAGAAGGCCCTGAGTTCAACTCCCATGTCAACTGGGGTTCTTTGTGTTGAGTTTGTGTGTTCTCCCTGTGCTCCGGTGGGTTTTCACCAACATCAACAAACATGCACTGTAGACTCCAGTTAGTAATTTGACCAATTACTGGCTCAGATCTGGAGAGGGTCCCTGGTTCCTGAGCAGCTGCCCACTGCTCCACTGAATGGGTTGAGTGCAGAGAATAAAATTTTCCACAATAATGGGTAACTGAAAACTTAAAGAACTCTTGGGACGTTATAGGCATTTAAATCTATTACTCCATGTAAAGACTTCCTCTTTGCATGAGTAAAACATTATCTAAATGGGATTAAACCTAATTAGAAAAGTTTCAGCGAGAAAGCCTAATGAGTTGAAGTGATTATAATGAAGAGTGGAAACAACAGAGCCATCGTTCAAGTCTCGCAGCTTAAAGAGGATCAATTAAAGAAAAACCCCACTAACAGTGAGGTGTCTGAATCCCCTCGGCCTCGGCCTTTTACTGCTGCCACGTCATGGAATGTGTGATGTCATCTCCAGAGCACACACAGCTCATGCTCTCACCTGGTTTCCGGGGTAACCAAACCACAGCAGCTTCCTTCCGAGTGCATGTTACAATGAGTGTTCAGTGAAGGGCCTCGTGCATACCTAGAAAAACGCAGGGAAATCAAAGAGAACGCTGCACCAGTTGTATGTGCCCTTCAGCTCCGGTGGACAACAATAGCTCTTCTTGACTTTTTTCTGTCTCTGAGCAGTGCGTCTCTAAGTTTGTGTCTGTGTGACTCATTTGAGACAGAGTTGAAGTGCTTATGACACTTTTTCAAAAGTCACCCACAAGAATTTTGACACAGAGGTGCACAGGGCCTGCGGAAAAGACACTGTGCTAGAAAATACAGGCTGCTCACTCATAATAATGTCTTTTTTACACATTGAGATTTGTGTAAACACTCCAAGCACTTTACTACAAACTGAACACACTGAGCTCTGTGACATTATAAAGCTAAAACCGTCCAAATATTAAAGCCCTCCCAGGTCAAGTCAAGTCAAACACCTTTTTGTTCTTTTAAAGAGACTCCACAGACTCAACAAACCACAGATTATTTATTTATTTAGTTAATGCAAAATCCTGGAGCCGAGCACTAGCTCCTGGGCGGCTGTATGAAGAGTGACTAATCCTCCTTTGAGTCTTTGCACAGGGCATGCGTTCGAGCGATGTTCCATTGTTTGTCTGTCAGCGAGCACACCGTGGACTTGGACTGCTGCCCTACCTGTTAAGACCGGCCAAGCACAAGTGTGTCCGCTGTGTGGTCTGCCGGCTCTGGGACTGACCACTGTCTCTCTAAGAGGTGGGTGCCAAATTGAATGGTAATGTTGGCTGCACTGTTTTTTTGTTTTGTTTTGTTTTTTAAAGTGACATCTTGTTTCTTTAAAGCTTTTCAGTTGAGTGACAAATGGAGGAGCACAAAGGTAAAAGTGCAGTAGATTAATTGTGGCCGTTTGTCCGGTGTGCGCCCGTCAGAGCCCGGATAAAAACCCTTATGGACTCTGTGTTCTACAAGTAGACAATCGGACAAAAGGCCACGGTCAACTGACTTCAGCTCGTTGGCTTGTGCGCATTGTGTACGAAAACAAAAACACACAGAGATACAGTAGAGCTCTGGCCACTTATCTGGCTCCGACTGACAAACAGCTGGTGAGGGCAGTTAATCAAGAACCTCTCCTTTTCTGTCCGTTGACGGGGCCCCGCGGTTCGACTTGTAAAAAACACACAGCCACATTTATCCCGGCGCTTTCTGCATTCACGGGCACGAGCGCACTCAGCTACACACGGCCCGCTCGGAGCCGCGCCAGCCCTTATGTGTAACTGGCATGACTGGTTATCGCCATGGCAACGGGAATGTTGGCCCTGGCCGGTGCCAAGAGAGCAGCTGGTAGGTAGTGGCAGATTAGTCTCCAAACAGATTTACAGCCAGTCAAGTACGGCATGCCCTTTGAACAGAGGAAGGAATGATAAAGAAGCCATTAGAGGGAAAAGGAAACAAAGACGGGATTGTGGTCGGACTGAGTGAGTCCACTGATGGAGACCAGAAGAAACCCTCGTCCCGGTCCGACGTGAAGCCGAGGGCCCACCCTTCAAATCCAAGACACAAAATGATACAAGGCACTTCAACTGCCCTTTCTATAATTACTTTATTGTGTAAAGAAGTGGCCAGTCTCTGAAGACAAGGCTAGAACACACTGTTTCATCATGAATTATTATCAGCAAAATTATACATAAAGCATACTTACACGAGGCAAACGGCAGGCTGAGTCACCATGGCAACATGTTCGGATCATGTTAAAAACGTGGCTGATATCAACCTCGACAGAGTTTTTTGTGATCATCCAATCCCCTAATGTCTCAATAAACAACAATAAACAGCCTGTCAGTGTGGTGTCTTTTTTTCTTGCATATTGTTACGACTTTTCAAAAAACACCCCACACATTTGTCACAGCGGCGTCAGGTGATTTCAATTCACAGCCAGCCTTTTTGCAGGAGGAGTCGGCGCCCATTAGAGTGTTTTATGTGCGTCGCTGTCACATTTTACTGACTTTTATAGCAGCCTCACTAAAAAGTATTACCCTAAGTGCTACCGAGACTCTGTACCAACTTTTACGGATCCGAGCGGTCGTAAAAACCCGGAAGGTGCTGACGGTGAGATATATTGAGTCGATTTGAAACGACGAATGATGCGACTACCATCAACACGGACTTTGATTTGTTCTGTAATGTCTGACAGCTTTGTTCAAACGGCTTCTTCAAATTAATTGTCCTGTTTACAAGCGGCACACAAATCTTTTTTTTAAAGGCACCCACACTGCAATCATCATAACTGAAGAATGCAAGCCGTTGGGTGTTTAAAAACTATTTAATTTGTTTAATTACATGCTATCATTGTGGATTGTTCCCACTATTACTTCCACACCCTGCAACAACCACTTCTGCTACAATTGGGAAACCATCTATTACCAGTCAGGGCGGGACTGATGATAACATTGATTGGGTTTGACTTGGAAGTGTGCAGCAGTATTCCCAATCCAGTCTGACTCAGGAATATCCATCCTGGCTAACAAGCCCAGCGTTTTTCTGCCGAGCTCATCACGTTCACGCTCCAGCGGCTCTGGCAGATAAAGGAGAGCATAACCAACAATGAGGGCGCTGATTAGCCACGCGGTGTAAATCCGTTTTTTTTAAGCAGTCGGAGTTTATTTGTGCCGAATCTGGAGGAAGTAAGGGCTGATGAATGCTGTCAAAGCTGGCAAAAAGGTCACAAACACCTCGCTGGAGGCAACAAACTTAGCAACCAAACGGCTCTTGACATTACAGGGGTTACCTCACTGTCAACATGACTTCCACTTAACTGTTGCTTAACAAGGGATGGGGGAAAAAAAGAGATGAGCTGGGTTTATTTCACCACCATCACACCACATCTCTGTCAAAATGATGAAGCAAATGGTTGGGATTGTGGAGATAATGTCGACTTTGTTTGCTTATTTTTCCAGTAGATTTGAGGTAACGTGTCTCACTAAAACTCTCTGTCTGTCCCCATTAAACAGAAAGATAAAGAAAATACAGAGCAAAACTATGATAGATGTTAGCTTTTATTTAGTAAAGTGCATCAGTAGCAAGAGCCAGACAGTAATTACTGAGCTGATAAAGAGAAATAATAACAGAGATTAATTTCTAGAGTCTATGTACACGCAACACAAGGTCTTGATCAGGCATGTCTAAACTTTTTGCAAAGAGGGCTACATTTGGTGAAAGGAAATTTACAAGGACTGACAGTCTCTCTTCAGGTTTTAGTTGGATTTGAACAGGTTTTAGTCAGATTTGAACAGGTTTTAGTTGGAATTGGACAGGTTTAAGTTGGATTTGAACAGGTTTAAGCAGAATGCATGGCCTATGTCTGTTATTTTTCTGTTTGTCTATTGTTTTGTAATGTAGCTGTGTGTGTTTCTGTGCAATTACATAAAAACAACTATTATTAATGCTGTATAAAGCTGCAGCTCCTTGGGCCTTAAATAATACATTTTACCACAGAAGCTGAGGGCTGCATAAAATGGCCATGATTAGCCCCTGGGCCTGACTTTGGACATGTATGTTCAAATGGATAAAAACAGCACTGCGAATCTAAAGACCACAGGCTAATTAGCATAAATCAAACCTAAACTAACATGGTGTGTTACGCAAAGCTAAAGAGGCTAATGTCTTTGCTTCCTATGACACTGTAGATGCTGCAATGGACTCCAGAACTAGAGCAGAAAAGTAAACAATATACTATATTTTTGTGCTACTAATAAAGGATACAGACAAATTAAGGAAAAAGCAGATCTTATTGTAACTCAGCTGTATAATCACTCCTGACCGGGTTACGCTATAAAATACAACTCATTAGGTTCATATCTGGTTATTTTACATTTACCTTAGATCTAAATGTTAATGTCCATGTGCAGTAGGTATGAAATCAGTCTAAACTCAGGTCTGGTGCATGAAAGCGATCAGGGAAATCGATTTAATGAAGTTTAGCTCAACGGTTGTGGATTAAGTGCTTAATAAAGTCTATTTGTTTTGAAATCTACACTAGCGCCGATCATGTCTTAGTCGCTTTTTCCTGCCAATATGGCCGCACTAAGTCACATGACCTCTATAGTACACACAAGAACACAATGTTGAATAGAGTGTAAAAAAAAAAATCACCCTGTACATCTGTCGCAAAATAACAAAAGCTGTCTTTTCTATGAAGACTGTAAAAACACTTTCTGTTCCCAGTAACTGATGCTCTGGCTACTTTTATCAAATCCCTTGTTTATCACGCCTCATAGACAATAAGGAACAAGCCCGGGCATGTCCTTCCAACCAACGTCTGACTGTCGCTCATCAATAAGACCTGAATGTCATGTCCAACGTGCGTGAATCCAGCGACTGTTATGACTTGACACTGTTTCTAAAGAGCGGCAGCTGCTCCACACAGCTGTCCTCCAGTGTGTATGCAACAAACATGACGCACCATTGGAACAGGTGAACAAACCACAAAGACCAGTAAGTGTGTCCACGCTAGACTTTCCAGAATAGACAATGAAGCTTTTTATTTCATATGCATTCGACTCCACACCTCTGCTCACACTAATCACTCTGTATCAATCGCAAATGCAGAATAAAACTTTTACAACATGGAAACACGGGCAGAAAGAGCCAGTGTTTCAGCAAACCTTCCCTTATGTAATTCTGTAGCTTGTAAATTGGCCGTGTGCCTCGGATCCTAATGAAAGAGCTCACAGAGAAAGTCGAGGCTTTAAAAAAAAAAGAAAAAAAAAGTGCAGTTTCACTAAATTATAGGTCTTTGACTTATGCTCGAACGCGGTGCAGCAGGGAATTGGTTCGGTACAAAATGGACTACGGAGATTATTCGTTGGGGTCGTGGAGGTGCTCCTTTATAATTGCTATTTTCGCACAGGGCTATATGTGAGGAGGCCTGGCACTGAGTCAGATATGTGTTAAAAAAGGAAAGTGGAGTCAGTGGTGTAAAAGTGCAAGCTGTGCCCTTCGCTGTGTTAAATGTTCTGTACGTGACATTCAAAAACAGCAGCGATTAATGACAATGGAGGTCCTCGAGTGAACTGCAGGAGATCTTTACTGAGTCAGAGCTGCGATAATAGTTGGGAGATTATTTCAGCTCCCATTAAAAGTGATGGGGCGACAGTGCTAACACCAGTCTGATGTTACCTTGTTGCCATGACACCTGTCAGTGGGTTGTGGATGTAAGGAGACAGGTTGAACACTTTGACCTTGAAGATGATGAGTCAGAAGCAGAACAAATGGCCAAGTTTAACCCTACTGGTCCCTGGACATTTGTTTGAGTTTTTTGAATTTTATTTTTGCATAACTTTGGCTATGTTAATGTAAATTGAATAAAATTTGTCAAGGTTGTGTATTTTGGGGAGAATTATGTTTGAATTTGTTTCATAATTTATTTTCTTCAAGTCTTTCTTATGCCTTTTAAACTAAATAGTATCACCTTTGTCATTTTGGCATTTTTGTGCCGTCGACTTCTATTCATGTGCATTTTCAATACTCTACCACTGCAACATAATTTCTGTTTTGATTTTTTTTTTTCATTCCCTGGTGTTGAAATCCCTTAATGTTTCAATGGCAACCATTAAAAAAACATTTTTTGTGTGTCCTAGAGACCCAGGTGGAGCAATTTATTACAAGTGGCTTTGCACAAAAAATAAAAAATGATCAGAATCAATGTTTTTTGACATTGCCAGTCTTGAATAATAACCCTTCATATATTCATATTTGAATATATGAGATGGAAACAAACTTTTTGTGTTTTTTTTTCAAAACAAATCACAAACAAAGAATTGAATCGCTATTGCTGGCATTTAAGGGGTTAAAATTTCAGAAAATTCATAAATGTTTCCTATGGTTTTCCAAGAGACTCAGGTGGAGCACAATATGAAGGGACCCCCAGGGCTTAAAGAGTTGAGTGACTTTGACAAGGCCCATTGAGATAAAAGTCTCCAAACCTGTTGCTACATTGAAAAGCTGGTAAATGCATGTGATAACTATGGTATCAACAAGTGTTTTTACTTTAAAGAACTGTTTCCGTTATTTGGTCAAATGTGAACTTTTACTATAAATACAAATAACTAGTGAAGATAAAAGGAGTAAAATGCCAAAACCACTCCGCAGCTGAAAATGTCCAAAGTGAATCAGCTTTCTGTAAATCTTTCCAGTGGGGAGTGGTAGACATGAAATTATAATTAGATATTGGTTGAGTCTCTGGTTAGTTCTAAAGAAAAGTGAAGCAGTGCAGACATGTCTCTTTATGGAGCGCTGGTTAATGGGCAAACAATGAGCTGCAGTCTACCCTCTGCTTGTTTGGGCTCCTTGTCATTTTATAGCTGTCCCTTTATTCTTCGAAGCGTCTCTGTGACACGTCTCTGAGGAGAGCGTATCATTAGGGAGTCGAGAGCATCTCTGTTGTGCCTGTGAGGTTTCCCTCTCGGTTATATAATGATCTTCCCGTAGGCCTCTCCTGGCTCTGGCACCCTCCCCTCTAACCCGGCCAGGCTTGGCCCGGCTCCAGTCCAAACAGAACCCACTTTGTCCGCAGCTCTGTTTTTGGCACCAGCTGTTCCTGCACGACTCCAGCAGCTGACTCCTTTGTTTTCCCTACAGCCGGCTTTTTCTTCTTACATCACCTTTTTTTTTTTTTTAGTTTGATCTGTTTTTCAGGCCTCATTCCATTCTCTCTCTGTTTTTTGTCTCATTTCTATTGACTTTTTCTCCAGCCCTCTCCGTCTGCACAAGAGGCTGTTAGAGCTGTGATGTATGAGGGCAGCTGACGCCCACCTGCTTCCCAGCAGTCAGTCTGGAGGGTGTTCCTAAGCTTTAGCTTTGGCCATTGGACATTCACTGCACTCTACGGATAAATCAATACCAACTGTCACACCTGTCGCTGCGACTGTAAACACCAGCCTCGGCCAAAACCATTAGCAGCAATCACAAAGGGCCGCTCATTATTTTTGGATTGGTTATGACTTCTTAATAGTCTTTAAAGCTGGATTAAGTAGTATTCTTTGAAAAGTGGACAGAAGTGTTATTAGAAGTGATTTAAAGCTTCCCTAAATGCTCTCTTCTCCTGGCTAATTCCAAGCAGTAAAATTCATAAAGGAAAGAAATTGGTTTGATAATTGAGAGGCACCAAGAGGCTGTTTGGGAATAACTGGCGCTCACTCCACAGTCGTTTGGAAAAGGCTCTTCCTGGCTGAGATCGCAGGTAAAAAGGCAGGTGGTGAGGCTGGGTACAATGAGAAAAAAAACTGGTCCTGACAGAAGAATGCACTGCAGGTCCCTGCTAATGGCCACGATGAAATGCATGTGTAGTTTGTGTCTTGCATTTTAAAGAAACAGGCAATGCCGGCCCTAGATACGAGGGATGCCTCATCTGAACAACGAAAGGTGAACTGCTGGCACAACAGATCTAGATCTCGCCTCAGTTGTACCTTTATTTGCTGCGTGTCCAATGTGAAGTCTCCATTAAATCAAGATAATGGCTCACAATTTGTCAACTCAGGTGCTGTGCTGAATGTAATGCTGATCATCGCATGTGTAAAGAGTTTGAATCCCGGCTTTGGTTTTTTTTTGTTCTTATCAGTCATCAGCATAGAATTAATGATCATTTTTAACTGTTATATTGGTCGCATCGATTGATCTGTCACTGTGTTCGTGGTCTTTCTTTTATGAAATAGGACAACAAGCCACTTTTTTAGCTTGTATTGTCTGAAATGGATGGTCCATAGTCAATACCCAGGTCTATCCGTCTGGAAATCCAGTTTGTAAAGCTGTAAAAAGTTCTTCTAAAATAAACGGTCACTCTTTCGCGTCAGGATTGACCAACACAACCACAAGAGGGCAATGCTCAGAATTAGCAGTAGGAGTCTTGGCACCAGTATTAAAAAGTACTTAGAGTCTTTTGTCATGGGGTACTTTCTTTCACTTTAATCTTTAAAATTAAATAATATCATTTTTGAGGAACTGTACTTTTACTTGACTAATCTACCCACTTTATTTGGTTTCTAATGACGTAAAAACTGAGAGCAAGACTAAACCAAAAGCTGTGCACATGTAGCATAATACAGACGTGATCAGTTTTAATATTCAAACACTAAAGTCCAAGAAGATTCCTTTTGTATCTCAGCGTAAAAGTGTCAGAGTAGACTCCAGTATCTGTGAACGACATCAATTAAATTACAGAGGAGGACAATGTGGCCTGTCACTGCTCATTTTCCATTTATCAGCCCCAACAGAGGACATTCAAACAGGACAATACCAACAGTCAGGTCACATGTCAGTCCCAACATGACTATTATTTCCTCTGGACGCGCCCCCGTATCAGTCACAGTGTAATTGGGCAGAAGGATATTGAATTGATTCGAGGCTAATTGCGTGTTGGACGTGACAGTTTTACGTCGGTGTGATTTATAAACTTTGTATTCTGACCAGGATGTGCAGAGGCGTCAGTGCGCGATTATTGCAGCTACGTGCTTATTTATCTTAATGACAGATTAATGGACTTGTAATATAACTGCTGCTTGAATCAAAAGGTAGGTTGCTTGGTTATATTTGCAGGACATGTTGTGAGGTTAGGGCTGATGGCTGTAGTATCTATGAGAAATCAGACGTCACTATTTATATTTGTAAAGTACATGCCGCAAACTCACATAGGACTGTTTCGTCTCAAAATGTGTCTATGTAGAGTATATGAGATGTATGAGGAGTTGTGTTCGTCTGGACAGATAATTGTTCTTCTTAGATCATAAAGTAACTTAGTGGCTCTCAGTAACATAGTGGATAATCTGGAGAGATCTACGAAAGTGGTGGCTTTCACTTTTTCTAGTTAGGAAACAATCAAAATAAGTCAGTTTTAACATTTTACTCATTTTCATGGTGTGCATTTTCTGGCAAAAAGTTTTCAGTGTTCCCCTCTCAACCCTCACAATAATTTTACTTTACTTTTATTTTGTTCCAATAAGTAAAACTGAACCAATTCCTCATCTAATAAAAATGAATGCGTTATATCAAACTAAAGTTACCTTAAACTTGTAGCTCAGCGTTCAGCGTCATGGTTGTAATCTGGCAACCTGTGACTTGTTCAAACCCAAAAATATATATCCTCAAAATCATTTTGAAGGTTGTAAACACAAAATTGGTACTCAGCTGGACAGAAACCTCCAAGATAATTTTCCTGTCACCGGGACCAGAACTTGTTACGTGAGTGAGACGTTTTGTGGCTCAAATAGAGGGAGCAGAATGATGCCAATACACTGGACCCTAGCAGGGTTGTATTGGTACAAAATACACTAAAAGGATCACTTTCAGAAGACTTTTTTTTTCTTTTTTGTTGGGGAGATCCCAGAAGTCTCCCAAAGGCAAAGAGGTCTGGACCCTCTACTGTGAACGTTGCATATTGCCAATATTAATCTAAATTTACCTTGCTAGCATTTTCTCTGTTTTGTTTTTCTTTTGATCAGACACTTGTTCAATAGGATTTTTTTAAGCAATCATGGAGTCATTGTTAACAATCCGAGTAGAACAACAACCAATAGGAGCTTCACTTAATCGAATGCAGAGTCTAGCAAACCCCAATATATAAAGCCTTACATGGCTCAAGATCTCCTTTTTCACAGATCATTCCTATTATATTATACTTATAACAAATATTCCATTATGTTGTTTACCTCTTCCTTGTTGGTGCATACTTCATTTAGCATTAACTTGTATGGACATGCAGTGGTCCATGTTTAGTTTGGAAAGTCCAGAACTGTGTTGTATGGATGGAGAAAAAATGATAACAAAGAATCCTGTTTTTCCATCTTCTCTGATTAGTTGCGCCCTGATCACATGACCTTTTACAGCAACAACGTGTCACATGAGTTCCAGTATTGACGTCATTCACACACCAATGTTTTCATTCATGTAGTTCAAGCCTAGATGTGTCTATATTTGCCACATGAGAAAGTTGGCAAAACATTAGACAGTTAGTTCTTCTCTGTTAGTGCTGACTCATGCCACACTTTCTTTTCACAAATAAACTGACTGTTCTCCATCTCTCTGTCACTGCCGCTGCATTATGTAAACCCTTTTGTGTCAGGCTCTGTAGGCAGTTCCTCTGTGTGAACTGTGAGATGCCCAAAAGCCTTGAAAACAGCAGAGGAACATCTTGGGTGCGCAGGAGGGACGGATGCCACTTATCAGTCAGCACTAGCTCAAACCGCTCGGACAGATTAGAGTGTAGGGGAAACTCAAACACTGACACCCTGTGCTTTGTGGAGACACACTTATTCCCAAGATGGCCCACTAATGGCTGCCCCTGTCTGTTTGAACGCCTCTGTGTCTCCCTCAGCAGCACCATCACTTAGACAGGCCAGAGGAAATAGCCTCTTCCTGATGCACCTTGAAAAGGCGAACAAAAGCACATGAGCAAACCTTTAATCCACTTTACCGCTGAGAGCGTAAAGGGTGGCAAGTTGTGTTTGAATATTCATGTGATTACTGTTAATATCTTCATCTAATCCAGTAAACAGTAGGAGAAGGTTGTGTCTGGTTTATTCGCAGTTTTCTAGAGTTGAAACTGTTTCCTACAATTTATAGAAGGTTCTGCTGAGGTTTAAAGCATTGCAGACAGATCCATCCATCTTTCTCTGCTTATCCAGGGGAATACCAAGCTGTTCCCAGGCCAGCCATTAGATGTAGTCCCTCCTAGGTCTTCCTCAGGGCTCCTGAGGGGCTGTTTAGACAAGAACGCTGCAATCATGCCTTTGCACATTCACTTCATACGTCAACGTTACACACACTCCTCACTTACAAGGGGCCATCCAAAACGATGTAGTATACATGCCAGACCAGTAGAGGGTGGGTTTTCTTTTTCCAACTTCGACTAACTCCTTTTCTGTAGAGACGGTGCTTGACCATCGTTTTCAGAGAGGACACCAGCTTTATAGTTTACCCGAGTGTGGAACTGGAACTGGAATGAAATGGGAAAAATTGAAAAACAAAACAAACAAAAAAACACTTCCTCATCCGGATTCAAAAGTTGTCATGTAAAAGGCATATGTGCATCTTCATCTATACTTTTAATTCATGAAGTAAGGTCACTGAGTCCATTTAGAAATATAAACAGCAGTTAGTTTAGATTTGCACATTTAAACTGTAATGCTCCAGCAGTAATGTGCCTTTTGTGAGTTTTATGGAGAACATTGCTATCTAGGTATATGTATTTTGGGGCTCCAGGCCAGTAGAGGGCCCATAAAGCATATTTTTACAACCTGCGACTTTAATTCCACCACATTTGTTTTTGGTCATTAAACACCACATAGCTCTAAAACAATGTCACTTCATAAATTCCTAGCTTAATATTAGGGTTGAGACAAAGTGCTGTACAATAAGACAGTGACAAAGTAAAATGGGGTTTGAAGCTCTGTGAGAGGAATGCGCTGATTAACGTGCGGTCATTACTGTTCGGTCCGACCCCACGCTCGCCTCATTAGTCCCCCCAGACCGTCCCGTCAAAACACTGCCTCTGTGTGGTATCCTCATTAAAGAACACAGACGATAAACCAAACAAAGGACACATTTCCTTCTGTCGACTCGGGCCAAGAACTCACAAGAGGACGGCTTTGAGTGAGGCTCGTCCTTCGCCACATTCTTAATTTTTAATGCTGCAATTTCACTCCAGATTATGCTTTTTGAAAGGAACACATTTTGTGGAGACCGTTGAGAGTTAAATGATGTGGACTCAGCGATGATCTAAACGCAGCATCACAGCTCTCACACTCTGCTTAGTCACGACTTCTCATCATCACAGACACTTACTAAACCGAGTCGGAAACTGCAGCTGAGGTCAATCTGACACAAAACATATTTTCATCGGGTCGTGTTTTTCTGCTGGAACTAAACCACCTCATTCCACGGTGATAAAAGTTCCTACGTCTGTCATAAGCAGTGATTCGTGTGCCTTTACGACCATCAGGCTGCATCAGGACACGTCCACACTCGGATCAATTGTGCCCGGGCTGCCGTCTGCTGGATATATATCGCCGTGGTAACAGAGTCGGCCTGCTCTGGACAGTAGAAAGGGGAAAGACTGACTCATCACGCTCAATAAAACAAAGAGCAAACAGCCAGTGCGTCAGGGACGGATGTGGCGCGGCTATAAATGTCAAAAGCATCATTTCCCTCCCGGACCGGCCGCAGGATCACAACAGAGCTCTCCAGGCGGGATGTTATGACACACACACACACACACACACAGCGTTACAGCACCATGACCTCAGCAGCTTTTTCCACCTGTATGTCAGTCTCTGAGCAGGTACAGAGATGGGGACTGGCAACTTAAATCTGCTTACATTTACTGGTTCTGTCACTAATAATATACACTTTCACACTTATAATTGATAGATTTGTTTTGTCTCTCAGCCATGAAGAGCTCAAATAAAATGTTGTCAGTAGAGGATAATCACATTTAAAAAAACAATCTTTGCATTTGTTTATCTTCCAAAATGCTTCAGGTAAACAAATTGAAGTTCATTTACTTCCTGTTTTAATTTCTACAGTTCCCCACAGTGGACAAACTGAGCATTGAAGGAGGAGGAGAACACTCACGTTTCTGTTTGAGCACACAATCTTGCTGAGGGACGCTTATGAAATAAATTGATTTTGTTTCACACTTTTAAAGTAAAATCATCATCAGACCTGTTTCCACTGGGGTTGTACTTGGACAACAGTATGTCCCTGCAGGGCTTCCATAGCTGTTCACATACAGAATAAAAACATGAAAAATGAGGTGTAGAAATGCAACCTGCACTTTCACCACCAGATGTCACCAAAAAGGCCAAAAATGACAAACCGGACTTGACAGATGGTCTGTTCCCGTTTAGTAGGGCATCCATAAAAAGCATTTGCGAAGGGCGGGTTCTAGATGAAAAGTGTTTGAATGAACCTGTGAGTTCATGAGCAGCTTGTCCCGGAGCAGGACAAGCTGGATTTTCTTGAGTTTGTGTCTCATGATAATCCAGCTGCTGCACAAGAAAAAAAAACACACCTCCTTTAAAGTAAAGGCTATTTGAATTTCATTTTTAAGCATTTATTTTCAAGTTAAATGCAAATAAACAGCATGTATTGCAGTTTAACAAAGGCATTTAACAAAACAAAGAAAAGAAAATCGTACAAATATATACAATATTTGCTTGATTTCAGTTTAGAGGGCAAAGAAAATAACTATATTTTCTTTGATTTAGTCTTACTAATCTATATTGAGGCATATGCTCTTGTGAAAGGTATATTGAGGTAAATGCTTCCTCAGTGTGGCTGTGAATTTGGCTGAAACAGTAATAGGTTTGACTGAAAGTCACTGAGAAGTGGATGAAGCAGCCTCCTGCAGCAGTCCCACAGTAAAGTTCAACATCTAGTTTCAGAATCACTGAATACTTTAATGAGGCGTCGGGTGATAAACATGAGTCATTAGAGCAGTGTAGGTGGTGGTGGTGACAAACTTTCCCTTGTTTGGCTTTGATTACAAAACATTAGCAGAAGAATTGAGGCCAAAACTATTTTAGAAAGCAGGTTGTTTGAATACAAAAGAAACACATTTCCTTTTGGTTTCATATGTGTAACATTACACCAAATCCACATTCTGCCTACAGGCTTAACTCGGGGAAATCAGAACTCATAGTGAAACCCCAACCTCCCACTGCCCCTCTCTGAAGGAGACAGGTGCTTGTGTCTGGAGGTGAGTGGTAGATAGAGGGAGCTGCTCTCCTGTACTCACTCTCAAACCTGTGACAGTGTGACATTTTACTAAAGTGTCCTGTCACTGAAGGGTCAGCCAGAGTCCCCGTCGCACAGTTTGAACTCTTCAGTCACTTTTCTGACGTAATGTCCCGGTCACTCCCAGGAACGCTATCTTTGAACAACACTTCAGGTTGGATAAGATTTAAAGGGACTGGTATTACGATGAAGAAGAGTTTTGAAATGAAAAATGTGCAATTGTTCCCTTCATAGATGGCCTTTTACTGTGTGTTCTAACTTTTGTTTTCAGGGTACCCTCTGTACACCTGTCCTCCTGTTGTGAAAAGTCATTTTCAGTTTTAAAATGAGATAAATCCGTGTTATGAATCATCATTTCATTTCAGCGCTAACCGTGACCTTCCTGCCGTTTAATATTTAATGAGAGGAGATTGGTTCGTCTCTTGTACTTTTTCTCTGACTAAAGCAGCGACTTTATTTAATTGGAGGTTCAAACGAATGCGGTGTGCACTGAATGGCCATCTGCTCTAACCTTGTTTCATCAACCATAAACAGGCCGGCTCCATCAGTGAAAAAAGGTCCTGGCCAAATATTTGCTGCTCTTCAACCCCATTTGGTTTAGTGTGTTCTGTGTTTGCATTTCAATGACCCAAGGTCAGTGTCAGAACGATGGCACGTGTGTCCCTGACGAGCTCCCCCCTGATAAAACCTCCAGCCGGGCCTTGTGGAGGAGGAACAGGGTGAAGGATGGAGCGGTGGAGCGACTGGAATCCACCTCACTGTAGTCCATCTCCAGACGGGTTACCACGTATGATAGATCAAATAAAACCAGGGAATAATAGTGTTGACAAGTGAAGTCATGGAAAATGTCTTAGAAAACTGTGTTGTCTTAAAAAAGGTCTGCTCAGATTCTAGAAGTGTCACTTATTGTGGCCTCCATTTTGTTTCTTTCAAGTGTTGAATAACCCCAAAGTTATTCATAAAAATGGAAAAGTCACCCCAATGCATATTTTTCTATTTATTTATTTTGATCTGCATCTGGATCCACTCTGCCAGACCAGGAAGTGCACTGTGAACACTACAGTGATTACACACAAAGAACAAACACTGGCAGAACTCAGGCCCAAAACAAACAGCTTTTCTCCTTACAAAGTTTCTTCAGATCAAACACACTTTATTTATGTTTTTTCTCGCTGTGCATCACCGGCAGCCGAACGATGCTACCAGCTTCACTGATACAAGTCATGTGACAACACCACTACTCTCACATTACTAAGAAAAAAAAAGAAAAGTCATAATGCTTTTGAGATTAAGTCATGCAGCAAACTGATTCTTCTCTGTTCAGGGGAATATGAGACTGCACTCTAATTCTCCTCCTTGTCCTGTGTACCTTTAACAGCTCGTCTAATGTCCCCACTCCAGTGTCAACCATCGGGGACCAATTGTTATTCATTGCTTTATTATCTGAACAGCACTCGTCGATTGCAGTAACGCCTCCCACCACGCTCCTCTCACTCGGCGCTCCGCTGTAGTGCCTTTAATCCCCAAGGATCCTAATTATTGTTCATGCAAATCACAGATCAGGGCACACACCAAATATTTAGTCAAAGAGCCTGTGCTTGTGTTAGAGGGGGATAAGCGGATGTGTGTATGGGGAAGCACTTTTTTTGAATTGCAGCAGATATGGAATTAGCTGAGGAAGACGGGATTGTACGGATTAGGTGGAGAGATTTTTTTTTTTTTTTTTACCAAAGTTGAGTTTCCTTTAGCGGAATTCATTTCGGTGCCCTTGAAATTGCTACTGTGTGAAATTTAGCAGCTGCAGCAGCAACAGCAGTAGAAAAAGGAAAAAGAAGAATCCAGTCCCCCTTCTGAGAGCCCACAACACCCACCACCACCGCCCACACTCCCATAGTTCTCCGAGGCAGGACGCTCCGCATCCAATAGGAGCGTGAGTCTGGTGCTTTGGCGTCGGTAAGATCTGGTACTTCTAAAAATATTCGAGTTTTGGTAGAAAAATGGTGCACTTACAGTATCTCACAGCCTGTTAGTACGCTTTGATCCAGTTTTATAAAAGCTTCCTCAACCGACACATGTGACTAAAACAGGTTTTGACAGTAAAAGTGACACAGCTTTATGTTGAACTCTGTATATTCATAAACATTACAACAAGGTAAGGTGATCATAGAGCAAGCATTGGTTACTCATGTGTCCCTTTGAGCAGAGGTGATATTAGGGGCCAATGGGAGGAGGCACCTTGGGGCCCCAACACACAGAGGAGTTTTATTTTCAACAGTAAGTCATTTGGAAATACGGACATTTTGATCGACTTTTATCTATTTTTAAGGCATAACTCGCTGAATAAGTGTTGTTATGTGTGTATCATAATATATCATTGTATCCTATTTTTATATATGTCTGTTTTTTTGTTTATACTTGACAATAATGCATGTAATCGCATCAAACAATCTACACATATATGTGATCAGCTGTCTTTGTAGGGCCCCTTCCAGTTTGGGCCTTAAACTGGGGACACACTACACGACTTTCACAGTCTTTACAGGTTTTTAAAAGACTGGGAGGACACACACACAGACTGGTTTCAGCAGATTTTTGTATGACGACTGAAAGACTTGGGATCACGGACTTAACAACTACTTCCTGTTGTCTTCTGATGCTACTTCCTGTGTCCCGCGCTTTCTTTTTCACTGGCTGTTGGCAGTGTTTGATGGACTGCCACTGAGGTTGTGTCGGGTCTGTTTCCCATCACACACTTTCAGATTTTTTTTCAGACTAGCCATGACGACAGCAGACTGGCGCAGACTTTACCTTACTGGGAATAGTGGGTAAATTGAGGCAAAAGTTCTTGTAGTGTGTCCTCAGCTTTAGGTGATTCCTGCCCGTTATGTCCACCCCATTGCAGCACCCGTCTTTGGGTCTAACAAGCAATTTACTATTATTCTTTTAATCCAGACACTTTTTGTTGACATTAAATTAATCCTAGCTTGTTTTAGATACAGTTCCTCCAATGAATTAAAAAAAGAGTTTTTTTACACTAGTATATGTAGTATGTCTTGTATAAGTACTCCACACAGATAAGGCTGCAGAGTGAAGAAAGTCATTCAGTGATATTATTATACAACTATTACTAATTATAACTAACTCAGGATCTAACTAACAGGAGTGATGGTCAGTTGGCCTGGAATCAACCCCTTGATCTTCAAGTGCTAACCACCATGCACTCTATCAGGATTAGAATAATAATAATAATAAAGATATATAGTTTTTCCTTCATTTTTTTCATTTAAATGATGTTCTAAGTCAAGACATAAGGAAGAGTTGGAAGCTAGATTTGAAGATGGCAACATAAAAAAGGACATTTTTAGTGCATGTATGACAGCTGCTGCCACCACAGTGCAGTTTAAAGAAGCTATTTGCCCAGAGTCCAAGATGTAACCCTACCCCACTACTACCGCTACCAATCCCCTTAAGTGGAGGATCGAGCCCGTGTGCCCCTTTTAAAAGGCTGTACCCCTGTCCTCCCGCTGTGCATCCTCACTGAGAAGATTGTAGTCTGGTAATAGAGAGCTGCAAACATGAAAGCACCCCAAACATTACATGAATTATACAAGGCAATGCCAAACATGAGGGATAAAAAGAAACACGGATCTTGAATTTCGAGAGTCAGGTGTTTGCTAAACCGTGACTCATAAAACGTCCCTCGAAAGTCGAAGTATCTTTATTGGTGAATCCTAAATGCCTCGACACAGATTCCTAGTTATGAAGAGGTGCGGGGTATGAGCGCCTGACTTATCGCTAACATGGCCTCGACCGTGGCACCTGTGAGAAGGATCATACGCTTCCCAGCTGCTGCCGTTCAATCAATAAAAAAATAAACCTCCGGTATAAAAGTGTTTGCGCACACATATTGAGCTGCTTGTCATATTTGTCTCCCAGCATGCACAAGGGTCCTTCCAAAGTCTTCCCAAAAGTTCCGTCAGCCCCTTACAGTACAGTGCGCAGTAAGAGGATTAGATCTACAATCCCCTGATGTCACCAGAAAGCCTCACAGGCCTCAGCTCACGGCGAAGCCCCCCTCCGAATCCACTTTGGGTGACGTCAGAGGCAGACAGAGTGGGTTCAAGCGCAGCACTTCAGGTTCCTTCTGCACATGCTCAGACTACACTCAAGGGTCTGATTGAGTGGCAGGACAACTGACAAAGTGCCCCAGAGGAAACAAAGAGCCATATGGCGTAAGTAAAAGTGCCATATTAAACCATGAAAGCCTTTTGGTCGTTGGGGTTCGAAGGTTCAGACCTGGCAACACTGTCTGGTAAATGAGCCTCCAATTTGCAAAGAACTTAATCTGAACGTAAAAAGAATGCTGATGCGGCACTTCATTGTTTGCGCTGAATAAAATTAGTTTGCATTAAATAAATTGACAGGGTATTACAAATTCAGCCCCATCATCAAAAAAAGGTGCAATACAACTCCTTAAGGAGAATTAAAATCATCTGTGACTATGTATTTGCAGACGTATGATGCAGCTGACAAGAACCACAAAGGATTAAACGGGGAGTGTGGCATTTTTTATGCTTGTGATAAAAATAAATACATTGTCAAATCATCAACAGCATATTGTAATATGAATCATCTGTGGAAAAAATAGACCATGAGACGTCATCTAGGCTTTATTGTCAAGGATTTTAATAGATGAGAATTTTCAGTGCTGAACAAGAGCTTTGGCCAATCAACGCCGACATCTGGAAAAAGGAGCTCTCCCATTGGTCGACACTGTCAATACGGAAGTAACGGCTGCCAATAAAACTGTGTATATTCAATGCTGAATATGTCTTTTAACAGTAAAACAAAGCAAAAGAGAAAAAAACTCAACAGAGAAAAGGGAGGCAACATGAAACAATTCACATTGACGTTCTGATGCTAAAGTCGGAACTAAAAATTTAAACTCTAAATGACAGTTTGGTGTAATGTATTAGTATTTTGAGGAGGAAAATTTGATCCAGTTTTATTTTTTAATGAAGGAAAAGCAGGACATGTCCATAGGCTGTTGCTGAGGGAGAGTAGTGTCTGAAGCAGGGATGGCAAAAAGAAAATCAGTTCGAGTTATTTAATATAATTGCTAAACACAGTAAATCAACCCAAGTTTTGTTTTAGAAACGTTTGCATAAGAATGGTTACCCTTATGGTTTCTCTGATTACAGCTATCTGATGATACGAGCAACACATTTTCATAAACATACTGACTTGCTTACACGCTTTTATACTAAATCAAATCAGTATGTATGTTTTCGCTGCTAGCGAAAAGCAACAATGTACTTTTGTCTGCTAAATGTTAGTATGTGACATTATACAAACAACATTTCCTGACCTAACATAAAACTTATCACAGAACCTGTCCTCTCTATGCTCAATGTTGCCTTTATGCACCCAGAAAGCAATATCTGAATCAAATGAATGCTTTTACTGTATGTCAACATGACTACTCTTTAGCAGATACATTTATTCAGTCTATTAGATGCCACTGCTGAGTCTTGATTTGCCACTGTGGTTCTCTTTCTGCAGGAGACAAATGTACTGCCAAACCCAAGTGTTGTGTTTAGGTCAGTGTCAGACACAGCACAAGTCACGGTCATTAGTGTGTAGTAAACACATTCCTGCTGGTGCACAGGACCTCTCCAGCACAGATGGCTGTTGTGAGTGAAGTCTGCAGGTGACCGCGGCCTGCGCTCTGCCGCCTCAGCACTTTGTGGAGGTGAACTGAAGTCCGGCCATTGTGCTTCGGGCTCCAGCATCTGACTCTTACCTGGGATTAGGTCCTCCATTAGTTAATCACTCTCACACTAAAGCTCCTAAAGCCCAGCGCTGGGACAATAGAAAACACTCACAATCAATCAGCATTTTACAGCTCACTCTGAGAGATCACTGCGCCGCGCCACGTATTATTCATATGGCGATAAATTGGTACTCTCTGCTGAGTTTTATCTCACTGTCTGGCATCCGCATGGCAGACGTTTTAAGCAAATTGCTGCATACGTTTTCCCCGTCGGCTGGATCACTTTATTGTCATTAAACGGCTTTGCTGCTTTGATGTCTCTGGCTATAACAATGTGACACTTACCCACGCAGTAACAGAGTTGCAAAGGTTGGATAAGAGCCTCGGTTCTTTTTCTGATAACAGTCCCGTATCATTCACCGCTCTCTCTCTCGACCTATTGGTCAATCAGAGTTCAGTTTGAGGGCCGGTCACCCTGACCTCATCTGCTGGGAACACAAACCAACAGAACAAGTGTAATCCTGGAAAACCTCACAACAGGATGAGCTCATGGGATTGGGCAATGATTAATGAGCCTCCAGTTACCCCCTTTCCACTGATGCCAGTTCTGGGATGCCAAAGCGGCTTGGTGTTTGTTGAATCTGAATACCAAAGGACTGCCTCATCTTTACGAAATGGTTCCTGGACTTTCAAAAAGATACAATCAGGAGTTAACACAAACAAATGGATAAATCACAACAGAATTGAATTGATTTCAAAGTAAAATAATGCGATGTAAACAGCCCCTTTTTGCCTCCACTGGCCTGACAACATATATGACAACATAAGAATGCAACCACAGTGACAGTGAGCTCAACAGTTTAATAACCCCTCGCCCTGCTGTCCTCCTGCCTTTGCTTTCCCAATATGAGAACACCAGAGCCCTGAGAGAGCGTTAACTGTCTTGTGTAGAGCCATTCATAGACTGTACGGCTGGAAACGCGGGTGAGGAATTCAGGGAATGCCACTTCTCGGCACAGATCAAAAGAGTTGAACATTAACTGCGTTGAACTCTTCAGCCCTCCGGTGCTGCTCCCAGGGACTGCCTCTCAAGTTCAAGGGTCCCACAGAAGCCCGTGAATGCTCAGTGTCAACAGCAGGTATCTCACATGGAGCACTAGGGGCCCGGAGAAGGGGAGAAGCTGCAGGTTATCCATTCTCCCCGGCACCCTTTCAACTCTCTGCAGCCACACACAGGCACTGTGACGATCATGCAGAATATTAGGACCATAAACACCTGCTATGGCGTCGTTTAACTGTACACAAGTACGGTTCTCACATGCACAGTATTTATGAGACGAGGTTTCGGTGAAAAAGCTCACAAAACATGACACAATCAAAGCACTTTCTCACACTGCTCTATTCACAGTTATCTGAAGGCAGCAGGTTTTGCAATAACTGAAGCTGTATTTTGCAAGAGCTTAACCTGAGGTGACAACTGATCTCCCCACGAGTTCTCTACGCCAGCAGTGCGTGAGGCCTCCAAGGGTTTGCCACGGTCGGACACTTTGAATAAGCCTAAGTGGTCCTTCCCCATATCTAAGAACTGTCAAAGCAGCAGGCAAATGAGCCTCTCCAAAGATAAATCATCCAGATTAGAGGCCATAAATACGCGCTCTTTGGACTGGGATGCCTGCAGTCCGGTCCACCTACACTGATGGCTGTTCATTAGCTAATGACCAAATGGGAAACGCACTTAAGTCCCATTTGTTTGACTTCAGGAACAGGATTAAAGAGATACAGTAAGAGAGCTACTTTACATTTATGCCCTCTATAAAAAGTTGGAAATGTATTTGAATTATTAATGCAATTGTAAACTAATACTGACTATATTGACTGTTAAGACACATTAGTATGGGGCAAAGGTGAAATGTTCGCCCCAAATAATGTGCTGACTGATTTACTGCCATTGTATTTGTAACTGCCATAATAAAGCTTATTGTGAGTGTAATATAAATATGAATTTGAATGACCTTTTAATAAAGTAATGTGAGATAAAGTGGCATACTGTAGTAAAGCAATTCAAAGAAACTAGGATATAAGTAGCATGGTGGCACACGTATTACGATCTAGGGATGTTTCACATAGTTTGTGTTGGGTCTATTTATCGCAAACCAGGATCATGGATCAGTTTGAATACATCTGCCTTATGCAGAAGAGGAAATGCCCTTGAAATGTGTGTTTCAATAAAATTGTGACCCCAAACACACCAGTAAACAAACAGCATCTTGGCTCTAGACCAACAAAACTTCTCTCTTCACTTTCTGTAAAGTGAAAACAACTTCGATCATTTTTTGGTTCATGTTTTATTCTGGAGTAGAATGTGCAGTGTCCACAATGCTTTAGCGTGTATGAAAATAAAAGCCATTATAAGGATTTTGAGCTTTACTCTCTTTTTTAAACACACTGCCATTATTATGAACACAACTGTACATCACTAAGAGGAGGTCAGTGTCAAATGCTATTGTCCACATTATGTCTTTGCCGGGGCCTTGGCAACCGTCCCAGGTAGCACGCAGCTACTACTGAACCCAACTGGGCGGGTGCCATGTTTTGACAGTGAAGGATGGGACGTGCATGCAGCAGCTGTGGGTCTCTGTCACAAGGCCTGGAACGGGAGGTAAGAGGGTTCAGTGGGTGACGCCGCAGTGGAGGCGCCCTCTCTTGTAAGAGGCTCAAACCGCTTCCTGCTGGGGGCCTGGGGCAGATTTATGACCCGGCAAATGACATGTCAAAGCAGGATGCTCTTAGCAGCCGGAATCTTGGGCATGGACGAGCTCTGCGAGTGAGCTTTTTATTACAGCTTAAGTGCGATTTGTGCCTACAGTCTACTATCCATATCCCCTAAACACCAGCCCACGTCCATTTGAGCAGATTACATAGTTATTTGTCTATAAATCAAAATGTATGGTGTCAGTACAGTAGCTTAGAGAAGAAAATACAGCTCTTTTTTTGGCATTCACATCTAAATTAGCACAATGACAGAATGACAGAAAGGACCACCCACCTCTGAGACTGAAGCATGTTTTACACAAAGTCACACTGTGTGCTGCCACTTTGCATGAGCTGGTCATCAAAAGCCTCTGAAAACACCTACAGAGGCCCACAGGGGACAGTCATCACACTCACATGAATATCTGACAAGCCATCAAAGACAATAAGAACGGGGAGAAATGCAAAGAAGTCCCACTCGTAATTATGGGGGTCGCCTTCTCCAACTGCATTTTGCAGGCATTTTATGAAGCGTCAAGGGCGCGTTTGCCCTCAGCCCGTGTTAATTACTGACCCCGCTCATTATGTGTGCTGTGGAAGTGTCTTTTTGCCTTCACTTATCATTCATCCTGGTTATCAGCTAACTGCTTAAAAGCCCCGCAATCTCCCTGACTCTGGGGATATGGAGCTGGGATGATTTTGCTGATAAGGGTAGGTTTTTACTCATGCATGTACTTTGACTCTTTCACTCTTTTGATTTTAAAGAAAAATCTAGACGAACAGATCGAAATTCTGCATTCAGGAGGCTTTAGATCTACAGGCCTGGATTCAAGAAGCAGGTTTAGTCCTGCTATCTGAGACAGTGACAATGGTAACCTGCTCTGTGAACCTAACCCGGTCTCTGCAGGTTTTATCCTCCTCTGCAGCGTCTGAAGGAGCTCTCTGATTGGATGATTTATTACAATATTCACAACAGCACAGTATATATTAAATATTTAAGCACTGGCAAAAAATGACATTGAAATGCACTTTATTATGACTATTACTTCTCTGTCTCTGAAATGCATCTTTGAAATACAATTTAGTAAATCTAAGCATTGGTTTAAAATCAAGTGGTATGTTCAACTTGTTTTATGAATAAGGGACTAATCTTGCCAAGACAGCATTTTTCTGCCATGGTTTTGAGGTAAAAAAAATGAATGATGTAGTGCAACAAGAGACAGATCATGCTCTTTGATATTAACTGGTCTGTGATGTGAATAAGTGTGAGGATACATTTAATTTAATAAAGTAGTCCTGCATATCTTTAACTGCTGGCTCATTTCCACTTGTCCTCTGTTCATTTCGGGACAGACGAGTAATTACGTCTGAGAGTTTGTGGACAGAGTGGGTCATAGCTCAGCTGAGGTGGCCCTAAGCCCAAAAGCTCAGCGCCTTGTAGTTATTCCAGTCCAAAGTTAGTAATAAGATGCATATTTGCGTGCATGGCAGAGACACAGAGGGCCCTTCATGTGCACGGCATCCCAACACAGCCGTCCATTCACGAACCGGGACGCCAGCGCTGACTGTCTGTCACACTGCAGCACATGATCCTCACACCCGAGGCCTGTTTATGAATATGGTGGCATATGAAGAAGACATTTCATCCCGAGATAATCATTGATTTATTCAGTTTCAATAACAAAGCTTGTTCAGGAGGTCAAAGCCGTCAAAGGCTCATTTACCGAGAGATGATTCATCAAATGTCCTATCTTACCTGACCTTTCCGTCCTGCTGCTGCATGGATTCAATTGATGGTAAAAGAAAAAAGCTTTAAAAAAAGAGTATTTTGTCGTTGAACTCCGTGAACTTTCTCGAATGTGGCTTTTTTTCCATCCCGAGTTGTCATTTGTGGATACACATGATTCTATAGTGCTCCTCCAAGACTATACTCACCCCCAACAACAGGCGCTATATTAGATGGGAGACGCCAAACGCCTGCATGCCGAAAATTACAGGCTTTGATCCAATTGTGGTTAGTGCAAGAGAACTGAAGCTGCTTCCTGAATGGTACGTCACAGTGGGCAGGGAACGCAGATGCTTCTTTGTATTCCCCTCGTCTCCTAAATGTCTGAGACTCCAAAGGTCAAGGGAGCTTTGCTTATTCAATAAAACGCATGAATTAATGTCACTGTACATTTGATTAAATCAGGAAGTGCTGTGATGTCATGTTGGGTGACTAAGCCTCCGGGTCTCCTTATCAACATTGTCTGTCAGTCGATTTCATACCGGCTGAATAAGAACAGCGAGATAAGACTGATAGAAATGGTGAAGTGGCTGCAGTCTGGTCTAGAAACCTCAAATGGCCTTGTGCCCACGGAGAGTAGTGAACAGAGAGTCAGAGTTAGCCACAGTGATGCTATAAATCTATATTTTTAGACTCAAGACTATTGACTGAAAACATAACTGACAGGCTGCAAGGATTTAAAATACATCCAAACATCACTTTTAAACATAAAATAAAATGTATTTAATATAGATTATTTTTGTTATTGTATCATGTAGGTTGTAAACATTATCATGTAGCAATTATGTTATTAGAATTGCTGCATGATTTAAAAAAAAAAAAAGAAGCTAATATCAGATCGGACCGTGATGCTTTTTTTAATGCTACATGATGTGACTTACACAGAACTATAATAAAAATCACATAGGCTACAACAAATATTATATTGTTTATTATTTGAGTGTACCATTTATCTTGTGGCTCAAACGCTTGCTTCACATTACACACTGAGCAGTTTATAAGACTTACCTCCAGCCTGACCAATTGATAGGAGTTTGATTCTCATTTGTGAAGTGAATCCACGGAGTAAACTTCAAACACCTGCTTCATTAATAATTCCGATTTAAAAGCCAGTCTGCCGTTTTTATTTGCAAGTCTAATATCCACAGCTCCAGCTCCGGGGATGAACGGGACAGAGGTGCAAACTGCAGGATGGATTTTAGGAGGTTGGGATGCAATTTATCAGAGGTTAGATGCATCTTCCAACTTTGCCCAAATTATCACCCAAAGTGCTGACCCTCTCTAGAGCAGCCGCCACATGAGAGTTCCCCCACAAATAGCTCCACTAAATTATGCCTGAACAAATTGGCTGGTGTGTTTTAGTGATGCATATTAATTGAAACTCGCACCTTTCTAGATTCCTGTGTGTAACCTCCTGCTCATTATAGTAGCAACCGTGGCTGTCTTGCAAAGCGCTAACTGCTGGTTTATTTTAGGTTTCAAAGAACTTGCTGGGTTTTCTGTGAAGACTGTGTTCCTAGAAGTGTGTGTGGGGCGATAAACTGTGTCACAACACATGCACCACACAGCTTTTATTGATGAGTGTGATAAAGCTGCAGAGTAAAGTGGTTTACCACGTAGCTTTGGGCTGAAATGTCTCTAATGCAGCTATTTGTACAATTTAAATGTTAGAGAGTGTACTTTCCATTATCTTCTTGGGCGTAGTTTGTAAAAATGTAAAATGTGAAAGCAGCTCTGCATTGTGCCAGTTTACTTAACAAACATTCACACACCCTGAGCAACTGGTCCATTCTCAGGGAGAGAAGCAGGAGGGGGGCAAAGAGCAACAGTGACACCCACTTACACAAAACCAGAAGGTAAACACAGCAGCGGGACGTCCCATCCTCTCTCCGACAACACTCACTACTGTAAACACACAGTCAAAGAGGAGCAAAATGATTCAGGGCTGCAACCCGATCTGTCTGCCTCTCACCTTTCTCATGGCCTTGTCTAAATGTCAACATCTGTGCAAACACTAAGGTAACTCACTCGACGGCTCCCTGCTGTTAGAGCAGCAAATAGGTGCATCACTTTCAGATGACGGCAACAACAATAATACATGTCATTTTCACTGAGCGTTTGTTGCTCTGAAGAAGATAATGTGTGACATTTTATAAAAGGGTTTGCCACCTGCATCATTCAAAGATCTGAGTCAGATGTGAGATCTGATCAGTTTTCCCCATTGTACAAAACAAAGGCTACTGAAGTTGTGGTAATAAAAGTACAAGCAGAACTGAGAGCCTCAGTGATGAGGGGAGTCCCCAGTGATGGCTACTTTAAAGTGGCACATATGCATGAAGACAGTGAAACTTCCCCTAAATGTGACTCAGAGTGAGGCTGCTGAATCAAAAAGCTAATTAAATTTTTCAATACTTAAATGGCTGTTCATTTTCCATACAGCAGACACCTTTTCGTGATAAATGTTACTTTATTTTTTTCTGTAAGTGAAGTAGATGACATATAATGACCACAAGTACGACTACTGAGACACGCAAGAGACAAGACACAAGAGACAGTGCAGCTTTCTAACTGACATTACACAGGAGTCGACTACTTAATATGTATTATTTGCATCCATTAAGCAACAATGATTTCATTTCATATGAAATGTATTAAAATATTAAACAATGGAAGTGGAAGAATATATATTTGCATGTTGAATACTTTTAAGATGAACATCCTTTAAGTTGGTAATAACACAACCATTATGAGTACTGACCTGATTTACAATGGAGTCACACTATAAGTTTATTAATAGACAGAATACACAAACATTTACAGTAAATTGAATGGCCCTGTTTCAAGAAGCAGGTTAAGTGCAAACTCACAGTACATTAACCCTGGAAAAAGAGAAACTGTGGGTTTTTAGTTTCACAGAAAGTTCATCTAAACTCTGTGAACCTAATCTGGACTCTGTAGGTTTTCTTCCTCAAACCCAGAGTTTATCTGAGTAGCTCCTCCCTGATGTACCTGAAGGAGCTCTCTGATTGGATGATTCATTTCCTTATTCACAACAATACTGAGAATATTCAACACATTGACAAGAGTTCAATATTAAATGTTTTCACTTTTATGACTTTTATATATTTATAGTTCACTTTATTTAACTAATTTATTCATTCAATTCTAATTTATATAAACTTTTTTTTTAACTTTAAAATGCTAATGTGTGCATTAGTAGATGACAGTCACTAATTGTCTTTCGGTTCTTTTACAGCAGGACAGCAGACCATTAACCATTTGTTATACAGCTAATTATCTTTCAAGACTTTTTTAACCCTGAATATAAGTTCTCCCTGGTCACATGACTTTACTCTCCTAACATGGCAGCCTCTATTTGATTACTGTTACCATGTTGAATTCTCTTTTTTTGACTCCATTAATAACAACTTTCTTCTTTCAGCTTAAATCAGAGCAGTAACATTCGACTGAACTAACTCTAAACTGGACCTGAGTTCAGATTTAAACTACAAGTTAGTTTAGCCTGCTTTGTGAAACAATCAGGGCCATTGTCTCAAGTTTCATTCTGTTTCAGTTACATTGTGTTTTGATCCAAAACAAACTTTTCATATAAATACCAAATGGTCCAGTCGTTAGTGCCCCCTGTTGCTGGTTGTGAACTGCATTCATCGTCCTGGTCCTCACCTCAGTTAGCTTCTGTCATGATTAGATGATACGCAGACTTCATAAACAGTGGCTGGTTTATTTGACTGTAGAGAAGCACAAGAATGATCCTGGAGTTAGCATAAACAAAGATATTTGATCAAATGTTGCTGTCATAACACCAGAGCAAACTGAAGCTATTTTTAATCCACCCTAAGACAATATAAAATGAATTTAGAAAGAATAGAAAATCTTTACGGTGCAAAAGTCCCTCTGCTTTAGGATCACTTCATCAAATTCAGAGTAAAGCTGGATTTGGTTTTTACTCACTGGGATCTGCGCCAGGTTTGTTTTCAAATATTCACCTGCAAATCCTGTATATCACGGTGTTAATAATCTGTGTGATATCTATTTAATGAGGTTGACAACGCTGTCTTCAGTTGAACCTGCTGTAACAGACTCAGAATAAATTCCAGTCACTATTGTGTCATACTTCCACATTACACTGCAGACTGAGTAACGGCCAAGAGGTCATTGCCTTGACAGAGTATATTTTTCAATGGCAGAATGAGGAAGGCGCACAGTCCCAGTACTTTGCAGTGGTTTTCATCTGTACAGTGTGTGACAGCTCTGTATACAGCAGCTCTCCACAGTCATTAAGATCACTTTGGGTTGTATCATTGTTATTTGTGACTTTGTGCCAAGGCTTTGATTAAAAGCCACTGTTTAAATTGATGTCAGATTTTTATGGGCTTTCACTGCCCAGACTGTTATTTTAAGAAATCTTTTTAAGTCAAACAAAGTGATGGGTTTAAATGAAATGATGAAATAAAAGTGGCTGACTGGGCACGGAGAGCGGCCGAGCGTGATTCCTGGAAAGTGCTTTCCCATACGTGGGCGGGCTCATCAGTGGGACAGGAGCAAGTAGCAGCCTGCCGTGCTGTTCGGCTCCGGAGAGGGCATACTTTCATACCTCACTCCTGCCAAGTTACAGCCACTCACAGACCTCCCACAGCTGTCTGACTATTTTTTAACACAGAGCCTGGGAACGCAGCGCTAACTGCTCACCTGCAGCATGTCTGGACACTTTTCAGCGTGCGCACTCCGCTGCAGGGGAAGTCTTTTACATGAGAGATCTGCAAAATAATGGGGGAAAAGATAAAGAGATAAGGGTGAAATGAAAGGAGGGCTGGATAATATTTCTGGATGTGGAGATAAGAGCACGTGGACACACATGTTCACAGCTCATACATATACATGCTGTACATCCACATGTGAATGGAGCCGATCCTGCAGATAAAGGGATTAAATGACTGGAGGTCTGAGCAGTTATTCTAATTGAAGATTTGCTGATGAAGACATACTAACGCTTAATGCCCCCCCCTCTGCTATTTATACGCCACTACACACTCACTGACCTTTAGTAGTAAAAGTACAGGGTTACACTGTCACAGCAAAAGCAACGGTGACTTTACAGTAATGTGGCAATCACACGTGATCACAGAAAATTCACTAAACCTGCAGGGATATGACATACACGTCACACTCCGGCAGTGGAACAGGAACAATGTGTAATGTTTCAGTAATGTTCTAGTCATGAGCAGACTGATTAAGAGCGAGTCATCATGGAGACTTGAGTGTATTGAGGCCAAGTCTTTTAGGGATTGAGACTGGAGTCAGGACCAAGATCAGTGTTTGATAAATTGGAAGAGATAATAACAGTAAAAACTGAGTAAAATGGTGAGTCTAAACTGCCCAAACTGAATAAATGTGAATGGTTTTCTCCAAGCTCTTCAACTGACTCTGTTCAGGGTTTACCCCGTCTCAGCTGGGATAGGCTCCAGCTCCATGAATACTGTAACAGAATAAGCAATAAAGAATTGACTCAATGATAAAACAGTCTTCTAGGTCCAAGTTCTTTCATAAGTGGGGGAACTACAACGCTACTTTTGAGATGCACTGTTGCACACATAACAAGTAACAATTAATCACCTAACAGCATATTGTAACAGGAATTATCTGTGAAAAACAAGACCTTAAGATGTAATCTAGGCTTTATTAACAAGGGTTTTTACCAGATGAGAATTTTTGGCACTGATGTCAATAAGGAAGTAATAGCTGCCAATAAAACATAGAAACAGCATATTTAGCGCCAAATACATCTTTTAATATAGTGAAATTGCACAAGCAACAGTTTAGTGTGTAGTAGTAGTATGTAGTAGTATTTTGTGGAATAGGTAACTTGCCTGGTTTGACTTTTTTAATAAAAATTGAAGGAGGAGAGGTCCATAGGCTGCTTTTGCGGGTGAGTGGTGTAAAGTAGTAGTGGTAAGTAGATGTGGGAATAACTTCACAATCCAGTTATTTGCCCATTATTACAATAGAGACTTGCATGGAATATTTTTAAATAATCTACGCAATCCACTGTGTAATATTTTGGCAACAACTACACTTTCAATTTGTCTATATGTTAAGTGCTGTCCTTTCAAACTAAAATACAACTATTGGTGTCAGTTTTGTGTATTGCAAGAGGATGGCAGTGACAGCATATTTAAAAAAGGGAAACAGCAGCATTAAATGTAACGTTAAACTCTGCAGGCAGTCCGTGCACACGCGAGTATTCTGGTGGTCTTGTGCTGAGAGCCGGAGCATCTGCCAGTCGAGTTAAATATCACTAGTGGCACAGGCTGCAGTGGCGAGTTCACAGAGTGCAAATTTGTGAATGAATCTCATTCCATTTATGGTGTTGGTAGAGTGGTATCAAGACGAGGAGGAAATAACACGAGACTTTGCTGGTTTCCTCTCTTCAGATTCAACTGTTCTAACAATATGCACGGCTCAATGTAGCTTTATTTATGAGTTAGCTCAATGTGATAAGAAATATAAATATTGAACGCCTTGCCCTGCAGTCAGAGGTGTAGCCATGCCGTCTGGGAAACGTATCAATAAGTAACTATGGCGAGCAAACTTTCTCTTTTCTCGAATAGTTCCTGTAGTAAAATGAATCACACGTTCTTGACTTGTCACTTTGAAAGCTCAGGGGCAACGCTTCTGTTAACAGCCTTTCTAATCTGCTTCCACAGACACAGTCAAAAGCATGTTATCAAAGAAAGCGCCACCCTCGAACTGTGATTAGAACCGTTTTGCACTTTCATTTCCGTAAACTTTAGTAAAACCGAGAGAAGACATCAACACGCAGGTAATCATAGTCAGCACAGTTTTATGCACATTATTGATGTTAAATGTTGACCCACTGTACAAAGAGAGTTAAGATTTGAAGAAGTGAGGACTTGATCACGTGTCCGCAGCATTTTAGGTGAGCTGTGGCCGCAGGTGAGAAGTCCTACCTGCTTTCTCTGCAGTGGGGACAACAGTGTGTGAATGACTGCATGTTTTCTCACCTCCAGCGTAAAAAAAAGAAAAAGAAAAAAAAGGCAAACAATGGGTGCTGCTGGCCGGGGCTGCGCTGAGGGATTTAGCAAGTGGCCCGTGGGTTGAATGGGAGCGAGCAGACCGCTGGCGCTGGTGAACAAACATGCAGCCACATCAAAAGAACGCGGGGCATGAACCCAGGCTGGACTGCGCACTATGAGGTCACACCGGCGGGACCCGCTCCAAAAGCAGAGTGCACTTCCTGAATGGATGGAGATGATTAGATAACATCATTTCCACGCGTACAAAATGTTTCATTGCATTGGAAAATCATATTACGAGAACAGGGAAAGTCGTTTGGGTCGGCTGCACTGTGTTCGAGTGGCACTTGTTACAGATTTTCCCACTGAGTTGATTTTTTCACAATGATGTAGGGACTAATTTCTCACTCTCACATCTAAACAGGCTGTTTTTAAGGAGGTGGCTTCACACATGGTGAGAAATACTTCAAAACATACCCTGCTGTTAAAACCACAATGAGTCACACTAACACCTCAGTAATTGCAAGGAATTAAGTATTGATCTCAACATTAATCCAACCAGCAGACAATCCCCAAATAAAATCACTAAAGTGTTTTCTTAAGTTCAAAATTTCACTTCCCATTGCTACTTTAGTAATCCATTCAAAAAAAAGAGGATATGTAAAACTCAGGTTCACTGACATTTAAACAGTTTACTAGGCTGTAAAGCACATAGTGAGCACTTGAAACGACACCACAAGTAGTAATTGTAAACTTGTGTGCTCAAAAGTTTGGGCCCATTAACCCAACAGTGATGCATTATGGTAAGTTTTGTCTTCCTGGTTAACTGGAAATGAACAGTCATAATAAATGCCATCGAAATGAATACCAGTGTTAAATTGGGTGAGTGTTTAACTGACTTGAGGATGAGGTGGCGGGGTGATGGGAAATCCAGTCGTCCTTACCCAAGGTCAGGAGTAACTCTGCCCAGGAATCTCAAGGCGGGTATCCCCCCGGTTCATTCATTATTTCAGGTCCTGTAGCAATTGTGCGTGGGATCTGAAGCATGACGGCGCATTCCTGTAGCACAGAGAAAAGAAAAAAAAAAAGAGTGGGAGTTGACAGAAGTTTATTTGAATTACTTTTGTTTAGTTTTGTATCGCTCGCCAGTTTCACATGAAAGTGAGCAAAAGAGAAACGGCCTTGCGTTTGTAGCAGTTTTGAAATGCGCAGGATGACGGTCGGAGTCGAAGCTGGTTCAAGGGGTTACAAAAGGATTCTTGTAAGAGGAGATAAAAAGTGACCGTGGCAGAAGGATATCCAGTCCAGCGAGCATGACTAACCGCTCAGCTGACCACATCCAAAGTATTCAGGGAGGAGAGAGTGATCGGAGCCAGCAGCTGCTCTGTAGTAAGACCTGGAGGATGAATTGAAAGTGGCAGACAGTCAAAGCATTACTCAGCTGCTACCGAGCAACACACTGCACTCCCAGCTGCTTTAGACTGCTTTGAGAGCCGAGACTTCAGCCTAATAGAAACCCTGTAAAGTGAAATGGATTGTGACACCACTGGAGCTTGATGTTACTGGGTAGTTATGCCAACTCCAGCTAGTTTTTGCACACTGTTGCATCAGTAATGGAGCCGAAAAGGGGTAAAATGGGATACTGGGCAGACAGCACGAATGAATCATGCTGTTCTGTTACAGGGTGATTTTTGATTAATCCATCAGGGGCATTTTATCAAAGCGAGTGAGTGTTAGAACTTTCACTTAAGAGTTAGGCTTTTATCAATAATAGATATGCATTAAATTACATGCCATGTTAAGTCAGCATATTTGATTTCTAATTAGCAAGGGGTTACTAGTAGTTTAAACAAACCCAACAAGATGGCACCAGAGTGTAATTTCTACTCCAAACAAGCTCCAATACGAATAAGCTTAAATGAAAACCACTGTACCTAATCGTACCGCTGGCCTCAATGTGGCAAGAGCTTACAGTACATCTGGGTGAGATTCTGAATACGTGTGCTACTGTTTAAATCAATTCGTTTTTAGATAAGACCAAAAACAAATGGAGCTTTCACATCAGTCTGTGGTTTTTCAGTCACGTTACTGTAGATGACGGCTGCGGGGCGTGTTGAGGCCACCTTTACAAAGAGTCGTAGTAAGACCTGCTGTGTTCTCACGCCGCTTTACGCAACACCACAGCTAATTACATAACCGTAGCCGTCATGTCACACACATACCTAGGATATGCTGCATCGTGAAACATGTTGGCCCTCCAGTAATTGGCTAATTGGTCCGAACAGTTTGTCAGATCTCAGCAGAGCACAAGACACGGAGAAGATAGCGATCCGGGATTAAACTGTACTTCAGGCTTTCGTTCGTTAGAGTAACTGAGGCAAAACTGTGATGATCCAAGCAAGGAGGCATCTCATTCATAAAGCAAAAGCTGGAGCTGGGTGTTTGTGTTTCGGTGTGTGAATGACCCATGTGGAAAGAGCTTGTACTGATTAAATATTTTCACTCTCGGCAGCTGTAAACAGGGCTTAGTGAAGCAGAACACCCAGAACCAGCCTCTTTCTGTAATGAGCACAGCACTCGTACACACTTTTCAGTAAACATCTGAACCAGACTGAGACATTTATTCAGTCGACTCCGCCGCAAAACAGCACAGAGAAGCATCGAGCCAGAATGGATGACATACTGTACAAACGAGTGAAATATACAAAGCTACTGCAAAAACAAATTCCATTCCTCTCGCTGCAGACTACATGTACACTCAAGACCACAGCACTTCTAGATGTGACACGTTTCGTTAAAAGCAAACACTTCTCTATTTCATTGTGTTCTCCATTCTTAAAAAGGGAACAGGGTTACACTATCGAGACCCAAGTTAACCTATAGCATACATTTTACACATTGGGTTTACACTTCGCATTTAATTGACAAAATACAGGGAAACAGTAAATACCTGGAGCACTGCCCAAACATTCAACAGTCCACATACTCCTTTGCAGTATTGATATTCCACAAAGTGATATTATAATGACATTTTTTAAGAATAACTTGCACTAAGGCTGGGTGATAAATCAAATGAATTCAAAGGGCTTTACACTGAATGAAAGCTAATGCTCCCAAGTGACCAGAGGAGGCGAAATATAACAAAAAAAAAAAAGGCTGTGGTGACTTTACAGATGCTAAAAACGACCAACAATAACTTGAAAAGGGTTGTACTATTACCTGTGAAACGCATTGGTTTTGTGAAGCGGCAAGAAATTGACATAAACACAAAGACAATACGATTTTGTTCATTTAAGAGCGCCTTTTGCATCTTTTAACTACACTTGATGTGATGCATTAAATAACTAAAAAAAACTAAAAGGCATCCAACTTCCCCTCAACGATCGCCCCAGCCCTATTACACATTATTAAGCATTTGTTATGTGTTCCTTAGTCCATGATTTATATAGTAATACTTGTACATTAAATATTAACATTATGATTTTTATCCATTCAAGTTGTAAGCAAGTTTTTGTCTTATGTAAAGTATATATATTTTATATAGCAATGACATTACAGCAAACAAATTGTTTTTTTCATTCATTTTGATTCATTAAGTCACCCTCTGGCTCTTATTCTGTTAAAATGGGGATACACTTTCCATTTTTCAGCCTGAATTTGACCCGATTTCTGGTCGTAGGACAATTAATGAGTCGGGCTGAGTTTGAAGTTTGTCGTGCTGAGTATGGGAGGTTACAATAGGCCATTAATCGGATTGTCGTATGAAATTCAGTACAGTGTGAGCACATTAATCATGAGCTTTAAATCTCCTCGTATGTGATTTATGTGACTTGGGGTTCACCCTGGATCCATCGCAGATCTAACACTTAAAGACACTGATATACAACCATTCACTCTCCCATTCATTCACTTTGGCCAATTTAAATTCACTTACACATAAATGACCTTGGACAATGGGAGTAGCCAGGAAAGACATGCTAACCTCTCTACAGTGTTATTACATTTTTATTCATCCTTTTCTACAACTTAATAGTGTGTAGTCATGATTAAGAGTTACCATTTTTATACACAGAACAGCCATGATGCTTACTGTTACAGCATTAATATTAGGTAAGAAAATCTGACATCGAGGGCTTGGCAGTTCACATAAAAATCATCTGCACTGTCCCTTTAAGCAGACCAGCGTGACAGTTGTAAGCCAAGGTACTTCCCGACCACAAAAGCAAAGCACCACAGGGGCCCATTCAGGGTATAGGTGTCCTTTCATAAACAGAAAAAAGGAAGTCTTACAAAGTCTAATACTGTATTTTGCATCTGGCCGATTCAGACGGTCTTCTGCAGCAGCAAAGGAGGCAGATCCATTAACCTGCAAAACAGAAAAAACAATGTGTTAGAATATTAATATAGCAATGCAGAAAAAAAAACTACAAGCCGTCAAGATGGAAATGTAATGCTACTTTCGCGATGAGTGTTCAGAGTTCAGAGACAGGACAAGGGCATGAAGTGCATTTGGGGAGAAAAAAACCATCATAAAATCATAAAAGTCAACAAGTGGCACATACAACTTATTGAACTTTCTCGTTGTAAAAGCAGAGGCTGCCGTTTCAAAGACGTGCCAACGACGCTGCGTGAGCCGGACAGCTCTTTTTACAGCTGGAGTTTTTTTTTTTTGTCGCTGCTGAAATCCACCTCCACTTCCTGCCCGCTGCACCGAAAGCCCTGCGTCGGAGGAAAAGTCACTTTGGAATGCAAAATGAGTTGTGTGACGAAGGTTTTGAGACTTCTCGTATTCAAAAACAACAACAACACGAAACGCAGGGGACTTTTCCCTGTTTACTGTCAAATGGAAGCCTTTTCGACGTCACGTGTTCATATTTATTGCGAGAACACTGGATATAATTTGCAAAGAATGCGCTTGAAAAGGCCACAAGCTTTTACTGAGTCTATTTTAATGATTTGAATTCACTTTGAGGATTGTTGAGCGTCATCTCCACAACAAAATCCAATTCTGCTTCATGTTAATATAATTTAAATACATGTACTGAGCTATTAAACTGGGCCTAATGAGTGCTTTCGTCATTGTCCCATTTGTGAAGCATTATGTGGGTCACACAGAGGTTTTCTCCGTCTTGTGATGCAGTGTTGCTCCAAAGGGCCCCGGAGCCATGTGTTTTAAAGGGGGTGTATTTCCAGGGGTCTGACAGAGTCTTAGGAAGAATGTGGGTGAGGTTGTAATGAACATGACCCAACTGGCACTGTGCCCGGCTCCTTCACGTGATCCTTCGACTATTTGTGGAGGTTTGGTATCTGAGCACAGCTTGGCTAAAACCGGCGCTGGAGGGTGGAGGTGGGAGGTGGAGGGGGTGAAATCTTCCCACACTGCAGTCACATGTACCTTTAAGCGGTGGCGTCATATCTGAACCCACTTCCATTTAAGCAGCGCGGCTATTTATACGCGGTAAGTGGCCGAAGAGCTGCCGCTGAAACGCTCAGGTATGCAATGAAGCTCGCGTGACATTTCGCATAGATGTTTTTTTTTTTTGGGGGGGGCTTTCTCTCTGATGTCGATAAAACCAGGTCAGTCACTCGATAACAAACGCGCTCCGAGGGACAGTCTCACCCACAATAGGTCACAGAGAAAAACTCCTTGGCTGCCTTCCACCAAGTCTCCCTCAGACGCCACACATCGGCCTGATTTCTCAAGAGTTTGAGGCAACATATTCTTCACTGATGGTGATTTTTTCTGGCCTCTTTGTCATCCAACACCAGTCTAATTATCTATAATGAGTGGACAGCCCAGTAGGTATCCTCAGGAAAGCTAGGAGATAAGGTGTATGGAAGGCATTGATCCTAAAACTTCACTTTATTAAAGATTAACCAAAAATTCAAAGTATAAATCAAAAATGTAGTTATTATAAATATTAGTTTTACTCCAACAAAATATTGTAATTTATAGCAAGGGTATTGCTGCTACCATGCACGTGAACTCTGGAAAGACAGCACTCCGATTAAACGGCCTAATTAAGCTATATATTGACGAAAAAGACAAATGCATATTTTTATTACACCGATTGAGCTAAGATAAAAAAATTAAAATGCTTTCACTTCCATCCTTGGACTGTAAAGCTGCTCATCACCGATTTCTGAGTACAGCCATTCCCCGAAGTCCTCTTCCGCTATTTAAATCCATCCCCTCCGAGTCATGCTATAGGCCGGCAATAGGATCTGCCACCGAGCTGCCTCTAACTAGTTAAGTGAAAGCATCGTCAGCCGCTTTGAGTCACCAGTTTCTAAACTCGGCCACGTCCAGCTGCCCCGTGTCCGGGCTGTAATGTGAACCCCGGAGGAATGTATGGCAGAGGCGGCGCTAGCGGCGGCTGCTGCTCCGGTGCCGATCCGCGAGACGTCTTTCAACAACAACAAGCTCATTACGCGGAAACCTCTTGACCGCGCCGACACGTTTAAGGGCAACTGTTGGGAAGGGAGGGAAATATCTGACCTGGTCCAGCTTTGAAGACCACACACAGAAACTCAAATTCAAATTGCTTGACAAATTGGTGCTTTCATGCTTCTTTACCACTAAGCTGGGTACAGTTTTTGAAAATTCACAAGATTACTGTTCACAAGATAGTACTTTATCGCTGTGTCTACTTCCTGGATATCTAACATCTCAGAGCTGCACTGGTTCACAATAAAACTATCACATTTAGAATCAAGAGGCACACACCAACCCGATTTTTTGGAACATTAACAAGTCACCTCGACGTTATTATCACATCCATTATGAATGTTGGTCTTAATGGCTGCAGATGATATGGAGAAAGTGGAAATATGTTTGTAGATAACATTCAGGTAAAGCATATCAGTGCATCATCACGTTACAAGATGGAGCAGGGGGACCTTGTCACTTAGCACCGCAACGAGCCCAGTTCAGGGCCAGACCTTCCTCCAGCGCTCCAGGCTCATTAGCGATCTGAATTTGAGAGATTACACACTGACACACTGACCCACAGCTGCTCTAGAGGAAAGCCAGCGGGCAAGACGAGCTGTTCCCCATCAAGCACTTCCTCAAATCACTCATTTACAGCGCACACTTTCTGACAGACCGAGACGTTGTTATCCAATGGAAGCGTGACGTGCTTTCTTTTCTGCCAAACCAGAACGACATTGGACTTTGCAGCTTTGTAATGAGTCAGCTTTTCACACAGCTGCTAGACTTTGCCAAAGACCACACATGAGGGAGATTTCAGCGGGTTCTTCCTGTCTCTCTTTTTTTTTTTTTTGGACTCGAGTGAATCATTACAAATGAGACGCAGCCACGAGGGGAGATGAATGCGGCGTTTCGTTCCCTTTGAGCCCGTTTCAATCGGATCGAAGCGAACAGCTGACGAGGGCGGCGTGGAGAATCGAGAGCTATCAGGTTCAAGGTGTGGGCGGGGAGAGCCCGTCGGCAATGGCCTTTCCACGAGGAGTCGGTGAAGTCATCATCACAGCTGCCGCCGCTCTGCCACAGGGGCCCACTGAAAGGTCGTCCCTCCAGCTGAGGGCCGTAAATTCACAGTGTAAAAGGGACAAAGACGTACGCTCCACTCAACAGGTGCAGGGCCAGAATGAATGGGCATCCGTTTTGTTTTTTTCTCTCTAAACCAGAGCATTCAGCTGAAAAACGTACGACTCTAAATGGCCTTTATTGAGCAGTGATGCTTCTTCATGAGACAAACTGCTATTTTCAAATACAACAATTCTGAATTCCCTGTAGTTGGTCTTTTTTGAGTTAAAAGCAAAATGTTTCCTCAGTGCAAACACTTCTGAGACACTCCTCAGTGCCATTTGTGGAGTTCCGTCAGATGTGCCACATGAGCTGCAGTCGTAAAAGTAAAACAGTAACCACATTCCTCTACAAACTGCTGTGAATGAATAATGCATGAGGGATTATTATTTTGTTTTCCCAACATAAGTCTACTGATCCACATTTAATATGCTGCCACTTGACAACTGCATTAATGTTATTCAAACTGAGCATTCAGAGTCTCCAGGGACTGCTGGTTGTGCTTCTTTTCTCATAACTGTTTATAAGACTGTTATGTTAAGTTTATGTGATAACAGTTCTCGTTGTTCTTCAGAAAGATAATACAAGTAAATGTTTGGATTAAACATGGTTAATTTTATACCTGGTCAAATACATGGCTTTTTTATGTACAACTGACATAAACAGAGAGTCCAGTATTTTGTAAAAGGTGATTTTAAATAGATTAATGACACAAATCGAGATGTTTTGGCAGTTCCACGTCTCTTTGTGCCTCTTTACTGTTGTTTTGTTTCTTCTGACCATTTCAGATTATGCAAATGGGAATTTTGTGGTGACCCAAAAAAGTCTGCGGCAACCCACATTTTGGTACCGACCCACAGTTTGGAAAAAACTCATCTAAGAGATATTTAGATTAGATTTTCCACAATTCCACAATGTCCCTTCCAAACCCTGGGATTAAACTTTCATCCATTCATTTCTTGTCGTACTAAAACTAAATGTAACACAAGTGACACAGATTTTAAACCAGCCCTAGGTCAAAGCAGGTCGCCGTGTAACCCAGCGAGCCCCTGGCAGTGACTTCCTGTGTAAAAGAGTACATCTGTGTGAAATTGTTGCATGACACAGAAAGCGTTTGAGAAGCATATGATTCCTATGAAAAGCCTGTCTCGGAGCCATACAAGAGCGAATGTCCTCGGTGATATTCACAAGATTTCACCCTGTTTGTGGAGTCTTTCATCTTCACTTCCAGTCATTACCGCACAAATCCAATAAGTGAACAACAAGCCCTCACATTAGCATTCGGACTGCGCAAAGTTTATTTCTGGCTCCAAGAAGGATGTCATTATCATTCTCAGAAAATCAAGCAAAGAATTGAATTTGGGTCTTTGCACTCATCACTTCGAATTAGCTGAAACAGAACAAAAATGTGAAATATTTGTGTGGACTATTCCAAATGCATTGCCTTCTTCCGTTTCTTTCCAAGGTATCATTTAATCTGACTGACCCGAGTGTGAACCAGCTGATGCTCCAGATAACGCATACAGTATAAGATTTATGTCAACGTGACAAGAAATCTTTTTTGAGCACCCTGAGGACAGCAGCTGATGAGCGCGCTGAGATAAAAAACGGTAATAAAATGCTAACAGCTCGTTTTCCTGTGTGGACAATGAAACATACCGCTTTGACACTTCATGGAGGAACTTCCAAGAACTGCTGCTATCTCATACTTCCATCTGTAGCCAGGAATATATGTACAGGCAGACATACTTTCACATGGTTTACATTTATGTAGAAGACAAAAAAGGAAGTCTGGGGCATCTCAAGCTAAGGGTGACGACCTTCTTAATCAGAATGTCTGGACACAAGACCAGTGGAAGGTTCCCAGCTTCTCCGACGGGCCTCGTGCCTGAAATGGCTTTTCCTGACCCTCGGACATGACCTTTGACTCTGCCCTGTGACCTCTGAGGCTGTAATGTCTTTACTTATGCTTCTTTTATACACGTCCTCATGAGAGAATCCCCACTGGACTCTCTCCCGACCATATATCCACCACCAAAGAATTTCATATCTGCTTTATATATGTCAGGGGATATTCTCAATCTCTATTATACCCAAGAGTAGACGCAAATATACTTATACACACATTATATACAGTACGGCGCAAATGTTTTCAGAAACTTTGAAAAAATGCTGTAGAGTGAGAATGCTATAATATAATAGCTTGTTTTTATTAATTTACAAAGAAAATCAAAATCAAATGGTGAAAGCACCTTTTTGCTTTTAGAACAGCATCAGTTCTTTTATTCAGTTACTTTTGTTTATCCTGCACATTTTATATGATATGCATAGACTCAAAGCTCTTAAAGTTGTGCCTAAACATTTGGAGAACTAACCCCAGAACTTCTGTAAATGTAGGCTCCTTAAATCCTTCTGTCATCCTTCATTTTTATCCCAGACACACTCCTCCTGAGAATCCACACACAACACTCACCAGAAAGTCGCATTCGAGAGCCACCAGGATATTCTCCAGGTGAAAAAAATGACTGTCTTCATACATTCTGACAAGTAGTTTTCACACAACTACAACTGTGGGCTTGCTTAGACATTTAAAAGATATAAAATGGTTTTAAATAGTGTTTTTATTTCCGTTTTGTTTTTCATACCTGACATTAAGACCTTCCTTGTCCACGTGGGCTCTCAATTTCCCAATCTCTAAGATGACACATACTTGAACTCAAATTAAAAGCTGCTTTAGCCATTGATTTAGCATTTAATTGAGTTCCCTTAATCTCTTGTGAAGCTTAATATAAATCTCTACTGCAAAATGTGGGCCACAGGTTATGTTTTTTTGAGCTAACCTGGATGCATTCCGCCTCCATTTGTAATAAATCCAGCCGGTTCTGAACAGTGCCGGTAAAACTAAATTATTCAACTTGTGATCTGCATAGTTGTGTTTAAATAAGGTATGGCCTTTCCTGTGAAGGTTATTTACTTCGAGACTATTAAATAAGAAAACTTTATCACAGTTGAAGTTAAGAATTCCCAGAGTCGTTCATCCACCAGCCTTTGAACTTCTCCAAATGCTGAAGGCTAAATATTTACACATCCACCCTTTGCTTGTTTAATGTTAAAGCCGCGCTCCCGCTGTGGAGTAAATGAATGAAAAAGCTTTAGACAAAACACCTCGAGCAGATGATGAGTCCCAGGCACATTCACGTGAGCCTCAACCTCCTTTTCGGGACATGGCTGACGACGGGGAGCGGAGTGGTCTGTCTGAGCGTGCACGAGGGGCCTGAGCCCAGAGAGAGACAGGGGAGCGCGCACGGCTCTGCTGACGCTGCTGTCTCCGCTGAAAAGAGAGGATCTGTGCGTTTAGAGTTTGGCTCGGGCCCAAAGAGATTAAGCGGAGGTGGGCTGGACAAGCCTGGGAGGGCATTAGAGACAAAGAAGAACAGAGGTATCAGCTGAGAGTGGGGCATTAGCATCACAGAGGGGCCACATGTGAAAGCGTTTACTGGCCACTTATTTATGTAAAACAGCAGGAGGTGAAAATATGAAGATTAAATGGTGACATCATTACAGCACAACAATTCAAAAAGAACACATGGTTGCTAATAATAATCAGTTCTATAATCTTTACAATAAGCGAAGAAATGCTATTTAATATATATCTATAACGTGCCAAAAGTGGTCAAGAATAGAGTAGTGGTCAAGTGTAGTTATCCCTCGTATAGAGTATAAAGCGGTCTGTGCCAAATGAACATTAAAAGAAATTTTTTTAAGCAGACAGAGGTCAGTTGTGCAGATAGTGAAGGCACAAAGCTGTGAAGAGCCACACTGACTGCGCGTAATCCTTAATCTGTTTACATTGAAAGATCTAATTCCCTCAAACTAAGCATCTGTTTTACTCGTGTGCAGCTCATTCACGAAGAAGCTCTCCGCAGATGGAAAACAATCTGGAAAAGGAAGTTATTACAAAATGTGATCAAGAGATGAATGTCAGCAGCCTTCCTTTTTTCTATCTGTCGCAAATGCTTTGGACATGGCCACGCTTCGATGTAAAGAACATCAAACAGGCTTTGGTTTAAACAGTGTGGTGAAAACAGCCGAGGAAAAGCCTGCATTACTGCTATCAATTCTTCACGTTACAGAAGGAGGAAAGCAATCGAGGCCAGCAACCTAATCTGTAGTGAATCAGCAGCAACTGAAAAGTCCTGCTCGTCCCTGATAGTGACAAGAACAACAGTCATCAGCAGGAAGAGAAAACAATGTCTAATGTCACAACACTCAGACAAGCCTCTCCAAATCTGAAGCCTCAACAAAGAATTTCATTTGTAGCAATTAAACAGTTTAGGAAAAGTGGCCTTCGTGTAGAATTTATCAGGAATCTCAGGCAAAATCTGGCAATCTGTTGTGTGAATGAAAGGCTGGCAAAGCATGGCACAGCTCTCAATTCAGCCTGGTGCCACAGTTGTCTCATTTGGCAAAACCTGATGATCAGATTCTCATGCATGAGCACAGACTTTTAAAGAAGAAAAAAAGAGGAGAAGTTCTGGCAAATAAAAATGGCTGACTGCACCAGAAATGCTGCTGAGAGCCGTTAAATGTTGAATTACTTTTACTTTCAGGCATTTTAGAAATTCCCTGCTTCTGTGGGGAAAGGAGGCGTCACAATAATGTTGCAGCATCACATTGATAATATCAGTAAAGCAATACATCACTTGTAGGTGAAAAGGGTCAGAGGTCAGGAAAGGACAACCAGCTGAAGCATGCTAAAGCTGTACAGGTGAAAGGTTTTATTTGAGAGAGATGAAATAGTTTTTTATATTTATATATTTTAGTCCTTTGACTATTACACATAATATATTCCACATGGTCTTTTAGATTTTCTCTTTTCCTTCTCGCACCTGTGTTTTATTTATCATCTTGTTTTAGCAGGACAGCACTGGGCCCATGCTCAAAATTCTCAGATACACCACCACGCTCCTCACATTTCAGAAAGCCTACCCATTCTTGAATCATATACATCAATACAGAAAATAGAACTGAATGCATGAATGAAATATCATCAAAGGTCTAACATCATTGTGGTCATATTTTTCGTCAACAAGAACATATCATTTCCACCAGAGCACACACAAACATATGAACTAAGTAATGGGTTATAGAGAGTCATGTGGAAATCATATATATATACAGTGTGACTTGGAAACTGCACAAGGCTCAAAAAGCCTGTGGGAAATATGACTGGATCACTACAGTAGAGCTCTAGCAGCAAACAGGACCAGTCTACTCTAACAGGGCAGTGGTCCGTTTGAGAAAGGGACACAGGGTCACGGAGGTCACCTGTGGGTGAGGGTCTGTGTCCAGGACCTGTCCTCTCATTTAGATGAGGGATGCTGAGCACATAAGGAAGGAGAGGTGTGAACGAGCGAGCGGCCCTGGGGGGCCCATCTGTTGTGGGCAAAGAAACTGTGTTGAAGACAGGCTTGCTCTTCAGTGCGAGGCTCAGCAGACAGTTCCATTAATCAGGAGCAGGATGGGCCTGCTGGGCCTGCACTGACAGACTGCAGAGGCACCCAGACTCCTCACACTGGATCTCCATTAAGAGCTGAGGTGTCACATGGCTGCGCCCCACTTCCTCTCATGTCACCAGCCTGTTTTCACAACTGTTCTTTAAGAATAAGTGAAAAAAGTAACACAGAGGGTGCAGGGAAACCATTTAAAGGCTGACATTAATCCCACTAATAAACAAACATTTGTGTTGCATGCCGAGTTTAAACAAGTGAGGCTTTGACACTTTTCTGAGATCACACATTCAGAGTCCTGACCTCTTACAACAAACTAAACATAAGGAAATATAAGGAAACCAGAGCTAACAGTGACTCTCCATGTGTCAGTGGAAGCTATAGGCCCTTTAACATGTGACATTATAGATAGATCTGACAAGTAAATCATTCATTATTTATATTCAAGCGGTTGTATGTGTCTCTATATAGAGTCTGATGATAACAGGTGACAAGGCGATAACGTGCAACAAATCCCACATGTCTCCAGTGACCCCTCCCATTTAAACTTTCATAACTCTGGTTATTTCACAGTGTATCTCAGACTTCAGATCTTAGATTGGCTTTTAAATTCTCATTATCTAACAAGAACCTGACACAGAACTCACCCTTCAAGTTGATTTGGTAATGTGGTGCTATTTTTAGAACAAATGCAACCTTAGGCCCAGTTGGCAGCCGACTCCTGGTAAGACATGACTCGCCCCCCGGTGCAACGGGGAGGGTGCCAGGGGTGAATGGGTTCAGCCAAAGCTGGTGGAGAGCAAAATGGAAGAGAACTTTAATAGTATGATTCAGCAGAGGTATCCATTGCCCCAGATGGCAGGCTGGGTCCTATTGACTTACATGGAAGGGGGGAGGGGTCAAAGGCACTCAAACCTGCCCCAGAGACTGACAGTAGGCACCAAGAGACCCACAAGGATATGGAGGATGCCACAAACACTGACTCATTGTGTTTTCAGTTGAACTTGTAAGTGCTTGGGTTGATTTTAAAATTTTACTCCGGGCCATCATTTGCCTAGAGTCTAAAAACTGGTCTTGTTCAGTAGAATGAGTCGTTGAGGTGCACCGCGGGTAATTTGCACACGTGAATTTGATTACTGGAGTCCCTCACCTCATTAGCGGCAGAGTATATTCATTCACGCAGACAACTAGAGACCTGAGTGACAACGCGGCGCTGTCGGAACAAGGACAGAGCTGTAAAGGTGTCAGAGGACGTCCGGCGACACCTAAACTCACTGTAGGACAGCCGCGGAGGAGCCTCCAACCTCCACCGCCACGTGTCGAGGACTTTCACACTCCACACTGGCTCCCCGGCCTGCCTAAAATAACAACAATAGAAGGAGACAGCGGAAAGGTGAGAAAGTAGTTTGGCCGCGTCTGTGTCTGCGTAGTCTGCTTCACATTTGGCGCTCATCACCGTGAGTCCTCTACTTACTACGGCGATGTCCAGGAGTAAAAAGCGCATTAACCTTTAGCTGGGACTCTAAATCAGACTAATGAATTCTGGCAGACAGACAGCGGCCTGACCTGCGACCCCTGATGAGATAGTGAGCGTCGCAATGACAAGACACTATTAATATTTCATTAACGCTGCTTTAATGGGCATTAAATGACACCATGGAGTCGGCAGGAGACAGGGGATCATCTGTGGTGTCTATGGTCATACATACATACAGTAGTCATGTTAGCAGCAGATTAAGAGGCTGTTACTGAACTTAGGATACCAGGGAACGATAACACGGGGTTAGAAAGCAAGAAAACGTTGAATATTTGCAATTTATTTTATACTGTATACATCTTCAAAAAAATTTAAATATAATTCAACATAATTCTGATGTCTGCACCTCTTCATATCTTTAATATTTCAATCCGCCCTCTCTCTATGTGGACTGGTAAACCTTAACAATCGACTGTTCCATCTGAAAAAGCTGTGGAACAGGTTTCTCTAATGACTCTCTCTGATAAAATACTTCATTAATGAACACTATATGTACAGACACCTCACTATACACGCCGATGTGCTTCTACTAATAAACACCAACACAATAAACCTTAATACAAAGGTGTGCTGCTCCCATAAGAACACACACAGCACGTTTCCCTGCAGAGCTTACTTGAGCTTTACTACCCGACTACGCTTGATTACGACCGGATTTACTGAATATCAATGGTAACACTATGAAATCAAAGCACGTGAACACAAATCAGAATTACACATTGTGACAACTGCTCTTTCTGATGAGCACAGAGTTATGGTAGAATATAGACTTTTTTTTTTATTTATGGTTTATTTGACAGGGACAGATCCAATAAATATAGATTATCTTCTTAACGTAATCCAATCTACATATGTATTATAGTGTTTGTAGCCAAGGCTAATTCGCAACACTTGTCCCTAGAAGGGCTTTGTACAATTTATTTTACATTAAATAGATAGTAAAAATGAACAGTGAATACAATAAAATGTCCAAAAACTAAATAGCACAAATAGAATATAGATTTATACACATGTGCACCTTCATATGCACATTCTTCACATATTGTCCAAAGCAACAAGTGACTTCTTCATGTTTAGAGGCTTGGTTTAACTTTAGTTGGAGTAAGCTGTGTACATGCGATTATAATTGGACTAAGGCAATAATATGAATTTCTGAGGCCACATTATATCCTATATCACTCCTGTCTGGATTTGAGTAACAGGAGGAGTGCCACAGTGAAAAGTATTTTATTAATGCATGAGGATATCAGTCACATTTTTTATCTCTCTGTCTGAAAAAAGCCCTGTGATTGGTCAAGGACTCCAGTCTCCAGGGAGATTTTTAAAGCCTGACAACACAACCAATAGTGAAACTGAAATTTGGCTTAAATAACTGAATATGCACATAGGTCAGAGTAGGATTTTTGCCAAACTGAAGCATTAATCAATCAATGTTTTGCCCACACACTGCCTCACACAGTAACCAGTGCCAGTGCCAACCACCTCACAAAGGCTGTGGTTTTACTGGTGGTGGATCTGGCACAATAAAAAGATTTAAATATCTAGATTTGAATAGCAAAACAGATTTCCGGGCTGAAAAGAGGTTTATGCGGTTGTCGTTTGGCACTCGGAGCTTAGTCTTGACTCAACCTACACGGGCTTTACCTGTCAGCGCTGTGGGCAAACAGAAGGTGTCTATCCGTCTCATGCTCCTCCTCTGCTCTGTCAGGCCGACAATGGGAGCCTTAAACCCACTTATTAAAACGTGTGGGCATGTTTTCTTTCAAACACTGGTCCTTCCACTCGCACAATGGCAGAACACATAAACACAGTTATGTAGGTCATCCAAACAGTTTGTGTCTGTTCTCTTGCTCTGCGCCTGAGGTAAACTGACGGGTCGGCCTCAGTGACTCACCCCGGCCCCGGAGAGAACCTGGGAAATGGAGCGAGGGTTCTACTCCTGCTCGAAGCTGCTTTAAAGTACAGCTTGCAGTTGTTTTCTTGGATTTGAGGAAAACTGTTCACTCACCTGAGAGAATATTAGAATGATTTTAATAGATGAGAATGTTCTGGGATGGGCTTTTAAATAGGGGACACTCCCATTGGCTGGTTGTACCACTTGTCAACATTCAATCAACGTTGGCAGAAAACCTCCTTAGAAAGAAGCTATGCCAGTGTTGGCTATGTCTGTTTACACCAGACATGTCCAAAGTCAGGCCCACAAGGTGAGATTTAATCTAACCCTTAGGTTCAGTGATAAAATGTATTGTTTGTGGCCCCAACAGCAGCACCTTTATACAAGCAGGTTCAAATCCAACTTAAACGTGTTCAAATCCAACTAAAACATGTTCAAATCCATCTAAAAGTGTGTTCAAATCCAACTAAAACCTGCTCAAACTCAACTAAAATCTTTTCAAATCCACCTAAAATGTGCTCAGATTCAATCAAAACCTGTTCACATCCATCTAAAACATGTTCAAATCCAACTAAAAACTGTTCAAATCCAACTAAAATGTGCTCAAATTCAATCAAAACCTTTTCAGATACATCTAAAACACGTTAAAAACTGTTCAAATTCACCTAAAACATGTTCAAGTCCAACTAAAACCTGTACTTGTGGAATAAGAATACAATCAGAAGAGACTGTTGGCCCCTGGTGATTTTCCTCTCATCAAATGTGACCCTCTTTGGAAAAAGTTTGGACACCTCTGGCTTACACAGAGAAAAACGAGAAGATGGTATATTTGATCTTTGTTTAATAACTGGACTAAAAATAAGCTCCTGCAGCACCATCCACTTGTTCGGAACCAAACGCTACAGCTGAGGCTCATGTGCTGTCTCCCTTTACTGTGACTGACCCTTGGCTGTGTTTATAGCAGTGTGTAATTCAGTGGCACAAACTGTGACACACTTCTTGTAGCGGGAGCAAAACTCATTCAGAGACACACAAACTGTCGGTGAAACACAAACTGACGGCTACATTTTCCATTTGACTGTAACAGCAGCACAAAAAGGCATAAATAAGTATGGAAAAAAAGTTGAGCGGTTTTGCAGAAAAGGCAGAATACACAAGACAGTTTCGTTTTCAGGAATTCCTGAGGTTGTGAGAGAAGCTGAGAACATTTTTCCATCAGAGCAAATGGAAATTACGGACAAATGAAAGTGACTGAGACCCTTTTAAAGGCAACGTCAATGAAGAACAGAAGAGGGGGGCTTTTCCACTCAACAAACACTAAACTGTACACTTAGCCCTTACTTTCTGTTAAACAGAATCAAAAGTTTACCGGTGGACTCTCTACTGCCAGGTTTAAGATGATCTCTGCTATAATCATCAATGAAGAATGTATTTTGTGTGTTTTTGTATACCCCTCACAAATGTGCTCTATCTATTCAATAATATCAAAGAAATCCAGTCTGTAAAAGGGTTTGTGAGTCTGCCAGCTATACACTGCTATATGGTTCAACAGCTCATAAATAAACAGTTACAGGAGTTTTTGTGGCAATTTGAGCCGTTTTTCACAAAATGAGGTTCAGCTTCAGTTTATTCCGAAAAGAAATGCAGAACGCTGTGTCACTGACTGCGTTTGTCGCTCATTTCCACAGATGCAAATTGCCAAAGTATTCACGAAAGAATAAACTGTCTCCGGGCTGATTTTGCGTCCCGCACAGAGCCGTTTAATCAGGAACATTTGGTTCTTTTCATGTGCTTTCGAGGAGGTCAGACGACATGTGTTTCATTCACGGACCATCGGTGTGACTGATTGAAACGCCGCTCTTCCAGATGAAAATGTTCCTCTGCTCCGACAGCCTCCGGATAGTTCTTTGCTGCATTTTCATATCAAGGGGGGGAAAAAAAGCCTGTTACTTTTTTCCTGAGCAGTGTTTAATCCTATAAGTTAAGTAAACCTTCACACGCCTCATTACCAGGAGAACATTTTCCATATGCGTGTTGTGGGGTCATCAATCACAACACTGGCATCTGGCCAACTGAATAGCTCAGGAGTAATCCCATTAGTATCATCTGAGGACAGAGTCAAAGCATTTGTTTTAGATGACCTCATTCAGGGAGTATATTAAACACATTTGACAGATTACTCCGTGTTATATTGTCCATAAGTGGTAAAAAGGGAATGACTTATTACAAACACAGCATTTTAACATTTTTAGATTCACACTTGTTTGTAGTGTGTAGTTGTGGATGTCCTCACACTTCCATTAAAGGTCCTTGATAATGCTCTGCTACAGACTGACTGACCTCCCCGTGCATACAAATTGGAAAAGATTGACCTGCTTTTCAGGACATTTTCCATGTGCTACATCTCCATGCAGAGGCAGTACTGTCCTGAAACAGCTGGGATAAAGGGGCTTTACAACCATATGGTTTGACTTAGAAAATCCATAGTTACAGGGAGGTCTTCTTAGATCAGGAAGAAGAAAAGAATGTATTTATCTGTATGAAAAAATGACTTCATGGCCTTGGAGTTTCCTATTCAACAAAGTATTTCTGTCTGTAAGTGGAGCTTGTTAGTGTACTCAGAGGACCAGGACTCAACTTAAATCAGCAACATTTTTTATTAAAACTGAAATAAATAAAAATGTAGAACCGAAAATATAATTTTGAGTAGTTTAACCCCTTGATGCCCTCCTTTAGCATGTTATGGTAAATTTGCAAATGGGGTATTGCCTTTGATTCAGTTTTAGCCCATTTCTTTGCACACTGTTGCTGCTGTAGAGAAGCAGAAGAGCAGAACAATGATGTGTCTACATGCATGCAGCCTCAACTGATGAAGTGAGGGAGGGAAAACATGAAAAAATGTTAGTATGTCTTGCCATATTTGAAATTCTACATGGGCACTTAATAACTACAGCACCAGACTGCAATACGGATATTGTGCAATATGATGTTGCAATAACAATTAATCTCCAGTATTGATGTAGTCCTTGAGACAAATGCGTTTCAAATCTTGTTCTTAATCAGCCTCTTTCACCAAACACTGAGTCTGAATTTGGTCTAAAACTGGATTTGAACTGTACCTTTGTATCTTTTACAATGTCTAATGCACTGGTCTTGGTCTTGACTCAGGTTTCCTGCCATCAGTTCACACATAACTGATCAAGTGGTTGTTACATCCATGATTTCTTCTATATGTGGTCCTATTCCTAATGCGTTCTACTGGAACTGTGTCTGCATCTTACAGTAAAAGCATGAGGTAAGCTGCTGACATCATTCACCAGAGGGACCAATACAGTTACATAAGAGCCAGACACTGCCGAGTGCCCCTCAGCACCGCTCCGCATGGTTTCCCTCTCCGCTCCATACATAACGCTCCTTTCCTGCATATTTAAGTCAGACGCAGTCCTGAGTATATATCTGTCGGCAGCTGTGAAATTATTCAACAGCCTTATGGCCGCCATCCAGCAGCAGCTCCATGGTAAAGGATGATAATTACAGATCAGCACAGAATAGGACTACAGCTGAGGCACAAGATGAATCTGCATCTGAATGTCATTTCTCGGAAACATATTTCTGAACTCTCGCTTAGTAACACACTGTCTGGACTGAACTTTGGCAGCAGAACACAGGCCACATGTGCCAATAAAAACACACCACTGCCACCACAGAGACTCTAAATGCAAATAAGGCATTCCTAATATGGAAAGTGAGGTCACCTGATAAAAAAAACAATGCCGTCAGCGGCCAAAGAGAAAAGCCTATAACAGAGGAGCTGCTACAGTTTGGACTTCAGGAGTACTTTAATCTACTCCAGCTTCTCGCTCAGAAAAACACATTACATAACGACAGACCTCTATGTATTCCTGGGCCTCTCATACATTACAAAGTATGTGTGCAGTCTTTGTGGTAAAACTGGAAGTTTGGCTTTAGATTTACCCCCAGAACAACTTTTATTTCAGAAATGGTCTATTATACATTAGATCCAAGGCAAAACAAGTCTCGGCGGTAGAGGAAAGTACAGAGGCTATGGATTTACAGCAAGCGTTAAAATCAAAGTGTCTTTCTTCGCTCGGGGAACAGCACATTTTTATAGAGTCTGCTGTACTTATAAAAACATAAGCAGAGAAAGGAAAGCAGAGAGGAGTGCACAAAATGTTTAGACGAGGTGTGGAGCTGAGTATTATCAAAAGATCTAAGCAGATTATTATATATTTGGGGTTTGTCTGACACAGCATGATGACTACAGAACTTTACTTTTTCCAACAAACAGAAAGCGTCCTGTTCCATTGCAGCTACTTCAAAAATTTCAAAAAGATTAAAGTCAACTGAGGTGCAAAGCCAAAAAGAAGCACAGATGATCTCTCTGCTGGGCTCAGATCTGTAGTTTTCCTTGTCATCACATCAGCAGGGCAGATGCTTGCTGTCATGGAGGACTGAACCCAGGTCTGCCAGTTCCAGGACACTTTCACTGTGGCTTAACAGCGGTGCCCTGCCCACCTACCAAGTGCACACAATGAATCCACTCTAATCCCGTCCTTTATGGTGCTCCCATGTCTCACACACACCTCCACTGCTCAATAGGAGTTAACACTGTTTACACACTTTTACAGAGTGCCATGAGTATAAAGTTACAATAAATGTAGGATAAATGACCCATACCCTTCATCTGACGCTACGGTAAAGCATCTGATAGTGTTTTGTTGTGCTCCAAACCACTGTTTCACTGCTACAGCACATAAACAAAGCTTGAATATTACGCCCAATGGGGAATAGGGCTTAGAAGTGTCTACTGTTAGCTTCAATGGACTCCATAAACTACTCATTTTATCAATACAATCAACAAAAAACAACAAAAACAAAGGCTTTTTAGAAAATGTGTCTGAGAGTGAACAGTCTAATGTGGAGGAGGTGAACAAAGAAAAGAGAAGCCAGACTGAAATAACACTTGTCCTGAGAACAATAGTTTTGAGACAGGTTGTGCCACGACAAGGCTCCTATTCTTTTTACTTTACACCACGTGCACGCTTCTAAAAATAATCTGCTCTTACTATTGCCTCTCTAACTTCAGTTTCCATTAAATCCATGAAGATTTAGATGATTTGCATGCTGGATTCATCATGCCACTCCGAGTCTTTAAATGAAATAAACAGTTCAAATAAAGGCATGGAGCGCACATTACGCACACAAAGACGTCTTACCTGCCAGCTCCGAGTCTTTCTCTGCTTCCTTTATGGTTTATATTCCTTTTAGTGCTGATCAGTCGCGTCTCCCAGACACAAATCTCGACCTCACTTCCATGTGCTCGCGACCACGCGCTCAGGGCAGCGCTCGGGATTTGGCGCGTGACGTCACGGAGAGACTGGAAAGCCGCTCCGAAAATGAGTCCAGTGTAAATAATAACAGGCTACAGGAGTGAAATAACAGTTCATGTAAAAGTGAAAGGACTGTGTTTATATTCCATTATGTTTTTGGTTCATATTCATGGTGCATCTGCGCAATAATGTGCCCAAAGCGACTGACTTAATCAATAACAGGATTGCTGTTGTGTAAGTCATTTGAGGAAACGGATTATGAACACAGCACTGTTTTCACGTCCATGAACCATGGCTTGGGCTGATATTTGAGCTTCATCATGGAAAGAGTCAAGTGTGTGCCAGAGCTGTTACAAATACCTAGCTGCTGCCTTCACTTTCCTCAGTGCCATGACTCTTTATACTGTTTACAAGTGACATGTGCCTTTTGGATTAGTGTCACTAGTATTAATCATATTGATCAACTCAAATGTCTCTAAGACTAGTTTATCACGGTGACTACAGACAGCTGCACATGACGGTTTATATTTTATGCTTACCTTGCCCTTTTCCACAGTCATGCACAATTTTAACATAATGTAGGTGGCTGTATATGTGACTGTTTTACATGAGGATGACTAAACCACTAACAAGTTTTAAAGTTAGTATATGAAGCCTCTGTATCCATATTACTGGATTTATGTCAACTCATGTCATATGGTTTAATGTGCATGTTTTTATTGCAAGAACAAGGACACACATTCAAGAAAAAACATTTTATATTTCAAAAGAATCTAGGAACAAAATGGAAAAACCAAACACTGGGTCTGAACATCCAGACAATTGAGATCCAAAAATACATTTTCTTAGGAAATATTTAATTATATACAAAACATAAAAATTTATATTTTAGTTTGGGCCCTCAACAGGGTAGCCCCATTTTTAATATTTTATTAATAAAAATAAATTTTAAATATTTATTCCACCCATAACTTCAATTGAGGCAGTTTTAACATTGAAATCAAACAAGATTCCAAAAAACGTAATCCGTTTTGCATTTGCATGCAACAACAACTGTACACCCTAAGTCTTGAACTTGCATAAAAAACAAAACAGAAAGAGTCTCTGATTCAAACTTTAGACACGTGAGCCCTGCAGCTGTGCCAGTCTCTGCTTTAGGAGTTCACTTTTCCTCCTCAGCTGCTCTTTGACTGTGAGGAGTCTCTGTTCGTCTGACTGCATGCTGTAAATGCACTCAGTAGCCTTCTTCAAGATCACCACCTTCGCCGCCTTCTCGTTGTTGGCCACTTCAGGGATCTCGTCCCTCAGCGCAAAGAAGCTCAACTTGAGCTCGTTCCTCCTCTGGCGCTCCAACACATTGTGAGTCCTTCTCTTGTCGTAGTCCTCTGTGTCAGACGTCCTAGGACTCGAACACTTGCGGTTGCTGCTGATCTGTTTGAGCACTCTGCTGTGGCCACCATTGTTACTGCCACCGCCGCCGCTCCCTCCGCCACTGCCACCGCTCTCCAGCTTCAGCCTCTTGACCGCCGGCTGCTCGTGCCTCATTGATGGATGAGCGGCGTAATTGTGCTGGTGGGTGGAGACGTGGCACCTCTTGAGCACTAGCGGGCTGGGGTGCCTGGTCTCCGTCGGGCTGGGCTCGCACCTTTTCACAAACTGCCTCTTCTCTACTGTGACCACATCGATCTCCTCCTCTTCCTCCTGGTCCTCATCATCATCATCTCCATCCTCATCTTCTGCAACACACACATGAGCAGAAACCATCAATTTTTTTGCTTAAAAACCTTACACACATCACTTGTTACACTCCTAGTAGCTCACTTTCCACATTACTTCACAGAGCAGCCCTGCCCTATGGCTAATCACACATCAGTGTATACAACATGACATGGGTGGATCAGTCAGCATGGCATACAGCACGCCTAGCAACTAACAGCCAATCACATTAGAGCAGCATTAACATCATTAACACTGAACATGATACTATGAGCTTCTGAATGCTTGCATCTCAGAAAAAGGGGTGTGTCTGTAATGAACGCTTACCTGAGTCACTACAACTGCTGCTGCTGCTGCCACTGTTTGGCGGCGTGTCCAGTCCTAAATCCTTACTGGGCGGTGTCACTGTGCTCTGCTTGGGCATTTCAGCGATGGGATATGGAAACACCACAGAGGGGTCGATGCACTCGGACGCCGCTGTGCTCAGGTCCTGGAGGTAGCTGCTGTTAAGCCTCCACGGCGCGCCACTCGAGCTCTCCGCGTTATCCCCAGACGCAGACTCCTTCCTGGCGGCGTGGAGCGAGGCGAGCCTCTCGGACACGACCTTTTCCAGCTTGGCCGCCGCAGAGAAACCACTCCACATGCAATCCTGGATGATGATGGACTTGAGGAAGGTTTGAGAGTAGTCCGCGTCGCAGATGATGCTCTGGTTCACCGCGTCGTCGCCCAGGAACTCGGTGACCATCTCCAGCTGATCGGCCGTGGAAGGAAACAGGCTGGACAAGGACGGCCGGCGGCTAGGGGACAGAGGAGGGGTCGGCAACAGTTCAAATTTCTTCCAGATGTCTTCGCTCGGCGCCGGGAGCTGGAGCTGCTGAGGGTAGAAGTCCTCCTCGTCGTTATCGTAGTAGAAATACGGCTGCATTGAGTCGTAGTCGTAATCATAGTTTTTACTCGCCAAACTTGAATTTAGCGGCATGGTGAGGTCTGTGCCGTCACTATCCTCGTCGGAAATCTGGTTAAAAAAAGAGGCGGGTAATTAGTTGTTTGTGCAATGCTTGACAGCTCTCATGCCTGCAATATGTCACATGGCCAGTCCAAAACATCGATCTGGTCTGCACGCCTTGTATGCATGCACCGCTTCTGTCTGCAGCAGGTGCTTTCTACCCAGAGGAAGACCCTACAACTCCTCTAATTGCAAAACATGACTATCTAAGTGTGAGGATAGGAATAAAAAAAAGAAAAAAAAGAAAAAAAGTAAACACACCCCTGATCTTACCTTGTAGGTTTAAATCTGTCGGCGAAAGAATACAGGGATGCCACAAAAAGCGTAAAAAAACACACCAAAGTGGGTTATTCCAATGCGAAAGTAGCATTAAATCCGTAGCGAGGGATTTCGGTGGAGCTGCGAGAGAAATTGCATGCGTGGAAAAGTTGAAAGCAGGCTGCAGAAGCGAGCCGGTGAGGACGACGCTCCGTCTGTCATCAGCAGCGTGAGAATCACAGCTGAGCGCTCCACCAGCTTCATAAAAAGGTCGCGTCACTCTCTCACTACGCTCGTGTATCCCTCCGCCCCTTTTCCCGCGAAACACACGCCGGCGTTGAAAACCTAACACACCCTTATTTTATTCTCACTTATGTCACGGGAAATGTTGCGTAGAAAAAAAATCTGTATCGATTTGCGTTCGATTTACGTGATTTTACGTGGTTAGTTGGCGTTAACTTGCGATATATTTGCAGTTTAGCCGGGTCTATTTCGCGTTGGGGAGAAGTGGGAGGGGTCATAGTAGAGCGCCCATTGACTGGAGACATGCGAGAAATATTAATGTTGTTAGCGCTGACAGATAGCTAATTAGGTTGAGTTATTTCGCTGATATTCCGCTTAAAATAGAACAAAAAACACCCCAAGCTCTCGCAGTACATCAGTTTTAGACCTATGGCGATGAAGTGTGCATTTAAATTCGACTGATAATCTACCAAACAACAAGAAGTAAGATTACCGCTGCAGTCTAAAGTAAGCTAATTTATCTTAGGTGGTGTGCTTTTTTTAATCAAAGCTTGTTGTTATTATTAGCCTGTGCAAAAAAACAACTGCATAAATGTGAAGATATCAAACCAATTGCTCGATTTGAACATTTTATACCCGATTTAGAGAAACCCCAAGCTCACACAGGTGCAGGGGCTTACCTCGATGTCTCCAGTCACTGAATTGACTTTGATTAATCAGATATACACTTGAAAAATGGTTGCAGTAACTAAGATGCATGGTATATTTCACATAGAACACAGAGAGACTGTCAAACAATCCCCCCTGAACACCAAGTTTGAAGTTTAGACAGATTGGCACCAATTAACTACAGGAAGGAAGCAATTAAACGCATCAGATGGGAAGGCTACTGCTGTGGGACGAGGCGTAAAGCCAAAGAGGACAGGATTAAACGGGCTCCGAGCGCCCTCTGCTGGACATGTGTTTGAAGACAGGAGAGCAGGCGTGTGGGGTCACAGTGTGGAGGTCAACACACAAGTAAATGTCAAGAGGAAGGAAAACAGACACGATGCATATTTTTTTATTGTGTTTAAAATGATAGGGACTCATAGGGTATTTTGGAAGTGTCAGATGTGGATGCAAAAGTGTTCCCCGTTTAAGCAGTTTATTAGGTTACTAGGTCATCGGAAATGTTTTAAAAAACGATGCATCTAATAAAGTTAGCTGCAGAATGATGCTGCTTATTTGTTTATGAGTTCAGTCGACTAACTTAAATGTTATTGTTCAGACAAAGTTGTGACAGAGACAACAAAAAGAAAGGCTGTTCAAGACCAAGTCCATACCAAGATCAGCAAATGGTACATGTAAAAAAAATATAATTCTGAAGTTCAAAAAATAAGTCAAATCTCACCTATGACGTGAGTGTGCTCGGTGAATTTAGAAAAAAAATGTATATCTTTGCATTTTCCCATTGTAAATGTGTATATAGAGTGCTCTTTTATATTATGTTAATTTATCTTGACCTGGTTGCACCTTTTAAGTTCTAGTTCTGAATTCTGTATTTTTATTTTTACTGCATATTCTCTATATATTTTCCAACACTATTTTTGTGCTAAATGTGAACTGCTGTCACATATGAATTTCCACATTGTGAGATCAATTAAATATAATCTAATCTAAACAATAGGCATACTAAATCGGGCAATTTAGATTGGAGTCAAAATCTCACTACATCTTCAAAAACCTGGCCTCAAATTCTGCAGTGTGCAAAAAGAAAATGTTCACCACCGAGATGGATGTTACTCAGAGTAAAAACCACTGAGCTGTGGTTGACTAATGTTAATGGGTTATGTCTGTTGAGAAAGAGAAAACACTTCAATACTTCAATAATCAATACTGTAGCAGCCCATAGAGTAAAAGCAGTAGTAGTAGCGGCAGCGAAAGAAAGTCAGTTCAACTTTCTCAGCTTATCAGTTTTACTCCAAGAAAGGAAAAAGTCCCTGACCCGAAATGAAAGCCCCTCTCTCGTACCTTTATCCATTCTCTCTCATCTCTCATTTCCTTGTGTAGGATGCGGTGTCGGATGATTGTAATCGTAACCTCCAGATTGGCGCGTTGTGGTTATTGGCTCCCGGATGTTTCCAGTGTTGCTGTGCTTCCAAACGTCTGGAGCCACACTGGGAAAGCGGCTGGCATCATTTCCTGTGATAAGTAAATGAGACAGTAAATGGGGAATGTTTTATTGTGCTCTATTCTTTCAGTGAGCCAGTGTAAAACAAGCTCTGTATAGTGAAGAATAAGGATAGAAGTAGACTATAATCCTTATATACATTTGGTTAAATGTCAAAAGTGACGGCTTTCTCCAGAGTCAGGAGACAGTTCAGCATGATGTCAAAGCCGGAAATCGATGTGTGTTCAGCAAAGACACTGCCAGCTAAGCACTGAACAATGGCAGGATGCTATGAGAGCTAATTGTGTCATTAATTATTGACAGTGACAAAAGACATTGATCGACATAACCTGGAGTAGCATCTCTAACCTCAGTTAAATTAACTAGGAAGACTTCACTTTGCATTCAGCATAGAAAAGCACACTTTATCCATATTATCTTGGAATAGTATGTGTTAATATTATGGAAAAGTGGCATAAGTTAGTTTTGTGCTCTTGATTTGGGTGCATCTTTGTATTCCAGCAACACCTGTCCACATCATATCTGCAATACAGGATGAAGTGTATTGGCTGAAGCCTGGGATTTGGACTTAAAATCCAAGCAAGTCCTATTAAGTGAGGTCAGTGTGAGTATAACAGCTTTTACGATCCATTTTAAGTAACAACAAGAAAAGGGAGAGGCACAAACAAACATGGCAGGTCTCCAGGCACGTCACATGGGGAGGAAGCATGGGGCCAGCCCCGGACATGCTGGACGTCTCTTGGCCGGTCTGGGAACACCTCAGGATTCCCCCTAAAGAGCCACAGGAAGTGTCTACGGAGAGGGATGTCCTGGCATCTTTGTTTAGTCTGCTGTTCTGAATGTGGTAAGTCTCTGCTGTTCTTTCTTATTAAGAGACTCCTAATTAACCTGTAGTGTTTCTGACTCTGACCCATTCTACAACAGTGTTTCATTATGGACAGGTTCCAGTAATGAACTGTGTTTGTCTAGCTCTAATTTGAACATTGTTGCAATCTGCCACTATTCAGTAATCACTGCTGTTTAGATGTACATGGTATGACAATAACTCTGAAAATAATCTATACATTTTTTGTGTGCATTTGGACTCAAATTACACAAAGCCAGTGAATTCCAGCCCTTTGGTGAACAGAAACAAACACCATGTGATGAAAATCTGTGGTATCAGGTCATTCATGATGTCACCACAAGAGGGCAGAGGTGTCCCATTGGTTACAAATCAAATGCATTTCAAGTTTTTGTCTTTTGTGTACTAAAAGTGAGTAGATAATAGAAACTGCATTTTAAAATAATGATTTAGGATACAAGGATTTATTGTAAAAAGTGTATATATATAAATAAGTGTATATAAACATAAATATAAAAACTAGTCTCTACTATCATTAGTACACATGATTGACTTACAGAACTATCTGCCAGGATTTCTGTAAACATTATAAAAGGACAATGTAGATTTGACTTCACAAACATGTACACACATGTTATCTGATCCCTGTTACATCTGATCTAATTGTATGTTGTCAGGGTTTGCCCTGACAACATACAGTACAATACAATATGTGTTCAGGTTAAACCCTCAGAATTGCCCCGAGGCAGTACTCCATGTACAAACAACTTCAAGCCTGAACCAAACAGAGCTTAAACTGCTGATTACCACACCTTAATGGGCCCACCGTCAAATATGTTCTCTGAAAACCATTTAAACTAATTGTGTCATATGTGTGTCTGACATATATGACACAATATACCTAATGATTGTTTTTTATGAGAATTGTTAAATGTCATCTGCTTTACTGTGCAACATGTTTAATTAAAACACCCCACAAAAAAGACTAAGTGCTGTTGAGAATGTAATATGCAGAATGTTGATGATAAAAAATAATCTCACAATATATATATATTTTCTGTATTTGAGCATTTTCTTTACATGATAGGGGTGTGTAGCTTTCATCCAATCACAATCCACAACTGCAACATACAGCAAAGCTACATATGTAAACCCTGTCACAAAGAGTTAATCCCAAAGCCAGAATAAACCTGCATTTTACTCTAAAAGATACCAGTTTGTTTACACACATTATCTGGAACTGCTGCGTATTAGGCCTTTACTATTTTTGAAGTTCAAGTACCGTTTTACCTTTTGACCACAAGAGGGCAGTATTTGATGACACCAGGGATATGTCGCATTTGGTTTTACGCATAATTACAGTCTACAATAGAAGAGATTTATCATTCTGGTTTAGTTTGGACTTGTTAGGAAAGTCTTTGGTTTATTTATAAAATGTTTATGAGTCCAAAAGTGTTATTCAACAGAAAGACATTGCACATGATGGTTACAAAACAGTGCTTTTAGACCGAATGACAGTTTAAACTATCCCTGTTGTATATTTGCAGACTCTGGTCATGTTGTCTGTAGTAATCCTGTACGAATCGTTAAAAATAAACTATCCAGCTCCTATTTTGTGTTGCCGTCTCATGTGTAAACACATATTATGCCCTCCTCCTGGCACGGGCCATAACAACAGAGGTTTGGGCTGGAAACGACGTCACAGCCCGAGCGCTAAGCCCACGTGCGGATGCTCCAGCTTCGGGGATCGGCGACAAGAGCCGAACACAGCCGAGCTCCGGAGCAGTCTAACGCAGGCTGGGAACCTAATCCCATCTCTTTCTCCCTCTATTATTCACCTTTAAACGCGCACGACGGGCCTTTACATGGGACGTCTCCTCTCTCCGATTCCATTTGATGCCACTGTGCGTCTGTCCACACCCTCCGGACGATGACTTGCGGCGAAGAAGATGCGCCGGTGTGAAATTTCCATTGACCTTCTCGTACGCCGCTCAGCAGCGTCGACACACTGAAGGCAGGCTGCCGCTGCCGGGGCTGCCTCCTGCTGACCCCCCGCTTCTCAGTGCTAACGCAGGTGCTCTGATTGCCTCTCAGACGGTGATCTTTGAGCTTTTTATCAATCAAGACCGAGGCAGATGCCCGTCGCTCTGTCAGCCCGGCTTTTACTATGGTGGAGTTTCCATCCCTCAGTCCGTACTGGCCTCTCCTCCGCTTTCTGGTGCCTTTGGCTATCACAAATGTGGCCATCGACCTCGGGGAACAGGTGAGCTTCTGTTGTGTTTTAGCTCCAAATCAATAACACAATAAGGATAGTGCTTTGTCTTTGCTAACAGCGCCTAGCGTCTTGGATGATCTCAGCTGGAGCCAAGCATCACATTGAGAGCTCGTCCTTTCGTTTTCTGACCATAAACAGATAGAGTTCACACAATGACATGGATTATTTAGCTGGTTAAAGTCTGTCAAATGACCGGGTTGTGTAACTGGGGCTAGCTTAGCCTGGCGAGAAACACTGGAGACATGCATTAGGCTTTTCATTATTTAAGAAGAGGAAGAGGTGGAGGAGAGGCGTGTGGACCCCTCACCCAGAGCCAGGCCTTGTTTATTCTGCAAACACCTCTATCACCAAAGCCACGCAGCGAGTGGACTGTTTTCATTTGGGAAACATTTCTGTGGTTGCTTTGTCTGTGTGTCTCTATTGAGGCAGATCAGATGCAAATGATTACAGAGCTTTTCTCTTGTCATGTTCTCGTGCGTGTACATTTCCGGTCCGCTCTAGACAGATGACTGATCTGGAGTCTGCCCTCACCCAAGGGATTCTGGGTGGATGGTGTGAGAGCAAAAAACACTGAGGCAGGAAGATGTTCGGATTAAGCTTATGTAATGGCTCTGTTAGTTGGTATAAATAGCACACAGTCATGCTGAGGAAAAGGGCATGTAATAGTAAAGGTAAAAGTGAATGGAAAATGCTATTATTGGGAACCAGTTGTCTTGTTCAGAGCTTTTAGTGTAAATTGGGTCAAGGTCTGAAGCATTGTCTTTGTAGATTTATATGTAATTTACCTTTGCTTTATGTTGCAAGGTTAAATTACAACTGCCATTTGGTCAGTGATAAAGTTCAGCCAAGTCATGGTCATGTGAGCTTGTTACTACTGAACTGAAGTTGCTGTCACCAGTGTTTGATTAAGTGAGTCTCCAGTCTCACATTCTAATGTTTTTTACAGGCTCTCAACAGGGGCATAGCCACAGTCAAAGAGGACACAGTAGAAATGCTGGCCAGCTATGGCCTGGCGTACTCTCTGATGAAGTTCTTCACCGGGCCAATGAGTGACTTCAAGAATGTCGGCTTGGTGTTTGTCAACAGCAAGAGGGACAGAAGGAAGGCCGTTCTGTGCATGGTGGTGGCTGGCGCCATTGCTTTCGTTCTCCATATCTTGATAGGTGTGTGAGAGCTGTTTATGTCCACATGATGATAAGCTTTGCTTAAACCGCCTCTATAAACTGAACTTTTGTTTTATGTGTAACACTTGTCACACTGCCTGTTATCTGAGGGGAACATAAAAATCCTTACTGTGTGAAACTTGAACCTGTTAACCTGTGACTCATCCGTGTTTCCCCCTTTTCTGTAGCGTACACAGATTTAGGTTACTACATCATTAATAAGCTGCACCATGTGGATGAATCAGTCGGGCACAAGACTAGGAAGGCGTTCTTATACCTGGCAGCATTTCCTCTGCTGGATGCAATGGTAAGTGTACATTGTGATGGATTATTCCAGCAGTTTTATCACGCTAACATGGATTTAAGCTACAAATGAATCTTTTAATCCTCTGGCCTTTGCTTTTTTTTTTTTTGGTGCGTTTCTCTATTTCTCTCACTTCTATTCCAACCCTGTCATACTTTGTGTCCTTTGGTAACACCTTTATCTGTTGTTCTGTTTGAAGGCGTGGATTCATGCAGGGATCCTCCTGAAGCACAAGTACAGTGTGATTGTTGGCTCAGCCTCAATTTCAGATGTTGTGGCCCAGGTAATGAACTACGGTCACTGACTTTTAATGAAATGTAAACGTGATATCAAAAGTTTAATAGTAAAGCTTGCACTATGAGCTCTAATTGGAAACATGTTCTGTGGAGTTGTAAATGTGCGTTAATGGTTCTTCTCGTCTCTCTTTCGGCAGATTGTGTTTGTGTCCATTCTCCTCCACAGTAACCTGGAGTGTGTGGAGCCTTTACTCATCCCTATCCTTTCTTTATACATGGGTGCCTTGGTCCGTTTTACTATTGTTGGTCTGGGTTACTACTGTAATGTTCATGACAGCATCCCAGACTCCAGTGGACTTGATGTGGGGGTAAGCTCTTATTTTGAATTGTTGCATATATTGGATTCAGATATCAGATGTTGATTATTTTCTCTCCTTGAACATGGCAGGGTGATGCCACCATCAAAAAGATGCTAAGTTTCTGGTGGCCCCTGGCCCTCATCCTGGCCACTCAGCGCATCAGCCGACCCATTGTTAACCTTTTTGTGTCTCGTGACCTTAAGGGGACCTCTGATGCTACAGAGGTGGGTTTACACAAGACTAATGCATCAGCAGCAGTATAAGTGCTTTTATTTAAAACTAATATGCAACAGTTTGTATCAATCATGAGATATTTTTAAAGATGCTAGTAAACCCATTTTTCTCTGAAGTTATGGCTGAAAATGCCAGATACTCACACACAACCTCTAGAGCTTTCTGGTTTATAGAGACCCTACTTGTAGAGACAATACTACAAAGCTGTTTACCGGAATGCACTGGAAATCCGTGACAACACTGGCTGCTGGTGGTTTGGGTGATTCACCGTGCTCATGTGAAACTCAGGTCATGATTAGTCTTAGTGAAAACATGCTTTACTCTCCCTGTTCTTGTTATTGTGTTGGTCGCAATAAAAGTTTTAAGGCTGGTATCGAGCAATAAACTTGTGAAAATACACTCAGTGCCAGGAAAGTGACAGACACGCAGCGATTTCATGAGTGCTATTGTTAGACACCTGCCCTTAATTTTCACTGTGTGCACCACGTGTGGTATTTTCATCTTTAAAGTGGCAACGGGCAGATGACTTACAGCGGCCATGTCTTTGTCATTGCAGGCTGTGGCTGTGCTCACAGCCACATACCCAGTGGGTCACATGCCTTATGGTTGGTTGACTGAACTCAGAGCAGTGTACCCTGCGTTTGACAAGGTAAACCCTGCTCTCACTCTGTTTGTTTATTAAAGGGCTTGGAGTGTGGTACAATAATTCAGTTTGGATCCATTGTGCTCATTATTTGTTCTTTCATTAACAGAATAATCCCAGCAACAAGATGAACGCTGGGAGTCCTGTTACCAAGTCACATATCAAAAAGTTTACATTCTGCTGTCTGGCCCTGTCGCTAACGGTAAGATTTTTTATTAGGGATGTAAACAGAATAATTTTGCAACAACTCATTTCTTATTTAAAAAATAAACTAAAACTAAAACTCAAGTTGTTGCTGAAAATAACAACTCACACACTCCTCTAGAGCTTTCTGCTTTATAGACTGTAAATACTAGACAGTACTATAGCTTGTTCTAAAAGTGCTATAAAAATAAACTTGACCTTAAAAACACCTTGTAAATTATGTAGCATGCATACCTTACAGTATTCATTGTGCCAAATGATTACTGTGCAACAATATTTTATAAAAGTTTTTAAGGATTTTATAAGTTATCATTTAATGATATAGATGTTTTTTTTACACTATTTCTAAAACACTGTTTCACAGACACACATTTTGTCTTTTGGCTCAGGGTTAATTCTAAGACTGACCATACCGGTTCAACAATGTGCATCAACATATTTTTAAAGTTTCTAAAAGGCTGTCAAACAGCTCACTGAAACTATGTCCACATGTTTTACCAGAACATGATCCACACACACAACAGATCCACATACCAAGGTCACACTCGTACATGCACACATACTGTATGTGGTGCACTCCTGCACAGCAATGTTGAAAGGCTTGGTGGCGTACTCAATGTACTTTTCTTTGCCATCCTTTGGTGGTTTCAGGTTGCAGAGAGGGAGACACATTTAGGGTGGAATTTGTGAAGAGGCTAAGGGGACTTTGTCCCCACCCCCCTAACACTCCCACCCAAGCTTAAGAGCTTAATAAAATAGGCATTCACGTAAAACATATCAGTTAACACATTCCAAAAGCCCCTCGCAGGTTGTTTTACAGGTACTTTACTGCGAAGTAATGAATGCTGTAGCCACAGTTTGTACCCCACTGCTGATTGTTCATACCACTACGCTGCACTGTCAGTTTAGCTTCATGTTTTATGTCAGCACAACATTGCATGGCATAATTTTCTTTTAACAATCCAAAGATCCCATTTTAACAATCCAAATAAGAAAAACAGGAAGTTTGTGGCAAAGGTTGGAGGAGGAGCCACCAATGGCATGCCAGATGTGGAATCCCAAAGCTGTAAACATGTATGTGAGGTGGGTGTGTGCTCTAAACGGCACAACAGCCACATAGGTACAGCCTGTAACTGTGGTGAAAACACACTGACAGCCCTCCTGCCAAGACTTGTCCTGATTACACAATGAGTAACACAACAGAAGAAAATGCAGCACAGTCAGTTTGTGTTTTACAAAAACAGTGTTTTTAAAAAAGTGTAGTTTGGTAAAAGTTTTTGTCAAAACTAGGATGTAGAACCACTGATTGTGGATTTCTCACTTTATTTAGATGATGGTTCATGGTTTGTGTACAATGTGCCAACATTGTGCTAGAATAAAATAGTTATTTAGAAATAATGTATTTCCTCTTTGAGGATTATAAAACACATCAAAGCACAGTGGTGCAAATCATCACGCTTTGGATATGCAATATTTAAAAAAAGTATTATTGCTGTTTATGTTTATTTATTCAGCAGTTTTTGTCTCCACAAAATATTGCAGCTTTCATGTTGTTTTGTCCTATGGTTAGCTGTGCCTCACATTCATTAACAAATCAGACTGTTTTATACTTTTTAGCCATGCTGTGTGCTCCGTTTGTCACAGCAATCATGTTTGAGATGCTTCAGTATTGTTGCATGTGCCTCTGCGACTGCCTCTGGAAACAATAGCATTGTCTGTGGTGTTTGTTTCATGTGGGCATCAAAGGCCCACTTTCAATCCCAAAGCCCTTGTGTTAACGAATCAATGCAATCTAATGAGACTTGCTGTAGCACCTCTATTATGGTGCATTCAATGTGAAATTAATTAGCTGTGTTCGTTTCTGTGCAGCTTTGTTTTGTGGTGTTTTGGAGTCCTCATGTATCAGAGAAGATCCTAGTTGATGTCATTGGAGTGGAGTATGCTTTCGCTGAGCTTTGTGTGGTCCCACTCCGAATTTTCTCCTTTTTTCCTCTGCCAGGTAAGATGCTATTTCACATCAGATGCTATTTAGAGTCCAGCTGGATTTTCCTTCTTGCAGTTGCTTTCACTGGGGCTACCTCAGACCAGAGCTGATCTGTCCACGTTGTGTGTCTGTGTTCAGTAACTGTTCGGGCTCATTTGACTGGATGGCTCATGACCCTGAAAAAGACCTTTGTTCTGGCTCCCAGCTCGGTTCTGCGCATCATTGTCCTCATCACCAGTCTAGTAGTGCTGCCTTATATGGGGTAAGTTAACACTGAAGTGAACAGGCCAGGTCACAAGACTGCTCCATGATTCAGGTACATGTACTAGTAAAACTGTTGCATTCACATGTTGGACATTTTCTCCTTAAAAAACAGAAAAGACTACACGAGATAAAAGAGCTGCTAACAAAACATGCAATCATGTATTTCAGGGTTCATGGGGCAACGCTTGGAGTTGGCTCACTTCTGGCCGGTTTTATTGGAGAGTCCACTATGGTTGCCATAGCAGCGATCTATGTTTATCGGAAACAGGTGAGAAAACACCTGGGCTGATGTAAAAAGAATCACAAGACACATTTCATCTGGCTTTTAGGATAGATCCATCAGCAGAACTTTAAAATGTAGAATAATTCATCCCTGCAAGGAATAACTTAGAGCTGGAAAAAGAAATGCTCTGTCCTATAAAATAGAGGGACTGAGTTTGAAGTTCTTAAATTTTAATCAGAAACACCTTTCTTGATATTATGTAGTGTAAAATGATAAATAAATTTGAATTGCTAACATTTTGTGGGACAAGATCCTGAAGAGTAATTGTGTAAGAGAAATTCTGTTGAAAGAGTGATTTCCTCTGACTCCTCAGAAAAGTGAAACATCCAATGAGCTGGTGGTGGAGGGGGAGGACTCCGCCCCAATGAGCGAGGTGTGCACCAGGAATCAGATGGACGCCATCGAGGAGGTCCAGGAGGAGGAGGAACAGGAGTGAGCTCCGAGGAGAGTCTACCCTGAGACTTGTCTCCTGACCAGAGTGACAAGTCCTCAACATGTCAACCAACGTAACGTTTAAACGCACACTGTAAAGAAAGCCATGCACCTCCACGTCTTCACTCATCTGTGTAAATACTGTGACTTCTGAACGTTTGAGCAGTTCTCATCATGTCAGCTGCAGGTGTTGGACCACTTTAACGTGTTTACTGGGAAACAAGGTAAAACGACACAGCTGCCCTCAACAAGGATGAAACGTCCGAGTGGTGCAATTGCCAAAATAGTTAATATTTTGTTTTTATAACAAGACTAAGCGGCTATGCCTTGCTTGAAATTGAATATAGATATGTTGTGGGAATTGTTGGGTTGTGCAATTGTAATTTACGCAAAATGGTGTACAGATTGTTTTTATATAGGTATTGCATTATGTATATTTAATTGCACTGAGGGGTCAGGAATCTCTCGTTTTACCATGCGTGTGTTACAAAATACAGTTATGATTGTTCAATGCAGTCTGGGGTCAATCTACTTTTGTTTTGCCAAACAATATTTTCCTGGTAGTCTTCATATTTACTGTATATACTGTATAGACAATTCTTATCTGGCAAATAGCTTTATTATTGACCTGTGTAGAGATCCTTATCATAAAAGACTTTTACAAAAACAGTTTCTTTGTTTTATTTAAATGCCATCCAAAAATCAGCATTGCAGAACATTCCTGCAAATTTACTGGTCACACTGTCACCTACTCTGGAATAAGCTCAAGGGAAATGGTCTCATCTCACCCATGATCAACATTCATTCTTATTGTGCATTATTTCTAAGGCAACATGGAGGACCAAGCAAGCCTTCACATCAGAGTCCAGAGGCTGGTGTTGGGACTGTTGCCATATTTGTAGCAACATTGGCACAGTTCTTTCAGAACAGCTTGGTTAAAGGCAACACGTTACACATAGAGTCTGACACACGCTTCACTCTTGCATACTCACTGAAACACATCTCTACTCATGCCTCTGACACAGAGGCCATGATGACTGCCTCCATCATGCGGTGTGTGACCTGCAGAAATAACCTGATAAATTAAACCTTTATGACTAAATGACCTTAGGTCTAGCATACTGCTCCGTTTAAATGCACTTTCCTTAAATAAATTATACACAAGCTTATAACAGAAGGTGCCCAGATTCCAGTGTAAACTCCAAACATGTTTGATTTGATACTGTTGGCAGCTCTGCTATGTTCACATAAAACCATTTACAAAAGCATGTAAGTTAAAGTTAGATTTGTTTCCAGATGAAACTCAAAATGACACAGATTAATGTATTACAACAGACACAATCCTCCAACTTGAAATGCTTTTACCCGAAACTCCTTACAGTACTGTGCATGTAAACCACATGGTGCACAGGGTCTTATGTCAGCGTATTTTAATGGAGTGGTATTCAGCTCAATTGACCTGAGTTTGTATGGCAGGAGATATTCTGCAGTGGCATCAGCTGGACTTCAGCTCCTTGGGGTGATCTGCAGGCTCTAGTACTGGCACATTGTAGTGACGATCGTCCTCTGTGACCAGACACACAGAAGGCCAGTCGTCTTTGTGGTCATCTGGATAGAAGGTGATAAACTCTTCTGTATCGGCCTTGTACAGTCTGTAAACTTGAATGGTGCACTGTAAGGCATATCCCAGCAGAAACATCTCCACCTTCCAAACAAACACAGTCATAACTGCATGTTTACGAAACACTTCTGAACAGCACATTTCTCAGGGCTACATTATTTAAGCTGCTTGGGCACATAATTATTTATAGGTAGGGCACTTTAATAACAATGGACCAGTTAAACCAAAGGAGAGTATAATAACAGGATGTCTCTGAAACACATTTATCCCCAGGGCTGATGATGCAGCATGAATACAGCTCAGGCACAGTCACGTCTTTAAGAATCTGACTGTAAAACATTAGCAACTGTTGTTGCTGCTTGTTTAAAAGCATGACAGATCACTACATTCAATGTCTACTAACTAGGTTTAACATTAGTTTTGGTAAAATATTTTTAAAAATCCTGAATTGTAGCCAGAAACTCCCCAAATATGTTTTGAGGACTTAGCACCTTTAACTTGTCTCTCACCTGCTCAAGCCCTGCGCTAAGGCCCACATGGCTCAGGTGGTTGGCAAGGAAGGAACGAGGGCAATCTGATGAGTCCCGAGCAAACAGGAGCCAGCAGAAAAGGGGTGTGTCATCCCCACTTTGCATGGAGCTGTGCAGCTCCACAGCTCTGGCCAACATCAGCAGCTTGAGGGCCTCGAGCAGCCCCAGCTCCTCCTCTCCGCCCTGGAACACGTGCTCACACAGCTGCTGTCGCTCGGCTGCAGACAAACAGTCTACCGCTGCCTGCCACTGGGACCACAACAACCATTAGTCACCGTTTGTCCATCAGTGCACTAGTCAAGTGTATTTTATTTTCAGTTTCTTGGTGGTAAGAACAGCAATATTGGTTGCTTAAACCTATTAAATCCCATGTGATACATATTGTGTGAATTTGAGTCTGAAAGAGCTCACTGCAAATGAGGCACAAGGCTATAATAAGGACAGTTGAACCATGACAGACCAAAAACCTTTTGTTTGATTTTAACTCACTTTTTCTTGCTTAGAAAATATAGTATGCCACATTCAATTGTGCAAAAGTACTTGACGCATAGCCATGGCCATTTATATTAAAATTGTGACCACTTTTCTAGTTTCAAATCAAAAGTTCTCAGTGGACACAGATATATCTGCTGCCTTTACCTGCACTGCAGCACTCATTTCTGTCATTTAGTCAAGGTCTACTGTTAACACAGTGTCCTAAAGCCACCCAATTTCACAAAAGTGATACAAATGTTCCAGGGAGCCGCCATTATAAACTTAAACATTTTCAGTTCTGTACATAAAAAAGTAATGGAGAGCAAATTATGAGTCAGGGACAGGTTTTAAAATACAACCTCAATGCCTAATCTAAAAATGTTAATACCAAGGGCCACTGGCACAAACTTTCCCAACACTGTATCATTTCAACACTTCTTACTGTACTATTGTCTTCAGGCAACAGTGTCAGGAATCTCAGACACTATTACCTCAGACTAAAGGAATTGAGTCGAACAAAAAGTTGAAAGATAAGAAGCAAAAATCTAAATCTAGCTGCTCTTTCAAATCTCTATTTATAAAAGTAACTTTCCCTGTATAGACATATCATACAAAGCAAGTAGTGTTACTGGCTAGGACCAGGATAACACAAAACAGAAGTCTATTCAAAACAGTGTTACAGAATCCACCAACCCAACACACAGCTACAGGATGTCTCTGGGAGCAGTGACTTTTAAAAAAAACGTGTGTGCAGTAAACACTAGAGCTCCTGCTCAGCTGCCAGTGGCACTGCCTTAAGGCCTCACACTATTCAAGAGGCTCTGTGGCGGTAACTGTTCAAACTGTTCCTTTGAGGCTGAGGGTCCAAATCCTTTGGTCCATTACTGGGCCATTTTAATGTCAAGAAAAGGGGGAAAACACACCATAAGGGGCTCACCAAAGCTGCATTTAGGGAGCTGCCTCCTTTAAACATATGGAAGCAATCACAGCCCATGGCTCTGTGGGTGAATATCAATACTTCCAGTGTCCACAGCTGGCATAAAAATACGCCTGTGGTATAGCTGTTCTGTGTCTTTGAAATACTCTCTGACAGTAGGATTTAGAGGAGATGCACACTACCTTATTTCGCAGAAGCTCCATGTAGCCTTTGAGCTGTTGGGTGGCATCTCCGTTTCCATCTCCCTGCAAACACTCACCAGGAAATATCCACTGACTTATTAACCCGTCTTGGGCCTCCAGTTGTTTTGGCAGCTGTGAACACAACAATTAAAACCAAACAAAAACCAAAACATGTCGAAAATCAGCCCTCTTCCTTATGTGAGTACCTACCATTGTAATGTTGTCTTCTTGCAGCCACACAGGCATCTGGGTGGTGTGACACATGACCTGGTACAAGGTGGCTCTTAGGGCGCAGTAGTTATCCCCCCTCACTCTCCTCAAGCTGCTAAACCTCTGGGACATCTCTTTATAACCCTGCAGTGCCACATCAGAGCTTTCTTACCATTCATGGAAAAATACACCAACTAAAAGAAAGGAAAAAAATAGGCGCCCACCTTTCTAATGAGTGCGCTTTTGGCAGTATTTCCTTTCCACTCTCTCTCACTATAGGACAGAATATCCACCGGTGGAGCCAGACTGCACCTATCCTCCACCTTTGGAACTGAAAGGGAGTAAAAAGGAAAAGGCGTTGAGGACAAACAAATAGCTTTTGTTTTCATTCAATGAGCTTAACAGAATTGGTATTTTGTGCTGTCTTGTACATGAGCAGAACTGACATGAAGTTTCTGACAGAGACGGCGGTCCGGCTGCACTGGTCTGTGAAGCTGCCAGCTCCTCCGCTCCTCTGTACAAGTCTTCTTCACTGAGTGGGAAAAAGTAAAAACAACAAACTCAACTTTAATGTTATAATTAAATATGACAATAGCAAAGCACAGAAGAGGTAGGTCTGCTTCTTGAGAACTGTCTGTTTCTCTAATGCCCAAAGTGAAAAGCTACACCTTGTGTTTTTGACAGCCACAGGTTATTCTATCCCAAAGTGTCGACAGCAGCAGGCACACATCTAGAGCCTTTTTTTTATCTGTAGTGTTAGGAAAAGAACCATCTTTTCAACCACTTCCTTTATGTCTTATTATTAGCTTCAAGTTCATGAACATCGAAAAAATTTAACTGGCTCTTGTGGTTAAACAAACAGAGCAATAAGTAAAATCTACTGTTAAAAACCTGTTCCCTAGGTCTTCTTCTTTAGACTCTTCCTTCGCTGTCACAGGTTTCCCATCAGTCACTGGTTCAACTCCAGCCTCAGTGGAAGAGCTCTGGGCCAGAAGCTGCTCGTTTTTGTTCACTGCAGCGTCTTCTTCAGCCTCAGCTTCCACGGAGGCACCCTCTGTTTCCTTCAATGTTTCTTCCTGCTTTCCTTCATGAACACCATCTTCATCTTTCACTTGCACTTCAGGCTGAGTATCCTCTACAGTGCTCTCCAAAGTGGGGTCTTTCTTTGGGTCAGAGCTGAGGATTTGATGTGCAAATGTTAATTTTAGCCACAGCCATACAAACCAATATGTATACGTTCTGCAAGTAGGGCTTTAAATAGAAATAAAAACACTTGACTATAGAATGGATAAACAAAGACATGCAAACGAGCTTGTACTTGTTCCTGACATAATTGCTACATCAACAGTGTCATCTAGTGGCCATCGGGAGAGTTCAATCAAAATTTGATCTCGACAAAGGTCTGATTTAGTCTTTAAATGTGACCTTACTGACCTCTCACACACATCTGCTGCAGCTGTGGTCACTGGCTGTGGGACAGAGCTGGCAGGTTCTCCGTCCGGACCGCTGTGGTCGGACGCTGATCCAAGAGAAGATTCTGGGATGTCATGGCTTTGGGTCTCCTCAAGGTTTGCCGCCACAGAGACGGGAGAGCTTGTATTTTCAGGGTCATCTTTGCCAACACTAAATAAACAGGCACAAGAGGTGAAACTTGTGACATTTCAGTCTAATAATTAACTTGACTCTACAGTTCAATTCAGCCACATAAAAACCGACTATTACCGAATTACAACACCTACATTTTTTAGATCCTAAACCTGCAAAAATCTTATAAAGTATAATCATATTGGTGGGATAAAATCAGATTTGAATGAGCTTGTTCTTTTCAAAGTATCCTAATCTCTTTATCCTCTCATTTCAAATGACTCAGTAATATAACACATGATATTTTAATTTGTCAGCTATGTCCGTGCTCTAGTTTAAAGACCAAACAGAAAATGAAAGGGCCCATTCTTCTGCCAAGTGACTTACCAGCTTGAGGTTTCTGCATTATCTACGTTGACTTCCTGATTAATCTGAGAGATTGGCAGCACCTGACAAACTGGTGCAGCGAGCTGAGTGTTTGGCAGCTGTTCTCCTTCCTTGTCTTCATTAATCTCTGTTGAGGGTTCATCTACAGATTTGTCGAGAACAACCTGACCATTGCCTGCTTCTTCAATGTTGTTGTTAATAGTGTTCATTATAATGTGCTCTTGCTTAGGGTTGGTCTCAGTAGGAGGGGGGTTTTCAGCACAGACTGCAGCAGGTGTTTCATTTAGGCATTTCTCCTCCACAGCAACAGTTTCCTCTTTTTTAGGTGAAGCAGGTTTTGAAACCTCCCAATCAGTCTGAGCATGGCCCTTCTGCTGAGGTTTTAAAGTGCTCTGCTCGTGTCCAGCATCTTCAGAGTCAGAAGCTGCACTGGCCTTTATATCGCCATCCTGTGCTCTGGCTGAGTTTGCTTTGTGTTGGGGGGTTTTGCTGGAAGGAAGCGCTGCTGTTTGAAGGCTGTCCTTCTGTAAAGTCCCATTCTCCTGAGCGCTGTGGGGCTCTGCTTCAATTTCCTTATTAGTCTGTACCTTGCTGTATAACATAGGATAATTAAGAAACATTAAAAACAGGCACACTGTACATATTCTAGAACATAAATCTAGTTTTAGGTTTTAGAATAAAACTTTTAATTACGATGCCTGACAGAAACAAAAAAAACAAGATAAAATGTAGCATGAAGACTATTTATTATTAAGCACTGAAGCGTCTAAAGAACGTATAATGATAGAAGCAGGCTGGACTGCTCACCTTAGGTCATCTTCAAACCCTGGACCATTATTTCCCTCCGCAGGGGTTTCACCTGTGGGTGCCAGAGACTTTGAGTCATTTTGCAGCAAACCACTGGTTTCCTCTGGACTGTCACAGGGACCTTTACTTTGGCAGCAGCAAACAGCCCCCATCTGCCTGCTCCCTCCCACTGGGAGGTCTTACAAACAGGTGAAGGGTGACTTGACTGCTGCTTTCAGGAGTCCATTGTACAGAAGATCAGGCAGCTGCTAAAGCCACACGATAACCATGTCTTTCTGATTCTAAAACCTGAAAGCAAAGAATGCAAAGATATGACAATAGCACAGTCCACACATTAATGATTGAGTGATTAAGCAAGCTAGAACATAGGTATAATAATATCTCCAGAACAGATAACATACATTTATCAGGGTGGACTTTGACACTGCTACATAGTGCCACTCATCTATTCCAGGCAGGCAAGGTTTGTGGCATATTGATTTGATTTCCAAACAATCACTATTATATGTTACTATTACAACTATGACACTAGACCTGTCATTAGTATATGCACAGATGGTTGGTTATACAATTCAAAACCTCATCTGTCACGTCTTACAAATCGTAGAAAATATAAAATCAGCTTTACCTGCAGCTGTCAAGACAAGGAAGTAACGCTAATAAATACAGTACGCTCTAAACAGCACATTAAACTGTCCAAATATAATGTTTAGAGATACCTTGGTTGAGAGCGAATGAAGAAAACACCCACACGGATATTATCATGAAGCTCTAACCTCTTTCACTTTCAGGTAGCTGCAAAACAAGCTCAAGTTAGCTAGCCAGCTAGCTCCGATAAACTTAAAATACAAAAATGCGCTGCTGAGGAGATACCGTGGCTCATTGGCAACACTGCGGCAACAGCGGCTTAATGTGTAATTATTTATCTAATTTTAATGTCAGAGACTACTAATAAAGAGCAGATATTAACATGTTTTTGTGCTGAACATCTGTTGGCACGAACCCCTAGCATCGCCAGAGCAGCAGGGTCACGGCTTGGTCCAGCGCATGACGTCATACACACGTGCGTCGAGAGCTCTGCTGCATTTAGTGCACATCGGAAACTGATTATTACTGTACATTGGGTGTCTTAATGGATTTAGTTTTAAAATGCGTTCAATTATTTAGTAACAATATAGGCAATATTCACCAACGTGATCGCGAAAGAATTAAGCTCGGTTTAATCCCACAAATAAATAAAAAAATTAAACGTTACTCATAAGTGTCACTAAATGTTATCATCGCATGTTTCAAGAACAAGGCACCTAAAAGCTAAAGTACCAGACATGTTTTAACAAATATTTGTGTGTTACAGGTGGATGTGTACAGAATAGTTGATCAACATTCAATAGTGACTGTATAAAGTGCTCAAGACAGTACTGTGTATATTCACTAATGCAAACTATGTAAAAATAATACAAGAGCTCTATAAGGCAACATATAGTTAGTATTTAAAAAAGTGCAAATGGTTGATAAATGTGTTTTATTTATATGGGCAACAATATAAATGTCAGAACAGAAATGCAATAAACTATAGCACATTTAGTGTAATTTGTCATCTCTGTAAAAAAAAAAAAAAAAGTAACACATTACATTGTTGTGATGTGTTTTAAATTAACATTTGCAACTGTTTTGCTCATAGCTTGACTTTATTCTCTAGATATGCTTCAGTGTCTCAATGTGACCAATCAGCTCCTGTGGCAGTCCGAGCTCTGTCACTATCTGCATACAGCGCTGCAGTAAAAGCATGAGTTTATCCTCTGTGTTAAAAGAGTCAGTGGAGCCTGTACAAAGCCTCCGCGGCTGATGTAAAATATCCGTGTCCATTTTGTCTCCTTCACTGCAGCAGCCCGTCTCCTTACATTTCTCTCCGCAGCAGCTCTTCCCGTCCTGCTCCACCTCCAGATCCTCCATGCTCTCGGACACGTCGCTCACACTGGGAGGAGGGTTCTCCAGAGTCCTTCTAAAGCCATCCGTGATTGAGTCTTCGTGCTGTGTAACCTGATGCAGGAGGTCAGAAATGGTTTGTGCGGCAGGGCTTTCTGGATGCTGGCTCTGGCACCAACACCATATTGCACTGTGACACAACACACAAAGAGGCAACAGTGTCAGCCACAATGGCAACGAGAGGCAACTGGGACAAACATCAGCTGGACAGAGGAAAACGGCAACAACAATTCAAGCCTCTTGATGTTTCTGTGTTTGAATCCATACAATGTTTAGGAACAGACAACGTTTAAGTCTTTCAGATGTGGCACCATGTGATTTCTACATCAATTACACAATCCGTAAAATGTACACATGCACCAAAGTACAAATAAAGCACATTATGCACAACATCCATAAAACTGAAAATGCTTAAAATAACTGTTGCTTACATGTGTTTACCTTACTATTCCTTTCAGACGACCCACAGCGACAGTTTGTGCTGCTCCTTCCCTGAATCCGAGGTTAAAGCCAAGCTGAAGTGAGGCCTCTTCCCCGGCATCAACTCCATCTACGTAACCATCCTGCTCGAAACAACAATATGATATTAACGGATAGTGCAGTATGTTACAAAATAGGATATTTAAGAATATGTAATTCCTTGCAATAGAGAAGAGTCAAAACAGTTTGGAGAAGCAGAAACAAGCAAATGTCTGCTTATACGTAACATTAAAAAATATTAGTGCGAATACAGGTTACATATAAGGATTAAACATGACATGACAGGGTTAATACAACCACAGAACTTAGAATAACAGTATCAAGCACCTCAATGTGGCATCTAAACCGCAACTTTGGTCCCTCTCTTAGCAATATGAAATTTTAATAATTATTATGACTACTACCTATAAATAATAAATATTTTCCTAAGTGTGCTATTGATCCTTTTAATAAATCTAGTACAGAAATACGTAAGGCTATACACAGTTACTAAGTACATTAAAACTGCTGGCTACAACTATGGTGCCAGAAAAGGTTAGCAAACAAGCACCATTAGCCTTACCCTGACTCGTTTCTTCATGTTAGATGTCCACTCTTTACTTTGTAAATTGAGCTCGTCCGCGTTCTCGTCAAAAACATCTTCTCCGCTAAACGAAATCGATTTAACCCAAGACATTCCTATTTATGCATCGAAATCTTACTCAGAAACGACCGTAATGATGTTTCAGTGGCATCTGCGCAGCGACCACGGGACAGCGGCGAACTTCATCTCAGCAGCAACTTCTAGCTAGAGCTGGTTGACGTCATCACCCCGCGCCTGACAAAAAAACGCGCCTTAAAGTAAAATGTTGCTTCATTGTTGGAACAGCTGCTTTTAAATTAAATACGAATATTGAGTAGTATTTGGAAGAACTGAATGATCAGCGGAGACGTGTTGTGTGTACTATATTGCACATTCCTGCAACAAAGGTCTCTGTTGTTGTTTTCAGCTAAACCAGCAGATGGCGCTAAAGCTTTACTATAAAACTGTCGCTCTTGTTCTTGCCCACCCATATATTCGAAGTGGACAAAAGCAAAACAGTTTAGTTTACGCTAAAAGATTAATATTTTCACATAATATTTCGGAGTGAAAGTAATAATTTCAACATATTGACAACAAACAGATTAAAAATTAAATTTGAACGTGAAATGGCTACGTCCTACACCCATTCTACCTTATTTGGTAAGCTATTTTTAATTAAGTTTATTGGTATTCAACTTGAATCTATAATGTAGTAATTTATACTTGGTTCTTATTAAAAATTGTAGACCTATGCTTCTTGGTTAAAAGTTGTACCAATAATCAGTTTTATTTGTTTTTTTAAATTTTTCTTTTTTAAAAGAACCCCTTACTTAAGCTGGTAATAAAGAAGTGTGTGGCCTATGGTAATTTCAATGAGTGTATGAATGGAAAACTATTGAAAATCCATATAAACTAGAAAGATAAAGTTAAATGAAACTGCAAATGCATCAAAAATACATCAATGTTTGGAGACAAACTGACAAAAAGTTACATGGGAGAAAAACAATCTGTGCTGCTGCCTCATACTTTGAAAACATTAGTTTAATTGATGACTACTAAAGTCATAAAAGATGAATGTTGTAATTTTATGGAGCAGGAGAAATGAATTAATCCGAATGTGTTGTGTGTCAGTTTTCATGTCTTGTGTTGTTTCTCAGAATGAAACACAGGAACATGTGCATCAGTGTTTAGTGCAGCTTGAACGCACCGGCTGGTCAAATCACTGTCCGCTGCATCTCTACAGCTTCCTGTTTAAGTTTTCAAACAAGAAAATGTCATCCATCATGACAAACACATTATTCAGGCATCAATAATGCATGGCACCTCCCTTTTTCTCACTGTTGAGTAGAGAGCCAGAAAAACAAGCAGGAAAAAAGAGCCTTGTTTTATTTTGAGATTTCTCATTCTTCATGCCAGGCTTTATGGAAAACACAGGAGAGACAGGGTGACGGCCAAATGCATTTCACCTTGGTGGGATGCATTTGCAGCCGCTGGACAACAATGGCCTTGAGAATAGTACAAGCGGGCCACTGTGGACTTGTATCTCAGCCGCCCATAGCCACACCTTCCGTCCCCCCAGCTCCAAGAGTCAAAACAAGCAGCTAGCGGGGCAATCACCTGACACATTTCCATCCAATTTCCACTGCAGAATGTGTTCATTTTCAGCCTAATGGCATGTCATTTTGCTGGAGCCTTTGGTCAAGAATTAATCCTGGAATCAAAACAGATTTTCCGGGGAGCAATCTTCCATCAAGTATTGATTTTTTTACACTCACAGAGCCTGTACTCCCTAATTTAACCTGACAGCCAGCAGCACAATGGACTGGGAGCACCTTGGCATCTCACAGAGGGAGCTCTCCTGCTCCTTCAGACTCTCAGTGAAGTGAAAGAGAGACCGGGAGGGGGAGAAAAAGGACTCCCAGATGTATAAAACAAAGAGCATTGCTTACAGAAAACACCGAGATGAAGCTCCTCTGTCTCTGTTTTACCTCTAATTATGTTTTCTAGTATAGTGCAACTTGGGCAGGTATAAGGCTGAGAGGGAAAAGGGGAGAGTGTTCGGGGGCCATCAGCTATCATTATGGCCCTGTTGACATCTCCCTGTCTTTGAGTGATTCTCATCTGTGATTTCCCCCGGCCATTTTCCACAGATGCACAAAGAGGGTTTCATCACGGCCTCCATAAAAACGAGCCAAAGTGTCCGTACAGGCCCCCTCACTAATAAGAAACCAAAGACGTGTCCGCCCATGTCACTCTGCTCCCGTCTGTGCCCGTGCCTTCAGATATACAATCATTGTCTCTGTCTGCGCGAGGCTGTAAGTACACTAAAGCATACGTCGAGGTGAGCGGGTTGAGAGGATGATGGAGGCCAGGCCTGGTTATTTTCCCGGAGCTCTTAAAGCAGCGTTGACCCGTGCGCATGAGAGTTGCACTTTGCCAAAGGGGTTCACATGGGCTGCGTTCAAACTACTAAACGAGAGGGAAACGGCGGCTCACTTTAACGATTTCACTCTGCATCACAACTCAGAGCCCACTTGGTCAAAATACAGATGAAATACAGGCATTTTCATATTTTTACGGATACTTTTACATCAGTTCTTCCTTATGTGTGTCTTTGTGAGTGCTGCAACTTTAATATTTAGAGTATATAATATAGACTAATTATATGCTTTAAATGTAAAAATGAGTCCACACCTCCTAAAATATTCTAACTTTTTTCTATATATATTTTGATAATGAATATCATCATCTAGTATCACTGATGCCAGATACATTTAGGCTTTGATAGTGATTTAAAATAATTGTTCACTTCATTTAATTCCATCAAACATTTATTATGTACTTTGACCAGGCCTGTCCAAAGTCCAGCCCATGGGCCTTCACAGGACAAGGGCAGGTTTAATTGGGACCTTTACTGACATCATAAACAACAACAATGTTTGTCTAATTTGTCCAATTAACAGCATCAAACTTAGTCTTTTTGAGCTTTGCCTGATACCATAAATGAAAAAGTGATTCATTCAAATAAATACTGGTAGAAAGTGTAATTATGGATGCTCTGATTTTTTGTTTTGGACTAAAATGAAGTATTTTTTTCGTTTATTGTTCTGGTAAAGTTAGTTGATGTCCTAACACTTTTTCCTCATTTAATTGATAAAGGCCAGTGCATTGATAATGTTTGATGAGAGAAAACGATGTAAAAGCATTGACAAAAGAGAAGGATGTACGAACACAAGCTGCTGTTTCACCTGAATGGGAGTTTTGAAGCAGATTCCTGAACAAAAAGAGTGGAAACAGAGACATCAGTGTCTGGTTAAATGGACTATAGGCCGATGTGATGTGCTGCTCAGGCTGGACAGGTGTCTCCATGTAAAGACTATTAACTCCTCTACCTGCGAAAACCTCACCATGTGTCATTGCTAATAACGCCAAAAACAACAAAAAAAAGAAAACACGGAGAAAGAGCCGTGAAAGCAAAAAAAGGGGGGGGATCATATGCATGGCCGCGCAGGATCGCATGTGAGGATTGGTAATTGCACCCCCAGAGGCATCTAGCTGTGCAGAGCGGCAAAAGTGGGAGACGCCTGAGCTGCTCGTGCTCCGCAGTCGCCGTCCCAACATCTCAACCTTGAGCAGGAAGTGAAAACAAGGAGGCGAGAGGGAGGAGATGTACAGACAGTTCATTTACCCAGAACATCAGCCCGCCGCGCACTGTGTGAAAGATAAGGAAAGTGAATGCTTCATGGCTGATGGAAGACAAAGGCAGCAATTTAAAACCATCTGCATCCAACACAAGCACCCCCCTCGCTCCATTTTCTGTGTCCTGACTGATATTGAAACATAATCCATTCGGAGCGCCGACATGTCATAATATTTCTATCCGGCCTCCTTTTCAGGCCCATTCAGGACAATTTCAGGTGCAGGATGAGCTGGAATGTTTTATTTCAAACAGCCAGACAGTCGGCTCCGGGCTTCACTTTGATTCAGGTTAAAAAAAAATAAAATAGAAAAGAAAATCAAGTGACATCAAGAAAAAAGAGAATAGGATACTTTACTGTCTTAGAGGTGCTTTTACAAAATGATTTACAGGACTAAACTTTTTCTACTCAAGCCATTTCGGTTTGAGACCAGAGCTTTAAATCTCTTATTATGAAAGAAAACAGACTTGTACAGGGACTTTTCAGTTCATCTTTTACAGCATGACCGATAAGTCACATGTAAAGGGAGCTAAAAAGAGAAGTTTTCTCCTGTATTAGTTAACAATCCCTTTCTGAACAAATGACTCAGTAGTGCATCATCAAAAAAATAATAACATGTGGCAGAGTTGATCCAAATGATGGTATCTGGACGTCTGCTGCTCTGTAAAAATAGTCCTAGCTACTGTTGTTCTGGAGCCTTACTGTCTGAAATTTGTGAAACTCCAGTATTTAAATGCTTTTAATTCATTTCACCTTTAGTCTTATGGCTGTCAGGAAGAAGGGGTTCTTGATCTCAGACGTCCACCGGCTGCTCTATGTCGTTTAAAAACCCAACGCAGGTGATGATCCATGTTGTTCAGTATAGCATCTGTCCTGTGTGCTATGGTTTATCATCTTTATGCTGCAAAGAGTGTTATGTTATAGGTGCAATGAGTACATTTTTATATATTTTTTGCCTCAAAATAACACTTTTTGCATTTGCAGTTTCTTTACTTCCTGTTTCTGTTCCTACAGCTGCCCAGAGCGGACAAACTAGTGTTGGAGAAAAAGGAGCTCATTTTACATTTTTTTTTTACAGGAGATTTATGAACATTCATAAAATTTACTGTTTCTTTTCTTTTTTCTTGTTTTTTTAGGTAAACTTATCATGTGATCGATTTCCACTGGCTTTCTTCATAGCAACATCATGTCCCTGCAGGGCTACCGTAGGTTCTCACTGTAAGGCATGGTATGTCAATCTGTTCATATTCTTATGTCACAGACTGTACTTACATTCAGTAAGTGATTGAAAGATGGCATTTATTTATATATATACTGTGTGTATACTACTGAATGTTAGTTTTTTATTATGAGTATTTGACTGATCTGATGAATATGTTCAAATGTGTTTTTAGTTTTCAATATGGCAACTTTACACTAGTCAAAACTTCTTCTATTCCTCTTCACAGAAACATAAACTAAACTTTTTTTGTGTGTGATTGTTAGAGACCGATTGATACAAAGCTCAATCACCGACACATCTTCCATAAATGTGCTTCGGGGTTTTTCGGTTTTACTCCTCATTCACAGACGCTCTCTACTGTTCTCGCTTCTCCACAAACTTTCATCAAGCGGCACAGTACAAACAGTTTGAGACAACACATACGGGTCAGGAGCTGCATCTGCACAATTACACCGTTAATGGCAGGGACGAGGGGGAGAAAAAAAACAAACAAAAGAATATCCGATAAGTTTGTGGAGCTGTGTACACGGCAGACATCATCGCTCAAACGCACAGCCGGGGTTTTGAAATGAAGGGCGGAGAGAAAGAGCTGAAAGGAAAAGACGAAAAAGCATCTCCAACATCAGTTTTCAGCCTAATGTTAATAATTTATGTTGTCTGTGCTTTTTATTATTATTATTTATTTATTTACCACTTTCTTTGCCGCATCGGTTCGGCTTTTTTCAAAAGGCATCACGGACAGGGAAGCTGTACGAAACTTTTGAGTTTAGTTTCAAAAGGCTTTCTCGCTGCTTTTTATTTATATATTTCGCCTTCTTTACACTTGTCTTGTTGTTATTTGGCGAGGGCGAACGCATGAAGCTTTGATGAGAAGCAAAGCTGACATGTATTCTTCGGCGCTGACCCGCAGGAAATCTAAATAAATAGATAAATATCGTACGGACGGGCTCCCATTCTGGACCGGCCTCTCATTAAAGGCGTCAAAGTGTCAATTAAAATCGTCCGTCTGCCCACCGGCGAGGGGTGAAAGGTCAGGGGGGTGGTTGGAATTTAAGAAGCACTTGACCGTGACCTCGGAGCCGGAGCAAGTGGGGATTCGTTTGACATTTTCTATAGCTGTGTTTATGTGTGTTGTTCGGAGAGATGAAAAGAGAAGTCAGCCATGTTTTAGAGGATTTGTATGTTACTGAAACCTTTGAACTCTCCGGCACCTGTTTTTTTATTTTTATTTTTTTATTTATTTTTTTGCTTAGAACACCATTTCTTCTTCTCAACCAAAATATAAACCTAACCTTGAGTTTGAACAACGCTCTTCAAAGAAAGTTCAGTTCTGTCGTGTTATTTACAGTAAATACATTAGAAATAATAAAAAGAGCCAAAAAAATAATAATAATTGTATAAATGTGTGAGTAAATGCTTTACCATGTCACCTTCACTTGAATATAGCCTTTTGAATAAACTGATGTTTGTAATTAAGGCCCGGAAGAGACGGAGGGCAGTGTGAAATGTGACTGTAAAAAAAAAAAGATTTTTAATTATTCTTAAAATGACACAATTAGGAATAGGGATTATATGAACCTAGAGTATTTTGGTATGTTTTGAATTTGACCCCTGCATTAAATGTGATAGTATGGAAATAGCTGAAGCGACACATTACGGGCTACTTTTTCTCATTTTATTTATTGTATTTATTGAATTTTTAAATAAAATCATTAAAGAAAACTGAGCTTTGTGTCTTGCATCATTTATAAATAAATGTTGATTCTTAATGCAAGGGTCAGAGGTCACAGTAATTCTAGTCAACTGCTAAACTAAAATGCAAACATACTCTACTTCCAGGTTGATATAATCCCCATTTTTTATATATATATAATATATATATTTAAGTTGTTTCATTTAAAAAATAATTAAAAATCTTAAAACCAACATTTATTTATAAATGATGCAAGACACAAAGTTCAGTTTGCTTTTAGTTTCTGTATTTAATGATTTTATTAAAATACAGTAATTAAAGTGAGTAAAAAATAGCCCACAGTGCGTCGCTTCAGCTATTTCCATACTATCACATTAGAACATTTTTGTGAATTATTCAAAAATTATGATTTTTTTAGGGGACCTCAATGGCTCACATGGTTGAGCACATATGACAGACTCAGGAGACCAGGGTTTGATTCTAGCTCGGGTCATTTGGCCAGTGTCATTCCCTTCTTTTTCACTCTACCTCCTGTCTGTCTACACTGACTGTGAAATATAGGCAAAAGGCCCCAAAAGAAAAATTTGGACTAATATCTATACATCACTGCATTTGGATTTTATAAATGAGAAGAATTATATTAGTGTAAAATATAAAGCTGATTTTATAGGAAATCCCACTGTAACACTAATATAGATCGTATTGATAGATCTTTGTCAGTACCGTGATATAAAATAAATGAAATATGTGTGAGCAGTGTGACATCACTTCAAACAGAAACACAAGCCTCATGTCAAACAATTGTTTATTACTAATTATGGTACAAATCAATGTGACAGACTCGAAGCATTTTTTTGAACTTTTTTTTTTAGAAATACACAAAGTGCTGCTTAAACTGACCAAACATATTGCTCTATAGATTACAGTTTTCAGTCTATAAAAATGAAAACCAAAAAAAAAAACCTCTGCGGGCTTCTTCAGCTTTGGTTTCGAGTTCTTTGAGTTCAAATATTTTCACATAAAAGTCCTAGAACAAATGGTCCTAATTGGGTTCGGAGTAACATCACCGTAAGCGCTGTGTAAACTTCATGTGAACGAGACGTAACAAATCAATCAATAAATAAATAAATACAACAAAATATGTCAAACAAGCATGTGTCACAATAAATAAAAAGAAAGGGTGGAGTGCAGAGTAAATATCTGCGAAATATCTACTGACCTGCTGTTTGTATGGCATCGACACAAGAACAGTACTGAGGTAAACCCTTTAGATCCACTACTGTACATTAACCCCCTCTTTAAAATTCTTTTCTTTCTCCGATTTTTAAAGATTGTCAACATCATGAATCTATTTCTCTGTACAATGTGCATAACTATAGAGCTTTGGTCCAGCATTGAAGAGTTGAGCGAAGGCAATAACTCCTTTAGTGTGTGTGTCCGTATCTTTTTTTTTTTTTTTTTTTTGGTTTTGGTTGCAGCTTTATGTTGAGCCTCAGAACTAATCCTTGTGGGAACCTGCCGTGGGATGAGTATCGAAGATAATTATTTCAGATGCAAAAAACGTAAAAAGAGGAGTGTTTTTGTTAAAGCTTCCTTGTGTGTGTTCTGACTTCGTGTCGTATCGGAGAACGCTGTGAATGTGACAAGGAAAGACAGATATCGAGCAGACGCCGGATTCGGAATAAATTGCATCAAATTTCAGCTCACTTCAAATTAAGTTCACTCGTTCTGACATGTGACACTTATTCTCAACATTCACCTCTTTTTTTAGTTTATTTTTTCCCGGTTTCTACAAGAGACAGGGCAGTTTGTCGGGAATATTCTGGTGAAAATGAACAGTGTGTTGTGTTTCTGTGGCAGTTACAATTTGGCTAGTTTTTTGCGAGTTTTTTTTCTTCTATGTAGCCGTGAGAGGAGTTAGGAACATGGTTGACACAAAAAACAAAGTGAAACATTTTCTAGAAGGGGTAGAAAAAAAAAGAAAATAAAAAGAGTCAGATTTTTGCCGGTCCTTGAGCTGAAGTGAATGTGTTCTTTGGCTATCAAGCTTTGGCAACAGAATGACACAGTAGCTCAGATCGAAGCTGCAGTAGACATGACGGACACCCCTCCTCCTCCTCCTCACCTTCCTCTTCTTCGGGGCCTGTCCCGAAAACAATCTCATCACATTATTCGTAAATACCTGTAGAAGAAGTTGTACAAATGTAACTCAAAAGGATTTTGCAGATGAAACACAAAAAGTCGGAGGCAAACAACACTGTTATGCAATTGTTCAACGGCAAAGTTATTTTTGTCCAAAAGAGAAGTTTATCAGTGTGGTTTCAATTCAAAGACAGATTTTTCCATTTTTTTTTCAATATTTACATACAAACAATGAAGAAAAAAGTAAGCAAGACAAAGATAAAATGTATATTCAACCTCACACATATAGCTTAGAGTTTGCCAGTACAAATGTAAAAATTTAGAGCACATTTACATTACAAAATTATTCTTAGTACTCAGATGCAACAGACTTTGGTAAATAGTGTTTTGATTTGGTATGATCTCTTTACTAAATCCCTCCTTGTGAGAACCAAAATTTGGGCAATAGTCTGGTCCGGGACGGCCAGAGTTTAAAACAGCACAGGTGGGTTTTTACATATTTCTCACATATTAATCTCTTTTTTGGTTTCGCCAAGCTCATTTACATAACTGTGGAAATCACACTGACAACACAAAGTTTTGTTCGACTGTCCATCCGGAGACTGGGGAGCATTTTCAGTCCTCGTTACGAGTCCATCCCACGGCTCGTCGTTTTAATGGCTGCCGCTGTTTTTGTAACTTTTCGGCGGTGGGACGTTCACTTCGGGAGCTCCTCGAGAGAATCGTTGAGAGGGTCCATTGGCGCGGCCGGACCGAGGTCAGGCTGTTTCAAACGCTTTATTGTGTTTTTTAAAGCTTGCCTCTTGTTGCAAAACCACACGCGGACCACCTCCCTGTCATAGTTCAGTTTCTCGGCTATTTCCGTCATTTCCTGTCCCGACGGGTGCGTGTTCTTCTCAAAGTGGCTGTTGAGGATCTCGAGCGCCTGCGGTGTGAAAGAGGTCCTCCGCTTGCGTTTTTTGGAGGGCTCGCTGCCGATAAACTCAGTCAGGTTCTGCATGCCGGATCGGTGGCGGGCTTCGGCCTCGGCCATCCAGCGCTCCAGAACGGGCTTAATCTTCTGGGCGCTTTTAGGGGTGATGTCCAACTTCTCAAACCTGGCAGGATATAAAAGGCCAGGGTTCAGTTTGCCTGTCAGACTGTTACCTATAGTGTTCTCTTGGGCTTCCTGTGGTAGGAAAAAGTGGCTTCTCAGGATGGTGTGTCTGGGGAGAATTAAGAAAAAAGAATCTTACTTAGGTGCCCTGCCAGAACGAACAAGGGATAAACCTGCCTTAAGAGGTTTTTTTTAGTCTCCTCGACCAGAATGCCACTGGAACTGAGAAACTAACATCCAGGTTCGCCTCGAGCCAAACACTAGCCCCTTTTATGCTCCATTCGGTGGTGTTGGTGGAAAATTTCTCCATCCAAAATCCAGTTTAAATCACCTTTGTGCACAATGTTTGCTCCACTAGCGACGCAACAAACAGGTAACCTACTGTTTTTTATTCTGCATCCTAGCATTCTGTAAAAAAGACCACACACAAGAAGAAAAAGATGGAACCGCGATAAAAGGGGCTTGTGTTTGATTTTTGCACCTGGGTCTCTGTCCCAAACTGGCAATAGTGGAGCAAGGAGATGGCAACAAAGACTGCAAATTTATTCTGCATCCCAATTATTAGAACTCCAAACAAACAAAAGAAATGCTCCCAATTCCCTTTTTATCTAAAAAAACAAAAAAAAAACCCCACAAATCTTCTAATGCAAGCAGTTAAATATGGCACCATCATTTATTTACAAAAGGAGCTTGAATTATTAACCAAAATGTACGTTTAATACATTTTTCAAACTTTCTTCCCTCCTCTAACAACCCCTCATTTTATAATTAATAAGAATACATTTGCGCACTGGTAATTCGGACATTTTAGCAGCTTACTCTGTCAAAGAGCGGACTCACAGCTCAGTGAATACTCCGGTGCTTAAGTTGCGTATTTCTTCGATTATTTTGAATGAATCCGATGGAAAAGAAAAAAAAATCAAGTGACGGTGAAGAGTGTGACATGCGAGGATGCTTTTAGTGGCCTGACGACGCTGATGGAGAGACAGAAAGAGCTACGAGGGAAAGTCTTGGGTCTCGGCGGAGCAAACAATGCACACAAGACATTTTTAATGGTGTGAGGACGAGATGCCCGCGCGCGCCTTCCCCTACACCTCGCCGGGCGCATTCTACCTTGTCGACAGGCGCTATTATTTATAACCCCGTCCTGCTTCTAAACAGTGGGGAGAGGAGGTAGAAGCGCGTACTGCCGGGAATACATTAGTAAATATGAAGAGTCACCAGAGACAGGACATTTCATGGATCAACAGGAAGCGAGGATACTAAAATGAGTTGAGAGCTGCTCAGCTGGGTATGCACTCCCTCGCGCTAGTGCATCGGGGGCAGAAATGGCCCAGAATGCACCTCCAGCATCGCAGGCTCTTCTTCACTAAGTACCTCAGGAGCCTGTTTTACACGTGCTCCATTTTAGACTTACACTCTTCCTCTGGGCCTGCTACAACCAGCCTAGGCCCAGTCCCTGATATTCGGAATGATTCTTCCTTTTTCACAGAAAAATCTTTGAAATTCGGTCACACAAATCCTCTAAGTGTAAAAACTTCTTTTCTAATCTTTGGTTTTCTTCCGTGACATTTGATCTTTTGAGTGTGTTTTAAAAGCAAGTGTTGTACAAGGGCAAGAACCTCAAAATAGAAGCTTTTGTTCAAAGGAATGGAGGATCATGGTTAGTTCAAAGGTCGAAGGTGTGTTTGTAATAGTGGTCAGGTCAATGTAAAAAAAAGTAAAAATAAAAAAAAGGATGTCAAGGATGTGAGGTTTGCTCCGGTGATGTGTTTGGGTTCACTCAAAAAAAAAAAGCTTATTTTTGGAGGTGAAGGATGACAGCTAAATGTGATGAAGTGATTTATTATATTATATGAATTCTTTTTAGTATTTTCACATTATTTTGATCGTATATTGCTTTTTTAATGTCATTTATCGTTAATATAAATTATTCTTGGCCTTATACTCTTGTTTAATTGTGTGGCTCATTTATTGTCACCTTTAAACCATTGTGTGTCAACATGTGGCATACTTTGACTATTATTTTTTATCCAGTCAACAAGAAAACTGACATATTTATTAAAAATTTGCAGTGTAACAAGATTGTGCCTACAAATCTGAGGATTAGATTCGAGTATATTCAATTTAAATGTATTTATTTATTAGAAATTGTTTGATTTCCAGTTATACATGAAAACAAGAATACAAATAATACTCAGCTGCACTTGCAAATGCAAACTGGTGTAAAATAAATGAGGCAACTTGGTGTTTTATTCGGTAGAGCGTACAGTACGGGCTTGAACAGAGTGGTCCAGAAGTGATTTTTCTCCATCCTCATTGTCTCTCACACTTTTTGTCTGTCTACTGACTCTATTCTTTGCAAAGTGTCTGATTCACACTTCCCCTGCCTTCTCATTAATCAGTGTAAATGCTGAACGAACCCTCGGAGTGACCGAACGCTCACGACTGCATCTTGTACGGCCTGTTTCCGGCTGGACACATAGTGAGCAATGAAAGGAGACGTGATGGAAGCATCTGTCAGTGTCTGTTCACTGTTGGTGCTTCAATGCTGAGCCCCAGAGCCACAGCCCCCGTCCCGCTCTCCCCAAACTCCACGTCCGAGTTGACGTTAACCAAACTAAAGCATGTGCAGTCTGCCCCTCGACTTAAAACACCGCCATGTCATGTCTAGTGTCACACAAACAAAAATTGTCATGAGTAACAAGCAACAGACTGTTTATTTTTGAAGCTAATGGCTTTTAATGTATGTTATAAATATTTGAATTATGCCCAGATGTGAATATTTCATGTGTGATTTGAAGACTTTAAACATTAGCAGGCAGCGCTCCCTCATAAGAACTCCGGGCCCTGTACTGCTTCACTTTTTATCCGCCTTTTGATGTTGATGTGATGAAATTTTTAACAGAATGTGGCCGCACTGTCACATAAACAGTACAGGTCAGAGCCACATAAAAATTAATACACGAATAAAAACAGGAACATGGAAAGCTAATGTTGAGAGGCCTTAAGTGTTCTGAAAGTTGGTGTGAACATTTTGTATCGTAATATTCAAACATGTTAAACTCCATCCTGATATAATATGCACATTCAGTACATATTTAGAGATGTAAGACATAATATGGGTCACTTGTTCTGATCTGAAGGGTACATTTGTCTTATTTGGCGTCTTTAAGTGAAGTGTTATTCAAGTGGAAAAACAGGAGGCATAAAACACTGATTGTCTGATTATCTCATGAATATATAATGCTCCATTTAGGGCTAAACTGTCCTCGCGGCGGCTATAAAACACGGCAATCTTATTAGCAGATCATCTCCGCCGAGCGTTCTCATGCTCAGACGCAGCCAGCCTTAGTAATTATTAAATGCTTTAAGTGCTTCATGTAATACTCGTGTATGTATTTTGCATAAGTAACAGGCGGCTGTCATGTTAAATGTGGAGAGGGAGGAAAAGCGGCGAGCAAAGACATGAGGGCTTCTTTTGTCGGGGCACGATAGTCAATGATGTATTTTAATGTGAATAATGTGTGTTAAAGACAAGAGATGAAAAATAGATGTAGTTATGAACACCAGACGGTTCACTGAGGCTGTGTTTCTTGTTCTCTTTGACAGAATCGGGACAATTACAGCTAAAGCAGCGTCTGTTTGGGAGTGCTTACCTGCAGATGGCAGACTGACTGTACGCAGGGCCCTCGGCTGCGCTCAGTGCTTGGCCCACCTGGGTCTGAGTCAGGCCCAGCGACAGGCGCCGGATCTTGAATGCTTTGGCGAATTCTCGGATCTCCTCCAGGTTGACCCCGTCCACCTCGCTGGGGGCGGTCTGCGGGTCTGCAAAAGCAACAGGCACAGTCTCATTTTATTAGCCCTCTGCTCCGCGGGCGGCTTGCCTCATTTTCACAGAGAAAGAAGCAAACACGGGCTGTATACGATCATGGTCATCTTCAGACTCCTCTCAAAAAACAGCCTTAGCCTCGGTCACAACTTATTATCTGTCTCTGCCCTCCTGCGGTCAACTACATATATTTGAAGAATAAATTCAGCTGAAGAGTGAATAGAGGAATGCCATGTTTCTGAGAAGCAAGAGTAAATCTTTAATCTTTAGCACAAAAGCTTTATGGACAAAGGCACATGACACGAAGCTTGTTAATTTAACACATAAAGCGATTTGAAGCAGACGGATCCTGTATGTTTTTTATTATATACTCACTTATGACCTCTTCTGCATAAATACACATACATGCAACTTCCTTCATGTAAAAGATGTTTAGAGACATTATTTCAAATATCTGACCCTAAACAAACAGTTGACTCCAGCAGTGAATGTAGTGTTCCTGCAGCTTTAGTCCAAAGAACACTACACACAGAAGCAGCGCTGTTTGTGACTCCACACGTCTGACAAATAGGAGCATTTTGAAGAATTTCTCCGCTAATAAAAAGTGATTTCACATTGTACATCAATGTCAAGGGCCCTGGCATCCTGCTTACTAAAGCAAAGTTTGTGCTTCTGAATTATTCATCTTGGTCATTATCAATGAATTATTAAAGGAATCCTCCAAGCGTATTTAAGCAGAAATCTATGGGGCTGCCATCTCGTTGTGCCTCATAAGTGATGTGTAGCGTATGCGGCGGGGCTCCAGACGTGTGAACACTGGGAAGATGAGGGGCTAGTAACTCCGACCTGACTAAATGGGAGGGATGAGCACTCACAGCTTCGGGTCCCATCATCTCCACATTGATGAGCATCTCTTCATCACTCCCAACGGACTCCATTTACTTAGAGGGTCGAGACGCTAATGCTCCTCTACAGCACGACTTCGCCTCTGGGCCCATATTTCTCTGCGAGCCATTTCATCATTTGAGATTTAATCTTGTCTAATGTACTTTTCAATAATGAATAACAACACAATTTACAAAACTAACAAAGAGTGAATAAAAGGTAGAATTAAAAATGCTGAAACCGACCTCACACTAATCACTTTAATAACAAGACTAGGGCCACGATAAATTAAACACCCAATTTGTAACACTTAAATTACAGCCTATCATCCACGCTATTATTTGCTTGAGTGAACACAATACAGTCACTTAACACCTTCATTGACAATGTTGAGTGCAGTATACATATATCGCAAAATACTGCTTGAACTGTGATGTGTTTTCCAAAATCTTTACTCTTTGTGTGGATTTGGCCAGTTTGATGGAGCAAAACAACTCAGACAGACATGAACACCAAGTTGTTTTTCTCTCTTCATTTTCAAATCAATCCAAACTTTGTATTATTATTGTTATATTATCATTGCTGCACTCAGTAATACATAGTACATGTTTGCTAAATGTCACACAGTTTCTGCAAGTAACATTAAGTGTAAAGAATGTGCTGTCATTTTAATGTCTGCTTTTTGTTGTTTTAAGCAACACAAATGTGAAATTGTGATTAAGATATGATCAAAAAGCAGTTAATTGGTGGCCCTCTCATTAAGAAAAAAGCAACTTACATCATAAGTACCACTTTAGAAAAGATCTGACTGTCTTTATTGCAGTAAAAGTAGCAGTAAAACCCCTGTTTAATGATGTAAAATACTTTATACAGTGGACAATATATTTCTAAATGAATAATATGAATCAAATGTTTTATGAAGTAATTTATCCTTTCTGTTGACTGAAATCAGAAATCACTATACTGCTTGATCAGTTCAACTTTAAAGAGACAGGTCCATACATTTAAGCTATAACTGTAAAAAACAAGTGACCCTTCATTTTACAATTATACTTTGAATAGTTCTTTAATCTTAATCTTAATCTTAAAATAAATAAATAAATAAAAATCAGCGACTACTACTAACGAGCGCCTCTAACCTTTATGATACATCCCAAAACTTTTTCGTAACCGCTGCTCTATTTGTGCTAAGCTCACATTTTCTTGGCTCGTGGTTGCACTCTTGTAATTTATGTGAAGGACAGTGTCACTTTAAAACAGGATTTACGCTCAGCCGACTTTCCCCAGATATAAATCAGCGACAACAGTATTACTGTAAACTGACACCTTCCCCTTCGGATTGACGTTTTCCATCTGATTATTGTAAATAACAGCAGGAGACATTGTGCTGTTTAATCGGTTTGTGGTGTTTGTTTATGGCCGGCGAATGCACTGACATTTCATCTTGTCTCTGCTGGCGCACGGCTCACTCTCTGTCATGGGATTGTGCTTGGCGTGTGTATGCAGTAAGTGATACTGAGAGGAAGTGATATGGCTCGTACTCAGCATATAGCGTTAATTCTATTTACGCAGAGTGATTCTGTGCAGGGACAAAAACGGTTTATGAGAGATTTTCCGAGCTACAAGTAAACATAACCTAAACGCAATGTCTACAAGAAGTTGATCAATTGCGACTTTTTTTTCTTTTTATTATTATTATTAAATTCGGTGGCTTTGTAGCTGCCTTTGTAATGAGTTTATGTGGAGTTTAGGGGAATCGACTGTGACAAATGAAATTTATCTGAATAAAACAGTTTTTAAAGGCAGTGGCTGTATGCTGACAGGCTGTGGCCCGGTGATTTATAAGGCCCTGCCAATGGCCTGTGCGCCCAAACAATGAAACTTATGTTCATTAAACAGAGCACATGCCACTTTGGTTCGTCTAATAAAGAGAAGAATGGACAGTCAGGAAAACATCAAACAACTGAATGTGGAATTGATCAGTCAAAAGCCTAAGCTGTCTGCACTAAATGTAATCATTCAAGCTGAATCCTGAGCTAACATCTTTGGTTAAGTTTTTATATACATTTTTGTGGTCCATTTTCAATCTCTTCAGCACTTTACTGCCACTGAACTTACTCCAAACATCCACAACTCATTTTCAATAACCTCAAAAATAAAAAAGAGTGATTTTTCACTAGCATTCTGCATTTTTTCTTCATTTTTTGCGTATGTTCCTCATGTAAAACATATTTGAATATTATGAAAAGCACTCAATAAATCTTATCTCTGTTGTTCTTTTCTGAACAATGATTAAAGCACGTTTGAGAAGAAATATTTTTCTATGCCATACTTAAAGGGCTAACAATGCACAGGATTTGGGTCTGAACATTTTTCCCATAGAAATAAACTGAAACTGTTTAATATTTTAAAAGCTTTATATGTAAATGCATCTGACCTGGATGAACAGGCAGAGAGTGATGTATTAGGTCAGGACAAAGCAAAAATTACAGTTTCAAATCATTTTTTAAGAGATGTTCAAACCTTGAACACACAACTAGTGCTGGGTGATATGACCTAATATAAATATCATGATTAATTGTACATTCTTAAACAATTATCATCGATAAAGGAATATTTGTGTTTGTTTTTTTGCCCTTGTGTTTCATTCATAAGGTTTGTACTGAGTGTTTCTTTTTTCATTAAGTGCTTTGCTTCATACTCATTAACAACAAAATGCAAACATTTTTCAAAACTATGCCACATTTTGCCCAGTAAGTGAGTCAGTAGTGGCTGTCACAGTGTAAAAACCTTCACAGCTTTAAAGTTAAAGTGTTTCTTTGAGAAAGCTACATACCACAAGTGGCTTTAGATAAAAAAGAGAAATGTTTTTACTGTAAAACCACAGTAGCATGAGGGAGAGATCCTTGCCAACACACTGCGGTTCTTTTGATTCCGTATCCTGTCTTTGTGGACGTGTTGCGTGTTTGTGAGGCGAGTCGGACACTTACTGCTGACCAGCTGGCCCACGCTGAGCGCCGAGGAGGCAGAGGAGGCCGTGGAGGAGGAGGACGAAGCCTGGTGGAGCGGACTCTGTCTGTGGGGCATGTGGAGCAGGCTGGGCTGGGACACCGCGGGGCCCGTCTGACCCTGCTGAGCCTGAGTCAGCTGGACACAAAGACAGACAGCGTTCGGACAATGCATCAACAGGAAACACACATCCTATTCCCTGGACATCATCATAATTGGCGTCATTTTCAGTAATCATGTCGCTGTGGTTATTAAATCTAATCAACAAATCCACAGCTATTAAATTAGACACTTAACAAGGGCATATAATGAGATTGCACTTGATCATAAATGTTAATTAGTGCCTGCAGAACCAGGACTGACAGCAGAATATAGTGTCAGCCTAATAGACTAACAGAGTAGCAGCACTTTGCAGGAGACAGAGTGAGCTGAGGCGAAGTGGGTTTAGCTCAAGCTCACGGTCTGTAAGCCTCGTCTCTCAGTCATGAAATGTTAAAGCGCATGACAATTAAGAGTCCTCACTCTGCGAGAACGCTAATAATGACAGACTGAATCGGAAATAAAAACATGTGGACACAGCAGTCCCCGTATCAAACCTAATTCATGATCCACAAGCTGTGAGGGCGGCAAAAAGACAATGTATTTTCATGTTTTATGCACATTTGAAATGCTTTTACAAGATCAAGATGGTGCGTCTACACTTTTAAAGCTGTCTGCTCCGTAAAGCTGGGCCGGCGTCTCCTTTCCCTCCTTTGCTATTAATTATTTTCTCTGTGGCATGTGTTTGTTTGGATGGTGGGGGGGTGTCAACAGCGATGCACACACTGTCAGCACTGTTGACAGGCTCGGAGAATTATTTAGCTTCACTGGAAATATTCTACACTGCAGACTCTTGACAACCGTAAATTATGCCCGTGGAACAACGCGTACACGGGGGCTTTGAAGTGGAGACAAAAGCATAAACATTATTACAAATGCATTAATTCATTCAAGAGGATGATCTGGTGTTTCGCAGAGCCACAATTAGGTGTCCATCTGCGGCGAGTTCATCCATCCCGCACTGTATGGGCCTTCAATGTGAACTTTTACCCTATAATTCTCTCTGACATCACCATTATCGAGTCAATAATGTTTTCATTGTGCACGCGGCCAAACTTGCGAGCACAAATGCGGAGAACCGCAAATTGTTTGTAGAAATGACCTGCGCTGCCGTATCCTTGCCTTGAAACAAAACAAAATACTTCTGGTTGAGGTCAGAGAGGACAAAACGTAAGGAGTGATTGAGGAGGAAGAGGAGCAGGGGGCGTGGAGGTGTTGAGTTTTAAGAGGTGATGAAAAGTGTTGGGGGTTTTTTTTGTCGCGCTCTACAGGGGCGCAGCAGCCTCTTTGAGACCGAGTCTGAAATGTTGGCTGACAAGTGCCTCCCAAACATACACTCGCATCAGGAACAATTGAACTAAATAAGGTACAATTTTGTGAAAGGAATGATGCAAATGAGTGTCAAACCGGAAAAAGAGAGCGAGGTGTAATATTCCTCTCGTGAATAAACAGTCCACTAGGTGTTGCTCAATCAACAGTTTGAAGCGCTATATGTTACGAGTGTTCATTTGGATCATATGTTATGTCTGTGCTGAAGGATACGTGTCTTTATTTGTGTGGACATCGGTGTATACGTTACCTGCTGTCCGGGCTTGATTGGTGACAGCGTGATTCCCTGGGTGTTGATGACAGGCAGGATCTGATTGCCGATCACCGTGGCGATGATCTGGCCTTGAGCGTTGGTCAGAAGCTGAGGTGTAATTGGCTGTACCTGCAGTGCCGGGTTGCCACCCCCTGATTGGCTGGAGGGCCCTGCAGAGTTGGGAATCAGTGGGATTGTTCCAATTATCTACAAAGGGGGCAGAGAAGAGACAAAATCAGCTGGGCGGTTTTAAAAGGCAGAGAGAGCCAAGGAGGTAAACGCCACTGGAGGTATCAGTCTTAATGATCCCTGCTGCTGTGAGCCTCTTTCTGAGGTTACTCCAGAGTGATCAGAAACAAGGCACGAGCCCGGACCTATTATAACAACCGGATGTGGTGCTGCCACTTGCTGTGCTACCTGTTCTACCAGTGGCCACTCAGGGTACTGCAACAAGAAAATCTCATGGCCAAAAATCCTGTATAGACTGCAATAATAAAGAAACTAGGGTCAGATAGAGCCCATAGAGCAATATAAGAAATTATTAGAAGAGTTTCAGGGGATACTGAATATACAATATTTTATTTTATAAGTTTAATACATATTTTCACAATGAAAGGATCATTTATGCAATGTATTGGATGATGTCAGTGTCGTGACTCTGCAAAAACAAAATGCCCCAGTGAACATGTTCTACCCTCTAGACCTCGCACATAAACCTGAAAGACAGACTTTTTATAGAATATGGGCCAATGAGGGATGAGTCCATCTTGGCAATTATTTTCCCAGGTTATGAAGCTAATCAGACAGCATACTTTTGAACTGAAAGTGTAATTTTGAGAGGTTAAAAAAAACAAAACATGCACAAGTGTCTGGTGATCATCTGTCACTGCGGTGGTCTTACAGGCTGGAGCAAGTGGAGCCAAAGCAGACTGCTGGGAGCGCACTGCAAAGGTCAGCGCTGAATACCTGTGTGTGTGATGGTGCACACCACTGACTGTATTATCCATCACCAGGCCGAGACCAGCGCATGTGTGTGACTGTGTGTTTGTGCTTAAGTGTCTTTGTCTGTCTCTGGTGAGAAGGAGTGAGACCCCCATTTCACCCTCACACAAGCAAAAAGGAAGAAGTGGGAAGAAGGAGCACGAAAAGAAACAATAAGTGGAGAAAAAGGGAGCATCAGAGAGTGAGACAGGCCCTGTTTCTAACAACTCTGAGGGTCCCAGGGGTACTTCACCCGCTCCTGCACCCCCCTCAGCCCCTGCTCGCCTCTCCTCTGTGGCTGTAATCAGGAAGGGCAGATCAAAGGGGGCGGCAGAGTGTCACTGCAGCATTTTAGCTCTCAGAGCTGCCAGAGTGTGGCCAAGAGTGGCGCTTTAGGGGAGACTTAGCGCCTCTTCACCATGATGAAGGTTAATGTCATCTGGGGACTGGTTCTGGGCAGCTCCGGAGCAGCCTCCACCCCCCGCTGACAGCGCTCCTCCACCAAGCCTCATTACACCAGAGAGCAGCTCACATGCATGAGACGTCCATTCTTTAAATTCTCTTGTTTAGCAGCAAGGCAAAAGTCTACTTTAGAGAGAATTGCTCTTTGACTGCTTTTGAATATCACTTGTCATGTTTTAGAATTTTTACCCAATTATTTAATCAAATGACTTACAAACAAGTCTTTTCCACCTTTATGATCTCCACTGCCCGTGCTGCCTGTGTGTTTCACTCCCCCTCTTTCCTCTCAGCCTCTTTGACATAATAGGGAGGGATCAGTGAGAGAAAGGTGGGCCGACAATCTGTAATTCATCCCTGCCACGGCTCATTTGCTTACGTTGCTTCGCATTAGGGAAGAGATAATTTATCTCTCTCTCCGTGCCGGCTTTACAAATGCCTGTAATGCTCTCCTGCCACTTAGCATATTTTATTGCCCTGCCTGACGCTCATGTCTCCCGAGTCCCACAGATCGCGCTTTGCATGCCACTGTGGCAGGGAACTTGTTCCGCTCAATTATTCATCGTCATTGGACTAAGTGGTTGTTCTATAAGCATAATAAAAGAGCAGGCAACTGACAGCTTAGCTCTCATCTCTGTCCCATGATGCAATGCCTCTCCAGCTGGATGTCTGAAGCAGATGTTTCATGGCTCCACTCTGAGTACAGAAGCGGAGTTGTAAAAGCAGGCACTTGTCTTAGTTTTGCACTGACAAGATAATTACTGAGACGTGTATTTATCTCAAATTAGATGAAGTGTAGTTTAGGTAACGTCTGTTTGCACTGACTGAGTTTGAAACAGTACACCATCATGAATATGTCACTCTCCTTTTCCTCTTCTCAGTTTCTGTCGCTTTATTTGGCTGCAAATGTTGCTTCCTGCTTCACTTCATAACACGTGTGGGTAACGTGTCTTCCTTCACACAGCAGAACTCATTAAGATTATGCCGCTCTTGTTTCCACAGAAATGTCATCTCTTCTCTTCAGCCAGGGCAATCTGTGTCTTTAGCCATGGTCGCCGGGCAATATCTCTGCCCATTTTTTTCCTCTTCTCCACTGTCCATGCAGTGAAACTAGCCCCAAGAGAGACAATGTCTGGGAGTCGAGTCAAGCACAAGTATGAAAGCACACATATTAAACACAGGAAAAGCTAATATATTTTAAGTAGAGAACATGTGGCTCTGAGACCTTTAATAACTTAAAAAAAACAAAAAAAAAAACAATCAAAACAAAACTTTAAAGAGGAATTTGTTACTAAAATGGTTGGTCTTATGTGTAAAAAATAGTCCGGCCCGCTGTTTTCCTGCATTGTTGGACATTTACAGTTTAAGCCTCCATAAAAATCCTGCAAAGCTCAATAGCAGCTTAAGTCGTTGTTGATTTGAGGGACACTTGTGTTCTCTCACACTTCACAGTCTCACTACCTTTGCAGGTTAACGTTACCCACTGTTTTCTGCATTAGTGCGACTAAGGTAAACCCTGGAGACTCACCTTTGAGAAAAGTTTATAAAGTGGATAGATGGCCTGACGACACAAGCGCAGAGCCAAGGGGTTTTCTCGACACTAAGCCCGATGCCCCAGAGAGAACAGAACTGGGATTCGCCACAGATACAAATCATTTCAGAGGCATCTACATCTTTCAGGATATTCAGTGCATTTCAGAAAACAGCCTGTAATGACCCCATTTCGAGCTCAGTTTTGCTTCACAGACACACTAATAAAAACACTGAAAAAGATGAGCAGTGAGATTGACTGAACAATATTCTGCTTTTATCCACAGCCTTAATCAGTGTTGTAGCAGTGTGGATAAAAGAGCCTCATTGATTCTCCTTGGAGAATAAAAAGGCTGGGGCCAATATAATTAAGGTTTAAAAACATATTGAACTCCTAACGTCCATCAAAGCTGGCACTTTTCAAGGTCCCCAGAGCTCTCACTTATGAAAAGGTCTTTTAAGAGAGTTGTGGGGGAAATTAGGAGGTTAAAGACAGTGTATCGCATTTTAAATTCAAGGAGAGGTGACTTTTACTCCTTCACTACAGTGATGATAGAGATCGCTGCCTGAATTATAATTAAACCTGAGATAAAAGCACTCGTAAACCAAATTTTTGGCTGTGTTTTGACACTGATTTACAGCAGGAGCCTGTGTTTGCTGGACCTCCGGCCTTGTTTGAGTCACATATTAGCCTGTATAATGTCCTGCGCTGAGGGGAAAGAGGGGGCGGGACCCTCTGATAGGGGAGTGCATGTTTCCCTTGAATAATGCCGAGGAATAATGAGATGGGGAGCAAAGGCTGTAGCCCAGGGCTTTGACCGTCTCTGTGACCTGATTATGTCAGGGAGTGTCAGCCGCCAAGACACTACAAAAGCACAGAGCATCCCATCAAGTCCATATCCACAGTGATCTGTCCCCAGTGCTCCAGGCACCTTGTGGGCCAGGGAAGTCCATACTGCCTCATTAGTGGCGTTTACCATCAAGGGCTCTATTACCAAACATTTAACTATGAACCATACTGGTGCTATTGAAACTGAATACCAGTAGGGTTGTTTTGTCTGTTTTGAGTTTACTGCAAATGATGACAATTTATCTTTTATAATCGTTTATTGCTGTTACTAGTGCTGCTTTATTTGTGCACCTAGGACTAGCCATGTGTTAAAAGATGAAACTAGGGTTAAGGTAAATAACACAGAGTGGCATGAAAGGGCACATTGTCCACACAATTTTCCTTTAATATGTGCTGTGTGCACCTACGATAAGATGATTCATTAGATAGGGCTCCACAATGACAAGCATCATCGTTCAAGCCTCTGGCTACTGATGGAACAATTCTGCAGCCACCCTGTAAATATGACAAGGTCAGCGTTTTACTGCGACAGGCGCATGCGGATAAGAGAAACAAGGGCTTTGTTTATTCCCAAAAAGCTTAATATATGGTTGCACTGTTTCTACAATGTAGACAAACAGCTTTAAGACCCACCACTGGAAATCTATCAGAAATACTATATGTTTTCTCTCCAATGGACGTTCTTTATGATGGAGTATGTAACTGTTTGGGCCACTATGTTTTACAGCACAGTTACTGAGGAAACTGTAGTCCATGTAATTTTTAATTAGGCTGTGTCACAACAGAGACACCCACCTGTCCTTGTCCGTTGGTGACCAGTTGTCCTGTGGCTCCTTGCAGGTTTGACAGGGTGTTACCAAACACCTGAGAGCTGGCAATAGAGCCCATGGCGGCCGCCGCTGCCATCGCCGCCTGACTGGCCAGAGGGTTGAGCTGCAGGGGAACACAAATCATTAATAAGCATACATCTGATTTTTCTGGGGCATTTTCTAATGCAAATGTCAGATATAAAAAGTTCAATGTGGGGGGCTTCACACTTTGTTCTTTGTTACTGAGGGCAGAATAGGTTAACCGCAGTGAGGTCTGTGTAGTCCAGTAGTAAGGGCTACACAGTCCATCATACAGTTCCCAGAGGTCTGTGCTCCTGGACCCAGTGGGAGGCTCTGGGGTAGGGAGGAGCAGTGAAAACGGGAGGGCGGTTGTGAATAAGTGGCCATTTTACCACTCTAAGTGCTTCCTCTGGCCCCCGGGGCTCCCCACGGGCCGAGCCGAGTCTCTCTACCCGCGGCAATGACCCGACTGCATCCCGCTCTCACAATAGAGCCGTGCAGCGGGGCCATGCATCACTGTATCGTCAACCGCTTCAATACGCTTCGACTAAGAATTCCTCCTGTGTCATAATGCACTAACACACTGTTACTTTTAAAGAAGAGGAGGCCTAAAATGACCATTCTTAGACCCACTGTAATGGACTCATCTGGCCTGGCCCTCCGTGCGACAGGGAGAGGTTGAAGAGCTGCGCCACATTGCCGAGATTACCCATATAAATCAAGCTAACCACTTATTAGGAGGCTGAAAATGCACTGCTGATTTGGTTGCAGTGCAGCAGAGCAACGTCTTATTAGGTTGAGTAAGTAGATCAAAGACCAAGAAGAGATAGGAGACCTCCCAATTACTCAACAGAATAGAGAAATAATAGAAACATTGCTTGGAAACAGGCTGCCTGCTCACTGCTGCAGCTAATATTACAGTCAGTTTATGTAAAACAATGCTTTGTAACAGTTGTGTTATCAAGAATTCTTCCGCTCAAAGCAACTTTTCCACAGTCTCTGTACTCTGCAGGGATTTCAGCTTTGTTCATCTAAGATCATTCAGTTGCCATACATCTTTTATCTTTCCCATCCACCATATATTATTACACTTTCTGAAATCAAATGATGAAAAAATGCCACGGAGCGATCAATACTTTTTCATTGACAGTAAAGGTTAAGCACATTAAGAATGACACTGCATTTGTCTTATGAAATCATATTTCATGTTGGTGGCCTCAAATTGGCCGTGATTGATATTGCCTCCGCTCGTCTGAAAGTCATCCAGTTTTTCCTCGATAATCGCAAGATTGTCTTTTATATGTCCAGTGGACGTCCTTTGAAAATTTCCAACACAGAAAGTAGAAAGTTGAATGTTGCCTCACAAATAATAATAAAGTAAAATCTATTGAGTAGAAGTAGTATAGCCAGACATAACATGACATACAGGGATAACTCTGGTTTCACTGTCTTTATTCTAAAACTATTCCACAAGCAGCCACTTACTTTTTTCCAAAACAGTGGTACTATAATTTTAGACTCATGTGTGTTCTGCAGAGCTGTAAGTATAACTATTGTTTGTTGAACATGGAATTATTGCAGTGCGAGTTCATTTGACCACACTGACAACAGTTATTACCAGTACTTCACTTAGATGCAGTTTGTCAGCAGAGAGCAACAAAGACACTGTTCTCCATCCTCCTCCAAAAATATATAACATATAAATGTACAACCTAGAGAAAATGTGGTATTTTAAAAATGCCAGAAGAGTAGTTAGGTAAGAGAAGTGTTGAACATCTCTTAATAAAACATCTTCTTTTGTGCTCAGGGGAGAAACACAGTGTTCTAGGTGCACTGACGGTTAAGTGGGGACAGAGAAAAGCCACCACAGCCGGTTAAACACAGCCAAATAGAGACTACAGATCAACACGCAGATAATGTGATCTGCTCAGGTAAACAAACCTACACACACAGTTTTCCCAGAAATCTGCTGTGTGCTTGGTGCCATTGTGTGAGTGATAGGTTGTTAGAGAAGCTTTCAGATTTATCTGGAATATTATCATTGAGCTTTATTTGATGATAGCCCTCCCAGATGCCATGTTATTGTGCTAAAACTAGGTGCAAAGAGAACAAGCTTTATTGCTGCATCTCCTGGCACTGAGTAATACGGACAGCAGTTGTAAGGAGAGCCAGGAATAAGGAGAGACGAGGCTGTGTTCAACACCTAAACAGGTGATTTTCCGCCACGGTGACTCCTCTCAACACCTCGGCGGGAGGCACAAAATGACAGGCCTGGTCTAGCATTTGTACTGATTGCATGTGTTGTAGAGATAAACAGTGATCTTCCAGTTTGCAGTGCCTGCATGTTAACCAATGTATTTTATTCTTTTTATTGTCCATGAAAAGGCCAGCAGAGAATTTCCAGACCTCAGCATCAGCTACATAATGTCAAACATAAGTCTACTGGCTCAAAAAGGCATGAGATATTGTGTTTTTCAAATCAAGTAGCTGGTCACAGACAAGCCTTTGTGAGGACAGCATAAAACCAATTTTAAGTCAGTCACTCAGTCTCTGTCCAATCCTACTTTAATACAGCTAAACATTCAGGGCTACACAAGGATCAAGCAATACAGAATAAATGTCAGCATATTGTTAAAAATGCAGCCTTTTCCTTATAGAATGAAGGTGAGGGAGTTTAAACTCCTCCAGACCGTCTGGAGCCTCTTTGACCATGAGGGTCACCTGGTGCAGCAACCCGTGTAATCTCCAAAATAGAGGGAAAAATAGTGTCCCCACAAAGCGTGGAAAGAACCCTGGAAACTAAAAATTGTCTCTCACAAACTAACTGGAGTTTATTCTTGGTTTGCACCCTTTTTCATGCGCCTGTTTTCAACCTAATTGCTTTTTCTGGCCTGCACACAACAAAAGGAACATAAAAAAGAAACAAAAGATAAACAGACACCAAAAGCAGCCAGATCTGTCTGTGCTCTGGATTCTACTACGCGTAAAACTTATTTCTCCTGAATAGTAAAACAGTAAACAGTAATTTTAACTGACAGACACGTAAGCTACTGCATGTAACTCTACTAAATAACAACATCCTTAGCTAATATTAACAACCACCACGAAAGAATACAACACTGTCTTACTACAATTATGCTATAGTCAGAAGGAAGACACACCAAATATAATTAGCAAGCATTTTTGTACAAGAAGAATGTGTTTTATCTGTGGAACAAGGTAAGTTTCCCTAGATCATGCAGGCCCCACGTCTCTGTCTCCTTCCTGTTCTTTTCCCACTCCGACCTGAACGTAATCAGCTGTGACATGAGAAAACACGCTCTGTGTCTGTCAGGACTCTGCAAGTCTTCTGCTGACAGTCCTCTGCTGACTCTCCACCTCTTATTCCCTTAAAAAAAACACACACAAAAAAAAACAACGGCCTCTCCTCACCTCCCTGTCTCCCCTTCCTCACATCGGCTGTACTTATGAACATCAAAATGCCATTAGGCCCTCCAAAACACCTCTAGTCCCTTGGATGGCAGGGCCTTGCACGATGGCCATGCACTCTGAGCCCTCAGAGCGCTGACTATGGCTCACCACTGGGCCTCTGTTGCGGGCGCTGTGAAAAATAAAGCCTAAAAAGAGCTACGGTAGAAGAAAAGTATTAGGAAGTGAAAGACAGATTGAACAACTGGGGCAGATAACACACGACACAATACAATAAGGCTGCATCTGGTGACACTGGGACATTGGAATTGCTTAAGGCAGCGGTGGGACAGAGCTCGGACGGCACGTGGAGGTGGCCGAGGTGGCACGCACAGCGGCCGCTAATGGAGTGATGTCATATGAAACGGCCGGCTAGTTAACGGAGGAGGTTTGGCTGATCAAATAAAATGCATTAACTCCAGGAAATGGATCTTGCAGAAATGGCCATATCTAATGAGGCGAAATGCAAATGAAGGAGGAAAAGAGTCGTGAAAACGTTTAAACTAACTATAAAGGGATGATGGAGTGTCCGACAGTGGCCGTCAATCTCCGCACTCATTCCCTTCATGTGAAATTAACAGCGGCTCTAATCATTACATAAAATCTGCTCCGGCCCATTTGTTGATAATTGTGAGGCGCCGAGGTTCAGAGTAAGGTTCTTTGTCATCAATCACCGCAGCACTATATTTCCTCTGGTTAGGGAGTAAAAATATAACTTATACTACAATCTTCTTCCACTATTTCTCCTTCCCTAGAAATGATCTATAATATTTAGCTGTTTCCAGATGTATTAAATTTGAAACTACTCCGTGATTAAGTATCTGGGAGAAAAGTGCTGACCATTTCAGCTCATGATGTGACATATTTGGTGCAGTTATTTCGGTTCTGTACTAGTGTCGAGTTGGAAATCACAGCAGCGTTAAACCAGCGCTGCACTAAATCTACAGCTGTACGACTTCTCATATGGATACCTGGATACTTTTGCCCTTGCGCTGATGGAATGAAAAATCCAATTATTAAAGTCATAAGGTTTCAGTTATAAAGAAATTATTTGTGTGCTTAATCTTCCTAGCCTTTGGTTGACAATTAGCGTGGATGTTCAATAAATAATTTCTTGATTTTAGGAGGTTTACTTCATCTGGACCGATCATCCATTTGTTTTCGTTTGGGGCCAAATAGCATCTCTTTTCACTCTGCGGTTGTTTGACATATAAATATAGCATTTGAATGACTTTAATATCCTCCTAATCAATGTCCAGTGATCTTTTGATGTCCTCAATTCAATATAGGAAGGGTCATCCGTGCTGCAGCTTTATAAACACAATAAAGGTAAATGATTACTCTCCACTGTGGTGTCCAAAAATACGGCCAGTAATGAAGAGAAATGGAGGAGTTTGAGGGGGAGGCCTGTCATGTGTCATTGGCCAACTCTAAGCCCTAAGATTAATCACGAGAGAGGGGCTCTGTGGCTAAGATGTGGCCACCCCTGATCGATAAATCCGCCTCCTACCCCTCCCTCTTTTTACTCTCTGCTTCACTGTCTCTTTTTCTCCAAAATATATACAGTTGTGGGAACATGTTAAATCAGCATAAGTGGGAGATGAATTGATGACATTTACAGCCATATTTGTATTGATTACTGAGTTCGGACTTCCGTGCTGCTTGTGTTTGAGAAGTCTACTTAAGAAGATACACTGTTCTTGCTTTCCAGTTGAGTCCATTTACAAAACCATCAATTGAGCATTTCCATTCCTAATGAAAAAGGGCATAAAATCACCAACTCGGTAAAAAAAATACATATGCCCTTTATAGAGTCGAGTACTGAGAAGAACAGTTTGAAGGCATTTGCATTTGTGCAGCTATAGATATATATTACAAATACATATATCAGGTTCAGCCTCTGGTAACTGTGGAGAAGATTTTCTGATAATATTCTTCAGGGACTGCAAATGGGACTTTTGGCTTGGTCTATGAGGAGGGCATAATGCAATAACATTGCATTAAAAGGGTCTTTTTACAGCGTGGCATTGCTGTGCGCCTGTATTCCTCGTGTGAGCCCGGTGCGCTGTTTGCGGTCACTAATGGGCATCAGAAATTACAGGCAGCAGAACTGCGCCCCGCGGGGGGACTGGCCTCCTCAGCGGAGCGGAGCACTTAGGCAGTGTCTGGGAGGCTGCTGCCGGAGAAGGGGGGGACTCAATGTCACAGCCCTGTCTCATAATTAAAGAAACCCTATTCCTTATCCACTGTTAGGTGAGCCCTAGCCCCCTGCTCCATCCGAGGGCTCCCCTGTGGGCGTCTAATGCGTGTTGCCCCCAGTGTCCACGTGGGCCGATCAGGGAGCTGTGTCTATCTGCTGGGTGTCGGAGCTGGACGCCCTTTGCCCATCACCAATATAAAAAGGCCAAACAGCAAAGGAAATATCAACTTTGTAAGGTTTGAAAACTCAATAAAATCACAAGAGCCAAAAAAGTAAGTGCAGAGCAGCCTGAAGGCGTCTTTTCAAAAGTAAACTGCCTGCAGAGTTTCCAAATGATTCAGTTCCACGTAAAATATGATAAATTTAAGTTGGAGCTTATTTATAAATTCATGGCCCATATTTGGTCCTTAAGTCTGTAGATTTAGCTCCTGCCTAATCCCTCATTTGAAGTAAATAAAAGTAGTAGAGCTGTCATGGTCAGGTTGTTTTCCTCATCTAGCTCCCATGCTTTATAATTATTCATATGAAATGTGCTGCTGTTGATGGGCAACAGTCTTATTTTCTGCTTCAGTCAACAGTGCACATTTGTATTTCTAAATTGTGGAGCGCTTGTTATGTAAGGCAATTTTCTGCCTTCTTAAGAGCCGGATCTCCTGTGCATTAATAAGAGGCTGGGCTGAGCTGCTGGAGAGGGTCTGTTCAGGCTCTAAACTACACAGACACCAGCACGACATCTGTCTGTCTGCCTGCTTCTCCACATACGCTAATCATATGCATTTTATACTCCAAGATAGGGAGCCAGAATAAGCATAACACGTTTAACACTGAATAAATTAATAAACTGCTTTACATATTCATGCAGTTAATTTTTTAACTTCTCAATTGAGTGAATGTTTATTTTTTGTGAAATATGTATTATTTAAAGTTTTTTTGCTTGTAATTTATAGGTTTCTAACAGTTACAGTTTACAGTATGTAGTGGATTAGATTAATAATTCAGTCTTACTATTACACTTACTATCATATTGTTTTATGCTATCATGTTTTAGTTGAAATACAAATATAAGCACAAATACAAGCAGAATTGTAAAATATGTGTAAAATATAAAAATATATTCAGTGTGTTTCAGTGTAGATAATGAGCTCTTCTTCCTCTGAAGCATTTCCAGTTTCATTGACAAGCCCCTGTATGAGCCATTGGTCCTCATTTGAGCATGTCATTTTAATTTTGATTTAATGCCTTGTACAATGATGGTGGTCCGTTACACTAAATTGAATCGACGCGGAGCTGATCTGGAAAATCAATTAATCGATGTGCGAGGCTCATCTGATACACATGTTAATATAACGGGGGGGGAACACCCATGTCCCATAAAAAGAGACATTTGGAGCAAATTGGACAGTAGTGATTGTAACAGTGGCTGACATAAGGAAAAGTGCACTGCGGCGGAAAACAGTGACACGAGCGTCTGAAGGGGGCCTCAGCTGGAGACAAAAGCGGCAGAGATGGGCCTGAGACTCGAGAGGGGCGGTGGGGCAGATGGGAGGGTGTGCGAGGTGGGGGAGGAGGGGGGGATTCAGCCGGGCCTCTGTCTGAAAGGCCGTTGTGGTTGGCAGCCGCTGACCTTGGTGACGATGGGTTTTCACCAGAGGCTTCTAATGAAGGCTGATTGCCGGAGAACAGTGAGGGAGCCGAGGGGTGGGAGGGGGGAGAGATGGCCCGACGCAGACAGGGAGAGAGAGGAGGATGGAGGAGAGGCCAGGTAATTGCAGCACTTGTGGGTCTGAGGCCTGCGGTCCTGTGATGTCGGGGTGCAGCGGGGAACAAGAGAGATGTCTGTGGACGCTTTGGTGGTAAATTGTGGAGCACCGGGATAGGAGGCAGACCCCTAGGCTGTAATTACCCCTATGAGTGCGCGGCTGGAGAGTGGACAGGCCCAGTGTGGGGCTCTGACAGCGATCAAGGAGACGACTGCGAAAGGGGAGAGGGGACGGACAGACAGACGGCAGGAGTCTGACGAGAAGTCTCCGCCGGGCCCCCGAAAAACCAACCGGACAGACAGTGGACCAAGGTCAGGGACTATTAGTGTAAACACAAGCAGGGTGTGACAGGACAGTGCAGTGCAGTTCTTGTACAAGAGGCCGCTCCCAAATGAAAAAAGACATAATGCTGTTGATTTTTTAGGAAAATGTGATCCAGTGTAATTAGATCACAGCCAGGAGATGCTGGTGCTCCACTGGATGGCGCAGCAGGGTCACGGGGGTCCTGCCACATGAACTGGAATAAGAGGCTGGCCTAAGCTTCCCGCTGCCACGGATCAGTATGTACTGCCTCTCCCCTCGCTGCCTGGGCTGATGTAACTCACTGGAGTGGCAAATTACACCAGACCTACAGCTGTAGCCCGACATTATGATTAATTTGATCAGTAATTTCTCCTGTTTTTCATTTTAATCGCCGCGACCATTCTGCTGTGGCAGGTCTTTCAGATCTAATTAAGATCAATTCCGGTGTAACCGACTTGGCGAGCGCCTTTACCCCGTCAAATCCCTGAGCTCTCCGGGCGTGGAGAAAAGCCACAGCTCTAATCAATCAACTTCCAGCAAAATCCTGCGGGCTCCCACAATCAGCCCATTAACACACTTAAGCAAATTTCATAATCTCCACCCGTCTATTTGTCATCACCGCTGTGGCTATTTCAGGCAGCCACGGGCCACGGTGCACAGAACTAAGAGCAGAGAGGCGGTGGGCGGGGCACGGAGGTTCAATCCTGACTCTATTTAACCAAATTAGTTGCGGTAATCTGACTTTGACCATTGACTCAAGGGGACATGTCTGTAGCGGTGTGATTTAAATACTAATGGGGATAATAATGAGCCAATTAATGAATGTAGACTTGCAAATGAAAAATACCAAACATGTAAAACACTGGGGACGTAATGAATGCGAAGGATTTCCTCACTGCGAGTTAACAAAGAGTATCACACGTGTCCCATGAGGAGAGAATTACAATAGGACATTAATTGGAACATAATGAGTGTTTGTCTCACGGTGGCTCTGCATTTGCAACAAATAGACGAATGGCTGGCTGGTTCTGCATGTTGAGAATAATGACAGAAGGAAATGGGAGTGTTATCTGTGTTATGCTAATTTTATTATGGTAATTATGGCTCGACTCTATTCCAAAGACCTGCTCCTTTGGGTAAATTATGGAAATACCAAAACACCCACCTCTTTAATTAAAACGTACAAAAGGCTCATGTGCAAAACATTTGCAGAAAGTCTATGGAGAACCAAAATTAAAAAGTTCTGTGAACTAATCTGTTATGTTTCAAGGTAATAATACAGTGAACATTAAGGCTTACATTGCGTTGAGTTATATATATATTTTAGGCCACTTTTATGTCAGTTTTGACTGTGTTTATGAAAAGCTATGGTAGCCCTGCAGGGACACGCTTTTGTCTATGAACAAACTCAGAGGAAACAGGTCTTTCAAAATGTTTCACAAAATCAATTTTAGTTCTTAAATATTATGAAAATGCTTAAAAAGAGCCATAAGAGTGCTTCTCCTCCAGCAGCGCTCTTGTTTCTGGGCAGTAGTAGGAACAGCAATTGAAATAAATGGGTTCTATGAGCTTTATTTGCATTTACATATTTTTTTAAGATAAATAATGGAAATAATGTAACATAAATGCAGATATGCCAAAAGGAGCCAAAAAGTGCAGAATAGCTGATGATATGAGTTTGACATTTGACAAAAATATTGAATTTTATCTAAACAACTTCTAATGCAATAATTTAAATAAAAATTATTATATTATGAAAGTATAAACAATTTTGGACTTAAATCCACAAACTAAACCGATGCAGTGAGGTACTGGAGCTAAAGGGAGCTGCATCTGCTGTTTAAATCCTATTGAGTGGGTTCTGGGGGCCGCGGCCTGTCCTTGGACGAGGCCCTCGCTGGGTGACATACACTTTGACAACCCCAGCACTGACCCAGAGAAAGTAAACCTTTTACGGCCATTCTGCTTGAGCCACACACACACAAACACACATTCCATAATCCTATTTGATGAGGCAATATCTTAATGATACCTGATGTGGCCCCTTCAACCCCCTCAAAGGTCTGTCCTCAGTCATCATAATCAGTCTCGCTGCTTCTTTTAGAGAAAGCAGTCTATATCGAGTCAAGGGCCTCAGTCTTATTCAGACCTGGTCTGTGGTTATATGGCTGCACTGAGGTCAAAAGGAATGTAAAAGTAACGTGAACATAAAAATACAACAGGCAAGTTACCCTCAAGCAGTTAACCTTTAAAGATAGTTTTGCAATGCAGTATGGACTTTTTTGTGAAGTCAAGCTGTGTTCTCTGTCAAAAACAAGTTCAGATGTTTCATTTCTCACGCAACTTTCAATGTCAAAATTATTAGCATCAGCTGATGTTTCCATATGGTTATATTAAGCAGAATGACGAACTCTGAAAGCAACTGGCAGACATTAAACCAGCCTTGAGTCTGTCCTAGTTTAGATAAATGGTCACCCTTCGTCCAACAGGATTTCTACTGAGTTTAATTAGCTGTCAAGAGAAAGGAATCGGTTTGGCTGGCCAGGTTATTTTCACATTAGACACAAGATCTGAAACAGAGCTTTGACTGATTTTTCTTTACCATAAATATGCAGAATTTTAAGAGTTACATGCAAGGGAAGTAGCATTATGTCTACAGTGCATCCGGTCAAATCTATCTTCTTGATGCTCTTTGCCGTGCCCGGTCGCAAGCCTAATGTGTGAATCAGTATTTTGGTCCGTAGTCTTCGTGTGCTCGGTCAGACTGGACAGTGTGGTTGGGGCCATGTCGCAGCTAGCCTTTGGAGCCCATTAAACCAGGGGCTGTTTTTCCTGCTGAGTCTCACTAGGCCGTGACAGGGCCGGAGAGGGCTGCAAGGGAGGAAACAAATAGCCCAACTCATCCTGGCCATAAAGAAGGTTGCACCACAACCCAATAAGGGTCTGACGCTGATGAATGTGACCAGGGACAGAAAGGCGACCCTGCCCAGTCTCCGCCAGAAATGAAACCACAGGGATATAAAATAGGTTATTATCGTCACACAATGACAGCCAGACGGACAGAGGTTAAAGATGGACGGAAAGACAAAAGTGGGTTGATTAGGAATAGCAGCAAACATTGAGTGAGTGATTACAGCGGAAAGCCACTGGTGAGAAAAGCTCAGAAGACTTTTTGAATCTTCCATAGCAAGATGTGAATTTTTTGGCTGGTTGTAAGGTTACATGTTCTCAATTATGTCAAGGCTTGAGCTACAAATATATATTCAAATAGCTTCACACAGAGAGAGACCTGCCAGAGTCCATTTAAATATTTCCACTAGATAGAATACTGACAGTGTATTAAGCAGTGTGTATCCTGCTTAAGCACTGCATTTTCTCAAGGTTGACCTGGCTCACATCATATCAAAGTCAATTCATGATTTAAATGTTCCACTTCAGGGCTTCAAAAATAAGAAGTACAGCACTGAATGGAACATAAAAACTAAATTTTCGGGTTAAAATATGTTTTTATTGAGGCATAAAAACGGAAAAGTGTGTACTAGTTTGTATGTTTTTGTATTCATCTAAATTACTTAGATCCTTGACAAGACAGAGTTTTTGTTATCATCTGGGATGGATATGTGAGCAAAAAAGACATTTCTGGGCTTTCAAAACCAGCCAGTAAGAGGATATGCTGAACGTTTTTATAAAAGAGGCACGGATAATGGTTCATTCAAAGAAGTTATTGATAAACATTGTCAAGTTAGCCAAGAACAAGGCTGCTTCCCATCCAAGGTAGGCATACCACTAAAGCACAATCTGGAGAATTTTAAAAGTCTCAGTTTTAGGATTCCTTAATGTTTGGTAGTGTGGAGGCGGTATAAAAAGTTGATATCACAGAATGTTGAGTATGTGAGTGGCAGTCTGTACTCACCGGTAAAGGCATGGGCGGGGTGACAGGTGAGGGGAGGCTGCGGGCCGGTGATTGGTTGGGTCGGTGTGGCGGAGACTGCTGTGGCTGTCCGGAGGTTGAGGAGCACGTGGAGCCGGGAGACGGGACAGAGGTCTGCTGCTGGTTGGGTGGGGTCATGTGATGCTGAGACGGCAGCTGGTTCTGGCTGTGGGAGTGGCTCTGTTGGTGCTGTTGTTGTTGTTGTTGTTGCTGCTGGTGGTGGTGCTGCTGCATCTGCTGGAGCTGCTGGAGGTGCTGGAGCTGGGAGTTAAGTGATGAGGTAGCTGCAAATGAAAACACAACAAATATAGTATGGAGCACCAGAACATAAACAGGCCACGCTCATTACTCCAGGAATATTCTCACACCTAAGGTACAAACATATGCACACATAAAGGTGTGGGATGCATGGGGTGAGTGGTGAGACAGATGTAAATTGCATAGTGCCACAACAAGGTCCTCTAGGGTTTTCATCTTGCCGACAGAGTCAGTGAATTTAATTTAAGTAGTTGGAGGACAAAGCTATCAAGTCTGACTGATATAATTGCTCTCTCTGGAGCCAAAAGTCTTCATTGTCACTTGGAGGGAGTGAGAATCTTTGGTTTAATGGCTGAAAATCTTATAGGAAAGAGACATCCATCTAGAGTGAAAGACTTCCGAAATAAACCCATTAACTAATTGGATCCAATAATGGCACTCCATTAGAATCTAATTTCTACATTTAAATGCTTGTAAAATTTTATGCCGTTTAAAAAAAACGTTAACGTTCTGGCTGAGCTCATATGAAGGCAAGTCTGCATGCAAATTACCCACAGGACCCAGAAGTCCATCCATCTAATACAGTGCAGCAGAGGAATAATATGAACACATCTTATAGTAAACAGAGTGTTTGTAGTTCCCCTGTATTACAATAATTATACAGGTTGTCTATATATTTTATAAATCAAATATATAGTTTTTGCCAATCAGTAAATCTAGCAAAGTTTGGAAGTTTTTGACCTTCACAAGTTAAGTATTTAAAAAGTTATGAGCCAGATCTGATTTTGACATTGTATCAACACTTTGATAAAAAAATAAAATAAAATGCTTTAACGGAGCCGAAAATCCAAAAGACATAAAAAAGAGAAAATGTTTGATTGGGATGTTCAGAGCTTTGAATAGAAAGAAAACATGTATACAAGTATCTCCATTTTGAGTGAATAGCTGTGCTGCCCACATATTTTTATCAATACCAAATTTTGATGGACTGAGTTTACCTGAAGGTGAAGCTGGGCCATGTTAGTAAAATGTATAAATCATACTCTTTTTGTAATTTTACCCAGCGACTTGTACATGACTTGGACTGGACTGCACTGATTCTGAAGAGCGCTGCTGAACATGAACGGAAATAGACCTGAGCAATTGTGAACACAGGAGTGGACAAGCATGTATACATACTGAATCAATGTGCCTAAATTATGTATGTCTCATAAAAGATGAATACAACATCAGGTCAGACATGTCTTTGATTAGTATGGTCACTATGAGTGCGGGACAGCCACAGATGAACATTTGATGATCAGCTCATCAGCTCATCCTCCTCTTTCCTCACTCTCTTGAAACACAGCAAAGAAAAGCCAGCTTCTCTTGGCCAGTAAACAGCACACTTTTACATTCTTCTACCTCCTGACACATTGACACCTCTCTCACACCCCCACCATGAATTATATATCATCTGTGCGAACGGCAAGAGTCCAATTCTCACTTGAAATGTTGGGGCAAGTTGTCTAGCAAACGCTCAGCCCCTGACAGGACCGGCACTGTTCCTTTGCAACTGCGCCGCGACAAAATGTTGAGCCCTATTTAAAGATGGAATAAAGGGGAACAAAGAAGGAGAAAACAAAAGGAGGGGGCCGCAAAATGAGATTTCTGTCAAAAAATTATCGAAACCAGGAGAAGATCAAAGACGATTGGAGAATTTCCTCCAGCACCAACCATTACGCCGAGGAACAAGAGGCACAACAAAGAATATGAGGCAAAAGAAAACAAATACAGAGGGAATATGGAAGAAGCCCCATGTGGCCTTATTATAAGGGCTACACCGCAGGTAACTATATTCTTTAACAGCAGTGCTTTATAAATTCTGTCATCTTGTTAAGATTGTCAGGACCACTGACCCTCCCTTCCCCTCTAACTGGGCAACTGCCATTTTGAAGCTCATTCTTTTAACCACAGCTGTCTGATTGCTTTGCTTGAGCACATAATCCAAACGGCTTGTCTCAGCTAATTGTTTGTGCTCCTTCCTCCACCAGACACAAGGCTGACGACGAGAGTGGGAGCTTCACTTATGATGGAGCGAGGCCGAAAGGCTGCCGGGATCCTATACTGCTCATTATATCTCCCACTGTCTCTGCGTTGTGTTTCATATTCACTGGTTCCCGACTGCGATGCAAGCACTTCTCCCACTTAGTCATCGAGCCCGCAGGGTGGAAGAGCAAGGGTCCCGCTTCCACCGTTGTCCCAAAACCCCTATGTTAATGTTTATAATGAGGAATAAACCTCACCGCAGGGACAAGTCATCCAGCTAAATGATCAGAAACAACACGAGCGCTGGCATTTTGAGCTCTGTTTAAACATTTAACAACAATCGTTCGGGAGCGTGAAACACCAGACCTCCAACCTCAGTGCTTTGAAAAACCATCTGCCATCCCTCTTCCAGAGCTGTTTTGTTCCTTTTTCCTTAGTGCCACAGTAGAAATCAACTGTTATCTCTGACTGTCCCAGCCACAGCTTCTGAAGTACTGAAGGACGAGCGAGACTGATTGTCAGAGGTCGAAAGGCTAGGTCAGAGCCGGCTCATTCGTCAGACAAACTGCTATTTTTGTTTCCTGTGTGGTTGTTGAGTGAGGGGGGAGAAGCCGCCTGCTCTCTCATTACCAGCACTATCTCAGAAGTCCTTGCGCTTTCTCACTTGGCCTGGGTCTCGCTAGAATCCTTGTTTTCTTTTCATCACGCCACATGAGTTTACACCTAAGCACTGTGAATATCATTTCGGAGACACTTGATTCTGTACTGACTGGATTGAGGCCAAAGTCAAATTGTATTTCTTCCTTCTTTGAGCCATTACGGGAAACTTGTTATATCACTTCGTACCAGCAGGGGGAGTCAAGAGCATCTATCAGAGCAGTGTCAGTCCAATACAACCCCACAATTATCACTGCCTCCTTATCACACATTTAACTTTGCTTCCCTTTTCGCTATTTATTTTTCTTTTTTGTGTTATTCCTCTGTTTAAACAGATGTAGCCAGTGCTGGAATAGACACTTTTCAAGTTTTATACTATTAAAATACTTGATAATAAAGCCTAGATTAAATCCTAAGGTCCAATTAGCTACTAGCCTACCTCAAATAAAAGAATACAAACTTTAAACCATTTGAGGTAAGCGCTAAACTTTAGTTTGATGTGCTGGATTTTGCAGTTTTGTTCAGCTTTACTTTTATCAAGTAAAAGGTAGGTTGCTATGTTTTGGTGTGTTTTGGAGTACTCCTGGAATCCAGTCTCCCCGCTGTCAATAGTTTAGTGCTTCTCAGTCTCAGTAGTACATATAGACCATACAACATAGTACTAGTTGAATGGCATAAAACGTCAATGTTAAACAGTTAAAAGAATTTTCGTCTTCTAGGAATAATATATAAGTACTTATCATATTATAGTCTTCACAAAGGATCAACCAAGGTCAAATCTGAGAGCTGCTGTAATAATGTTGACACAAAAGGCAGCATTTTTCACCCAGCAGCATGTGATCTTAAATTTAGCCCTCAGAGAAAAAATGCTATTGTCACATATTAAGAATCAACAGGTTTATTAAGCGTCGTATGAAAACATGGTTCAGAAACCTTGAAGTTGCAGCATTCCAATGGCTGAGTGTCTTTTGAGGTGTTCATATAAAGCAGAGGTGACCATCAGGAACTAATGAAACTGTTCAATGTGACCCACCTTGTATTTTAAGACGCACTTTGGTCTAAACACATCTGTCATTTTCTCACACGAAAAAAAAAAAAAACCAAAGGGGACAAACAAGCTCCCCATTACTGCTCTGTCTCACGTTCTGCTATGGGAGTCCATAAAGCGCCGTCTCAATTGCCTTTTCAGTGAGTCACACTGATAATTACTCCACTGGAGGTAAGGAGATTTAGACTCTATGAGATCTGGTAATTATGAAGGTGGTCAGAGGAAGGTCATTTTTACTCTGCAGATTAGATCAGAGCACTCACATACTGATGAAGTGGATAACATCGCCGCAGTTCTCCGGTCCGCTAACTTTCCTCACGGCTGGACACTCGTCACACTGATAACCCTCTCAGGACTCCCACATTAACAGCAATAATTAACACTCCAGCTGCCATTTAGATTCCTGATTAATTCTTACATTTAGCAGTTTTTTATCAGAGTTTGTATTTAAAAGCCAGAGTTAAAACTACTACTTAGACTTGATAAATAAAAACAAAGTACAACAACAAACTGTATTAACATGGGAGAACACATAGTTAAAACAAGAGCTCCTGTGCCATTGAATAAACACATTACTCAGAGGCACAGCAGGCAGTATGAGAGTCTTAGTCCTGCTGCAGGAGGAACTGAGCTCGCACAAGAAAATATAGGCAGTTAAGATTTGAGTAGTGGAGCCACAGGATTTTAGAGTAAACCACATTGCTTGTAGGGATCCAGAGATAATGCTTTCACTTTGTGATGCAAGGCAATATCAAGCTGTGTTGTAGAATTCTCACTCTGGGGGAAGCATTTCAAAGAATCAAATCCTCTCCATGGAGATGTAACACATACAAGAAAATCCCCGTGTACTCCATAATGTTGTCCTTTTGGTGTTGCTTACGCTCGGTTATTGATTTCCAAAGTGTGGTCCAGGGACCTCTGGGGGGGCCTTGGGTGTATTCCATGGGGTCAGCAGCAAATGTGTTACATTTTCTTTTGATTTTCTTACACAGGATGTATATCACTATGCAGTTTAGATTGTGTTTGTAACATGTCGACTGATGCTCTGTAGAGACTTTTTATTTCTCCTTAGTTACTTTTTTCTATTCTTTTTTTTCTTTTTTGGAAAATATGTGCTTTACAGTGCATTTCTCAGAATGGGATTGTATCTTCACCTGAAAAATCTGTTAGCTTTATTTTGTATGGAAAGTTTGTCCTCTAGTTCTTGTTATAAATTGAATTTCCATTCTGAGGCTTAAATAATAGGAAACCATTTTAACCATTTTACACCAAAGAACATTGTCTTCAGTTTTAAGCGAACCAAGACTCCCTATACTTATGTGCACAGCAGAGTTTCTACCACTGAAAGATCTGTAGAAAGTCTGTTCTTAGGAGCCCAGTCAGGGGTCCCTGCTTTTGTCCTTCATCGTTGCACAAGGTGCCGACTGGACAGCGCTCCCCAGAAAGCCTGTTTGCCCGGCAGTACAGACTGGGTTATTACAGCGTGTTCATGGTCCCATCGTGTCGTCAGACCAAAGCAGAGGCCACGAGTAAAAGCCTCATGCAAAATTTATGTTCATGCGGCTGTTTCAGTGGGTGGAAAAATCAATATTGCGGGCCTGATGCACGGAGATGACTGAGTGCTCTCTGACTGACAGTAAAAGCTGAAAGAGATTGAGGGGCTACATTTACTGTTCTAGAAATGCAGTCGAGTAGAGTCGTCCTAATAGTTTAGTTTACCTTAAATTTGAATTTCATAGTGGATTATTTTGGGAATAAAAGATACTATTAGAAACTATAAAATGAGGACTGAGAAGATTGAGAAGTGTGTAAAGTGTGTTATGGTTTGTGCGCAGCCAGAGTCTCACAAATTATGAGTTTATTAAGCTTTCCCTTGCTTTTTAACTCGCAAAGATATAAAATGATTGTAGCATAATCAAAAGGCGATGTGGGTATGAGGAGGACATCATAAAGCCTTTTGTTCTGCGCTGCTTCGCTTACATATGCTTTTGATAGCGCGCCACATACCCACAGTGCATTTGGGGCGGAATGTGAGAAGAGAGCGAAAAAAGAAAAAGTGAGAAAAAGAAATTCAGTGGGATGAAATAACCCCAAACAATGGGATTTGCTTTCCATTCTTCTGCCTCCATCTTCTGTCTTTAATTATTCCCTTTGGTTGTCTGAGGGAGCGTGTAAGCACTTTCACACAGCACAACATGCCCAGCAGCGCAACACTGTCTGCCTTAGTGATGTGGAGACTTCTGAGTGACACTGAGCCTCTTGTGATTATTAATGCTGTTTAATACAACACAGAGCAGCCACCGTGATTGAGGGGAAAAAACAGATTTCGAAATGCATGTATTCCAAATGCAATGTGAATGGAATTATGTACTACACGAGCACTTGCACTTGAGATACACTCAGCCACTGCTACATAAACAATGTGTACGCCGTGAAATGAAGCCTAATGTTTTGTCGACACGGGGGGAAGTGTGTATTTGATAACAAGGACCGAGTGTGCTGCGTTTTGTACACAGCGTTTAATGGAACCTCAGCTGATCCTGGTGGGATCCTTTGTGCCGGTTTAGTAGTTTCTTCCTGAATCGCATATGAGATATTTGAGAGCCCAGAACGATGTATGATGAATGAAGTAGCATGCTACTTATACGCTTATCGTGCTCACTGACTAGCAACAGGTTCAGCAAAGGGCAGCGGCAGTAAATGAAATTCCGCACCGGGACAATATATCATCAAAAGAAATGTATGCACCCGAAACTTACGAGGCTTCTTCAAATGCGGACAAGGTGCCTGACGGGGGTAGGGGGGGAAGGAGTGAGGATGGAAGAGTGGAGGGAGGGAAGGAGCAAGCAAGAAGAAGGAGCAGCAGATTTTGTTGAATCAGTTCTATTTTCATACTGGCTGATCTGTGTCTTTTAACCATTTCACTGCAGCTGGAAAATGGAAAGCACCAGGGCTAATTTCACAGTGAAAGCTCACTGAACAAAACCCCCCACGGTCTGAGGAAAAAAAAAAAAAAAAACGTGCTAAGTCTACTTTGTCATTGTGAATTATAGTGTAATTCAGGACTCCGGTTTGTGTACATGGAAGGAAAAAGGGAATATTTATGACAGCTCCCTGTTTAGTAGGATATGTACATTTGATCATATGTCCAATGAGGTTTTTTCTATTTAGTCACAATGTTCATTTATATGTATTTGTCTTTGGCATGAGAAACTGAGAGATTATATTTTAAGTTTGAGAGCCAAGAGAAATGTTATATATAAGTGGCAAGGTGGTTTAAACTAAGGCAGGATTGTTTTTGGTTATAGTAAGAGAAAGGAAAATGTTTGTTTACACAATAAAAGCATTGAGTTGAGGTGTCTTTTAATTTGGATTTTTATTTCTCATTTACTATAACTGAACTACAATCGTTTTTGACAAGCAACGTTACATATGGCGTGACTTCTCACCGGATGTTAAATACAGTGTGTACATAAAAGCATGTAATTTATCCTGCGAAATATTATTTGCTATCCCTTTTCTGAAAATTTAAGATACTTTAGATTCAGAAGATCAGGTTGACTGAAAGAAAATTGGGTAAAGAAGAGCGTTTTTCTTTGCAGCTGAAGTTGGGATTTCATATGATCTGTAAGTAACAGATATCTCCCTCCAAACATCGACTGGTACTGATGCCACAGGATCCATCTGTGATGTGTCTGCAGTTAGTCCAGAAATAGCACCCACGGGACTAACACACTCCTCAGGCCTCCTGCGGGACCTTTTAAGCTGCACTGATACTGATAAAAGCCCCCACAAATCTGGACCCCAGATACATAGGCCATTAATTAAGGTAATTAGGCCCTGGTCAGCAATTAGTAACCACAGATAGCTTTTAGCAGCGGCTAAGACGTCCCGGTTGGTGAAGGGTTTGGTTCCATACCATCTGCTGACAAATGTCACCGCAGACTCTTTGGTTTCACAGACGGGGAACTGGAGAGCAGTGTTTAAAAGTGACCTCTGTGTGATCCGGACTGGCTCCCAGACTCCCACAGCTGCTCTGCTGCTGCTGCTGCTGTGTGGACCATTGTTTGTTCATTTTACTTCTATGGCTTCTTTTCTCTTTTCTAACACGGAACAGCGAGCTCTATGAAAATCCATACATGTTGTACACAGGAACTGAGGGGATAGGAAGCGTTCACTGCACAGTATCGATCAAAATTAGAACATCTGTGCTGAGTGTAAGTAGTATTGATTAGAGCATAATGCTACATTGATTTGCTTGTATTATTAAGTCCATGATAGATCCATATCGATAATATGTTTGTTTACATCAGAATCCTCTATACAGTTGTACAAGTAAGGATATGTTGTAATCAAGCAGTTTTATGACGCTAATAAACATGTTATTGAGATAAACTAATTATTCACACATCTTGTATTTATCCTGAAATGTATTTTTAAATGTATGTAATTAATGCTAAGCTTATCATTGACATTTGCTATTTAGATAATGTATTGCTTTTCCAATATTTGGAGTTCAGGATGAAAGAGAGAATGATTGTTTACAGCTACTATGACCATTCAGAAATCATTGTTGTCTTTAAGTTATAATAATAAACAGCAGTGAACATATCTCATAATGTTTCAAAGGTGTCTGCTCCAAACAGAAGAGACACATAAAAACAGGCAGAATACACATTATCAACCTCAGAGAAAAGACTGTGCAATAACTCACATTATCGGGCATTGGGAAATAAAGGATGCAGCTGTGCTGCTTTACACAATTCCACTTTGCAGCAATCGGTGATAACACCATTTTCATTCCAGTTCAGTCCCATAAAATTACCATTAACATTACAACTCATGCAGAACACAGATAAATGTAAAATGTCACCCAGTCCTGCCAGCCGGGAATTCCAGTTCCACAAGATTACCATCTCTGTCTGCTCCCTCCCAATGCACCTTGTCTAATATTTCATTTACAACATTTCATAAGTTCATTTTCCCCTCACTGACCATGTAAATCACAAATCAATTTTCATTTAAAATGCTTGACTACAGATTGTTGCTGAAAGCTTCTGAATTGCGCCTCAGCAATACAGCAGACCTTTAGCAAATCTTTTGGAAACTACTCGGGTAAACGGGATGAAGAAAAAAATAAAAAATAAGTGAGATGTAATTTCTACAAAACAACTCCGGGCCAAGTGGTCAAGGCATTTACCGGAAACATGTTACAAGTGTTGAAATATCACAAAAACAACGGGCGGAACAATCTATCATATATTGTCATTTTAATCAGACTCAGTACAACAACAAAAAGGGAATGTTATTGATCGCTGGTCATTATTAATAAATACTACAATATTGGCTCTTAATTGAGAATATTAGGGTGTTTGGCTATTGATTTTATTAGTCCATTAAGCAAGTTTAAGTTGTATTCAGTGGAGCCAGGCACAGTGTAATGTGAAGAGACCATGTGTTTCTTGCAGGAGGTTTGCAAAAAGCCTCCTTCAGTGTTTACCAGCGAGGGCAGATGTCAGGGTTAGCTGTGGAGGAGCAGACACAGCCACATCTGATTAACAATATTATTGTCCTCCTCCGCAGCGCCATAAAGACTCATCCTCCCTCCGTTTTCTTTTCTTTTTCTTTCTATTTCAGGCTGTGGCAGTGCGTTGTCCTGTGGCATGGCTGAGCTGGAGTGACACTGCCACCATCCACCGAAACAAAACACAAGTCAAGAGCCAGAGGGCTGAGACAAACAGCACTACAGCGTCTTACTAGACAGAAGAATCCAGGAACGCATAGATTTTCAAGTGATACGGCACATGCAAATACACACACGGTTGTTTTTGTGCAATTATGGAATATATGCAACTTGAATCATAAACAAATCATTAGCATGTTTTCAACAAGTGAAGCAGCAGGGGGTAAAATTTACTCACATCTGCGCTTCAAAAAAGACATATAATCACTAGACTCCAGGGACGATGTCTATGCGATCACATGTAGAGTAAGCCGGTGCATGAGCCCGAGTGTAAATGTATGTGTCTGATTTGAACTCTTGCAGCGCTCTTCTGTACATTATGATTGGTGATTTTTTCCTCGTCTTTCTTCCCGCTGCTGAACTGTCACAAAGCCAGTAACCCTGCGCCTTTCCCGAGCTGCTTATTGAAGACAAACAATAAACCACTGGCAGATATCAATGGCAGAGATGAGAACCCCGGTGCCATATCTGCTGGGACTGCCTGGTGAACCTGTCTCTGCCTTGCGCTTCATCTCCAGCAGCACCTCTCACTCTCAATTATTTGGCTGCTGTCACAACAAATCAATCAAATTACTGCTTCAGGACTGTGTGCAGCTGCTCCTATTGCACCCGCTAGTTGCATTAGCTTTGAAATGTATGAGGTCTACATTTTATCACTCTTATTTATTTAATGCAGCTCTCTCCCCTGTGAGTCATCTTACAACCGCAGCAAGGCTAAATCATTAAAAGACGACGTGAAATACATACTACTTGAAAACACTTCAAATTAAACAGCAATGAGGGAGAATGGATGGTTTGGCCCCTGTTGTGTTAAGATGGCAGATGTTGATGTGTGGAAATGTGGATGGCTAGCATTGAGTCCTCCATAAACGTGCTCATGCACAATTGCTTGTTTCTTCTCTTAGCCCAATAAGATTCAACAAATATACACCGGAGGAACTAGAGAAGCTATAACAAGCCTGGGAAGAATACTTGAAATTCTTGATCTCCGATAATGCGCTGGCTGCAGAGACACAGAGGCTTTCCCACAGCAGACAGAGGTTAAGTCAGTGGCCTGGCCCGGTGAGCTAACCTCTTAAAGGAGCAGCAGTCAGCTGAGGCAGAAGCGATAGAGTCTGACACGTCTAACTAGTGTGGAAACATTTGCCTCTTCCCCCAGGAGCCCACCCTTTGGTGCTGTAATGAGCAGAGTGATTTCCCTAATGTGTACCATGCCAACACCCGCAACCTGCGAACGACAACACTGAGCGTTTCCATCAAAAAGGCAGACGCAGCTTTGATTGGCACTGACAGCGGGGCTCATTACTGCAGGTGAGTGGGAAGCCGACCTTTATCAGGAAGCTTGAGTGCTGTTTTGTGTTTCCTGTGGACGAGTACAGAGGAACAATGCTCTCACCTCACCATTAGAACTAGGCTTTCTCTGATGTGATGCGTTGCTTGGCTTTCAGCTGAAAGCAAATAAGATGGGATATACTTATTAATATGAAAGAGCGCTCCGTAAACTAGCTTCTTGCATTACTGTGAGTGAGTCGCAGAGAGGGCGAGTAGACAGATGAGACTTTGTTCTGCCTCCTCGTATTGAGCATTACATGTACAGTGCTTTGATACAACTGGTTTAACAAGTACGGTAATCATGCTTTGCTTGTTACAAACAGATTAAAACACAGCTTTATAGCTACCAAACTGTGGGGCTGTTTTGTCAACATCCGTCAGATATGCTTACATCTGTGGAAATCACATATGATTTTTATTCATATCAACCATCAAATTTACAGACCTCTAGCATGACCCAACCTACTTTTTGTCTCTGTGAACTCAGCTAGAATTGTGTGCACTCTGTCACTAAAGATAACTTTCTCCCTTGTTTAGTTTCATTGGGAATTTGTTTTTACTGCATGTTTGCAGGCATAAATCATTCTGACAAATAACCAGTTACACTGGTGCCTGTGTTTACCGAGTCTGCCTCAAGATGCTGCTCAGTTTTATTTAAGCAACTGCTCCAACTTTATAGCACAACCCCATTACAGTGATAGTTATTCATCACAGTCTGTGAGAGCTGCCCTCCTAAAGCTCACAGCAGTTCCCTAATGTCAACATGTATTCTTACAGAGCCAACTTTGATTAGCGTGATCAAAAATAATTATAAAAGCTCATCGGTCTATATTTGAGTTTTATCATTAGATGATAATGCAGAAAAACAGACTGGCGGGACATAGCGTCAGATACTGTGTTAATACTGCATTTTGGCAAAAGTACTGAAATCTAAAGACACTACTACACAAAATGATGGTTTTCATGTTAAAGAGAGAATTTCTTCATCCTCAAAGGGCCTTTCCCAAGACAAACAGCCTTATTAGAGGGTCATTAGCTGCCTCATTACATTTAAATACAGCCATTGGCTAGGCTCCTCCTGCAGTCTCATTACTGTTCCTCACAGTTGTCTTATGTCTGATCTGACACTAATTAGCTAGCAGCATGGATGCTGTAAAGCACACTTGCTCCTGAGGTTGTGAAATGAGCTGACTGCTCTCCAGCGACAGCACGCCGTGTATTATATGTGTGATTAATCAGGCTGGGGGCCGGAGGGGCCGGCGGGGAGAGTGAGGGGGGTGTGGGGGCAGAGGCCAGAGTTGCGGTTGTCTGACAGAGGTGCTGTGCCAGCAGGCCTCATTCAGTGGAGCTGTGATGAACTCAGACAGGGGAGAGTGGAGGAGCGCCGCGTGGCCAGAGGGGCCTGGACACAGTCAAGACATTTAGCTTCACTCCTGACTTGTGTCACTTTCTCTCCACAGAGGTCCCTTCAATGCATCCCCTTCAGATAAGAGGATGTGCGAACAGGCAGTCTGTCAGTCCACACACTTAAAAAAAGATCTGCCACAGAGGCATTTCTCCACAACATTTTTTTTCACTATCTTGAATGGAAGCGGAATTTTATCAGGAATTGAATACCACAGTGTTTGTTGGGGGGAGGGGGGTTAACATAGGACAATAAGGATGACTGAGAGGTGTTAGTTATGTGGTTCTGACACCACTACAATGCGTTTGTCGATCAGTTCATCAGATCACCGAAGCCTATGGCTTGTCCCTGATGCACCCGCAGGAAGATCTGTTGAAGTGTGAGTCAGACAGGCCTGCTGGGCCCATTATCGTTCACTACTGACGGATACATTGAAGGGTTTCACTAGATAGATGTGGGTTTATTAAAAGCTCTGCCCACAGCGATGGCTGCTGTTATTTATGCATGTTTGTGTCCATTAGGCTTCTACCTCCACATTTCCTCACTCAGGGCATCTGTCCATCCATTTCCGCACATGAAGGCACCCTTCCCTGCACTTTGTGCTGCACTGGCATTATTGTAATCTCCATCCTAAAAACACACTGCTTTACATGTAGCCTGGCATCTTTTTACATTAGTGCGTCTCTCTCATCTAAGATTTATGACTGACGGTTTCTCCATCCATCCTTCAATCTAATGGTATAAAAGAGACAATGTTTTAAACATTAAAATGAAAACCATTTACAACTATGATCAAAAGAGAACACTTGAGCATTAAAGTTTAAAAGGCTAGGATAAGTACAGCCTCGTGGATGGACAGATGAGGTGGAAAAGAGATAAAAAGTAAAGTACAGTGCACTCTTATGCACAGGAAAGAGGCATAAAGTGCTTTTGCGCTGCACTGCAAAACGCTGACCTGTAATTAATATGGCTGTTCCTTCAGGCAAAGTTGAAGATGGCAGCTTTTTGGGAAACAAACCCCTAAGGAAATCTTACCTGGTCAGAAGCTTTGTAAAGCATTTCAGAAAAACAAAACAATGAGATGGGCCCTCTATAAAAAAAGCACTTTTTTTGAATTTAAGTCTCTGTTGTGGATTGGAAAATCAAAACTAAAAACATGACTTCATAATAACAATACATGCATTTAAATCAATATGTTCCTTTTTTGTGAATAGTCCCTGTTGTTCTGTTTTGGTATTTTTTATGCAGAAACTGGGCTCACTGATAATGTGCAGGTCTGACTGATCTTACCTTGCAGGTTCTGGAGGGGGAGGGTCATGATGCCCCCTGCAGCGGCAGCAGCCACCAGGCTCTGGATGTTTGCTGTGGGCAGTGAGAGGACCAGGCCCTGTTGGCTGCCCAGGTGTCCGCCTGCGTTGAACGGGATGAGGATGGGCTGATTCATGCCTGGAGCTGCACCGGACATTACACCGCCTACTGCGTTGGCCAACTGCTGCGCCACCAGGAGCGACTGTGGATATATGTAAAATACATGTGAACAATAATGCTACAAAATCATAAAGATATCTGTAATGTAAATGTTAGTTTCAGAACAAGATATAAGAACAGTAATTTAGGTCATTCTAAACTAAAATCTATGTGATGTGTACTTTCTTAAGGAATTTAAGGTCATAAAGTGCAATGACATATATTTAAAAAATAAACATTTTTTTTAATACAAGGTGAACTAAAACTGTTCCTACAAAAATACTACTAGTTCTACTCCTCTCTTCTTCTCTCCTGCTGCTCCTGGATCTAATGATACTGTACCAGTGTTTTTCTATTTAAATTCTCTTTAGCTTTTAGTTTATGTTGAGTGGGCTCCGATCTGGACTCATGTCCCTTTCATTTTCCCTGCTAGTTTTCTGTCGAGTTTTCCTTCTATGGAGGGTCAAAGGACTTTTGTTGCAGTAGAATCCTTTTTAGAAATTTAACTGATGATTCAAATGCTGGTGGATCAATAGGCAGACACAGTCAATGTATACAGAAATTCAGATTCACTTAGATCACTTAAATGACTCTAGCATTTATCAATTCAATATAATGAGTGTTGTCCTTTTGCTGCTGATCTCTGCACTCCGCTGTGTCACAGACTGACACAGATCAGATCTAATCTTTGTAAAAGAGGTAAGAATTTTTCATAGAGACGCAGTATGATTTATGCTTCATCCCAGTGAACAAATCCCCTCTATCCGAAATACGGTGCTTTTGAAAAAAAATAAAAAATGGAGCAGCACTTGAGTCTTCTGATGAGGCATATAACATCACTCCTGTCTCTTCATGTATCCATTCATTCATATTAGTTAAAGTGGAAACGGTGCTGTCATACCCACAGAGGAAAAGATATGTTATCAGAAGTATCGCTCTGAGATATTTTGCACAGTAGATCTCGTCAAATGTATTTTCCGAGGAAGTGGGTTTGGAAATACACCAACACATTTTTCATCGAGAGCTTAGAGCTAGATGTATGGTAGTTTGTACTGTGACTTAAAACTCTGTGGATACACTGCGAATGACATCTAAAATCTTATTCATTGTGGTAGAAAACTTAAATGATGTTATGTTTGAGCATGTCAAACAGAATTTGCAAAGGGTGAAAAAAGCAGGAGGTGGTGACTGTGCAGCAAAATACAACAGAATCATTTGAAATTGAACTGTTTGGAGTAAAATAATGAAAGTACGATGTCAGCTGGCGTTGGGTCTGGAATAAACCAGCCTTAAGATAGGTAAGCCTGACTGCACTACGTCGACTCCTCAGCCAAGACTTAAGTTCACAAGCTTTTAAGTCCAATTGTCAGCTATCTGCTTGTGTTTTGCATTGCCGTGTCTGCAGCTTACACTGGATGCAGAACAGGCTGGTGCGAAGAGTCTAGCCTACTCCCAAGGCCAGTGCTCTTAGGTGACAGGCGTGTCACTCTGATAACCCTGCATGGTGCACATGCTTGCACACACCCCGACGTACATGCAGCTGCAGTTTAGAAGGTATGAGGTCATGTAATTTCACATCCACAAAGCATGAAGAGATGTCTGGGCAAAATGTCTTCACCAAAAGCCAAGTGAATACCTGTGGTTGTTTTTTTAACTGTTAAAATAATAAAACAAAATTGGTATTGTTCTTGACAGAGGTTTCTCTTTCTCAACATTTGCTTTGATACACAACAACAGTGCATAACAGATGACAATATCTAAGGCTTCTGAGAGCATTCACAATGACATTTGCCATAAACTCTCAAAAACGGATTAATAATTTGGGAGCTCGGAGAATCCTCAAAGGACAATAACAAAGGCGACCCGTTTGTTAGCTGCAAGTGACACATGTTTAATCTTACTTTTTAAAGTAAATTTAATCATGAATCGAAGCAGCATATAATCAAAGACAGCCTTTGAACATTTCATCTCTGAGTCAAACAAAATGAGATTGCCAGGCTTGACAGCAAAGACAGCCTCACATGGAAGGGAATAACATTAAAAGGCAATCCCACAATTATCAGATGTAGCTCTGATTTATTTATCATTACAGGCAGCTCTGGACAAGCAGGCAGCTGTTCAGCATAAAGGCAGCTGCTGGGAGAAAGCCTTTTGTGTTTTTAGGACTGTTTTTGGTCCTTAGGCTGTGTGTTGTTCCAGTTTGAGACTAATGATTAAGATTAAAATCTTCACTAGAGGTGCACACACATCAAATGAAATCAGAATATATTTAGTGTAATTAGCTCAACTCCAGTGCTACATAACAAGCAGTCTGTGAGTTTGTTAAAAGAAACACCACCACACCTCCACCTTGTGTGTTGTGTCTGTTACTCTCACTCATGAGCTTCATAGATGCTGTAAAAAAAGCAGCTACACTGTGCTTGGCAGGCCTGACAGCTGAGTGTTGAGAAGTGGTCTCCTAGGGGCCACACAAGTACATAAGGAGGGTGTATGTGTTGGACTCTGGATGGGGAAGCAGGCCCACTCAGGACTGGATGTGGTACCAAGCCTCTCTGCCCATCAGGGGAGAATAGGCCTTTCTATCTGCTTGGCAGCTCTGGCACTGAGAAATTGCCCATAATCACCCAGATAGCAGACTTTTGTCATCCTAACTGCGAGTGGGAAACAGAAGGAAGGTGGATTCATGTTGGGTAAACTACCATCGGATAATGGTTGTTCGAACAATATCCGGCTCTGGAGCGAGAATCTATCAAAACATATTGATCCTGGAACAAGAGAATTGGGTATGGCATGCGGAGCGCCTTTGTTTCTGAAAAGTGTTAGCTTCACAGAGACTGTACTGACAGCATTAATATATTAGATGGTGACTGTTGAGAGCCGCCTGCTGTGGCTTAGACTCTAACTGCTGCTGAGACGAGATGCTTTCCTTTCTCTGTTTATTTCTTATCTATACCTACACAGTGCCTTTGACCAGTGAGGGTATGTATAATCAGAAAAGTGCTTTTAATTAACTTCATTCTTTATTTCCGCTTGCCACTGATTGACTCTTTCACTGTGAATTTCTCAATGTAAGAGCCTGCCTAGTAAACCAAATGGCTCCCCTCCCTCATGTTTCATCTTTGTTTATCCTGATGAGGGCTGACTGTCACTGAGTAACACTGAGTGCAGGCAGAATGGCCTTATTAAAGAGGCTGAATGGACCTGCTGCAGCGTGAGGGTTAAGCGGTGACATTGAGCAACACTAATGAGATAGATGTTCATTAAACACTGCCGAGGCACCCGGCCAATAAATCCAATCAGATAGGACAATGCCTGATTGAGCTATTAGCGGGGCTGCGGGCTCGGGCTCTTTGCTCCCTGCTTGTTTTGACAAGGCCTGTATTGTCAGCTCATTAGTGCCACAACTCAATTACATCTGAAGATGATGTGCAATGACAAAATACTTTGGAGTTCACATTTCAGCGTAGAGAAATTGACTGTGTAACATTTGGAGATGGGATTGGATGGTTTATTTATTAAATCAGAATATTAATATGCTTTAAAGCCACTTATTTTTTGCAATTGATTTTGCACTGCATGTGTTATTACTCTAAAATGCTATGGTTAAGTATATGGACGAAGCTTAACTAATAAACGCAGTAACTAATAAATACTGCTCACTAATCAAATAAATTAACTAATTTAAATTGTTTACATATTTCATTTACACCATCTTTTATTATGTTTAGACAATGTAAAGTTTTTAATGTGAATGATTTATTTTAAATTATAATCAGGCTTATTTAAAAGCTCATATGTAGGAAGCCTAGGGGAATGATATATCTTTTGCCTTTTGGAGAGATTTCTTGGTGTTATGTTGTCATATTAAAAATGTTTAAAGTCACATGATTTGCACTGAACAAATTATATATTCACTGTCGTTCAATCTACACCAAGCTTTTCCCATTAAACAATTACTACAAAGTTCTATTTGATTATTGTACAATGATGATTATGCTTTTTCCTTGATTTAGCACTCACCTGTGGGCCCATTGGGTATGCGGGGTGGGACTGCCCCAGCTGACTCTGCTCAGATGGACTGCTGCTGGCGTCGGACTGGACCGAACCGTCACGGGCCCCTGGGAAAAGCAACAGGTACGTTCAGATGAAGCGGAGAGCACGATATAATCCTCCCTACTGTACCGTCGGTGAGCTCAAACAAGACAAAAACAAACACACTGTGCCTCGGAATTGGAGAGTGCCATGTGGAGCAAAGCAAAGCAGTCGGGAATTTGTACTTAAGTGCTTTATCAATAACCACTGTAGCACTGAATAAATTACCAAGCAGCGCAGGGGCTCATTGATGGGGATGATGCATACTGGCGGGTCCCCGATGGCCTAGATTACTGCCGAGAGATGGAGCCCCGCCACAAACGCTGGGGCCATATTATTCAGCCATTTACATCACTGAGTATCACTCATCTAAACCCACACCCCGCTTTATTCGGAGCCTGCAGCTATGGGACACAATTAGACCTGTTTGCAGTGAGGGCAGAGTGGAGCGCGGCAGACAGGGACATGATAATAAGCTCACTGATGGCTGTGGGGAAAATAAAGGACACCCACAATTGGATATCACAGCAATCACTATCTCGCAGGATCTCTCCACAGTGCACTAAGTGTGGAGCGCTCTAAAAGGCGGCCTCGACCCTCACCCTTTGACCTCGATGATATCAAGATCACATGACGCCTCGGTGTTGACACAAAGGCTTGGAGACACAGACTTGGAAAAAGGACCTATGAGATGATTGTGGAATCTGATTTTTTATTTTTCTTTCAAATTAAGAAAACTATTACACAACATGACCAATAACAATTACTATGTATTTCAGATTGAAGCACTTGTTCGTGTCACTAGTACTGTGTGAAATTTTCTTTCTTCTCTGTTTTAATAATTGTCTGGCTTTTTTTGGGTTATGGCAGGGCTTTGAATTTGATCCAAACAAAATGCTAATTTCTACAAACTTTGAATAACGGACAGAAATGAAAGACTAGATTAAAGAATTCCATCATTTTGAAGTCAATCAATTATTAAATTACATTTGTTCATGATCTTTAGAAATGTATAACATAGTTAGCATAATTTATCTAGGGCTTCTTTTGATGATTATTTACATGCATCACTTTGAAAATAACTTGTTTTTAAAGAGAGAAAACCACAGAAATACAGAACAATGCTGGCAATGAATTAAAAATGCAAGAACGTGTCTGCTGCAAGATCAGTAAAAATGTGAATAAATGGAATATTGACTCTCTCAATAAAAAGTAAAGTCCTGCCGCATTGTGTCTTTTTAGTCTTGGATGAATAGGGCTTGTTTTGTTAAACATACAGGGCATGCAGTGGTTTCTAGCCCTTTTCATAAAAGCCTTCTATTGAATAGCCCTGCCAGCCAGATCTTATTCCCTGTCAAATATATTTATGTATTACATTTAAAAAGCCCCTGCGCCAACTAAAATCATTTCATCTTTACATAAAATCCAAATAATTGGTGAATGGCATGACCCAACAAATGAACCTCAAGCATTTGATGGTTGATGTGAAAGCCCAAGGGGAAGCCTGCTTTTCGAGCTGGTCTCTACCTCTGGCTGGCTGGGCCTGCTTCACGATGAAGGTCCACATCCTCTCGCTTATCAGCCTCGCAATGCACTGGTTATTTTGACAAGCCAGTCTCTTTTCACCAATTATTTCACCCATTATGGATTACATTGTGCACAGCCCCACCCTGCCGGCTCAGTATGGAGACTTTGGTTCAGTCTGAAGATACTGCAAATGTCTGCAGCAGATTTTCTCCAATTATGAATATTTGTCAGCGCACATTATAAATCTTTTTTATTAGTCATACAGTTGAAGAAGATAATCCCAACTTTTGCTTTAGACATCTCAAACTTTTACATCGTCCATAAGAAAAGCCAAAGGTGTTGTGGTTTAGTGATTTGAAAATTGTGCATCATCCAAAACCCAAAAAGCCAATTAGCTAATTGAATAAGAAACTCATAATGACTAAATGAGACTTTATTAGACAATAAAAAGTGCTGCAGACAGTAAGGCTCATGATGACTGCGGTTAAGATATTGCTTGTGAATAATGTATTTGATCTGATAAACAGTGGGAGACTGAATACCAATTCCTTGATGCCTTTCATTGTATCATTTCACAATAACTTAAGAGAGGCTCCATCCTCTTGCAAATATGTGTAACGTTAACGTGTTTATCGCAGCAGAAAGAATCGATAATAAATAAATACACATGCACATCTCTTCCCAAAGGATTGGTGTAATTTCTGTAACTAAATTAAAGAGCTGACAGAAGAAACACCCTGGGAATAAATTGCCAATTCTTTTTTATTACAAGGGGCTTTATACATGTTTTACTTTTCAAAGAAATCTACTCATCCATTGCCAATGATTCTTAAACGGGTTTTGCAGATGGAGATTAATACTGTATAGAGGGAGAAAATATCTCGATCAAACCTTTACTAAAAAGAAAGTCCTTTGATGCTGTGATTATACGCAGGTCACACAATGGGTAAAATGGAGTGAATGGATGTATTGATGTGAGGGGAGATGAAAGAGGAGGCCAAACGCATGAAAGAACCGGCGACGCACATTCAACATAGCTTTACATTTATCTAGGACATTCAAGCTTCAGCGCTTCTTTTTTTGTAATTCTGCCCAAAGAAAGCTGTTGTAACACGAAAAAACTTTGATTTAAGAATTATACTGTATATGTCATTGTTTTCACTCAAACCTTGAAGATTAACTAACTACACAAAGACTGTTTTAACTGCAATGCCATGGGACTTTTAGGAAAACCTCTTTATGCAACTGAAATAATGATATGTATTACAGCTCACAGGGTGCAGTCTGATGTGACTTATGTTGTGGTAATATTGCCAATATCCCCCACTATATAAATTCTCTTTCATTGATCACCAAAGTGGCCACTGGAGAGACTTTCAATGCCACACAAGGCCTCTCTGTGGCGTGTGTGTATGTGTCAGTGTTAAAGGACAACTAAAAGCTACATTTATTTGACTTCATTCGGCCTGTCTTAATGCAGGGTGCCCCAAGGACTGCGCCACAAAACAATTAGCCTGGATTTCATAAAGCAATCAGCATGCCACCTTGTCTAATGCAACAGCTTCATACATTGACAGTCTGAATAAAATGGGTGTTATTGAAAGCTTTGTGTTCGTGTTAGCTTTCGCCTCGGTGCATTTATGAATCAATTTTTGCCCATAAAAGAAGCTTTAACACTTAAGCTATTTTAGTGGAAATGCATTATGTAAGTTGTCAAATGTACAAGAGAGGCCTGGCAACGATTCAGGCTATTCAGAATGAATAGCCAACTCCCATTTTTATAATGGTCCTTTTGAAAACGTCTGGCTGAGTGCATGTGTTTGCTATTAAGTTACTGTCAATCATTTTAACACCGACCTCTAATCTATGTAAAAAGAATTCACATGTGTGTATATTAAAAGACTTAAGGTTAGGTTAATTATATTTTAGCTGTCAGATAATAAGTGTTTGTCAGTGATGTTGTTATTGAAGTACAAAAGCAGATAGTTTTCCTCGTCAAAACTGTTTTGTGCTGTTGATTCAGAGCACTTAGTTGGACGGGATTGAACAAACTGTTCAGGCGTAAAGGATAGGCCCAAATAAACAACAGGCTACATCATACAGAAGGTTTAATTCCATCAATAGCCAGCCAATTGTCCTAGATTGTTTGACCATTGATTTTGTTAATGCTACTTGAAAAGTTGATGTTGCATTGGGGAGAGAGAGAAGCATCAAAACAGATCATTTCACTTTTCACTGTGAAAGTCTAGTGCGGCTTAGTTCTGTGTAGAAAAAGCACTGGTTGTAATATGCAGCATGTGCTTTATAGTGATTTACCTAACTCCTTGTAGAATGCAAGTGAGCCAAAATCACCTGTGATTTAGCCCAGTGTTTCATTACTCCCACCAAAGCCCTCAACAATAACGCAGGGCATAATCTGCTGCCAATAACTCCAGGTGCTCTTAGTCAGATGGCTCCCACCGGAGCTGTGGGGAAGTAATACTCTGTTTAGAGGCTGGGCTGTGGAAGCTGCAAGGGATAGGTCAATAGTATTTCTGGGGATAAAGAATCACCAGAGACTGACTTTTGAGTGGCTGCTTGTAACACTGTTAGCTGCATTATAGCCACTGTTGGTGCTGCTGCGAGATGAGCTGTCATTTCCTTAATTAAGAGACCAGTGCAAGGCACAAGAGGCCACGATAATCTCTCAGGCCCTCCAACATTGAAGCTTGATTCTTCATCTCATAGGGACATAGACCTTATAGGACAGAATAAAACCTCACCTCATTCATTATTCTGCCTCAAAAGCGGAATCATGGAGTTAAGGAGTTACATAGGAGCTGGAAGGATTTTACACCTCAGCAGTTCTGTGACTATTTCTGGAGTGATTGTGCAGCCATAAGCAACGTAGGGAAGATTCAGAGGACAGTGGGAGTGGAAAAGAAAGGACAAAAAGTGATGGTGTAATAGATGTCTCCAATGACAGGACACCTCGAACACAAACAACAGAAAATAGTACACTTCAGTCTGCACTAGCAAAGCTGCAGTTTGTGGAGAATACACATGCAGATGATGATTACATGAGTGAGGACCAGTGCTCCATCACTTATGCTCTCACCCGTAGCCACAGGTCTTCACCGAAAGGCTCTCTGACACAAGAGTACTCTGCTCTGACTCTTACCTGACTCTCCCCTGATGCTGGAGTGGAGATGGAGGCTACACAAAAGCGACCGGAGGGAGGTAAATTGGTGAGAAGAGGCAATGCCCATTTCAAAGGTCAAGAAGGAGAGATGGAGCGATGGGGAGAGGAAGATGGAGTGGGGAACGGGTACAGGACGAGGAGGGGGGTGAGGGCTTTTGTGTTGCATCCTCACCGGGGACTTGGGACACTTTGCACACGAGCACATCTGTTATGAAGCGTCCTCCTCATTCCCAAAGCAATGTCAACCTGATTAGCTCAGGGATGAAAGAGGCAAATGACAATACAAAATATTCTTCATCCTTTTACAGCTATCACAGAGAGATGAAGACTAGCTTTAGAGAGCTGTAAGCCTTTTAGGAGACGCCGGCCTCTTTAGCCCCTCCTTCCAAATTGCTTAAATGATATTTGAGGTAAATCGGATTCTCCTGTCTGCAGCAACAACCTTGCACAAAAAAAGAGATCCTCACAATCAGCGTTAAATGCTTCAACTTTGTATGTAGTGTCTAAGTATGAGTTTTATGACTTTAGAAGTGACGCCAAGATGCAACGTTAATGTAAAAGTCTTTGGGGTTAATACTGTTTTAGTAACAAAATATTTTAAAAGATTTCAGTTTTGGCTGCCTTACACTAGTTCATTTTTAATCATTCAGGTTACTTTAGGTAAAATAGTTTTGTCGGACTGAGACTAAAAACACGCTCACACACCGCCAGAAAATACTTTTGTTGTTGCTAAATAGTTCAGATGTTTTTAGTAGAAACTATAAACAGAATGTGTTTATCTGTTAATTACCAGGTGAACTAAAAAATGATCAGTGCAACTAGAAGTACAAGGACGTGGTGTTTGCCGCATTCACAACAGGAATGTATCAGCATAACACTCCAAAGCATTAAGATATAAGAGAGTGAAAAATAAAATATGTAAATGATCATAAAGAGTATATAGTATGATAAAATTCAAATGATTAAGTCATTTGCTGTCCTGCTTGACCTCCAGACTGCACTAACGGTAAGGACAATGAGCCCTTTTTAAAACCATTTTCCCTGGTCAAGCGCAGGACATTTGAAGTAGCCAGTGGGGTGTGAGGGCAGTGAGCGTGTGTGTGTGTGTGTGTGTGAGGGCCCAGACACCCACATGTCATGCCTGACACATCAGCCTGCGTCCCCCAGGCTATCCTGCACTAATGCTGCCTATGTCCCACTTTCTACCCCTTTGCCCCTCAAGGCCTCCCCCTCCCGCCTCACCCACTCCTTCTGTCATAGAGGTATAATAACAATGGATCGCACCGGCGCTGTGGCTCAATCACTAAAGGATAACATCAGGTGATACAGGCTGCACTACACTGGATCTATTCTCTGTGAAGCGGAGCTAAACAGACTTTATCTAGAAGTGGCTTTATCTGCGGAAAGTCCGGCATTAGCTGTAGCTGCATTCTCCTGCTTGTTGTAATATTTACCGAAATGTGTAGGTACAGGTAGGAACAAGTAAATAATCATGTATCCTCAAAGATACAGCCCCCCTCCCTCCTGCTCCTGCACATTATTCTGGTGGAGCAGACAAATAGTGGAAGGAGGGACGTCAGGAAATAGTATTGCTTTGAAGCCCATAACTCTATTCTGGAGAAAAGAAGCATCACAGTGTTATTCCACATCCTCAGATATAAAGGGAAAAAACGTAATAACTTCTCGATAGCCTGGATCTCCACTGCCCTATACTGCCTCCCCCCTCTGCCCGCCTACACCCCAGACTCATCCAACATACACCCACTTCTGCTGCCTCAATCTTTGGTTTCAAAGGAAGCGAATCAGCCAGAAGGACAGAAGGTTATGCATTAGTACTGGTCATTGCTCAAAGAGCCAGCGTTATAAATAATAAAGGCTTGTGAAGGACACAAGGGCTGTGGGATGCATCTCTGGTTCACGCCACACAAGTCAAAGACAAGACTGTAATTTCTATTCCGAAAATGTGACCCTTGCAGCTTCAATTACATCTCAACAACACTAACCGTGTCCGTGCCAGGAGATGTGATGCCTCTTTGTTAGCTTGACATAAAAGGCTTATTGATATTGGTTACAGAGCATATGCTACACAACATGTACATTTTTAAATCATTTTCCAATTTATAGAAAAAAACAATGAATATTGAAATTCTATTTATTTTCTCCTCCGCTGTCTACCTACAAAACTTGTGATGCACTTCTCTAGTTCAAACAGAATAATCTTGTTAACGCCGAAAACACAAACAAAGCGAGAATTACATTATAAGTTATTTTTGAAGTGTGTTGCTTACAGTCCTCCCTGAATATCTAAGCATCTGTACAACCTGATGACCTTTGCTGTTGTTTCCACGGAAAACAAGACGTGGGCCTCTTGTCTCGCTCACCCTTCACTCTGTCCTCTGTGCCACACACGGATTGTGCTGCTGTAGCCGTGGGCAGCGCGGGCCCATTAGCAAATGTATTACACCTGCTTTATAGGCATGCATTAAGCTTGTTTTCAAGTTTGCGCAGACAACTGGAATCCCCATAATGAGATCCACCTCCTGGGGAGAGACTTGTTCCCCCTCCGTCTCCTTTATCCGCTCTTATTTACTCAGCGTGGCCCATTCAGCGCCGGGTTTGTGCCACTTTATTACTTAACCTCGCCACATAACATTACGAGGCTCTTTGCATCAGTAAGCAGCCTATCCCACCATGCATCCTGCTCACTATAAGCTGATTACACAAAAATAATAAGAACTCGTGCCTCCAGCAATATGTGTGTGTGTCTTTGTGTGTCTGAGTGCAAGGGGAATTTTAAACCAAAGACAGTAATGTGGCCCATATTCACACCACACGCAAGTTAACACTAAAGTTTCTCAATCAAAAGTCATTACTACGACTGGAGAAGGTATTAATCCGCAGTGAGAGATTATTTATCCCGATAAGAGCATAGATACCTAGTTCATTGTAACTTTTGTTCAGCTATAGTCATTCAGGCCATAATGCGGTGGTTGTATAAAGAAGCAGGACAAACCTAAAAGCAAGGTGTAGCATTCCAGCCTATGTAGCATTCAGGTTTGTCTTTTTGTTCTGAATGACCCCCGAGGAATCAATGAGAGATTCATTTTTGCTCTTTTGGGGAGGGAGGTCTCCGGGTGACCTTTGTGAAAATGTTCCACCATTTTGGCAGAATCCATATAAGTGCAGACCATTTCATGTAGACAGTAAGTGTATAAAATGAGTGCTCCTGTCGTTCCAGCCTGGCTCTCTTTGACAGCATGATGATAGAAGCGTCACATCCTTGGGAGAGTAAATGCAAACTGACAAGAGATGAGCCTTTGGTTGCTGAATATAATACGGAATTGTGCTCTGAGTGTCTTATTATCTTGTCTGTTGATGTCTGAAAGGGGGAGATTTGCTTGAGAAGAGAAGACAGAAAACTGTACGCATCCAACACCAACTCGGTTTTTGAAAAAAAAAAAAAAAAAATTGCTTGCCCTACTAACCACAGCTTTCCCACCTAATGTCCACTTCTACTTGGAATAAATACAAGGCGGCAGGATGTTTGTGGTGCCTCGTAGCCTCTGTTAGCTGAAGTGGAAGACTATTTGCACAGGCGAGCTTTTAGGAGGAGAACGACCCTTTCACCACTGCGGTAATGTGGTGGGTGTAGAAGGTGGACAATTTACTGTAGACAAACATGACCGCTACTGTTATCGCCTCCCAGTCACTTCTCATGCTGCCACAAACTCTACACAGTAATAAGGCACTCACACCAAAGTCACGCACCAACTCTGCACAACAATGTCAACTTTTACACCAAATTTTCACCTGATCAACCGCAACTGCAACAAGATACCTTCTGCAACTATCAAGCATATGTTTAATATTACAACAGATATTGACTAGCAACACATAACATGGAGTAATATTACGTTATTGAGGTCTTTCCAAACTTTCTTTCACAGGACCCGTGTTTCTAAAAACCAACAGAATGATGACTTAATAGTTTTGGGCTTTTAATCGTTTTAAAATATTTTTTCTCATTTAAATACTTTTTTATTTACTTCATGGTTTCGTTCCTTTTGTGTCCTTTTGATCATTCTTAACATAGTGTCATTCCTTTTAACACATTTTATCATACCTATAAAATACAGTACAGACAGGAAATAGAGTGAGGGGAATGACACTGAGCAAATGACCCGAGCCAGAATAAAACCCGGGTTCCCCAAGTATGTGGTATGCGCTTTACCAGGTGAGCCACCAAGGCGCCCCTTTTACTCTAAACCTCTTAAAAACATCAAAATCAAGTTGCATTCATTTTTTTGATGGATTTCTGGGGCACCCCAATGAAATCTTTGGTAAATCACTTTTGGGTCCCAACCCTGTGCTTGGGAACGAATAATAAAGATCTAAAACTCATTATAAGAATCTCTTATATCTATTTTAGTGTGTAATATACCAACAAAAAAATACCAAAACAAAAGTTGACATAATCTGAAAAAACTACTTCCAAAACTTTCAGTGAGAATGTTTTAGAAAGTTATTTTTTGACACCATTAACGTAATGCCAGGAGTAAAGAATAACTGTTAATTCACACACCCAGGATCAGCAAAAATATTTTTTCCACAAATCTCATACTTATTAACGTGTTAACTTGTTAGTCCTCAACATTTTATTTGTCATACCTGGTGCTCAAAATCTCTTTTAAAAATTTCCATTAAAACCATTCAACAACACATGAACACTGATGTCAGATATACTCCAAGAAACCAAGAGAATATACATTTTGCCAATGTGTAGCTGTAAAGTAAACTCAAAGGGAAACAGTGTGCAAGGGGATGGGTCTCCACTTTACTGCTCTCACTTGGTTCCTGTCTGTCTGACTGGTCATGTGGGCAGACCAAACCAAAAAAAGCTGCTGGCACTGCCCCGGGCTCAGCCACCGGGCGATGAGGAAACCATACACCTCCAACTCACAAGTCCCGCCACAGCAGAGCCCGGCAGTTACAGCAGGACACAACAACTTCATTATAAATGCAGCTAAATAGTTCATCAATGATCAAAAATCAAGCAAAAAGTAGAAGGTGCAATGAGGAGAGGAGTTTGGGAGAGAGTGATCAAATAGCAGAAAAGACTGAGATTTGATGCTTATTAAACCAAATTGCAACTCTTCTGAGACAAATCGTGCAGTCCTTGTTTAGAAGGCTCTAGCCTCGGGATAAATTCGAGATAAGGATTCAAAAGACAGCTCAGCTCTCACTTATTACTTCTGAAAGTAATATTGGGCAACCCCTCGTTTAAATTCTCAATACTTATGTGGTAAACTGATTATAAACACATTTTATTATACTTTCTGGCACAACATAGACACCAGATCCACTCTACCCGCAGAGAGAGAGAGGTCATAGAGATCTACGCACACTGATAACTTATACAATTCTCATAAATGGTGGAGAAGCTTTAAAACACTGAGACGCATCCATAAATCAACTTTTATATATATATTTTAAACTTCAGAAGCACAAACACTCACAGGCACGCAGGAAATCAAATCTAACGTTCATTAATAGGAAACAGACAAGCTCAGGCGGAAGAGGCACAATAGTTTGTAGAAATATCACATTTTTCAGCCCACGTTTACAGCCTTCATGACAGGTTCTGCAACAAATTCAGTGCACATTTCCCAAAGCTGTCATTAAAATGATACTAAATAATGGAAATGTTAAAGATAAGTCCTGCTCTTTGACATACGTTCACAATGTTTTTAACAAAACGTTCTACTGAAATTACAAAACTGGCAAATAAAGACTTTTTAAAATGACAAGTGAGAATTATCATTATTATTAAGTTACCCAAATATATATCAAGATTAGGCCTTTTTTTAATTAAATAATTCTTCAAGTTATATTGTGTGTGTTGTAATTGATTTAATATCAGTTATCTAGATATCAGTCAGAATGTTTTAATGATATGAATGACTCTATATAATACAAACAACATTTTTACTAATAGATACCTTCAGAAGAAAAATGAGGCAAGATGATGAATGGTGATTAATTTGACTGTGTGAAGCCAAGTTTAAAAATATTCTATGAAAAAAAATTATTATAGATAATACATTAAATATTACATATAATATGGCATCATCATTATGATCAAGTTAAATACAATTTTCACCATTATTTACTTCAACTTTTTTTTCATTGCATTCGAGTGATGATATTTCATGAACTGAAGGCATTTTTGGTTAAACAGTTTAAATGGCAATTATCTCTCTATATGAAAAAAATGTTAAAAAAAAAATGTATGTGGCATTACTCTATAGGTCAGTTAAGGCAAAATACCCAAACAGAAAAAATGTTGCTTTTACAAGACTAAATAACTTTTAGTTTTCCTGTATCAAGCTCATCTGAAGACAGCAAGATTTAATTTTAACATGAATACAGACAATATGATTTAAAATAAAAAGCTTCTGCAAAAATATGTATTTCTCTTTCTTTTGATATTTGTATGTATTTGTTTCTCTTATCTTTAATACTCAGACTGTTCGCTTTAAAACATGTCTAAAAAAAAAAACTAACATTAAAAGTCTAAAGCTAAAATCAAAGCATCAATGGCTTAATACAAATGGCTTAATACAAAGTTTCCTAAGAGAAAACGCCTAAAGTCTAAACTTATCATAGTGGAAGTTAGTTTGTGGACCCTGCTGACACCTGTCCCATCACTTCCTGAACCCTACCTGAGCCCACCGGAGCCAGACCTGAGCCGGAGCAGAGATGTGATCGGACATGTCTGAACTGGGACTTACCGTACAGTTTGTTAGGAGTGCCCTCTCGGTCCGTGGCTTCAGAGGGCAGGAGCAGGGGCTCGTCGTTCAGATCGCTGTCTGGGGTGGCCGCTTTGTCGTCCCCCCGGAGTTCTGCCGCGCTCATGTCGCTGCGCAGGGAGAGCAGCGGCTTGCTCAGCTGCCCTGTAATCATCGGATCCTAGAGGGAGCTGGGAGCCCAGGTAGGACACAGACCGGAGGGGGGAAAAAAAGAGAAACAGCCCTGGTCAGATGTGCTTCAGTGTCTCGCCCTCGCCGGCTCCTACTCTATGTCTCCACTCACTCTCTCTCTCTAGCAGCTTCTCATTTCTAAGGCTCACTCATCACTCTCCCTCTCTCTCCTGCGCCCTCCCTCTCCAGCGCTGCCTTTTATCTGAGGCTGGTGCTACCCCGCTGATACTGCCGGCTGCTGCCTGCTGAAGAACTGTTACGGATCGCGTGGCTTTACCATTAGACCCTGCAGTCCCAAAACTGTGACACATCCATCTCCGAGGGCTCATTACTACCTGACACGAGCCTCATTTTCCTCACGACTAAAACTGATTCAATGTGCCGAGACAAACAAGAGACAGGAGAGATCCATAAAGAAACATAGAAGCAAAAAGACACACCAGTTATTAGAGCAATTTTCTCATTGTGGAAGACAGACAATGAGATCAGAAGTGACAGTAAGACTTGATTCAGGGTGATGTCCCCAAAATATTTACAGCATTGTTCTAATTTTGTCCAAACTGCTAAAACAAAAACAAGCAGAACCTATAAGACATATTAATTCCATGTGGATGAGTGAATGAGAATTAAAACAGGTGTCTCTTGGAAATCCGAATGGTATAAATAATCATTCAATGCTTTACGGACACGTATGTATAGTTTTTCCTTAATCAAAAGTAATGGTTTATAAAATACTTACCTAAACAAAGCTCCTGACAAAAATTTGTTTTAAAAGGTCCAAAGCAGAAGTCAACAAAACAGCGGGTTCAACTATGCCACCAGAGAACAGAAAGCAGTTAGTGCATGTGAGCCACTGAAGCAGACGCAGCGTCCTCAGCGTCATGGATGTGAATGGCCAGCACAGGTTCGAGTCTGAGGTTGCTTCCTGAAACAAGCAGTGGAGATGTCACCTCCTCCCTCTCTCCTACTCACTCCTGTGTCTCTTCCCCCCTCATTTCTTCAGACTGGAGAGTTCCTCAGACAGTGTTCATAACACCTCAGGCTCTGGGACGCAGCTCTCTTCCTTATTTATGAACCAGGTCCAACCTAAATATGTCTGAGCAAAGGACAGGTGACCAGGGCATATAGGCACAAAGAGAAAAGGGCTTATCTTGCCCCTGCACTTATCATCCCCCCACCCTCTTAACCACCCAGCCAATTCTGTAAGTGTGGTCGATGAGTTCCTGCCCAGAGGGGCCTTTTTAATGCTCTCGTCACGGGAATCAGCCCACTTTGATATGACACATGATAATCTATGAAAATGTTAATCAATAAAAATAGTTTAAGCCGTCGTTGAAAACGTGAGCGGGCTGGTCAATACTCATATCCCTGGTAACAATGTCACTAGTCATCAGGGCTTCGTTTGTAGCGCACTTAAACGTGGCACACTGCACATCAATGCACCTCTCTGCCCGTCGAGGTAAACACATTTTCCCCTCTGTCTGAGCCGGGCCACACTCTGCATGCATTTTGGTCAGCCCCCACCTCCCACCACCTCTCCTTTGAGTTGCTTGATAGGTCCACTGGAGGGCAAAATTAATACCTAATTGAATCTTGCAGTCATCAAAATAATCAATAGTTTTTTATTATTTATTCTTCACAGTCTGTTGACTGTTTGAAAGCTCAGAGGGACAGCACAGAGCAAAGGCAGCCCTGAAATTTCTACCGTTTCACAATGTAATTTTCACTGGGGCATGAGAGTTTGTAAGACCTATAAAAAATGAGAGCAGTGGTTTTTGTTCGGAGGTAGGGGGGAAAAAATAAAGGAAAAATGGGAATCTTTGCCCCGGCAGCTACAATGAAAAATAGAATAAACAAGCTACTGACACTTCAGAGAAGGGCAGGGTCCTCTCTGTCCATCCCTCCATCCTTTTCCCTTTCCCCTTTTCTCCTTATTTCATCATATCAGGAGTGTGGCGCTACCTCTCTAATGCTGACATTTCTCTTCCTGACAGACTCCAAACAAGTACTGGGAATGAGATCAGAGCTCTAATCTTCCTCTGGCCTCCGAGGCTCCAGGATAAGAGGGCAACACATCCCTCACCATCTCCCACAGCCTGTTAATTACTTAATGTTTGAAACAGGATGGCTTTGCTACTCGACGGAATGTGTTATTAATTTCAGCTTAAGAGAGGACTGTAATTACACATAATTGGATTTGATAATTCATTGCTCTTCTTTTAAAATAATGTTATAAATAGGATTTTTTTGAATAAACTGGGTAGCTTATACACCCAGACACTTGATTAAAGTAATGTGTGTTAGTAGACATAAGAGGTTTCTGTGGCAGACATAGGAGGTTTCTTTCATTTCTCTCCTGTTCACTCAGTCCGGCCAAAGCTCAGGAACAGGTTGCAGGAACAAGAAAAAGCACTTGATGTCGTCCTCTGTCTCCCGCCAAAATCCCCCGGTGGCCACGGAATTAGCGTTTAGTAAAAAGTCCCGAGTGTCATCAGATATCCATGCTAATAGCTGGCGGTCGTACCCGAGCTGTCCCATTTTGAAGACTGCTGGGTGAGGGGTTTCAGTCAGTGGCCCGGCACACTCCCCTCACGGTTCCTGAGCAGAAAAAAAAGAATCAATACCCATCATAATATTGTGTTATATCATTAATAACTCTAAAGCAATATCCACCATACATTTTCTAAGATGTAAAGAGGAAGTTTTAACAGAAGCTGCAGTTTTATTACATCAAGAAAAAGCTGATGAAGAAACTTGCAGATTCTGAGCAATAAATAGTGGTGCTTTAAAAAAGGTTTGATTTGTAATGATAACCACTACAATAATTCAAATGTGAATATGTGAGTAGGCACCCAAACACTGACAATATTGAAGTTTAGGTTTTTCTCCCCCTTAGGGAATTAAATAAACTGTTACCCATGTTAAGCATTAAAGAGTTAAAATATTTTAAGCACCTCAATGGCAACTTACTAAAATACACAACCCTTATGAATTTAGTTTAGTTATAGACTTTGTCAAAGCAGGGCCTAAAAGTGAATTATGCAAATGTATAAATGACTTGCGGTGAGTTTTTAAGCTGTTGCTATAAATGCAGTTTCTGATTAATATGATCAACAGTTCTCCCTCTTGACTCCGCTGAAGCTAAAACGTTCCCAGTGGACGGTTGGTGGGTCAGTGAGGGCTGAGGGCTATCAAAGCAGTGTATTAAAAGGAGCTCTTTGAAGCTTGTAAACCATGGTGCCCAGCAGGTCCGCAACAGATAGAAAGGCCTGTGATTGGTCAGGTGTGTGTGTGCGTGTGTTTTTTTTGCCAGATCGATCCACAGAGCTGACATTCTGCAGCATCAAAGCTTTCAGCACACTAATCTGACTCCTCCTATGAGGGCAAGGGTTGTTTTTATTATTTTCCTTTTTTTTTTTTTTGATGAAATGCTTATACCTCAGAGGGGCGCTGGCAATCTTATGATATCAGATTAGGTGAACTATGTGTTTTTAGAAGACTAAAGCCAATGAAAACATATTAAAATCAAACCTGCAAAGTGTATTTATCAGCCAGTAAATAATGCAAAACTATAGAGACCGGCAGAGAATTACACAACCATCAGTTGGGCATACCATTGGCAGTAGCAGTAGAGTGACACCGTGGAGATTCACACACGGCTGCTCCTCAAAGTCAGTTTCCCCTCGCACTGCCTCCAGAGACCTGTGCCACATACACACTCATGAAAGGTGTGAAAATCTGATTTCCCAAAAAGGATCGGTAATTCTCTGTGAGGGTGGAAGCCACAATCAATAAATCATTGCTAAGTAGATTGTAAAGAAAAAAAATTCCCTCTTGGTATCAGTGCATTAGGATTCTCCTGAGGATGGATGAGGCGAGATGGGGGTGTGAGACAATCTCAATAAAGAAGAGGCAAATCATACCTCTGGCATTCAACGGGACTCCAAAAAGTTGTTGAAAGGCCATAGAAGGTAGATAATAATACGGCCATGTCCTGGAAATCTAAAAACATACAAATGGGTAAATGATTAGGGTCACAGTTAAAAAAAAACAAGACTAATTTTAAGGTTTTTAAATGTTTTTAAAAGCTTTTTAATAAATACCAGAAACATCCAGTGAGCGAGAAATAGGAGAAAAGTTCCAACATTTATTATTTAATAAATTTTAGGAGAATTAATTAACTTTTGGGGTGCTAATATTAGACATTTGGGAGATAAATGTAAATGCTGCACTTAATAAAAAGAGTTTAAAATTACGTTTGTTCTCTACGTAATATACTGGAACAATAAACGAGCTGTGCACGTGCTAATAACGTTCTCTCTAATATAAGCATAACACAAGTTACGGAAAAAATGCCTTAAAATTTTAATTACAGAAACTATTCAATCAACCAGTTTAATTCTATAACAGGTTTTACTTTTCTTATAAACATTCATGACATTTCATACTATTAAAATACAGAATTGCTATGCACTGTAGCTCAAATAAGTAAAATGTTAGCTAAGCAAAGTAGTGCGTGTTAAACTTAACCAAAGGTTTTGTCAGGTACGTTTTTTATTTAACAAAAAGGCTACCGTAAATAATTTAGAGAGTGCAGCCGAAGCTTAGAAAAACAGCACATACCTTCATTCATTTCTGAAATTATATCAAAAACAGGGATTTCAAAATTAAGCGATTTACGCTTTACAGCAGACCTGAGCCCTAGCGCAATTTCACCTCAAGACTTCACTACCCATAATGCCTCATCTGGAGTTTTCAGTCATGTGATTAGCTCATGACAAGGAAACAGCTTGGAGAAACAACGATTCGGGCGATTTCTATGCATTAAACAACAATATTAGGCCCACCGCTTACCATGTAAATCGCTTTGTATTAAATAAGATTATTTTATAGCGCTTGTGCTCGCGTACGGAGCAATACACAATGGCGGAAATGGAGGAGCAGGTAAGCACAGCATGCTAACGTTAGCTCATATGTTGTCTGCATACTGACTATCACAATAGCTCAGTGTCCTTAGTATTGCGCGTATCTATTTGTGCGACTAAACATGTGGTGATGCTGTAAATAACGAATAATCATTTAGTGCTTTTAAATTTGTGGTTATAAAAATATTTAGTGCAGTTGATATCCTTGTTTACATCCATGGTGACATTGATTTAAACTCTCTGTTCATTCATTCAGGGCAGAAAACCAAGTGAAGAGTTTACAGATGAGTCTGAGGTATGAATTACATCATTTTGTGCCCATCCCTTTTCATCACTCATTTTATAAAAAACAAAGAGTGAGGACTAAAATGTTGCACCAGTATGTCAGTAACATGTTGTCAATGTTAAAGGGCGCAGTTTCCTGTCAAGCAATGGTGATTTTTGTGCTCAAATAAACCCCACTGCTTACCGCAAGGACTGTAATACAGAGCCAGCCTTTATCAACACAAGTTGATCCCAGAAGGATCTTTGTCAGGGGTTTGAAAGGTGTCAGACACTCATGAATTACAGATGGCTCTCCAGATCCATCAATATTAGGACTGAGCTTCATATACAGTACACCTGAGCTTCAGAGAATCACAAGTAGGCTAAATAAAATATAGCGTACACATCAGCTTGGCAGGAAGGGGAGTTTGACTTTTTAGGACCCAGAGAATAGAATGAAATAGTAATAGAAAAAAAGGGAATGTTCAAGCTTGTAAATAAAAGTAAGACATCCTGTTTCCTTTGCGCATAGTGTGTTCATTACTTTAGTATATATATGCATCCGGAGAGAAACTGCTAGCACCAAGAACTGTGGGATTGTGTGTCCCCTCAAAGCGGCTGCTACTGATTACACTGGTTCACAACAGGCTTAGTGCAAAAGTTTTCCTTTTACTGACCTTTTTCCCACTCAGAAGAAATGAGCAGAAGAAAATCTGAAAGGAAAAATAGTATGGTAGACTGCTAATAAGTGTTTAAACACATTTTATATTATTTGATATTTTTACAGCATGTATCAGTTTAACAATGCTATTTTATCCTTTTTTTTCCTTACATTTCTGTAAAGCACATTGGCTCAACTGTTGTTTTTAAATGTGCTATACAAATAAATTGGCTTGTCTTTTTATTATGAGATGCACGTCTAAAAGTAGTGTTTTCTACCATACATGCCTGAAGAATGATAAACTATGCAGACATAAAGAATAGTTCATCCTTGTGTCAAATGCCTCCAGGTAAAGACCGGTGAGCACAAATGGTTACAACGACCAGCTGTGTATATGACAAACAAAGGGCAAGTTACAAGATGGCAAAAGTTTTGAAAATGGTTAGTTTCTCTCGAGGGATGAAGTTTGCCTTTGTTGTTTGATACGCCTTTGAAACCCGTGACAAATGCCCTCGCATCAGAAATCTCACAACCAGAATACACAGGAAATAGCCTAGATATGGCGTTGTTGAGTGGGAAAGGATTGTTTTTGAAAATAACATTTTTTCCACGCTATTGTCCCCCCACCTCCCAACCCAGTAGCACATAATGGCAGACAATGTTTTGAGTTGATGCACCCTCTGGGCAGCCACAGACTGTGCAGCATTGGTTATAAACTGAATTATGAGTCATATTCAGGCTGCGACTGGCCACAAATGTCGGCTTGTGCAAGAAAGTGTAACATAGTGGAATACCTTAAGTTTGCTTTATGAAAAGACAAAATTGCACCAGGGATGAACATCCTACTAAAAGATTACTTTATCCCATATCTCAGGCTATGTAATGGTAATTTGTTTTGTGGATATCTTGTATCACAGCATGCGTAGCATATAAATAATGTTTGTGCCACTGTACATGTCTCCCAAAACATTTATACATTGCTTCTGAGGATAATGAAGTGAACCTTGAAAATTTAGTAAACAAAGAGAAATTTAATAGCAAGGTCTTTGTTATACATAGGCAATGTTGGCTGTAAGTGTTTAATAAATTTGATTGTAGGTCTGTAAACTGTAATATTTCATTGGAGCTTTAAAATGTGGCTTGTAGTCATAAATTATCAAATTGGCTACTTAAATGTAAAAACAAAGTCCACTTTTGTTTCCTTAATTAATTGCAAACAGCCGGTTAAAGGCTAGTTAAATGTGACTTGCCACTAATGCCACATTCATGGCATATTTATAATTATTTAATCCTTTGAAATGACTAATTTACTGCTGTTGTCAAAGGTGTCTTTGCAGGAACATACATAAGGGTACATTTTAAGGTAACTACTCTCTGACCCCCAGGAGGAGGACAGTGAGGAGGAGCCCAAGCTTAAGTATGAGAGGCTGTCCAATGGTGTGACAGAGATCCTCCAAAAGGATGCAGCCAGCTGTATGACGGTCCATGACAAGGTAGAGGTTATAGTGCATCATCCACAAGGGCGTGGTGCTCAAGTACGGGTCTCACATTGTTTATGCACACATTCGAGGCCACTCTTTTTTTCAAGTTGCCCTCTCAGGGAGCTACATCAAATGGCACCTGGCACCATTGTCTTCTCGTCTTTTTATTCCCACTCCTACACATTTTCGCTCCTTTCTCTCTCTTATTTGTTGAGTGCTGATATTTTGAAGATGACCACTCTGAGCGAGATGGTTAATCGTCGTGGCACCGGCAGCGCACACACGCACGCCTGAGCAGAGCACAAGTCATACTCGGTTATGTCTCCTCGCCTGATGTTTTATTAACCGCTATTGATTTTCATTTATTTATTTTTACTTTGAAGATTTTGTCCCCTTTTTTCTTGCTTCAAAACAGCAACGGTGCCACTGTTGGAGACATTTCTTTGCTGAAATCTTATATTTGATCTGACTATTTGACTGGGAGTTTTTTTGTTTTTTGTTTTGTGTTGTCTGCCATCAAGCTACCTGTGTGGTCACACCAGCCCCCACACCCGTGCCAGACTCCCACCACCTTAAGGCTGCCGACAGCACATATTGCCTTATGTTGCCTCATATTTTAAGTGTTTGAATCAGAATTTCATTTGAACAATTCCATTCTGATAAATCCCTTTAAAAGTCGCTCCGCCTCACAAGGTTGAACCCTTTATTTATTTATTTTTGGTTATTTTATTTGGGAGATTGCAGCGGCTCTGTCTGACATGCTCAGCTGTGCCTGTAAATATAAGCATTTCATTATAGACTGCACTGAAGCATGGTGGGCTCGCTGCACATCCACATGCTGGTCTACGAGGGAGGGGGATTAGGAGGAGGGCAGAGAGCAAGGGCTGGGTGGAAGAACACACACTTAATCTAATGCCAAAAGCCCCCGGTTTCTATAATTTTTTTGTCCCTGTGGACCCACGTACACATACACACACACACACACACACACGTATACACGAGCACTTCTGCTAAAGCACAAAACACAGAAACCAGTTGCTGCTCAGTAGAAATAATAGCTCTATGCAGGGCACGGACGAGATTGCATTGCATGGCTAGCACAGGAAGAAGTCAGATGTACAGTGCATTTATTATGCTTAAGCATTTTAATTTGAGTGGAAAAAATGCCATTTCACAGTGCCTGCTTTAATAAATAGGTCTTTTCCACTTTCTGCAATTTCACAGCTTTGCCTCTGAGCCCACCCAATCCCCACTATGCCCATGGTGCTCCAGCTCAGGAAATATTTTTATATCCTCTCCTACACTTTTCTTTAACACATGATTTTTTTTCCCCTCCAAAATCTTGAATTGGTTTGTGTCTTCAGCTTTAATTCACATTGCCTTTTTTTCTTTTACAGTTTCTGGCCCTTGGTACACACTTTGGAAAAGTCTTTCTTCTGGACGTTCAAGGAAATATAACACAGAAGTTTGAAATTGTAAGTACTATAAACACATCCTAATAATATACGACACCTGTATTATGTGTAGTATTTGGCACTGCTTTAGGTGTGTCAATATTATCTTATATCATGTTATACTAACCAAAATGCAAGTAGGAACTAATGTATATCCTTGAAGCCCTTCTTACATTCTTAGTGAGTTTTTGTTTGATTGTGTTAAAAAAATGGATAAGCCTGGAACTAAAATGCGCACAATAGTGTAAGTTATTTTGACCCTTTGCACATTCCTCTTCCCTCTCATATTCAAAGTAAACTATAATTTTATTAGCATTTTAGAAAATTCAGTAATCAAGGCAGGCTTGGAAACTTATGCAAAAGTGTACTTCCATTTGTGTTTCAAATGGTAGTGCCCATGCTGAGCACACTGATTTAAGTGCTGTTTACCTAAAAGGGCTTACTGCTAGTTATCAATCACTGCCTATTTTACTGAACTGCAAATGAACACTGAAAGGAAATACAAAGTGAATAGTCTGTATTTCAAATATGGAGTATTAGATAAAGGCTTCAACATGCAGAATATAATGGTACTCTATGACTTTTTGGTCAGTGCTGCAACATAAACACCCCACTGAGTCTTTTACTATAAATACCACCATGCTATAATTTATACCATTTGGTTGATCCCTTCTTCAAAAGAGCACTATAGTGCAATGGATGTCAAATTTAAAAGCCTAAGCATTACCTGCAAAGATCAGTGCCATGCTGCACGTTTTGACACATATGGGACCACGCATCCATTACATATAGAAATTTTACCTTTTACCTTTCCTGGCATTTCACTTAGTGGGTTTAAATGTCATAAATCCACCCAGGTTTTGAAAAAGATGCCATGATATTGTGTCTCTGCAGAGCTCAGTGAAGATCAACCAGATCAGCCTGGATGAGAGTGGGGAGCATGTGGGCATCTGCTCCGAGGATGGCAAGGTGAGATCTCTCAGCTCATCGCTGCTGGTTACTGATCCTTGGGCCTGCAGTAAAGTATGGCCATCAGTATTTTTCATCTTTCATAATTCATACTTAGATCACTATTCACTCATCTTATCTGCCTCAAACTTTATGCTAATGATGTGGAACTTGAGGTGATGAGCGATTTCCAAGTGAGATTTTTTTTTAGAAGTTGCCTTTTCTATCAGAGCATTAACCTGCAGTTTTATCTTCCGCCTATCCTGATTTTGGTTATGATGCAGGAATTTATAAAAAGCTTATACCGATTTTGAAAAGTGGGGTGATGATTTGCGCTCAAATCCGTCGAGCTGTCAGTCAGCCATCAGCCATGGATACCCTCTCCATGTTCTCTACTTTGCTGTTATCTTGTCTCTTCTCATCATTACCACCATCCTTCATGGATTTCGCAGTCAAGATATGCTCTCTGATATAGGCTTCCCTCCCCCACTTCATTCACTTTGGTGGCAAAAAACAAGATCTTGTCGCACAAAAAGTGGAGCAGACAATTAAAATCAATGTTACAGTGATTGTTTGCCGTCACCAATTCACTTGGCTGTTAATCCTTTAAAATCTAACTTAATCCTTAATCGCTGGTGCAGGTAAAAAAAAAGATTTCATCAGAGAACCGTATTATTCTCCTGCTTAAAAACAGGTCTCAGATTCAGGAAAGCTGGGCGTCCTGTACTCTAATGGTGCATGGGGTTTGCTGTGGCCAACTGAGGCTGTGGTCAAGTCCAAGATTAGGACTCCTGTTTCTAAACCCTGCAGGGTTCAAAGAATCAACTTGTTCACTAATTGGTGACCCAGTGGAGAAGTATGGAGCCAATCAAAGTCTTTTCTGACTGCAATTCCCCCTGCTGGCCTCCGATAGTTGCAGAGGCAGCAATTAAAGGAGAAATTTTGAGTTATTCACCTTCAGTTGTTGTTTTGTCTTTGTTACAGGTTCAAGTGTTCGGCCTCTATACAAGAGAGGGTTTCCATGAGAACTTTGACTGTCCCATTAAAGTAAGCTCAGGTCACATTTTTGTGACCTTTTACAAGTATATTACAACATCTTCAATGTTTGAAAACAGTGTTTGTATTGTAATCAGTTTACACCATTATTTCACAGGTGGTAGCATTACACCCTCAGTTTACCAGATCTAACTACAAGCAGTTTGTCACTGGAGGAAATAAGGTAGGTTGGACCATAATTTCACTCTGAATTAGTCGTGGAACAATAATTTCTTCTGATTGTGTCCAGATAAAACTGAATTGTGCAAACCTTCTCACTTTAGCCTGACTAAAGGCAATGCACAAGGCTTTGTCTGGTGTGAAAGGCCCTTACTTTTCTGTCTCTTTGCTGGAGTGCTCTCGGGAGAGCTACCCATTTCCACAAAGTGCAGTTCGCTCAACAGTGTTTGAAAGGCAATGCTCACGAGCACAGCAAATAGATGTCATTATCAAGAGGCTACAGAATTTTAGGATTTCCGGGTTCATGCAGTGTTTTTTTCTCCCTGATATGTATGTACTATAGAAAGAAAAGTGGGCTTACAAAACTAACCAAAGTATGATTCAGTGATTATTACTACCATAAACTGCACTGGCATTGCGTCATTGCAAGATTGTCCATAAAAAACATACTGACATTTATACAACTGGGGTCAGGAAAAACAACTTTTTATGAAACCCCATTGTTAGTGTTACTTTGCCATTTTCTTTCAATTGGCGCTGATTTCTCTCAGTTCCAAGTTGTGAAGGCCTCCACAAGGCGCCTGTGATGGAAATCAATAAGCCTCAACGGGAGCCACATCCTGTCAAAGGAAATTCAATTTTGTCTCCACAGTTCTTTTGTCATATCATCTCTTTGTAGAGCAAACTGTTTATTAATACATCCCAACTGCTGAATTAAAGAGTCTGTGCAAGCTGCTTTCTTCTATAGTAATATTATATACACTTTTGTTCAACTTTATATATGTTTATGGATAGGAATAAAACTCAAAGTGTGAATGCTACGCTTTTGTTGCATGTTCAGTCTAAGGTCTAATCATTAAGTTGCTGTTGATGAAGAAAGTTTTTTATACAGATATTTTTAATAGATTTCATGTTGGTCATAGCTCAAACGGCACAAATTAATATTCAAAGTTTTTACCACAATGCTACATTAAATTAGTGATTATATTATACAGTACATGTCATACACTAAAGACACAATGAAATCAGTTGTGTATTAAGGAAGACAGCATTACATGTGGAGAAAAGTGATATATGATTGACTACATGATTTTGGTCACTTTTCTGTTTCACTTTATTGTGCTTCCTAAACAAGGTGAGACATTTTAATCTTTAATCTGACTTTGTCCAACGCTCTTACTTAAAGTTCAACAAACAATCTAATTATTGCCTTTCTGCCTCACAAATGGATTAGAGCTCATTTGTATAAAGTCACAATTCCCTTTAATATTTGCAGAACCAACAAAAAAGTTCCCAAAATTCAAATCAGTAAGTTCGCTCTCCAGATTAACCAGACATTCACTGAACCAGCGGCTATGTCCTTGGTAGCCTGTTCTTTGTTGTGCACTGCCCTCTGTAGGTGGTGCTTCACAACTGCCACATGTTAAATTTGAGCTGCAGATTCAGTTGTAGTAGTACATAATAAAGCTTTTCTTTCTTTTCTTTATAGCTGCTGCTTTATGAAAGAAACTGGTTGAATCGTTGGAAGACAGCTGTTCTACATGAAGGCGAGGGCAGCATCACTAATATCCAGTGGAGAACTAATCTTATCGCCTGGGCCAACAATGTGGTGAGTGTCCTAACACAGCCACAACACTCACAGTGGACTGCAGTCTATTATTATGTGTTTGCCTTCTTTTAGGGAGTTAAAATATATGACATCAGTACAAAGCAGCGAATTACAAATGTGCTTCGTGACAACGTCAGTCTGAGGCCTGACATGTACCCATGTAGTCTCTGTTGGAAGGACGACACCACTCTGATTGTTGGCTGGGGAACCTCCATTAAGGTTTGGTTACTATTGCTAGAACTAGTTTTATTGAATTCTATTAATGAATTAGTTGAAATGTATCGTGTTTTATGTTTGCAGATCTGTGTTGTAAAAGAACGAAATCCTACTGAAATGAGAGACCTTCCCAGTCGTTATGTGGAAATAGGTACAAGATACAAATTTCTGTTATATATGATGAATAAAGGAGATGTGCATTTTGTTTTGGAATAGTTAATTTTTAAAAGGAAAACTAAATAGGTGTTATTTTATAAAATCCTTTTAAGCTCATAACATCTTTTCTCTTTCCCATGTCTGTTTTTAAAGTCTCTGCATTTGAGACAGAGTTCTTCATCAGTGGTCTGGCCCCTCTGGCAGACCAGCTGGTCACATTGTACTTTGTGAAAGAAAACTCTGAGCACATGGTAATAGATTAAACTGTATGCTTTATACTTCAGCCATAACTATGGACTGTAACTTACATTAGTGTATGTCATCTAAATGTCTGGGCAGGATGAAGAGTTTCGCGCACGGCCTCGCCTCGACATAATCCAGCCTCTTCCTGAAAGCTGTGAGGAGATCTCTTCTGATGCGCTCACTGTGCGCAACTTTCAAGACAATGAGTGTAGAGACTACCGGCTGGGTAAGACTGTAAAAATTGCCCTCTAAAAATGTCACGCAGCCATATGCTGCACTGTGATTTTATTATGCACTGACTATCAAATGTCAGCTGTAATGCACAGTAAACCGAGGCGTACGTGTATTTTCATTAACAGAGCATTCTGAGGGAGAGTCGCTCTTCTACATCATCAGTCCCAAAGACATCGTTGTGGCCAAAGAGCGAGACCAAGATGACCATATCGATTGGCTGCTTGAAAAGAAGAAATATGAGGTTTGCGTTGTTGCCTTTAATGAAAGATGCAAAAGGTTACGGTCTGCGATTTCAGAGTTTGATTATGTGTCTTGTTACTGTGGTTTCTCTGTGACAGGAGGCTCTCATGGCTGCAGACATCAGCTTCAAAAACATTAAGAGACATGACGTTCAGAAAATTGGGATGTCTTACATCAATCACTTAGTAGATAAAGGAGACTATGATGGTGCTGCAAGGTATGTTTGCTGCCATTTGATCCACAAAAACAGTTTTACAGAGCAGTCTTGTAAAACTTCATAGTTCTGTTGATAGCAGCAAGCAGCAGTCACTTAATTAGAGCTTGTATCAGTTTTTTCAGTTACAACTTGAGTTGTTTCAATACAGGAAATGTCAGAAGGTTCTTGGCAAAAATATGGAGCTCTGGGAGAATGAAGTTTACAGGTTTAAAACAATTGGACAGCTAAAGGTAGTAGCCAGTTCTCATCAAAGCATTGACTATTAAAATTCACAGTAATGTCATTATCTGTTCAACTATATAAAAACTTTTCCTTTCCCATTCTCAGGCCATTAGTCAGTATTTGCCCAGAGGAGATCTACGTCTTAGACCTGCAATTTATGAAATGATCTTACATGAATTTCTGAAAACTGATTATGAGGTATTTCTTACCCATTATTCCTCACATTTTTAATGAATCCAGTTTATTAAATTGTTTTGATTTATTCTGTTTTCTCTAGGGTTTTGCCACACTAATCCGAGAATGGCCTGGAGAGCTGTATAATAATATGGCCATAGTCCAGGCAGTCACTGACCACCTGAAGAAGGACCCCACCAACAGCACTTTGCTCACCACTCTGGCTGAACTGTGAGTGATCGTGACATTTGTATTAACAAGCCCCATGAGCACTGAGTACCACATTCAAGCGCAAGATGAGCACACTTAAAAGATTATGCTTATTATCAGCATCACATTTGACACATTTGCATAATATTTGTAATTTATTCAAGATGGTGTTTTGTTGCAGATACACATATGACCAGCGGTATGATCGAGCCTTAGAAATCTACCTGAAACTGAGGCACAAAGATGTGTACCAGCTCATCCACAAACACAACCTTTTCTCCTCTATTGAAGACAAGATTGTCCTTCTTATGGACTTTGATAAAGAGGTGATTTTTACGTTAAAAACAATGTGTTTGTTTTGTGTATGTATGCAAAGACTACTGTCATATTTCCAGCTGACTCACTTGTTTATATTTTCAGAAAGCTGTCGACATGCTGCTTGACAATGAAGACAAGATATCGGTAAGCATCACTGGCTTCCGTCTATTATATAATTAAAAATAATGACATATGCCTCTAATGAATTTACTGCTCATCTCTTTTTCAATAGATAGACAGAGTGGTGGAAGAGCTCGCAGACAGACCTGAATACCTCCATGTGGTAAGTTGAACTCTGATTATTATTATTAATTTTTTTGTCTAAGTGCACTCACATTCTTCTTAACCTCTTTTTCTCCCAGTACCTTCATAAACTTTTCAAGCGGGACCACCACAAAGGACAAAAGTATCATGAGCGACAGATTGGACTGTATGCTGAGTACGACCGACCAAATCTCTTGCCTTTCCTGAGAGACAGCACACACTGCCCTCTGGAGAAGGTATGCTCAATCAACTATTTTCACGAACCCATAAGAATTATAAGTTAAATGTTTTCATGCTTCATTTCTACTGTTTCCTCCCAGGCTCTTGAGATTTGTCAGCAGAGAAACTTTGTGGGGGAGACAGTGTTCCTTCTCAGTAAGTTGATAAATACAGGTGTCCTAATTTGTGTATCTGAAACTGGCTTTAAAAAATTTTAATGTGTCTCTCAGGCAGGATGGGAAACTGCAGACGAGCTCTACAGATGATCATGGAGGAGCTTGAAGATGTGGACAAAGCCATAGAGTTTGCCAAAGAACAAGACGATGCAGAACTCTGGGAGGATCTCATCTCTTACTCTATTGACAAACCACGTGAGTCACATCCTTCCATCTTAAATCTTAAATTAAATTATATTTAATGTGTGCCTACCTGTCTGTTGTGGGTCTCCAGCATTCATCACAGGCCTCCTGAATAATATCGGAACTCATGTGGATCCCATTCTCCTCATACATCGAATTAAAGAGGGAATGGAGATCCCCAACCTCAGAGATTCATTGGTTAAAATTCTTCAAGATTACAACCTACAAGTAAGTGTTTATTCTAGATCTATACATTCCTCCTGTATATAGTGCTATAGATGTGAATGTTGTAATACTAAACACCATGTTTTAATTGTTATTTTGCTTTATTTTGTTTCCAGATTCTTTTGAGGGAAGGATGTAAAAAGATTTTGGTGGCTGACTCCCTCTCGCTGCTCCAGAAAATGCACAGGACACAGATGAGGGGCGTCAGAGTAGATGGTATATTGAGTCCAAATCAAAATCAAGGGTTTACTTTGGTTAAGTGGGCTTTAGTAACTTTTTTCTGTTTCCTTTTTAGATGAAAACATTTGCGAGTCATGTCATGCAACAATATTACCATCAGGTCAGTTTCCTTTATTGATTTTGCTTTTAATGCTTTTAACTGACTATAAAATACTGTAGATGTGCTTTTTATGCTTTATATTTTCAGACATTGCTAAACCCTTCAGTGTGGTAGTGTTTCACTGCAGACACATGTTTCACAAAGAGTGTTTACCATCTCCAGGAACTGTAAGTATTCTAATTGTATTGACAGTTCCCATGTACAAAGATTTCTTTTTTTACTTTTCTTAACTACCATTTATTGATTGATTTCTCTTACACTATCACAGATTCCTGGTGCGCAGTTTTGTAACATTTGCAGTGCAAAGAGGCGAGGGCCAGGAAGTGGAATCCTAGAAATGAAGAAGTAGCCCCTTGCATTTATAATGTTGTTATTGATGCTTTTATTGTCACCAGTTCCATTCACCACCCACTGCTTTCACCTAGCTGTCAATGAACTAATCAATAAATATCACTTTCCACTTCTGCTAGATTGCAAATGTGCAAAACATATATATTGGATTGCCTCTGTATATTTATAGCTGTAAAGTGCTCTTCTGCTTGGCATTATTGTTATGTAATAAAATGTCTGCCAATCTTAAAAATAAAAAAACAAACTATACGAAGTATGTGATTAATATTTATGTGTATTGTCTCCATAACCTTACTAAAGAAAAATCTCTAAAGTCAGAAAATGAATAATGCAGAGAAGTTTTATATGTCTGTGTTTAGATTTTGTTGTTGTTAGATTGAGTTAGGACAAAGTTTAAGAAATTACATTCACATTATTGCATTTTGTAAATTTAACGCCGTGTTCATGAATACAAAGGGAAATAGGCTAAAAATGTAAAAAAAAAAAAATCACAACAAAAATTATATTTGGCCATATTCCTTATTATTTACGGTTGCAATTATATATAGATATTGTATAGCCTATTACGATAACACGTATTTGTGTTGTAGATTACACGTTTTAAGAAAAGTTACACCGTCAATGGTTGTTTTGTGCTTGGAGAATCTCAACGTCACTTCCGCCGTTTCTCTCCGGAAGTACAGTTAATTTTTTATTCACAGGAAAAAAACAGCTGTTGTTGAAAACGAAAACATCAAAGTGAGTTTCTTTGCTTAATACCGTTGCTATATTGCTCTGCCGACCATAATATCGTTAGAATTGCTGTTGAAACTCTCTACTTTGTCTAAACGGCTGCTGGTTTTTGACTCGAACAGCGAATGTGGCTTCGCTCATTTGTTGCGAGCTCCTGCTAGTGCTAGCTCCATCACTGAAGACTTGAGCTAGCTGTTAGCACACAAGCCACTGGGCGCTAGCTAAGTGACCATTTCTGACTCTGCACAACTTCGAGTGACAACACACCCTGCCAGATGTTAGACAACCAAGGAGATACGTGACAAAAATAGTGTTAAAGTGAGTTGTTTCTGATTGTACAGTGTGTGCTTGGCTAGCCACATTGTTTAACCGCGATTTTATATTGTTTACGTTCCTCGTTAGCAAGCGCTGTTGCATGTTGACAAAATAAGTTACAATAACATAAGTTGTACCCCTGTATAGATAGGAATAAACGCAGCAACTTCAGCCACATATATGAATGTTTTGTTGCTGCATGTCATTATTGGGTATGTTAATGTTTTATGTTTAGCTTTGAAAACTGCAAATGCCTCCAAATTGCAGTTATTTATAGCTAATTAGTAAATTATGATTCTCATTTATGAAAACTTTTTGGTTATCTGCCTTTCACAGAAATGCCTGCCCCAAAGAGAGAATCATCGCCACATGAGTCTCAGCCCAAGATGATGAAGCTGGATGAAGATGGTGATGCTGTTCCAGCGAAAACTGCACCAGCTGCTCTGATAACAGGAACTACGCCAGAAAAGACAACAGCCCCACGGACCAAGAAAAAACTCCCTCCTTCACCAGAAGGAAATAAATCAATGCAGAGTTCTTCTTTGGCAGATTCTAATGAATCAGTCTCTGATCCACCTCTCAAAAAAGCCAAGCTCCTGAAAGCCACAAGTGCCTCTTGCAGAGCCGCTTCCCCAGAGAAAGCCAACTCCAAAGCCTCCCTGAAGCGGACCGCATCCACTGAGTCTGACGATGAGTCGTGCAGTGATAGTAGTAAGGCTGACCTCTTTAGAGTGAGGGATGATGGCGACAAGGCTCGCTGCATCAGACAGTATTCTAACAAAGCCAAGCGCAAAGCTGAAGAGCCATTGTCTGACCCAAAGGAGACAAATGAAGAATTGTCTCCTTCTCCTTCAGACCCTGTACAAATGGACCACAATTATGGGAGATTCTCAGATGTTAGTGAGACTGATCAGGATGAAAACACTGAATTTACAGGTTCTGAGGTACAAAGACCAACTGTCTCAGACAGTGCAACAGAAACAGAATTAAATGAAACAAACAGGGTTAACAAGACTGAACATGAAGCTGAAGCAACTAATTGTGAGGGAGTAAAAGTTTTACAAAGACAAAAGCCTACTGATAATAAAACTTTTAATTCATCCACAGACATTTTAGCCTCTAGGACATCTGGCCCGTGCATCACAGCTGATAATAAGGAGAAAGAAAATGCAGAGACCAGCACAAATCTCCAATGCAAAAAGGATCATAATAATGAAACAGTACAAGCACTATGTCCTGTTGCTGAAAATGTACATTCAAATCAGAAAGATGAAAATGTAGACTTAGCTGGCATTCCAGAGATTATTACCGATTTGCAGGAAGAAAGATTATATGAAGTGATTGCTGAGTCTGTTTGTGAAGCGACTACGCAAGTTCTAAAATGTAATACTGACGTAAATGAACATGAGAGGCAGCCTGTGATTGAAGCAGCTCATTGTATAGTTGGGGCAGAATGTCAGCCTTTATTAACTGAAACAGACTCTGCTCCGGAGCAGTTTCTAGTTGTTAGCAGTATTCCAGAGATCCAGAGTGAGGACAGCGTAATGACTGCAGAGGTTGTAAGTAATTTAGAGAGTCACGCAGACAGTGATGTTAAAGTAGCTTTCAAGGGAAAAATACAGGACCAAGTGAGCCACAAAGTGTCAGATACATTTACTAACACCTGTGACAGTGTTAATACAGTTACAGAAAAGGGAAGAGAAAACAAAACAGAAGGAAAGTCTGAAATATTAACATCGAATGTTATCACACAGAGTTTAATATCAGATGACATAGCATCTAAAAAAGAGCTACTAAAATGTAATAACCACAAAGTTAATGACTACACTCCAGAAAAAAAGGGAGGCGCTTTAATGGAAAATGAAAAGCCTAACTCTGAAGATGCCACTATATTGAATGGTCAGCTCAAAGTGGATTTACAGACAGTAGTGTCAGAGGAGATTCATTATCAAGGAGTTGAACTACAGAGCCTTAATTGTCCAGTAGATGTGGACATGCAGACTGAAACATTATCGCCTAATGTGGAAACTGAGTGTGAGCATGAAGCCACTGAAACCACCACACATGTAAATGAATATGAACTATCTCAAAACATTAACATGCCTGCTGACTTCCCAGAGAGTCTTAATCCAGTGCCTACATTGGAAGAACATGGTAGACACAGCCTAAATACTACTGACCAGCGCTCCAAGGACCCTGTGGTAGAGCATTCTAAAATCACACATCAGGAGAATACCAGAATTCACACCACAACATCAGAGATTTCTCATCCAGAAATTACAGTGGATGTAAATAACGGGAGGACAAAGGACACTAAACACAACACAGGTGTGTCAGACAAAGCAGAGAAGGAATCACTCGATGCAGATATTAAGCAAGGGGAAGTTGAAAGCAGACTTGTAGCTTCTGTTGTTCCTTCTCTGAGTCTAAAAGAGGTGGATATACAGACAACAACTGAAGTGACCTCTAACCTGTCACCAACAGTGTGCACACAGGAGGTCAGTGAAACGGCTATAGTTGCAGAGGTTTATCAATTTGAAAGCTCTACAGTTATAGAAAACAACAACAGGGAAAACTCAGAATCCCTGACTGAGTGTCCCATTCGAATGCAGATGCAACCAGCTTCATTATCTCAATTTTCAGCCTCAGTAGTAAACCAGAGGAGTCTAATTGAAAAGGATATGCCTTCTGCAACAACTACAGAGGAGATTCAAAGACAAAATGAACAGGATCTAAGTAATGCAACAGTTGAAATACATGAGGATATTATGGTTAATAATCCTCAAAACACTAAGAATGGAGAGGCTGTGGATTTAGTAGAGAATCAGATGCAGGTTGTGTCACCAGCTGAGATGCACATTTCCTCTACATTTGATATGTGCCAGGAGAGCACAACAAACCAAGCAGAAGAAGTTCAAGAAAGTTTAGTTAATAATGCTTTTACTGACAGTAATGGCAAAGAGGTTATTGCAGAGTATTCTAGTGGTGCAGATATACAACATTCAGAGCAACGTGCTAAGGAAGAAAAGCAGACTGAAGTTACTTCCTGCAGTGAAGTTCAAGAAGTTATGGCAGGAAATGTGGATGTTACAGAGATGCAAATGAATACCCTTACAGTGCCCCGGGAGATTAATCTAGCACCTTCAGCAGGAATAGAGGATGTAGATAAACATAGTATGGCCTTTTCAAGTGAAATCCAACAAAGTGTTCTGTCTCATTCTGAAAACACTTATAATGAAAAACTGCACATGGAACCTATTGCAGTAGATACCCAGGAAGACAAAGTTGTAATATGTGAATCACTGGAAATGGAGGGCTCTATAACAGAGGAAATCAAGGCAAATGTGAGTAATGAACAAGTGCTTCTTAATACTGAAGGAGAGAAGGAACCTGGAGACAGTGCGGTAACTGTTTTTGTGTGTGCTCAGCAAGATGACATTGTGGTTGTTCAAGGCTTGGAAGAACAGCATGAGATTGCTCATCAGTCAGAGGTCAAGACTCATGAAAATCAGATAGTGTACGAGCCTATTAGCAGCCCAGAGAGTAACACAGACGGAGAGGTTCAAACACTGTCAGAGCATGACAGAGTTACACTGATGCATGTGAGCAGCACAGGCACCCAGCAGATCAATTATGGTATATCAGCATTCTCTGTTAATGAAGGAATAAGAGAGCTGCATGGTCAAAATGTGGAATATTTAGATAGCCATGCAGCATCTGAAGCCCAAAGTGTGCCAGCAGAAAGTTCATCAGCATTACCTACTAATGAAGAACTGAGAGAAGTAAATGGCCAACAACTTCCAAATGAAGAATCAGCCGAGAAACATATTATTTTGGATACCCAAGCTGAAGGTGTGCAGACAGAAGTTTCATCCTCATTCCCTGCCAATGAAAACATGGGCGAACAACTTGAGGAATATTCAAAGGAAGAAATGAGTTCAGACAGCCACACAGCAGCTGAAATACAGAGTGCACAAGAGAGCAGAGTCACTGCACAGTTGGAGCATAGTAATGGGGCAGAGGATGTCAAAGTTGCAGTGACCAGCTCAAGTGATGATATCAGCACCCCAGATGGTCAGTCCAAATACTCAGAAGAGAAAAGTGCCCAGAGTGGTGTCCCAGATTTTGTCGGTGTCGCAGAGTTTACTGAACAGGTGCCGGAGGTCACTGGACCTGAAGTGGTCACAGACACCACTACAGCAGCTACAGCTAGCACTGAACTAGAAAGCCAAGTACCAGATAGTACGTGTGAGGAGTATGTTATATTAGAGCCAGTGCCAGAGACTGAAATCCACTATGACATTATAACTCAAGCTGTGGCTGAATCAGGGCTGTCAGAAGAGATGAGAGTAAACAGTACGATTGAGGGAGAAGTGCAACAAACAAGTGAGGCCAGTGATGCTATTAATGAGGAAAGCAGACAGGAGACAGAAATGACGGTTGAGACAGTTATGGAAAGCTCTGAACAAAATACTGCAATTTCCCCACAGCCAAGTAATATGATGGAAGTTGCAACAGCTGAAGCTAGTAAACCAAGTCCAGATGAGGTGACACAACAAGAGGATGTTAATATGGAGCCTCAAGAATTCCAGATTTTAGAGGATATTGAGATTGGGCGTGAGATTGTTGTGGCAGAAGAGGAGCATGAGGAAGATAGTGACATTTCTATCATAGAAAAACCTCAAGACACAACTACTGAAGTGATACCTCCTAAAAAGGATGAAGAAAATGTTAATGAGAAAAACAAAGACGACATTTCTGTTGCCAGTGTAAAGCTTGACAGCACAGCTGCCAATAAAAATGAAGATGAGAAAAAAGAACTGCAAAAACCTAAGAAACAAGAGATGAACACACAGGCTAGAACCAAAGCCCGCCTCGCAGCTTTAGCTGAGCAAAAGGCTGCTGCATCTAAGAGACAAGCAAAAAGAGAGCAGCTCAACCTTCTAGCCCTGTGTCAGGAAATAGCAGAGGACATCGCCACAGACAGCATGCTCTTGAAGAGGATTGAGGAAGAAAAGCAGGCAGCAGCAGCAGCTGCAGCTGCTAAAAGTGAAGCCAGCAAAAAGGCAAGTCCACCTAGTAACACTCAGGATGAGCAGTCAGATGATGTTGCAACTCCAGCTGAACCAGAGGTAGCCTCAGCTTCAGTGACTCCTTCTGAAGATAAAGCTGAAATCCAGCCCTCCACAGCTAATGCAGAGGAGGCTAAGTCTTCTACAGAGTCACAAAAAAGACGTTTCTTTATTTCACAAGTTACAGTTCCACTAAAAGCCCATGAGAAAAAGAAGCTCACTCGATATCAAAGACTAAGACAAGTTGAATTGCAGAGAGAGAAAATGTCTTGGGCTAGAGTGAAGAAACTCAAATCTGACCAAGCAAATCAGATGTTTTCAGAAATGGATTGGCAAGCATCAATGTCACTCTCGTCTTTTCCTTTTGCTGCTGCGCCCACAACATCTGAGCCGGCCACGAGTCCCACTAAACCTGCTCCAGCAAGTCCCACATCCAGTAGCAAACCTTCAGCACCTAAAGCTGATGAGCCTAAACCAGAAACCCCCGAGGCTGAACCAACTAAAAGTGAACCGGCTAAAACTGAAACAACACCGCAATCTGAAGCCATTAAAACAGAAGCAGAAAACCCTGAAGCTATTAAAACAGAATCTTCCAAAAAAGAAGACCCTAAAGCGGAACCCTCAAAACCTGAACTTCGTAAATCCACTCGACTCAGTAAGATTGAAACTTCCAAAGCAGCCTCTGCACCCGCACCCACCACAAAAGGGAAAACCGCATCCAAAAAGGTCCTTCCTGCTGTTCCCCCTCCCATGCCCAATGGGCTTAATAATCAGAGTTTGAAGATTGAGTACAAGCCATACAAACCCAGGCCTAAGTATTCCCCTGATGACTTTGAACTAGATGACGACCCCCTGCCAGTAGGTCCTTCCAAACCCAGTCCTCAGGCGAGGCCCACCCAGCAGACGGGGCCCAACGTTCACGCAAACCCAGCTACTCAGACTAAACCTACTCTTCCTCTAAGACCCGGGGTTTCATCACAACCTCCAAACCAGGTGAAGCCCAAAGTTCTGATACCTGCCGGACAGATCTCAGGTCAGTCAAAGCCAGCCTCCACTCAACAGGCAAAGCCCTCAGCAGCACCATCTCAGTCAAAAACCGCACCTGCAACTCCATCGTCATCAAAGCCTCCTCCAGCAGCTAAAGCGCTACAGAAGACTGCTGTGACGGCAAGCCCTCAGTCAAAGGCTCTTCTGGCTTCTGCTCAGTCCACGCCAGCAGCCTGTTCATCACCCCAGGTAAAGCCCACCAGTGCGACCCCTCAGAAGCAGGTAACTCCAGCTGTAGCTCAGCCGGCTGCTTCAGCTACATCTGAGACTAAACCTGCCCTTCTTAAGGATGATGTTACAGATGATGCCAAATGCAAGGTAAGTCAGATCACCTTTTCCCGCTTTTTGTCTTGGTATTTTGTCAAGAGCATTGCTGAGGCCTGATCTCTTTTTTCATAGGCTGCAGCGTCTGTTCCTACTGCTTCTCTTTCTCCTAAAGAAGACTCAAAAGTTTCAGATGGATCTCAGAAGTGTGAAGAAACCCAGCAAGGTATCCATATATTAACTTTATTTCAAATGGTGACGATTAAGAGTTTATTCTTAACTTTTGTAAACTTTTCAATTGTGACTTGTTCAAAAAGTGTATAAACTTGTATGTCTTCCTACAGCCACTGATGTCCATCCAGAGAAGACAGAAACAGGAAAAACTGAAAAATTGTTACAAAAGCCCTGTCAAGAGTTAGTATTGCTTTTTGCTCATTTGACAGTCCCCCCTTGTAGCAACTCAAACCTAAAGTAATGTGATGTTTGTTTATTTTACAGTCAAGCAAAGCCACAAAACGTCGAGACTCCTCTTTCTGACGCTAGTCTACAAAAAGAAGTCAAAAAGCTGAAGGAAGCTGACAAAGATGGCACGCAGACAATTATTGTGAGTGTGTTACTTTCTTCTTGCCGTATTTTTAGTAAGTCTGTAAAGCAAAGAGTCATAGTCTCTAAGAACAATGTCATCATCTGTTTTCTAGGACGCAGGACAGAAGCATTTTGGGGCTGTGGCCTGTAGCGTGTGTGGGATGCTGTATTCTGCAGCCAATCCTGAAGATGAATCTCAACATTTACTGTTTCACAACCAGTTCATTAGTGCTGTTAAATATGTGGTAAGACAAAAAATGTGTTGTAAATAACTACCATCAGTGCAGGTGACATCAGATAACTGACCATCTGAAATCTTTAAAATCAACTGTTTTTATATGAAATCCAAACTTTGTGACAAGCCAGTTGCTGTAATAAATTTAAAATATCTGTACGTAACTGTTTACATTCTCTTTTTTTGTAGGGATGGAAAAAAGAAAGGATTTTAACTGAGTTTCCTGATGGCAAGATTATTCTTGTTCTGCCAGATGATCCAAAATATGCTCTGAAGAAGGTAATTTGACACAAAAAGCCATTGTCATTAATACATAGATGAACAGGACACATTTTTGCATCCAAGTAAATGCTTTTACTCTCTTGTTGTTCAGGTTGAGGAAATCAGGGAGATGGTGGACAATGACCTTGGCTTCCAGCAGGTGGAGTCCAAGTGTCCCTCTAAGACTAAAACCTTCCTGTTCATTTCTAATGACAAGAAAGTAGCTGGGTGCCTGATTGCAGAGCACATTAATGAGGTGAGGACTGAGAATGTACACTTCTCATGTTCCTATGACACAAAGCATACTGACCTGTGTTTTTGTTGACACTCACAGGGCTACAGAGTGATTGAGGAGCCCGCACCAGAGGGTTCAGAAGGAGAGAAGGTGATGTTTGAGAGGCAGAGAGCCTGGTGCTGCTCCACTACTGCAGAGCCAGCCATCTGTGGTATCAGCCGCATTTGGGTGGTCGGCACCATGAGACGCCAGGGCATTGCCTCGCGCATGCTAAACTGTCTCAGGTTTGTCTACTAGATATTTTTGAATAATTTAACTTAAGCATAATTTCTGATTTATCTATGTTTCTGTGCAGGAATAACTTCATCTATGGTTCATACCTGAGCAAAGATGAGATTGCTTTCTCTGATCCCACCCCTGATGGAAAACTTTTTGCTACACATTATTTTGGCACTTCTCAATTTTTGGTTTATAACTTTGTGAGTGGGACACCATCAACCCGGGCCAAAACTGAAAAAGTATGACATCCTTCTTCAACCATGGTAATTATGGATTTAACTGCGACACTCACTGGAAACTGGGACCTGTCCTTGCAACAGTCTGTGGCACTGTTTGAATATTAAAGACGGCTTACTCTAGGATATATCGAGGATATACATTGGTCTAAATCTCAGGATGAAAACAACAAGGTGTTGTTGGAAACTGTTTCAAATTCACCCTTTAATCCTTCCCTTCATAGTATTTTAACAAAAAAATCTTTATACATTTTTGAGCAAACAAGGTTTAATTAGAAGTATAGTTTACATGCATGAACGGACAGCAATAGTAAAAAATTATCCTTTTTTTACTGTCAGAGAAGCATACAATTGACCTGTTTTTAGAGTTTTGTCCTCACATTGTTGTGTTTTACTGCATCATGTATTAAACTCTGTCTCTTAACAGTGATACTGCCTTCTTTTAAAGTTATTTTACATTGATTATAACCACACTATGAATATTTAGCAATTAATGAAGAGTTTCTCAATTTCTTTTTCAATTTGGTCCTGATTTAACATTTCTGACTGATTATCTAAACCATGTATTTTTTTCCCTGAGGGACAATTTAAACACTTTGGGATTGGAGTGATGTGGTTAAGGACTGTTTTGGGGCATTAAATATATGCTCTTATTGTCTTAGATCATTCTGAAATATTTAGTTTTTGAGCTGAGCCATATACTGTACACCGTTTAGCAGGGCATTGTAGCCTTTAATGTATGAGTGATGTCTTAGTTCACCAATGCTGTCTATTGCTTTATTTGTGCCTGGATGATTCAAGTGTGAATTACGATAAATATTTTTCTGTTTAGTTTTTTTTTTTTGCCATATGTTCTAAGCGAAGCAGCATATGGATGTTATTTTTAGTCAGTGTAGATTAACATCTTCCTACTCCTTAGTAACAATGAATTATGATGTATATCAAATTATCATGTAGATGTATGCATACTGTAACAAATTCTATGATTGAAAATAGTATGGTTCTAGGGCTCAGGGGTTTAAGTCATGCCGTTCAGCCCTTACGATTGCAAATGGGAATATTTGCTCAGCGATCAAAGCTTTTATATTATCAATGTAATCCATCCCTAATTTTTCTTTTTTTTTCTTGTTAAAGGCGTTTTTAGAAAGATGTGTCGTGTAAGAAAAAGACATTTGATTTATACGAAGCTGTGTAAATATTTATTTAAATAATAAACAATTTAAAATGCATGTATTGTGTTATTTTTCACTGTGTCTGTTTATACTTTTCCCTATTACTATCTATGACTATCTATTTTTGCTTTATGGATGTCTCCTGTTACCTGCTGAGCTAGAGCTGAAATATTTAATTGTGATCACAGGTGTGTTCATAAGACATAAGAATTAATTTTGGTCTTTTTAGTAGCAGATGTAGACTGCAGCCGTCAGAGTGCATTCCTCGATGCTCCTGTCACAACAGAGGCCAGCTTGATGGCAACTTCTGAGAACCAAAACAACCTTACAACAACACTGATACTTCCTCAGGGAGAGAGTGAGAAAACAGAGGTCTCCGCCTGTCCTCAGAGGCCTGATAGTGATCAGCCGGAGAAACAACTGGTCAGCTTCCTCAGGCATCTTTAACACAACACTGTTACTTTACCCAACACAGAGATTGTCTTACTTAACTTAGATTCATGTTCTAATTATAAACCATGGAAATAAAGAGTTGAATAATAAAAGCACTTGTAAACAGACACATTTATTACACATTAAAAAGACAAGGCTGTAACAGCTGCCACATTGAATGTTCACAAATCTATTTAAGAACATTTTACAATTGTTTCTATAGTTTGTTATAATAAAACTGGAGTTTATTTACACTACTTACAATTTACAAATTAATCTTGTATTTTTAGTAGTTTGACAATATTTACAACACCATACTGTTTCACTTTTCTGATACATTTATAAGAAAAGAAACAGCACCATTTTGACCCGCACTCTCGGTCAAAGCACAGAACTGACCCGTTCACTCAGTGCACTGGGGATTGGCCTTGTTGCCTGACATCTGCGGGGACTTGATCTGTTTTAAGAGTTTTAAAACAAGATTACAGTAATGCTCTGGATACTTGTTCTGTTGACAGGCAATCTATAAGAAGAAAGAGCTGCTCTTGAGTTTGCATGGCAAATAAGACATCAGCATGTCACAAAAAAAAGACTGCTGTTGCTAAATTTACACGGAATAATAGACAAAAGCTAAACAAGGTCTGAACATGAAAAAAGATGTTGGATAATTCATTGGCTTGTGCCTCTGTGACACACTGCTCCACATTTAGCTGCTAGCTTCAATGAAAGTTATTATGCCAAAGCTATGGCAATGTTCAAATGTAGGCACCAATGTTATGGTTATATCATATATTTCCCAAACAATTACTTATAACAAAAACATGTAATCATGTTGTTATGTTGATTTTTTTTTTTTTTTCACATAATCATATTAAACATATTTACAAAATTGGACAGTGCTCTCCACAGAAATTGTACAAAACGTCCAACATATCTGGCTCTTGAAGCCTTCTGTTTACAACACCTTGACCTCTAACTGGCTGCACCACTACAGCCTTACCATCAGGGGGCACCTCAACCAGTGGGTGTACTTTGTTGTCCACGATTTTAAAGTCCGTAATCACCAGACCGGGGAGCTTTCCATTCTTCTCTGCTCCCATCTTGGTGTCCTCTTGACTGTCCCTAGGCTCACCAACACTGTCCCCGTCTTTGCCACTGACAGTCTCTTCCTGACCCACATCTGAGTCATTGGCATGAGGCAAAGAAAAGTATGTGCACTTCCTTGAAAGTGACTTTTGGTGCACTTCCGAATCAGTCTTGAAGAGTGAATATGGTGTTTTCTCTTCTGTGTCCTTGCATAGTTTTTCATCCTCTTGAGTGGTGCTGGTTAAAGTTTTGTTTATTGCAACTGGATCTGAAACAGACTTTCTCATGACTGTGCTCTCTTTGAGAAGCCACCTTCCTTCATCAATAGGAACACTGCCTCCAGGACCGACCTGTGCATTAAAAGCTATGCACCGAGTGGCTTCATTTAAAGTATCTACTGCATTGGTGGAACTGAAGTAGGACAATTCAGACATGGCTTTAGAGCGGGCTGCATGAAAAGGAGAAAACATACTTGTGTGTTCTCTCTTCTTCTGTGTGTGTGCTGAAGGTGGCCTATCACTTGTATCCACTTGAGCTGGAGACTCCTTCTTGCCATAAAGTCTTTCGATTGTCCTCCTTACAAAACCTTTGGTAATGGATTTTCGAGAAGAATCGTCTTCCCCACTAGAAAGCTCACTCGAGGTCTGAGACTGATATCCACCACTGACTGAGGTCTCTGCTCGTAATTCAGTCATATCGGATGGGTTTGGGCTAGAGTTACGCTTCTGGCCTTGGTGAATGTCTGTGGTGCTCTTTGCAAGGAACATCTCCCTGATGGATCTGACCCGGTTGCTCTCCGGCTGTGTGGTTATAACACTGCTGGAGTCATAGCTGAAGGATAATGATGACTGAGGAGCTGAGCGGATGCAAGGGGTCAACTGGGACGTGGGTGATTCAGAAGATGATTCCTCACCATCAGATGCAAGGTAGGCTTTTCTATGTGAGGGACTCATAATGCCTGAACTGTGACCGTTTGCAACTTTCTTTTCTAGAAAAATGACCCGCTCTGCAACAGATTGTGATATTACCTCATCACAGAGCTTTTTTGCAATGTTTTCTATCTTTTCATCCGCTGATAGTTTTGCCTGGCAATAGGTCTCCTTCATATAACTGTCCATGTCAGGGCTTTCATCCTCTGAGCTAAGTTCTTTCTCGTCATAGCTCAGTTCCTCCTCAGTTGAGGTCCTTATCTCTCTGTTATTCTTTGTTGTGTCTAGGTCTGCCTGTTCATCACAACTGCTATGGTCATTTCCACTGTCCTCTTCCAAATCACTCTCTTTGAAGTTGCTTTGGTCTTTGATAATCTTACTGACCTCAGCCTCTTGTTCTTCTTCTGACAAAGTTTCTTCAATAATAATTTTTAATTCTTTTGATACAACATCTGGCTCAGCTCCATCTCCCTCAGAAGAAGACAGTTCATCCATATCTGTAGTTGTGGTTTCATCAATGCTGCCATAGAGTTCCATACCACTGGTGTAGGTCTGTTGCTTTGTCTCTGGGTCTGTTGCTTTGTCTCTGGTAGGCCTACTTTCACTGTCAGGACAGGATCCATGCTGAGTCTTGCTTGTGTTGAGTTCCACATAGCAGTGTGGGGCTAGTGTCTCTTCCTGCTCAGACTCTTGACTTTCAGGGACGGCCAATTCAGGTTCATCTCGTTCCTCTGAAATGTTTGGCTGCTGTGCTTCCAAGAGAGACTCGCTGTGCTTCTGATCTAAAATCTTATTGGCACTTGACATGTTCTCACTCACTGTAGCTTCTTCATAACTCTCAGCGGTACTGTCTGCATTGAGGACCTGCAGCTGATTAGCCTGCATGTCTTCTGTGTCTACCTCAGAGGCAGGACTGAAGGATATCCTCGACTGGTGTTGTGTAGATTCTTTTTCTGTGCTTGATTCTTCATTGTCACTGTCACTGTTGTTTCCTATTGAAAACGAAGCCAATTCCTCCTTCAGTACCTCTGGCATCTCAAGATTATCCATTATTTCATCAATAACATTCTCCTCGACTTGTGCAGGACTAGTGCTTTTTAAACAGTCCTGATCTACAGTAGTTGGTGATGAGCCACGACTTTTGCACTTTTCACTAAAGTCCTGAAAGCCCCTCCAGCTGTGCAGAAGCTGCTGCGAAGCCGACTGCCTTAAATGAGACAGACTATTTTGTAAATTTTGAGATTCTTCAATACTAGCGATTTCTCTGAGAGAATCAATCATTTTCAAAGCTTCAGCGCAGCTCACGTTGTTTGCGTTGAGCCCCTCCACGTCCAGTTTGGGCATGCCTTCTTTAAGAGTCATGACGGATAAGAAAGCAAGGAGAGCTTTTGATGATGAACCAAATGTGGAGGCCACATGAGAGGAAAAGTCCGGAAGGCTGTTAGACTTCTCCAAACATGAATGGCGCTTGCTTTGGGTGATTTGACGTATGGACTTTATTGAAAAGCAAATTTTCTCAAGTACTGGTTTCATGTTTGGCTCATTTGTAATGTTTAGTGGCCGTGGTACTACAGCTCTTTCCTGATCTGCTTTTAAGAAGTCATCATCAGCTGGGGCATTTTGCAGGCCTATGGTCGAGTCACTCCTTTGTGTTTTTTCAACTTGGTTTGATTTGATTGATTCTGTTGGCCGCTGAGATGTTTCCTGAGGCTTTCTTTGGGATGATGATTTTCTTTGTGTCTTGTGTGAAGCCTCTAAAGTGCTGTCTGAAGAGAGGTTTCTGTGAAGTAACTTTTTATAGGATTTCTGTTTGACAGGTGGCGAGGCTAAGTCCAGAGACTGAGAATATGGAGATGGTTTGTTTGACAGTTTGGATTTATGAAGGATTTGCCTTTTTTCACTTGCAGGGCTGGCTGTTGGTGTTGTAGCCTTCTTTCTTCCAAGATTTGGTGACGCATTTTTATCTACAGGATGGTTATTTAATGAGGACAATCTGGGAGAGCTTTTAGTTATTTCTGAAGACTGTTTCTTAGTTTGGGGTTTTCTCTCTGGAGATGGACTGCCTATGAGTTTTACTTTTTTCACTAATGGTTTAGGGGGCAATGATTCCTTCTCATTTGATTCTTTCACTGTGTTTGGAGCTTCACTTGACAAAATACTTCTGGAGGACGCTCTCTCTTCTGATGTTAAACTAGCAGGAGATGCAGAAGTACAACAGGACTGATGGCTTTTCAAATCAAAAAGGCTTTTTGATTGTTGTCCTTCAGCTGGTGCCTGTTGTGTATCTGTTAAACAGATGCCATTTGGCCGTGCATTATCACCCGCTGTGGTGATGGGAAGAGATGTGGAATCGCTATATAACGTATATTTATCTAAAGAGGCTTTCTTCAGAGACATTTTCCTCTCAAGAGACAGATTACTGACCAACGGGGCTCTTTTAATAGATGGAGCTCTCTGTAATGGTGCTTCCCTCAGCTCTGAAGGATTGTCAGTCTGAATTGATGATGCCATCTCCACTGTGTGGTCAGTAGGTGAAATGGCCTTGTCAGAGGCAGGACTCATGGATAAAGGATGAATGTCTGACACTGATGAGAGCCTGTACAAGGGGCTGCTAGCTGCGGAGGCATCCATCCCATGCTCCAAAGTGGATAACTCCAGCAGGGTTTCAGCAGTTGGTGGTGGTGGTAGATCCATTGAAAGGGATGGTGAGGTTTCCTGAAACTGCAGTATGATTAATGCTGATTTATTTTCAATCTCAGATGGTATTTCTGTAGGGTTCGTTTCATAACATATACTATTTAACTTTACTTCGTTTGAGTTTTTCTCCAATGAGCTTTTCTGTGAATCTTTAGAAACTGTTTGACGTTTGTTTTCAAAAGATTTGATTCGTTGTTTTACTGAACCAGAGCGTGAGAGCTCTGGAGGTGGTGCTGCACTCGTACTTTCAATTTGGGTTTTCTCTTTCAGACACTTTACTCTTTCTGCCACACTCATCAAGCAGGGATCATTCTCCAACTTGTCTACATATGCTTTACCTTCCCCTTCTGGATGAATGGGGGGCTTACAGTGGGCTTTCTCTAGCCAGTCTTCTACATATCCATTAGTACCAGAGTTAGATAAAGTTGGCAGTGTCATGTTTTCGTTGAAACTGCAAGAATCATTTGGGCTCTTTTTCTCTTGATGCATGGATGTCTGCCGAGTCAATGTTCCCCTTGGTTCAGAAGGAGGAATTTTGAGTTCACTTTTATCCTCATCAGAGTGTGGTAAAGCTTTTGCTGCTACACCTGCAACTGCATTTTGTCTTTTTTTGAGTTTTATTGTGTTTTTGGTTGATTTTGATTTATTCCCATAAATTCTATTAATAAACCACACACTGGAGAAAGGTTTCACTTTCTTACTTTTGCCATTGGCTGATCTATTTTTTTGTTTGTTCCCTGGTGACATGAGCCGGTTACCTTTTTTGATGGGACCTTTGTGCTTTGGAGAACCTCTTCTCTCTTTTGTAATGTCTTTGGCTTTCATTTTGTTTTGGCTTTTTGTTGGCTCACGGGATAGTGGCTGGATATTTAATCTATGCAGTGGATCTGTATTTAGTAAAGGTGTAGTTAAATCTGATTTTAGTGAAATGCTTTCAGAGCACCAGATGCTAACTGACTCAGATGCGGTTGCCGGTCTACATGGCTGTGGCTCAAAGTCACTGTTAGAAGAGTGATGTCCTGTTTCTGAAGTTGCTGGCCTGCTAAAAGTAACCGCAGACGTGGACATACTCTGGGCACAGAAATTGGCAAGGTAATTATCCTGGCAGGTCTGCTGTTCATAAATATGAAAGACAGTCTCTGTGACCTCGTCTCCACTTGAATCCACCTGCAGAATCTCAGCCATGCCAGCTGATCTGTACGTGGAAACATTGCTGTTGTTTGCATCCACAGAGCCAACTCTTCTCGGTTTCGGAACAGGTCTACTCTGTTTGACCATACTGTACTGCTCAGTCAAGTCTCCATTTTCTATGTGTTCTGTGTAGGAGTAGGAACCAACAATGTCCTCCTGAACCCCATCTGCCATCAGTGATTTTATGCTCTCTACTGAGGCTTGCTTTGTTCTGACTTGTTTCTGCCCTGGGGTAGGTGTTCTCAGCGGCGATACTATTTCTGCATGTGCTTTGACATTATCCTCATCAATACTACCTTCACTGTAAGCACCATTGCTCAGTGAAGGTGGGTCCTTGTCATTATCATCTTTGTTCTTGTTGCTTGTGAAGCTGGTCGCAGTAGGGGGTTGTAAATCCACTGGGTCTGATTCCAGCAGGCTGAGCTCCTGCTCTGGCTCAGGAGCCGGTAAACAGTCCGCATTAAGCTGATTGGCTACACAGGAGCGCGACAGGGTGGTCGTCCAATGGATAGTCTCCTCTTCCTTAATCGTCAGTCGCACCCTCATCTCCACTGTCATGCTGCCATCTTGGTTCACCCGAAAAGACTTTTCAATATCATCATCTGTGGGTAGAAAACAGTCCTGGCCCTCTGCTCCATCTCCAAGAAAATGTTCAGCCTCTGATTCTGCCACTGACTCCAATATACGGTTGGACTCCATCTCAATGGAGTTTGTGGGGTTACTGTATGAGCTCCCTGCTATAGAGTTATGAATCTGACTCACAATGTATCTCTCTGAAGATGGAGAGAAGATCCTTGGCTTCAATGACTTCTTTTTGCCTTTTTGTTTAGTCCAGGTGAAAAAATAAACCATTGGTAGTTATGTCCATTGATCAGGCCAATTGAAGAGGATATCCAAGCATGAAAGAAAGAAAAGAGAGAAATAATCAGATAGTTCACTGCTAATGTTGAGCCTGCAGCTTCACTGAGTGTATGTGGGTCATCTATGGTATTACACATGATATCACTGTCTCAGCGCTTTCTTAGTCTTCATCCTATAACAGCGGATAAATTACTCTTGACACACTGGGAGCGTCTTATGAGTGTAGTGCAGGTACTGCAGATAAGCTTAAACATGCTATAATATCAATCTATCTATCAATAGTCAGGAAACTTACGATTTAAAGCCTTTACTCTTCGAACACCCATTCGGTTTCTTCCTATTCGTGTTGGGCCAACAGATTTCTCTGCATTATAGTTTGCAGATTTAAATTTCTCTCTGCCTGCAGCCACCACAGTCCCAGAACACATTATCAACCCTGGGAGGCCATCCACCTGTAGCAGACAAGACATTAAAAAAAAGCTTTAGCATCTGTGCATAATATACTGTTATCCTGATTTATAAAATAAGGACATGGTGTAATTGAATCATGTGTGGGCTGTATGAAAGCTGATTTTTAAAGCAGCACCTTGCCATAGCAGTAGGAATAGACTTTACTAGATCCTCAACCTAAAGCTTTGCAGCAGTATCCCAGAATGCTTTGCTAGGTATTAAGGTGAACTGCTAAAGAAGCTTAACACTTTCTCTTCTCATGTGACGGTTATTTACAGGCCAAGTTAAAGGGTCCCAAATGGGTCAGTAACAATACAGTTTAACATTTCCTTATTTGATAGATTCATTTATTAACAGCACTTACACGTCTTCCATCTGGAGTGTGTAATTTCACCACATTAAACAGCATCAGCTGTGAAATATATCCCAGAATAGATTCAAATGTAGGTGTAGTCCTCTTTTGAAGCACAACGATACGTTTGACAGATGGGTCCCCATTGCGAAAGACCAGAAGCTTCTTTGGAGTGCGCATCACCACTGACTCCTGTTTGTGGAGTTTGTGGCCGGGGTAAAGCCGGGCCTGCTGTACGGTCCTGCGGCGGGAGCTAACAGGCCGAGCATGGTACCAAGGAGGCGGCTTTCTCCGAGCAACAGCCAGGTTGATCGGTTTGACTTTTCGACTGTCTGAGCATATGTACGACTTCCCATCCTCTAGTTCGTCCAGGGAGTAGACAGCATGGACCCCCTGAGGGGTGGTAATGTTCCTCACCCCAAATGGTAGAGGGACTTTTTTGGACAAGCTGTCTAGGAGAGCATCAAAGGTTTTAAAAGTGCGGTTGTTGATAACCATCCGCAGACCATTAAACTGAGGGTCTCCACTCTTGTAGAAGCACACCCATTTGGACAGGATTGGGTTGGTGACACTTGGGTGACGTAGTGTGCCAAAGGTGTGCCCACTCCCTGAAAACTGTTCAGGGAGGGTCCGCCGCAGCCCTGACTCATTCATTGTTCTGCAAATCTTCTGTAAAGAGAAAGAAAAAATCTAAATATCAAGTATCTTTCCAAACAAACAAAAATTTTGGCTGCCTCTCTTATACAGTACATTTTGTTTATGTTACAATTGGCATTGTACATTTGTGTTCACACTGGTTTTAATAATAATGAAAGACAAAACACCCCAATTATTAAGAGTCTAAAGAAAACACGGATAAAGCAAAGACGAATCGGAAAAAAACATGAGAGCAAACAGCTGAGTGACGTCTGACAAACATATGCTGTTTACCTGCCACAGGGGAGATCAGGTAACATGACCCCGCTTCTGGGAAATAAGCCATGTGAATGGCATCTTAAGTTATTTGATTAACTCAATTAACAGAGCACGAACATATCAGGAGATACTGAAAAGAGCTAGGCAGTATGGATGTTCTCTTTTTTTGTGCATTACAATTTCACGTTTAATATTTCAATCAATAACAGTGTAGTACATTTAATCTAATAAAGCAACTATTTAAATTGTATTTTTTTATTTTAAGAATTACAGCCACAGAATCCAAAGTTGGCCTATATGCTCTGTCCTATATTCAGTAAGCAGTTAAATTACATTTATGACTTAGTAACAAAACAAATTAACAACTAATGGGATTTTTGTATTAAGGTCAACTCCAATGCATAGATTTTTTTTTCTACAATAAAATCCTACTATTTATTCTTATGATGATGATAGATTTTTTATTTATAAAATATAATAGACTGAACAATATCTAATACAGATTGATTTATATTTGAACTATTTTGCTCTATCATCTTCATATGTTTTGGACATGGAAAAGATCCTAAAATAGAATAAGAAATAACCCTAAAAAATGTAACATTGTTAAGATATTTGAATTACTTACCTTACGTTGGCATCATGAAACTCCTGGTCGTGTTGGGAGCAGATCCATGGAAGCGTTATTCCGTGCTCTACATCATGACTGCTGTTGAACTAAGTGCACAACAACGGTTTATTTCGGGAGGCACCATCACACTTAATTTGCTTAATCTTTGCTTAAAGGTAATCTCCGCTGCTTGTGCGCTGCTTGAAAATCCTCTTCAGAAAGGTGTGTCACACAGATGCATCCACAGTGTGTCCACCAGAACTGGACTGTGAGCAATAAAGAAGAAGATAAATAACAGTACGGTGTTAGACATTAGATAGTGGCAGAACTATTTTAAAATAATAAACACATGATAAAATAGAACTATGATATAATATATATAAACATGCAGACATCAAATCTGAGCCAGAGGAAAAATTATGTTATTAAAATGATTCAGTTCTACCTGTATATTAAATTGAGGGCAGTGTTTTCTCCTTCAGCAGATGGTAAATGAATATCCGGTTGTAAGTTTTGTGCAAAGTTGTAATCTCATTGGAGACCTCTTTAGATAATAAGGATTAAGGGCTTTTCATTTACAGGACCCTCGCTGAGCTACAGTGGTTTCAATGAAGGGTCGCACCCTCACCTTTCCGCGACTTCAGGTAAGAACATAATATTGTAAGTCATTTAAAATAAATTGAATTAAATTAAAAGTGATGTTCATAAAAACAAGACATATGAAAATGTTGATTTACTCACAGCTACTTTAACAGCAACACCTTTGTAGTGCTTCCAGAAATACACATCTTATAAAAGAGTGCAGTTTCTAGAAAGGCAATTAAGTTTAGAAGGCTAGTGGGCTCCAGTAGATTAGTTTGAACCGAATTACAGTGGCATTAGCTGGTCATGTATACGCTTAACCATGAACAATCACCAGTTGCATAACACTAACCAAAACTGATTTGGACCAGGTCTATTTTTGTCTTCATAGGGTTTAGTGCAAAAGGGATGACTCCATTCCACACTGAACCTGAGGGCGAAGTGGAGAAACTGAGTGAACGAACAGAAGTTATCAGGTTTCAGCTCAGTTAAAGGGGATAAAGTGTGCTGTTAAGTGCTGTATAAATATCTCAGGTGTGTTGGAAAGAGATGCTAGTGGATGCGGCGTAGGAAAGAATTCCAGCTGAGCCTGAGCAGACAGAGATTAAGACAGCCCACAGGAGGCTCCCATGTGCCCAGCCTGTGACCTGTTCCCAAAACAACAAGCGGCACAAAAATGTGAAAAATCTTCAAAAGGAAACTGGAGGGAACAATGGAGGAAGCTCTCAGAGTAAACAGGTAGGCCTCGAGCCTGCATGCCCCTCATTCCAGCCCACCACGGGACAGATAAGAGACGGGCCACCGATGAAAGCAAACGGGTAGGAACGTCTGAGGCAGATAGAGGAGTGAGGATCATGTCCAACGTATATGAATATAGCTTTGAATAGGCTTGAGCTGGCTCCCATATAGAATGACAGGTAATGGCAACAAAAGTATGAAAGCCATTTGTCTCCTAACCTCCCGCGTCATGGAGTTATAATGAACCAGCTGGTGATATCAATACTGTTATTTTCCCCTTCGCATGATTACATGTGAAATCACACGCTGCCATGACAGAGATATCTGTCTCTGCGTTCCGATTGTATTGGCACCCGCTGCCACCTTCTATTTTTAAGCCTATACCGCAACTAATTGGCGCCAAGTTAGATTCAAACCTATGCTGTTAATGGGAAAAAATGTGTGATATGTTTTGGCCCTTGTCCCCTTTCTATATTTGTTCCAGCGTCCTCACATGCAGCTGCTCCTCCAGATCTGTCTGACTGCGTGCCCATCAAACACCTCTCTCTTCTGTCTGCATAGATTGGCTCAATTCAAGAGGCAAAGAGAGGCTGTGGCTGACCTACTCCGCTCCTGCTTTAAAGACAAGAAATAGACTGGTGGCTATAGAGAAAATCACAGGAGTAGCGCTCTGATGTGCTGCCATGTTCGCCCTTTGAGCTGGGCTTGTTGTGTTGCCCTTGTAAGATCTGGTAAAATCTCTCAAGCACTGCAGCTGTCAGGAATTCAATTATAAGTGATACAGCTGTACTCGGATCAACAGTACCGTTACATATTCCCTTTCAGATCAGCCCCTTAAACATGATCTCTATGAGCTTATGCATCTCAATGATCTTACATTTCTTTTCCAGAAATTTCAAAAATGCACTAATACAGTCAATTCCACTTTTCCTTTGGGAGTTATAAACGGTAAAGTTCGGCCTGAGCTCGAGCCAAAAATATGCTTACTATCCCAAATTCCATTCATGTTACGTGACACTACATCAACTTTTTTCCCTGACTTTGACTTCCAGTGGAATTCCCAGGTTTTTGAATGAATCCGTGCCAAACAGGACTCATAAGGTCACACCGCCGCCCGTCCCAAAACCCCTCGCATGGCAGTCAGAGGTCCCCACCCCATCCATTTTGAGCGCAGTGTATCAGCTGTGCCAAGCTTTTAATCTGCCTGGTGACATCCCAGTGTTTCCTGCATGGGACACGGGGGGAGATAAGCTCGCTCCTCGGCGCGCTAAATCACTCCACACTCCCACTCATTCACTCGTATCGCCATTATTCAATTAGGCCGCACACAAACGCACCACCAGCATCCCTCTTAATTACACTCAGCCTTTGTTTTGATATTACTCCTGTTTCCTTAAAGGGAAATGTGTCTGAATGCATCATGATTCACTGCCCTTCCATTTATTTTAAATTACTTCTTTGTTAAACATCTACATCTTTTACTACACATATTTCTGTTTCTTCACAGTGGAATATTTTTTAAATCTACATTTTATTCCTGGAGATAGTGCTGTATGAGTAAAACCTCATTGAAATGGGTTATGGAATGTGGCTCATTGTAATGTCCTGAGTGTGTGCTGATAGTGGGATCTACTGTATCAACAAGCGGCCCCTGAGCAGTAATATAAATAGTGATATGTGCAGAATGTGTGCCGTTATCCTCCAGGGGCACAGGCAGGCGGAGACCCCTCACTGAAAAGCTCAGAGGCACATGGCAGTGAGCCTCTGAGGGCGCGGGACCAGGGCCAGGGCCAGACGGGACAACCTGGCTGCGCTCGGGCCGGAGAGCAGCGCGGAACTGACGAGTGATTTATCCGCGTCAGACAACCTTCCTCTGATTAAGGGTCAGTCAGCGGAGTGGAGCGGAGTGGAGAGGGCGAGACAGGCGGCCTCCCTGTGTGAGACGCTGGCATCCTGACGGCCACACAAATGGACTTTCCAGACGCTGCAAACGCCATCCACACACACCCCAGTGAATGAGCACATAGTCACAGGTTCCCTCTCGATTTGTCAGACACTAAAGCACACATAGGGGCCAAGATAAAGAGTCCTGGCCTGGCCTTGACTCGGTGTCAGCTCCACAACAGGAGGATGTGGTGGATCTGAGCAGACTACTGTTTGACTCGTCTCTGTGGTCTTTTAAAGGGGTTCACACACAGGTTACTTCCCCATCACTTTTAATGCACAGTCTGTCTGTTGTATGGACAGTTGTATAAGGGCTCAGTGAGCGCCCCAGTCTCTATGTGATAATCTTAAATCTTTGTTATACATTTATTCTCTGTACTTTCCTCGGGTGTCAAAGGTCTAGAGGTCAATGATGCAAGGCTATTTTTATTGGGTTTATTCCTGGAGTCCGATACTCTTTCATAACAAACCTGTTTAAGCTCTGTGGCAAAAATAATGGTAGTAGTGGCAGCAAAGCCGGAGCTTTAAAAAACCTGGCTGTGCGTGACACAGCAGGACAACAGTCAGGGATTACCCAACCATCTCACCTGGTTCCATCTGGGGCTCAGCAGGTTCACGTGCCCTCACCTTCCCCACAAAACACCTATTCTAACGCCCCTGCCTCATTTATGCCCAGGGGCTTAAGGTACAATAACAGCTACAGATTCTCAGAAGCTGTCTAGATTGCAAAACAAAACAATAAACACTTTACCAAATTAATTTCCAGCTTCCATAATAAGGTTGATTAAATCAATTTACTCTCACAGCTTATAAGGATAAGAGAGCAATTATACTTGCTAATGATTTATCACTAAATCCCATTGACACTCATAGTGTGTTTGCTATTGTTCTGTGCAAAGTGGTGTATAAGTTCCATGTTTTACATGTTATTGTTGTATGTTTGTAATAATTATATTTTATAAATTTGATCAAAGAAAATCATTATTTCCTTTAATAATTAAACAAAATGTTTAGTGGAATCCATACTTTATATTCATTTACATTAATGTCCCTTTTATGAATCTGCTCTACAAAATGTCGAGCAAGTGTTATCTGAAGTTATAGTTTGACAATTGTCAGGAAACTATTTACTTATTTTTAGAATAATTATAATTACATTAAATTGTAGGATTGGAGGGCCTTGTAAGAAACTAAATCCATTTGGGGTCCTCTTTGAAAAGAAAACCATGTGACATGATTTAACGTCAAGCCTCTTCGTGGTTCAACGTCTACATTTTTGTTGGGTCATGACAATATGACTGCATTTTAATAATAAATACAATGTGCTTTAATGTTTTGTTTCTTTTAGTTCTATTACAGTTAAAACCTACATTTGAAATAGTGTGACATTTTAAAGACCCGCACCTGTCTTAATACAAGATCCTCCTGTGTCCTGTGCACAGCTGACCCCTAGTGGCTGCATTAGGGCGTACAAATGATTTTTACACAGATTCTGACAAACGGAACAAACCAAAGTTATTCTTTTTAAGCCGCGATAAATATCAGCCCAAAACGACACAGTAAACACGTGAAGCACAAATATTATGTGACAGAGTCTGACTTTCTGTGGGGCAGCTGAGCGGAGGTCCGGAGAGGAGACAGGAATACACCGTCAGCTTTTCACTGGAAGTGCACTGTTTGCTATTACAGTAAAAATGTGTTTGATATTTGTTTGAAGTTCATAATCCAATAACAAGAGCACAAATATGCTTCCTTTGTTAGAGACAGCTTTCAGACGGGCTGTGTTTATTGAAAGAAAAATACCAAACAGTGTCTAGACATTGTTCTGTATTACCTTCATCAGAGCATAATACTTATCTAAACTAAGACTGGAGAGAACGATCGCAATTAATTAATCCAGAAATCCTTATTGGATATAATAAATTCATAAACAAAAACAAGTCCACTGGATGTCACTATCAGGACAGATTTAAGTAGTAAACACAGGGTCAAAAACACAGACAACAAAAGCACTTGACCCAGGTCGCGACACACTGCCTTGTCCACCTTTATTTAGACCCTATTTAGATGTAGTTTGATTTTTTTTTAGGAAGTCCTACCGGTGATCCAAAAATGGTGCAAAGTGGTGTGAATTTCACAGAGCTCGGTTTCCTCTCGGACAAAGGATGTTCCCAGCCAATCTTTCATGGATGAAGCAAACAGGAGCCAGGACTGAGAGGAAGTGGGGACAGGTGCTCCGTGGTTGGCTCACAGACCTGGAAAAAAAACAAAAAAACAAGCCACATTAAAGTTCACATTTGTATGAACAGATCATTTAGTCACATATATTTTATACCACCTATATTACACTGCCTGTTTAGTCACAGTAGTCATTTAGTCATGAGACATTTTCCTTACTCATTCCTAAGAAGGGATATCCCGAGTCCTGAGATGAGTGTGTTCTGAGGAAGGGAAGCTGACTGCTGATGTAGTCATCTTATACTCATGTCTCTAAAAACTGTCCCGAGCGCCACGGGGGGTTTCAAACAAAAGAACGGGCTGATGAGGACAGGCCTGGAGTCCACTCTGTTCTCTGAGTCAAATCCTTACTGCAGTCGAACAAATGCAGCAGCTCGAAATGTTCCCTGGCACCAGGCACATGTCGATTCAGTCACCAACTTCTGTTGGCTGCATTCTTTGTGGAGGAGTAGTAAACACTTTTCTCTTTTACATTTCCTCTTCACTGTTTTGAATGCACACTTTTACTGTTTTTTAACTGTTTATGACCAGTTGAGAATAGTAATAGCTATGTTTTATGAGCCGCTTTTTGGAATAAATTTAAACTGTAGGACTAGATTTTCCTGATACAATACATACTTTTTCCTTTTATTGTATTTTGAAGAAGAGTGTTGTGTCTACTAAGGGATTACATCTGGCCACAGTCTGTTCCTTTTTTTTTTAGATGAATTTGTTTTAGATGCATTTCTATTTTCTCCATATATTTGGAATTAGTGGGATCTATAGCCCTTTTGGGGAGTATAAAAATCCTAATATTGGGACATAACGTTTTTTATGCTGCACAATGCTGTATTATAATGTCACTTATATTTTGGTGTCTGGTTCAACTGATTCTACTTAAAAGGTGGCCTACCAGCCATCTTGTAATCACCTCTAGTAACTTTGGGAAGCTTCCAAGTGGGTTTGATCTCCTACCACTTTACTAGAAATGGCCTCCCATCGTCACTGCGTCCCAAAGACCAAAGACGAGGGTCCTTTTCGTAGCTTTTTTTATGGTTTGCTCACCCTCAATGGTAAAGGTTTTATGTTTAAAACCATATCTTATTTCTGTATTGGCTGAGGGTTAACAAAAGATTATTGGCTAAAGATGTTCTGTATCAGCTTGAGACAATTAGAAAAACAGTACAAACTCAATACTTGCATTAGTTATAATAATGGATCCATACTTTTGGATTTTAGAAACTAGAAGCAAATGGTAAAAAGCTTAAGACTTCAAGTACAAAGTAAAACCTGATCAAAAAATCTTCACACTGGTTTAAGATGTAACTTTTTTCCATCAGCAATGTAAAGTCAGTGCTAATGAAAAGCTGTAAACCCATATATCACCTTATGGCTCTGTAATGTAAATTATTATCTGAAAAATCTTTGTGAATTTTAACACCTCGGCTCACATCCGTGCCTCAAAAAAAGTGGGACTACATGTTCGATTTATTGTCTCGCGGGAATATTTTCAAATGTGACAAGGAAAATAATGGAATGAGTCAGAGCGCAGAAGGGAGATTGAGTGGAAACTATATATAGTGGGAGCACAACTGGATGGCGCTGGTGGTGCTGGTGGTGTGACAGGCAGAGACCATAAAAGACGTCAGTCAGGCCAGAGAGGGACAGCATATGCCCGGGATTATGAGCGAGCAGACAAAGGACACACCCTCTCCTGCAGCTGTCTCCCAGGCTGCAGCACCATCTACTATCAATGACTTAATCAGGTTCAAAGCTCCCTCCAAGGCCCCAGACTCTTGGCGGACGGGGGTCTTCAGTGCACAACTGTTGAGGTTTCTGTGTGATAAAAAAAAAAAGTATTAAAATATGAACACAATTGATCTTTACAAAGTTCTTCTATTAGTTGCCCACTGAGTTATTTTTTTTTCTTAAACCAAGATACTTATTTTGCTTTTTTATCATACTTTATGATTTTGATTTCACCTGAGGCCCATTGTAAAGCTTGTTTCATTCTTAATCCTTTAAAATGTAATCAGTCAAAAAGCATGTAAGAATCCAGTATCTGTTCAGTAATTGTTGCCAACACATATTTACTGGAAACTGATATTTGCAAACATTTGTGTTCACACTCAAAGTGTGTAATATAATGGCTCACAAATAAAGTTGCTAACATGTTATTTAATAGTTAGTTAACTGGTTCACTTGTTAGCAATATGCTAACCTTTTAGCATTTGTGGCTAATACTCCAGTGTAGCCTAATAAGTCTGCTTATTTTTCCTGTTGTTAATTCACAATGTCTTCACAATGTATTTTCTCACGCCAGCAAAGTAAAGAAAAACAAATTATAATTATTTTTCTGTAAAATCTTTTTAGCCTACTTAAAACTTATAACCTACCCATGACATGTTCTAAAGGTTTATAAACACATAGGCTAATACTTACCTTGTGACTTCCTTAGCCTTGTGTAATTACTCATCAAATGCCTCGTTGATTTATGACCGAGTGAAACTAATAGGGCTTAATGCAAGCTGGCACAACGAGCTAACGCTGTGTATTTACAGTGGATACTGATGCTTTACTGTACAATGACGGCTCAAGCACCATTTATGTTGGTGCTGTGTTGCTAAAGCTCACTGTGAGTTTAATGAAGCTAGTTAGCTGCTGTGTTTGTTCATTGCAGCTAACTAAGCTAGCTAAAGTCAGAATAGGCCGGCGACATGTTTATGAGCAATTAAGCCTGCTTTTACTTTTACAAAAAGCCTTACTTTCACATGGAATAACCTGGCTTCTTAGTTAGTGCCACAGTCAACAAGTTAATAAAAAAAATGTAGGTGTGGTAAGCTTTATCATCACTTCTGAAGTTGTATCTGACATGTGGTCCAAGCTTATAATAAAACATCAGTGCAGAGAAACACAAGAAGGCCATCTTTGTTTTGTCCTGAGTATGATCCAAAGTTTATGTGTTTCAGTATTGTTGGTCACATTTTAAGGTTTTTTAATAGCTTTTTTTCAAAAATAACATATTTGACTGTTGTTTAAGAATAATATGACATTTGCATTGAAATTGTGGGTCTAACAAATTGTAACCTATGTAACTTGTAGGCTATATTGTATGATTTATTGTGAAATGCTTCCACCATATGTTTTACTTTTACATGTTATAAAGAAATATGTATTGAGAAACATATTTTTGACTTGATCTCAAGGGACCATTTCCTTTCCCCGTCTCTTCCTTTCTCGCCAGACAAAACCCCAGATTGGCTCTTCCTTGTTAAATAGTCCATCTCCATTAACATGCAGCAGAGATACCATCATGGCCCACACACAGGGGTCTGTACAGGTAACCCCCCTGCCTCGAGGACGGCGGCCTGCTGCCTGAGCCTGTTGTTATGCTCCCATTAGCTGGAATAACACAGGGGATAAAGCCAGCACTCAGCCGTGGACTCAATCTAAACACATTCACACCAATTACACTGGATTCTGCCTCACGACCTGGAGGCAAAAGCAGTTTAGGTAACGAGGAAGCCCTAATGCCTCACCCCGATCAGACAGAAATATGACATCAGCTTTACAAGCGTGGGAAGAAGCAGCAAACTATTTATCTCCCAGCCTTTACTCCTTTGACAGTGAATATTTCAAAACATTCAAGCATGAACAAAGTGTATATACACACCTCTGGGGCATGTTTCCTCTGGCGTGCTAAAAATGGATTGTGAGGTCATTTAGATTGACCCACGAGAAGAACCTCTTCCTTTTAAAATAGGAAAAAAAGTCTATTTATAAAAAGGGGATCTCTTGCTTTAAATACATGGGTTATTGTTTGCCGGGATGTCTTAATGATTTTAGCTGATATATTTAAAACCAACATCATAGATTTGTCCAGTGTGTGTGAGAGCCCCATCTGAAATAAATATGATGTAAGTGCTATTTCTGATATGGCTAAGATGTGTCAATATCATTTCGGAAAAAAGAAAAGGGTGTTGTTTAGAAGAGAAACTGGGGGGAATTTTAATGGCCCTACTATTAATCAGAAGAGACGAAATTCTTTATGAACAGGATGTCCGGAGCATAAACTGCCCTCTGCTGCAGCGAAAACATGGCGCCATGTGTAACGCAAGCAGAGATGACTTTACTGAACACGTCAGGAAGTTAAGTTGATGTGGACAGGTGACGTCTGATGCAAAAAACAAAAATGGAGAGAAAAATTCCATAAAAAGTACATTTGATTACAGATGATAGGAAAATTTACTTCATTAAAAATTTTGTATCAAAACTTTCTGTAAATCAAAAAGCTCACTCACTAAAATGTGTTACTGATACTTTATAAATCAGTATTTTTTAAAAGGGGAGACAGTAAAATAATGTACAACAACTGATTACTATTTCCAAAAATTTATTTCTCAAAAGTGCAAAAGTATAAAAAAACATTTCCAGTATATACATACAATTAAAAATAGTGACTGTACATTATTTATTATCACAAATCACATCCCTGCGAGAAAGGCTAAAACCAAATCAGCGCCAAAGTATTACATGGCGACATCAGTCTTCTCCAAAGCTGCATGGAAAATCTCAACGGCCTTCAGTGGAACTAGTAAGAAAACAATTACAAAAATAAAAAACATATTTTTGTTCAAATTTAGCTACAGAGATTTGAGGTCAGATCAAGTGTCCGTGCGGCAGGCGGTGGAGGTTAGGAGTTGTTGTAGCTACAGTAATACACAGCTGTGGTGGCGTCTGACAGCACTGATGATATGAGGCTCTCTGGTCCTTGCATACCAGCGTCGTGTGGCGCGTAGGGCAGGCCTGTCATGTCCGCACGCGCCGCCGAGGAGCTCAAGTACTGCTCAAACTCGCTGCGGTCCACCTCAGACAGCAGCTCCGAGTGGGGCATGTGCTCCACTTGGTCAGACGAGTGGGGGTCTGGAGGGGGGGAGAGCTGTCCCGCTGCTGAGTGCCGTTTAGGGTGGCTGGGCTGGCTGTAATACATGGCTAAAGGGTTGGGGCATCCCATGTAAGAGGGGGGTAGGGCCGGGGGCTGGGGGGGCTGCTCCTGAGCTGAAGGGTGTCGGTGCAGGATGGGGTTTGAGTGGGGGTTTGTTAGAGGGTCCTGCGGCTGGTATTCGCCCCCCTGAGTGTGGTAGGCATAGGGCATCATGTGGCAGTCCTCTTGGGAGTGTGGAGGGAAGAACATGGAGTCTGGCTCGACGGCGTCCAGCGGTGAGGTGTCCGGAGTAGGGAGGCTGTAGCTCTCATAGGAAGGACCCCCCAGAGCCTGAGCGTCACGGTAGTGGCCCATGGGCTGAGGAGGGAGCTGGAAGTTGTGCTCGTGATAGCCCAGACCGAGTCCTTCCACGCAGACTCTGCCGTCCCCGGACATGGACTGGGCCTGGTGCTCGGTCACACCGTGGACCAGGAAGCCCGAGTCCAGCCTCTTAATCCTCTTGACCTGTTTCCGTCTGCGTGGCCTGTACTTGTAGTTGGGGTGATCCTGCATGTGCTGGACTCGCAGGCGCTCGGCCTCCTCCACAAACGGCTGCTTCTCCGTCACAGGAAGGGCCTTCCACGACTTCCCTGTGGGTCAATAGGAAAGTACACATCAGTGGTGTGTCAGCCAATACTAGGCTGTTCTAAAGGGCTGGTGATGAAAATAGCATGTTGCCTTTTAGGGAGCACAGACAGGTTTTTGAGGTGAACACTTGGACTGAGTAACTTTACCTACTTTACACATTACCTACTCAGTTTAATAGATCAAAGAAATGAAATAGTAATTCGTGTGTTAAATAACAACAACAAATCACTGTGCATTAGTAATGAAAACATAATAAAATATATATCTTTGAAACTGTTAAAATCAGTCAAAATAAGAGCAAAAATTCGTATAAACCCCAAAGTAAACTTACCCAACATTTTGCTGAGCTCCGCGTTGTGCAGGTCCGGGTTTTGCTGCGCCAGTCTCTTACGCTCATCCTTGGCCCAGACCATAAACGCGTTCATGGGCCTCCGGATCCTGGGTTCGCTCTTCCCTCGGTTCTGAGTGCTCGAACCTGACGCGCACGGCTCGCTTTTGACTTTGGCGTCCCCGAGAGGACTGAGAGGGTCAGCCCACTGACAGTGTCCCATTCCAGGCATCATGACTGACATCGCACACCTTGCCTGGGTCTGATCGTCGCTGGCGTAACCCGCATCGGGACTGCTCATCTCTGTCCAGCGGGAGATTTCGGAAAGCCTAACCTACGTCTCTGCACTGTTCTAAACACGTGTTCGACGGGAGTTTTTCTCGTTTTCAAAGTGGAATGAAACAAACTGAGTCACATCCATCAGCCACTTGTGTGAGCTCGGGGACAGAGAGTGATACAGAGAAACTACTCACCGCTGCGTCTCGTTGTTGGTGCGCTATAAACTCACTGGCAGCCAATCAGAGCGCAGGGGGAGTTCCCACCACTGCAAAGGTGTAAAAAAGTTCACAGCAGCCCGCCTTCGACCCTTGTTTGGAGCGGCGAGACCTTCTGAGGACACATGCTGTGAAATGTAAGTGAAATTTCGCTCACCCACTGTCTTCGGAGAGCACACACAATAAATAAAATAAAACTTAAACGCATAAAGTCATCCACATTTGTGTCAATAACACTCTTACTCACGAAAATGGCGGGGTGTTTTGCAATGGTTGCCACTTTGTATATTGGGGTTTGAAGCACGTTTGGGGTTAATGGATACCTCGTTCACAGCTTTTACGCACGGTCGTCTACACAACACGCTGGAGACTACCTTTGATTTCAGCCTAATGAGTGCTTCTGGACAATAAGACGTTAATTGAGGATTAAAAGTGAAATCAACAAGATGAGTGAAAGCTTAAATAAACACTCCCAAACCACAGGACACTGATACTGATGGAGGCTGGTTTCTTCAGCACGTTATAAAAGACCACGGTGGAATCTGCAGTGGAAAAAACATAATGGAACAGATACAGAATAGTAAAGTTCCAAGCTGTAATCAGTATCATAATATTTTAAGGGACATGCCGCCCCAAATGAAAGAGATTCGTTCACAAAATAACCTCTAAAGCCAATATTAAAAAGTGTGTAATTATTTTTCTCATTTTAAGTGTATGAAACCAGGATGAGGCTCTGGACTAAACCAGAAGCAAATGAGGACACACTAAACAAAAACCAGACCTAAACTCAAGGCCCAGAATCCAAATGCAATGTTTTATTTGGCGCTCCCATACATTTGGTAAGTGATTTTTTTTTTGCACTTTGCACATTCATTGGAGACAAAAGGCACTTAACTATTCTAAAGATATGTAACACTGTAAAAATAGACAAAATGGAACTTAACAGGGGTCCAGGGACCAAAATGGGGCTTAAAATAAGGGAAAAGTGGAAGAAATTGAAGTGAATTCACAAATGATGCATGAAAAGTGGCATAAAATGGAGAAATTCATGACTAAAATGAAGAAGAAACATTGGAAAACTTAACAAAATTAACCCAAGTATCACAATCTTCGGCCCCTGAAAGGATTCTTATTTACTTTTCCGGCTCATCAGCTTGTCACAACCCGGCTGTAGTTATTTTTAGGCCTTTTTAACATTTTGAAGTGACACTGTGTGACATTTTACCTTAAAATATATAACCACAATCGTTCAGTTACTCAGTCTCACCATTTCCTCTCTTTTATTGACACAGTGCACTCAACTCACCATATTCTCCACTTATTAACTCCAACTCTACCATCTAATGTCAACATGTATTTCACCAGAGCCTGTCCACACGTCTTATTATATATTCAACTTATGCATTGACACTTAACATTCCCATTTGAGATAGTAGCAGTTCACTAAGAGACCTTTGGTAGTCAGAAATCCTGAAAACCTACATTGTATTGGATTTATAATTCAAAAAGGCAACCTGTATGTGTATTCTGCACCATTAAGACATGTTTATGTGAGAACAGTGAATAACGTCTCTGTTCATGTTCAGAAATCAAAATATAGCCGGTCCTTATCAGAGGCAGCAGAACTAAACCTGTCAGCTCCAGCTTTTCTCATTTTCATCTCGTTGTGGATCACTCTCTGATATGGCCACTTCTTTCTTTTTTCTTTTTGACATGTCTAAAGGGGCTGACAGAAATATGGGAGATGCCTATACGACCTCTGGGACTCCAGACGCGGCCCTCGGGGGGGTTCGGGGAGGGTGTTGGATGGAGTTCCAGGCCAAGACAGGACAGGATTTGGACAATAACACTGTCATCGTCTATTTTACAGCTGATGACCTGATACGGTTTTTCCCCTCAGTCCCGACTACGTTTTTGTGTGTGTGAGCAAGGGCGTGGGCATGAGTGTGCCTCGGCCGCCTCTGCCTCTTTCTTGCTGCATTGTAGGAGTCGTGGTCCTCGCTTTTGATGGAAGAAGTCATAAAGTCTGGAGTCGTAGCCACATTTCCGCTGCAAGGTGAGGAGCAGAGGAGGGAAGGAGGTGGTAGAGGGGGGTGAGGAGGGGAGGTGACAGGCTGATGCCCCCCTCCCCTCCTCTATGTCCCTCCAGCAGGTCCCCCACCCCGTGCCTGGGGAGTCTGGGGCTGGGTGGGGGCCCGGGCTCTCGACGCCAGCCTCTGGACTCGGCGCTCAGGGAGAGGTCACTTGGCTTGCTTACACAATGGCATTATCTCAGTTCCAGCCGCGGCTACTGCAGCGGTGAGCACTTCCTGTCCCTCTGCGAGCACTTCCTGTCCTTGGCGTAGCAGCACAAACTGTCCGCCTTGCGAGCGGAGTTCAGAAACGCTGCGTGGCTGCTGGTCGCCAGTCTCGCTGTGTAAATGTCTGTGGGTGGCTTTCTTGGGAATTGCACAATGCGTTGGCTGGCTCCTTTGTGCCGAGCTGCGAGGCGCTGGTGTTGGTTTAAATCACAAGGACGGAAGGCATATATATGTTAGCACTCAACACTGATGCCCCATGCGTCCAGAACTGGAAGGGCCCGGGCCTGACAAAGCCACACAAGGGCCAAGTGTGCAAGTTCAAACAATACAACTAATTATCCCTTCAGCAACAACCAGTGCACACATACTGCCTCATACATCAAACCTGTCAAACACACATTTACTCAACATAGCATCAAACCAATACAAGATTTTAAAATGTCATGTTCTATTAGTGTTTTTATCATAAATATAGAAGAATTTGCATTGAAACATCAGTCGAGTCAAATGTAGTAAATAAACTGCGGTATTAGACAAAAAACCTTGAACCTGTTTTTGTTGGTTTTCTTACCAGTTATAGACTTTGAAATGTTTTGATTTTTATTTAATTGTATATGAACAATAAATTGAAAATGAAAGCCACCCTGGATTTATTTTACACTGACATATTGTTAAGTTACAGCATCAGAATATCTTCCTACATTCTTGAAAAGCCTAGACATCTGTCATTATCAACAGCCAGATAGTTAGTGTTTAGATTGTCTGATTAGACTATGACTTCCTCCAACACCTGCGGCGAGTGGGGGGAAGTGGTGCTTCAGGATGAGGGGGAAGGGCCTCGTCAGGAGGAGAGAAGAAAGAGGTTAAGGAGGGAGCGTCTAACAGGTGCGCAGAAGGGAAAAGAGGAGAGAAACATCTCATGTGCCATTGATTCTGTAAATAGAAATCACACCTTTTCGAACAGCTTTTAATGCTATATTGTTACTTCTGAATTTAAATGACTTTCTGTTCTGCTCTAAGCTGTCAATCACATAAGGATCAGTGCGTCACAACCTCAGCTAGAATAACTTTTTGCTACCTGAAAATCACGCCATAAGCAGGTTTGCAGATATGAGAGAAGACTAATGGTTGAATGATGTAAGAATATAGGATGTGAAAGTCCATGTTTTTTCCACGGCACCTTTCTAGACTGTTAAAATAGGGGACTTGAAAAGCCAGAAACTGATCAGACTGCGTAAAATGGTCAGGTCACATGCTCTCACAGCTGTTTTAATGTGTTTGTCTCCCTCAGGGGAATGCTGGGAAAGTTTCCTTGCCCGGGAACACACACAACAACCTGACGAAAGGACAGCAGTGGGATGTTGTCTGCAGCAGACACAGAGGAAGCCGTCTCCTCTCTCGTGTCATTGTTCTGGAGGCGTTAATCTGTCAAGGATCTGCTGGGAATCAGGTGGGAATCTGTGCTGTGTCAAAGCATTGGGACATTGTAATATCCTTGACCCTGTACCCCTCAGCGGCACCATCCTGACCCTGATAACCTGATGAGCTCGCGATAAAACTATTCCTTGTTTGTTTCTGCGTCTCAGTTTAGAGATGTGCACATCCGTCTTATCTTCTCGTCTTGCACCCATTCTCCGAGTGTTTGACTAAACCGCAGCCGGCTTCCAAGACAAATCTTAAATATGCCTTTAGTCATGCTAAAGCGGAGGATGTTTAGAAAGGTTTTACCACAACTGAGGTGACCCCAGGGTTTGAGCCGTGCCAGGGGTCAGCCAACAATAAAACGGAAGCCACCAGTAAAATAATCAAAGTCCCTTTCCTGAGAACATCATAGTACAGGAGTTGTATTATGGCGACACACAGAGATCCGCTGTGATTGGTTTACATCTCATGCCATGTGAGGTCTAAAATGTTCTCATGCCACACAAGCTTATGATAACTTTACTACTAAAACTAAGAAGTGTATTTATTTTTTATTCATGTTAATTTGTTAATACAGTTGACATTATTTTGAACTATACAGTTTTGACACTTGAATCGGTCTTACCACTGACTTACCCTGGCCTCTGCTCTGGGGCCTTTTCAATAGTTTTTAATATCTTTATCCAAACTCCTTTGTCTTTTAATAGTGCATGCTGACTGGCAGATGAATGAGTGTTAGTGCACAGGTGAAGGGAAAGCCCAGGTTTCCTCAGTGCACCCAACTGAGGGGTCAGCTTCACGGGACCGGAGTCTTTAATGGCCCGGCCCTAACAGTCCACGCTGCTCAAGACCCACATTGTCCTGCCCTAGGCTAATTAAGACCAGTGTTTATCATTTTTATGACTTTATCCATGAAGACAGAGGTATGGCCTGCTTCCTGTTCTCCAGGTTCCCTGTCAGACCGATCGCATTATTAGGTTCAACCTCAGATCCCATCTTGTGCTGGGCATTGTTTTCACTGCTGCTATGACCATTCCCAAACTGATAAGACGTGTCTATTTTCGGGGGCTTGCTATTTTTTCACTAACAGATTTGGCCTTGACACATGAGCTTGAAATAACTCACATTTTCTTTTATTTGAAGAGAAACAGGCAGACAAACGCAAAGATACATGAACTGAATCTCCCCAACAACCAAAATGCTAACAATGCCTTTGTCGTGTTCAAAAATGTCCATTTGCTTTTCTCATTTCTCTTGCTGGTTAAACAATTCAAGCCCTCATGGAAAAATGAAATAACAGCTTGTGAACTATTGCTTCAAAACAAATGCTTATATTTAAGCGGCATTATTGTTTTCCTGCCACATAAATACCCCGCACAACTTGACCTGCATTTGACCCAAAGTGCTCAAAGAAGTCCCCCAATCCATCTGATTCACAGCACCATGACTTCATACTATTCTTCCAGCTAGGCATAAAAGACAAATCCAAAATCTGAATGTGCAGCGATGGTGGAGAGTTAATTACTGATCAGGCTAGGATTTCCGACAGTGAGGCCTTTGTATGTGACAATCAGGATGCCAATTGATCCCCAACCCGCTCAAACACAAACCGAGCCTTTTATGTTTGGCCTTTGCCATGGCAAGGCGCTGGAGCTGCACAGCAGAGTGAAACACAAACCTTTAAAGGGTGCTAACAGGACGCTGCCGCTGTGGCCTGAGGTGACCAGTGTCAGGATCAATAGCCTGTGTGGTCAGTGGCATCACGCCTCACAAGAATCTGGATCAATGAAGCAGGTTAGGAATAGTTAACAGTAGATAAGAAAGCGTGAGGATGTAGTGACCCAGCAGCAGCTCATCTTCAGTGCTGTGGTGAAAATACCAGGTTAGAGTTGGACTTTTGATTATTTTTTGAATAATGCTTTGTCATTTCTGGAGATTACAGAACAAATATTCCAAAAGTCACAGGTGGAACTTCCTCATAGTTAACTTCTCTTTTATTACCATGGTTGAATTATTCTTAAACTGTTTTCCCATGTCACCTTCCTACTTTAAGACGTAAGCGTTAATCACACATTACACAGGTTTCGTAATACTATGAATGTCAGGTTCGGTGGAGTGAGACAGATTAGTAGTGGTCCGCAGACCCCACTGACCTTTACTGAGCTAAAGCCATAGAAATGGTCGAGAAAAGCTCATAATGTTGATTTCACACACAGCTGTGGTTTAATGGAGGAAATGCACTGTGTGTGCTTCCTCCTTGCGTTGTTCCTTTTACCCTAATGATCTGGAGATATGCTGATAGGAAGAACTACTGTTAAAAATTTGTTTATTTTTTGCATTGTTTAACAGCCAATCATCAGGCTGATGGACTGGTGTGGAATAAATCCAGTTGTGAAGACTTCTCTTATACCTCTTTAGACTTTCATTTTAATGTGCTAAATGTCATTTTAATGACATTACAAAAATGCATTTAGAAGAAAAATAGTTAAGTAAAAAAAACACAGAGATGGTTATATCAATTTCTTATCTGTCCTATCTGACATAGCTTCAACTTCAAGGAGGTCCAATGTTTGACTGAAGCTCTGAATGTCTGAGTTCACCTGATGGAGATTATCTCCTCAGTTCATTTACACACAATGCTCTGGATCAGAGTATGTACTCAGAGCCCACCTCAGGTTAAGGTGCAGTTAAGAGGCACAGGCTATAGATTTTGAAGGGAATGTCTAAACTATCCTCAGAGTTAAAGAAGTTAAGGAGTTTAATAATTATAATATAATTAAAATATTCAAATGAGCTGATAATGGAAGATGCACTAACATTGTGTGGTGCATATTAAAAATCCATTAACAAGTCCAACCTGTGACTGCACCTTTGGAACAGTTGAACTTCTAATTCCACATTAGCCACTAGTGCCAGCTGATCCCTTGTGTGATATGATAACATGGGAAAACATATCAGGAAACTCAGGGAAAGTCCCTGTGATATAATCACTACACATCTACACAAAGCCCACCACCATGTAACTCACTATAGTATAGAAAACAATGGAGACCCCAGGGGATGGCATCCACAGCTGAAGTGTGGCACTTTCTGATCGATGCCCATTACGTGGGCTTTGAAGTCTGCAGTAATTGTTGCATTTTGTGCAATGGCAGGTTCCCCCTTTTTGGCTCCGCACCATGTAAAACATGCATTATCGCTGCAGGCTGTAGAGCATGAGGCTTATCTGATGGCCTTGTGGCCTTACAATAACACAGGCTCTATCATGCCTCAGCAGACCTCAATCTGGCAGCAATGTCACACAACAACAACAAATAAAGGTGTAAGACGTGCACGTAGTGTAACTCAAGATGTTTGCTTAGGTAGGATGTGCATTTACTGAGCTAAATATGGAGTCATATGCTAATTGAGCAATTTTAGTGTGCATTTCAACTTATTTAAAAATGACAGAGAAACGAATACTTTTGGCAGCCTTGGCCTAATGCACCTCCTGTCCTGGAGTATAAAGCACTGATATAGAAGTAAATCAAAGTTGATTTCCTGAGAGTAAAGGAAAACCCCTCAGAGGAGAATGAGCTGATAATGTCCTGTGTGCCTACGGCTTCCTCTCAGATAAATAAATACATAAATAAAAACACGCCTGGCCACTTCAGATTTATTGTTCCTCTTCAGCCTGTGAAGTGCAGGCCATATTGTTTATAAGAAATAAGTCCATTAACACTCGAACAGAGGTGCTCTGTGATATCCCCATTGCCCCCTGTGAGGACACTTCCATTTAAGGCAGAGGGGTATATGGGACAGGGGTGAGCTGTGGTTTGCCCGGACTGAGGCCGCGTCACGTTTTCTGGAGTGATAAGAGCCGTGGCAGGAAGCTGTGAGCGGGCAGGAAGGAAGAGCGTGGAGGTCTGGAAGGAGAGAGGGCCGTGGAGAAGGACGACTAGGCCTCGCACAGACCTGCAAGAACAGATGAGAAAAACAGCAAAGAGCACATTAGCTTTAATAAGCTGTAGCAGTATTTTTAAGTATTTTATTTCCACGGCCAGGTGGGAGGAGAGACAACCTGGGGTCCATTGGGAAGAGAGAGGATGACCAAATTTGGTATGAAAGGCCACACTAATATACACCTGCTTCCCACAATCAAACAGACCACACAATGATGACAATATCAAGCATCAGGCCTTTGTCAGCACCAGACATCACAACCCACTGATAGAAGTAAATATATAGTTTTCCACTGACACAGAAGCAACAACAAAAATCATGGTTGCATTAAAATAGAGTTAAAATGTCATGCAACCCTTAATTTCTGTCAATATTTAGTTTATAAAGTGTATGGTATAGCTAACAACAACTCCACTTTCAGGTGATTCACCTCTGGAATGAGAATAAATCTTGGTACATAGATGTCACTTTACATATTTGCAGATCTTATGTCCTGTTTTTCTCTTCTGGTGATAAATAGATCATTTTTGGAAACAGCAGTTTCTGTGTACTGTACTGTACTGTACTGTACTGAAAGCAAAAACACCAGTCTGTGATCACAAGATGGTTAAAGTAACTTTTGCCCATTCATTCACTTCCACCACACACTCATTGTGCCCTGTTTTTAATCAATGTGTTCCATCTAAAATGGATTTCTCTATTTTGAGATTTTAATCCAGTGTCGGAGATAATCTCTGGAACTCTGGGATTGGACGAGTGGATGGACAGGGCATCCACCCGCCTCGCACAATTACACCCATAAGGCATCAGGGCAACCAGTAAATCAGGCTCTCATAATACCTCTCTGAAAATTAATTTTTAGCTCAGGGCTCGCCGCTCGGTCATGTAGGTCAGAGAGTGAGATGTGTGTGACACATACAAAACAAAACATACCTGCTTCACGTTACACCAATATTGAGATCAAACCATTGTGTTTCTATGTACCTCAGTCTAAGTAGGCAGCAGCTAGAATACAATATAAAGGCTTGTGCTCCCCTGAGTGTGTTCAGTGTTTGATGGTGAACCCTGTTAAACTTGGACACCCATGCACAATGGAGAGAGCCCTCTACTGGACGACAGTAATAACATGGAGTCACATGAAATACAGAGACAACAAAACATCTCAGGCCCATCACCATGGACATAAACATGAGAAATATTCAGAGGGAGCACACTCAATATTCACTAATACGCCAATATTGATGTGTCTCTAGTATGTGTATATATATATATATATATAGAGAGAGAGAGAGAGAGAGAGATCATCATCTTTAATAAGCATACATACATAAACCAGTGCTGTAGATTCAGGTTTTTGTTATGCTCAAAGGCTTTTATTTTGAAATGCTTGTTTTAAGTTCTGATATGACATACACATATGTTCAGTGTATGTAAATGTATGCATCATTGTGGAATTTACATGAGCGCATTGAGCCTAAATGCATCATAATTTGCAGCATTATTTTCCAGTAGTTGAACCTGCTTATTTAAAATGTAAATGTTGCCCTTGGTCCTGCTATCTATCAGGATGTGTACACACAGAATCCATGTATTTCAGTATGCCCTTGTGTATGTTTAATATATACATTTACTGGTTTGACCTTTCCTTGTAAGTGCTTCCTCTGTGTGTTGTGGCCAGAGCCAGAGAGTCTAGCCTCCACTTGCCCTGTGAGAGTGCTTTATTAGAGGTCTATTACTGTAAAGCTGCTATCAGCTATTGGAGGGGGGTCCTCCCTGGCTGCCACTAAGCAGTAAATAAATATGAGTCTATTGTATTCTCGTGGCCTTACTGTCCTCGCTCTCACATGCTGAGTAAACGCTCACATACAATGGGAGGCCGGCTCGCCTTGTCATTCCTGATCCCGCTACAGTGCTTCTTCTGGGCCCTCTGCCTGGGAAAGGGCAGGGAGGGAAGAGGAAGCAATGAAATCAGGCATAAGACGTTCAAATTATTCGCATTTGGAATAAACCAAGGTCCAACATGTCTGAAATCCCACTGATGTCACCTTATTGGACTTCAGTATAGAGGTCCCACATGTATTAACAATACCATTATCCATTAGTTTACAGATGATGTATATATAGTGAGATTAGCATGATTTATATTGTAATGAGAAGTGATTATGGAGCACAAGTTAATTCCGTACACGTTATTATTATACAGTCAGTGGTCCTATGTCCATGTTCCTTTGGGCATTTCATCATTTCAGTTCAAAGCATATGAGAAAATATGTAATTGTACAAACTACAAACTATAAATGAAGAGACAATGGTGTTGAAATGAGAAGTTGTAACAGAGAGAAAGTCAGCTTAGTGGTGGTACGGTCCACTGCAGAGATGAAGTCAGTGCTTGACACTACTGTTTATAAAGTGACTAAATCACACCAGTTTTAATTGCTTCATCAAAGGGAGTCATTTGTGTAACATGAAAGAAAGAAATTGAAAGTGTTGGATGTTAGTGGCCACCTTGGGCTGGTGGAGCTTCCTCTGCAGTTTCTCCACAGGAAGAGTGCTGACAGGGCTGCATAGATTCTCAGTTCCTTGCTGGGCAGAAATGCCGAGGCCATGAGTGAGGAGTGGTACGCTTGGTTGCCCCATGGGACGGCATTATTTGTTACAACTCCAAAATCAGGCGCAGTGCGGGCGCTGTCGTCCTGTAATCACCGATGACATACACCAAGTACTTTTCCAGATAGGTTTTCCTGTCACTCCAGCTGCGAATGCGGCAAACAGCACAGGAAGAATAACAGAAGTTGCGGCCAGGCTCAGGGAATGTGGCCTTTACAAACACAGCACGAAAAAAGTTAAAAGGCGCACTGCTCTCCTCCTGAGAGCCTCAGAGTCAGGGAAGTGAGGCTATGTCCTGAGAGAATGTCCAACCTTTCTCAACACAACCACAGACTCAACAATAAGCTGCCACTCAAAGCCCACTCTGTTTATTATGAATTACCTGACAGAGAACACAGAGCCGCTCTGATATGTTTAGCTTTGACTTATTTTTACTCACATCTCCTTCATCACTTGTATCATTGTTTAATGGAAAGTCCAGTAGGATTTTATTTAGTTCTTTGTTCTTTATATTCAAATGTAAGGACATGTAGACATTTCTTGTCTTTTCATCTCTATATTCATGGGTCACTGTACTGTAGCCAATGTGAGTCTAGACTGAGCTTGGTTTAGCACACAGTGGGTCCCTCAGGTGTGAGGGCCCTGCTTCATGCACACAGTGTGCTGCCTGCTGAGAGTCCTGCTGAGCTGTGAGGCTGACCCAGCTAAGTCAATCATCACAGGCGTTAAATATGACACGTGAACACAAACAAACAGGTGCCTACTGACAGGATACAGGCTGAAAGAGGAAGACAGTCAGAGGATGGACTGAAGCTGACAGTGACATGCGGCTGTCATTGTTTAAATATCCAAATGTAGTCACAAAGAAATACAGTTTTAGTGTAGTTCATATGAACTAGCTTCACAGCAGTTCTTTGAAAGGTTTCCTAAAATTTATGAAATATCTTGTTAATAACCTCATACAAAAATGTCTGAAATCTAAAACAGCAATTTACCATTTAGTTCTAAAGACATTTTTAGGCCTCTGAAAGTCAACTCTGATCTCTATTAATGCATATTAAATTTTGCATTTCAATAATTACATTCCATATACATCGGCCAGTGCTGAAGAAATATAATCTCTGCCTTATCACTGTAGTAAAGCATGTCCAATACTCAGGTATGTCGAAAGATTGACAGGCCTCTGACATAAAACAATGACAGTTTTTTGTCACTATTTTCATTTCCACTAACATTTTTGTCGAGCAGTGAGAGTACAATAAAGGTCAAGTCAAAGCAATAAAAACCCAGACGGAATGTCATTTACCAGAATATTGAACTGCAGTGAAGTCCTGAAATAGCTACAATAGGTGTGTCACAGATCGGTGGACACGCATGGCCTGATTTGTTTCCTCTGTGTTCAAACAGTATCTGGAATGGTCATTGAATCTGCTTCCAAATGAAATGGCCAATATCTCTACATCCACACTCTTAAATGTTGTCCCAGACTAAGTCACACAGCACCAGGAGACACTGAGGAAGACGGTGGGACATTATTTCCACATTGAATAATCTGGGGCAAATGACGAACCACAAAATACAGAGCTCGAAACATTATTAAGTTATAATATTCCCCCAATGAGCCCAGACATAAGCATTCACTTTGAAGCCTGCATTCGTGTTAATCATCCTGTGAGTGTTTGTTGACAGGCGTTAGCGTCTTTGGCTAAGAGACTTTGATGGAGTATTGTATGAGCCCAGCAGGTCACAAGGCCACACCCAGCCGCTGCTTTCTTCTTTTTTTTACTCTTCTTTTTAATCACCGTGTCTGGTCGGCATGACAGCACCAGCCAAGACACGGGCCCTAAATTAAATAAGCCATAACGTATCTCGACTGAGGTTCGTGTGTAAGAGTCACGGCATAAATGAATTCAAAGTGTCTGCGATGGAGATAAGTCAAATGGTTTGTATATATTTGAAGAACTGCCTCTTTAAAGGTGTCGTAGTCTGAGTAAAAGTCTGGGACCTGTGAGACATAGCTGAAGAACCAGTGTAACGGCAATGCAAGGCTGGCCTGATGAGGTTATAGTAATGTGATAGGCCCAATTAGTGCTGACTGCCTCATAATGAAGTGATCAGACAGACACATTGACTTAGCCCACTAAAGAAGAATGCCTCTGGGTTTATTGTATGAATAAATGTCTCTCCGATGTTCATTTTATTTCTTTAGGATCAAGAAACTGTTGAGGATCTCACTCCAGGGCTTTTCCTGTTTGAGTTTCCTCCTCTGCCGCAGACGTCCCTGCAGGATAATACTCGGATGAGCATTATCTGAGGACAGCAGGCCCCGTTTAGACGACAAACTGCTCCCAACACAGGAAATCATTGAGGATCCTCGTGCTGGAGGTAAAGACAAGAGAAATCTAATTATGTCTCACCAAATCTCAAGAATGTCACAAGTATGTGGGCCCGGGCCTATTTATAGGTGTGGTATAAACTCAGCAGTTTGCGTGCCAGCATATGCATATTTAATCTGTAAAAGGAGAGTATTTTGAGCACAGGAATGTCTCTCCTGTATTTACAGTGTTTGACATCTTCATACAGGCTGCACTGTTGATAAGACCAAACATTCCTGAGTGAGCACATTTCTGAACCATTTGTGGAACTATATCTCTGGAAATATGTTACATAAATGGCTTTGAAAATGGATAGAATAAACAGATGAATCTACAAATATCATTTTGATGCTTCCTTTGAAGAAAAAACTGCAGACTGCACACTTTGAGGAGACTGTAATCTTGTTTATATCACTTCAAAAATGAAAATAAATGAATACAGGTTCAGTTCAGAAATGTATAAATCTTTACTCTTACTCTTAATGTTGACCAGATTTTGACAAACACACACTCATCCACTTGTTTTTCCTTCAGGAAGTTCCTGTAACTGCTCGTTAATTGTTGCTGAGGGGCTAAAGTCGGAGAAAAACAACTCCGAGTTCGTGTCAGATCGTAGTGTTTTTTTTGCCAGCTGTTTCTTAATTATCATTTTTTTTGCATTCACCGCTGCATTGCTTGGATAAATATTGTTGTGGGAAGCGAGCTCACGTCAGATCTGTTCCGTTTATTCAGGTGGTGTTGGGCTGCAAAAGGTCTTCACTTTCCTAATCAACCCCTTTGCTCTCTTCCCCGAGGAAGGTCGTCCTTCTGCCTTTCTGCTCATCTACTTCCTTCCAACATTTTAAGATCTGACTCATAGCGTTTCCGTGTGCAAAATCATTTCCGAAGGATATCAGTTGTTGTGGACCACCTGACTATGTAACAGGGGCTTTATAAATCTGTCAATAAAAATCCAAAAACAAATATAGTCCTAAGTGCGTGAGTGGAGATACATATGTCAATTTTAGGGCCTATTTTAGGAGTCTTTGTGAAGTGTTTTAAATGAAACAGGAAGCTGGGAAGTTTATGCCTGTGGCGCCCACTACATTTCCCGCTCTCAGCGAGAAAGACGTGATGATGGAGATAAAACAGAGTGTCAACATTTGAGCTTCTGCCAGAAACAGATAAAGTGTTGCGTATTCCATACAACACATTATTTAAACTCAACGTCATGAACCATATTCCAAATATGGCCTATTGCAATCTTTAATGGGCTGCAAATGCAATTTTTGTTTAGTTTTCTTTGCCTGGACACTGATATCAGGTATATTTGTGCCTCTTAGTTCTTATTATGAGTGTGTTTATGTGTCGTTGTTTTAGGTAAGGCCATTTTGCGATTTAATCAAGACAGAGAAAGGTGAAATAGTTAGGTTTAGATATTTATTAAAACACAATAACACTGGAAGACAACTCAAAAACAAAAAGCACTATAAACAGTTAATCCACAATCAAAACTATTGCACTTGTGTCGTAAATAAATATACTATTTCTGGAGGAGTCTCTTTGTTATGACAGTGAGCGCTCTTCTCTGTAGCTGCTCTGTGGCTGGTAGCTGCTGGGGTCCACTGCTTCGGGCCTGTGAGAGGGGGGTCCCAGGTACTGTTCGAACTCGCTGCGGTCCAGATCGTACAGCGTGTCCAGCTGGATCTGCTCTAGGTAAAGGTCCAGCGAGGGGCTCGGGTACAACTTGGGTTCTGCCTGCTCCATGTAAGCCGGGCTCGGGACGTTGTACTGCATCTGCTGGGCGCTGTAGAGCGGCTGAGGGTCTGCGGGGTACGCAGGCGGACTGGGGTAAACGATGGGGTCGAAAGCATCTGAAGTGTCCGGGAACGGTGTTGTGTTTGGGTAGCTGTTGAACACCGATGCGCTATTGGAGAAGGCCTGCTGCTGGTTCTGGAGCAGGTAGGTGAGGCTGTAGGGGACGGTGTAGCCCGAGCTGCAGTAGGAGGGCAGAGACGGGGAAGGGGTCTCTGGAGTGAGGGGTTTGGAGCTCTTCTTCAGCTGCTTCCTTCTGCGGGGCCTGTACTTGTAGTTGGGGTAGTCGATGGTGTGTTGGATCCTCAGACGCTCGGCCTCTTGCATGTAGGGCCGCTTCTCTGCCAGAGACATGGCCTTCCACGTCTTACCTACAGAGACACAGGAACATTAATGATCAGATTATGACAAAATAATAAAGTTTTTTGTGTTATTTGTGACTATAGCAGTGGTGTGGACTTACCAAGTATTTTGCTGAGGTCTGTGTTCTCCAGGTCCGGGTTGAGCTGGGCCAAACGCCTGCGCTCCTCTTTGGTCCAGATGATGAAGGCGTTCAGAGGCCTCCTGACTCTCTGCTGCGTGCAAGACTTCGCTTCCGGGCTGGTGCAACTGGAGTCCGAGTTGACGGACAGGGGACTGGAGGGCCCGGAACTCGGTGAACGCACCTCGGTCACATGGTCTCCGTCGTCGGCGCTGTGGCTGTCCATCACGGCGTGGTACGGGACGCGTGCTCGGCTGAAATGCATGTCGGTGGATGCGTTTGGCTCTTGCTGGGAGGCCGCGGTCTGTCATACAGCACTGGGGCCGAGTGGCGGCTATATGAGGGGCGTCCACCAATGGGAGGCCGGGAGGAGTGGAGCTGAGGTGTGAAATCAAGGTGTTTTCTCAGGTCAGTGATAGGCCCATCTGAACTCCAATCAACGAACGCACGAAACTTCACTTCGGCCTTCAGTCTGTGTCATTAGACGATGCCATAATAAATAATAACAAAACATATCTATATTAGGGGTTATGTGCATTTGAGAAATCACATTTTGACTAAAAAATCCTACATCTTCAAGTTTAAAAATAATTATTAAACACATTTATTGATTCGCGAGGTAAAAATCTTAATCCGCCCTATTAGTAACATTTATTTTGTTATTTTGGAGAAATTGAAGCCAATCAATTGTCCTGAGAGCTGAGTATTGATAGGTGCACATCAAAGTGTTCACGAGGCACGGCCTGGTTACTAATTACATTGAGGCCCTCAGCTCTTATCGGTGCTCCTCTGTCTCTATCAAAGCACATTTTACGCGAGTGAGACAAACGTGATCAAGGCGCGTTTATTACACGATTACCGCGCACAAATATTTGCCTCGACGTGCGACTGATAGCACAATGTACAATAGAGGAGCTCACCCTCAGGACATCAGCGCGGAGGAATATACCAGTCACGTTAAAAAGCTGGGATTCTCTTAAACAACAGACAGTAAACGCAACAGACTGGCGTTGAGTCTGAGGTGAAGTGTATTGATGTCTGTCAAAACTGGAACAGAGGAACAGACACAGAAACCACAGGCTGACTGCGCTGGGTTCATCACATTGATATTTTTACTGTTCATTTTTGTCTAAAATAAGGTTGAAGAAAAAAAATGCTTTGGTATGATCATGCAAATGCTCCACATATTTGAATAAATGCATATTTGCTCTTGACGTTTTGGATTATATTTCATATTTAACGCACAGGCCTATACATTTCCAGGCCTGTATGCATGTTAAAGCCCGTTTGCATTCTACTCTCTATAGTCATGACAAAATTGAAAAATGCTCCCTTCATTTCCACTCTCTAGTCTGTTCATTTCATATGCCTATACTTAAATATGCAATCCAGGCTGTTGCTGTATCTCTCCAGAAACTCCACACTCGTGTGATCCCACTTCACTTCAATAGGATGCCATTACAGGTGCTCACTCCACTGCATGGTTTCAATGAATATGTTTCTTGGGCCCTCGCGACTGACATTAGACTGAACAATAGACGCCATTACGCGCCCGCGGTTGCGTCGACTCTGCAATACACGGAGCGGCCCATTAGCTGCACCTGCCCGGCTTTGTCTCGCAGACGAGTCGCTAACGCAGCCTCTTTATGGTGTTAATAGGGAGATTCAGATCGTGCAATGAGGGTTAATACACATAGAGAGAGGAGAGAATAAACAGGAGCATATGCGACAGCCACAAAGGTCATTACGCATGGAAAGCGCGTAAATATTGAAGCTGTTATCTTTGTCGAAAAGCTGGATCAATATGTCACCGGCAAATTCAATTACAAAACTGATTAAAGCATAACTAAGCTCATCAGTTCACTTTGACTGATAGTATCAACTGGTCAGGTCAGACTGATAAAAGGACTTTGCTGAAACTGATAACTCAAATTCTTGATACACTTCCTCTGGTGAGATATTATCACGCGTGGAAAATATGAGGCTACAGGTGATTTGATGATAGCGTAAAAAGGGGCAGGGGGTGGGGGGTGTCAGAGGTTGTCAGAATTAGGGGTTTGAATCCACATCCCGGATGTTAATCGGTACGCATGCTGCAGCGCTGTGAAAAGCGCTAATGGATTTAATCAATTAGTTTGAACGACACAGCGTGAATACAATAACGTTTAGTTTCGGCTGCGCTTCACTGTGACTTTGTTGAGTCAGAATATTCGACTGTGTTTACAGAGAGATGGGGATTTATAAACAAAAAGGATAAAGTTATTTAAAGTTAAGCAGACAACATTTATATCCTACTTAAGGACTTAGCGAGTTCCCCAGCAGGTTAATAAACACTACTCTGAAATCTTGACTTTAAAATTGTTAAATTGTTACGCCTTTAATCTCGTCCTTTAATGAATCCTAATCTGTGTGGTGACAGTAGGGCATCAGTGCATTGTCTCATCACCAAACAAGGACAGTACTTGGCTCAATGGCCACTATGCTTTGTGAAAAGGGATTGTCCTGATCACAATGTACCATTGTACTGGACAGAACCCATATATGGGACAGTCCTCTGCCTGGTCTTCACTTTGGATCATTCATGGCCTGAGTGGCACAGGGAGAAGAGCACCAGGGGCCTGTCATTTTTACCTGTTGGACTAAACGTGGTCTTGTTCTTTGTGATAATGTGACATGGGATACTCTATAACCTTTTTATTCATGGTCAATTCTTGGACATCTCTTCTGGGACAGAAGCTGGCAGTGACAAGAGGAGTCGAACTAGAACATCCTGTCGGTGCAGATGCACAAAAATATCCATCACATCTGTGGAATACTTGATTCCATGTGGCTGACCAGGTGAAGGACCTGACCTGGAGACATATTTTGGCACCTACAAGATGGAAAACTAAGAATGCAGAGCCAAGGGTCAGTGTGTTGGCTGGAACTAATGAAGCACTGTATTCCTGTAGCTGTCACTGTCAGTGCCACTCCACAGACTGTCCTTACAGAGGCTCATTCATACAGAGCACATTGTCTCAAGGCTGAAGGTGTGAAGGGAATATAATAGTGCCAACCACGCACTGTATTAAACTGTGCTGTATTGTATGGGCACAGCAGGCTAGCACCAAGATACAGGACTCAGACAGCATTCTATGCAGTGGTCTGTAGCCCCTGGCTTCCTTGACCCCACACCTAATGACTTGTTTGAGTACATGCACTGTAGACTGAGGTCCAGGGTGCCGAGGACAACCCTCCACACTCCCAGTGTAAACAGCGCCCTGCCCGGGCCTACGACAGGCCAGCTGAGAGGATTACATGCCCCCTGGTGTAGACAGGCTTAATGTAGCCTCATTAGCAGAACACAATGGGGCCCCCACCTCAGACTACAGATAACATGGCAGGCTCAGCCAGACTTCAAACAGCAGCTCAAGCCTCTGCTTGGAGCCCAGGTGTCCAGGGTCCATGTGCACTGAGTATACAGTAACAGCATAGGCTATGAGAAGGAAGAGTATGGATTTATATAGTTATTACATTTATAATTACACTTATTTTCAAGTCTGAAAATGACCTAAGTAAAGTGACACATTTTTGCCAATGAAAGTTTTGGTTAATGATAATTACTTTATTTTATTTTTTTTAGCTAGTTTTATTTGATGTCTTGTTAAGTTGCTGATGTATTCTATTCTGGCCAAGAGGCCTCAACACAGTCACAAGTGTAACATTTACTTTACTGAGTTTCGATTATTTAATCTAAACATCAAATAAAATATCTCCAAGTTGACTAATAATTTTGCAAGAATGTCCATAAACACAATCACAAAACAAGTCAGTTACAAAATATTCAAATCTCACGTACTAATATGTACGCTTCTGCCAGTTAATATAATTACACTTCACTTCTCAGTCTATTTTATTGGTGTTTTAAAGACCTCCTGAGAACAAAACCCTATTCTCTGTAAATGAGGGACTGTATGCTGCACTGTCTTTGTGAATTAGCCACTGTATTCTCCTGACTGCTGATAAGTCTTATCTGCTGAATTGAATACATCTTTTATTGTCCATACAGTCAAGCTCTGCCTGGCGGTGGATTAATGACACAGCAGGCCACATATTACACTGTATGCAGTATTCAATTTGTGTCCCAAGACTTTGGCACATCGTGTCTCACTTCAGCAGACAGAGAATAGCAGCAGCCTCCATTAGGTAATTATCCCTAATTATTAACTGGAACTAGACTGAGAGCTGTGAGACACCAAGATATCTGTGTCTGTCTTAAGTGGCTCAATCAAGACAGCAGATAACATACACAATCTGGCCTGCTCCACTGCAGCGGCACGGCCTGAATGTTTAATTAAATAGTGTGAACTGGTTAGACTCAGACATTAGATTATTAGAAACAGTACCAGATAAATTGTTTGACTAATCAATCTTTTCAGCCAAGGTAAAAGACTTGCAATTACAGAAAATGCTTAATTCAGTTTAATTTGACCATGAGCAGACATTGAAGTATGTATTTTGAGATGAAAATAGAAAGTTTGAGCTCACTCTTGCTCATCTGAGTCCTGAAACAAACTCAAAAGGATCTGCTGCTTTGAAGATAAGCACTGTAGTTCTGCCATAAACAGTGATTGTGCTGTTTCTTTCCTGTGGTGTGATTTATTTTAAGTATTATGCTGTGAGGATTTGGGCTGGTTTTCCTGGCCGACCAGCATTGTATGCATCCACGGCTTGTGTAGTTTATTGGATACTTGAGATTCGGGGGGAAAAAAGAAACACGAGCAAAGTCATCAGAGTATGACCTTTGTTTTATACTGAGCGTCTATTATTAAATCTAAATGTCCACTCAAATAAATAAGCACTGATTTGACTAATGACTTTTCACTTACACGTTTTATGATTTCAGTATTTTGAATAAATAAAACATGGCAGCTTACACAAACATATGCTTCCTTTGATAAAGCGTTTTTATATGAGCCAAAATTGTGTGCCAGCATCCCTTGAGACAATTTCTATGTAAAGTTATTTATAGCAAATGTGGCATTTTGCTTTTGAAATAGAAACACATAATGGAGAGCTGGAATAGAAGGGTGCTTTTTCTTTTACTTAATACTACGGTAAACTATTTTTAAAAGGCTCAACACTGCAAATTAGTTCAGTTATGGGTTGATGGTTTTGGTAAATTGAATGATCATTTAATGTCATGTTTGTGTTGTCATTTCATGTTTCCAAAAGGATAATGGGGCAAAGTGTATGTGTTTGCCTCCGATAGTGGTCCGAGTGGGGGTGTGGGGTTCTTTTTGAATGTCCAGACCAGGATACAGCTGCGTATGACTAATTTCAAACTCCCCTTCTAGGTCTATACAACCCATTTGCAAGTAACACACATCAGTAGGCATCTGTTTCCTGTTTTCATTCTTTGAGTTATCTTATTTTCCTTATTTCCCCCTCACCTGTTATAGCTGACGTTTCTTCCATCGTGGCGCAATGTCGGCTATAGTTTGGAGGCGTTAATCACTGCAAATCCAAAACAAAATTAATAAATTATTATTTTATATATGTGTTGCACAAAATACTTATTTTAATATATAAAGTAATTGTGACTAAATAATAAATAGATTTCTTATAACTTTATTCTTTGATAGAGAATAAGGAATTACTTTTCTTATATAAAAAAATCTGTTATTCAAGATTTTGAAAACACAAAAATACGTACAGTTTTTGGCTTTTTAATGACAGTGTGTACATTTTTCTAATTTCCATAACAACCTATGAATTGTAATATTTTAGTAGCTTCTCATCCGTTGGTTTTAAGATCTTCTTCTCCGGCATGTTAACGACCCATCCTGGAGCGAGGCCAAAGAAGATCTGTCGGACATCCTTCCGCATTGAGAGCATGTGATAGAGTTCATCTTTTGATATGTCTGGCAAAACATATCCGTACTTAAGTGCGAGGGCTCGCCGGGCCTGCTGGACTTTGTCTGGATCTGCCAAGAAACCTCTGTTTTCAGCGTCTGCGTAATACGGCAACATGTCTTCTCCTGGAAGCATTCTGCGAGGGATGGGTTGTCCACGCATGAAGAATGGGACGGGTTTAATAAGAATTCCTGAAAAAATGCAAACAAATACTTCAATTTTGATATATGTGAATACAGTACCATAATTCTTTTTTTTTTTAATTACCAAGGCTTATAGGATCGTAGTAACTGTTGGTAATAACTCCTCCATTTCTCTCAATAGCGGCTATGGCTCCTTCAGAAGCTCTCTGCACTTCTATATTGATTTTTGCTGCAAAAATATCAGCACCCTGTAACAGAACAAACAGGGCAGATCCACTTAAAGCCCAAGTTTGAAACGACAGAGTCAAAATCATGGCTACAAAGCGCCACCTGCTGGGAAAATATAAAGAATAAAGCATGTAGCAGTATTCTGTATGAGCAATAAATAGTCTTTCCTTGGAGTTTTTCAATATAATTTAAAGTCTTTGGTGCCCACACAGCCTCTTTTCAATGTCTTCTATAAAAAAAACTAAACAAGAAAGATTCACATGTACCTCTTCAACAAGCTGGACTCCATAGTCTCTCTTCAGAGGCTGGATAGTGACTCCTCTTGCATTAACCAACTGGGTCAGGTCAATGGGCTGAGTTGGGTCGACCCGTCCCATATCAATAAGGTACTGAAGTCGTTTTAATGTGAGGGGCTGGTACTGAGGACGGCGGCTGAGGATCAAGATGGAGAAATGGTCAAAGATGCTCAGGCTTAAAGTGAAGTGATGGACACTTGCAAACTTCACAAGAACGAGAAAATGAAATATATAATCCGTACAGTAAGTCAGATTTTACCTGTGGCCTTCATTGTAGCCATATTTTGGAATCGCTAGGTAAAACGGGGTCCCACCGCCAACAAAGCCCAGACGAGGCCGGTTACCCCTCTGTCTCTCTCCTTTATGCCCCCGTCCACTTCTGTTGCCCCCATGCTGCCCTCTGCCCCTCCGCTTTTCCTACAATAGTACAAAAATAAGTTAATTCAAGGGTGATCTTATTTAGTAACTGCATTAGCTAACATACACTCACATGTAAAAAATATAAACAAACAAAAAACAAATCTTACCAACGTTTTGGATCCAGGCTCAGGCCGCAGGTTTGCTAGTGTTATACGAGGTAAATTCTGTAAAATATCCAATGCCTTACCACCAGGTTTTTTCGGAATAGACATGTTTCTGTAGCTCACATGTCAAAGTTAGCCAAACCAAGGACACATACGTCACGTGACACGGGTGAACGGAAGTGCTTGTTTGGCAACGTTGAGCGGTTTCAGTATAAAAGCACTGATGTAACCGGCATTAAAAGGCCTAAAGCTTGTGGGCAAACTAGCCTGATTTTAGAGCTTAACAACATTATATCGTAGTCCACGCATGTACAACTTATAATAACATTTAAGTGAGCTATTAATGAATGGTATATATTTCCCAAAGAGCATGCAGCATGCCATATTCCTAAAGTGTATTTATCTTAATGAACCTAATGTATTATATAATCTCGTGTCAGTGCTAAACTATCCCAAAGGTGTGAATCGTTATTGAAGAATTAACTCTTTGAGATTAAGAGCGTTGTTATTGACATTGACAATAGCCAATGACAGTGGAGTATTTCTCTGGTATTTCAACGTGCGGCAGATAAAGACCAATCATATTTCACTGAGGCGGGACCACGGTGGCTGTCCGCGGAGTGACAAGTTGTTAGTGTGATCTTCTCTGTGTTAATCGAAGAAATTCAACTTAGAAAGATAAACACACGCCGAACGGCTTCAGTACAGCACCGTAAGAGCCTGATTTATATTCTCAGACAGTTTTGTCCTGTAGTAGTTTTGTATGTGACACGCGGAGCGGTCGAGTCAGAGCAGCGCCGTGTCGGATTGACAGCAGAGGTATCTGATCGTTATTAGCTCAGGAGCTAACTGATCCTGTTCTAGCCGCTGCCTCAGCGCTGTATGTGCGGCAATAACATGTCAGCGCCTTTACCTGCCATTGTGCCTGCTGCGAGGAAAGCCACTGCAGCGGTGAGTGTCCAGAGTCCAGCACAGCACCTGCTGCTGCCAGCACATAAATCTACACATCAACTTCCTCATGAAGGAAGCATTTCATTTCAACAACTTATTTTTTGTTTTGTGCAGGTAATATTCCTGCATGGCCTAGGTGATACTGGGTATGTAAAAGTGAGCCTTTTTCTGCACTGTTGGAGTTGTTTTGCTGTAACTAAGTCTGTGGTTGCACATTTAACTGTATTACATTGAATCTGTGACAGGCATGGCTGGGCTGAGGCTTTTGCAGGCATCAGGATACCACATGTGAAATACATCTGTCCACATGCGTAAGTAATCAAAGCAGCTGTGCTGTACAAGATCTGGGAAAGACATGCATTCAATATCACAGCTCTGCATGAGCCATGAATGAGAATGGTCTGATCACTTACTCTGTGGAGTAAACTATACTGTCATGGTGTTTTTCAGTCCTACCATGCCTGTGTCCTTGAATATGAGAATGTCCATGCCATCATGGTGGGTACAGAGAGGACATTTCAATAAACAACACTCCAGCAGACACTAATCCTGTCTTTTGTTTTCTGCCCTTTAGGTTTGATATCTACGGATTAAGTCCAGATTCAGAGGAAGATGAGGTTGGGATTAAAAGAGCTTCAGACAACAGTATGTTTGCCAAGTATTAAGGACTAAATCTTTTGTTAAACATGTTTGCAATATGCATTGACAGTTTGTGGTAGTAACTTTTCTGTTGTGCATGTCACAGTCAAGGCCTTGATAGATCAAGAAGTGAAGAATGGAATACCTTCACACAGGATTCTCCTCGGTGGATTTTCACAGGTGAACATGAAATGTTCTCATACAGTACCTTCTACTTCTTTGTACTAACTACTCTCCTTTGTACAAACAAAAACGAGAGAAATGTTTTCAATGAAATATTCATGTATCTATTATTATAACTTGGTCCATGGTGAATGCATTATTAATCTTATATCAACATTGTTATGAAACGTGTGCATTTTTTACAGGGTGGAGCACTGTCCCTTTACACAGCTCTGACAACTCATCAGAAACTGGCTGGAGTGGTGGCTCTGAGCTGCTGGCTACCTCTCCGAAACTCCTTCCCTCAGGTAGAGATAAAATGAAGCTCACCAGTCTACACATGTTCAAATTAGTGGTATTTATTGTTAATGTATTGAGTTTATTATTAGTTACTTTTCATCTTCCCATATATGTTTTAATTCTCCCTTTGTAGAATAACTCCTCATCCAAGAGTCATAATCTGATCATAAGAATAATCCTAATCTCTTGTATTCCCAGGCTTCAGCCAACAGTGTTAACAAGGACATGCACGTCCTGCAGTGCCATGGAGACGCTGACCCTCTGGTCCCGTTCATATTTGGCAGCATGACGGCCGAGAAGATGAAAACTCTCATCAACCCGGCCAATGTCAGCTTTAAGTCGTACCGTGGTCTACCTCACAGTGCCTGTCCAGAAGTCAGTGCTGGATATATTCCCATTCACTCCTCATAATCTAGACGTTCTGTAAGAGCAGTTTTCTTTATTCTGTGTCTCTGCAGGAAATGGTGGATGTAAAGCGCTTCATAGAGAGGCAGCTCCCTCCTATCAGTAATGAATAATGCTGGAGCCTGCCGCGCAGAGCACCGTCAGAGCCCTTTCGGTCCATGACTCCAGGGAGAATCCGTGGACCCAAGGAACCACTGACTTACTTGACAATAAAACCTCGCTGCTACTCATAGAGCCAGACTGAACACAGGGCTGCGTGTTAGCCCGTGTGAAACACAGGACTGAAATGATGCTGCATCCTGACCCGGAGCCACACACAATCTCAGAACCACAGTAGAGTTACATAGGCTCAGCAGTTGCTTGAAAAAAAGCCATTATCTGCAGGAAACATGTAGGGCCGTGCCACATATCTGATCAGATTTTTATTAATGTAGTATTTGTAGTTGGATAAATTAAGTGACTGAGACATTTAGGAACATACAGCAAAGTTCTGCTTTTTAGATTTTTTTTGCTATAAAAGCAATTATGAAGGGCTTTTAGGACGGTTTTCACGGACATTGTCAGTGATTTTCAGATGCCAGAGACACCCTTTTTGCCTAATCTGTAGAATGTGTCATTATAAAGCCTTTGCAAAAAACGTTACATGCGCTTGGAAAATTCCGACTATAATAATGCAGCCTAATATGCAAGATGTAAACACAACATATCACATTAAGACCACATACATACAATTGTGCTTTATTTAATTTGTGAGTTTTAAATAGCTAGTTCACATAAATCCCTTTTGAAATACACAAATATATCAGTGGTCATGGTTTTCATTGTTTTTTGTCCCTGTCTTTCTTAAATGAAATAGAATCACAAATATCACAGTAATGAAGTACACAGACTATTCCCAGGTATCAGCTCGTCAGGTTGTAAAAATGGATCTTTGAGAAGAGCTGAAAGCACCAACGTGTAGAGTCAAAGTTGCACCGTTCGTGTTCAGCCGAAGGTGCTAGTGTAGAAGATCTTAATCCAAGGCACTTTCCTTTCCTCTTAAGTTATCTTTAAAAGAAAATGTACTAGTTTCTACAAGAACTGGATATGCATTAAGGCTCACGATATACCTAAATACAAATGCAGTGCTCACAGATACATGCTTTCCATTATTAAACAATGTAGAAAAGTGCAAGCGCTAGGGAATATACAAAAATATAGATATGTTGTTGAATAAGTCACTGATGCCTGACCTAGCATTTTGTTCTTGTCTGCTCCACAGGTTTTGGTAAGCTAACTATAGATAAATAAACAGTGGTTACAGCTGATAAAGACCAGTTTGAAGTTCATTTCTCCTGCCTGTCTGTCTTAATAGCCCAAAGGGGAAAAAAACACAACTCCCCCGAGAGGTGGGACACGTGCGCCACTTTCAAAGCTAAAGTGTGAGGCAGTGAGGGAGGGTCTATGGCTCAGGGGGCGGCTCCTCCAGGCTCTTCATTAGATCCATGTAGGCAGTGGAGTTGATGAAGCGCGGGTACGAGTCTCTCTGCATCAGCGTGTAGATTTGCTGCTGAGCGTCTTCGAAAGTGTGTGAGGTGGGCTCCAGCATGTTGCGGTTAATCACCTCTCGAACTCGGGAATCCAGACTAACCTAGAGATGAGGGACAATGTATTCAAGCACAATAAAGGTGAAATAGTGAGAAGATTTTCTGAGGCTGTATATTCAGTGTCTTATTAAATCTATTTTTCCCAATTTCTTGTAATTTTTTTTGCAATAAAGCCATTTCAGTTTCAGAATAGATTGATTTTCTTTGTACCTCTTTTGGAGAAAGGATTGAAATGAAGTCCTCATATATTTGCCGGACTTTCTCTTCTACCACAGTCTTGTTGGTCTCCTTTTTCAGCTCCTCACAGGCCAGCCAGAACATCATGTTCTCCTCACTAAACTCTGTGCGCAGAAACTGCCTGAAGCAGCAGCGCCCAGCCGCACTTTTCATCACCCTCTCAAATGACATCGACCAGGAGCGTGTGTCTTCAAGAGTGGGCTTGGGGCTATAAGACAAGAATTTTACAGATTTATCGGGTGCTTTGTTCCTCGTCTTATCTAGTTTCCCCAGATATTGTCTTACAGTATTTTTAGTCAAGGCCGTACCTTTCCTCACAAATATTGGTTCCTTCTGTTCTGCGCTCGAAAGTGGACCTCTGGATTGTCTCATCTTCACTTCTCACAGTCAGACTGGAAGAAAACAATGACAGACAGTCATGACTTTGATCTGGTTATTCAAAGGTTTTTTCTCTGTTTAAAATAGCTCTACAGCCTTTTAAAGCTAAATGTATGTGCTCAAAATAACACTCTTATCGCCTGAAATCTAAATTTTTACAAGTGTGGCAAACCTTATTGAAAAAAGCAGAAACCTGTGCTGCCTTTTCATTGTTCTCATAATTAACAAGATAATAAGGTAAGACAACCAAGCGTGTGATATTTGTAATGATTTTTTCATTCAACACACCCATACTCAAGATTCAACTCCAAGGGGAACTGGGACTGTTTGCGTAAATTGTAAATGTGTGTCAGTTGTCCACACCATCCTGTGGGAGTTACCTGACTCTAATTAAAATGGTCCCAACACTTGATGTAGCAGCTGCTTGTGAACTAATTGGTTCAGGTGAGAGTCCGTTCTCAGATGTCCCGTGTGGGAATATGGCAGTTGTAGCTGTGCAGCAATTCATATAGACATGGAGACAAAATGTATTACTCGGCCCCGGTGGAGTGAATTAACATGGCAGAGCACTGCTCACAACAAGCTGACCGCCCTCAGAGGAAGCACACGTAAATGCTTAATAATTCCAAAACAGATGAATGCCTCTGATCCAGTGAGAATCAGTGTAGGTCAAAACGAAAAAACACTGTTTGAAAAGGCATTGTCCATTTACTGTGACTACCATTCATAAAGTTAAAGTCTACCTGAATCCTCAAAGAAAATGTATACCATCGAATTCCTTTTTGTGTCCAATATATACTGTAGACAATACAAATAACACCATTTACAGCAACTGTTCATGTTTGTAACTATAGGACAGTAATCTTAGCTTTCACCAGATGTTTTTTCAAGCTCTTGTAATCATCACAATCAGCAGTGTATGTTTCCAGTGTAATAAAAACTATGATACAAGATTTAGAATATTATAACATGTCCTGAGATAACATCCTGGACACATCACTTAACAACAGGACACATACTGTTTCTAAAGCATCATTCTTCAAAGTGACACGATCAGAACAAGAATATTCATCTCTTTTGAACAATCTAGAGCATTGAGGCTAAAGTATCTCGTGTTTATGTGTGAGTGAGTGTGGGCAGCATCACCAGGAGCAGCTACAGCAGCAGCACCAGCAGAAGCAGCAGGCGTTTGAGGCGTTGGTGGGAGTGTTTCCCATTCTGTGGCGCGCTTGGAGGACACTGGCAGCTGCTTCCTGATGAACCTGCATCTGTCTCTTACGCATCTCCAGCCGCTCTGAGCCCATGAACTGCGGGGCGAGCCACAACACAACAACACAAAAACACAACACAGAGAGAAAGTTGACCAAATCACAGCAGATGACAGTTTAATAAAGGCCTTCATGAAGTTAATGTGAACACCGGAATGCACGACTGTACTCCACGACCGTGACGCGTGGCACCAACTTGAGCGCAGCGTTATCTTATTTAATCTGAGGCAAACTTGAGCGTACCACCTCTATTCGTTTCCCCAGCGCGATTTAAACAGAATAAATCCAAACAGTAACGAGCTACAAACCATCAAAATCTCCTCTTTCTGCTCGTTTTTTGAAGGATGAGCGCTGATGATAGCCACAAGGCGTTACTCTCGGACCGCAGCGATCGCCTCCATCAGTCGCATCCACGGGATACTCATCATGATCGATTCCAGACCATTATGGCTATTTATATAACAGTAATATAATCGTTTAATTACACGGGACGGTCATTTGCAAAGAAATATCTGCAAACATTGATATTATTTGTAATAATAATATGAAGATGAGCATTCCCGGCTGCTGTAACATGCACTGGACGATGCTCTGGAAGCTTTGATTTACCACAAAACAGATCACAGAGCAGAAGCCTAACACAAACCGAAACATCAAACATCAACGTGTACTCACTGTGTCACCATGAATGCCAGAATACAGGTGATTCTTTTCTTTTCTCTTTTTTTTTTTTTTTTTTTTTGCCTCTGTTACATCCGTCTGCTGCCTCGACTTGACACAAACCAGTTGGTGTCTCCTCCGCGCATGCGTCTCCGCTGCAAGTGTGAAAAGATTTCTCTGCGCCCATGAATTAACGGGAAAGAGCGGAGAGAGCCGTGAGAGCAGCTGGTTAGATGTGACAGTGAGAGCTGCTCCGAGACGCACTGAGCTCAGAGGACGCGCACAGACTCGAGGTTCATTAATGACAGGGATATATCTTTGTCAAATCGATTTTAAGTTTGTGTCACATTGGTTAAGTCAGAGGCTTTTACGAACTCACCTACATCCTCGCCTTCTTCGTCTTCAAGTGTCCAGCGTGGTTTGGTAAAGTACGTCTCCACTAGATGGCAGCAAAGATCCACTAACCCGGAAGGTGTGTTTTAGGAGCTTAAAAAGTGTCAGTCTGTCCAAAAAAAAAAAAAAAAAAAAGATTTGACTGAAACAATTGTGTCTGGAATAAAGATGTGACACACTGGACTTGGTTCTTGTCTGGAAGATAGATTTAAAAAAAAAATCTTACCATTATAAAGTCTTCAAAGTCCTTTGAGGAAACTTTTTGCAGTGGAAGGGCTTGCCTCACATCAAGAAGGTCGTGAGTTTGGGATTCACTGGCGAATGTCAAGGATAAGCGTTAGAATCATAGTCTTTATATGACTAAATAGCTCAAATAAACTGTACTTTGCTTACAGTGCTGTGAAAAAGTATTCTGGTAGCACATTTGTCCCACTTAACTGTTTCAGATCATCAAAACAAAATTCAATATTACACAAAGATAACTCAAGTAAACACAAAATGTAGTTTTAAAGTGATGCTTTTATTTATAAAGGGGAAAAAAAGCCTGAACCTACATGATCCTATGTAAAAAAAGTCATTGTTAAATCATTTTTTGGGAAGCTGAGTTCAATTTCACTTGCCACATCCAGGCCTGATTACTGCTAGAGAACCACGGTGAGAGCCATTATCCTCAAATGGAGAAAAATAAAATATGGAGCAGTGGAGTGGCCGGCCTATCAAAATTACCCCAAGAGCTCATTGGCAACTCATCCAAGAGAACAAAAGAACCCACAATAACATCTAAAGACCTGCAGGCCTCACTTGTCTCCGTTAAGGTCAGAGTTCATGCCTCAACAAGCAAGAGACAGGGCAAAACTAGCCTCTATGGCAGAGTTCCAATGTGAAAACCACTTAACCAAAAAGAACACAAAGGCTCACCTCACTTTTGCTGAAAAGACTTTTAATATTCTGTGGACTGACGAGATGAAAGTCGTTTTTTACTGGTGTAAAAGTAACACAGCATTTCAGAAAAAGAACATCATACCAAGAGTCAAATATTGTGGTGGTAGTGTGATGGTCTGGGGCTGTGTTGATGCTTCAGGACATGGACGACTTGTTGTGATTGATGGAACCATGAATTCAGCTCTCCTGAAAATCCTGAAGGAGAATGTCCGTCCATCAGTTCGTGACCTCAAGCTGAATGCTCAAAAATGCTCCAATGTGGCTGAATTATTTCAATTCTGTAAAGAAGAGTGGCTCAAAATTCCTCCACAGCGATATGAAAGACTCATTGCCTGGTTTCACAAATGCTTGATTGCAGTTATTGCTGCTGATGGTGGTACAATCCAACCTTATAAGGCTTAAATTACTTTTTCACACGGGGCTAGGTAGGTTTGTATAGCTTTTTTCCCTTAATAAATGAAATCATCACTTAAAAAACTGCATTTTGTGTTTACTTGAGTTATCGTTGTCTAATATTTATATCTGTGTCTGTATCTGATCTGAAACAGTTAAGTGTGACAAAAGTGTAAAAAATGAAGAGATCAGGACATTTTCACAGCACTGTTTATGACCGTATGACACCACTATTTATTCTTCTCCTTCTGGGGTTTGTCTGAGCATTTAACATTCACCGTTCTGCGCCCCAGTCACACTTTCTGAATATAAACCACCGTCCACAAACAGGAGAAGCAATCGAACTGAGTACATTTCCCCGGCTTCCATTTCATTCCCACATCCATCAGATTATGCCCCGCAGCTGGGTACTCGGTGTAAATATGCTAAGCGGTGAGCGTAAGGGAAAGGGAGAGCCATCAGAGGGAGTATCTGTCCCCTTCACTTTGTAACGGGTGACACGTCTATAAAACACATTCAATGTACCGGAGTGTACAGTGAGCCTGGTCATAAATCACACGTCTGCTAATCTTACAAGGGAATTGCCTCTTTTAAGAACCTTGCTCCCTCGTGAGATAACTGCTCGTAGGGCCGTGATCTATGACCTGATAATAGAAGCGTCCATAGGAATCTAGTTATCTGTGTACAGGGATGTAAACACCAAAGATTCCAGTGCGATTTGTCAGAAACCTTAAAGCAAAATCACCCACACATTTGTTCCCGACGGGGTAGAACGCATTCACCTGCTTTTCACTGGTGGATTCATTACAGGCCATTTATCCCCACTTTGAAATCTTCTAATGACTCAGCGCTCCAAAGTTATTGTTTTTCATTCATTTTCACTTCATAACTCAAGTGGAGTGAACTTTTATTTTTATCTCAGAGCAGCAGAAGTTTCCAGTGAAATGATTTTGACGCTTTATACCATCAGATTAAATGCTTCCCTGACACAGCTTGTTCAGTCACTTTGAAACAGAGCGTGTCCCGGACCTTTGAAGAAACTGCTGCATCACACACATAAAAAAAAAGGAGCATTTAAAATGGTTCTCCCACTGTGGACGTTATAGAGAGAGGTTTTGTTGTTTGGCTTTTCAGTCAGGTCAGCAGGATGCAGGTCAGTAAACAAGAGGGAAACAGTGGGAAAGGTTAAATCTCAACCTAATACGTTCAAACTGTCAAATAAATTGAATTTCAATGACGATGTGACTGAGTCAGCTCTTTCAACCATTTCCCGAAATTATCTCATCATAACAGACTCTACTTTCTGTCTTCATGGCACATGTAGGAACAATTCTGCCGCAGTTAACATTCAATTACGCTGCGAGCAGAGCTTTTCGACTAAGGAAATTGGCACCAGTGCACTCATTGTCATTTGCCCGCAGTAAAGAGAGAAACAGGCGGTAATAGAAGGACCCCCCGACTGCAAACAACTTTCATTTTCATAACACACTGCCTGGCTCCTAGTTTCAGACTTGTTCTTATTTGTTTTCCCGACCGCTCTTGATAGATGTCTAAAGTTTTAGTTACAGCTGTCGCTTCCAAAGAGTTGCTCGGCAGCAGTGTCGTGTAGAAAGCAATGTGATGCGACAGGCTCGGTGCATTCTCTGGAACATCAGCCACCGGACTGTGTGCAGTGAGGTAAACCACAGCAAGGAACACAACCTTAGACAATGGCCAGTGAATCATAATACCATTACTTCTAATTCAGCACTTTTAACTTGTTCTCCAGGACACCTCATCCACAGTCCACTGACCAAGCCTGTATGTGGCACCAGGAACATGACTAAAGCACAAAATTGGAAACAGTAAAATGCTTGTTTTCAATGCCTGCATCCAGAATGGCACACAGAGCATCAGATTTACTGATTGTGCAGCATATTTTGTGTGTGGTAATATAGAATATGAGATAAGATAGGACTTTATTCACTTAACCTTCATTTGGGGAAGTCACCTTGCAGCAGCTCTCAGAGGAAAAGTGCAAAAGGGTAGGAAATTATGTATAAGTGTGCATGCCAAATATCTCACACAGCATTCACCACAAAATATTCGTGAATGCAACCAGTTATGTAAGTGTCATATTTGACTGAGGCCTACGATGCTCAGATTTCGTAATATGTTTTTGGAAAGTTTACCTTGCTGTAATGAATATATTTCATGCTCATTTGTTTGCATATGCACCTTCCCCTTTGTGCAACATTCTGAAAAGCCCAGACATTTCAATGAGATTGAACACAGTGGTCCTGTGGTGAATCAGAATATGTGTGTGCTCTCCTGGGAAGACGGTAATAGAGTGATTCCTCATTCACTGCCAAACCCAAATACTGTCCACAAAAGTCCATCAGCAAACATCAGATCAAATGCACCTGTCCTTATCTGTTCTGACTGACGTGATGTTTGTCATCATTTACTTAAAATAGAAACCCTTTATCAGAGAATTATTTGGTTTCAGCTGGAGTCTAATGCATCATGAGGATGATAGAGAACACTCTGAGTGTATATCTAGTGCCTCTGAGAGCTCATACGTCCAGTATAGAGTGTCTCCACACCATACGTCTTAAACAGCTTTGTTGCAGTTGGGTTATAGGAGGACCTTGTGGGTAGATAGTCTATTACCTCTGTAAGAGGAAGGTCAAGAAAGAGAGCCAAAGGGAAGGGAGATTAGAGTATCAGGAAACTGTAAAGCAGACGTGGTGCCTTCTAAAGCACATTTTTCACAAGTTTTACCTTGAATCACTCTCAGAAATATGCTTATGTAAAGATTCAGAACACAGTATAATCTTTGTATAGTCTTTTGTGTCTAGTCTGCTTTAACATAATCATGTCTGTTCATCTATTGCCATGAATTTAATGCCTGAACAGCTCTTACATAACATACTAACATTATTTGAGTGTCAGATTCTTAAGACAAAGCTCACTTTAGGCGTTACAGGTGCATTAAAGAAAATGAATGTATTATGTGTGCCTCGTGGCATAGGGACAAAAAAACACACACACACACACACAACACACAATAGCATTAATACCAAGAAAGCCATTGGAAAAAAAACATAACTTACAATGTATGTCACAAAAGCATGTCCACAAGACTATATTCTGTTGCCCAAACTGCTGTAGGAGGGTTTGCTACTTCTGGACAGAGGGATATAGCACTTTGAGGCTGGACACTTAAGGTTTCAAAACAGGAGTGACCTTCATCTGTGGCGGTAATAGACTAACAATCCACAAGTACCCATATAACCCCACTTCAAAAAGCTCAATCTAACACCTGAGGCTGCACCTCAGATTCCTCTAGAAACCTGTCGAGTGCAATGTACTGTCACCTTTATTATGGTTTCAAAGGCATAAGTCGTCTTCTCCTGCGGACAGTGAGTTAGGAAGAAAGCCAACTAATTAGAGATCTCTCAGGAATAAAATGAAGGCTGGGACAAATGGAATATGCCTGTCTTCTCCCACCTCCTTCATTCCAGCTGGGCTCATATTTTAGGATTTGTTGAGGATCCATCTCATTCATTCAGTAATGGAGATAGACGGAGCAGAAGTGAAGCAGCTTCTTACGCTCTCAGCAGCTGCATGTGTCGTTCTGCGACAGAGTGGACCTTTCACATTTACTTTTATCCATTCTGTTGTGTTTTGCTCGCAGCAAAAACAGCCTGGCATACTTCTTCATTCTGGCACCTGGAAAGTTGCCACATTGCATCATCGCTGCCCACAGCCCAGTAGGTATATATTCACAGCTCACACCAGAGGCATTTTCCCTTTTTATTTTCAGTGGTTTGTTTATAAGAGAGCAGGAGGACACTGGGTGGCAGACCTAAGCCCACACATGCTACAGGTCATTAGTCTGTGGCAGCCGTCACCACGCAGCTCCAATTCAACAGAATTTTTGAAAAGAAAAGATAACTTAAGCTAAACGGTTTTCTGAATCTGTGTGACCATCTGAACATGACTTAGACCAGACAGAACGTTGCTATAGTAACAATCTCTTTATGAACTTTACAGCGAAACTGTTTTGTGGATGAGAAATGTAGGGCTGTAGTCAAGCAAAACAGTTTAGGTTAGGTATTTGTCCCGGTTCAGGTGGCCCTCAGTAATTTAGTTCAGTCATGTGTGTTTCTCTGGGCACACCACACTCCATTAATGCTTGTGCTGTACTTCACTTATATTTGAAAGCAGCAGTGTGTAACTTGCCTTCTGCACAGTTCAGTAACCGGTGCAGAGATTCAAGCTGCTGCAGAGTCACAGCTCATTGTCACTGGAGAGTTTTATGATTCTAGGAAGTCTGCAAGACCACATTTCTTCAGCGGGACTACATCCACAGATAAAACAGCCGTATGTATTTCTTTGAGTTTCTGTACTGCAGTTCCAAAGCTTGTATCTGGAGACTGTGTGCCAGTCTCTTTTCATGTTTGAAATAGAAGATTTTGAGGGAAAAAATATGCAAATACTGAGCTTAAAGCATAAATATTTATAATGCAAATAAACCACGCATACTTGTTCCTCACACAAATGTTGGTCTTAAATAACAAATGATGGTGAGTGTTGGCAAAATTGTTAAAACCAAAGACTCAACAAACGTGGTGACGCAATTACAAACAACATGGTATAATGGTATAATATAATTTTATGGCTACGTAAACACAATCATGCTAACATGTAACTTAACCCAAGGTCTTTCTTTTTTTGCAGATCTATAAACGCCCACATTAGGAGCTAACGCTAAGACTGCAGGCGTCGCCATGTTCAGAAAGACAAGACCAAATGTTTTGAAAATAACGGGAAGGACGTTTGTTTCTTACATCCCTACGTACTTACATACTTACGCACTCCGAAAGAAATCCAATAATGGACTGAAATGTGAAAACCAGGGTTTTTTGATTATCGCATTTCTGAAGTCCATGTAAACACACGTCAAATCCGATTTTAACAATTATCTGATTACTCACAGTTATCGGATTATTCTGGTCATGTAAATGGCTCACTGTCAGGCTCTGTCTCCAAAGTAAATGTCATGCAAACCGACACTTCCAAAAACCTGTACATGCCAGTTACTTTAGTCCAAACAACAATCTTTTCCTCGTCCCTGAACAAGTTTTTGTTTTATCCAGGCATTGTTACAACCAAAACACAAGAGCTAAGTGGTTTGTAACACTACCCATTCTATTTTGTCTTCACAGTTTGACAGTGTGGGAGTACTTGGCGTGTAACTCACTTTCTGACTAATATGAGGATGTGTTGGGCTGTAAAATAGCTCACTTAGATGGACATTATTCTGTGGAGTCTGCTCTTTCCTGTTGTTTAAACCAGACTCAGTCCATTAACTCAACTCTGGAGAATGAAGAGCTAGATTAAACACTCTGAGTGGTGTCTGGTTTAGGTTTCTGGAGTGGAAAATAAGTATTCAACACCGCAAGGAGCTGGTTATATGTGGCTAACAGAGCAGTCTATTTATGTAACTAATTGAAAATCTATACATGGATGCAAAATGTGCTTTATGGATTCAAAGAAGTGTACAGACATCTTATTGAGTGAGTAACGGTGATTCATCCTCAAGACCTTGTTAAATGTCGTGAATGTCACTCAAGTTCGGAAAGTAGAGGTATGGATTTTTCCCAGAGAAAGCAAGATGGTTGGACAATGTCATAGTCAAGCCAACAGGTCATATATGATTACTTGTAGCATTTCTTTAAGCCTGGAGAAGTGGACTGAAAGCACACCAGGCCACCTTCTTTTAATCTTTGAATCCTGTGGGTTCTCAGTGTGCGTTACGTTGAATAGCTCTCTGACGAAGCTGCGAGTGAGAGCCTGGTCCGGTCTAGAGTCGAGGCTGATGAAGCCAGTTAAACACTGGCCTGGAGATGAGTCACAGCGAAAATGGAACAAGCACTTCTTTTGTATTTGTTTGAAAAGAGGTCAACATAAACCCAAATTCATAACACGTCATAAAAGGACAGTATTTTAGTAAATAATATGTATAGAATCTTGCTGAAATTTCAATGATTTGAGTCATAAATTTTAGTCCATTTTATTGTGCTTTTTGTGGGAAAAAAATAATTATTTTATCATGTCCTCTCCGTGTTACCGTAGTGTCTCTCTCCAGGGACTCTGGCTTTCCTCCACCGTCTGAGCACATGTATAGGGGAACTTATGACTACAAATTTCCCAAAGTGAATGAATACTGTACAGAATGTACCCATCTTAAGGCCCAAAGATGAATGAATAAGTTATGACTAGGGTTGTGCAGATACTGAAACTGTACTCCGTCGTCTTGATTCTTGACATTTAATTTAATGCTATATGAGCACTTTATCCACTACATATCTAATTTTACACAAGATGATAAAAGTAAAGCTACTGTAAAGAGGCTAAAGAAGTGTGTTCTTCTAAACAAGTCATAGGATCTGTGTGTGGTTCATAATAATGGTATAAATATTCCTCTCCATACTCTGTATCAACAAGTTCTTATTCTTGTTCTGAAAAAAAAAAGGTTTTGGGACATCCCTAGTTATGTCATACATTATTTTAGAAGAAGCTGCAAACATTAGGAAGTAACAATAACTGTTAATTTGTTATTGTGGTTTAGTTTTTGTCTTTTCATTGAGAAAAACGGTTTAATCACCAGCATATTTGTGAAAAAAGAACACATGAAGACCTCGTCTAGACATTAATATCAAGGGAAGCAAAGTGAAACACACATAAGTAATGGTGATGCATTCATCAGATGGAAAAGGAAGATAACCATTGTTCTAGCACTGAACTCAGAAATACAAGTTTAAGGTAAGATCTTAACTTGGATTTGATGTAATGTATTAGTATTTTGTGGTGGCAAATTGCTTCACTTTTTTTTTTTTAATAAAATAAAAGCAGGCAGGTCACAATGTTTTATAAAGGACCCTTTTAAGGTGTTTCTAAGTCGTTGTGAAGCTTAACTGTTTATTAACCAATTACAACGGGTCGCCTACCTAGTTGTCTTCGTAGGTACACACATTTATCAGTGAGCAATATGCATGTTTTAGGTAAAACACTTCATCTTCAAATGAGACAGGCAATCTAAACTCAGCCTCTGTGCAGCATGGTTATTGTCGTTTATCTCTTCCTCTCCAAAGTAAATGGCACATACCTGGAAAAAGCCACTATCAGAGGAGATCAGACAATGACTCTCACATCCAATTTACTGTACACCTGGAATAGGACCAAGTGCACACGCATTTAGAAACAGCCAGAGGGGCGTTCAGTGTGTGCAAATAATGTATCCATTCATTGCATTTACTGCTTAGGCCATAAAGGAAAAGAGCTGAATAATCTTCCCCAATTAGATTCTCAGTAGCTTGCAGGCATCATACAGGTCTACACAGCTCTCTGAATTAAATGGTAGCACCGTTAGCAAATAGGACTGTATGTGTGTCATGTTTAAACCTGTGAATAAAAGTTTGAAAATGATTTGATTTGAAGAAAAGGTATGAAATGGAAAAAGTAACAGTTAAATTGCATTTATTGTAGGCAGTTGCTGAAAATGTATCTGTAATCCAGCCTTTTCAGACTCTTGAATTTTTATCTCAACACATCCCATAACACCCAAGCAGAAGCATTAATAGATGTAATCATTTATCACACAAAATCCCATTAGGACTTTCATGTTCCCACTGAATTTTATGAAAACATTCATCATGTCAATCCATAGAGAGAGGGAAAAATAAAATTAACATTGGCTGCAAATGTAATAAACCACAAATCGTGTTGAAGTGCAGCTTATCTGATTTAATTTAAATGAAATGCTCAGACCTGTGTTCATCGTTTGTGTTTTGCATTTCAGGACTCTCAAAGTTGACTCAAAAGAGTGAGTATACCATCTCTTAGTCTGTCATCTTTCAGACATCACCATTAAATGTTATTATTATCATCACATTACTGACACTTCATTCCTACTTTATATTCAACCTGTAATCAGCATGTTTGATCATAAGTGTTATTTGTCATTCATTCTGTGACATGAATGTGTTTGATGGCTGTGCTTTAATGAGCTATATCAGGCATCTCATTAAGGCACAGGAGTCATTTAATACAATATATGTGCTGCTGTTGTTCCTATACCTATATGTAACAGACCAATCAAAGCACTGTAAACAAAGATATGATAGAGCTCAGTTTGGTACCTTTTTCAAGCTAATGATGTATAAATCAAGTAATGCTCATCAGTGGGGGATGGTAATAAAAAAATGTAAGAGGGGTCGTGTTGTAGTTTTTGGGTGGAGAAGCAGACTTTCAGAATCAGACTTACAAATATATGTACCCAATAGACTAGCATAAATTCTTTCAATTGGTTGTGTTTCATATTTAATTTCATCATTCTTTTCACACATGTTCCAGACATATTTCTACAAAAAAAGAACCATAACTTTTTAATTTGTTGCAAAGCTATTTGCTTTGTTCAACAGCAAACTTGAACTCCAGCCTTCCTGACAGGTCTTTACTCACCTCTGCTGCTGATTCTGAGTTCTGTTATGAACCTCTGAAGTTCTGTTTTTCTCTTCACCTCATCCTCAAGGAAAATGCCTTGTAAAATGGCTGTGTTTTGAAAAAAACAAACCATATTTCCCTGTGTTTCAACTGTATCAGCTGAATTCACCACTCCATGTCTGAGTTAGTCCACGTATGTTGATGGGCGGGCTGGGGTTTGACTGACAGTTGTAAAGAACCAATCAATAAGGATATAACAACATGATCAAATTGTCTGATTGACCAGTGACACAAGCTTGTGTTGAAGAAACCATTAGAGACCAGTCTTATGTCACCTGTTTGTCCTTTGTACTTTCTGTCCCAAGAACATCCATTAGAGCGGCGCCCTGCAACCAGAAAGTACTTTAGATCTAAGATAAACCAAATAAAACATGTTTGATTATTAATTTTTTAAACTGTGAGGCAACCAACTAGGCATATATGTAAAAAAAATATTTGAATGTATATATGTTTATTCAACATTATCTGAGTTGCTTGTGTCAGAGTGAGTGTCATACTTCTCCTGTGCAATCTTCAATCCTGATGTGGCAACGACTGCTGACCGGCCGACACTGATGCTAATGCTAATTTAATAACATAATACTGTCCCAGTCATTTCTCCCTCCACCCCCTGAAGTGTTACCCTGTTACTGTACTGGGCCTGTAGTATTTTCCCAAATTCAAGCCTCTGGGCTGAATACATTTAGCACCACTGCTCCATAATTCAAACGGATGGGCCATCACACCTGTCCATGACCAGATCAGGAAGATGAATAATGCTGTTTGCTCATATGGGCACATATGGATGTTTGTACTGATTTTTAAATATTGTTACCATTAAAATAAAACTCAGGAATGGCTTCTCATACTTCCTGCACAATGATTTAAAATGACATCCACAGCTGCACTGAGCACAGCCAGCACAAGAGACAGTGAAAAGTAAGCCCTCTCTTCTGTTTGAAGTTTGAAAACTTGACAAGCAACAGGAGATCATGAGCTTCTAGGTCAACAGCAAGGTTCATATGATATAAATGTAATGCTGGTATCAATATTTAGAAGGCTAAAAATAATTTGAAGAGCTCTTACGGTGTACAGTAATGTGATGTGGTAAACACTGAAACATCTAAATCATATGATATTCCCAAAATATGGTTGTGCTGGAAGCAAGTAGTTTGAGAAACACTTGAGTTGTCTGGGTGGACAGATAAATGATGGCAGCAAGAGAACAAGTGGGCTGAGAGAAGGAAACGTTAAAATATTTATGATCTGGAAATTCATGAGTTCTAACCTAAGAGTTCAGAAAATAACTCTCCTTCAGGCAAGTGTGTTTAATCTATTTATTTATTGTTATTCATCTTGAAGACATCCAGACAAATGTAACGATCTGCATGGCCTTACATTGTCAGTGAGCTTCATGGTTGCAGTTAGCTTTCTGTTGTGACATGGAAGAGAATGGCCAGTTGGTCTGACGCACCTCAGACGTCGACTTCAGTTACTTCCAAATGAGTTGACCTAACAAGACTGTCAGAGGTTGGCCGTAATTCTTCAGAGCCCAAGGCAGAGTAAGAAACGGTCTCATTAAAGTGTGGCATGAACAGCGTTTATTGATCCCACCTAAAGCATCTTTACTGTTTTTGCCTCTGAACAATCCCATCTACTATGCAGAGGGACTTCCTATGTACTGTACATCCTCAAAACGGCTGCATCAGAGAAGGTCTGGTTCCCCTTTTCGTGCACTCACTTTGGTCCAGAGGGAGGACATGGTTCATAGGGAAACAAGTAAATTGTATTTTGTTGCTGCATTCCCAAAACAAAAATGGTGCATTGCACAAGTATTACTGACTTAGTGCACATCCTTCTTTGTGTTACGGGCTTTCAGGCAGAAATAATTTAAAATGCACTATTGATTGATTGCTCTGTTCCTATCAGGGTGTTGTGGCCTCTGAGAGCCCAGATCAGCATTGAACCAATCAGCTGTGTTTTGATTTATTGAGTGTTTGGTCTTTATGAATAATCTGCCTCATTGTGCACAAGTCAAAGACAGTCTACAACCACATGCTGCACATATCAAGACTCCTATTTATGAGCAGCACCGACAACTGTATAGACATGGGCAGACTTTAGAAATCTGTGATTAAACGATTTGCCTTTAATCAAAAGGATAACAGGCCTGTGACTGGGGAGTATATACTGTATGTCTGCCACATTTCCAGATGAGCAATACAGCCTCCTCTGCAGCTCCCTATCAAGGTGAGCACCATTAGTACTAAGGCACATGTTGCCTGTCACCTTTATTAGCCTCAAGAAAGACCTTTGTGGAGAGGCTATGGTGTGACAGAATCTATTTCCCACAAGTCCCTGCTGATTTGGAGAGAGCTGTTGTTACTCAATCTGTGACGTTTTCATGACCGGAGTGTTACAGCTTTGCTTCCACGATGATTTAAAAAGACCAAGGTATATTAGTCACATAACATTTCACGGCAGTCCCAGTGTCTCCGCTTTGCAAAAAACTGAGGATACATTCCTTCCAGTTTGATCCAATAGAAGCAGAAGTTGTCCTCTCTTTTCATTTTTCTCCTCTTTCATTTACCCATGAAAAATGTATTTGATTAGATCTAGAACTGCTGACTCTGCCTTTCAGTATGTCCCTCATCTGTTTCTTTGATCGTCAGTAATGATTTATATTTTTACCTGTGTGCATTATTGAAAAATCAGCCCCAAAGATATGAATAAGTAATTGAAGATGATTTAATACCAACATTGATAAACGGTGGTGTGGGGATTAAAACGTGAGAAGTTTCCTTTTGAATACAGATGAGTGCATTTATAGATCTTTGCTGTGCAGCAGGGATATTAGCACTGTTATCATTTTTCTCATAGTCCTGAATGCATCTTGGATGATTTATGTGCACAATTATTGTTGTTTTGGGACGGCAGGTGATCTGCAGGAATTCCCATCAGAGAGGAATCAAAAATTGATGTTTCCAACTCAATGCCTTTTCATTTCACATCCATAAAATGCATGTGATGTTCCTCATAATTGTCGTTAATCAACCTAAAATCATTTCCAGCCCATCTTTTAGTGCAGCTCCTCCCAGCTCTAACAACAGCACACATTTCTGCTACTAAAAACTCATTTACTGAGGCCCACAACTTTAGTTTGTTTTTGTGTTGACAACTCGTGTAAAAGATGCATTAGGCATTTAAGGTAGACAGTTTTGTTGCTGGGTGAACGATTACTGGTGTGCATTTGTTTGACGGGGCTTATTAGTGAGAGTAATGGCTGCTGTCAGATTCCACCTCTGCCCTGTAGGAGATTGTGGGATGTGTTGTGAGGGTGAATGTGTCAGACTTCAGAAAACTAACATCTGCTGCATCTTCTGTTACATGTCTGAAGTGTGGTGAGTGTTGTTTCCTTAAATGAACTATCATTACGCTGTATATTTTTTGAAAACCTTTCTGATGATTTACTGTGATAACAAAGCAGCAGTGGTCATTATCCTCTGAGTGAAAATAAAGTGGTTTACTTTGGACACTTATCAGTTTTATTCTTCTCTGTCTCCAAAGACCAGGTCGAATCTAATTTACAGGACACACAACTGCACAGACACTAAGCTGTTCCCATAGATCGATTTTCATACTTCGCTAAAGTCAAAGTAAGTCATCACAGAGATAAGGAAAGAAGGGGTTAACCTTTGTGGACCCCTTTCAAGTTAATACCCTCTGTGGAGGCTCCAGCCAAAAATGCATGCACAAATAAAATCATCATATATCAATATTTTGTATTGTATATTTTCTGCACAAACCACTTCAGCTCTGTGCAAAACTACCAAATATTCAATAATGTTTAAAATGCAGAAAGTGTCAGTAGTGTATAATGGACCTGTAAGAGTCACTGACATTAGATTTTAAAAAAAATGTCCAAAAAGAAATATTCTTGCAGAATTTCGTGCTATCAGATGTAACATGGCGAAAATTACGCCCCCTCCCACCCCACCCCAAACAAAAAAAAAAAAAAAGAAAAAGAAAAATGCCAAATATGTACAGAAATTACCTGAGAATGGTTACCTGAAAATGTCACATGTCCGTCTTTGGTCTACCAACAACCATAACTGTATGTAAGCTGCATTAACTGAAATTTTCTTCTGTCCGGGTCCCAGTCCCCCCCCCAAAAAAAACAGTGTAAATTTGCTCAAACTTTATTAAAAAGGTCACCGAAAAAAAACTAAGACATTACATGAAACAAAAATCAAACCAAAACCAAAAAACAAGAAAAAACAAATCTATCAGTGCTAACTAACAGCTGTAAGCATTTACGTGTAACTACACAATTAATGACTTTAGCAGACTTGAAGTTCTTGTATATGGTTTCCAAAAAGTCCCAGAATGACCTAAATGACAAACAAACTTCTATCCCTGAAAATCTGTTGAGGAGTGAGTAGGCAATCGACTGTACACCTGAGGCTCTTCACTGAAAAATGAACGGCTGAATTAACAAGACCAAATCAAATCTACTGCCGCGGCGTAACAGAGCGATCAACGGTGTAGCCACATGTGGAGCTTTCAGATGGGTGATTAAACTTTAGCGCAGCACAGAGAGCCCTCCAACAACAAACACTCAAGAGCTTAATGGCCGACAGGTGTGACTCATTTGGCTGCACCTGCTTCTTTTGATCGAGAGTGACACCTGCCTCCTGCCACAGCTCCACTAGTCACACTTACCTAACTCTTGCAACATAGCATAACACAGAAAGAAAAAAAGAAAAGTTGAATTGATCTTGTCTTGATTAGCAAAGGATTTTTTTTTTTTTGTAAGCTGCTCTGTACACAGCTCCTCCTGGAAAGCCTGCAGTGCCATGGGCTTCTGATGCTGCACCTTGTAGAGCTCCTTGTGCACAGTGAAACTACTGGTGACAGCAGTCTAACAGGTGCTGAAAGACTGTCACTGTCCATGTTCTTGTTTTCCTGTGCACCAAGTTGTTCCCAGCATCTGGTCTGAGGTATCAACTCCCCCCATGTATTTGTTATATTCACCCACCGCTGTGGGTCTGGGTACAAGGATCCTCAGACTTTGCCCATCACTGTTCTTCTGCCACTGCAGGACAGTCTCCCCAGTGTATACAGGTTGGACAGTGAAGCACATAGAGACTTCTCTGGTGTCCATCCATTTGACAAACGGCTTACTGTCCCGTATCCACCTGAGGGAGCCTCTTACGATTTTTTGTTAAGGGCATTTTCTTCTGCTGTTGAGACACCAGCTCTGCCCCAGCCATAAGTACCAAAAGCTCCAAACCCTGTTGGCTCAGGTGACGGAAAAGGAGTGGGCTAGTACAAAAATGATCACAGTACACTATGTAGCCTCTGCCTTGTTGACCTGCCCTATGTATAGTTTGTAATCTATAGTATATCCATTGACATCAACATGCACATAACACATGTTGGTTTATCCTCCATGTACTGCTTTATTTTTTATCCTGGCCTTTGTGGCAGCCATTCTTTCATCTACAGATATGTACTGTTTAGGATGATGATGGGTCGCTTCTGTTTTCCAGGCCTCTTGATGCCTCCTCGGTGACCGGCTACATGGGGCATCTCCAGCAGCATCAGCTCCACTGCTTCACCCACAGATATGACTCCTTCCCAACCTTGTACCTCTGCTGCTACTGTGGGCTGGCTCTTCATCAGGAGAATCTCTGAAAATATAAATATATGTCATAAGATTTATACAAAAGAAACCTGTTGTATTTCTAGAAAAAATGTTCAACAGCATACAAATAGGAAAAGTCATAAATGTCACACAGGAAAAAGAATTAGCAATTTGAGACAAAGCCAATAAAAAAGTTGTGGTAATAAAGCTGGGAATACATCTAGTGTATCTAGTGTATACAAACTGCATATTGTAGTTGAGATGGTGACACTCCACCTGTCTCCTCCTGTCCATCCTCAAGTCTCCTCGGGGCTCTCCTCTCCCTCATACATTTCCTTGACATTTCCTTGACATTTCACTTTTTATAAAATTACTAACAAGGTCAATAACTTTTTAAAAAACAAGCACAGAGCTAAAGGTGATAGGACAAAAAAAGCTATGCCTTATAAACAATTTTCTCAATTTTCCGGAAGGAAATCACCAAAATGAGACATGCAAAACTTTTAAACAATCTAAAGTAACAACGATCACAACGATTACTTCTTGTTGACTGCTGCCAATCTCATTTTTTGCTTTTAATTACACACAGCATGGTTGGATGAATTAAATACACATTAATGACTCTCTTCCAACAGTGCTTTGTGAAAATTCAATAGCGGTATACTTTGAGTGTAGGTCCTGCTGTTTTGAGCCAAATAAATAAAGAATTCATTTACCTGCAAATAAATTAAAATTAATCAGTGTTGCCGAGGTGGTCTTGAAAATGTTAATCATATATATTGAAAAGAATTGCTTTAATTTTAAATTATAATGTGAGAGTTAGTGTAAGTGAGTGTATGTAAGTGTGCGAACTGTTTTTATGAAAGCCTCTACATGACACAAATATATCTATACATAAATTCCAGTGTGTGTTTTGTTTAATAATACATTTTAACTTTTAACTCATGATCGTGAGCAAATTTCAAGTGGTTGCTGGGGAGAAAAAGACTGGAAATACAATACAAATCTGATGCCAATGATATGTCAGGGTGAGAGCTACACTTCATTTTAGCTGTACCTTTTAGATCCATGGTTGCAATTGAATTTTTACCCCCGTATAGGTCACACACTTCTTGATTAAATCCCACTGTGCATTTTAGCTGGCAGTGCATGAGAGCTTCCCCTTTACTTTCAATTGGCACACATTTGTTGCGGGCCACAGTCCAAATTTGTTTAGCACACTGAGAGCTATTGTCAGGTCACATAGAGTATAATCATAAATAAAAACTAGATTTTTTTATTTGGAGGTATATTAATATGTTGAAGAGTACATTAGGCGAAGGGCTGTGGTGGTTGCTCATTAGTGCAGCTCAGTTCCCCCAGAGGCCTTTTGTTCCTACCAGGTCATTATTTTGACTGTGGTCTTGCCAATAGGTGAGCTGCATAGGATGGTTTAGGCTTTAGGTTGGAAAAGATGCTCGAAAACCAGGGAGTCACAGATCAGGTTTCTCATTAGGGAGTAGGGGTTAACTGAAATCAATTTGGTGACACATTTAAGGTGCTTCCGTGTTGTCAGTGGCAGGTATTTGTATCAAGAATAGACTGGATTATAAACATAAAGCCTCCTAATAAGACAAATAACTACAACTAATCCTGTCCAACGTCCTGAATCTGGATTTCACCTGCACATATTAAATAGATTAGAATAAAAGACCAACAAGTAGCATACATCAAATCCTTCTTTGTTGCAATATCTCTGAATGATAAAACAACCCTAATTTTAGACTCCCTGGTTGTATATGTGGAAAAAAAAGCAAACATTTTGATAGTAATGCATCCAGCCTTTCTTTTCACTGCAGCTCATTTTCCTCCACAAGCACTTTAGGTCATTTACTGCTCTCACCACAATTTCAGATGAAAGCCACGTCTCTTGGTGCCAAACTACTTTCAGATCAGCAATAGATGCAGCTGATGAGAGAGATCCACGTTTAGATCTAATTGCTTGTGCAGCTGGCCTTAACATTTTGTCGAAATGATTATGAAACAGAGAAAATCAAGCCTCCAAAAAGATTCGGCACCTTTGAGTTCATACGTTTTTGTTGGGTCACAGAGGTAGCCATGCCTGTGTTATGTTTCAGAAAATCACATGTGACCTTCATGGCTTTATTCGTTTTTCTGGATCAGAAATTCTATAGGAGAAGGTCATAATAAACACATCATCTCTGTATCCTTACATGATGCAAACTCCATTGATGTGAAAGGACACTGTAGGAGCTCTCCTGAGGCTGTAGTTCCGTCTTTTGTTTGAAACTTCAAAACATTTCACTGGGGACCGGTCGTTTCTTTCCCTCTCTCTTCCCTCCCGAGATCAGTCGTGTACTGCTGCTGTGCATTACTTTTATGGTTGGCCATATCGATCCTAAGCAGCATTTGAATCAATCGGTGACACAAGACAGCAGTAGAAGTAGGTCATAGATAAGAACACGGTGTAATCAAATGTTAGAGTTTTAATGACTTCATATTTTATTATAGAACTAGAATAGTTTTATGTGTGAACAAAACTTGAATGTAGTACACGGTGAAAAAAAAAAAAAAATCATCCTTGCTTTCTGCATATTCATTATTCATATTCAATCTCTGACAATGCCATCACTGTTCTGTTTCATCAGAGGACGCATACATGTACGAACAGAGCCGTGGATGAATAATGAACATGCTAATGCTCCACTATTCTATTAGCTGCACCTCCCTGCTGTGTGTGATTACCTCCGGAGCTCATCGCTGTCACTCAACCCGTTTTCAAACACACTTTTCCTCCTCTCTATTCCGTGTGCTCCCATCTTGCTCATTTAAATGCATCACCCGTTTACTACGAAAGCCCTGCACTGGACACGTAAAATAATCATACTTTGCACATTGCATCTATTTGCTATTACTGTTTTGACCCACCTCATCTCACACGGTGCTTAATGAGAGTGTCATGTGCAGAGTGTTAAGGATGAAAGTGGTGGCTGCTGGGGAAGAAACAGTTGTTCATGGCCAAACCTGGCATCACAACTCCACAGGACACGGCTTATTTGGACCGCGCTGGGTGCTTTATTAGACTGTAGCTGGCGGTACATTTTAATTAGAGCAAGTGAAATGTGTTTGTTAGATTTCTGTCTGTGCTTTTACCGAGAACTGTACCCAACCATCCATTTAAATCCAATATAGTGCACGCTTTCCTCCGTCACATGGTAATCAGTGACCTTATATCACTCTTGTTACACTGTACATGAATATCTAGCTGCATGCCACACGGCTCCTACACTGCCTATCTTTATGTTCAGATAATTTAACGCTGCTGACAGATTGTAATAGAAATGCACTTCGTAGCTCATTTAACATAGCTCCCTGCAGAGAGTTTTTTATTAATATCTGACTGTTAACTCCCCCAGAAGCAGCTCTGTAATGAGTTGCTAATAAATGGCCACAGTGACATTTAAAAAGCACCACTTCTATCACCATCGTACTATTTCTTGTGTTTTTTAATGACTGTATTGTGTCCTTGTTGTTTAAACACAACCGCAAAACAGTTTCAAAGTGGTTCACCTCTCAGCAAGGTTGACTCCCATGTGATTAAGTTTCCCCAGCCAACAGTGAAAACCATGCACTGTGGTCTCTGGTTAGTAACATGACCAATTACCGGCACACTGCGCCACTGGATGGGTTAAATACAGAGAATACATGTTTCCATGGGGATAATAAGGGGTAACTTTATAGCTCCAGTATCCAATTTTCTTTTTGCCGTCACTGTCTCAGACGATAACTCACCCCAACAGCAGTGTAGAAACCTTTCCTGCTTTTTTTTTTTATTTTAAAAAAGGTAAAACTGGACCAATTTTTCATCGCAAAATGCTAATACATTACATTAAACCGAAGTTAAGAGCTTACCTTGAACTTTTAGCTTTGAATTTACTGTTAACTGCGATCTTGTAATTATCTCCGCCTCGTTAAACATTGCATCAAAGCATTGCCGATATTTATGCCTGTTAAATATGGTGCCCTTTTTCTCTATTTCTTTCTTTTTTATAGCTGTTTTGCTGTGTAATAAGGCGTATTTATCCAAGGAATAAAAATTCCCCCGCATGAGCGACCAATGAGAGCAGTCCTTTTTCCAGAAGCGAGCTGTGATTGGCCAAAACGCCCTCTCTCATCTAATCTAATCCTTAATTACAAAGCTAAGATGATGTCACAGATGATTCCTGTTACAATAAGCTATTAGGTGATTAAACTGACTAAAAAATCAGGTAATCCCTATTTCATTTATTTTATTACAATATATTTTCTTTTGGCGTTTTTTCCGCCAGTGTGAAAAGTTCAGGAAAGGTTACAAGATTCATTTGATCTGAGACATTAATAAACGAACAATGTGACAGTGTTATTGTGTTCTTCAGTGTCTTTAATATCTCCACAGCCTCAATGGAGTTGATAAAACCATGTTAATAGAGCTTCAGGACAATGACTTATTCATTTGGCCTAATGCTCTGCAGCATTACCCTTTGTGCCTCGATTATAAATGTATATAGTCAAATCATGTTATGAAGTGAGAATGGAAAAAACAGCCTAAAGCCTTCCAGCAACGCATCAGAGGGATTTTTTTAATTCATCTGACAGGGTAATTCATCTTAAAAGGAACAACAAGCCACCCTCAACACACTCACAGTTAATCCTGAGACGTGCAATAGCTGTTTAATGTTGAATTGAGTCTTTTCTTCAGTTACAGATCACATGATTTTCTACGAGCCTCCCGAGAAGCCATTATATTCACATCAAGTACAGCGCAAATCTTATTTAAAGGTCAGCGCTCAATCTGGCTTTGGCTGCTACCTATGGCTGCCATGGATTCGTGGGCGCCACTAAAGCAGCGAGTGATTCACTTCTCTCGCATCATTGTCTCCATCTGTGACCGCGCTCACCCGTCTGTGGCCGAAAGAGGGACACACACCCTCACACCCTCTTAAAAGTCAAAAAAAAGAACACAACACACAACGAGGGGAAAGTTATCTGGAGAAAAAAATAATAATCAACTCTTTCTGACACATAAAAGCTTAAAAACTCAATTTATTGTAAAGCAAAGGTGTCATATCCAGACAAAGCATAGATTTGAAGACAGGATGTTTTTTGGGTGATGTGTGGAGTGCCCCTGGATGACGTGGAGATGATCAAACGTTTGGCACATTAACACAGACAGCCTACACAGTTCCTGGATGACACTTTTAACACCTGACTATCGAGCTCCAAAGAAGTGGAGCTCTGACTCATCGCCCCGTGACACACGCTGCCACTGAACTGGGGCACAATCAGCTCCGGTCCAGGCGAGGGCTGGAGCTAGATGTGTGTGGTAGATCCCCCTTTTATTTCAGATCGACAAGCTTGTGAGGCGATGAGTTGCCAATCATTAACAGCTTGGGAAATATGTAATAAATCAAATCGATTTAAAAGCTGCTGTGCGTTAATCACAATTAGTGCAGTCAAATTGTTTTTGTTTGTTTTTTTCTGCTCGAGTTGATGTTTGTGTGAGTAATTGCTAATTATAATCATGTTTACACTTTGTCGGCCCGATTGATTAACACATAGCACTGATTTATTCTACAGTGTTGATGCTGGTGATGTTTTTACTGCTTTTACCATCTGTTCTGTCCAAGACGTAGACATGACAGAGACACAGCTGAGGCCCCGATGCTAATGTCATGTTTAAAGAGCTAACATGCACCATTTATTTATGACATAAGCAACACATCTGTGTCACAAAAGTAGAAATATTTTGAAAGACAGTTCAATATACTCCTGTCTGTATGATAGATTGATATGTTGACGCTCCATGCAGCTGTCCATGTGCCACAGATGAAAAGATCAACACACAGGGTGATGATGATATCTGTGCGAGCATCATCTATCCCATATTTCATCCTATAGATTTAAATGTCAGGAAACCGCAAATTTACATCAAAATGTCTATGATAAGAAGATGTGGGCAGGGTACTGTAGACATGCCATATGGTAGGATTTGAGGACAGCCAGAGGAGTATGAAAAAATCAAATCAAACTTGGCACGCTCTACGAAGGCCAGTGTGGAATACAGTATAGACTATACATATTTATGAAAGAGCGGGAGGCCCACTGTACACAATAAATAAACATATGAAATGATAGATGGCCTCAGGTAAGTTATTGCAAACAACAGCATAGCCATACTCACACGAAAATAACAAAAGGCTTAGCTGGGTTAATGCCTTCAGCTGTTAATTACATGTGCAAACTGATTCAACTATTTAATATTCATATAATATGCCACACTCCATTTTTATTACAGTCATAATAAATGCATAATAAAGTCTGTGGGTGAGTAGGTTGTCACACAAGACTATAAATCTTAAACCATTACAAAGAATTTAGAGGTGACATTTACCACAGTGAACAGTTGTGCATCTGACTAATAGACCAGATGGGATAAAACATATGCAGCAGATGAGGACACACATGTTTTCATACCAGCCGAAAGTGTGCCGCGGATTGCCAGAGGCCATCTTTAAAAAGTAATGCCTTGGGAGATGATGCACTCAGAAATCAGCTGGGTGAGATGTAGTGGCATTTCCCACTGGGATAAATGCAAAAACATGAAATTATCATGTCGTAAAACATGTCCAGTGTTAGACATTACAACACTTGATGAAGCTTGGTAAAGATAATGATGGAGGCAGTTTGGGCATGAATAGAAACTGACACAAATCTAAGCCGAAAAGCTACTGTTTGGTCAAATTCATAATGAAAACAATCCAAGTGATTTTATAGTCCATGATGGCACTTGAACAAGAGGTTTAACTTGGGCTTTACCTGGTTTTGTTTGGCATTAAACTGGTCATTGATGCACTCACACTGAATGTCAGGAACAGGGATGCTCAATCACTCTTTTGTTTCATGTATTAATTGGTTTATTGTCAGTGACACGTGCTGTGACAGACACACACTGCAGGAAGGTACTGTACTTAACCAACGTAATCACACCTGAAGGTTAAATTCTACAGTTCCGACAGTGTATTACGAGGCTGCACATGCGGGATGTGTGCTGAACTGGATCTGCAGAGATATGCATCAGCACGCCCATCGATCCAGTCTATTGGCAGCTCTCACTTCTAATTAAGTCTCCGACATCCATCAAAAAGTAGTGCTCCTCTCTTGAGCACCTTTAAGAGATCGCAACGGGACGCTTTAACGCACCGTAGTTGCCTCGCCGAAGAGGTCGTGTGGCCTTACACCGCGGGAAACTGCTTTTGCATGGAAGCATCGATTATATTTGACAGAATGTTGAAACGACTTGTTTGTTTATGAAGCAGATGTGCAGTCAGATGTTGCAGGAGATGTGAGACTGAAGGGCTAATCATCCACCAAAGCGAGAAAATTATGCTGGGGGACACTGTTAGCCATGTATATAATTAAAACAATATGTTTTAAGATGTGAGACTGGGAGATAATGGGTGTAATTGGGCAAAAAAAAATCAGAAAGTGCTGCATGATAATCAAATGAAGCCATTTTAGGGTTGTAATTGACGGCCATTTTCTTCTTCAGATTGTAGATGTTCAAAGCTGCATGTTACAGTCACTGACAGTCTGAAATGAGCCATAATTCTAGCAGGCCACATGTTTAGCACTGCTTTCTTTTTTCGCATGTATAAAATAAAAAGACACGAGCAAAAGATTGGATGCAGGACATATAAATATTGTACACGGACTGATAAATAGATGAACTGAATAACCAAGGTAGCAATCAATATATGGTAACCCATGCATAAATGTATACATCTGCATGCATATTGGATCAGACATTAAAAGTCCTCCTCCACAGCTCTACATCTGCTTTCCGTTATAATTCTGGCCTCTTTCCACACCGTCCATATCTTTTTTTTTTTTTTGCTCAACTTTTTCACCCCTCTTGCCCCTAAATCCTCCGACTCCTCTCTCCGTCTGGTTGATGTAGTGAGGTGCTGTGAGCAGTCCGTTGCGCTGGGCATTGATTGTAAAACGTCCTGCTCTCCCACATTGCACATTCAGCATATTTGTAGATGATCAGCCGTTCCTCCGAGTCATAGATCACAAAGTCTGGCCCCGAAGGCTGCACTGCCCAAGGTAAAACGTCTACTATGTGTGGCTTCGTCGAGTTTAAGCCGTGCGATTGCAAATCTTGAATGGAGGTCGACTTAAATATTTGATGCATCAGAACATGTAAATACTCCTCTATAGAATAAAGTGTGTTTCTTGTCGGAGAGAACAGTTGTAAGACTTAGAACTGCAGGCAACATGCTCAATTTGCTAAATCCATCAGGGAAAAACTCGCTGAGAATAGCTGCCGTCTGTGGAGAACATACACATTTTCTATCTCAGCCTTGTTGTGTTAGAAAGTGAAAAAAGGTCTACGCTACAATGCACACCGAAAGAGAGAGATCATTTATCCCTAGATACCAAATTGTGATAAACTCAGGAGAAAAACAAAACCATTACAAAGGTAACAGTTACAAGAATCACTGGAAATCGAAGAGTCACATGAAAAATTAATGTTCTTGTGTGTGTGTGAATGACAATCTAAAATATGCATCACAAACTTATTCTATAAACCAACATTTAAATGATTAATATCTATTCAACAAAGTAATTGTGGAGAGGAGGGTGTTAGGAGTCTGTGGTTGTGATTTATGGTCAGATTAAAGAGCTGACATTGTGTCTGTTCACATTCTGGAGGTGTAATAGTCGTCAACACTATATAGTTCACTGATGACACTATTTTGTAGCCTTGTCCCAATACGCAGTGAACTGAAATGTAGTGGACTCAAAGTTTTCCGATCTTTACTCAGAAGAACTCTGCTGAAAGAGTGTTCCAGACTGTAACTCCCAAGACAGCAAGCCAGACTTTTGAAAAAAAAAGTTGGCATGGGACAAAGCAGCTTCAATAACTTACTTTTTTTTATATATATATATAAAATACCAAGAAAGTTGTCTCCTGAAACTTATTAGAACAGGTCTGGACCACACTACAAACAACCCAACAATCCACCATGATAAATGAAACTCTTCACAAATACATTATATCAAATCAAAGTTTAGAGCTTAAGTTTCTAGCTGTGGACACATTGTCAATAAATTTTAGTGTTTCACTTTGCTTTTTTTTTTGTTTTTGTAACTTTGAGACCTTACTGTGTGGAGTTTGCATGTTCTCCCCGTGCTGTAATGGGATTTCTCCAGGTACTCCGGTTTCCCCCACCAACATCAAAATCTGCAACTGCTGGCTGTGAATTCCCCACAGAGATAATAAAGGAATAATTACAAAAATCTTTAAGCCACTGCAGCTTTTGAGGAGTTGACATGTCAAATTATACACTTAACTAACATATAGGTGGATTAATTGCATGACTGAATTTTAAAACAAAAACATAAAAGCTCCATTTAATGTGAGCAGAAATGATCCCCAACACCACACATCTTTAGAAACTTCAGCAGCTCGGACAGTGGAGATAAACTTCAAAAAGTATCAAGTGTAGTTTATTTGAAGTTCATTTCAGTCGAGGCGCTTTTTTGTCTTTAATTGGACTGAAAAAAAAACGAGGGGTGCAAACTTGAGTCTCCTCTGTCGGCTTGCATAATCTGAAGCCTGAAATTAGATTGGTGTCTGTTTTTCTAGGGCGAATGAGCCTCAAACATGTCACGGCGTCCGTCTGTCCGTCTGTACTTTTTGAGACATTCCTCCCACACTTCGCAGATGATGAGCAAGCTGTGACTGCCATCATCAGGGTTGCTCTTCAATAAATCCAGGCAGCTTATAAATATCTCTGTCATGTCGCTAATTTCCACACGCTATTAGGGGATGACCGTTTTCCTACAGGGTTCTCACTGAAGCTAATGTGTCAACCTGTGACCTTAAGCGTCGAAACATTGGATAAACCTTGAGTAGGATCATAGTCTTAAGATTTGTAAACTGTGTGATTTTTATATCTTGTGCACAGACGTGATTGATCTGTTAAAGATGAAAGAGTGATGTAAGATTTGAATTCATCACCGAGCTTGATAATGGCGTAACAGGATCTGATAGATGTTGTTATCCTCTCCTCGCTCCTCATAGGTTCCTTCTTATTAATCTTTCATACTTTAGCCTCCTATATTCCTCTTGAAGCCTTAGGGGAAGAAATAAAACTCCAACTTTGACAAAGGCAATGGTCCAGCTTTGTAAAAAAAAAAAAAGGACTGAAAAGCAGACTTTATGTGCAGCTACTGTGTAAATGACAAATGCTGTAATTATACTGTAGAGACTTGGGTATAAATTTAAGCTGTCACATTGAAATGAATGCAGATTTGTCATTAAAGACTCACGATTCCTCAAGGTTCTGTTGCAGGAAACTTGGTGGAGTCTTACACCGGCTTTGATTTGTAAGTCCAATCCAATTCCAAAGTGTTTAATAAGATGTATGTATTTGTATTTGATATGCCTTCGGATGAGTTATTTGTGTGTACAGCAGACGTGTGTCAAGGCTGCTCAGAGAACTCAGCCTCGAGGGTGTTGTGGCAGAGTTATGTGCCATTCTGTAGAAGGCATTGTTACGGAAATGTGTTGGGCATAGACTCGGAAAATAAGGCTGCTATTACAAATATAGCTTTTTTTTAAAAACTTGTTTACCATTTTTTTCTTCTTCTAAATCTTATGATGTAATTACAAAATGGTACAAGTGCCTTTTGGTTTGATGGGAATTCTTTTGACACTGAACATAACGCGGACTGAAAACTAAAGAGCATTAAACATTAAACATTAAACAGTATATATCAAATGAATACTCTCCTTGAGCTTATGTACTGCCTTAATATCAATATTATAACATTCTTTAAAGATTTTTTTTTTTTTTTTGCTTTTATTGATAGATGAAAGTAGCTAGACAGGAAACAGGGTGAGAGAGAGGATAATAAAATAAAAATGTTGAAAAAATGGTATACTGCTGCTCTACTGTGTTAAATAGGAAACCGCATTTGAGTCAAAAGGTACAATTGATAAAACAAAACAAAAAAATGCAAAAGAGATTTCCCATCGGTGTGTGTATAAATCAAATTATTTAAGACTTAAATCCTCACTGAATTTTGATCAAATATGGCGATTGTCTTGCTTTTTCTGCTGTAAATCTGGAAATGTCACCTCTGTCTTTTTTCCATCTGCTTGACTCAACAAACTGAGCGCTCAGTGATTGGTCGTATTGCTTTGCAGAACAATGCAATCTACCCTATAGCTGAAACGTATATGTGAGGTTTTGGCATTTGAAATGAGCTCAATATTATTGGACTTGACTCAGCTTCAGTGGAGCTATTTAAATTCTTCTTCTGCTGTAATGATTTTTGACTTGTCATTGGGTTTCTTCTCACAAAAGCTTTCAAATCCACGACTTCCTGTGGTCCATGAGGTATCACAAACAAATGAGAGCCTTTTTCAGCCAGCTCTCCAGTACATGTCCTGCTGATGAAACACTGCATGTGACTCACTTTACTTTAGATTGTTTGCACAAGCCTCCGTGCACTTAATACATGTATATATTTTTGTTGACAGTCCTGGTGTTTGTTGTAGAGTGTCTGAGAAACATTTGCTTGAAGAAAATCTGTTGCAGTGCAGTAAATAAATCAGAGACAGCTGCACTTCACACATTTATGCAAATGTACCCTCTCAGATGGGTTATACTTCACCAACTGTGTTGTGAGAAAAAAGTGATTCATCTCAAGAGCATTTAGTATGTGGGCTTAATTTAGGATTTAGTATCACTCTCTTTACTACTGAAATATCACAACGTTAACATTTCAAACAGAGGACGATCACAGATTGAAGCTGGTCCTTGTTGCTCTGGACCCTGTCTCTCAACAGACATCACATCCATTATGCCCTTATTGTCCTTGTGCAGTGTTCTGTTCACTTGAGCTGAAATGGCTGTTTCCAGTGAAAATGATGGTGACCCGATATGCTCCTGCTGAATCAATTCAGGTTGATCTTTGCTGCTGTTTGTGTTTTATAATCTGTCCCTTTCAAAACTCCAACTTTTCATAAAACTGTATGTCTTTTACGATTTAATTGGACCTTCATTAGAAATCTTTGGTAGGCCTGTCAAGCTAGTGTACAACCACAGCTCTAAAGGCTACAGTAGCTCCAACACAGTATGATAAAGGTACAAAAAAACCTAATTTTTATTAATCTTTATTTTCAGGTTCCTGTTCGGTGTTATTCTTGTTTATGTAATTTTTAGTCTCCTGGACCATCACGGATGCTGTTTTTTTAATTGCAAAGCTATTATTTTAGTATGAGAGGGTCAGCGCACACAATAAAGCATTGCCCCTTCCTCAAAAGTCTACACATAACGCCATATCACTTCACAGAGCGGCTGAGGTTATTTGTCTGTGCCTTTTGCCTGCAGGTTATTGCCATCACCCTGTCATATCATATTTTGGGCTGTGCGTCCGTGTGTGTGTATGTTGCTGTTTGGTCCGTACCCTGCGCGCCACCTCTCCGTCGCTGCGCGTGCACGACAGTCTGCAAAGCCGCTGCCGCTGATCGCCAGGCGCGCAGAGCCGTCTCCAAACTTTGATGAGCTGATGAGCTGTTGGCTGGAGAGCAATCAAAGCTACACCGATTCAATATTTTAAAAAAGAAGGATCTACTGTTGTTTATGCCAGCATTTTTCAGTTTTCTGATCGGGCACGTGCTTTAATTAGGGCTCATTCGGGTGAGTGACCTGCCAGCTCCTTTAAGATTACACGTTTGTTTACATTCTGCAAGAGACAGAAGAATCAAAGACCACTTTTGAAGTTTCTGAGGTTTTCATTCCATTTTTTTGCCTTTAAATTTGACGTTTTGTAGCCTTCAATGCGTTTTTCTCGTGCGTAATCAGACCGTCACTCCCCCCGAGTCTTAACTGACATCTGGGTGTTTTGCATTGGCACGAACAGGTGTCAGCGATGGAAGGAAGTCCAGTTGAAATCTACAAAGAGGACAGCAGGTGCGGGTCGGCGCTGCTGGAGGACTGTCCAGTCAACGCGTCTTCGTCCTGGGCGTCCGGATACACGGAGAACCGTAACGTGACGCACGATGAGGGCTGGGAGCAGGAGAGCATGTCCCCCATCATACCCATCATCACCGCCGTGTACTCCGTGGTGTTCGTGGTGGGGCTCCTGGGCAACTGTCTCGTCATGTACGTCATCATCAGGTAAGGGCAGTTTGATATTCTGCGTAAAATCTCAGAAATGTGTGCACACGTGCGTTTTATTAAGTAGAGGTGTACTATTAACTCAAAGTCAAAAGATTATTGATGATAGCATGTTAAGCAGTGTCTGAAATCCATGCACACTGCAGGCCAACTCACTTAATTTGGATTGGATTCTCTTCAAATACAATTTTTCTATAGGTCTTAGTCTATTAGTCCAAATATAAAGTGTGACAGTTTGCTGGATTCTGCCTCCAGCTTCATGGAAGTGTCCCAAAACTTCCCTGAATCCATTAAGCTTAAAATACTCCACCAAATAAAACCAATATTCTGTAAATCATCTTCGGCCTGGTTGGACATGATATTAATTATTTTTGAACCAGAGGTGCTTGATCAAATTGAAAAGGCTGCTTACCGCTCATTGGCTGTTATTTATGAAGCTTCAGAGCCACCAGTCTTGTTGATTTATTGTGAAAAGCAGCAGTGGCATCCTGAATGCACCGGTCCACAGACAACCATTACCTTAGATCAATTACATCGGCCGTCACTAGTCACCAGTTTTATCACTTCACTGTTAAAAAGGACTACATTATCTGGTTTAGTGGCTCCGCTGAGGGTGATTCAGCTGATGAGGGAAATGGCGTTTGGAGGATTTAGTGTAAACAACTCTCTTCTAGGGCATCATCCCTTAAAACAATAGACCTTTTCTTGCATGCATATGTGAGGAAAACAAGCTGGTGGCTTATTCTTTCTACTTGTAAAAAGTTTAAATATTTCCCCCGGAGTTGAAGATAAAAATTAATGGTAAAGTGCAAGTGAATTTGGAGTGTACAGTTCTCTGGTGGCCAAGACATGATTTTCTACATTCTATATTCCCAACAGATAAATGTATGTGCACATGTTTGCTTTATCCTTTTTTTTAATAATAAATGCAAACTTGTAGGTGTCTCATCCTTAATTATTGTATATTTAAACTGTTATTTGAAGGAGTTTGTGGAGGTCTGTGTGCTTCAGTGTCATGTTTCATAAAATGCTTTCAACGTATTTACAATCGTACAATTGTGTGTATTAACTGTGCAATGGACAATTGAATCACTGGCTGTATTTTCTTCTTTAAAGCCAGTATTATTAGGTTTTTCTTCCTGCTTTGTTCAGTTTTTGCACACTCACCACTAGATGCCACTAAATCCCGCATAGTGCAATATGAACTAAAACTAAAAAGATGAGTCCCTGAGTCCATGCATGTAATGAAACCATAGCTGCTGGAGTTGACAGTGCCTCAACTTAACCTTTTCTTTATCTTTTTTTTTGTTTATTCCTTTAGATATTCTATCAGCAATGAATCATTTAAGATTTGGTGACTTGTGAGAATATATCCCGATCAAGACACGATGACTGTAGAGAATCTCAAAATGAAGCTTCAGAGGATAGATTAGCATCGGTGCTAAACATGATGATTATACATGGCATCAAATCAGCAGCACACTACATAACAATGAACCTTGAGTCATAAAATTACATTACAAATTCTAAGATGCAGCATAGACTAATAGATGATGTATTATTCATAAAAAGAGGAGATGTGAGGTCTCTTCTCTAAAGCCATGCCACCGCAAAGGCCACTGTAGTATAACCCTATGTTGTCTGCACATTTAACAGGTATACTAAAATGAAGACAGCAACCAACATATACATTTTCAACTTAGCCCTGGCTGACGCTCTGGTCACCACCACCATGCCTTTCCAGAGCACGGACTACATGCTAAATTCGTGGCCCTTTGGGGAGGTGGTGTGCAAAGTGTTCATCGCCATCGACTACTACAACATGTTCACCAGTATCTTCACTCTCACCATGATGAGCGTGGACCGCTACGTGGCCGTGTGCCATCCCGTCAAAGCCTTGGACTTCCGCACTCCGGTCAAAGCCAAGATGATCAACGTGTGCATCTGGATCCTGTCCTCAGCTGCCGGGATACCTGCTTTTGTTCTGGGAGGGACGCAAACAAACAGCGGTGAGGATAGGCAGCTTTTGTGGCTGTGAAATTTTGTTAACTTGCATATTTGAATGTAATATTGTAGGGGAATACATGGTAACTTTTTAAAAGCAGAAATATATTCAATCAAGACCCTCTGTCAGTGCCTTCCATTAGCCCTGCACCCTGCATCATCCGGCCTGAATATAAATTATGAATAAAATTCTAGTTTAGGGCAAAATGTTCCCTTCTGAGTGCATATTAGCCCTGCTCTGAGAACTGATAGAGTGCAATATAATTTCTTTCCACTAAAAGTTCACACTAATTTCACCTTGTCTCCCATTTTCCTTTCTGCAGACATAACTGAGTGTGCCTTACAGTTTCCAGAGCCGTACGTGTACTGGGACACTCTGATGAAAGTGTGTGTGTTTGTCTTTGCCTTCGTCGTCCCTGTGCTCATTATTACTGTGTGTTACTCTCTGATGGTGCTGAGGCTGAAGAGTGTCCGAATGTTGTCTGGCTCACGGGAGAAGGATCGCAATTTGCGCCGCATCACCCGACTGGTGGTGGTTGTGGTGGCCGTCTTTGTGGTCTGCTGGACGCCCATTCACATATTCATTTTGGTGAAGGCTTTGGTGAGTGTGCCTGAAACCACCGCCATCATGGCTGCTTACTTCTTCTGCGTGGCACTGGGCTACACCAACAGCAGTCTTAACCCTGTACTCTATGCGTTTCTGGATGAGAACTTCAAGCGTTGCTTCAAAGACTTCTGCCTCTCTGCAAAGCTGAAGGGAGAGAAAGTATCAGGTAGCAAGAAGGCCCTCAGTACAGTGCGTGAGATCCCTGTTCCCCTGGAGAACCCAGACGGGACTAGTAAGCCCACATGACTAGCAGTGGAACTGTCTTCTATTTCCCACATCGGAAAAGAGGATTCAAATGACCTGGGCCTGACCCACGTCACATCAGCAATGTAGATTATTAAAGCTTAGTATTTATAATCATCATTAAAATCATCAGAAGTCAACAGTCATGGATGAGCTTTATACTTTTTAGAACAAATAATACTGTTTTCTAATTATGAAGTTTTTCTTGAGCCAAAGCAGTCTTATGAATTAAACACCATTAAATTCATAGACATTCTGTGCCAAATACTCTATTTAAGGAATGAAATGAAAATAAAATGAAAAAAGGTCATGTTCATACTTTCATTATACTAACTTTCTATTAAAGTCAGAAGCCAGAAGTGCCTGTAACAGTCCAGGATAACAATGCGAATGATTTGAAGAGGGACTTTTTGTGTAGTCGAGCAGCACCTTCAGTTTGTTCAGTGTATTAAATTTTTACACATCAGCAACATGTCAGTGGCAGCTGATGTATGAACCACTGAAAATATGTGTCTAAACTCTCCTCAGAGATGTTAAGAGTTTGTCAGCTGCTCGACCACTTTGTCTACGTATTGACTCACTGACCTTTATGTCACTGGGAGTTTTAGTGCAATTAATTTGAAAATCCTGGACTTAAATGTGCATTTAAATTTGACAGAGGGCTCTATATCAGCTTTGATTCTGGAGTTGTATCCAGTTTTTGAAGTTGTAATCCAATTACATGTGATGTTTTAGCATAATATAGGCTACTGTATATACTGTACTCGCTCTGTTACTGACATGTGTGTGTGTGTGCTTTTACTGTAGAGGAAAAAAGTACAATCAGAAAACACAACTCCATGTTTGACTTGTTTAGTGTACTGTATCTAGTATAGAATATATATTACTGTAAAGAAAAATATGTATGACAGACCTTTTTGAAACAGTTACAAAACATAAAATAGTACATAACTGCATATATTGCATTTAGCATGTAAACAAATAATGCTATGGTAAAGGAACATCTGCAGTATATAGGCTATGCTTTATCGATTGTGCTGTTAACTATTTTGAATGTATTGCATATGTACCTGATATATGATTAGCTTGAATAAACTAATTTGTCCCATCTTCTTGCCTATTCAGTAATCATTAATTCATACTATACCACTGATAAACCAGCTAATATTATTCTCCTGTTTTTTGTATGCATTACAATCCTGAATTTCTAGTACAAAATATGAAGTTACTTACGTTTAATTTTAGCACAACACTAGATCCCATCCCACAATTTAAAACATGACACACACCGGTAAGTGCAGAGATTTGGTATTTATTGTAGCGTGTGACAGATGCTCCCTCTAGAGGAGAAACATGAAAACACAACGTTACTAACTTCGAGAAGCATTTTTATTTATTCAATTTCTCCAGCCCCGTCACACAATTTTATTAATAAAAGTATTTTTGGTGTATATTGTAATCAATTAGTAGGTAAGCAAAAAGGCTACAGGCGAATAATAACAATAATGTGTTGTTAAAGAGCAAATATCATGTGACTCTTCTCTGACGTCAGCTCAAAGTCTCTTCCGGGTTTTTCCTACAGCTACAGTGGGTGGATCGTCTCAACCAGACAACTTCACCTTTTTTTTTAAATCGTTTAAGCCTTTAATTTCACAAAATGAACCGTATATTTGGCAAAGGGAAGCCTAAGGGGCCGCCACCAAACCTTGGTGACTGTATAGGAAACGTAAGTATAACCCTACAATAACTTTTTAAAGGCTTTCTTGATTGTCGTAAACAAAGGTGGCAGATCACTTTCTCGTCTCAGTGTTAGCCAACTTATTGAACACAACTCGGGAACAGAAGTTTGACATGTGTAAAAATGAATCCCACCTAATAAAATTATAACTTGGATAACATATGGTTCCACACATTTATCAATTAATTAGTGTTTTCTTTTACAACAACACGTATCAACAAATGGCGTGCTCAACAAAACAATAGGTTTGTCTGTTAGCAGGTTATGAATCAGCTTAAGTCTACGTCATATTGAACACCACTTAAAGTTATGTAAAGGATATGTGTGCCTTTAACTCAGTCAAATCTCTGGCATCAACCTGTTTAACTAGTTGGCTTTCTGTGGCATGCTATCGCTATTGTTGACTCAGTTGACAGACAGAAACACCTAGTCTGATTGTAATCCCACAGAGCGTTAGATAATAGAAATGTTTATTACCCATTTACTATCACTTTAAAACCGATGTATGATTGTTTGCCTTATGTTTGATTTTAGGTGGATTCTCGAGCAGAGTCTGTTGACAAGAAAATAGCCAGACTGGACGCTGAGCTTATGAAGTACAAGGAGCAGATGAAGAAAATGAGAGATGGGCCGTCAAAGGTGAGAGGATGCTACACTACTTTGACTGCAACCCACTTAAAACAAACATTTCTTGTGTTATTATTATTACTCTGTCACTGTTTGTTTGTTTTTTTACTTTTAGAATATGGTCAAACAAAAAGCATTGAGAGTTTTGAAGCAGAAAAGAATGTAAGTAGTTTAAGATATGATACATTCTCGTGTTTACTTATATAATTAACAGTAAATATGTTTTGTTTTTTTTCTTCTTCAGGTATGAAGGCCAGCGAGACAACCTCATGCAACAGTCATTTAACATGGAGCAAGCAAACTACACAATCCAGTCCCTGAAAGACACTAAAACCACAGTAAGACTTGCAAATATGGAGTACTAGATGTGAATACTTGATTTGTTTGTACTAACATAAATTGCTTGTAGGTGGATGCTATGAAAGTTGGTCTCAAAGATATGAAGAAAGCATACAAGCACGTAAAAATCGATCAGATTGAGGTAATATTTCAACAAGTGATTTTTTTTCCCCATTATGGTATTCAGGTTGTCCTGTTAGTATAGAAAGAACTATTTTATTTCCATTTCTTTGAAGGATATTCAAGACCAATTGGAGGACATGATGGAAGATGCCAATGAGATTCAGGAAGCACTGGGCAGAAGCTACGGCACACCCGACATTGATGAGGCAGACCTGGAAGCTGGTCAGTTAAACGCCTTTGTAGAAATTCAACTCTAGGCTTTTAGTTTTTGTACTTGACTATATTTTTCTGTTGGTGTGTGTACAGAGCTGGATGCTTTAGGAGATGAGCTATTGTTGGATGAAGACAGCTCCTACCTCGATGAAGCCTCAACAGCTCCCAACATCCCAGAGGGTCTTCCTGGTGACAAGTTGAACAACAGGGTAAAGTCACAGCTCGTGGTGTTGTGATCGTTACTGGTTTGTTTGCTGAATAGCTTTTCTTAATGGTCTGTTTGTGTTTCAGGATGGTGTTCTTGTGGATGAGTTTGGCCTTCCTCAGATCCCTGCTTAATTTTACATGTACAATAGCCTTTTGTGTATTTATCTAACTGACACTCCAAGCCTTATATCGTAGGATTCAAAACCAAAGCAATAGCTGTCCAAGAAATGGTGGGAACTTTAAAAAAAAAAAAAAAATGCTTAAGGTTTAAATCTTTTTGAGTTTATTTCATATAAACAATCATTGGAGTTGGTTTCTTCACTTTGTACATTTTCTGCAGCATGGTGTTGCCAAAAACCAAATAAAGTATATTTTTTAACAGTCTGTAATTTGTGTGATATAAAGAGGCACATCATTAATAATATTGACTTTTTGGCAAAAATAAATAGTCTAGAAAAGTCTAAAAAACTAAACGAGCCTTCATTTAAAGATCTCAGCATCACCAGCTCAGTCTGTAGCTGTGGGGGAAGATCTTCTGGTGCAGGTAGTCCACCACACTGGCCTTGTTTTGGAGTTTTTCAAATTCAGAGAATGGAATCTGAGGACAGAAATGACAATCACTGAAAAGAGTTAACCAGCTATCAAGACTTTAGTCTCAAAACCTTCAATAAGCATTAGTGTGTAACAAACCTGAACAACTTCATATCCCAGAAGCCTCAGGTGCCGTTGTTTTATAGCTTCTTTGCCCAATAGCTGTCTTGTATTTGAAGTATATCTCTTTTGTCCATCAATACAAAGAGCTATCCTGCAAACAAATGTCAGTCATTTTAAGAAAAGGTTTACCAACCAGATTAGTTCTGCATTACAACTTTAGTAATTAGTGACTACTGAATACTTATCAAATTCAAAAACATTTACCTCTTGTATACTTCATCATTATGACTAGCGGGCAAGACATAACCCTCTTCATCAAGTTTTATCTCCACATCTATGAATCAAAAAAGGAATTGTTAGATATTTAAAAAATAATGTGAGTAAGATATGTGTTTTTAGTGATTGCATTACCGAGTGTGTAACAGTATGGCGTCAAAACTTTGGATCCAAAGTATGAACGCGCGCCAAGCAGATCCACCAGTCCATTTCTCACTGAACTGTACAAATGTGTGTCCACTGGTGTTTCCAGAGAACGTCCAGGTGAAAGGAAGGACTTGACACGGTACTGAGGTAGAAGCCTGGGGCCCTGAAGAGACAAAGCATCAACAAAGCGTCACATTGTGTTAAGACATTGTGTAACTAAGCTGTTTATTGGCAGTCTATTGATACCTATTCTAATTTTGAAATGTAGTCCTTGTTATGATGTGTGTAAATTGCCTTCATTTAGAACATTGAGACCTACACTAAAAACAGTACTATACCTCATAGAAAGGACACTCCAGCTTCACAGTCATGTAAAGCTGAGTCAGCTGGGCAAGAACAAAACGGTCCATTCCTGAACCCTGCTCTGAAACAGAAAATATAAAAATTCAAGTCACATCGTCAACAATAATTTAATAAAATGAACACAGCCATGCTTTTTTACCTTGCAGTTGTTGTAGAAAATAACTGCTGAAAACTTTAGAGACAAAATTGACAGGGAACCTCTCTACCAAGATACAGGAATGAAGCAAGTTGAGCAAAGTGCGAGGCTGGAAGTGTGAAAAGCGTGTGCGTAGGATTGTTTCAACTTTCCTAAACACATCACCGGCATTAGGTGGGAGGTAGCTGAGCTTCCCAAAGGGCATGATTTGCCTGGCCACCTGGCTGGTGGTGTAGTCGTCTGCTCTGTACACAAAGCTCTCAGCCACAGCATTGAACACTACTGGAGATAGGATGTTTCTCCGGCCAAAGAACTGCATCACCTTGGTAACTGTCTCTGGGTGGGAGGTGAAAGCCATTGTGGGTACGTACTTCTCCATTGCATCCACAAAGTAATGATCACTGTGACCAAAGTGCATTAGAGCTCCTAGTGCAAGAGTGAGCTCCTCATCAGAGAAGTGGGGTACATGCCGTACGGCCTGTTTACACAAACTGATCACAAGGGGCATGGCCTGAGTTTGATTTAGGCTCATAAGAACACCTAGCAACTCACTGACAGTAGAAGTATTCATACGGGAGGTGACTGTCACAGCATGGGTGTGCATGGCATTCAACAGTTCACAGTACTTTCCATCAAAACCTGCGCCTTTTTGAAACAGTTTATACACCGCTCTGAGGCCTGCTAAGCTCCACTGAGCAGGCTCCTGCTTCTGGATTTGAGACATCACCTGCTCTAGAATAACAGACCTAGGACCCTCTAGAGCCAGCATGGCCTGACCCAGATCACAAAGCTGCCCTACACTTAAATACCCTTTGTCCAGCCTCTCCTGACTCTCCGATACCAGTCGAACCATCAGTGTACTCCAGGGCTCCAAGTAGAGACGTGTGCAGGCAAACAGAGCAGATATCAGTCCACCATCTGTGAGCCTCCCTGAGTCTTCCTCCAGCTGTTTACACAAAGCTCTGATAGTGTCCTTCTCCAGCACCGAAGGGTCCTTAAGACAGTTTACTCCTTGCTCCAAGTCAGCTACACGGTGAAGGCATGCTGCTGCCATGCTATCTGACATCATCTCAACAGTGCGCACCAGTCTGAAGACCTGTCTTGATGAAGAGCAGTTGTTCAGACGTGTGTAGAACCTCTCTTCTTCTGCAGCTGTGGGACGGTGCATCTGTGTCAGACAGAACCTGGGAAATGAATCCTTGTGCAGTCTAACGGAGCTGCTGCCGGCAAAGAACGGCTCACGGACTGTAGTGGTCAGCCCCCTCCTTGTCACCTCCAGTCTGAGTTTTCGACAGCCATGGCTCCGGATGCAGCGGGCGGATGAGGTGCAGAGGCAAGCCACACACAGGAGCTGCTCTGAGAGGCAGCTAAAAGAGATCCTTGAACTGGGACACACAAGGGCATACCGTTGAATGCCCATCTGTCCCAGCTGAGGAAGTGTCTGGAGCAGCTTCAAAGCCATGATCCCAGTTCAGGACAGCCCAGACCTGAAAGAAAGGAAGGAAAACAACATAAACATAACTTGATTTTATAGAAAGGGTTTATCACTGGGCTACAGATCCGTAGGCATCTCCGCTTGGTTTTAATTTCACTTTAAATAACCACCGACTGTGTGTTAACTAATCAACCTTGAGGGTTATCTAAACGGTTAGCCTAGCCGCTTAGCTAGCCCACATGACACACTCTGTGGATATATTGTTGAACAGAAAGATAAAAAGTTCACCCAGGGTAAACCCTTGATGAAACTATAGAAAGATAACACCATGTCCTACCTGGACCATAAGACAGCAGCAGTAAAAGCTCAAACAGCCCGGCTGAGAGGAAGATGCTGACCCAACATGGTTTCATTCCGTAACGCAGGACAGTGGTGCGTTCAAGGCACCTCGAACTTTTGAGGACGTTGAACTAGTAGTTATTGAGATGTTTCAACAACTAAATCAATATTAATGTTCAATAAACTACTAAATAAAAATATTGTAAATGTAGCATATCAGTGAAATAAACATATTGTAAAACTAAATATGTTAAATTCAACATGGTAGAGTAGGCCAATTGCCAGCAGCAATTACAGTATCGTCCGTTTCATCAGGTCTTGATAAGAATTTACTCATCCATTTTCCAACAGCAGTTAATGCAGCACTACTTCACTTTTCAGGATTTGCACCCAGTAAATGAGTGTCCCACTGCACTGCTGTAAACTCACATGGGACTGTTTTGCCTGAGTGTGTATTTTAAAACTATTAAATGTAATGAAACTGTGTTATTATTTGGCGAGAAGTGTGCCCCGCCCCAGTGTTATTGTGTCTGGACATCTAAGCCCACAGTGTCCACGAGAGGGCACAGGGACCTGGTCAGAGAAACATTACAACATTGAGGCAACATATTTTATTTTAATGAGATTTGTATAATAGAAAGTTAGTGTTAATATCAGCACAACGCTTTTGACTTTTGAACATATATATGTGGATTCCTAGGCTTGTCTAGGTTTATCTTTTTGGTTGCTAGGAGTTCCTCAATAAATACACTTAACTGTTAAAATCCCCTGACTGCGCAGCAAAGTCCTCCTTTTTTAAAAGCAACAACTTCTCATTGGTTTTAGTTTTCAGTTAAGACCCTAGGAGATGAGTTTGTCTAAATTATTTATCTGTTATGATTTATACAATTTCATGAAAATCCTTTACATAATTGCTTTAATGTGCAAATGCATTAGCTTGGTACTTTGAAGTGAATATAATCCTGTCTAGCTTTCTCCAGCAGTCTGTTAAAGTAGTGATTTCAATCAAGCAGTCAGTAGTGGCACACAGTGGTACATAATATTGAGCTTTCCTTTGGAACAGAAAGAATTTGACTCTTGTTTGTGCGCGCTGAATGAATGTTGTGAGGGGGAGACAAGTCATGACCTGAAAGCCAGATAAGCATTTTTGCTGTTCCAAGACAAAAAAACAGATCAATACTGATTTGATTTTCTTGACAAGAAGACAGAAAAACAACTTGATAAAGGGCTTTATTCAAAAGGTTTATATTATAAAATGTATAAATTCAGCTAAACCCAATCACATGAATTACAAAGACTTTTTCACAACTTTGTATAACAAACATTTGAAACAGTTTTTTTTAACCATAACAGATGTGTAGATCTGCCACCAGTGGACGTTCACATACAAAGTGGATAGTTATTGCTTTGGTTTGCTTTAAATGGGGTTTTATATTCAACAGTTGAGACATGCAGCACTGTGATCTAGCTGATGGAAGAGGAGTGGGTGGAAACAAATATCCTTGTATGATCTAATCGTCCTTATCCTTGGCACCATGTTTTAGGATGCGTGTGAATTCCACATAGTTGAAGTTACTCTTCTTATCGATGGGGGCTTCCCTGAAAAGCTCATCTACCTCCTCATCTGTAAACCGGTCACCCATAGTTGTGAGCAGCTCTCTGAGGTAATCTTCCTGGATAAAACCTAAGAAAAAAAAGAAAAGCATTACTTTTGTCTTCATATACATAGAGTAACATTTGAATTTCTTAAACATACCTGTCCCCTCTTCATCAAAGCAGGCAAAAGCATTCCTGATAACATCCTCGGGGTCTGTGCCATTGAGCTTCTCTCCAAACATTGTGAGAAACATAGTAAAGTTAATGGGTCCAGGAGCTTCCATCATCATAGCTTCCAGATACTCATCAGTTGGATTTTTTCCTACATAAAAAAAGGAATAACACAGACATAACACATTATTTTTAAGTTAATAGACAAGATATGGTTTTCACATTAGTACATGTGACAATTCATTTTTGCTATAAAAACAAAACAAAAACACTCTTCCAACACGACTCACCAAGAGATGCCAGCATATCATGAAGGTCCTCTTTGTCAACAAAACCATCCCGGTTCTGGTCAATCATGTTGAACGCCTCCTTGAATTCCTGAATCTGTGACTGATCAAACATGGCAAAAACATTTGAAGTTGCGCGCTGAGGGCGCTTCTTAGTGGTCTTTCCCTTAGCCCTTTTGCTAGACATTTTGAAGGTTTTATTTCTGTTGAAAAAACAAACAATGTTTTGTTAGATATCTGCCAGATAAGTGTCCCACATAACACAAAGATTTACACTTTAACAATTTCGAGAGAGCTGAAGCATAGCTTAGCAGTAAATAACTGGTTTAAAAAGGGGCTACTCCATTTATATCTGGTTTAGCAACAATGCTCATTGAACCAGCATGAGATCACCCTTTGCCATTATTAAACATACTTCACAATCCAATAAGCTACCAAGATTTATTATGTCATAGTCATAAATTAAATCAGATTTAAGTTAGAACGTCTACCTCTCACTTGTGCCCATTACTCACTGACAGGGTAATTATTCAGTACAGATTATTCCCTGATGTGGTGTCCTCACTGCGCTATAAATGGAAGTGTTCCTCATCTTTCTAGGTTGATCAGCTGAGTGGTTTTACTTAGGACAGGAAAACCACTGATGTGAGGCCAAATGGCCATATCAGGCAATGTCTTACGTAGGCTACTATTTCCCAGTGTTTAATAACTTTAATAAGAGGTAGTTATTGAAACAAAAATACTGTTGCTCTATTACGCATCTATGGCAAAATATATTGGATTATATTGTAATACAATGCGTGTTATTACATAGCTACATACCGCAGCTGTCTACGCATAAATATATAAATAAATTATCCCATGAAGCGAAAAATGAGTTTGATAAACAGCCTAACCCTTCAAAAGTATTTCCAGATCTGGCTAAAGCGACGCGCTGTTTATCTGTAGCGTTACGGTTTTGCGGCCTAGTTTGGCTAAAGTAACATAAACAGCGGGTTTCGGGTACCAACTAAATCACATTCCAGTTATTTTAACTTGGAACAAATAATTAATCTAAAGCCTATCGAAGAAATCACAGTACCGCTATAGACTACATATAGTGTTTAAACGGTACGTTTCTTCCACATTCGTAGCATGGCTAAACACTAGCCGTGTGTTTGCAATACAAGATCAAATTTGCTAGCGTCAACCGAACAAATACATTGAACATCAACAAAGCCATTGTATTTTCATGCTCATACATACTTATTAGTGTAACTAACAGTGCAGAGGGTTAATAAATTAACATTTTACCTGTCAACAACCCAAACCTCGGTCGCTAGTCTGCTGCTGCTTTTTTCTCAACCACCGCCCTTCACTTCCTGATCAAAATGTTGGTTCCGTACGAGAGCAACTAGAACAAACCAAATTAATACAGGGGTGTTTATCATTGAAATAATGTTATAACTAGTAACCACAGCAAGTATCTATTCTTCACTTAAGAGTAACAATCTGTATAAGTTTTTACATTAATTTTGGCTGTAAATTACTAGTAGTGCTTGAATAAAGCCCTACGGATAATCAAATTCAATAGTGGTGCACCCCCGTCAAACACAATGGAACTTCCAAAAAACACTCCTTTGCCCGCGTCGACATTCCAGTGAATGTCCATTTATGGAAAGAAATCCATCCCAATTTCCATTGTGTCATTAAGGTCATGTGAAAGCTTTATTATTATGATGCCGTTTACATTTATTTATAAACATAAAGCAAATACAAGGCAACTACTCTCTGATTATTTAATTATTCTAATTAAACTATATAATATTTTAATGCTAATTGTTTTCAATCTACCACTTTTACAACATTGTCAACTTGAGGCAAGTCTTTATTGTCATTGTTGTAATGTAATGACAATGCTCTGCTTTTCATTTCCATTCCTTTTGAAATAAAACAACAACAACAGCAAATAAAAACTCACATGTTGATACTGTATATTTCTACAAATTGACTGTAAAACATAGGTCAAGCAACAGATGGTACCTCAGCCACTGCTGGAAAGAGAGGCTGACTGCTGCAGGGATTCAGAGGAGAATATGGAACCACTGAGTCACAGTTTAAATCAAGTCACATTGTCTTTTACTCCAATGTTCACAGTTAGTACCAAAGAGTCCATGCAAGTTATTTAAGGTAATCCCTGTCATGCTCTTTAATGTCAATAACATCCTACCTTCCTGTCTGCGAGGATAGTTAATTTAAAGCAGCATATAACATACTAACTGATTATAATACACATGTTACATAAACACGCAGACTTTTTTGTATTTTATTGAAGGTGTCCTGTTGGGGTTACTCAAAAAAATTTAATGTGCGTTATTATTTTGTATTATCACATTAAACCACCAGAGGGTGCCATAGACCTGAAGCTTTTTCGACCTTTGGTGATATTTAAACAAGCCGTTCTTTTTCTGTGAGTCCTCAAGATGTATTTGTATTCATTTTGGATAACAAAACAATAACAACATAGTGTATTCCATGAGATGGGTTCAGAGAGCCACATTTGCAAAAGATCCATACCAAAGGTTAGATAAAAGATCATTCAAATTTCCTTTATTGTCCCACTTGAGGAAATTAGTTTTGCAGCTCCAAATAATCAATAGGAAAAAATATTACAGCTTTATGACAATGTTCCGTACTACGTTTTATTCTTTTTATAATTAGCACTTTTACACACAAAACATTTCGAAGCACTTAGGCTATTTCAATCACTGCTACACTGTTCTGATCGCAGAGTAGTGTGGTGCCAGTACTTTAAATAGCCTATCTTGTAAAGTATGTGGACAGATCATACGCGCACAGAGCGGCCGGATAGACGGTGATGAGTGAAAGTGAAAATCCAGAAGGCCTAATGCTCAACACAGAAGCCTACAGAGAGGGTTATATGGAAACTTGCCAGGTGTTTGTCTCAGGTTTGTATTAGAGCCCATTTCCAGTACAACACATCTGCGCAAACAAACAAAAATGGCGGCCAAATAGACATGCCCCTTTTCTGGATTTTAATACTTTAAATACTATATTAAATTGTCCATCTTCCTCTACAGCAAATATTTTATTGAAGTAGCTATGTTATAATTTTAGACTTTTGAAACAGACAGGAAATGCTTGTAATGACATACGGAAGAGTGTCAGGTAGGGTTAGTTAGCTAAAACTAGCAATTGACACAGCTAACAAGCTAATGAGAGTCTCCTTGGGCAGACAATTTTTTTAACTAAACTGACAAATTTACTATTTTTATTTAATAATTAAAACTGAGAACAATTTGAATTCTATATCTTTGAGTTATTGCAGTTCTGGCTTTTTATCTGGCTACTATATACTAAGAAATTTAACAGGCTACTTTTAAATTTCTAGGACAAATTTCTTTTCATTTTTATATAGTAGCCTATGCTGTTATTTATGTGAAAATAATCCTTTACAATGTATTTAAACCATTAAGTATATGCATATGACAAATACCAGGTGTAATTACATCTGAAGCCTTACATATGTAGAGGCTTAATCAAGGTATAAGTCAAACTAACTGGACCTGTACCTGCATTACAAGGAACAGTACTGGTAAAAGCCTGCACCATTAATACGTTGCTGAATGGGAGTTAACCTGCCCCCCAGCTCTGCTATATTTATCTCCCCCCTCTCCATAAAAGGATGGGACTGCTGCCTGGACATTCTGTCAAGGGCCAACATTATTTTTGTTGTGTAGACCACAGCGCTGTCCGCTACCTGTAGCTTTGCTGGGATATCAAGTGAAGTGTCTTTTCCTCTAATCTCTGGAGCATTTTGTCCAGGTAAACACTGTAGGCTACTTATTTGTAACTGTTGCATATGTCTATCTAAGCATGATGGATTAATGCCTGATAGCCTGAATACTGTATGTCTTGTCAGCTGTCTTGCAGGTTTGAATTTTACATGTTTCCAATTATCAAGGCAAATTTATGTTGTTTTTGGAAAGAGTGTTTATTTTGCTAAATTTCCATATATGAGAATTTTTTCAACAGTGTTTAAAAACATACATTATAACTGCCTAAGTTTTGGTGACAATTGACCACCCGCTCTTAAACACTAACGTACCAGAAAGAAAGATAAACTGCCAAAAAGAGAAGTGGACTAAAGGCTGATACCTGCAGTGGCCTGCACCATGTCTGGATCTATACCATTCTACCAGAAGCACCATCGCCACTATGACCGTGGCTATCGTAGCTCAGAGATGGAGGCCACCATGGGCCGTTACCAGTCCAGCAGCAGATACACTGCTGGCAGCAGCAGATACACTGCTGGCAGCAGAACCTCAGCTCTCAGCAGCAGCACCTCAGCTCTTAGCAGCAGCAGCAGCAGGGGGTAAGAAGGGGTGAGGAAGAGAAGAGTGGGAAGACATACCTTCATCATTCCACTCCTTTGTGACAGGAAAGTTCTACTGCCCTTAACACTATCATCTACCCCTCCCCAGCTGATCAAGTCAACCTCCATCACCTTTTGCTGGATCACTTTCCCTGGGATCACATTTTCCGCTTGGCTGCCAAACTGAAACCAAAGTTACCATTCCTCTCATACGTGATCACTCCTTCACTCTGATTTCCCTTGCACCTATTAAAACAGTGATGCCTACATAATGTCCTAACCTTCATCAGTCTAACAGCATGCTGGCTGAGGTCCAATCTGTTTCCTTCTATGCACGCTTTCCAGTTTCACTTACCAGATCCCTCACTAAAATGTTTTTTTTTTTCTTTTACCTATTAACTATATCTGTTGGATCAAATCTTAGCTGTGAAAGGAATTCAGTGTTATGCAATAGCAGAGTTATGGTATAGGTTGTATATATAGACTAGAGACAGAGAATTCTGACCCCCGCATACCAAGTTACATGATAACAAGTAAAGGTTCAACAAGTAAATAATTATTGCTTTTTAAACCTTCTGTTTAGATAATAAAAAATCTTAAGAAGGTGTTACCATTAATATTATTAATTTATTGTCTTGTTAGTTGGTTTTGTGAAAGATTGAACTATGTTAGCCAATGTGTCCTTCGTTTGGGAAATTGGTTTAATGATTTGAAATATATAGTTTCAAAGCAAAGCTTTGACTGAATTGGTTCAGTTCCAGTTGGATGAGTTTGCAATAACTGCTAGCATAAATGATTGATTGTGTTGTCTTATACTGTGGGTTAACTGATTAGCTTCTGTCAGTTTAGATCTCTACATTGATATTTATCTTTGGATTATACTTGTTTTTATCTTGGGCATTAAACACAGCGATTTACAGTGATTAACTGAAATAATAAAACAGCTCGTTTAAAGTGATCCTGTATCTTTTACAGCGTCAGGAAGATCTTAAAATACACTGGCTTAGTGAGTGTGAACAGTTCTGATGGCTTAGGCTTCACTAACCTCATATGATCTTTGCTTTCTCACACATCTCTGGACATAACCACAGACACTGGCTTGGTTTTCAATTTTAGATTAATTAATTGGATGCGTTTGGTTTTATGGCTATTTACATTCGTTCTAAGAGATCACTGAGAAAGACTGTGACCCAGATAGATAGCAAAAACTGAGCTCAGTTGCTCTGTAAACCCTCATGCTGTAGCTTCGTACTGGACTCTTGTTATCTCACACCGTAAACCTCCACCCTTTACCCTTAAGTACTGCAGATAGTGTAGCCATTCCACCAGGAGCCACTTGTATCCTGAAATGCCTTGAGGACTTAAAGTAGAGTGTAAACATGTCTACATTGCTGAAATAAAGAAAATCCAGTTTAAGAAGACATTGAGATATTCTGGAGGCTATATATCCCAGTAGTCGAGACTGCTTGTATGTAAATGTATGGCTATTTTGTTGCTGCCATTTAATACTTGATAAATTTCCTATAATCTAAACTAAACTCTTCGTCCTTGTGAAGCTTTATCCAACTACTTTTCACCACTGACGTGTCTTCTCCATCTAAATGTGTTGTTATCAGTTATCTTGTCTGGCTTGATGCCAGGCTCATAGTTTTCTGTCTGTCTCAGACTCAAAGTATCTTCTCTCTCTGGGCTGGAAGAGAGCAGACTCAGCCCCTTGCCCAAGAGACCCAAGCCATCTTACTTAGCTGTGGATAAAGAAAACCAAATCATTGGTTATGTAGTGCCTATCTTCAGGGGCAGGTAATAAACTCATCACCTCATGGAAATGGAACTCCACGAATGTCCTCAACGTATTTAAAATGTCTTATGCCTTGCCCCACACACGCTCCCAGTCAAGAGTTTGCTTCAGGATTTTCTGATACAGAAGAAGCCAGGGTGAGAGACACGTCAACACACATGGCTCGTAGGGAGCTGTTCACCAGTGGCCTTGAGATGGAGAGGTCTGAGCAGATCTCCAGGAAGGAGGCCATGCGGGAGACGGCCAATCGCATCTCCCTCAACAAAAGGGTCAGTTCTTAGAGGCTAAAACAAAAAGTAATTACAGATGTGAAACTCACATTAACCTGCTGTAGCAATGTGTTTTGACTGATAATTCTTTGATGATTCTACTCTCTCATACGACTTGTTTCTGGCCTTTTCAATTTTTTTTTCTTTATTTAAAAAAAGTTTTTCTTTCAACTGTCCAATGTGATATCAAGTAAACATCTGCTTTTAATGTTAATTTTGATGTTAATATGTTTCATAAATGAAATCAAAGAATCTGCTTGTTGTGCTATGTTGTTAGCCTAGTGGGGCTTGACACTAGAGCAGTGTGGTGCTTTTAGATGCCAAGTAGTTGTGGCTAAGAGGATTTAATTGGTTTTTTCACAAGGGGGTTATCCATGTTATCCTGGGGTGATGATGTGAGATAGATCCCTTCACTGGACATGTGTATGCCACAGAGCCCCTAACCTCAATGGGAATCATCTGTGTCCATTCAGTCTTAAACTACTGGGTGATAAATTCTCAGCCGATCACGTTTCTTGAGACACAGGAGAGCAATGTTCCAAGGGCCTTGTCATTATATGAATGGAGCAACTACAGAGTTTCATCACCACTAGATATTAATATTGCTCATGTAAACAGGAGAGGAGCTCGACTGTTGCATGTCATTGATTTATTTTTTTGCATAAGGCATGCACTGCATATGCCTGAACTGAAAATATTATACGTGTGTTAATAAATCATAAATCAATGTCAAATATGAAGATATTTTCATAGTAAATTGTACATTTTTTTTAAAGATCCATGAGCAGGGAGAGCACTTCAAGCGTATGAACGAAGACAGCCTGATGCACTCCCCAGAGTTTGTGATTAAACCTCGCTCCCACACTGTGTGGGAGAAGCAGTGTGTGCGTCTGCACTGCACTGTCAGCGGCTGGCCTGACCCCAGGGTTGTCTGGTAAGTTACATACATAGCTACTTTTAAGTTTTTGTTTTTTTACATATTCATGGTCAACATTGATCTTTTTCAAATTTGTCTTACAAGGTACAAAAACAATGTCACAATTGACCCCCTTGCCAACCCTGGCAAGTATAAACTTGAGAGCAAATACAATGTTCACTCCCTGGAGATTAACAGGTAAAAATGTTTTAAATCAAGGTTTTAGTAGAACTAACTTTTTTCTGTTGGCAAAAATGCACTAAAACACTGGACATATAAACATTTTGATGGGAGCTTTAATATGTATGTGTGCTTGTAAAAAAATGGAAATTTTATTGTAAGAGTAAACAGTAGGCCCATAGTGTGTGTGGGGGCTACCATAGATAACAATTTATAAAGATAACCATATGTTTATCTGAGTGAAAATGCCTTTAAAATCTCAAAAAGTGTAGGCATTGTATGATAGACATTATCATACTGCTGGAAGTACTGCTGGAATCTGACAGCTGGCTTATGTTCGACACTGCTGTAGATAGTACAGAGAAACCCACAACACCTGGTGTAAATGACATCACCAGTGGTGTCTATTTATTGCTGGAGTATTTCTGGCAGCATGTTAGGGAATGCATTACAGTTGGCGCCCTCATAGTTTGTATTTTTAAGATGGCAGAGAGGGAAGGGTGGAGGAAGGTGGAGGAAGGGCACTGCATACATGAATCCTAAGAGCAACAATGTGCATGTGATGTACATTGATCACCTGATCTCTTCTGTTTCAGATGTGAATTTGATGATACAGCACAGTATCGTGTTTCTGCCATGAACTCCAAGGGGGAGTTGTCTGCATTTGCCTCTGTCGTTGTTAAAAGTAGGTTTGACCTTAAGTCTCCTGTACAGCAGGTTTCTTTGCCATTTCATAAGTTACCAAATGTAAAAATAGCTCTAAATACTCTATGTTCTATCCCATCAACCTAATACCTAAGCAATAAAAATGTTTAGGTATCTCTTTATCTATATTATATACTGTAACTAACATCCTTGTGTACTAAGGCTGGTGCTGTTCTTCACAGGGTTCAAAGGTGAAGTGGATGAGTCTCTGCCAACACCCAGGCGTAAGTGCTTTAATTGTTAATGCTTTATTTATTTCCACTTTTAAATTTGTGGTCATAGGAGTGCAGAAAAATAACTCACTAAAAACATAAAACACTGTTATTATGATGTGCTCCTAACTTTATATCTCTTTTTTACAACATTATTTCTCTTCATGTGTTTAAGTCAATTCAAAGTATAGTATGACTATATTAAATTAGCCTCTTTTTTGTTAATAAGCATCCCCTTATTAACATTTTAAGATGTAACAGCCAATGACTGCTTTAAGCTTCATGAGCTCATGGGCGTGTGAGATTATAATTTATTTTGTATGTTGATATTTTTTACAATGATTCTAGTTTCCATCATTCTTTGGATATGAATCATATCTTATGTTTGGTGGATGGAGGTTTTGGGAGAATGTAGGTGCCATTGCACTAACACCTTTCTTATTTCTTTGATGCTGTGCCGACATTGCAGGGGCCATTACTCAAGGTAACAGGGCCACAGATTTTTGGTTTGAGAAGGGTTTGGTATATTCACTCATCTTGTTTCAATGCATGGCCACATCTTTCACTTCACAGTCTTCTGTAGAAACTGTGGAACACATTATGCTAAACTGCTGTGAGAATGGTTCTTGTTAGCTTTATTAGAACAATGTATCCACATGCGTGTTCATTTATTTTACATACACATACTACACTTTATGGTATTCTTTACGTTACTCTTGTTTTTACAGTCTGTTGTGATCACTGTCCTTTGCATGACACCCATCTCTAAGATCTTCATCTTAAATCTTCTTTTTCAGTCTCTCTTTTGCTTTGTATTTTGCCGTGGGTTTTTAATCCACATCTTTCTACTTTATTCTCCATCTGTTTTGTGAATGTTGTTCCACAAAATCTTTTTTTTTTCTGTGGATATGTGATATACTCTGTGTATTCTTGCAGTGATGTGTTGTTTCTGTTAAATCAGCCCGACCCACTTCACCTACAACTGAGAAATGTGTCTTCTCTGCCTAATTTTTTGCCTTTAGAGGGTCCCATATCTGAGTATGGCATTAACTTCAAGACTCATATTGTCGATCAGTTTGGAGTTTCATTTGGAAGAGAGGGCGAGACTATGAGTCTGGGATGTACAGTCATCATTTATCCAATTCTGCACCGATACCAGCCAGAGATCCAGTGGTACAAAGATGGTAAGTCTTCCCTGCAACTGAATAACTGTGATTGTGGAACCCTTCAATTGTTTAAAAGGTCTTTTAAATATACATATACATATACATATCCATCATCTGATCTCTTTCTAGATGTTTTGCTTTCTCCTTCTAAATGGTATCAAATGCACTGGAGTGGAGACCGAGCCACGCTGACACTCACGCACCTCAACAAAGAGGATGAGGGACTCTACACATTACGTGTCACCACTAAGTCTGGCTATGAGACTTACTCGGCCTACGTCTTTGTTCGAGGTATATGTTGGATATAATGATATACTGTGACCTGTTCATTGCCTTTATTTTACCTATCCTAACGACCACTAGATGTTGTAAAACTGCTTAGGCTACTCATTGTTCTTATTGTTCTCCCAGTCTGGTAGCACAACCTCTGCTCATTTTTCGATTCACAATATCACATGAACTGTATTGTTGTATTGTTTGTTCCAAAACTGTCCTAGAGTCATTAACTTTTACAGTGAAGCATAAATAGCTTATGCCTCCCCACAGATATTTTCTCGTGGCTTAATCCAGCCTTGATTCCATCAGACTTAGTGGTCAGTATTTATGAAGGTCAAAGAGACAACAACACATCCCCTGGCATCTCAGTGCAATGTCACATTTATTAGTCAGATCGTTTCAGCAGTAGTGGTGGGTTTTAAATAGAATACCTCTATCTGAATACTGTGAAAAGTGGTCAGTGTAGATTATCTCCACTGCCTTTAGAGACAGTTTGACCTTTGAAGCTAGAGCCTTTCAAGAGAAGTATGAACATAGTACAAACTAAGTAAATCCAGCTGACCCCCTGCTACAGCTGGCAGTCCCTCTGTAAAGAAGAGACTATTGTAGTTTTCCATAACAAAAGCTATATGATCCCCTGTGCAGCTGAGCTATTTTCAGAAAGCTCAGCGATGGAATCTGACAGGCAGACGACCCAAATAAAATTCTTAAAATAATCTTCAAGGGGAAACAACAGGCTTCCTTTTCTTCTTTTCAAAAACTTTAAAGAAATGTTTCAAACCTTCTAATTGTTAATTCATGGCTTCAAATACTGTGTGTGATAATAATGGTAGGTGACTTTTGTTTTGTATTCTGACCATTCTGTTTATAAATTTTCTTAAAAGTCACCTCTCTTATCTGCTTTCATTCTGGCTCAGGCTACTGCTAATTCTGTCTTCCTGCCACTGATTACCTTGAACTTGTGTTAGACCACAAGACCAGAGACATTCCTGACATAATGCCCTGATGTCCCATTATAGAGAGATTGTTACGGGAAGCTGCTATAAATAAAACTGAAATTGTTATATATTTTATACTGTTTATACTGTTTCATCAACATATGTCTTTTTGTGTATTAGATTCTGAAGCCGAGGTTGAGGGAGCCCCAGGAGCCCCTCTGGATGTGCGCTGTCTGGACGCCAATAAGGATTACATCATTGTCAGTTGGAAGCAGCCAGCTGTCGATGGTGGCAACTCTATCCTTGGTTACTTTGTGGACAGGTCAGTCAGTGTAGTGCATTCTTTCACTAAATATCTACTGCTCATGTTGAAGAGCTCCTGCCCCTTGATGTAATAAGAGAATCAACAACCGTTTGTGCAAATGCATGGACATACTACCATGGTTAGATTCAGAGTAAAAAGGACTAGTATAAAAATGTCAAATGTCTAAATATGTGTGCAGGTGTGAGGTTGGAACAAACCACTGGGTCCAGTGCAATGATACTCCAGTCAAGTTTGCCCGTTTCCCTGTCACTGGTTTGGTTGAAGGCCGTTCTTATGTCTTCCGCGTCCGTGCCGTTAACAAGAGTGGCATGAGCCATCCATCCCGAGTCTCTGAGCCAGTTGCTGCTATGGACCCAGCAGACCGTGCACGCATGAGAGGTAATGCATGTTGACGGAATAGCAGGTCAGATAGTTTTCTTTCCATATCATTTTAGTGTTTGTCAGTTTCATTCTGAGTTGCTCTGAGACTTGTGTGTTCATCTGCAGGTACTTCTGCTCCCTGGACCGGACAGATCATTGTCACAGAGGAGGAACCTGCAGGTAATTACCAGAGTAGCATTTGCATTTACTGTTGATTTGTTTTAACTTGTGTCTTGATCTGTAGAGAGTGTTGTTCCCGGAAGACCTCGTGAACTGCAGGTGACAGAGGCAACTAAAAATTATGTGGTGCTGAGCTGGAAGCCACCGGGCGAGAAGGGCCTTGAGGGTGTCATGTATTATGTGGAAAAGGTACACATTAACTCCTAAAAGTCATTTTGTATTAAAGTATCTGTGATGCCCAACACTCTATCTCTTAATTCTTGTCTGTCAGTGTGTCTCTGGTACAGACAGTTGGCAGAGAGTGAACACAGAGATCCCAGTAAAGTCCCCACGCTTTGCACTGTTTGATCTAGCTGAAGGGAAATCCTACTGCTTCCGTGTTCGCTGCTGCAACTCTGCTGGAGTTGGTGAACCATCTGACCCAACTGAGGCCACCACTGTTGGAGACAAACTTGGTCAGAAAAGCAATGCATGGTTTATATATATATATTTAAAAGTAAGCTTATTTTGAAAATTAAACTATTTATTACATTTACCCTCAGATATCCCAGCGGCTCCAGGCAAAGTGGTCCCCACTAGAAATACAGACACCTCTGTTGTAGTGTCCTGGGAAGCCTCACGTGATGCCAAGGAGTTAGTGGGATACTACATTGAGAGTAGCATTGAGGGCAGCAATGTGTGGGAGCCTTGCAACAACAAACCTGTAAATGCCACCAGGTAAAAAGACTCTTGGCTTGTTATTTTACATTTCTTTTGATGTGAGTAGTCAAGTGTTCATCATGTGCTCTGCAGGTTTATCTGTCATGGTCTGGTGACAGGAGAGAGGTACATGTTTAGAGTGAGGTCAGTAAACGCAGCAGGACTCAGCGACTTCTCTCCAGAATCTGAGGCTATAGAAGTAAAGGCTGCTATTGGTGAGTAAGATATCCATAATAACTGACAAATGAGTCAGCTGACCAAAAACATTAGTTCATTCATCATTCATCCAGGTCATAGTATACTAAAGTAGTTTTATCTCTTTCATTTGAAATTAAATTGATGTAAGATAATACAGTGTGTCTTATAGGTTTTGCCTAAATCTTTATGTCATTGTTAAATATAAATATTTATTTATTTATTTATATACTCCACTCTCATGGTTTCACTATGTTGCCTTGTCACTGTATTCTACACTGCCATGTGGCCACCACCCCCCTGTCCTGCCACTTTCCACACTCCCCCACATCTCCCTGCGCAGCCTGAGGCAGGGTCAGGACTTGTAGACTTCCTCTAATTTGGGTCACTTTGATCCAATTCAGTGGTCGTTACAAACCAGACCTATATTACACACCTCCATCACCATTTTTCTTTCCTATCCCGGGCACGAGACGTGTCGGCAAACCCACCTGGTGCTAAGGTACCAATACACTCCTACCCCAATCAATGCTGTTAAATGCATGAAGATATCTTTCTAAAACTCACACCTGGCTGCCTTAACCTTTCTAAAACTCACACCTGGCTGCCTTAACTGTGCATTGTACTGTACTGTTTTTTATATAAAATATTGCCACTGTAATAAAACTGCAGGCAAAGCACTAAAATAAAAGCAGCTCTCTTCTAAACTTGACCTCTTTACTGCAAATCTTTGCACTGTGTTGCACAATCACTATGGCTTTATGGAAACATACAAATTTCTCCTTTCTTCATACTTTATGTATGAATATGCATTAGATGGGATTAGACGATCACACAAAATATATACATTTCTAAAAAACTTAATCAGTTTTGATAAATTGTCAGTGCAAAGCTTTGGCTGTCACTTTGCTGCATGCTGTCCCAAATCAACCTCACTCTCCACGTACGGATGTCGGTCATCTTGTCTTCATTGTTCATGTTCACTCAGATGAAGACACTTTACAAATGAAATCCAGCTGCTATATTTAATTTACAGTGTATTTTTTGCTGTTAGTTTTGTGACTGTTGTGTGATAAAGATTAAAGCTCTGATGTGCCTGTTTTATCAAGCCTCTTTTGATTTCTCTGCTAACTCCTTTAGGAGGCGGCATTCCTCATGGTGTGTTGCCGGAGATGGGGCCAGGGGGTAACGTGGGCCGACTAACTGAGCACAGGCCACTCTGGACGGGCACGCATGACACTGTCCAGTCCCCTCCTGACACTATTCAAAAGTGCAAAGCTCAGACTGACACTGAAGCCAGGCAGGGGGCCCGGGTCCATCTTGTAGAATCTATGAGCAAGGACCGCATGCCTCGGACCCCTAACCTGGCGACAGACCTGGCCACAGAGTGTGTGTCAGGCTTAGTTTCTGACTCACTTACTGACACAGCTACACACTTAGAGCCCGTCACTGCTGAGGTCCAGGTTCAGGCTGTAAAGGCAGCTCCTGAGCTTAAGACCGCCCAGGCATGTAAGTTCTCTGTAGATGCTTCTGCTAATCAAGAGAAAGCAAGGCCCAGGAAAGAGTCCACAGGTGAGCATCAGCAGAAAAGAAAAGCAGACAACACTGTGCTATCAGTAAGTCATAATAATCAAAGTGTATAACAGTACATGAAGTTTGCTGGTATTCTTTTCCTGAAGGTAAGTTACCCACCAATAAAATGCTTAACTCAACAGTCACGCTGAGATGTGTCGCTGCCCGTTACACTCACAAGCCCCTCTTTGTCAAGTGTTGGTATCAGTCACCTGGCACCACATGACCGATTTATCCCACTAAAGGCACACAACACAATAGTAGCAGCCAGCTATCAGAGCCCGTACTTGAAAAGTGGGTCATCTATCTAACACAGTCAGTGATAGTATACTCTGTACCTCCTTTCATGTCAAATCCTTTGACCAGCCCCTCCTCAACTTTGACCTGAAGAAGTGTCAAGTTCACAGTACTATTTTTGGTGACATGATTTATTTACACCATTTAACCAGCTCTTTTTGGTCAAACACTCTGCCTAGTTTCACTTTCAAGTAGTAGTATTAGTCACTGGACTGTCTACCTCTTTGCTGCTATAGTTAATTGAGAATAAATCTAAATCTAATCATGGTGTCAGTTGTTCTAATGAAAAGGTTAATCTGGGAATATGTATTAAACCACCACCTTTCCAGCAGTAATCAGGACAGTAATATGTACACAGTAGGACAGCCATTTTATTACTGATTTTTTTTCAATTACAAAGCTTGATGAAAAGTAATGTTAAACTTAATTTTAGCTTTTAACTCATTAATTAAGGCCAATGTACAGATGTATGACACATTCAAAGTCTGTCCAGTGGAATTAAACGTTTTCCATATGGACATGCTGGGGTTTACTGTTTTCTGTCATTTCAGCTACCCCTGCTCCACCCTATGGCATCACTATTCTGGAGTGTGTGTGTGACTCCATGGTGCTCGGATGGAAACAGCCCACATTTATCGGCGGCGCTGATATTACCGGCTACTTTGTGGATTACCGTGAGATCACTGATGGAGTGCCAGGAAAGTGGCACGAGGCCAACATTAAGGCAGTCAGCGAGAGGGCATACAGAGTAGGTCTCCGTGAAATATGTTAGGATTGCTTTGAATTATGTCTGGGATGCTTTTCTTCAACACTCGAGTCCATATGTATACCTCTGTGTGCAGGTGTCTGGACTGAAGGAGAATAGAAAGTACCAGTTCCAGGTGAGAGCTGCTAACATTGCAGGTGTCGGCATCCCGTCGCTGCCCAGTGACACTTTCTTGTGCGAAGAGTGGACCATCGCAGTTCCAGGTGGGCTTCGGCTGCTGAGATAATTGTGGTTTTTGTGTGTTAACTGCATCTTATGATTGTTTAGAAAGAGTCAGGTCCAATGTCAATATTAACAAATCTCTGTTCTATCATTTCCAGAGAGATATTAAACTTTATGGGCTATGAGCTAACAGTTTAAATGTGTTGAATGAGTTATGAATGTGACCCTGCTTTGTTATTTTTATTGCAGGACCACCTTATGATCTGCAGACAAGAGAAGTGCGAAGTGACTCAGTGGTGCTGCTGTGGAAACCGCCTGTATACCAGGGCCGTGATCCAGTCAATGGATTTTACATTGACGTCAAGGAAACGGAAGCTCCAGAGGAGGCATGGAAAGGTGTTAACACCAAGGCTACTGAAAAGACATACTTTAAGGTGAGCACCCTTTCAAGGCATTCGTTTGAGATTATAGTGCATCCAGCAGATACAGATGTCACAATATTTCATTTACAGATTGAAAACCTGAAGGAAGGCGAGAACTACGTGTTCCGCGTTCGCGCACAGAATCATGCCGGTGTTGGAAAAACCTCAGAAGTCACTGAGCCAATCACAGCTGTCACCAAACCAGGCAAGAAAGTCTAATAGACATTTAGTAGCTTTCAAAATAAACAGCTCTATAATTTATTTTTTTAGGCACAAAGGAGATTGTTGTGGACGTTGACGACGATGGTGTCATCTCACTGAACTTTGAATGTGGTGAAATGACTCAAGACTCCAAATTTGTGTGGTCCAAGAACTATGAAGAAATTACAGAATCAGCTCGACTGGCTGTAGAGACCAAGGGAAACAAGTAATGCTTCAAAATATTTCCTGCTCATGAACACAATCTTTTAGTCTCATCTTATACTCCAAAACTATATTTGTGGTGCAGGTCCAAGGCTATTTTCAACAGTCCTGGTGAAGAGGACATTGGCATTTATTCTTGTCTTGTCACTCATACTGATGGTGCTTCTTCCAGCTATACTTTATCTGCAGAAGGTAAATTACAGTGAGTGAAAAGCACATTACTTTATGAAAATAAAATAACAGCATAAGTTTTCCTTATTTTGGACAGAGCTGAAAAGGCTGCTGGAAGTCAGTCATGACCACAAGTTCCCGGGTGAGTTACACACAGCCGCAACTGGTTTTAAAGTATGTCATTGTCTGGAAGGCTTCCTTGAGTTGACTCTTTTTCATTTCTTCCCCCTTTCTCAAATTAGTTATTCCCCTGAAGTCAGAGTTGGCCGTGGAGATGCTGGAGAAGGGCAGAGTCCGCTTTTGGCTGCAGGCAGAGATGTCCGCAAATGGCCACACTGATTATGTGTTTAATGATAATGCCATTTCTCAAGGGGAGGTCAGTTTGATTTTTATTTTTTTAATTCATTATTCACATTTAGGTCAGTTTAAAAGTTGACAGTTACTGTAAGTTTGCCTTTGTTTTGCAGAAATACAAGATGAATTTTGACAAGAACACAGGAGTGATTGAGATGACCATGGAGTCTTTGACTCCAACTGATGAAGGGACCTACACCTTCCAGTTGCACGATGGAAAGGCTACCAATCAGTCTAGTTTGGTGCTGATTGGAGACGGTATGTTCAATCTGCAGACTTTCACTTTGTTGGTCACTAGGAGGCAGTAAAGTGCATGAATGCTTTGTTTTTAACTGCGCAGTATGTATCGTCTCTTTTCCATAATCATAAGACCAAACACTGAGTAAAGCATGATGTTGTTTACAGTGTTTAAGGAGCTGCAAAAGGAGTCAGAGTTTCAAAGAAAAGAATGGTTCAGAAAACAAGGTAACTTACCCACTTTGGAAACTTTAGATCAAAAGGTACATATATTTCTATTTACATGACTGAGTACCTTGTGTGTTGCAGGTCCTCACTTTATTGAGTATCTGGGTTACGAGGTGACACCAGAATGCTGCGTTCTGCTCAAATGCAAGGCAAGATTAAAACAACAGCAAAACAACATTGCTTATGTATTTTGAAATAATACACTCCATTTACTGTACACACTTATGTTTGATGGACTTCAGGTTGGAAACATGAAGAAGGATACCACTGCAGTTTGGTACAAAGACGGTAAAGAGATCAAATCAGATAACAACCTTGGCTTCACAGAGGGAGTGCTGAAGCTGGAAATAGCTCAGGTGAGTAAAAGAAGAGCCTTTTAACTGTGAATCTGTGTGTGCACTGTGAAATATATATGTATATTTATGTACTGTATACCAGTCATTCAGTTCTTTTGCATATATGAATGTAAACAGTGAAATCATTGCTGGATCCTTTACACATTATGAGAGTCAGTCCACTGAAAGTAAGTTGGAATAACAACTTTAAAAATGTTGAAAATGTACTCATTTACACCGATTGTTTAATAAAGTATTACGCTACTTCACACACAGACGTCAGACACTAAACATATTTTCATTTAATTAACTTTTTAACTTAAACAACTTAACAATTTAACTTAAATTGCTTTCTTTGGTCCTTTTTGTCATTTTAAGCTCATCCTGTCATTTATATTAACCCTCATTCTTCACTTCTTGCCATCCCACAGTGCTGTCCATAAATGTTTGTCTGAGTGGTATATAGCCATCTTTGTGGGTACTGTACCATACAAACATGCTGTCGCATTGTTCCATTTCAGCGTGACACACCAGCAGAAACAGCAGAGTATGCCGACAGCCTTCTGTGGAGAAGACTAAAAGTTGGAATCATTTATCTTTTCCCTCATAAGTGATGGCCCATGGGCCAGTTGTGGTTTTGCAGTTTTGCCTGAGAATGCTTTTTTCATATCAGTGTTTGTCTGTCGGCTATTTTGCCTTTGCGTCATGTGTATGTGTTTTCTGCAGCACCCTTAGCAGAAGAGAAAAGCTTTGCCTTTTCAGATGATTTCAAATCATATTCCTGTGTAGTGCAAGTGATGTTGAGTGGCATATGTTGAATTTGACAATTGTGTTGTTGCTGTTAGATTTCCAAGAAAGATTCTGGTGTGTATGAGGTAGTGCTGAAGGACGACAGAGGAAAGGACACTTCTAAGTTGAATCTGACAGAACAAGGTAGAATAGCAGACCAATAAAGACAATACACATCAGATTAAAATATCTGTTTATTAACCAGATGTGCTCTTTAGGTTTCAAAGACTTGATGAATGAAGTTTTCAGCTTTATTGGTAAGATACAGAAACCTAATCAATTAAATCCTTTATTTTGCAAATAAATTATAAAATTTGTTTTTTTTTTATTCCCTGCAGCCAATTCCTCAACTCCATTAAAGATCACAAGTACAGAGACGGGCATCCGCCTTTACACATTTGTCAGCTACTATAATGACCTACTCCAAGTGACATGGCACTACAAGTAAGCTCTTGTTGTCAAATGTATCTATATCTATATATCACTTGTCTACTACGTGTCCAGTGGGAGACACTTTCAGGTTTAACCTATTGTGACGTAAATGATGTTCTTACAGGGATTCAGCCATTGCTTTCTCTGATCGTATAAAAAGTGGAGTGGTTGGAGAGCAGCTGTGGCTACAGATCACAGAGCCCACAGAGAAAGACATGGGCAAATATGCCATTGAATTTAATGATGGAAAAGGTGGTCTAAGGAGGACTGTAGAGTTAAGTGGTCAAGGTAATACAGTCAACATATTGAAAGCTCCTCTAAAGCAATTAGCAAGCAGTTTGAAATATTTGCAAACTTATTTGGTAATTTTACAGTTTTAACCTTGTTTGTTTTTTGCAGCATTTGATGATGCTTTTGCAGAATTCCAGCGACTCAAGTAAGAATGGACATATTTAATCATAATATAATCTAACTATAACCACAGCTTAAAAAATAAATTTTTTCTTTCCTCCTCAGGGCGGCTGCTATTGCAGAGAGAAGTAAGGGACCTTGGGTTTACTTTTTGTATCTATTCAATTAATAAATTGCTTTGTTGTTTTGTTACATAAATCTACATTTCTGTTCACAAAGTGCCAGTTTCACTCTTGAATGAATGTCATTGTTTTACTCAGGCCGTGCACGAGTAGCAGGAGGTCTTCCTGATGTGGTTACTATACAGGAGGGCAAGGTAAAGTCTCAGAGGGTTTCCTGTGCTAAAAAACACCAACCCTTTTATAGTATAAGCTTCTGATTCAAACTTCACTTTTGTCTTCTTTAGGCCCTCAATTTGACCTGTAATATTTCTGGTGACCCTGTACCAGAGGTCACCTGGTTGAAGAATGACAAAGAGATCACATCTGATGAGCACTGCATCTTAAAGTTTGAGTCGGGCAAGTTCGCCAGCTTCACCATCACTGGTGTGAACATTTCAGACTCTGGCAAGTACAGCATCCTGGTGAAGAACAAGTACGGCACAGAGAGCGGGGACTTCACCGTAAGTGTCTTCATCCCTGATGTGGCAGGCAGCAAGAGCAAGTAAAGGTGGCCAAAGTCTTGATGCAAATATGTACAAATGAAAACGCTGGAAGATGTTTAAAAACCCAAGGCTTGAGGATGTTTTAGAGGTTTGCATAGACAGTGATCAGTACAAGTAGAGTCAACCAATCGGAATATCTCAAAAGAGAGGACAGCTAAATTCACCTTTGTCCAACTGTATCAAATTTATTAATTGAATAGGATCATTTGTGAACAAATTGTATTTTCAGCATTTGACTATTTCTTGAATTTTAAAGGTATGTTGAAGCCTGATAAGGTATATATGTTACTGGCCAGAGGTACTAGGTAATGCAAATTATAAATTGAGTATACAAATGTAAAATGTATACCTAAAAACCAAAACATTCAATAGGCTTTCAGTTGAGATTTATTTAGGATGGTGTATTGGATTTAAATGCTGTAAGAAAATCAGGACATGATGTATTGAGGCTTTTGCTGTGTCAAGAGATTTTAGATGAATAGTGCATCCACAACCAGTCAAGGTTCAGGCTGTGCATGCTGATGCTCAAACCCAAATGACATGAATACAGGAAAAAATACCAACCTTTATTAAATGAGCTAAAGCATACTCATGTTATGTTACATTTCATCAATTGTTGTTTTTGTCATAGTTTTCCTTTCACAATGAATGGCGCAGTCACCACACATTGTGTCCTAGCCCACTGTTACACCATTTATGTTCTTCCCTGATGTAATGACATCCCCATTCACAAACAAATCATATTCATAATGTGGATGTAAATGCTGTCACTGTTAAAAGGCTCCTCTGTCACTGTTAATACAAGTCTGTATCACTTCCTTTTCCCCTGTTTCTTGGTGAAACTAATAAAAATGAGCATGTGCTCCCCCAACACTTCCTCCTTCTGCTCCTCTCTGAGTTAAACTGTGTTGTACCCCTTTGTCACTTCACGTTCACTCTTGTCACTCTTTTGTTCCAGTCGTCTCTCCCTTCCTTTTTTACTCCTAGTCACAGTAGACTTGGACTTCCTGAAGATCAAGCACCAGCATGAAGACAACCCTCCCTTGTACCGTAATCCTGAACCAGACATTTGTATCTGTTTTATGTACAATTACTCAAGGTGCGCTTGATTTATTATGCTCCTAAATAATAAAATCAAGCTTACCTGTCAGTAATTGTATGAAGACTAATATAGCCACCGCTATTGTATGGTCACTATCACCCATTATAACAAAAACAAGTCTTATTAAGTTTATTCATGTGTATTACTGCACATTTAGTCCATTATGGACAGGAGCTTGCTTGGTAAGTATTAGTTGTCATACTGTGGTGGATTTTACTTCTCTTTTAAAATGTCTAACTAGTTTTATTTGCCGTCAGCTGGAAGTCTCAGAGGGAACTCCTGATTTAGGAATTACCTCATACTGGACAGATAATGACGGAAATGTGGTGTTTGGCCCAAATACACCAAAGGAAAAGATGAAAACCACACTCACTGGAGACAAAACACCAAAGCCAAAGAGTGAGAGGAGTGACAAGGAATAACTGTTATACAACTTAGTCATGATATGGCAGTGTACTATAACTATACTGTTCCTTTGCAGATTTGGAGACAGTTTTTGTGGAAAACATGGATAAAACTAAGCCAGAGGATGAGAAAGAAAAGTTGAAGAATACAGACAGTGAAGGCTTGGATTTACAACAGCCAGAGGATGTTAAAAAAGAGCCTAAAGATACTGAGAGTAAAGATAAGAAGCCTGAAGTGCAAGAAGACAACCCCAAAAACCCAGAGTGAAAAATTATATATATATATATATATATATATATATATATATATATATATATATATATATATATATATAATTTTTTTCACTCTCATCTTATTATCTTCCACAAAAAAATAAGCATGTCAGTATTAAACCATGTGTGTGATATTTTTCTTTAGTTTAGATTGTGTTTCCCAATAATGTCACATTTTTACTTAAGTAATAACTGTTGTTACTACAAACCACTTGCAAATTTTATTCACACAACCTTTATTACAATCAATAAAAGTTTTAGTTATTTTACCTTTATTTAAAAATTGTATTTTTATTGTGTCTTCATTGCCACTAGTTGGATGGGAACACAAACGGACTGTGAGGAATTCTTGGGATGAAACTGAGCAGAATTAATTGAATTGAACCAGTGTACGGCTGGTAGAGGTCCTGTGGGGACAAGGAAGCTGTAGTTTAATTACAATTTAACATTGTATTAATAAACTGCAAAAAATAGTGTTGCAACAGAAATTAGTGTGTGACGTGATGTGATGTTCAAAAGTAAATTCAAACTAAAAGACAGGGCGGATGGTGAAAAAGTGTATAGGTGCAAGATACGGCCTATGCATAGCAGCTCATCCTCCATATGGGCCTTGACACCTTCCACAACTCCATAAATATATCTTAATAATCCAGAGGGTAATTAAGATGTAATTAGGTCAAAGCTAACTTTAAAAAAATCTTTAGTAGCTGCCCTCAATAAACATTGCAGAGATGGGTTATGACTGCTTTTTCATTTTCGACCAAGAAAGTGTGGTGCTAAACTTCGCCGCTAGATGGCAGTGAGCATAAAACACCCTCATATTTTAAGAAAACCACTTAAAAGCGACCTATTTATTTTCTTCGATTTCTTAAAGTGTGTAATAGGAAATTACTTTTGATAACTTTACGTTTGTTATTTAGACCTAGACAGCGAATGAGATGATCTCCATTCATACCTCTTAACATTAATGAGTATTAAAACTCCAAAATTCAAAGATGTAAACCTTATTGTCATTGATTAACGTCAACGTCATCTGTCCTCGCGCGTTAATCACGTGCAACTTCAGAGCGCCGCTAGGTCACGTGGTGTGGTCCCCTTCACTGCCGCTGCTCTGCTCTGCTCCGCTTTGCTCTTCTTTTCGATGCTCTCGCCAAACAAACAGCAGGTGGAGGAGGTGGAGGTAGGCTGAGCGGAGATAGATGGAGACCTGCCAGTGACGCCCTACTCCTGCAGGTACGAAGAATGAATTAATTGGAGTTTATTCCAGCTAAACCTTATACAGCGAGTGAGCGAAGCCTTCGAAAGTCTTGTGACAAGCCATTTAGTTGACAGGTTCACAGGTTGTGCTTAATTCGTGAGCCATTTTAGTACTGTTGTGACAAAGTACGTTACCTACAAACTTAATGCTTATTCCCTTCTGTAAGATGGCGTTGAACTGTCTATTAAGCTTTGAGTTGTCTATTAGGCTGCTGTATACACTGAAAACACTGTCGTCTTGTTATTATTCTTGTATACTTATCCGCAAGCAGTGTCCCCAAACGCACCACTAGCTTTATTACAAATCCCTTTGCTGCATATTTAGGCTAGTGCTTGCTTTTTACCAAAAAAAATCCACTAATGCCGTTAGTTTATCTTTTTGCTATTGGTATTGGAGATAAATATGATCATAAACAGCCTCTTTTGGGATTTCTTGCCTTTTCTTGAAAACATTTTAATGTATTAATATGTAATACACATTTAATACACAATTAAGCATTGAAGAAGTGTTATATTCAGTGCTTAAATCGATCATTTACTTACTAGGCTGTTACCTTACTACCTAAATTTACTCCCTAACTAACTATGGTACTTTTTTCATTGAATAATTAATATCTAACAACAATAATGATCCACCACAACAACAGCACAACTTGAATTTGGCTTCAGTGAAGGTGATTTTAAGGTGATGATCAAATCTGTGACTGAAACAGGCTGCTGCAGACTGACCGTGTACACCTGACCTTACACGGGTGAACAGTGAAACCCAGAGAAAGCTCGTCCTAATCCTGGTAAACAGGATTAACGCCTCTTAAGGTCCTCTCACCCCACACACAGATCCAGTGTGTGACTCGGGACATGGTGTGAGGGATGTTGTAACGTGAGCTGTTTATACTGGCCCAGATATAAACGAATCAAACAAGACAGAAAACACTTTGCTGTCACAGTTTGATTCCTTTTTTATGAGCACAAAGCTTTGATAAGGAAGGTATTGTCAGTCTCAGGACTATTGCAGCAAGTTTTTATATGTAATATCTGTATTCTGTGTTATCTGAGTAAAGCGGTGACCTCAGTTTATAATGGAGATATGTGACTGTACATCTGTTATAACCAGTAAGTCACATTGAAACACACTTTCTCAATTGTTTTCTGCTGTTCTTTGTGTGTGGAGACTTAAGAGTGAAGGACAAAGGTGCAATGGGAGGTTACATAAGGGTCTTAGGGGCTGGGGGTAATTTTCCTAATGGAGTTTGTGTCTGAGAGGTTAGAGCTAAATGGTACAGTCTAGGAGCAAGGTGGTGGAGGTGAACACAGCTCCACTCGGCTGTTCTCTGGTGATATGCAGCAGTCAGGGAGCTGTGCTGTTGAGCAGCCGAGCCAGCAGCCGGATGTCAGGTCCCTGTGGAGGCTGGTGAGTGGAGGTCAGATGTGTCGAGGTGGTATGACATCAAATCAACGAGACCCATCTGTTGAATCAAAACAATGAACTAACCATGATCAGATTTAATCAAATGTAATCACTAACCTAACTCACAAATCAATATTACAAATAAAAAAGGGTATAATAAAGGAACGAAGGCTGGAACATCTAGGTATCCTGTCGCAAATCCTGTAAATCCACTGTTAAGGCATGCAGCACATTGTATTCATAGCCCATTGTGAGCGAAAGGGTTTTCTCAAATTGCATAGAAAATAAAAAATCGTACAAAGTTCTAACAAAAAAAATAAACGACGGAAGCTGAAAGTTGTTTTGTATGACTGAAGAGGAACAGAAAACAGGTTGAGCAAGATTTAAGTAAACCTCAACCATCTTTTTTTTTTGCGTCGTTAGGTAAATGTTAACACTTTTGTACACAAATGGCTTCGGAGTTACTACACTTTTTAAAATATTCATATCACTCTCTCGTTCTTGCTGTTCTGTTCTTCTTCAACAAGCATCAACATGTACCAATATAAACCGTGAAGCTGTTGCATTTCTATGTGAAATTCGACAGGCCTATTTTTAAAGCTCGGAGGAGTGTAGAGCTAATCACAATCATATACAACTCGATTAAATTTCACTTGATCATGACTGTGTTGCTAAAAGGCCTGTAAAAATGTCCAGGTTGTTTTAGTGTAGGCTTTTTCACCGTCCACTCTCCTTTGATCTGCAGCCATTCTCTACAGCTTTGGGCCCCCATTAAGCCTTGATTAACTCAGGACTTTTCAGGAAAATGGGACAGACGTGATGTGTTTAGGGACCAGCTTGCTTTCCATCAGCGCAGGGGCCAGTGGCCTCATAAAAAGCTCAAGACAAACTGGCTACACTTGGCTGTTTGCACTTCATAAATGTTTGATCTTTGGCAGGTGGACACTATGAACTATGTGGGGCAGTTGGCGGGGCAGGTGCTGGTGACGGTCAAGGAGCTGTATAAAGGTATCAATCAGGCCACTCTGTCCGGCTGCATCGATGTTATCGTGGTCCGGCAGCCTGATGGGACGTTCCAGTGCTCGCCTTTCCACGTTCGCTTTGGAAAACTGGGAGTGCTGCGCTCCAGGGAGAAAGTGGTGAGTGTCTAAAATAACAGTTTCATGTTTTGTTTTTTTTATATTTTACTAAAGACTGGTGAAACTCTGCCCTGTTCCCACATCACTCTGAAAAGTAGATTGGCCTCTTTTTCTATTTATAAGCACAGTGTCTGTCCAAGACTAATGTGGAATACAGACTATAGCTTAATTTAGTCTCTTATTCCCTACTCGAAAATGTGCAGCACATTCAAGAAAGTGTCCTACAAAAGGGCCCTCATTATTCACAAACTTACAGGAAGTTGTGACAGTGCAGGAAGTAGTCTGTGGTTTACACCGACTATAGTCTCTGTCTTTCTGTTACAGTTCAGGGATTTACAAAAATTGCTATTCCTATTTATTTTTGTTGCTGAGAAAAAATGGATTTAAGTCTTTGCTTTTGCAGAGTCAGCTTTCTTTGTGTGTTAATTCTTTAGGTAAATCTCTTGGCACAAAATGTTCCATTAGAATTTGTTCCCTTTTTTTGTAAACAGACCTAAATACAGAAGTTTAATCTGCCGTCCAGCCAGTTTACTGACCATGACCCAATTTATAGCTAAGACAGACTTAGATCTTTAAGAACCTGTTTATGAACAAAACTGTGCTAACTCTGCAGATTGACGTTGAAATTAATGGTGAACCTGTGGAGCTTCACATGAAACTGGGAGACAATGGAGAGGCCTTTTTCGTGCAGGAGATGGAACAGCAAAATGTAAGCTAAGAAGCATATAATTCAAAATAATCCACCCTAATTATTAGATTATGTCCCCAGTTATTTCTTTTTATTTCAAAACTGATTTAGGAGATTGTCCCAGCCCACCTGGTGACCTCCCCGATTCCGTCAGAAGAGGCTCTATTTAGGAGCAGAGAGTCCAGATGTGGAGGCTCAGCGGTGGAGGGCAGTCAGCCTCTGAACCCAGAAGACTCGTCTTGTGGAAACACTCAGTCGCACTCCAACACTGCTGGAAAAAAGAAGAAGAGACGCAGGAAGAAGCATAAGACCGAGCACCGCAAAGAGGAGCAAGGAGCTGCCGCAGAGCTGGATCTGTGTGAGCTCAGTTCAGATGAAGAGCAGAGTTCACTCAATGGACGGTAAAAACATACACAGGCTTAGTTCAGTTCTCTATTGTAGTGTGCTTTTTCTAAAACTGTGTCTCTTTTGTTCTCAGCACATCTTCACTTTCCATAATGAAGGATAGTATAGAGCACAGGCAGTTTACCCCCATCAGCGGCCTGGAGTGGGACAGCTACCCTTTCTCTGATGGAGACTGGTCTCCGTGCACTACGTATGAGCAACTCTTAACTTTCAGTTTAATGTATAAAAAACAGGTTGGTTAAACAAAGCCCTCACACATGAGCTGACTAAGTGCAAATGTGTTGTGTTTACAGCAGGGAGCTGTCGTCCCCAAAGAGTGACTCTGAGCTCATGGTGAAGCCCACGGACAACATGCTCAGAGACTCCCACATGCAGTGGACTTGGGGAGAGTTTCCAGAGTCTACCAGGGTAGGCTTGCCTCTGCTTAACTTCAGTTTGCATCATTAGATTTGAAGACTAAAGTATAATAATAAACTATTTTTATGTGCAGAGTAACAAGAAGGACAAAGCAGAGCCAAAGACAGTGACCATAACTCCCTCAGAGAACACACATTTCCGCGTCATCCTGAGCTCTGAGGCTATGGAAGAGGAGTCAAGAGGAGGAGACAAAGCCACACACAGTCTATGCAGTATTGTGAAACCAGAGCCTCGCACAATTAAACCAGAACAGCTCCATGATGCCTCCTCACAGCCTGGACCTTTCAGTGTGACACCTACGAGCTTGAGTTCAGAAACATTCCCTTCCAACACTGATTCCAACACCAAAACTGTGCGCAAGACCAGGTGGACATCCTCACCACCCAGCCGCAAGAACAGTGGAGGTACGAACATGTGTGGAGATTCAACAGATCCCAGCAGCCCTGACCCCAAATCCTCCTCCACCGACTCCCCTGTAAAAAGGAGAGGTAATGCTACACCTTTAATACATGCTGTTATCAGCTTATTACCTAATGTTCTTTACAGTGTGACTATCTGTGGGAAAACAAAAAAAAAGTGAACTAGAAACAGGAAGGATGTGGTTTCAGAGTTCGTCTAGGGCTGTTCTGCCACACAGAGAGCAAAAGGAAGCTGATAAAGTGAAGTCAGCTTTTTTTTTTTTTAAACATCTATCTTGTTTTTATATCTTGTTTTTCCACTAAGGTGTGAGAAAAAGGAGCCAGCATCAGGGACCTGAGGACATCTATCTGGACGACCTGAATAAACTTGATCCTGATGTTGTGGCCCGATACTTTCCTAAAAGGTTTACAGGCTTTCCTACGTAGAATTGTAAATATGTTCACACAATCAAGCATAAAAGTCTTAAGAATAAATGTGTGTGTTGCGTTGCAGTGAGTCTGAGCAGATACCAAAGCACTGGACGGAGACGGGCCGGCGCTCTGGCTCTCAGTCGCCTCAGTCGGTGGGCAGCGCAGCTGCAGACAGTGGCACCGAGTGTCTTTCTGATTCGGCTGGAGACCTGCCCGACGTCACCCTTTCACTCTGCGGCGGCATCGGTGAGAACTCGGAGATCTCTAAAGGTAATGAGACTCAGAGCTTCTGCCGTGGTTGTGACAACTAAAGCAACCGTCTTATGCTGAACATTAACATATATGCTTTGATTTATTCCAGAAAAGTTCATGGAACACATCATCACCTACAATGAATTCGCAGAGAACCCAGCCATTATCGACAATCCGAATTTGGTGGTTAAGATTGCAAACAGGTGCTTCTGTCTGTCTCATTTACATTTCACAGGATCCTTTATAACATTAAAACTAAACAAAGATATATTTCACAGGTATTATAACTGGACACTGGCAGCTCCGTTGATACTCAGCATGCAGGCCTTTCAGAAGAACCTGCCTAAGGTATTCTAAAAGCTTAGCGGCCTGCTTTGTTCTTAAATGTCGATTTCACACTGCTTTGTTTTGAATGGCAGGCCACAGAAGAGGCTTGGGTAAAGGAAAAAATGCCCAAAAAGTCTGGACGCTGGTGGTTTTGGAGAAAGAGCAGTGTAAAGCAGGTGGGACTCCCAAACTGTTTGTGTGGCTTTGCATTGTAAATGAGTGAAGACAAACGAGGACCAGGTTGCTCTAATACGTCAACAACCATCCAGCCTCTGTTTTGCATCATTATATAAAGACTAATGAAAGCACATTATATAACAAAAATGGATGATACAGTCTTCTTTTCTCATTAGTTGTCATTAGAGGCCAAATTAGAGAGACAAGAGTCGCTGACCAGTGAGAGTCCTGCCCTTCAACAGGCCCCAGGAACACAGTGAGTCAGCAACAAATGTCTGGCTTCCTCACTACATACAGTCATGCAGCAACACAAACACTGTTGGCTAAACATGCCCCACGCTGGCTGGATTTACACATTAGTCAGTGAGCTTTACTGTCATTTTAGGTTTCAACAACTCACCATTTCACAGAAAAAGTTCTGTTTGGAAACAAAAGAGTGAACTTAGGAGACTTAAAGAGACTAAACTACACAACTAAACTAGACAATTTCATTTAAAAGCAGAATGAACCCAAGTGTGGTCTGTTGCCCTCTTGTGGTTACTGTATTACATTGTCCTACTTTACTACTACATGTATACACATAAAGCAGTAAATTCACCGGACTCATAAATAACCTAAACTCTGCCAGTATATTTTCATTGCTTTTACATGTGTAGTATTGTTACATGTACTTTCTCTGCAGACAAAGAACAGCAGAGTGGTCTAGTGACGATGAGACTAAGGAGCTGAATGCTGTGGCTCCTGCTCTAACACCTACTGAGCGTGTGCTGACTGAAACTGCAGCAGCAGCCTCATGTCCCTCCTACAGGAAATCCCTGCGCCTGTCATCTGACCAGATAGTAAAATACATTATATACAATCATCTTTGTTATGACAACAAAAGCACAAGGGCAACATTTGATTAGGTTCAACTGTGATTATGAAACTCAGTCCTGGTTTGGAAAATTTTAGGCAATATTGTGTTTTTGTTACAAACAGTAACAACTAAATTGTGTTATAACTAAATACACTTAATCTATTACAGAGTCGCCTGAAACTGAGGGAGGGCCCTAATGATGTCACCTTTAGTATCACTACACAGTACCAGGGCACTTGTCGGTGCGAGGGCACCATCTACCTGTGGAACTGGGATGACAAGGTCATAATATCTGACATTGATGGCACAATTACAAAGTATGTCATTTTGTTTTTGATTAATGGTAACTGTTATTTTCTGTTTAACATCAGCTCACAACTGACCAGTTTAATATGGCTGTTTCACAGATCAGATGTGTTTGGGCATATCCTTCCACAACTTGGGAAAGATTGGACTCATCAAGGCATTGCAAAGCTTTACCACTCAGTGCATGAGTAAGCCTTATATAGTTTTAAACTGTTATTTAGGTTTACAAATGATGGTCCAGTGGCTGTAAAGTGTCAAGTTAAACCATAATAAATTTATGTCTGTCTTCCAAAGGAATGGTTATAAATTTCTGTACTGTTCAGCCCGGGCCATTGGCATGGCCGACATGACACGGGGGTATTTACACTGGGTGAATGATAGGGGCACTCTGCTGCCTCAGGGACCACTGATGCTCTCCCCGAGCAGCCTCTTCTCAGCCTTCCACAGGTGACATGTCTTCTGTGAGGCTGCATTACAGCACTGATAACCAAAGAAAGTCAAAAAAGCAATTGAAAGTATCTAATTATCATCTGTAGCAAATGAAAACAAATGTAGTAGCTTTGGTCTTTTTCTGTCTAAACAACATGTTTGATTATCTAGTATAAAGTGATTTGGTGACTGGTTATATTAAACTGAACTGAAGCTGATCAAATGTTTAATGTTTTCTGACAGAGAGGTCATTGAAAAAAAGCCAGAGAAGTTCAAGATTGAGTGCCTCACAGATATCAAGAACCTGTTTCACCCAAACACTCATCCCTTCTATGCAGCTTTTGGAAACCGGGCCAGTGTATTACATTTTTACTTTTTTGCATTATCGTTGATAATATTACAAAGCAGATATTGTAGCCATATTACTCTAGGATCTTTACAGAATGTCTTTTTCTGTCTTTAAGGATGTGTTTGCCTACAAGCACGTGGGTGTGCCTGTGAGCCGGATCTTCACAGTGAACCCCAAAGGGGAGTTAATCCTTGAGCTGGCCAAAGGCAATAAAACATCGTGAGTATGAAACCACTAACTGTTGTGTCTGTCAGCCGTTTCTCAGACACAGGCTAATTGTTTAACACTGATTGTTTCCCCCTCATAGTTACAGTCGACTGAGTGAGCTGGTGGAGCATGTTTTCCCTTTACGAAATACACAACACAACGCCACTTTCAGCTGTCCAGAATTCAGCTCATTCTGCTTCTGGAGACAACCCATTGCTCAAGTGTGTTTTGAGGAGCTCCTTTAGCTCAGATCTGATCTTTTTATTTCAACCAAGAGTAGTATGGTCTGGGTATTAATATCTACATGCACTGGATTAACACTGCACACAGTGTGATTCTTTTAAGGGTAATATACCATAGTGTTTTTTATTAAGTATAATTTCTTTAGAGTGGATAATATGAAGATAATGATATACTTCTTCAGTATAGAATAGACATACAGGCCAACGTTGCACACGCCCTTAAAGCAGGACTAATGGAAACCCCTTGAGCTTAGGTGGATTTGATATGTTGATGTATTTTTGACAGGGTCCAACATTTGAACATAGTTATATCCTAAGCCTAAGCAATGGTAAATAACTGAGAGAGCATACACTTCTCACATCTTCTTTGTATTAATGTGTATACAAACTAATACAAACTAGCAGCTGCATAGTCTCATTCAGGCCTTATTCACTGTATTGCTGAGCTCTTGTATCTTGAGAACTTTGCACTGTTAAATCAGAAAAATCAGACATTATTTGGCATATAGTTAATAATGTTAAGCACTTTTAGATATTGCTGCTATTTATGAGTTAATCTAAGTCTATTAGGTTCTTTGGAACAATCAACAGTGTGGGTCAGCTTTTGAGTTTTAAAACTGACCTTTGATGCTGTGTTGTACTTGCATTTCTTTCTGCCACTGTGAGAACCACAGTATCCTGATTTATTTTGCTTCAGCCTTTATGTGTCTTTCAGGGTCATTTACAGCTATCAGTAAAATGTATTCTTTCTATGAAAGTGAAACTTAACGTGACAAGCTCACACAGTATATTCTTTCAAGCGTTGCATAGTTATTTCAAAAACAATCTGCTGCTCAAAGCCTTTTCTATAGATTGTAAACTGTGATGTTTCAGTGGTCTGCTTTAAAGTCTGATAATAGTTGACTCTGAAATGAAAAGTATTTTTGTAGTATTTCAAATAAGATGTGTAAACCAGACATTATTTCCAAAACAATGAATGGTCTTGGTTATGGTTGGTACTGCTTGTTTATTAAAATTGTTTTATTTCTCTCTTGGTCCTCTTAAATATTTGAAAAGTATTAGTTGTAGTTTTGAATGTTATACTAGCATATTTTAGAATTGAGGTTTAATATTTAAGGAAAAGACTTAAAGTGCATTGATGAACGTATGAGAACACTTCCCAAACAAGTGTCTATGTGAAGTTAGGGTAAAGTTGCAATTTATTCAGTAACCAATAAACTTAAAATGAGGACAAAGTTAAAGTGCTGACTGTGGACTGCATATAGGGTTAGCATAAAAATTCATATTTAAAACGATGCCAGTAAAATCATATGTAAAAAAGAAACACATCTAATATAAAGCCAAAGCAGTTGGTTCATGAATACAGTGAAAGAACAGTACATATGATATAAATGTATTATTCGAGTCACAACTTCACCTGTATGATCAATACAATAAACTAGGATCATCTGACACCTCCCATAAGATCTCAGTCAGTTACAGCAGGACTACCGCTTGGCTGGGCTGGGGTAAAGCAGCACAGCACTAAAGGAGGACAGGATCTCTGACGAGGCTGAGATGGCAAGCTTTCCAGCCGTCAGTACCAGTCCGACCCGGTCTCCTTCCTTCAGAGGCAGAACCAGGCTCAGTGAAGCTGAGCTGCTGCAGTTGCACTGTTCATGTGGCGCTGCGGCTCCAGAGAAGAAACCTGTCGAGTCTAGTCTCTGGACGCTGTGGTTTGATACAGAGAGGACAGCCTCTACTTTTTCACCTCTCTGGGCAGCGAGCACAGCATTCACCAGGTAACGGCCATCTGTGGGAGCTGTAAAGATACCTGAGGGCAACAGAATTAAATGGATACACCTGTGGAGACAGTCTCAACTGTGGAGACAGTGGTGATGGTTACCTGTGCGAGGGTCATAGTTTCCTCCATCATTGACCAATACTTTGTTGAACCGAATAATTCCAATCTCTCCAGGAAAAGGTGTAAGGGTCAGACCAGCTGAGAAACACATCTTATCAACTAAAAAAGGAAAATTGTATAAATATTGCTATATTGGGCAATATTTATATTTGCATATTTGATTAAATAAATACTAAAATGCTGTTGTGGTCAGTAGGGGCATGACATTTCAAGAAATTGTATGTACCTGAAACCATTGGCATGACTGTCTTGAATGCCTCACTTGATTTGTCTGGTGATGCTATGAAATAGACACAAAACAAGACAATAAGACTATGTTTTGGAACATGTGGAGGGGGGTCTGTGGGTGTGTCTCACCTGGAGCCCCTGCAAAGCCCTGAACAGGTATCATACTGCCAACTTTGCCCTTGGGTAACTTAGATGAGCTCATTTTCCCTGGAGGGCCTGCCTCACCCGTCTCCATTATAGTCATTTTTGTCCCGGAGCCATCCTCTGGACCTGTAGGTCTTTCCTGGGTCTTGCTCGAATCCTGAGGAGGCCCCACCTCGTCAACTGTAATAGTTTGAAAGAAAAAAACAATAAAATGTAAAATGTATTTTTTATCAGCTCATACAAAGTGTAGTTTGTTACATGGCACTCGTCTCTCCAGTCAGACTCATGCAGCTGTGTTTGTGTTGGAGGTACCTTACTGACTACTTTCAACTGTTAATAGCAGCAAAACAGTGGGTGACTATAGAGCCTGTCATTAAAGCAGAGAAAATAACAGAGTTCCCCCCGCGACTGTTCAAATAGTGATGATCTCTTAACTACGGCTAAGCTGAACCGTGGAATTTATCAACAAATCAATGTCACCGGCTCGGGGCACAAAGTCTGCATTACTTCCCATCAGACAGCTGTGCCCAAAGGTGCACATAAAAGGCATACCAGCGTCGCAAGGCATGGCCACAAGCAAAACGGCCATTTAGTAGAGAGGCCACATGAGTTTGCCTATTAAACAGAGCATGTGGAGCCAGAGCTGGTGTGTGGCAATAAAACTGAACCTGGTGGGGGGTAGTTCTGCTGGTGGTGCACAGGATTTACTGGTCTGCGTTTGTTACCTGCGCCGCTCCCCATATAAAGCAAGGTATGCGCTCCGGTGCGGCTTTGATGGGAGTAATTGAAAACTGATTTTTGAGCGTGTGCGACTGAGATAAAAGGGTCAAACGCAGGATGTATGGCTGAATATGAGAGTGTTTGTGAGGATTAAAGAGGTGAGCTTTAACTGAAGCAGCTGGGGCCCTCACATTTACATTTACATTCTCCTACAATGTCCGCCTGCAGAACCACCATTTTATTCTTAGTTTATGGACACAGCAACTTGTAATAATAATAACCAAACCAGAATTTACGGTGTGTTAGGAGTTACTTAAAGTGAAACTCGGCTGTGTTAGCATTCTATTAAAGTAAAAGGAGTAATACAAGAACATTTATAGACTTGAAAGTGCTGCAGGCCTTTTGTCTTTGAAGGAATCTGATCAGGTCCCTTCTTGTTTTTGATTAATGGGATGTTCTTTACAACCACTGACCAATGTGTCACCATAAAACCATGCTTTTTTTCCCAGAAGTCAATGCCCTTCGACAAAACTAACCACCAAGACTTGTCAGTAGCAGGTAGGTACTCGCTCTTATCTTAGATCTAAATAATGATGCTCTCCTCAAAGTGTGCTATGACCCCCTTTTGTCTAACACAGTGAGAGAAATTTACAGCAGGCTTTGGAAAACATTTATAGCCAATTCCAAAAAGTCATGGTGCCGGAAAGATTTCGTCACTACCCAGAAAAAAAAAAACCTTTGTATTCTTTTCCTTGACCTTCTCATTTGAGGTTAACTACTGGTATGACATCATGGTGAACACAATGACAAATGGCCCTCGGGATTTCAGCTCAACTCTAAGTGTTCGCAGTGTTTATTTGACAGAAGAGCTCAGCCATGAAAACTTTAGTGAAATTAACCGGCATGCTTCAGACAAAAGAGTGGAAGCATGAAAGCGCCATAAACAGATAGAGGAAAAAAAGAGTTTGAGAGCAGTAGCACTGATGTAAACAAGGCTCTTGGCTCTAAAATAAGGCCGCCGTAAGTGGACGCTGCGAGTGATCCGCTGATAAGCTGCTCTCTGTAATGGACTCTGAACAGCTTTTTCCAGTGTCTTCAGATAAGCACAGAAAACTGGGATAAGCTGCTGGCAATAGAAAACCAGACAAGGGAGATGTTAACTGCTGCCAAACCGGACAAATGCTCGAAAAGAGAAATGCAAACTGTCGTTGATGCACATGTGTAAACAAAGACTTTGGCCCTGACCATATGCTGCATCACCTGCCCCATAAACCACTGAAGACAAGCTGATGGGGTCTCAGAGGAAGGACCCCAGCTGTAAACAATATGGGCGTTCACATTTACAACTGCGAGAGTCAGCACAGTCGAACTCCGGTCTCAGTGGCATCGTTACTGAAGAGACTCATATGTTAAGTATGCAACTTCTACTACAGTGACATCTACAACATCCGCTGTGTATTCTCAACTCTGTCAGAACAACTGTAAAAGCCCGATGTGCGCAAAAATATGTACATAAATAGAGCCTGACAGCAAAATGCCAAAATGACTAACATTTTTCAAAGCCAAGGCATTGCTCAACACAAGTGAGGCAAATTAAAACCAAGCATATGTCTCCAATCTGCCTTGTGCTTTTTCCGAATCCAACTTCTTCTTCTTCTTCCACGTTTACTCACTCCAATTACACCGTTTTACAGAACCTATGATAAACTGGGCTAAGATCCAGACAATGATCTAACAACAGAAATTTGGTTATAAAGCCAATATTCTGTATACTTCATGAACAGTGTACCTGTGTTCCTGGTGGGAAGGCTGTTTGTGAACAACTGCAGGTCTCTGGCCACTTCAGCGAAATGGTTCTGTAGGTTCTGACAGGTTCCCCTCAGCTGGCCGATGTCTCGAGCGTGAGACGCGACGGTGCCGTTTATTTGGCTCACACAAGTCCACAAACTGGTGACGTGTTTGTTCAGGCCCTCCTTTATCCTTTGTAGACTTTCAGAGATGGGCTCCAGCTTGCTGCACAAAGCCTCAACGTTAACAACGCGTCCGTCCAGGCGGGTCATCTCTTTCCCGATGTCTTCTGCTTTTTCTCTACAAGCGTCGCCTTTCACTTCTTGCCCGACCTCGTCCAGTCGCTGCTTTAACTCCTGGTGCTGTGTCCTGTGGAGCTCCAGCAAGTTCTTGACCTCTTGCTGTGTCTGGTGTTGAACTTGAGTCCAGCTGGAGTTGAGGATGTGTGTGGGAAACATCTGACGCTGGACTATGTTTGCTACCAAGTCGTCCAACCTGCCAACGTGACTTTTCACAGAGTTTAGTTCTTCACTTATGTTGCCGAAGCTGGAGCTGTAGTTGACGACAGACTTTTGAATATCTTCAAGTCTATGATTCTGCACTTGTACAGTTGTCCTCAGGGTTTCTATATCTTTTTTGCAGCTTTGAGGGTCGAGTGCAATCTTCTCCAACCCGGTCAGTTTAGCCTCTTTTACGTTCTCAAGGTCTTGAAGAACTTCTGACCTTACTTTACTTGGGTTCTCCACAAAACGAAAGCACTGCCCTGGCAATGTCTTCTCGGAAATGTTCAGACATCGCTCAATGTTTTCCACACGAGCCACAACCTGTGAGTCCGACGCCAGAGTATTTCCAGAATGCCCTTGTCCGTCTCCTCCTAGCTTGGACTTAAGATCCTGGATCTCACTGCGGAGGTCCGACACGTTGGAATCCATGAGCTCAGTCAGGCTGAGGTAGTGGGCCTCCTGGCTCTCGCATTGCTCCTGCACAGACATGAATTTGTAGTCACAGGAGTTCTTTAAATCTGCCATTTTAATTTCAATGCCCTCCATCAACTCATCTCTCAGGACGCGTATCTTTTCATCCAAGTACGCTCGCAGATCTGGCTCGTTTGCAGTAGCGGGAGTGCCCAGTGGCTTCTCAGTTGCGTCCATGAGCAGACGGATTTGTCCATCATGACGGTTGACCTGATTCAAAAGGTCATCCAGGGTATTAGTCTTGGACTCCAGATCGTCTGTGACCCGGTTGATCTTGTTCATGACCTCGTCCATTTGCAGCGTCTCTGGCTCGAAAGAGAAGTCTTGCAGCTGGATGGTCTGGGTGTCAGCACCGCGGGCACTGGCTGGCTGTTTGAGGTTATTCAACAGCGTGACCAGCATTTTACTGGCGTCCTCCTGAAAGTCCACTCTGAGGCTGGAGGCCATGTCGGTCATTCTCGCCTGCATGTCCAGCACCATCTGAGAGAGACGCTGCACCTCTTCGTCTAAATGTTGTGCACTTTGAGGTCCGGCTGTACCCCATGAAGGCCTGTGTCCAAGGTGACTTTCAGACTGTCCTCCTCCGGTCCACGGGGTCTCACTTTTCCTCTGTGGACCTGAAGAAACATGAATGCAACAGTCATCACTATTTTGTAAATATCACTTGTCTTCTTTCTTGATTTTGTGTTTACCCCGCGGCGCTGGAACATGTCCTGGTGGAGGAGGAGAAGGTAAACGCTCCACTTGCAGAAGGTTCATGTCTTTGACCTCCCTGCAGTCGTGACCCTGGTAACCTGGGCAACACCTCCACTCCAGCTCTGATACACTCTTATAACCAATCTTATACATGGGCCTGAAGTGTGTCCGGTATCTGGAATAAATATAATGCAACAATGAACAAGAAAACTTAGTCTGAAATGAAACAGACAGCTTTAAAAATAATCATAGTTGTCAGAAAGCAGATTTTTTTTTTTTTTTTTTTATCATTTATGGACCACATGACCATGTAAACCAATCAGAAGCTCCTCCTCTGCGCGTAATAAACATCCAATGGGAAATAAACAAATCCAGTGAAGACTCAAAATGAAACAACCAATACCTTTTGCTAATTCTTGCACGAATTCATTATTTTAGTAGTGGTACAGTTTATAACACAGACCTTATGTAGACATTAGAAACTATTAGGCCAGTAACTATGCTATAAAAGTGTAACATGTGAAAAATATTTACAAGTAATCGGGTACTACGCCCAGTTTTGAGGACTTACATCACTTGTTGCGCACAGTTTGGCAGATCTGGTGGACATGGTACAACTTCGGGCTGCACAAAGCTCTCCGTGCCTCCAGCGACGGCACAGCTCACGTTTTTCTGCACCACATACGCACACCAGTTTCTACAATAAAAGTAACTCAGTTCAGTCATTGTTAAACCTAACCTCTAAGGTGCAGGAGCTTCAATGGAAGCTTTTTCATACAAACAAAAAGAAAGGAGTGCGTAAAAACATGAATGCATGACATAAACAGAAAAAAACGACATCAGCATTTGACTTACTTGTTCCTTTGTCGTGAGTCGGAGCCAGAATAAGCGTTTCCCTGAAAGATGCTGTATTGAAAAGGAGATCCTCTGATGGCAGGTAAAGTTAGAAAGAAGAAAATGAGCGCGCTCTTCATTGTGGATGCGTGAGTTTTTAATGCGTGTTCGGATTCAAATGAAGGATGAGCATCTGTGGTTGTTTAGGGAAGGCACTGCAGCAGCTGGCTCACTCTGTCTTCATCTGACTTCAACAAGCTGCTGCAGCGCCTTGAAAGTGACGTTTTTGGGACCCCTTCCCACAACTTCCCACCTTCTTTCAACTCAACACGAAAAATGCAAAATGTCTGTGTATTGGACTTTAAATGATTCCTTTTATTGTAAAAGGTCTTGTGCATTTAAACCACTGGAGTTTTTCCAACCAAAGTAAATTTTTAACTTAAAGGGAAAACAATTAAAGACAACACAACGCATTTAGGTAGAAAGTTCTTTTGTTCTCGATCACATTTCATTCATTTCATCAGCAGATTTGTTTAGCTTATAAAAATGAAGTCACATACTTAATTGAAACTATACAAATACAATAGTAGCAGTAAACATAAAAATAAAAACAGAGGATTTTCTTCTTTTCTCATATTATCTGGCTCGTTTTGTAACAATGGCTGATGTTTCACCAGAACCAGTGGAAACTCTTTTGCCTGGCCGGCCTGGGTTCACTGAAAGGAAAATGTGAAAGGAGTAATTATAAAAGGAAAAACAAGAAACAATTTAAATCATATTTCATTTGTTCTCACCCAGTTGTCTCTCAATATCTTGCAGCTGTTTAGTCAACTCCTCCATATTCTTTTCTTCCTTCTTCATTTCAGGCATATGTTGATTAAGCTTTTCATCACGCTCTTTTTCATTATATTCATTTTTCTCCAGAGCGTTCCTGTACCTGCTGAGCAACTCTAAACAGACAGAGTCACAGATTACAGCACCATGTCATTAAACAGGACCAAAAACAAACAGCTGGTGATGATACCTATGTCTTTCTTAAGGCCATGGTAGTGTTCAGGTACAGGTGCCCCAAACACATGTAACTGCTGAATGGGTGGGGCTTTGTTCTGTGCACCACCAAACTTTCCAATGGCACTGATCCGCTCCCCCTGTCTGGTCAGGATGGTGGGACACATTATCTTGTGCTGCACCACCTGAAACAATACATCCTTAAAGAAAAGCAGCAGAGCACAGTGTGTCCATTCTCCTCATTGAGATTTACATTACCATCCTTCTGTATGTATTTGCAGAATCCAGGTCATCAATCAAAATTGTATTTCGAAGGAGGTTTCTAAACACTGCAGAGCAAACAAGCAGCAAGTAAGGTTGTTCCCCACAAAAGGTACTTCTGAATCTTAGGTAGAACCATTTTTAACAGTAGCTAAAGTGGTATTAAGACGCTGTTACAGTAATAACCTGTAATAACTCACCAATCTCACAATTCTCGAGGTGACTGTGGTAAATGAGAAGATCTGTAGCAAACACTGGGTTCCCCGGAGGTTCAAAAAGAGGACAGCCATTTTTTATGTGGGGCAATGATCTGAAAGATTTCAAATTCATATTGTATAAGGAAGTTCAGAGATAGGTCTCCAACCAAAAATAAAAAAACAGCTGAGCTTTTGCTTATTATTAGAGATGATTCCATGAGAAATTTCTCTCATAGTCTCTTAAATAGAAACTAAGGAGAATATCACAACATTTAAATAAGAGATTATTTACCAATTAAATCTGTAGTGGTCATTTTTGTGTAAAAAACCTACCCTTGTCTGAAGGCATAGATACTGTCCAGTGGCAGGACCTGCTGCCTGCCTCTAGTGTGGTCATATATTCTGCGTGCAGCTTCTGTTGTTGTGGTGATGACACAGTCCATGTCACCCCTGATATGCCACGAAATGACCCGAGCATCGGCGTCATCCCTCACCCAGCCCAGATGACCCACCTGCAGGGGTAGGAGAATTTACTGTAGTTTAAGCCCTCTTAATTTCTCCTATTGATTAAATAAAACACTTGCATTATATATCTTTCCTGAAATTACATAGATACATTACCATTCCTAAAACATCTGGTGGCCCCTTGTACGGATCATGAACATCAAAAAGTCGTCTGGGTGCATCCCAAATTGCTTGGGCTTCATCACTCTTCTCTTTTATGATTCCATCGATAACTTGAATCTATAAATATATTCATTTTCATTCATGTGTAATCAATAAAACACCTATACACAGGATATCAATAATTTAAATATAAAAAAATCTTACAGATGCATTTTCTGGTATGTTTAGGTTACAACTGTTCAGTTCCTTTCTAAGAGCACCCACGTTTTCACTTGACTTTAAAAAATGGGCTGGTACAGAAGAAAACATTCAACAAACATGAACACAACAAAAACACAACAAAGAAACAACAAACGATCAGTCAGTCAAATACAATCATACTGGTGGTTTCTGTGATAAGGATCTTTCGTATGTCCATGTCATTCTTCAATTGCTCAATATGAGCTTTGAGCACATTTCTTTTCCTGGACAGCGCCACTATTTTCTGCTGGTCCTCTGATTCTAAAACACAAAACGCAAAACAGATGGTTTATTTTGTAGGAATTAAATAAATAATAAAAAGTGCTCACACAAATTTATGAACCTATCCAATGGAACAAAAACAGAGGACACCTTTTATTATTACTTGATGATATTGAAGAGTATGATATACCATTGCAAAAGTGAAACGGGAGCTCAAAAGAAGCCAGGGTCTCAGAATGTCTCGTTACTGTCTCAGGCCTGAAGAGGACAACGTATGTGCTGCCATGCACACCAGGACTATTCTCCATGAGAGCTAGCCTCTGTGGAAAGTACATATCCAGATATAAATTATATCAGATGCATCTGGTTCTCCTCAAAACAATAAATACTTACAGAGATGTGGGCCTTTCCTTCCACCAACTTTTCCTGAAAGGAGTTAGTTTTGCCTTCGAACAAAGGAAGAGGGTCTTTACCCAGTCCAGTCGAGTTTTTTATACAAATCTCAACGTTCCCATTCAAGCCTTGGCCTGCTGGGTTACCATATTTATCCTGTGGGCATAAAAAGAGCATGTAGAAAGTAGATGGCAAAGACTTGATTAAATCATCTCTTTTTGTGCTCACCATTATCATTAGGGTCATATTGTCGACCAAGATTCGTTTAGCAATATCTTTAGTGTAAAAAACAACTGGTGTTTCCGGCTGAACGTCAGGTCCCAGTTGAACAGGCTGATTTGCCACCACATTTACAATAATCTGTCGGAAAGAAGGGTTAGTCCTGTGTTTGAAAAGGTTACAATAATGACCTACAATCATGACACAAAATATATGGTGCCACATTTATACATTTATTTAACCAATGTGGAAGTCTTTAATCAGTTCAGTTACTATATGTTTTAAAGTTGAGTCTAAATAAAATACCTGCCAGGGATGTTTAGCACTAATTTAAATACAACCTACCTGATCACTAGAAAGGACTGTTTTCCTCTCTTTTGGTTCATGTAAGCAGAACTGGATAGTGTATTCCCCAACATGGTCAGGGATAGGTTTCTCTCTAAAGACAAGAAAATATTTACTTTTTTAAACATACCATGTGACACTCAAACACACAGTCACAACAGACAGTTAGAACATATTATACCTGAAATAAAAAGAGCCTTTCTTTTCATTCGCCATCGGTTTGCTACACTGTAGCTCAGTTGACTAGACAAAAGAGTGATAGTTAAATAAAGAAGCATATGTATTATTTTTATTACGATAATGGCGCTTGGTGAGAACCACTTACTGTTTCTGGGGGTGAAGGGAGCACTCCCTTCCACACCAGCATAGTTACAGCTCCAGGGTTAAAACTTGTTATTGGGCTGCCTTCATCAGAAATCACTGTCACTGAAAAAACTGAACAAACCCCCACAGCAATGTCTGGTGAAATGCAGACATAAAAATGAAACAAATATATGATTGCTACAACAAACCTGGAAAGAATCCCCCCGCATTGAACGTGGCACTAGTCTCATACTTCACGTCCAGACGGACTGGTTTAGTGGGATCAGGAAGGACTGTAAGATCCACAAATGGTCCAGCAATGGGCTCCTTGTTGAAGATGCCTTTAAAGCTCAAATGATAATATCCCCTTTGGACAAAAGACATACTATAGTTGGCATACATTCTCATACTTGAAGTTTTATTTTTGTACCATATTTAATGAAACTAACTATCAATAAAAGACCTTAAAACCTAAATATATATATGCAAGATTAGCAAGAAAAATTACAAGAATGAAAAAGGGGCCCAAAAAGTTCAAACATATAGCTCATATTATTGTGTAGTTAAAAATGTTGCAGTGCTCTCTTGTGGCTAGAAGTGACAAGGACATGTCACAGAATTTCATTACATTCACACTCATCATCACGTGTGAGATGCTACAATGACAATTACCTGCTTAAATGATTACACATAACCATTTTTTTTTTTTTAATAGCTTTTCACTGTGCTTTAAGTATAATTAGACAGTGAGAACATCTCAGATCTTTTTGTAGGTAGGTATCTTATCACAAACATACTCATTCTCTATATATATGACTCATTGACATAACATTTATAAAAGCTAGGCTCAACAATTCTACATTTTGGCACAGCAGCCACTCACTTTGGGCCGCTCACACTCTTCACAGTGAAGGAAGCTTGTCCCTCTGCATTCACCGGTTGGGAAATTACATTTGACATAACCTAAAATGACACAATGACAGTTCATGGCAATGTATAACAAGTATGTTCACTGCTAGAAATGAAGTCTAAAAGTGAAAGGGGTTTAATTCCCTGTGAGACTCACCTTCAGTTCTGATGGTGCGTGTCGCATGTGTACCACCACCCTCTGGTCTGGGGAGGGATTTCCCCACTTGTCACACAGTTGGATGAGGAAAGGTGTGGGGATGCCATTGCCATTCAAAATCTGCAAAGGCTAGGAGAGGACACTGTGTCATTTAAAAGTTTGACTGATTGATCCAAAGGTCAGAAGACATGTTGACACCAAAGATGTAAATCTGGTTCTTACCTGAGCTGGCCCACTGACTAGTTCAAGCTTTGCGGGAACTCCTGCTTCCACTTTGAGTTTTACAACGCATACATAGCTCCTAAAGGTGAAGCTCATCTCTCTGTAGCCAGGGGATCCAGAATTGAAGTACAAACCTCCCACCATTACTGAACAGCTGCTCTCCTGATATCGACACAGTGAAGATGGTGTTGATTAATAATGACTCAAATGTAATTGTGATGGGGAAAATGTGGGAAAATAACCCTGATCATTAAATCATGATTTAAAGGTTGTGTCTTCCCACCTGGAATTTAAAGGTAAGAGCAGATTTGACCAGACCCTCGGCCTCTGCTGTGATCTCATTCACACAGGAAGGGGACAGTGTCTTGGTTACATTGTCATGTTGATCCACAAGATCCAAGACTATGGGTAAAATATACTACATTATTTTCTGTAAAATCATATGCTCTTGACTCCCATATACAACTACTTCATACTTACGGATGTGCTGAGGCAGAACTTCTCCAAGTCTCACATTGCACGGTGGCAGTATTACTTTCAGTGCTGTTGGTTCGTCTGGAATAGGCCTAGAAGCAATTAAAGAAAATATGTCAGAGTCAGAGAAATACATACAGAGCACTTTTAACATAAACAGTAGCAATAAAGCAGCCACTATAGGGCTTACTCAATAACGAAGGAGACCGACACACTCTGGTCTTGGTAGGACACTTGGCAAAAACGCTTCTCATAAACTTTAGTTGGTACTTGGATATCGGGGAGCTTGCCTTTAGTCACATCTGTCTGATTAATATCTGCAGTCCAGTTTACCTTATACAAAAATATAGAGCACATTATGTTAAAAAAATGTATGTAATATAATTGTATTTTAATTTTGATCTATCTTTAATTTGTTATTTTCCTAATGTCTGACAGAGCTAGCAGACTGAGAGTTTTTTGAATATATTCTAAAAATGTTGATACCTTAATCTTTGAGGCCATTTCAGCAGTGACAGGGACTTCTCTATCAGCCTCATCATAAAGCTTAAAGAACAGGTTCTCTATCAAACCACCAGCAATCCACTGAATTTTTTCATTGTTTCTCAGCACCAGACGGTCATCATCCTGTTTATAGAGCTCCAGCCGACAGACTCTTTTGCTGGGCAGCACAAGCAGCTCCCTTGTGACTACCGCTATATTGCTTCGACTCTGGAAGAGATTGACAGTTTATGACCAAAGTATAAAACAGCATAAGATTTGTCGCAAGTGTTGACCTACTCACAGGAACACTGAACTGAACTGTGAGCGTTTGTGGTTGTGCGTTGACAATTGTCAGATTAATGGGCTTTGTGACATGCAGACCAATTCCAGTCATACAGTTAATGGATGCCGGAGGATGATCAGGAACCTGGAATGCACAAAAAACGGATGAACTGCCTGCGTCACAATGGAGTATGGATAAGAATTAGTGCAACAACACATTACTAAGAGAGGGGCTGTCCTTTAGATTTGCTTTGTCTGATCACATGATATACATTAGGAAAAACTGCTGTTGTGTACCAGGCACTTAGCAGTTATTTTGGGGTGAGCAGAGACGTTTGCATCCTCATCTTGAATCACAACATTAAACTGGACCGTATCACCGTTCTCCACTCTGATTGGGACTTCCTTTGGGAGCACGTGGATGGAGTATGGGTTACCTAAGTATCAGAAGTAGAACTTTGTGATTGTGGCACTAGTGGCATTTGTTAAAAGGCAAAAAATTACAATGTAATATTGAGGAAAAGGCTTTATGTTTAAGAAAATGAAAGGCTGTTTACCAGGCATTATACTAATCCTTAAGTCTTGGGAGGGCTCTTTGAAGCCAGGCAGAGTCACTTTCAGGTTATAAGGCTACAAGTCAAATACAACGTGGGAATAATTAAAAGTTATTTAAAGCAGCTAAGCAGTTTTACATTAGATATCTGTGATATACAGGTAAGTGTAACAGTGAGTGTAAATGTTTTTTCTAACATTTGGTTCCGGATATTTCGCGATTGTTCCTCTTGCTCTGACGTTTTTAATAGTGAGGATATTCCCTTTGCTGATTACTTGGTCAAATGTTATATCCAGGTCACTACGAAATACAAATATACAAATATTTCAGTAAATTACTAATAAAAAGAATACAAAAAAAAAAAACCTTGACAAATAGGACACACCTGCACTGAAGCACAGGTCTCAGATCAGAAGGAGGCTCTACTGAGTGGCCATAGCTGTCTTTTATTGTCAGTGGAATATCAAAAGGCACTCCAATACGAAGGATAGAGCTCACTGTGCCCATTTCAAATGTATCCGCCTTCCCTCCTGCAAAAAGTAAAAGCAGCAAAAGATCCATATTTAGGTTTTCATAACTGACAGAAAACCAAAAATGCAGTAAATATTCTGACCTGTGATGGTGAATCTCAGTTTGAAATTGGGAAGTTGTTTATCTCCAAATACAGTGGCGTTACTCTCGCTGATCACAGAGTTGAGATGCAGTGTGTACTTTCCCAGCTCCACAAGAGGATCTATAAAACACCAGTGCATTTATGTAAGACATTTTAAGATAACTGTAAACATTAAACATATAGAGATTACTATATTACCAATTTTGGTGAACCAAAATCCCCACTTGGATGAATGTTGAGCGACACAGGACACAACAGCTCGATCTTTTGCAGGATCTATTTTTAAGAGAGGAATCACTTGAGCTCTTGAAGACATAGAGAACTGGAAGCTAGAGGGCTAGACAAAGATCTTACCATGTTGTACTAATTTGAGCTCAACTGCCAGTCTTTTCACAGTGCCCTGACCCATTGATGGCATCCTAGACAATGACTCCTCCTTCTTGTTAAGAATATCCACCTTAATTGGTCCTATAACAAAAACAAGTTCACACTCTTTTTTTTTCTATACTTGATCTCTAATATCACGACCACTTATTATTTACCCAATATTGTCCCAGCAGGATGAGTTGCATTATCTGGCCATGGGTTGTTTTGTGGCCATCCTATTAACAGCCTATCTGGAAGCCTGAACAAAAGAAGCATTTTTGTGTAACATCACATGTAATCAATCATTAGTATTGTAAATAAGCACAATTTTAAACTGTTTACTAACTTTGCCAAGTCACTGTCAATGTTTTTCTTGATGTCTTCAAGAGTGGCATTTCTGTCAAGTTTGAACAAGGGTATGATTTTTGTCTTGGCGTAAAGCCCTTTAGGTTCCTAAACAACAGACAGCCTTCAGTAAGAACCTAAATATGAACTGCCTGAATCGATCTTAGAGAAAAGTGAGTGAATACCAATCTAATTTCCACTTGACCTCCAGTGGCAAACACATCCCCATCATAATTTCCAAACAACAAGAAGTGTACCACAGTACCATAGTAAATGGGATTAGTTCTCTGAGACTTAACCTGTATTGAAGAACAAAGTTTGATAAATGTAACAATGAATGTACCAAATGTGTTGAGCATAAAAGAAAAAAACAAAGGTGCTCACTAATTGGCCTGTTTGGTAAACTCGGCCATCCCATTCAATGGAGGAGAATGTGGCCCATGGATGCTGCTTTTTCTTTGGTAGATCTGTTCGTGTTATAAATCCTTTAAACTTCCTAAACTTCACTTGCTTGTCCAGTTTTTCATGGCAGTTTTGTAGCCAGTTGGTGAATTTCATCTTGAGGTTACATCTTTGTTTCTGTGAAAGTTAGAAGAGTTAACAACTACAACACAACAAAAGAGATGAATACTTCAATCCATTTTGTAAATAAAGAGATGTGTTTATTATTCTGTCACAAATGATAAAAAGCAAAATAATAAGACTTCCTATACCTAATTGATTACATAATTGGTTTAAATATATGCCTTTGTGTTGGCTGACCTGTCCATTAACGACATATGAGAAGATTGTGTCCTTGTCTCTCAGCTTCTGCTCCAGATCTATGAAGGTAAGTTTATTTTCAGTGACTCTGAACGTGTCGTCAGTGAAGAGCACTCCTGAGAAGCGATGGTAACACTCTGCAGGCACTACACCTCCTTTAGGTTGGCTACACCAATCAAGTCTGTACAAAGTATACCAGAAAAACAAGAATAAACAGTTAATTAGTGTACTATAAAGGTTAATTCTGCTTATAAAATGGTATTTACTCTGATACTGTGGTGTAAGGAATGAGCCGTCCATTCCAGAAGCATTCAAAGACTGGCTTTTTCCTTGTTTGGGCTCTAGCCTCGTTATTACAGTCATCATCGTCTTCTTCGAGAAGAGCTGGAACACAGCAAAAATATGACTGATTTTGCTTAAACTTTGTACACACTGTGATCAAATGTTCATTCCTACCATGCTCAGAATCAGGGTCCTGAGGGTATGTCTCCCTGTCATAGAGGAAGGGATGGTAACGAATTATTCCCTCCGCCACCCCTCTCTCTGCCTTAGTTAAAGCTTGAAACTCAAATGTAGAGGCAGCTGCTCTTATACACAAGGTCTGCATATCATTTTCAATGTTCCTGAGATTTATTACACGAGGACTCTGATTCTTTTCCTGCAAAGTGATCTAATCAAAAGACAAATTTAACACGTTGTCAAGCTCAAAAAAATCATTACAATCTCCACAATATAACTTGAGAACACTTCTTTACCTGGATGTCAACCTTTGAGATTTGTCCTGGATCTGCAACGCTAGCTCTTGGGTCATTTCCATTGACTCCATGAATGTAATAGTGATATATGTGTCTGCAAAACACACAAATATTTTTAATAACTTAAAAAAACAGTTTTAAATGGTTTCTGCAAACAAACTCACGCTAGCTGTCTGGTCCACATTTCAAAGTACTCTTTAAAAAACTGAATGTGCTCCTGCAGGACTTCAGTAATTACCACAGCAGTAAAACTTGCCCTTTCACATTCTTCTGCAATTAGTTCATGAAGGAAGCGCTCTTCAGTTTTATTTATATGTGAAGATTGGCCAGGCTACACAAGAAAGATAAAAGACACCGGATATACACTGTGTTAAAAGGTGCTTTAAATCATGCAAAGATTCATTTATAGTGTATTTGTAACAGAGACAGGCCTTACTCTTCTATTTAGGATTGTTGTACTGTAAGTGTCCTCTTTGTTCTTTTCCTTCTTTTCAAATAATGCTTTAGACAGAACCAGCTCATGAACATCTGGGGAGTCGACTGATTTACTAATCACCTAAAAATAAGATCAAAATAAATATTTACTATGGCAACATTGTACATCATTATAATAATTAGGAAATACTTTAACAAATTGTCAAATCAAATGAATTAAAGAAATTGTAAAGTACAGCGTGGTGTTGTATTTACCCTGGTTGCCTTTCCAATGTAGAAAACAGCTTGTTTTCCTCCCACTCCAAAGTAGGATATGTCACTGTTCAGACTTCGAGGAACAGGCTCTGGGCGAACGTAACTGCTTTGGTTACTGCAAAGAGAATACCTTATAAAGCAATCTTTGTGGATTGTACAAAGGTCAATATTGTTTTGTTTAGTTTCAAACCTTGTGAATTTGCTATTTTCCCTTGTAAATTTAGAGAGTTTGTACACTGCCCAGTTGTTGAGTTGTTTAGTTGTCATGCCACATCCATTGTCTAAAATAATAACAGCAGGTTTTCCAAGGGTTTCATCAAAAAGCTAGACAAGACAAAAAACAATATGCCTGGTTACGTAGAGTATATATATGTTAACTTGATTAAAATGTAAAAAAAGAAAACAAACATTTGTACATATTTATATATATTTCAGCCTACCATTCGTATTTCTATTAGTCTGTCACCCTGGTTCTTAGAGGTAGCTGTGAGTGCGTTGTCCACCAAATCAGCAAGAGCATATGCTAAAAATAAGACAAGATGTATATTCTGTACAATATACATTTCTTAACATATACAACTTACTTCAATAATTAAATACTCACGCAGTGATTTCTTGCCTTCACTGTCATAATACTTAAATGTGCCACTCTCAACAACAGTATTATGATGAGGCATGAAATTGATTTGTTCTTCTGTGGCCACGTCTAGTGCTTGGTCCTTCCTCTGCAACATGTACAGAGTGGTGCCATTTTGAAGCTCCTCTGTGGAAAAAAAATACATTAACTGAGAAGCTGTTTTTTTTTTGTTTTTTTTTTAACAAATATCACTCATTCATTTATTCATGCTCTGCAACTGCCACATCTCCTTTTAAGGACATGACTCTTTCTCACTGATGAGGTTCAAAATACAGGACAGAGCACAGATTTTTGTTTGTTTTTTAATGTGACTGACTTACGAAATTTCTCAGCATTCAGGACTGTCCTCTCTGTCGTGACCAAAACAAATGTTTCATGTGCTGGGACTGAAAACTTCTGTTTGTAAAGGGAGAAAAAAAGGAGAAAATTAGTCACTCTTCTTGGTGCAACAAACAACACATTGTGAAAGTAACGAATCCCAAACCCTTTTTGTTTCAGAGACATATCTTAAGTACTTCACCTCCTAATTAAATTGCAATAAATAAAAAAAAAATGTCTTTTTAAAGCAATATTTCAAAATTTTTTGTCATTACTGTAAATGAAACCGCCCTTAATGTTCATTACTCAAAACAAAACAGTGGATTTTGCCTCAGAAACGATGCGACGGAAAGCAGGAAAGTCCAAACCACGTGTCTCCATCCATTCTTCTCTTCTTTTGCTGTTTTTTAGGCGACGGTCATAAACGCAGAACTTTTTTGTCCCCTTAAAGTTTGCAGGACGCGCCGCTGGACTCAACATCTTCTCGATGACTATTATCGACTCATCTACCGCTAGTGGGGTTACTGTCACCCTTTTCACACCGCGTAATATTCCTCCGCGCGAGAAACTACGTTTAGAGACTCAAAAAAAAAAAAGACAAGACGACGCTTTGGTTAAATCGCATGCTTAAAAAAAAATTAACAAACCCGTACGGCAAACTACTATTATAGCATGGAGCAACCAGGAGGAACGTAACTTTACCGACTGTTTATTCTACGGAAGGTGTTTAGGGACTAACTACGTCCACTTCCGCAATAACACAACTAGCTTGGCTGTTCTGTGGCTGACTCTGTGGATCGTTTCGATTTCTGAAAAGTGAATGTGTTGTGGTTGTCGTTGGGTGTGGCCTGGTCCTACCTTATTTTTTTTAATGTTTATTAGTTTGTGGTAATGTCCGTCGTGACTCAGAGCGCGTTGGGGTGGGTTTTAGATTCATGTTCACTCTCCGATCAGAGCTATTCCCGTTGCATCCGATGGAGAAAGAAGAAACACAAGTCAGTAGTTAAGTGCAGCTTCAAAAGGCAGTGTTTTCAAGTGTTGAGAAGCCACTTTAGTGTGAACTGTGCAGCTAAAAGCACGGGAAACACAGAGATGTCCTGCAAACCAGCAAAGGTAAAGGCTGCCGAGTGGTGGCTTGCTTGTAATTAAAAATAGCCTTTACCAGAGCAAACGGGAGAGTCCTAAATATTGGAGGGATATATGGGACAAGACCCCCTTCCTGAGTGATCTCTGCCCCACAAGTACATATTTTATTTAAGCAATTTTATGACACTATACAATAAAATCCTGATCGTCTATTATTAGTATGCATACTTATGTTAAGCTCTGTTCATTTTAAGAATTTAAATTATTGTGTTACGTCTTTAGGACTTTGAAGAGCCCAGTAAAATATATTACATTATTGTTTCATGTTATAGGCCTAGTAATCCATTATAGACCAATAGTAATAAAGAGTTGTGCCATGTACCATTTTTGTAACCTGTTATATGTCCCCATCAGGAAATACTATATGTACTATATGTTTATGTCTGACCCCCAAGATGTCCTAGCTCTACCCCTGGCAAGGAGTGTGCAATTTGTGACACTTCATACCTGCTATTTACTTATTTTATTTACTTACTATTATAGAGAATGAGAAAGTATAGCATGAACTTAAAATATTAAATGAACATGATGATATTATTGAGTGTTAGGTTAGGTGAGACTTTAAAAGTACCAATCTGTTTCAGAAAAGGAAGCGGAAACACACTGAACTCAACCAGGGGGAAATTGATATCAAAGCTTTTCATCAAAAAGTAAGTGCCCCTGTATCTAATGAAAATACACACATTAATGCATTTATAAAGACTACTCTGATAAAATAATGTGATGATGCAGGTTAGGTCTGTCATCTCGGAGGGAACCCTGTCTTTGGTGGACTCTGCCAGAGAGTGTGGATATCTGAACTCTGGAGAGGAATTACTGAAGGAGTCTGTTACTTTCCAGGAGTGTGGCCTGAGCGCTCTCTGTGAAATGGCTAAACAGCTTCCACTTGTGGACGCTGAGGAGCAGGACGCCGGTGCTCAGTTACTAGATGGTGGCTGCACCTCAAAACTGGACCTTTTTTCCCGAGTGACAGAGAATAGATCAGACTCAGCCGTAGTGGTCACACTTATGGGAGAGGAATATGTAATACCAGCTCATGCCACTTTCCTGCTTTCAGATTTCACTAGAATTCAACCACTTGTGAGCTGTGAGTATGGATTTAAAACACAGATATAATTTAACTTTTTTTCAATGTTCACATTTATTTTGCAGATCAAGGATATATTGTCTTAATTTTAATTTAAAGTCAGCCTAAAAGTACAGATCATTTAATGTAGTTAATGTTTTAATGTTCACTATGTGTTTCTGTTTACCAGATGGAAGGAAGTTTGACTTAATAATAATTGATCCACCATGGGAAAACAAATCTGTCAAAAGGAGTCGCAGGTGACTTGAATGTTTGGGAAGGAAAAGTGTGGACTGAATAAAGAAGTTCCACCTAAAGTTAAGTTCCACTATATACCAGATATTCATGGAAAAACATTTATTTCTATGCCTTTTTTATATATATAGGTACAGTTCTTTGCCCTCGTCTCAGTTGAAACAGTTGCCCATTCCCCTTTTGGCGTCTTCAAACTGTCTAGTAGTCACGTGGGTAACAAACCGGCCGAGCCATCTGCGATTCGTCCGTGATGAGCTATATCCACACTGGGGGGTGGAGGTCGTCGCTGAATGGTTCTGGGTCAAGGTGTGGCTCATTTTATAATGTTTTCACATTTTGAGTAAATGTGTGGTGTTTTACGGAGATGCTGTTTCATCACAGGTCACCACATTGGGGGAGTTTGTGTTTCCATTGGATTCAGAGCACAAAAAACCATATGAAGTGCTGGTGATTGGACGATTCCTCTCCTCTACAAGTAAATCAGAAGGGTAAAATTTATTACATTTAAATAGTTTTTCCCAGCTCCAGTCCATAGGATAGACTAAAACTAAATGTTTTACTGTTTTATTGTTTAAACCCTTTTAGTTCTTCAGTTTTACCAATAGAGGATCAGCGCTTGATTGTCAGTGTGCCATCAGCTCTCCACTCCCAAAAGCCCTCCCTTTCAGGTACATTTTAGCCCCTCCTTGATTTAAGGAGTCGTCACTTGTACCACTAGAGGGCAATGCAGGAACATATGTGTCTGACACATTGCTGAGCAGTAATAGAGGTCTTCCTACCGTTTCCTATTACAAACCTAAAGTTTACAGTGGGCTTAAAATATGATTATGTGTGGGGTTGGATGGCTGAATTCAACCTGCACTGCAACTAAGACTAAAGTATGGTAAGACAATTAAGTTTAATTATGTAATTAAAAGTAAACGAATACTTGATACATGCGTCAATTGCAGTTGTTCAGCTACTCTTGGCAGCAGTTGTGTGATTATTGTGCAACTTAAACATGAATAAAAGACCTTGACTAAGAGTACGCCATTACTATGAATAAGGCAAGGCTTGACGTCATTTTCTTCCCTCTCAGGGGAATGGGATTTATTGTGCCGTATGGAGAGCAAAAGCACAACCAGTATTTGCCCGTGCCCTTTCAGCAGCACAGGAAGCTTCCACCTTTGCAAGTGGACGGATATTGTTCAAACACATTGATTTGATCCATAATGATGCCAGATGTAGAGCTTTGGTACCATAGAGATAAAGTAGATTAGGATACAGTTTGTGTGTGCACCTTTGTTTCTCAGCTTCCAGCTGGTTTAACAAAGGGTGGCATGTTGGTTCCTTTTAGTTTCTTGTTGCTGTGTATTTTTTGTGTACTGTACCTTTGGTAACAGATCTTTTAGCATCGTCAGAGTAAGCAGCATATTTTTTTGACCTTTTGTTATTATTATTATTATTGTTAGGAGGCGGGAATGTTATGTCAGTGGGTGTTGCTCACATGTGTGACTGTAACACTTGCAATGTGATTATTGCATTGATCTAGTCAGTGCTCCCTTGAAGCCTGCTGCATTTTGCATTAGCCATTTCAGGTTGAGATACCTTGAGCCCACTGTGTTGAGAAACCCTGACCTGACTTCATGTCCCCCCTCAGATGGGACGCCTATCAGTGACGGTTGCTATGGAGAATAAGGGACACAGTACTCTAATGTAGACATCCTCAGCAGACGGTTGGTGTGCTTTCTCTGATTGCAAAAAGAGTTGTTTTGTTTATCAATTATGGCTTCTATTATAACTTTCACAATTGTGACAAATGAAGCTCTATCTAGACGTGATATTATAATTAGAGAGTAAAAGGGTGTTAGCAGGCTTTTCATGAAGGTGCTGTGGGCTGTAATCCTCAATTAGGATCAGTTCCCCTAGCAACAACAATTAGACGTAGCACATTATAGCCTATAGAGTAATAGAATAAAATAATAAAAAATAAACATTACACAGGAGTGTGACAGTGTTGAGCTATTTAAAATACCATAACAATCGTCCTGAACTTCACTATGAAATAAAAATACTGCCTACTGCCATCATAATTATGTCAAAATAAATCAATAACACTGTTGGTAATATTTAGCTAAGGTTAATTTAAAATGGCACTGGCCTTGTCACTAAAAAGTACAATAAAACATGGCTGTAAACCACTGTATTGAAGTTATTAACTACTTCCCATTTGTTTGCCCAGCAGAGATATATGAGGTGGCACTATAACAAGTCTAATATTACTGACTCTTTGTATTCACTCTTAAAATCTGAGAACTTGTTTGGTGGTTAAATTACTCAGACATCTGTATGTTTAGCCTTTCTGCTCAGACTTTCTGGTGAACTTTTTCACGCAGGCTAGACTGTGGACCAGGTTTTGAGCTCATTAACTCCCCAAGTGTTGCTTGAGTGTCAAACAGGCTGAGAGGCAAAAGGGCAGTGAAAATGAAAACGATCTCTGTTGTTTCAGGTGTGCTGCTTATAGAGATATCACCAGTCAAGGTCATTGGTCTGCTCATAGAGATACGTGCGGTGTGGAGATGAGAAACTGGGCTGGTGCCAGTGCTTTGCTCCGCTTGTTAGACAGAAACACTCCAAGGAAATGAAATAACCTTTTAACCTAGCTTTCAAGTAGGGATAGAAGGGGGTATACAATTAAAGAAAAAAAAATGTTATTGCTTTAAATTCTCTGTCTCATTATTTCTTTTCGCATTAGCACTGTTTTTAAGTAGAAGGGCTCATATAACAGTTCTTCTTTTTTTCGAAATAGTATGTCAAATGTAGACTTTTTAGATTTAGTACACCTATACATAATGATTCAGAAAGTGCTGTTGGTGGGAGCCTGTTATAGCACTGCACCACTAGAGGGAGTCATGAGCCATGACACGAAGCTCATTCAGTCCCCCAAAATGAAAGGCTATTTATAAGCCTCATAGCAAAGTGTTGTCATTGGTGAAAGACACATATTTCCTTCAAAGAACTGTAAACACCAAGTGATGTGCTAAATATAGTATATGTCACTTGTCATACATTTGTGAACAAAATCAAAATGGCTTCTGCTTCAACATGTTTATTAATATATTAATAGACTGACTTTAAATATATGGCTGCATTTTTTAATGAAAGTGGAACAGCATTTTATCATGCTATTTTGTGTCTTATCCTATTCTCACAGAGGTGTTAAAGCCCTACATCGGACCCAATGCCAAGTGCTTAGAACTTTTTGCCCGGAATCTTCACCCGGGATGGACCAGCTGGGGAAATGAGGTGCTCAAATTCCAGCACACGGGCTATTACACTCTGACTCCTGCAGACGACAGAGCACACACGCCTTAATAAGAGGCTGCGGATGGCACTGCCGAGCTCATGTCACCTGGCCAAGTCCCTCCACTAATGACTGAAAGGCTTGTCCATATATCTCACATTGCTTCTTCTAACTTGCTTTTAATAAGTTTACAAAGCTCAAATATGTCTATAACGGTTCCTTTTGATCTTGGCTGCTAATGCGAAAGGGTCCTTTGATTTCTGTTTTGGCTCAGGATACATTGTTAAGTTACAAGCCTGATGATGCAGTTGACGAGATGAAAGTGCATTTTTGCGCAACTGTGTTTTGAACCTCACGTCCCTACCCGCAATCAGATAAACAACATGCAGTTTTTTTTGCCTTTGGAGTAATCTTTGGAGCAATATTTGTCTTGAAGATGATCAAAGTATTACTATTTTTATAACTGGTCTTGAACTGAATTTTAAATGGTTTGCAATGAAAAATAAATTGTTTCATAATGAATTTCTCTTTCCACTACCCATGGGCCTATTGTTCCTTATTTGCAGTACTTCTTTTAAGTGTTAGCATTCTGTGTTAGCGGTCTGCTTATATGACCTTTAAAATTCCCTCATATAAGTTGGTGGTCTCTTCAGAGGGGATGGGGGTGGTCTTCTCTGAGGTGATGGGGGTGGCCTCTTCAGAGGGGATGGGGGATGAGTAGAACTGAGACTACACAGGCTAAACACCACGGCTAATGACCCAGTGAGACTCAAGCCTGATCGTTAACTCATTACTGTGAGGCTATCTATCTATCTATCTATCTATCTGAAAGTATCTATTTCTTCAGTTAGTGCCTTTTCTAAAAGTAAAATGCTGTGTTTATGTAATCAATCTAGACATAATTTGAATTTGTAGTTTGTGCATTTGATGTAAGCCAATTGTCAATGGCCAAACATGGATGACATGAAAATTAGTTGTAGTAGCTTGATTTAAATTAAGTCCCACTTCCCACTTTGATGCCACGTCGCTTTTGGCACATTGACTAATTTCCACTCTTTTCAGTGAGACCACTAACTTATACAGTTGGTTACACCACAGTTTGATTTAAAGCTCTTTAGTACAAATCATGCAAAAAACAGGACATACTATATCAATATTACAGTTCAAGCAGATGTGGATATGACATTTTGGAGTTAATAGTTGTGATGCAGCACTTTGGAAAAGAGGTAAATGGTGCAAATCAAATCACCTATGAATGCTAGTTATTGTGTGGGTTTCTATAGAAATCAGATCAAAAGAAACCCTCATCGGCTTATCCTTGAAATTCACTAAAACTCTCAAATGAAACATAGCGGACTGACATCAACCAAAATATGTACAAAAGTTGTTGTCAGTAAAAAAAATTTAAAACATCTAGGTCCTTAAAACTCTCGTCAGTATAATCAGTTTAGACACTTCTCATTAAGTATTACCTTGAATTTCTTGTTTTCCTTTCTCAAGCCTTTTAGCTGATCATAATTGACTCCACAATGGCCCTTAAAAACACTGTGGCACCCCACAGAATGATGTTACTGCGGTCACCGGGGGCCTTTCTCCCAGGCGCCAGCGTACAGAGAGTGATCTGTCAAACGTGATGAAGCACCAGAGCAGAGACCTAAACACCCTGCCTGCTTCCTCCAACAAGTCTCTTCTTCTCCCAAACCTAGATCACATTCGACCGCTGTACTAAAACTTACAGAATTATTAGCCATGACTCTATTGTTAGTTTCTGTGGCTTGAACAGACAATGGTCATAGATGCACATATATCACTGAATGTATGTTTATATGCATTAACCTCAAACAGGAAGTAAATAAGACAAACAAAGCTATCAATTAAGATGTTGAACATTTGGATTGACTAGGATCTACAAATAGTAATGGTTACATCCCATAATATACATCAGCATTAAACAACTGCGACACAAGAGTCCTGATACGGATTCCTTGACTCTACAACGCAGTAATAAAATAAATGTATAGTGGCCCCGAAATATAAAGGCAGCCTCATAACTAGATATATCGATCCGCTCTGTTATCTAGGCCGTCAGCCAAAAAGCCTTCATATAGATGATGATTGTATTGCAGTTATTATATTGTTAGAATGTTTAAATAAATAAAATAAACTACTCAAGGATGGAAATGAGCAGATTGGAGCATAGCATAAGCACAAATTCAGAACAACAAAACCTGCTTTATCACCCGTGATTGCCCAATATATTACTCCGCTCCACAGGTGTTCTCTATTAGCAACTAATAAGAATAACAGTAATGGCCGCTCGTTTCTAATTGAGGACACAGCGTGGTACATTGTTGTGCAAAAAAGATCTCTTTAAAAGTCAGGTAGGCAATAACACAAAATAGTTAAATGTATTAAAAAGTACTGTTGTAAGTGTAAATGCCAGCTCTGAATAGGGCCCATACGCATTCAACGCATTCAAGCTAGCTCCTACGTCGGCCTGTTAGCAGTCTGCCAAGCCATAAATAAAAAAATGTATTGATTTAGCAGTACTCATTGGGATTTTTATTAAATTCTTCTTGAAAGTTTATCTCTTGTGAGTGTTTGATATAGACATGATAGGACTTTCCATTCTGTGTAAATCTGTTAATTAAATCTGAGTTAATGAGAGTCTAAAAAGCCATAGCACTTGACGGTGTGAGGCTGCAAAGCGTGTTAAACTGTGAGACAGTGAGATGTTGAAAACGTTTCACACAGACCCACAAAGATGAGGACTAAACATTTGAGGATTTGTCTGATAGATATTTAGACCAGAATGTGCTCCATTAATTCACCATGTGGGAATAACATTATCGTACCAAGATCCTGTCTAATAATGTCATATCTATAAATTAATAGTATTTTCTTCAAATTCTTTTTGATAGTGATGTATAATAAGTTCTTTGAAGACATGTTTTGTTCAGCTCACCCATTCTTGTAACGTGTGATGTTCTATGCAGGAACTGTATATTTCTATTGATGAAGTGCCAGACATGTTTCTCTCATAATTCTGGTTGTTCAGGACTTGGATACAATGTTGTGCTGTAAACAGCCACACACTTTGTCAACATTTTTACTCACAAAAGGAAAAACAAAGCCTTTTGGTTTCCGACTCACTCAAGCTGCAAACTGGCAGCCATCACGGCTCCATCTCCCCCAAGAAATTGGGGTTGAGATGAGAGGGATTTGGTGCAGCTTTTCATTTTTTATTTGTTTATTTATTTTTGTCTAGATCCCAAGACACCCTCAAACTTGTGCAAAACTACCATGAATGAGCAGCAGCAGTGAAGCGTTTCGTCAGGTAGTGGTTCAGCCGGCTTCATCACAGAGAATGTGAAATGTGTTCCAATGCAGAAGCTATTCCCGAGGTATACATTTATTACTACCTGATGTTTATGCTCTAATGATGAGTGGCTAAAAGAAACACATTCTCACTCAGTGGGCTTTCTTTCTGTCTTCTCCAAAGTGGTTGTAAAGGGTTCAGTACAACTCCCTAAAGCCAGTGAAGTAAATCTAATAACATTAATCCCAATGATGAGTGTTTAATGCCTCTATTTCAATTTTTGCTATACACTGTAACAACTTTCCTCTGGAGAGATATTGAGCTACACGCGGCTATTCTTCTGTGTGCAGTTCCTTATGTCCAGCTTTGATTTACATTTAAATGATAATTCCATTTTGAAAAGTGGAGATGAGATAAATGATAGCAAAATGCCCCGCTGAATATCTTCATGTATTTATGAGGATGTAGCAGCAGTGATATAATCTGATTTAACACAGTGCCATGGACTTTATGAAATGTTTCAAAGTCACCCCAAGGGACGAGATGTATCTGCCTGTCATTAAATATACATTTGAAAAGATGAGAGGAGAGAGAAGAGGGCTACATTCAACTATACACTCCAGTTTTATCCAGAGCACCGTGAAAGAATTGCGAAATGTGGGGTAAGTGCTTTATACAGAAATAACACAAATGCTACTGTACAGGACAGTTTTTTTCTCAGTGTGATCCAAGAGAAGATTTCAAAGTGTTTCAAGAGTGCACCATCCAAATTTGGCTCCCTTCTGCAATCAATCAATTTTGAAAGACTCACCACTGAAAGTGTCTTAAAGTTCAAGGGCCCCTCCCAATGGAAAAAAATAAAAACATGCTGAAAAGAGTTTTACATAAATCTGATATTTTATTCTTTCTCTTGATTAGATGACCCAGAGACTGGAAAGTAAAGTGGGGATAATTATAAAGGTCTGTTGGACATATTTTTGTTATGCCTTGAACTTTAGAGGATTTTGTGAGCGATATACTTTTTTTCCATCATAAAAAGTATTTATCATCTGATTATAGTCTTTTTGAATTCAAGACCGGTCCTAAGACCCCTTTTTTATGCGGTCTTGGTCTAGGTTCAAAATTCGACTTGCTCTGTTCAGTTTTAAAGTGCCTCAGTGGCTCACCCTTGTGTGTAGCAACCATAAGTGAGGGGAACAAGGCGCACCCACTTTTTAAAAGTGTGAAATATTTCTCACCACAAAAAAAAGTTTTATTTTAGTTATTCTCATGCTTGAACAGCCTGATAAAAGTACTTTTTTCGCTTGTTTAAAGGCACTAGAATTTTTTTTTTTAGTTTCTTGAGGAAGTCTAAGCTAGATTGCCCCCCCTTATTTTTCAGAAGCCTAATACACCCTTGGGCTCACCTTGGGCTTCATTCAGAAAGCTTGCGTACGCTCAAAATGAGGTTAAAGTGTTCGCAGCCCCATACCAGCTCTTACCCTGCTGTACGCACATCCTGGAGACTTGGCACAATGAGGTGATGAACTGAAGCAGGTTTGAAAAATGCCAGTTTGAGGTGTCTTTGATATCATTTCATATTACTTTATTTTTCTCAAAAAATACACTAGTTTCATTTCATTCATTCCATCATTTAGGAATAGTACTGTTTAAATAGCCATTTTATTTTTTCATAATTTGGCTCAGTATTTATATAAACAACGTGGTTCATTACGAGTGGTCCTGTTGTGGAGTGCAGTGTGAAGGAGGGCTGATCCTCGATTAATTAGTGGCTGGATTTATGAAATAATTATTGGACATAATCCTGCCCAGCTCCTACAAACTGTCCATTCAGGGCTACTTCGTTTTTAGGAAGTGTTGTGTCAAATTGTTGCTCCTCTTATGGCACTCTACCATATCACATACTCGAGCGACCTGGTTACGACCCGGTGCAGGTCATATGCTTAATGCCATTCCCTTCTTAAACCTCTTATCCTGACTGTCTTCACTGTCTCTATCAAATACAGGTAAAGGCCCTAAAAAAGCTTGGTTTTATCATTTCTCTTGTGTCATGTAAATGTAGTGTGTGGTAATCCTGTGGTGAAAGTTGGAACAACACCACTACAACTTTTTAAGCCTGTGTCTGCACTATTATTATATTCTTTGTTCTGGACATATGGGGATAATATGGGTAAAGAAAGTGCCTTTCATTTCTGAAAACCCAAACCTTTTTTCCCATCTGCTCATTTTGTCACTCCCCCTCTTCATGTTGACTCAGAGCTCAGAACTACTATTTCACTTGTCACACTTCCCCACTCTCAATTTGGAACGTGACCGAAACCGTTCCTGGAGACTGCTTGCCTGTCCTCACTCACTGGATAATATCCCAGCCCGTTTCAGATCAAGCTCATTTTCCCATTCTTGCCAGCTTCCCCCTTCGCTGTCAGTGCAGCAGCCTAATGGCAGATGGACAGACGGACGGCTCCCATCCATATTCATTCATGGGATACCTCGTTGTGTCTCTCTGTCTGTCAGCAACGCAGCATGTGTCGGCCGGTCAGTGAAAAGGTGTCAGCGAGAAAGAAAGGATTGTTTGAACATCTGAACATGAGCCGCTCCAAAATAGTCACTGAAGAAGATAAATTGAGGGATATTAGCAGCTTAGGTGTCAGAAAGGATGACAGGTGTGAGACAGCGGGCAGGAAATCACTGACAGTTTTCCTTGTCTAAATGCTGCTTTTTATGTCTCATTGCAGTGAGTATAAGGACATGAAGTGAAGTGGCTCTCATCTCATTTAAATGTTTTCATGGTCACAATAAATGCCCCCATTTTCCTTACATTTTCTGAACTGGTCAAGATGCACTGATAAACAGAAGAGGAAATGGCTGATTAATCTGCTATTTGTTAAAACAAGACACTGAAATTTTACTTATGTCTGTAGCCCCTCCTCCAACTTTCTCAAGACGAATAAAGACAGGCAACAAATTATTTTCACAATGACGAAGACCTTTCATGTGGTGTTTTATATAAGATATGGCTTTTAAAGTTCTGTCAGAAACTATCCCTTGTCTTGTTTGATGGCTGCTAATGTCACTTCCTTTACTGTTGCAGAGGTTTGGCGTAGTATGGAGCAGGGCATGTGCAGCATCTCCTCCAGGGCTCCATGCCCGTTCGAGTTATGAATCATTGTTTTGTTGAATAAGAAAAGAAGAGCTTCAGCTGACGAATACCAATCCATCCATCGCACCAAGAAAAGGTCAGTGATGTCACAATGACACTAGAAATGACACTGGGCCATTCTTCCTCTCGGCTTGACACTTTGTAAAAGCATTCCATCTTTGGTGGTATTTCTAAGCAATTTTCAGTCAGACAAAGGTGGAAAATGCCTGAAAAAATGTGAAGCAGTCTGATTTACAGCTTGGGCTGATGATTGGAGGTCATTTGAATGTGTCTTGACCATCTAATCTCAGTTTCAATTAGTGCAAACACTCGTCTAAATGCAAGTAAATTAGAATTTCAAATTCCAGAAAAGTTTTGACATATGGACCCATCTTGAGAAAATTGTAATACAGTTAATTATTTTTTATATACGCTATCAAAAAGAAAAGATTTGCGTTCAAAAATACAGTAGAGTAGAAAGACAATTTGACTCAACCTAGGCTTTTAGCATAGAAGCACTCTGGATTTCCTTGTACTCACAGACAGGACATATAAATACTGTTTTATGCCTGTATTCATCTTAAGATCTATAATGTATATGCGTCTTTCCTAATGTCAGTGATGTTGGATTGACCGTGATCACTTGACGATGGGACTGTCCTGTAACGTGGCGTACTGCAAGAACAGCCCATGCATGCAAATGAGGATAAATGTTTCTATAGGAGTGTGGCCTGATGTATGAATTGTGTTTGAAAAGTCTGTGAGTGGGAAGGTGGTTTGTGTTGATGAGGCTGTGGCACTGGCAGATTGCTGCTGGTAAAAGGCTGCTGCCCAGTCGTTCAGGGGGGCTTCCATCCATCACAGTCTCAGTGGTGTGTCTCCGCCTGACCACACTCCCACCCCTGCTCTGGAGCTAAACAAGCTCCATCTCCTCTCTCCGTGACCTTAAAGAAAGATGCGGACAAATACATGACACCTATGCCCTGTTTCTTGTAGCTTCTATGAATAAATGCATGTCCTTAGGACTTCCATCTGCACCTTAAGCCACCTGTAAGCCTCTGGGGCAAAAGCAGGGGAAATTAAATATAGCTCAGTTCAATAAAAGGCTCAGTAAACAAAGTCAGCAATAGGTGACTGTTTAAACAGGCCACAATATGGATCACAGAGCTATGGAAAGAAGCCAGTGGATGCCCTTTGTTAATATTGACTGCTTCTTTCTGGACTAAGATATTCTTATTGAGATGACTGCACACAACACTTCTGTCTAAATCCAAATCTAAAGTCGATTGTGTATCATGTGGTGTTTTTTATTTAGTTATACTATAATGAGAATTGACAAAAAGTCTTTCTCATTCATTGAGAAACGCTGAATTGATGAATTATTACACATTCAAGATATCTACCTGTGTCCTAAAAACATTTAAATTGTTGTCAAAGATGAAACTAAACTAAAACTAAAGAAAAGTAAAAACAATGCCAGTAATTTGGAAACCATAACAATCAAAAGTGACTGCATTATTGTTATTATTATTAAGCCCTGGGGCCCCTTTCTTCTGTTTTCTTTGGCATCTGAAATGATAAAATTAGGATTTCATAAGCAACTCTTTTACAAATGCTGAGAGCACAGCAGCGGGCCATGTCTTCTCAGAAGTCTTTTCAAAAGCTGCATGCACAGATTTTTGCCAAATGAAAATGTCTGGGTGGTGGTGCAATATCACTTTAAATCAAAAGTTACCACACGAGAGAACAGTCAGGGTCACATCTTCAAAAGACAACAAGATAACTATTGCTGTTGTTCACCCCATAGGTTAATGATTCATCCAGACTATACTTAGCTATGTAAAAATGTTTATCTAGAGTGATAATGACTATAAGATCATTTAGATTTAATCACCATAAAACCAGCATCTGCTTTGTGACTGTAATAAATGTGTTCTCATTGGATATTGTACCCCTTTTAGACAAAATATTTAAATAGTTGTGTTTTTATCAGGTGAGTGGTCCTGTCATTAATCATGTGCCAAAAAGTGTAGGAAGATCCTATTTAAAAATTAATGACTTCCACCTTAATGCAGAGTGCCTTTGATGGAAATGACCTGTGTGTAATGAAGTTCAAGGCAGATGAATGCAGCCTGTGGCGACACACAGGAAGACTCACACAGCAATCTTTTCTAAATGTTAATTTCTTATGCAGCTTTGACTTGTGTATCACGATGAGTCAAAGTACGTCAACATACATGTCTGCTGACTGCTTTGTAGCGCCCACACAGTGTATTTCCACAAGTATAATGACCGAGGGGATTTAAACTGACTCTTAAACAAGAAGATATGTAAATATCTGAGTTTGTGCCTTAAGGCAGCCAATATCACTGCAGATGAGACACAAAGAAGCAACAACCAACGTATTATTAACCCAGTATTAAAACATCATATTTTCTGTTTAGTATTATGGAGTGAATGCCTCCAAGCAGCTGCCATGAAACTTTACTTTTCCCTGTAGTACACATTCTGTCACTGTGCGCCTTATTCTTAAGTTTGTGTAACAGAATACTGGGTAACAAAGGAGAACAGCAGACATGTTTGAAGTCCCTCCCTGTGGGGATAAGGTATGACTGGTGCTCAGGGCTGTGAGGTGGTGAGGAGGCATTGTGCTGCCAAACGGTCCGTCCAGAGCAGGAGACGAGTGGGTGACAGGCTGGGGCACATAGGCCTCGGTGAGTCACTGGAATGGGACAGAGATGACATGCCATCACGTCAGCAGCCGCTCTCCAGGGGGGGCGCACCAAGCATCCGTTTACCGCGAGGTCTGACTGCATGCGTAAGGCCAAGTGTGAGAGACAAGGGCAAACGCATAGAAACAAATCTGAGCAGGAGAATATAAGAGAAGTGACGGTTTTAGTTTACTTTACTTTAAAAAGCTGTCAATACTTCAGATCTCTTACTTACAGAAATGTTAATTCCCAGTACGGTTAAGTTTGTATTTTTGTTTTTGTTTGATGCACATCCATGACATCTCTGTCCTTTGTGACTTTGATGATACCGTGCCCTCACATTACAGCCCCAATACTCATCTTGTTACAAAGGTCCCAGCGTGTCCGATAAAGTCTAATATTCCACTCACGCTCTGGACAAACTCAGTCAATACATGATTGATGCTCATGTGAACATATAGAGATTTCCTCAAGCGGCCATCCATAACGTTTCATTAATGATCACAGGCTGCTCTCTGCCAACGAGGGGATGAAGTGAAAGTTGAAGATGTAATAGTTTGACCACTCAGCTATCCTCTCAGCCAAGGGGACATTTTTAATTAGGCACCTTTCTAGCCACTTTGGCATTTACCCTCGCCTTAAATAAAAGCATGTCCACCGGAGGCTTCTGTCCTGCACACTCTGGATATACACATCCTACACCTATGAGCGCCATGATAGTTGAGAATAAAACCACTCTGGCTCCATTATGCATCCAACTGGTGTCTCTCAGAGCAGTCAAGGATCTGGTGCAGTGTCTGTGCATTAATGCTCCCGCTAATACCACTACAAATACTAAATACCAGTGAAGTTCAGCTGTTCTTTTTACCACCAGGTCCAAGGAGATGCCACTGAACTATTAAGTAATTTAAAGCACTTAAAATACATATGGCACTTGCATACATATGTACATTACATATATTTGTAAAAAAATATATAGTATTTGTTTACTTCACCATTACATGTAACAAAAAAAATGTAGTATTGAAGAATCTGTGTCCACAAAACATCAGCCAGCAGGGTTTTTGAAAGTAGAAGTGTCGAAAAAATAACACAATGTTTATATTTCTGTAGCTCACAAGTCCATCTAGTGGTACCTACAGAAAATACAACAGACTGCCCATAACAGTGCTTTTACATAATCTCCTGTTGAAGTCTCTCTAATACAATACAGCACAGGTCTGCCTTACAAAATGTGACACATTATCATCTATAAACTAAACCAAAGCTTCCTGCATGAAAAGATGAGCCAATTAGCCCCCAGCCATGTGTGGGGTTCTTTATAATATCCCAACTTATCCTGAATCCCAAAATGTGACATTCAGTAAGCAAACATGCCAGAGTCAATTTGAACAAGGCCAACGAGCCTCTTTTTGCATCTGCGTGCGTCACAAAGAGGTCCGCTGGAAGAAAATGAGTGCTCCGGACAACGTGACTTATGGGGCGTAGAAGAAAAGTGCACAAACAGATGGATGTGGTAATGGGAATTAGCAGAAGGTCGCTACCTGCGCGGAGCTGCCTCTCAAGCCCTGCTTAACCTGTCAGGCCCTGTCTGGGAAATACTCAATCAAATCTCTGCAGGCCAAGTTTAAAGACGTGGTGAAAGGGGACTGGGACACTGAAGGAATTATTTTGGACGCTTTGGGAATACTTATTGTTTCGCATTTGGAACACTCCTACTTTTAATATAACACATAAATGTAAATTAGCTATAGAAGGAAAAGTCATGGTTAAATAACAGCACGAGATATTTAAAAGTGATCCATGGGCTCCACAGTGGGCTACAACACAAGAATCACACTCAGTGCTGCAATATGTGTTGGTGTAACCTAACAAAGGCCCATGGGGGGGCTCTAAGGGGGCTCCCGGTGACATTTGACTACAGCTCCAGGAGGGCCACATGTGTCGCTTTGATGGGAAAGCAACATGTCAGCTCAGAACACCAACCGGACAGAAAATAGAGCAGATACAAGAGTAGACCTACCCCAGAGTTGGACATATTTCCGTAAAACCTACGTGGAAGTTTGCAAACAATAGAGTAGACGCGCTTTTAGCTCTATCAGTGAAAGAGACAAAATTAAGCAGGAATAAATAAAGACAGTGTTATCACATGCTTACTGACAATTAGAGTCAGCTTTTTATCTAGTCCTCCAGCTTTATTAAAATGCTCTGTGATGACAGCCCAATAACCCCTGACGGATTAATTGAATTTTGACAGACGGCTCATAGCAACTAAAGAGTGGATGGAGATCACTAACACAGATGAGATGAAACATACGCCAATAAGCCTGTTTGTTTGGCAGTAAAACCCAATATAGGAGTTATATTCAGCAGATATGTTTGCTCACATGTTTGCAACCTTATTAAGTTTTTAAAAGCTGACTTAATACAGCCACAAAGAGATGACAGGGAAAAACGAGTGGCCGGTATTTGCTGAAGTTCATCATCTTGTGGCAAGGAAGAACTCACACACCTCAGCTCTATCTGGTGTGATGTTTTGTCTGAACTCAGCCTCAAACTATTTCCTAATGGCTGTCTTTAAGGCTTATATAAAGTAAAGAATTCAGCCCAAGTATAGAACACATGTTGAAAACTAGAGTAAATGGTATAGACGAAAATAATAGATATATTTGAGTTGGAAGTTGAAAGTCTGTGTCCTAAGAGGAAAAAGACACTCATGGACTACTTGAGATGATTTAATGAACAATAGCACTGAGGATGTAAGAGCAGACAAAACCTCTAGTGATTGGGCCTAATCAGCAACATAAGAACAATAATGAGCAGAATGGGGCAAAATTATACATTACTTCCGAAATAAAATCAGAGTGTGTGAATTTTTAGCACGAGTAAATATCACATTTATTTTAAAAGCAGCAGTCAGACTTGATTGTTTTTATTACTCGTTCATTAAGTCATGAAGTCTTTTCCATATTCCCGTCAGAGTGTGACGAGGTGAGGAGTTCAGAGTTGTGAAAGGAGCAGGTACAGCCATCTGTTGTGATTTCCACTCGCCCCGCATTAACAACGACTCAGGCATAACAAACCCTGACAAGTTGATAAAAGGGTCCCAGGACACCACACATGCACCCGCCGGCCTGAGACTACTCACCAAACAGCACTTAAAAATGCATGGTCAGAAGCGAGCAAAGGCAAAGTGGGGCTTCCCCAGGTCAGAGACAAATAGGTACTCTTTGACATTCCAGACTTGTGCAACAATATTATCATAATCAGAGTTTAATACAAGTAATGGTCTGTTTAAGTCAGAATAGGTTTTTTTTGTCTTTTTATGTGACACCTCATCCTAAAAGGTGCTACAGAGTCATCACAGAGGGATGACAACTCAAGACGGCCCAAGTATAAATTTGACAGCTCAGTTTTAGCCTTGTACTATTTAGGTTCAATTACATGTAGCATTTTTCCCAGGACAGTGTCTCAACCTTTTGCTTGTTACCCATCTAAATGGGACACAAGGCTGACTAATATGGGATATTGGTGAAAGAATTTCCCACCAATGTAGTGGACATGAGGAAAGAAAGTGGCTACTTTTCTAAGCTATGCCCTGTCATTGAAGTATATAAAAAGTAAGTAAGAATGACCTAGGATAAAACACCATTTATACATACTCGGGTGATAGGCATTTGTCCTTGGTTTAGTGGAGAACATTACAACCATTCTTCTGAGAACTGCATTGTGAGAGCTACTATAAAGAGTGATGTGTGGGCATGTGTGCCTTAGCTTTTATGAACATAATATAGGTTGCATTCAGTCAAAGGTTATAAAATATGAACTTCTAATATAATAGGAAAATCCTTTCAAATGAGAAAAGCTGAATCCTTGAATCTCTGAATGACTAATTATTGGGCACAATAACATGGATAGATGCATCTGATAGATAATGCAGATCTGTGGTTGAAGGACAACCTGTGAAAGACACAGTTTTGTTGAAAGCTGCCTCTTTGTTTTACACCTGGAACATTTTTCAACCTCCAATCCGTGCTTTGTTTATATGGAGAATGTGCACTTTGTGATAGTTTCATGTTTAATGAAAAAGAATGTCTAGTGAAAAAAGAGTGCAGTATTTCTGAAATGCTACCTGCATCATCGCATAGCTGTGAATTTCTTCTCTGCTACTGGCTATTGTGTGTTGGTTTATCAGTAACTAACTATACAACAACCAAAAACAAAAGCATTTAATCGTGCTGCCCCCCACAATTGTTGATTTTCAGCCTTCACTTCTATGTGATGGAGAAATTTTGTCTTCCCTTTACTTATGGCCTAAATGTGAAGTTGTCACAGACTGGTCAGGTCAGCTCCATCCCTCTATGTCAAGGCCAACTCCTCACAGATAATTTCAAGTCTAGACTCCACCCACGGAAGCATGGACACACTTGTATATTCAGTACTACACTGAATTGAGTGTACTGTCCTGTCTCCAGCCTTAGACACTCCGAGTGCAGCTAAAATATTCCCAACACTGTGTTTTGTTTGTGTGTAATCATTGTAGTTTTGTTGGTGGTGCTCACAGCGCTGCTTACTGGCCTTGCCAGAAACTGCTTTCCATTCTAGAGGATTTCCAGGGGGTCTGTGAAAAGAAAAAAAAGCCGTGCAGCTATACAGCTGTCCCACCAGCTGACCAGTCTGACAGGAGTGGAAATAGCTGTACAGGGAAGGGATTCCAGGCCCTTTTCACAAATTGAATGGATGTGGATGACCAGGCTAGTATAAATGGCCTGTTTGGAAGAATGGTCTCTGTACGCTTCACTAAAGCTTTATACAGTTCAAGACTATACAGTCAACATTGTGACCGTCACACTTTGTGCTTTTGTCTTCTACAGCATGCCGGGGTTTATAAGAGCGATGTCCCAGTTTATTGGTCCTCCATTCTTTTACTGTCTGTGGTAGACTGAACAGCAAAGGAGGCGGGGCTTCTCTCGTGTTTGTTTGGCGGTCGTGATGTTACCTGGATTGACCTTTGTTTTCCCTGCAGGTGTCAGGATGCAGCGCGGCGGGGGAGGGGAACGATCAGACCGGATGATAGCGGCACTGTCATACACATCAAACAGTCAGGTGTCCTCTCAGTTAGGTAGGTAGACGCAGCGGGACGCTCGCAGCTACTGTAGCTGGCGAGTGGCTCAGAGCCCGTCTCCTTCATTTCTCCTGGGTCTCCCCCCTGCACTATGACCTCTACACTGTGTCAGTGAACAAAGACCCGAGCAGCTCTCACACTCCCCGCAAAAGTAAATTTACACCTCTTTCACACTGAGATGGTTGCATCATTCCAAAGTCTCACATGAATGAAATGTAGAGATAGATTTTTATCTCCACTTTAAAGCTGTGATTTTGCATGCTAGATTAAATGTACTCTATATATCACAGGCTACAAGTATTTGATTTTAAGATCCAAGCTTTGGCCATATTAAATGATACTTTTGGTTGTGATTGACTGCTCTCTTGATATTTGACAGGATTAAACTGTCAGTGGTTTTTCACTTTCTTCAAAGACAAGAACTTTATACTATTATCTTATACCTCTGTGACACGTTTTCAAAAGAAAATTGTGCCACATATTTTGAAACTGTCTTAACCACAAAAGAGATACATACTTTGACATAAGAATACTTCTTAAAATGTATCTTAGCTACTGTAACCGTGCAACCAAGATGCATAAAAGTTAAAGTCCAGCCCCAAGCCTGGCTATAAATGGAGAGGGTTGCATCAGGAAGGGAGTACAGTAAAACCTATGCCAGACTAAATGTGTGAGTAATTGTGTTTAAGGAAAACTGTGTGGTGGGTCGAGTGTGTAGGAGCGGGGTGTGAGGCTTAATTACAGCAGCGGTTTAAAACACAACACTAGGCAGACAAAGTAGCTGACTCCTTCTCAGTGAAGGTGGTTAATGCTCTAATATTAATGCCATGCACAACGGCTAAACAACTTGTCTAAATGGCAACATATCAAATTTCTATGGAAATTGTTGTTTTGGACATACAGTCTCTGTTTCATTGGTGCCTCCCAAACTTCACCTAAAGTCATGTATCAACACACCTATTCCTTTTAACACAGAGATTCAAAAATTGCCTTGCACAACTACAGACTGCATAACTTTGGGAAATATACAGTCGTTAACCTATTCCAGCACTTTCTACATTCTGTATGAAAAAATCAGTAGAGAAGATTGAGACGAGCGTGTAAGTTATAGGAGCTTGCTCTGGTCAAAGAGACACTCATATCTTGCTCTGAAATGAAACCTGGTTCCGTGTAAATTATTTCAATGCTATGCTGACTCGAGTCCATTTTCTGTTTGAATCAGTGCTCTAATGAAAGTCTGACCAGTGTCCCAGTGGGGTTATGAGACTCTGAAACAATCCCCTCATTCTGCAGTGTGCTGTTAATGGAAGCACCACTGAAGTTGTTTACTGTGATTAGCAGAGATATTGAAAAATTAGGCAAAGATGTGTACAGTGTCTGGAGTGGAAGTCTTCAAGAATATGAGGCTTTTGTATTCTTAGTGCATACTGGGAAGAATAGACTGGGAACATGCTTTCATTCTCACATGCAAATCTGAGCACATAGTGTTCACAGTGATGCGCTGAATTCATTTGCAGACAGTGACACAGTAAGAGTCCATCAGGAGTTTTCTTTTTTTTAATAGGTGTGTCACTGTGTCTTGTGACCAGCTGAGAGTGTGAGAATTCATCTTAACGCCAAACATTCGCCGAACATCTGCTCACACTGTGTTAAACCTCGGTAGAACTCACAATGGAGGTTGCAGCACCAGGACATACAGCATCAAATTTAACAAGCTAAAAATAAATGTCTTAGGATAAGTCTTAGTGGATAGGGATGCTTTTGTAAACTTTTCCTATATGTGTGCACGCAATTAACCATTTACATAAAATTACACAAAAAAATCTGCTCCAACCAAGGTTACAGTAAGCAGGAGGGGGAAAAAAAAACGAGATCATGTGGGAGTGGACGAACACAGACCGTAGCAGCCTCTCAGTAACTCAGTGTTTACACAAAGGCTCGGCCAACACTCTCTCGGGGGAGAGGTAGCTGATTGATTCTCTATTACAGAGACAGGGAAGTGAATGTGACATGATGCTGTGATTCATTGGCTCCAACTAAACCGACTAACAATATTTCAATTAAAATGTTTCAGGATCCATCAATATCAAAGTGGGTCATGTATTTGAGTGAGGTGCACAGTCTACTTTTTTGATGGTTTGAATGCATCAGGCCATTGAAACATCACAAAGAAGTGGGATTAAAGTGTACTTCCTTTCAATTTGAGTCTGAATATGTGAGTATTGCATGAAAATGATCTGCTTTCTGTTGAATTAGAATAAGCCCTCTTTGCTCGGTAAGTCCTACTTTATGGAGAAAATGGATACTTTACTCAACTTTACACTGTTTGAAGTCAAATTAATCTACAATGGCCATCTTCAAATCAGCTTTTTAAATGTAGAATATCATTATGTCCCCATTATTTGCATGTCTTGGGCCAAACTGTCAATTTCTTTGTGTGGATTAAAGAAGCATTTTTTTAATCTAAATTTAGCATCACTTAACGAGGACTGTACTGTACAAGGGAGTGAAAAAGCACTTGAATACTTTCTGTATGGAGTAGTACTGACTAATAATACGGCATTCCCATCATCAGCACCAATGACAGGAATCAAGCAGCTCATCTCCATTTGAAAAAAAAAAAAAAACATCTCTGGTTGCTGATTACACCAGCAGCTGAGCCCCCCCTACCACACACACACTCTGCTCTCATTATCCTCTCTCTGGGTGTTAAGGAGCCACGGACATGGGTGAGGAAGAAGGGGAGCCTACGGACAGGGAACAGATGGGACTCCCTTCACTGCCAACGAGGAAGCTTTGGCCTGCACCGTGACTGTTTCTAGTGTTTACACCGACAAGAACGAAGAGGGGACAGAGAGGTTGGACAATGCACTAGTGGAACAATCCCTAGTAGTAAACAGTGATGGAGAAAAACATATTTAAAAGCTTCTGTTCCAGTTCAGCTTTCGAGAGACAACGGCGCTCTGTGTGAAAGGGGAATCAGCAAACTAGCTCCTTCCCTAATGATATTGCCGTTGAAATGATTCATTAGAGTTGTCATTCATTTTATAAATGGCCCCTACTACAATCAAACACCCACCTGTCAGAAGCACAGGATACCTGGGTAATGTAGTCAACCGCTAGGGACGTAATTAGAGCGCTGCCACCTGAACGTCCTCTCTTCTCTCTTCCGTTCCGATTAAGACAGGCCTCATTAGAGAATCAGTCCGTGTTTGTGGGAAGGGGGGAAAACAGTAAATTAATCTACAGTGGAAATCTGACACTAATTAGTATTTTTGGCCAAACGGTTTTAAAGGTCCGCTGAGACAATGATGGCGCTGAATCACGGAATACATTTTAATTGTGCTCGTTAAATGCTAAAAACAACAGCGCATCAAAACATTGCATCTGGATTTTAATGAACATCTATTAACAGGGCAACAGTGCCAGGACAGAGAAACCCCTGCAGCCTCTGGAGAAAGAGTGGGTCTGCTTGGACCATTTCCCAATCAGAAGGGTGCAGGATAGGTAATATTATTTCACCTGTGTAGTTACAGATTAGTTAATGTTAAGTTAATATATTAATTCATGCTATGCAGTCTATGGATCATTAATCAATCCAGTACTTTTTTTTGTTCCAATGAACTGTAGAATCTGTAATCATCCTTTTCCAATTAAGAATGTTACAGAATTAAAAAATACGTTGAAGCAGAAGTTGTCAGCTAGGCCTATCAGTTCCCCACAGTTTGGAAGCTCCATTGAGGTACTGAGAGATAAATGGATGGTCCCACTGACAATCCACTGCTGACAGATGATAACAGGAGTCTTGGGGTTTGCCAGATTTGTCATCTACATCACACTCAACAAATAAATCTGGCCATTGTTTGTTTATTCATCAACCAATAATGCAGCAGAGACGGAGCAGATGCTGTGAACATGCGCACAAAGACAGCACACAGACTGGGCTGTAGCTCCCCGGAGTGAAAAGACATCAAGATGTGACAGTAGCACATATTGTGACCTGGTGTGAAATAAGAAATGAAAAGAGACGGGGCCAGGTTTTACTTCAAAATAACCTAGTAACACAAAGGGCTGTATAAGAGTGAAAGTCTTGACAATTCTTCACCTCTGGTCAAATGTACCCCTTCAGAAAGCTTAGACATTATCCCAGTCATAAAGGCAAAATACTTAATACTTGAACTACATATATTCGATTGCATTCTGGATTATTTTTCATTGGGAAGGCAAGGCCCTGGGTGACACAAATGAATCAAACTCCACAAGAACCACGCAAGAGCAGGCACTTAGGTAATTAGCACTCTAAACTTCACACTTCTCTAAGCTTCATAGAGCAGTTGTCACAAACATTATAGATGCCTAATTGATGTACAAGAAATCCACAGTGAAGGGGAATTATAATAATGGAAGGTTTTAAGTGTTGATTCAGTTACACATTAAGTGCTATTCCACCGCTTGAACACAAAAACAGCTGTCTTTGTCCTGTCATCGGCATCTCACGGTTTAGGTGGGAAGGAAAAGATAGCACTTCTAATCCCAAGAAGTGACAAAGGTGGCAGAGTGACATGACAAAGAGAGCTGAGGACGTGAGAGAAGAAGCAAAGAAATGCTTTGTCCTGATACCATTATCATACGGTTCTGACAATACGATTACAACTAAATTTATCAGTTTTAGGAGCCTTTCTTGATTGTTAGGAAATAGTTCAGGTGTTGTATGTTTACTGTGTTTGCTCCAAATTACACTGTGTTTAATCTACAGATGTAAGCTGGCATGTTGAAGTTGCATTTCCTTACCTCCTTCCTTACTGGGCACGATTACTCAGGTCTCTGTATGATCGGCCTTGTTCACGGCCAACATGAAACTCCAGAAAAAAGAAAACAATATACTAAGGATGCTCTGATCAGGATTTTTGAGGCCAATCATTGATGACTGAAATCATTATCGGCCGATACCGATCACTGATCATGGGTTCTATTTTATGTACCTTAATAAAGTCACTATTCCTAAAAACACAGGGGCATATTTTAAATATTAATCATTAGGGGCTGGTAAAACTAAAGGGAAATCAACTGACAATGATTTATTTTATTTTATTTTTTTTATTCAGTAAGAACAGTAAGTCACAAAAAACACATGCATCAAAATGCCTAAGAAATAAATAACCTGTGACGTATTCTGGCTACATCCAAAGTCAGCCTTTACTTCACTGAACTTCACTAAAGTAAAGAACAAATAACAGGCACAAACTGGAGCACCCCTACCATATACCGCTTGAATCAAGCATTTTCCGATGTTTCAAACAGTAATTTTGTAACAACTGTTTATGCTTTCACTTGCAGTAAACTTGACCAGAACTGTGATATCTTAATCATTGTATTGTAGCCCTTCAAAGTCACCAAGTGTGCCGAGAAGAACAATATGAAGAAACATACTCTTATTATAAAGTGATGGCCACTCTAAATGATAAAATTCATCTCTTTTAATAAACCCCCCCTCTCTTCCAAGCATCCCTCATCAAAAACTAAATTGCTTTTTCTTGGATGGACTCGTGTGAACAATCAGCGAGGCATGGCAAGTGGTTCCTCTCTCCTGCCAGGGCATGCTCATACATGCGAACTGTAGGATTATGAAATTTGAGATGGTGGCTCTCTGTAGTGCTCTATGGAGAGGCCTTGAAGAGGTATGGTACATCCTTAACACGTGTTTTATAAGTTTGTGTGAATGAACATAGAGTGACGGTATCAGTATCATTGTGAAGACGCTCTACAAGATGCTTCCATGGCTTTAGTGCTTTCAAGTGCATTACCAAGAGCCCATTCTTATTCCCACAGCGTAATATGCCAGCGTATGCTCACTGGGCCGTGGCATTCTATACTTGATTGATCTGGATTGATGCTTGCATTGTTTTAGGTAAATCAAATCACACTTTTTATGTTTAAGACCCTTTATAAGTTGTAAGTGTGCTCTGACAAACATTCATCTTTATTCTTCATTATTGCAATCAAAATAGTGTTGTTACAGTAATGCTTTTCTATGATAGAATCAGAATATTTAACTGCATTGAGTAGTTATGTGATTTGCCAAAAGCATTTGAGGGCGGGGCATATCTGTCGCTTTCATCTTCACTATGATTGTTAAGTGACTGAGGAATGCGATTGGCTCATGGACTTTGAGGGCGGAACCTAAGGATAGGTAAATTGATCTTCATTGTCATGTCAGAATCCCTGGATCTCGACAAAACATCAGTGACAACGGGTGAAGTAATTAAAACTCAGCAAAGATTGTGAGTGCAATCAAAGCTATCGAGACGAACATCTCTGTGTGAAAACAAACCACCAGCCTCATTGAGCAGATATAGAACCTCACCAAAAAGGATACAGGCAGACAGTGCTTCGGTCTGTGAGCAGGTCTCCCTCGTGTAAGGTCAGTTTGTTCTGTGACAGCCTGTGCTCAGACTCAAGCTCAGGTTCTTATTCTTTGGCCCGAGTTGTCTTTGGCTTCAGCAATGCCTCGTTAATCAATGACAGGACAAACGCTGAGTTACATCAACCTAAAAATCTTCAAACTTCAGTGGTACATATTGCACTTTAATATCCAATCAATAGCTAGTAGATTGGTAGGTAATTGAGTGAGGTGTGGATAAAACGGCTACAGTTTGACAGCATCTGAACATCACTCAGCCAAATAGACCTTAGAAGTCGATAATGTGATGCTAATGCTTCCCGACCGCTAATGTCTCATAGTAAAAAAATCACTCGCATAAGTATCCATCAAACCTCCGCAAAGTGAACACAGAGATCCGACTGAACTAAGCTCATGTCCGCAGACTATAAAATGCTAACATTTTTACATCTGAATTCTGTTTCAAAATGACAGTGGCAGAGTTTCCATTTATGTCATCACATTTAAATGGCGCCGTATCTTATTCAGCACTAGGATCTGCCATTCTTCTGTTTTTATTTCCAACCCTGCGCAGGTCTTGAGCCGAGAGAAACGATGACAGCTTTTGATATGGAAATCACTTTGCTAATTCGGTTGTATGTTTTTCCTCCAGAGAAACGCTACCCGCTACATGACTACTGACTGGGTGGTCACGTAAAAAGATGAAATATTCAGTAAACATTGACATTTCTTCCATACAGCTCTTTCATCTGTTTGAAATACCAGTAGCATAACTGACAGGACAGCTTTCGCTTTTTATTTTGGTCCAGACTATATTTGGGCTTGTTTGGTGTTCGAGGTCTAGATAAACCTCAGATTTCATAAAAAAGTGATGGCTTGATAGACACTAACACATACCGCAAAGGCAGCTTTAGTCCACCACACTGGTGTTTTCTATCACTGACTAATTACACCTTATTTACAACATTTATTAACTTACATAAATATGTTTCATTAAATTACACCTTCCATCTTCACAAATCCATCTTAGTGCAAGCCTCTTGGTGCCAATTAATAACATTATAGTAAACATCAACTTCACTCTAACATGAGCTATGTGTGCATTTTGGCAAAAACAGTAAATTCTGCATAAACAAGATAGCTAAAAACAATCGGCTGACTGTGGGTGTGGGTGTGTGTGCACAAACAACACTGGATGCTCTCTTTTCATGCTAGACTTGATAAGATTAACAGACACTTTGCTAAAGTTGCAAAATGTAGGTAAATTGCACATCACCATAATGCTTCAAGGCTTTGCAAAAAAAATTCACCTCTACAAAAAACTAGGCTTAGTCTTACTCCTAATTGCTTATACTTGCTCACACTATTGCTGCTGGGTCAAAATACAGCATACATTTTTAAACTTTCAGTTCCTCTATATGCACATTGTACAGTATGTATGGCTTAATAAATGGTCAATAAACTTGTACACAGGTAATTCATCCATTCAAACAGTGACCTACTGATTGCAGTGGGTCAATGTCCATTCAATGACACTTTGCATTCACCATCTGTGTTTCACTGTTGTCTGTGCAGATAAACGCTGTGGTTAGGGCAGCTCAACTCCCTTGTGTTGGGCTAGTAACAATCGATAATATCTTGTACTTCCTGCAGCGGTTGGACAGTGGCCACTGCATCAAGCTGCTGATCGACTCGTGAACGTTGTTAGCTGTTTGATTACTCCTTCCTCACTCCACAAAGTGCCCGAGCAGTCAGCCACGCTTTACATTTTAGAGGTCATTACAGCCAAACACACTCCTATTTCATCTTAGAACTAATGTCTGACATGAAATATTCAAGGCCTCTGCCAATTAGGCGAGCTGTGGGTGACCGATGACGCTGTGATGACTGCGGCTGCTGTGATTGGTGCATATACGTAGGTGATAAATGAGTGAAAAAAAAAAAACTGCATCAAAAAAGTTTTCAGCTTATTTGAAGGCCAAAACATGTATTTTATATGGGATTAACGAACTCTAATGTAAAACTTGTGTTAAGCCAGATCTGCTGCCCCTCACAAGGCAGTTATTTTGATTAAATGAGGCAGAGTTGAGGAGATATAGGCTTTTCTTTGTACACTTTGTCTCATCAGATCTGTGGACTACTCAGAAGTTAAGCTCAGCTGAGAGACAGATGTAATCAGTAATCAGTGTGAGGAGGCAGGCTTTGGACTCTACACTGGGCCAGTGCAGAGAAGCAAACAGTACACACTGGATTAAGGTGACTTCAACATGTGTATAATGTGGCAGATGTCAATTTAAGATCTAATGTTTTAAAGTGGGTGTAGATCTTAATTCATTCAAGTCACTCAAACGCGAATTTGTGTTGTATTATCTTTAAAAGTATGCCATTTATATAAATAGCTTGATGGATGCTCTAGTCGTGCTGGAGTTGTGTGACCATTCGATCAGATAATAAAGAGCTGCCAGAACTATATATATTCAAACTATTCACAGAAAGTGCACAAGGGCAAACCAAAGGGGTGACACTTCGAGTGAACTTATTTTCTCCCAAAGTGAAACCTGCTCATTATTGCTGTCTGTAATGCAATCGTCTGATCCCAGATTTCCCCTCAGCTGGCAGCGGGTGGAGCAGGTAATTCTGAGTGACAGTGAAAGTTCAGGGAATAGTGACGCTAACTTTGACGTGGGAAAATGTGCCGCCAACTGCTGAGATTAAACAGCAGCTGAATCAATAGGGAGCTACTCTCATGAATAATGGAAGACGGGCCTACTCCCACCAACGAGTCTCTTCAAAGCCCCAACAAGGAAGCACTAATAGGTCTCACTTATTCTGTCTGAGGCCAGATTACTGCTCTTTGGTCAGCATTTACAGGAAGTAGGGGATTAACACATGCTGCACAGGGAAGAGATTAGTGACATTGATGTTTTTGATTGGTTAATTGTGAAAAAAAAGTGTTAAGGTGTTCATATATCTCATGTGATAAGCAAGATGCCATCAGTGGATGACTCTGAATCAAGTGTTAACAGTTTCATTTTTTACCCTTGGGTACAATGAAGAGTCCTTAAGCCTTTGTATTCATTTAGAAGGAAAGTGTAGTTAATGTTGTTTGAATACTGTAAACACAAGCATAAGAGGTCAGAGTTTCTATAGAAACAAGTAATTTTTTGCAGATGAGGCGTGGGGACGTTGAGTGCTTCCTCGTACAGATTCTTCTCACAGTGCTAGGGGTTCATTGTGACAAGCACTAACAAGCAGGCTGTTCATTAACACCTCTTCCAATTATAGCACTTTGATACTGCTTTAAATATGTTTTGTGTCTTAGAGTCTGAGAGTGGGACTGGATAAAAATAACCTTGCACTAAAATTCATGCAGTAGTACAAACCATTTTCTCATTACATTAGTTACTTCAGTTATTTGTATATTGATATGAGGCCTTCGCTGATTTTTTATAACTGTAGCACTTGTTTTCAGTTGGACTTTCTTCTTTCTTGCTGGAGGTGTCCATCTAAAGGAAATGTTCGAAGTGCATTCTCTGTTCATTCTATGAAGGTGGCCTATCCTTTGGAGGTAGTCTGCTCTGCTCTTTTTCTTTTGTGGTGGTTCTTGTTTTAGATTTTGTCAGGCCAAAATGTAGCATCTTCTCACCAGACATCCACTGTAGGAAGCAATGAGTTCATATGATTTTGGAAAACTTGCTTCCTTGGGGGGACTCTTTTGGAAGTCATCACCTGTTGCCGAAGGTGTGCCCCAGTCCACAGTACTCCATTTGGCTAAAACACTAAATATGCATCTGTGGATCATCCATGGCTTTGCATCACTCCAAATTCCGCAAAGTAAACACCATCATGAGAGGAAGCAGCTGCTTAGAGTAGTGTAAACTTGTGTAAAATGACTGATCTTTCGCTTTATAGGGACTTCATATGTGTGCATTGCCACTCATGGAAAATCTCACTCATAAGGCTCACTTGTTGTTTATTCTACAACATACTAGAATACAGACATGTCAGTGGGAAACAAAGAACTATAGAAAGCATCAAAGAGCACTCTGTGAAAGTGCACTTTGGACAGCAGACAGTCCTGGATACATTTGTGATGTCGTGACCTTGTGTTTCCCATAGCACAGCAGCACCTGCATCCCCTGGACCACTTTTTCCTGAAACTATGTCATCAGAAAATCCAATGGTGCATTCTAATGTGTTTGTAAATACCCAGCCCACATTGACATTTCTCATTTCTAACAGGGCCCAGCGGAGGCCTGACCTTGTGCTTTGATTGATTAGGCCCAAATCATGTTTGGACACCTTTATACTGTACGCACACAGCTCCGCACCAAGAATTATTTTGGTGCAAGTTCAAACGCAATTAGTGTTTTATTATTGAGATGATTAGTAGTCATAGAAACGGTGACTTTTCAGATTAGCTGGTCAGGTTGAAAAGTATCCTTCAAGGGGAAAGAGAAAACTTGGGGTCCGGACTTATTGCTTGTGTTTCAGTTCAGAGACATATGCACAGTATGAATATTTCTGAGGCATGTGCACACTGTGCCAGGTAGTTTTTATCTTTTGTGTAGGTTCTCAGGAGTCCAGGTCATGTATTATTATGAATGAACTTTAATTTGTCATTGCATGAATATCATAGAACTTATCTATTATAGAAAATTTCCTGTGCATATAGTGAGTTGATGATGACAATGTTGGTTAACAAAATTCATTAGATTTACTTTAGAATGAAAGTACAGAGAAAGTAAGTCTATGTCTGTAAAGTGTTGTGAAGCTATCAAAATAAAATGCTCTGGTATTCATACTGACACCACTGCTTCCACTCAAAATATACAGTATCAATGGATGAACAATAAACTGTATTTACTGTAAATTAAATCAAACTGAAACATCCATCGAGTCTATACATTTGTGTTCTGTTGACCATTTCCTCTGACAGATGAGAGCAGTCCTACCTTATCTATTCACCCCATTATAATACCTCTGTTTTCCTTTAGTTTGTTGCAGCAATCCGTCCATTTGGCTCTGATAAATAATGGTGAAAACCCATAATGAACTGCATTCTTCAGCGGTCAGATCGATGCAGAGCGCTAGGCCTTGACTAAATGGATGAGTGTGTGTGGGTTTGGCGGGACGTGGCTGTCGTTACATTAGTGAATACAACTTAATTGACACTGGTGCGTCTCCTAATGGAAACTCATTGCTCGCTTTTCTTTTTTTCTCATATTTTCTTTAAAAATGGGTTAAACCAAGGTTAAAAAATATTGTACTGAGAATTCTTTTAACGGTTTTCTATCCTCAGAGCCATCTACAGGACATTTCTGGTCAGGTTGTTGCTTTCTTAAAATGGAAGGGATGTACCTTGATGCTAATTTGTATTTACCCCTGAGATACTGCGGCTCCTCTGCAGAGCCAGACCACTCACCTCTTCTCCCATGAGGCCTTGGGGCTATGCTCGCTGCAATCTTAAGTAGCTGCTTTTTTTAGTGAACTGCTAATGAGCTGGAAAATATGGCAGCTGGACAGAGCCTAATGAAAGTAAATACTTGACCGACGCAGGCATTAATGATCATAGAGTTTGATGCAGTTGGTAATGATTTACATCACACGGGTATTGTTTTGGATTGAGATGCACAGTAAAGGCTTTTATGGTTTAAAATTAGCTATGTATAGCATCATGGATGCTGTACTAAAGAACAACCTCCACGTGCTGCTTGAATTTTACATTTAGGACCTTTTCCATGAAAAATAGACAGTGCTTTATAAAGACTGCCTTGTCTTTATAAAGCAATAGCTTAAAGATGCTCAAACAAAAGGGAAAAAAAACAACTTTGATGTTTGATGTTTGCAGCAAAGTGTGCATCTTTTTGCATTCTTTGTTCTTGGCATGTGTCTGTGCAAGAACAAAACAAGCTTTTGTATAATAATGAGTCTGCCTCAACCCCATTAGACCCATTCCAAGATCCATTTGCGAGAGGACAGAGTGGCGCAGAAGTTCTGAAAATGTCTGTGCTAATAAAGAGTTAAAATTCTATTTGCAATCTAAACTCACCAGCAAATTGATACAGAAGGCTTTGTAGTGCAAGATTTGTCTCCTTTTAAATCTTTCATACAGGTTTTTGAGCGACGGGATGCCTATTGACAAACTTTGGAATCCAAATGCCTTGTATTCAGTAATTAAAGATGGTGGTGTTGGAACTTTTGGCTTTGAGAGAAGAGAAAACTAACATCTTTGGTATTTAATGAAGTACACTGCCCTTTTCAGCACAGTCTTATTAACCCTGAGTGAAATAATTAGCATCCCCTCAATAAACAACAACTTCTGTTTGCTCATCTTATTATGGGATCAAGTCTTTTTATATAAAGTCCTCAAAGTCAAGAACAAGGCTTTGAGTAAAATACACCATGGAATGACAACACTGATGTCATCTTTGGGAATTTAGATGTCAAAGCTACACTAGTTATTGACTGAGCACTTGATAATATTTTGGTGAAATGATGAAATCTCTTCAAGAAAAGAAAACCCTTCCCAGATTTATCAACATGTTCTGTGATGAAATCAGACTACACTGAATGAAATAAGATGCAATGGACGCTGAGGGTTACAAACAAATTTGTTACATTGTGAAAAGACAAGATGTCGTCCATAGAAGACATTCATAAAAGTTTATAGCAGCGATGCACGTATCCTCTTGTTCATATCTCACATGGCATACAAGATGAAAGAGTGAAGAAAATCCTGCAATGGTGTGAGAGTTGTGCACAGCATGAAATGATCCACTGCTCTTGTATCGATTTTGAAGTAACTCACACTCCTCATCTCCAACTCAGGCTTCTCTGTAAGATCATGAGCTGAAGATGACAGCGTTTTGTGGCGTTTGGAGGAAGCTACGGTGCACACACGTGACTCAGCGAGAGGCTTGTTGCTCTGCGGGACGTCTGCATGGAGAGCTGATGTGATCTCCTGTGATGTGTCTCCACAAATGCCACCGGGTCGACGCAAAACTGAACAGAAATCTCACCTGGGCTGTTGCATATGCTCATCCACAAACGGTGAGAGTTGCTCTTGTAATTTACTTTCTCTACTTTTATCTCTACATTGTTTCGACATATTATGGCTCACACTGTTCCCTGTCCCTGTGAACCTGGAAGTCAAAGCAGTGGGCTAAATGTGTCAGTGCAGTTAAACAGACAATACGCTAAATGCCAAAGAGCAATTAGCCTCCCGTGGCCATCACCGCTGGATGTCCCACCAGCCGAGCCTTAATTCTAATCAAGCACTCTGTCCTCAGCCTGACATGGAGGCCTGCCTCATGGCTACCATACACCAACACATGTACTACCTATGGATATGAATATAAAATACATCAGATTCCTATTATCAGGAACATCACAGTATCACAGTATCACTATATTTGATATTAGGTGCAAAGCCTCGTGACAAATCTTGATGCCTTATGGACTACAAGTGCAGACTTGGCTTCTCTTATCTAAGGTTTGTTGTCAGAGTTTGACTTTATCGTATGAGTTAAGTAAGCTACTGTTTTCCATGCTTTGATGCTTTGGTGAACGGCCTAATGCAAAAATCACTGCAAAAAGAACAAAAAACTAACTTCTAAGTCTCCCTCTTTTTTATATCCATCAAAAATCCCATTTCATAATTGTTTAGATTTCTCATGCGTCTCTGATTGGCACTAATTGATAAATGTGATTCAGCAGAGGATCCTGATGAGCCCCCCATACGTCACCGAGCGTGCAGTGTTCTGCTGATGGAGCATCCCTCCTGCATATTGATATAATTCACACTTACACGCAGCGCAGTGAAACCATGAAGTAGACTCTGATTGGATCTTACCATGGATGTGATTGATGGAATAAATCAGACAGCGAGCGCCTCTCTGCTCCTTAAACTTTAATGACGGTAATGAATGGACATGAGCAAATTACCCAGCACCACTCACTGTCATGGCCCTCTTCACACATCAGTTGTCCTGTCTTCCTCCAGATCTGGGGGAAATTCACCATGAACCCTCCAAGACTCTGGACACCTGATTCCTAAGCCTTATTTAAGACATCAACAGCATCAGAGTAGACGTGTGGTTTATCAAAGCTGGACTCAAACAGAATGGCTTAAATATCCTCGATCACTGAAACGCAGAAATTCCACTTAGATAATTAATGAACTGCACCATTTGCAGCCATGTGACAATACAAGGAGACAGACTAATGAGCTAAGGTACAGTAAATGTACATCTTAATGCCACCTCTCAGGTGTGTGGCATCTGCCTGGGGTTGCTGCTACAGAAATAACCCTCATCATTTCTCATCTGTCAATCACTTCAAATCAGCTCTTACTTTGCAAACACACTTTGAGAACTTGAACATGGCCATGTCCTTTTCTGTCCTAAAGTGAATTAATGATAATAGAACATCATATTTGCTTGAAACAGCACAAACCAAAGCATTCCTGTCGGAGGAAGGTTGCGTCACAGGTGAGACTCATTTTAAGAAGGTTGCCAGAGAGAAAGGGCACCTACCACGAAGGCAGAAACATTTTTATGGCCATTCATTCAATCGTTTTCATTCAAACTCAAAGTGAAAGCTAAAATTTGTGAGGCATGCAGAATCGGGTGAGTGGCAGCAGACAGTGAAGGACTCAAGTCTAAGCCATTGCTATTACTGTACAATTATTCCCATGAGTCCCCGGTCAGTGCTCCTCCATAGGACATAAAGCTCTATACAAATGGCAAGTTACGAGTCACATAACTGCTATATCCTGGAATTACACCATACTTTTCACTAATAACAATGTCTGATCAAAAATTGTATTATATAAAAACAAACTTTGCAAAGTTTCAGGGACATAGTAAAGGTGTGGTGCGTGGTTTTTGGCCTTTTTTCAGCGTCTGGGGCAAAAATGGCAGATGGAAGTTCACACCTCCCACTCCTCATTTTTAGAGCACGTGAATAGCTATTGTGTGCTGCATGGACATTCTGATTTAAGTTGATTTGAGACTTCTACTTGTTGGACATTGCAGCACATTTCATTGTAAACATTGCAAATTTTACTTAAAAGATTGGTTAGTTTTCAAGTTTACTGAAAAAGTGTGAGTAAAAGCAACTATTAATCAACTATTATACAAGAAGAGCTCTGTGAAGTCACTCTGAAGCATCCCATCATCCAATGTGAATACCCCTTTTGTCCTCAGGTTTTAAGGCAAGCCCTCAATGCCTGCAGCTTATTTAAACCTGATTCAAGTGCTCTGTGCTCATCTTACGAACACATATGGCTTTCAATGAGATTGTGGAATAACTCATCTTTATTGTTTATCACCAGGAGACTCTGATGTGGTTAAATGAGTTGGATTCATAAACACACAGTGAACTTTAAATCTAAGTTTTATTGGGAGGTAGCACAACACATTAGTCAGAGGCATATATTGTTCAAACTTTCATTAAATATTCACACACTTCTACACCAACAAAGTAATAAGTACATTTCTATAACAAGACTTGAGCTCTGGTTTAAACAGACGAGAGTTGTGGCTGATTGTGGCCTCAGCTGCAGAGGCCCCGCGCTCATGTTGCTAACAGTAGTGGCCCAGACAGCAGCAATTATTTCCCATAAAGCCATACAGCCTTGGCTCAGAGTAAATTACTCAGAGTGCTTCCACCAATTACTTGTTGTAATGGTGAGACAAATCTCATTTGACACTATAACAGCCATGCATTGAATGGACCAATAATGAGCAAGTCCTTGTACCTAGAAAGTACAGCTAAGAGGAGAGAAACACTCACTGTGATGACGCACCCTCTCAATTAAAGCACACATACAGGGAGCCTTTTGAGCTCACCCACATTGCCACGACAGCCTTTTAATGCTATTTCCCGCTCAACTTTTACAATGCGGTCTCATTTACACAAGAGGTCAAAATGACAGCAAGTGGCAAATGCATCCTCCCTGCTGGGGTAGAATCAGTTTGACCCTTTACCCCTGGGACACAGGAGCCGATGAAAGGTAGGACGAGCTCAGGATTTGCTGTCAAGAAAAGAGGCACCACTTTGCACAAAACTAACACTATTAATAACACATGCACTTTTCAGATCATGCAATATCACCTGTGGGTCACATTCATGTGTGAAAGGTACCTACATGTGATAATTATTTGTTCAAATATAGACTCTACTATTCAGCTTTACTTAATGGTGCCAACTTCAATGTTTAATTGGATTGACACTGTCAGTTAACCTCCTCACACTAATCTTTTATTAAGGCCAAATGTATTTTTCATGATGTTGCAGCTGCCAAAGGAGCAGAGTGAGCTTGGGATACGAGGGATGATCCAACTTATGAGCATGTAGGTAAAAACTGCATTTTTTGTCATTGAGATATTACTTTCACTTTCCTGAAGTTATTTTCCTTTAAATAATCTAATGCAAGCATCTAGTATGTGTCTAGTAATGCCCTCCTATGCTGTACTAAATATCATGTTACTGAGCTTAACGAACATCCCAAATCAGTTATAATCAAGAATATCTCTATAGAAGCCATCTAAGCGAAAAGAGGGGGTGAGGTGAACAGCACACACACTGGTTTGACTGGTCAGGAGTGATTACAGGTATTGTAAGGTGGTACCTGTGCACATTGTTCTCATGTTCTTGGCAGGCATAATTGGTCATGTTATTTCCCATTGACTTGTGCATTGCTCCCTCAGTAACAAGCCTTAAAAATACAGCAATCAAAGACATAATATTCTATCCATAGCATATACATCTACAAAATAATGATCATCACCTAAATGTCTCCTTTGTGTACCCTCTAAATCCAAAATGCATTAGATGGTGCCATTATATTAATATATGACGTAATTAAAGTGGTGTAAATGGAGCTTCTGACTAAGACAATGCAAAAAGGGGTGTTGTTGCGCCACATGTTTCCAACACAAACAGGTTTAGAGAATTCTTCAGGGCTGTCAGCAAATATGGCATGCTTAGTCTTTTTAATAAGATCTTGTCATAACTGCAGGCCTCAGTGTTAGACACCAGTGGAGCTGACATAAACCTTATTTGCTGCTCAGTAGTGTGTTAGAAAATGATTTGAATGAAACTTTTTTAGTGCTGAGGTGTTGATTGTTGTCTATTTTTGGCAGATCTTTGACTATGATTTATCAAAACAATGATGTCACTGCTTTTGAAAAGTGGCTCTTTGGTTCATCAACACTTACCTTAGCGGGAATCTGAGGGGACTTTTATTTCAGGAGCAGTCACTATCTGCCAAGATGAACTGTGACCGGCTAAAGATAGATTGTCTATTTTAGTCAAAGGGGATATTAAAGAAACATAGGAAAGAGTCAGTGGAGGAGATGAATGAAGATGAACTCATTCAGAGAGTCCCGCCTTTTATCAAACCTCAAAAGATTATGTGCAGGCGGTGAAAGCAGCTGTAATTAAGCATATTAACAGACACCGCTTAGTTACAAATTAGCCTAATATCTGATAAACCAACCACCCATTAACCCACCGACTCATTGCATTTCAAATCTGTAAAAGCTGCAATAAAACAACTTTTGCAAAGAGGAGTCTGTGAACTCTGAATGTAATATTATGTAAGATGTTTTAAGTAAAACCAAATCTAATCACTGACAGCGGATGTTAATGATACGAAAAGCCCAGGGAGGAATGAACCATTCATTTGCCTAACAGGATAATATTCAGAACAAGCTGTCTAACCATGTATGACAGCAAATTAATTTCTTATACAAAACAGATTGTAATAGTCATGCAGCCGTCGCCCGGATCATTTACAAACATGTCCCGGCTTGAGTCATATCTAATTACCGCTCTTATTCATCACCTGTTTATTTGTGTGTCATTAACAAGGTAGCAGCTTAAAAGGGTTAAAAGAATCCATGAAATCTTATTAGGCTGCCACTCACTTTGGCAAGAGGCGAGATGGATGGGGGAGAGCTGGGATGAAGATGAATACTGGGATACTTCTTTCAAATGCCAAATGCTAGACAAAGACTAATGAATGGATTTTGTAGAATTAGTGGAGGCTAAGCCCAAAAAGTTTTGACCTACAGAAATGAAAACATCAAACATATAAGACTAAGCACTATGATCATATTGGCCTAATTTAGCAGTTGCGGTCTTGTAGTCTGCATGCAAGTGTACCTTTAAGGCATGTCGTGGGATATTGACAGTCGCAGGGCTGTACACGAACAGACGACAGTTTAACATTCATTCAATAGTGGCAGTGGATTGAGAAAACCCACATTAAAACTAGAAGGACATGCAGACTCCACATTGAAAAGGCCTGGCTCTTGGATTGAACCCACAAGTCACATTTTAGCTAAATTATCCATGCTAGCTTAATTAGCTTTGGGTTTAGTGTCAGTAACCCCTTTACGCTCACTTGTTGCAATAGCTCTGTAACATCTTGGCTCATCCTAAAAGAGAAGAGTATTTAAAGCAGTATATACATAGAAACAGGAACAGAGTATGTTGCATCTGTGCATTTGTGTCGCTTGTACATTATACGTCTCACTAAAATCATAACATAATGCTAGGATGCAGTATAAAAGGGACAGTGGGCTGGCTTTTTTGCTTTATTACCGGTAGAGCCTACATGGTGCATAAGGCTGAGTGATGAAGGATACTGGTAGAGGAAAATCCCACCAATATTAGAGGAAGGAGCATGAAAGGGGTTACTGTCCAGTAATAATGCCTCATTTTATCTAAACACAAATTAATATGACTGAAAATTATACCACATTTACAAAAAGACTCCTCAGGCCTTAACTTTGAATAAGCAAAAGGACTAGAAGCAGGTGAGTAATTGCTGGTGCTTTTAATAGATGAATGGCCTATTCTGGTAACACACTGTATAATTTATCTCTGGTGGCTGTGTACCTGCTGCAACAACACCAGACAGGTATATCCACATCAGCACAAGTGAGATAAATTAAGTCTACCTCAGTCTTTATGACGACTTAGAGCACGACATTGATCTGATTTATTACCACAATTTCTTTGGTGTCAGATGAGTGATGAGCGTCTGCTTCAAACTACCTCAACAAGATACTTTACAGACAGTGTTTCTTACTTGTGTGACCTCTGGACAATAGCAGGCTGTGTAATTGTGGGCATAGTATTTATTAATTTTTTTAACTGTGTCTTCCTTTTTTGTGCTTGGAAATGGAGAGCCCCTCGAAGTAATGATTTCATGCGACAGTATTGTGTGCTAATGGATAGATCGATAGTGTGATGTCAGTAGATGCATATTAATGGCTCTGTGGAATCTGTGTGTGTTAATGCGGTGGCCCAGTTTAGCCTTAAGACCTACAGTTGTGCTAATGATTTGAGGAAAAAATTGGCTCAAAGGGTCAGCTGACAGTCCAATAATGAGTCCTGCATTCAACCCAAATCCAGAAACAACTACCCCTGGCCACTGAACCCACTCTGCTATGACGTCTGAATCAGAGGGATGCTAATTGGGGACCTGGGTGTAGTAACACTCTTTACCAAGAGATAAATGGTCAGAGGTAAGTCGGGGAGTCGGTTGAGCTCTTAGATTTAAAAGTTTGTGGTGTCAAGCTGCAGTTTTAAAGGTTGGATAAGACAAAGAGACATACCAAGCTGTTAACAAGGTATGTTGTGAACTGCTGTCAGCTCAGACTGCTCTCCAGACAGACACCTCAGGAGAAACCTGGAAACCACGACTCAAGTGCAATATCTGTTGAACCTGGTGCACCTTTGTCTTTGAGAGGCTGAGGCTGTTAATTGAATGATTGTGAGGCTCCATATTAATAGAATTGGTGTAAAGCTTCTCCCTCTGTCTTCATATCACTTCCTGTTTTTAACTCTGCCCCCCAAAAATAAAACAACATAGCGCTGGACCACATTATGTCCAGTCAGATCAGAAATCCCCTTTCGGATAAAGGTCTGACATTAAAGAAAGGACACCCTTTACTGTTGTAGATACATCCTATAGTGTTCAGTAATGGCTGAACTTTTGCACTGTGTCGCAGTCAGTCACACGGGACCCAGGGGGCCGCTCTGATGAAAAGACTTCATGTGGATTCCCCCTCCAGAAAGCTGTCAGTCACATGGACCCCAGAGGAGCTGAGGAGACCCTGTGTTGATGCCCATGCAGTGTTGAGTTCAGGAGATGAAGCAGGAGTGAAACCGCCTTTTATCTTCTGTTTTGCCAGTGTTTCTAAAGTTTGAACAGACTTTTTATTGGGCTTTCTTTAGGATAATTAACTGAACTTTTTGAGAGCCCTAACTGAGACTCCCTGTTGCACTAGTTACAGCAGCAGAGGCTTAAGCCATTTGAGTGAAATATATCCATTGTGATCTTTGGGTGCCCAGCAAGACCATGGCCACCTTACCCACTCAGAACGCATCGTCTTGGGAGCGGTTGCCTGGCAACAGTGGCTGATTGGGTTAGTGGGGTTAAGAAAGGGTCTGGCACGGGCAGGAGGAATCAGATCACTCCCATTGATCATCTTCTACGAGGCTCCTCTGAGAGCTGAGGCTATGGCCACAAAATCAAAGCCCTGCCTTGTTGTCTGAGAGGAGGCCATTACACACACAGCACAGCAGAGGAAGACACAGCCACCTTTGCGTGCACACTCAGTCTGAATTGACGGTGCAACAGCTTCATAGTTGTAAGTTATGTCACTGTAACTCAAGCTCTTAAGAGAGTTTTCTCAATAAGAACACATAGACCTGGGGAACAAGCCTTACACCACTCTCACTAATAGGAAAATACAGGTAATTTATAAATAGTTTATAAGGTGATAGAGATTTATTCATCTTATTTTTTGTGAGTATGTTTTTAATGGTACTTTTTCTTTTGTATGGTGAATAGTTTTATATTAGCAGGAACTAACAGATTATTAAAAAGTCAATACTTTGTAGGTGGGCAGACTAGCATTCAAACTGAAGCCCAGGAAGTCTTTGCATGAGTTTGAAACCTCTAATTACTTCCATAAAATAGTGAGTTAAGGATACAGTGCTGATTTGAGTGCCCACTTCATGTCAGTAGCTTTCCCACTTAGTTTTTTTTTTTTGGCAAGATCTTAGTGCACCAGTGTTGAGACGGGCCAACTGTTCGTCCAGTACTGCAGGCCTTCAGTGGTGACTTCTAACGTCCCGGGGAGGTGTAAAGTGCAGCAAGGCAGTATGTGGCGCGGGCTGGGTGATCCCTCCCACATCTCTTTACTCATGCTGTCCCGTGGGGAGGTAGACAGCAAGCCAAATGGTGTCACTGTTCCCTCGCCAAATCACTGAGTCACAGACTTAGACCACTGCGTCTCCTTTGTCTGAAGTCTGCGCATGGTTTTCTTTCATCCACAGTATCCGCACTTTACAGCATTGATTATCACTCATGTTCATACAATATTTCTCGTATGGTAGGTTTAACAGTTAGTCCTAGTGATTTGTTTTTCTAATGCCCATAAATTTCCAGCTCATTTTCTGTTCTAGTATAGCAGTCTATTAAAGTTGATGAGTGTGGCCAATGTTCACAAAGAGAAAGCAATTAATAAAGTCTCATTTGCATGATCTCCTTGTATGTTTTTTATTTTTTTTATGTCAAACACTTTTCTGATCGGATTTGCTCAAAGATTAGACGAATTTTTCAGTTGTTTACAAAAATTTATTCATACAAATCTTACAACACTTTTTTTTCAAACATTTATTTAGTGAACCCTTGCAGAATGCCATTTGTATTAATCTAATACTTTGAACACAGTAGTTATATATATATATCTTTATGGAGTAAGTGGGTTTTGTAAGGCTATTGGCGCTTTAATATCATACAGAGAATGTATGAGAATGGGGATCTGATCCTCGGATTCCTCTGTTTTCACATAAACTTTGAAACAAAGTGCAAATGAAAGCATGCCGGCACGAAGGCTTGGGGTCTAAGCTGGATGATGCTAGAGATACTACCAACACAAACGCAACGGAACAACAACAGAAAAAGTGAAATGTAAGCTGATGATGTGCAGCATTGTAGGGCCACTAAATAGCCATCTGATTCATGGCGATTAAGAGTCGATGCAAGGCACCACAGCTGCAAACTGCTTCCTGCGTCACAAAGCCTAGAGGAGAATGCAAAATTAAAGAAAGATTGATACAGGCACAAGAACTCAAAATGCAACGACCCTTAGGGCAAAAGTGCTCCTGATGCATGAGAATTGTGTACACCAGGGAACTACTAATAAAGGAAAGCTTTTTATCATGTGCATCTAACCAGAGTTTGAACAGTTTGCCTCAAAAATACTGATCATTTGGTCCACTCTTGCCTTTCTAAATTTGTGCGTTTTAAAAGTTGTAGTTACTTGCATCTTATTTACGGAATCACAGTATCACAGACTAGAAATATGCCACATATGAAATAAAAGATGACCACTGTGATCCAATGACAGTTTTCTGTCTTAAAGCCATAATTTACAGATGTTCCTAAAAGATCACACATGACATCAGACTGGTAGATAGTCGCCAGCAGTAAAATACATTCAGGTTATAGTGATTCATTCAGATCTTTCACATACATCTTGAGTGGTAGAATAACAAAACACAAAACAACAACTTAGGAAATGACAGGTTTGTTTGCAGAAGTCAGAAAGCAAGCAGAACCATGTTGTTGTCTGAACATGGTGTGGTGGCTAGTGCAATTACTTTAATCATGCAATCTACTCTTGTTTTACATCTGTTCACATAACAGAAAAGGGAAGCACAATAGGAGGTTCAAACACATGTTCAAACTACTGTGTGTCTCTCACACATAAAGAAGTGGGTGCATATGTAACCATGTAACAAGTATCAAATCTTTTTGTTGTTTTTTTCATTTGCTCAATGTGGCATGTTGATGATACTTATTAAATGGACAGAATGACAAAAGAAAACCAACATGTTCAGAAGTAAAGGTTTTACTGAAACCTTCCCACAACAGCATAAGTTGGTAGGACTACAAAGATTGGCACTTTACATGAGTCAAAGCTGTAAACACAGCAGATTAAAAGACATGAAATACCTCAAAAGTACTCTGGTCCCTATTATATTACTAATAAGCACCCTAAATAAATATCTGGTAAGGTTTTAAAGCCAACTATCCCAGAACTCTTAAAATTATTATTTATCATTATCAAATTATAATGATCATATATTTCATCCTTATCATCGTCCTTAAACAGGATACATTTTTGTTTGAGAAGTATGTACTGTAACATATCTAAGCTGAGTCACCACATTGTGCCTGAACAGAATGTAACAGGTCCACAATGTAAGTCTCTAGAGACAAGAGCACATATGAGGTGGAAGAAGATTGGGTTCATTGAAGGAAGATCACGAGGTTGAGAGTTAGAAGGTGAGGAGGCAAAAAGAGAAGGGTTGCCACCCCTCTGGTAGGACACAACGTCAAGAAAAGAGCCGCCCCGGGCGAAACTCACCGGAAACATGGGAGAAAACTGTTTCAGCCAGTCTCCCAAAAAAGCCTCAAACTCATCCCCGTCTGGTAGGGCCTCAAAGTCTATGTCTTGTAGGATATGGTGAAAACCTATGTCTTCAAGGCTGTTGTGAATAGAGACAACTAAACTCTTAATGTTACTTTACAGAAAGCAGCATTCAATACATTGATTGTCTTTTAAACTATTTATTTTGCTCATGTGTTTTGACTAAATGTTTAAAAGACAGGGCTGTCACAGCAGCTGAACAATAGTTTTCCTTTAGGTGTAAGTCAATGAATACACAAATAAAGCCTATTTTTTTAAACAAAAATTGGTCCACAAATTAGATATGTGCATCATCAAGTGCTTATAAGTATAAAATAAAAAACAGTATTATCAAAATATTCATTTTAATGGCTTACTTCATACATAAATACATGTTGGAGTTGGAGAACACATAAGCAATCCAGCGATTTGTTTAGATGACTTCATGTGGGGCTGCACACACTTAAGTTTTTTTTTTTTACGGGGATGCTACAAATAAGCCAGCCGGCGTCCTTTGTTTCTAATTCTCTGTCTATACCTTTTCCCGAGGACGGCTGCCAGGTATTTCTTGACGGCCATTTGCTTTCGGTAACGGCTGTAGCTGTCTGTGAAGATGCCGTCTGAATGTCGCTTGGACAGAGGCTCCGAGCTGTCGTCGAATGTTTTACCCCCGCTGTTAGAGAGAGAGATAGGGAGATACATATAGAGGGAAGGTTGCAGTACTGTCACATTCAGCCACTCTACATTCACACAACCTCTGCAGATCATCGTACTCTATTTAACCTGAGAAGAAACTGATTTGACAAAGCTTACTTCTACAATGATCTTTTTCATGCAGCCTGAAACTGCATATTGGCTTGAGAGTATCATTTCAATGTGACTTTGCACTAAAAATCCATTTTGTACTTTCTCTGTTTAACTTTTTTTCCAGGCCAGTAATGTGCCATGAGGTGTGATACTTCTGTTAGTATAAAACTTAAACAATAGCCATTCATCAAAGACTAATGGGATTTCCTCTTAATAATTCGTTTGAAGAGAAATATAAGCATGCGGGTAATCTTCTCTATGCGCTTTAACAACACAGCAGTAGCCACAGAGAGGGGCAGTTTTCAAATCAATTTGAGAGTGCTTATCCCTTACCGTTGCATAACGCTTAAGCAGCATGCCGAGTGATAATGGGACCACAGAACAGAATACAGTACAACAGCATGGATACAGTATGGATATTAATAAAAAAGATCAAAATTAAACCAAAAAGGCACACAAGACAGAAAAGATCATCATCATTAAGAAGGTGCTCTTACCCTACACGTTTTGCCATCAGAGAATGTAGATATTTCCTTGCTGATAACTGACCCAGCGCTTTCCTGTAGGCTTTATTAAACATGCCGTCTGCATGCCTTTCCGTTCTGGGATGATAGACAGCCACACAGTAAAATCAAATCACCACACACCCAGCGCAAGAGGCAACACTTTCAAAAAGCTGCACTGTGGAAAATCTACTTTTACAAGTCAATTATCACTTACATGTAAAAAAATATGTATTTATTTTTCAATTTATTTATGTATTTTATACTTTCACTCATTTGTTCCGTTTGTTTTTTACAGGTGTGCATCTCACCTTCCAAAAATGTCTTACTGTGATCATGTTTTATAGATTTTGTTAATTCATTATGTATTTAAATGTATATTAAAATGAGATCAAATGCCTTCCAGAAGATCAAATCTTAAAAGCATAATGCGAACGGACTAAGCCTTCCTTTGGGCGTGCAGTTACAGAACAGAGGAAGGACTGTCTCATAAAGACGTGACTGAAAATAAAATAAATAAAAACACTTCCTCGTGTTGGACAGTTCTTAACAAAATAAGTTGGGGACGATACATATAGGTTTAACATAAAACATACAACATACATGAACAGAAATATAGTAATGAAGATGTTCAACACGAACATTGAAGAGAAAAGGTTGCGGACAGTGCTTACCTTTCTTCTGGTGGAAAATAAAGACTGAACATGTCGTCTGCCACGGACACGGGAGCACTCCTCACGTCCAGCTGCTCTGTGTCATATTCCACTGGAGACAAGGAGTTCCCATCCTCGTCATAAAGCTCACTGTCAATTCTGAACACACAGGCGTTAACACATGCACAGTTATTATTTGTATTTGACAAACCCAATATTGACTACTCTCCTCTAACATTATTGAATATACTTTGATAAAAATATCTTCATTACTGTTTTTCTACAGGTGCCTATTAATTATAGCATGATTTGCATTACATTGATAGATTAGACCTCTGTGAAGGAGCCTAAATGTCATTACAGCCGCTCCCTGCTCAGTGTTCCTCCGCGATTATTCCCCTGTCAGCACTATGGATCCACTGTCACATACAGTTATCCCCTTAAGTAATGGCTGTTGTGTCCTCACAGTCTGCAGTCATGACCACGGGCTTTTTACAGAGACTAAGAGAACTTTGTTCCTCGCAATTTTTTGACGTACCTAATGCTGGGAAGGCTGAGTCCCACAGGTGAGCAGTAAACGCTGCAGTGCATTAAGATTCCATAGACAAGTAAAGCCAAAGTCGCTTTACTAGACATTGTCCTGCTGGGAAAAAAGAAGAGACAAAATTAAAAAGAAAAAAAAAGAAATGTTTGTGACTCAAACTTAAATTATGTACAGACTTCAAAAATCTCAAAATTAAAATGAAGCTCACATTTTGTTTCTATCCAGCTTTATAAATAAACTGTTAACATTCGTGTTAGCAAAAGCTCCCAAAGTGTTCCTTCTTCTTCTACGGTTTCTTACCGGTTGCCAGACGCTCGGCGCGATCCGCTGCCTGAAGAGAGTGAGATAGAAACTCTATCTCAGTCCCTCGCTCACTCTTCCTACTGTCTTTCAGTAAATGTTGCTGATTTTTTTGGCTCTCTTCTTCACTCTTTTAGTTTAGTCTTTAGCATTAACGTGCGGTCCCCTGGTGCGCCCCGCAGCTCACTTTTTACTTCTCACTCTTCTTCGGGACTCGCTTAAGTTCGCCGCGTCCTTCTCTGTCATGAAACCCAATGAGCAGCTCCAAACATTTGCTTTTTTATCGGCCGATCCCAAAGCCGAGCCTTATTCACTTGTCACGTAGGTGGTGTGGTCGGGGAGGGTGGGGGAGATGGGTGTGTGCGTGAGGGGGGGGGGCTTATGGCGTCATCACCCCATCCCATTAGAGAGCATCCTTCTCCCGCGTCAATGAAAGACCCCTAGACCCAACTTCTGTATTAAAAAGAATGGGTGTTGGGTGCAATAGTCATTAATTAAACACTGACTGGATTCGTGTCAACGTTTTGACGTCATGACGTAACGGCTAGAGGGCCTTATGGGAGCTGTCCAATGGCGAAAGCCTCTCGGGAGCTGTCTAGTGCTGAAATATAACTGACGTGTTGACTTATATAAGGACTTCTTATTTGACCTAAAAACTGCGAATTAGAATAATAAAATAATTCATCTTAATGCCATAATTTAACTTTATTCCCTATTTATGTCTTCAGGCCTGTTCAGTGTCGCTGAGTCACGAACAGCAGACCTTTTACCGTTCTGTTAGTAACAATGGACACTTCTTGACATACTTTTTTTCCTCACAGTGATGTGTACAAATCATAAATGTATTTACTTCTCTCCTTCATCTTTTTCCTCCAGGTTTCACGATTGCCTTTGTTGCTGTAAACCAACAATTAGCGGTCGCTGCTGTCTGTGCACAGGTGAGGGCCATGAGCTGAATGCTAAAAGGGTGATTCACGCCGGTCGATCCTCTCCGGCCCTTGACGTCATGCGACGGCTTATTTCACGTAAAGAGTGCAGACAAAACAAAAAACAAAACGCTGAACACTTATGAATTTTAAGACTTCAGAGACAAGGAAAAAAAAGCTTTGACAAGTTCAGGACAGTTGTTGGTCTGATGAAGCACTGCTCCCAAGTGGCCACAAGATGAATTGCAGTGATGGGGCTGAAAAATGATGGCAACGTGTTCTTTCATGATTTTTTTTTTTTTTCAGATTATATTTACAGTGGCAAAATAAAATATAAGAAATCCCCCTGAACAAGCACTTGGCAACAGTAGGGGAGGAAAAACTTCCTTTAATGGCCAGAAAGCGCCGACATACCCACGATCCAGGTGGACGGCTGCCTCTCTTGGCCAGGAAAAAATATGTTTTTTGGTTTGTTTTGTCTTTTGTTTTGTCTTTTTTTGTGGCAGTGTACATTTATCACATGTCTAGTAAAAATACCACATGACCTACTAAACAGTTGGATACACATATATACCCCTATGTTGTGTTCTCCTGGGAGGAAAAATAATAACATCTTGACCGTTGTGAATGCTGTCAACATATGACAACAAAACAGGAAGTATTATAGTGTTATAAGTACATTTATATATGATAAAATATAAAGCACTGCCACCATTTACTATTGTATAATTTTCTTGACAGTAAATCTGTGGTGACTCCGACTTGATACTATGACAAACACGGCTAAGTATGTGTTGTTACCCGAGATAATCCAATATGTCTCTGCTGAAGACATAAAATGAATCAGATTATTTGTCTCAAAGCACCTGATGCTTGACCTGCCACACGCAGTGCCTTCCTGCAATAATAATACTACTACTACTAATAATAATAAAGCCATAATAAATAACTGTTACATTTGTGTTGCAGAAATAAAAATCACCCAGGAAGTATCAGTTTTAATGAGGACTCATAATTTGCTGTGTAATATGTTTTAACAGAGAGCGGTCGGGACGGAAATAACTCACTCAGAAACCGCACAGATGGTCATTTTGGATGCTCCTTACAGTAAGTCATCAGAACTGGCACCGTATTTACAGGAAACTAGATCATGTTTCTATTTGTACACAAGGCTCTGGCCTGAATTCACACTTTTATTGCTTCTACCTGTGTCGTATGAATGGCTTTAATCACAGCCGGCCAGACAAGAAAACAACATATGACTCCAGCTAATTTTATCTCTCTTATCTTTTTATAGCTCTTCCCGTGTCACGTTTAAAAGCTTTTATTGAAGTTTCAGTGTCATTAGTCAACTTTAATATATATTTATTACAGTGAATCCGAACATGGTTTGTGACTGTGGAGCTCAGGAGACAAGAAAGAGAAACTAGGTCAGTTAAAGTATTTTTATGTGATGTAACTTGAATTATTACACCAGATATGGCAATAACTGCTGTTGCATTACTGACACTGCTTCTTGTTTGCAGATTTTCCCTACGCCAAACCTCAATTTGAAACACATAAGCATAAGCTGGCTGTCATTCAAGTGTTGGTTTCTGTGTTATCATTTATATATTTATAATGACACTGATGCTGTAAAGGAATATGAACTACAATAAGTCAGAAAAGCCACAGTGAAGGGAGGAGGATGTGACTCGTCTGTTGTAAATAACATAAAGTGGCTGTCAGTAAATGCAGGGGGTGCGGGGAGAGTTATTGTGATAGGCCTGTGCACACAAGCAAAGGATGTAATCACGACTTACTGTCATGGAAAACCCCTAAATTACGTGAGGTTGGCAAAAGTGTTCATGTGTAGGTTTTTACAGTCAGTGTTTGTTCATGTGTGTCAGACATATTCCTGTAAAGAGCCAATATGCTTCCAGACAAACACAGTAACATTCATAAGCATGCAGTTATGATCAAAACGGGGGAAAAGCCATAAAGAGGATCTTGTCTGTTTCTTATCCCAGAATCTGTGGAGCATTTGCTTCCTCTTTGATTTAGGACCAAAGCCCAGTGAACCAAGGGGAGGGCTGGAACAACATAGCATTTCTTTCCCAGATGAAATGTATCCTGTTTCATGTGTTGGATGTCAGCATAATGGTAAGATTCACCGTGTTATTACAAATCAGTGACGTCTTTAAAAAACACATTTTAAACACTTTCCAGAAATCTGCAAGCAAATAATACACAGTTTTCAGAACAAGTCCCCAAACCTTTTCAAAGTTCTTCTTCCTGTCTGGTTTTGGCATCGACCTCTCTTGATTCTTGGATAGTTCATAGTGCAAGTATCTAGTTTGTTTCTGATTTGTTTTTGAGACTGCCCATACGGATGTACAGTATTGCATACTGTAGCTGAGAAGCTGTTTTAAATGCAGCATACTCATTCTCTATATTTGGTTAATAACAACATTGAGAACTTGTATTATTGTTATTATATGGTTTGTGGTAGCAGCTAAAAGAACAAACGTATAAGTTCCATGAGCCTACTCTATATACAGAAATCACTGTTATGATAACCCTGCCAGTACAGTATTATTTGAACTCTTTATTTAATACTCGGAATTGGTGTACAGAAATATATAAGTAACAGAATGAAGTGATCCATAACAAAATAAAAATTATATTTCAAAAATCCATTAATCACATGTTCACTAATTATATTTAAACGCTGGAATGAATATTGTAAAATGAGGCCTTGTGTAGCTATTCATAAGCAAATGAATTATATGGCATTGGGTATTTAAACAATATCTTACTGTTAAAATTAAAACTCAATAATCATCAATATGCAAGGATTAATTGGTTGACTTAATAGGATTAACAATGATTAAAATGACTAATGTGCCTTTAGTTCAGAGTGTGTTGAGGGCTGTGGTTCTCCTACAGTTTCTAGAAACCCTTCTGGGAGAATGTATTTTATGCTATGCTTTACACTTTTTAATAATTATAATATTTTATGTTTAATTCATTTCTAAAAATAAAGGGTAATGTCTATGTTAAGTGCAGTAACAGAGCGCGGCCTCTAAGGGGAGCCAGTGGTCTGTGTTGTGACTAAAGCACGTTGAAAATTAAAGACGCTTTTCTTCTTTCTTTATCAACAGCGCTTGAGCTTCCCCGTCGGTTTGATGTTTGGTGATGTCGGACGTTGAATTAGAGCAGTTTTAGCCTTTCATCCCGTCTCCCCGTCGTTCCCGGCTCAGCTCGTACCGGACGGATCCGTATCTCCAGCTGTGTGGTACAGTCCCGCAGGCAGGGGCGGCCATGTTGGCGGTGTGGGGGTAGATGCAAGTTTAGTAGTAGTAGTAGGAAGTATCGGCTAAAAAGACATGGGATACTTTGAGCTTTTACTTTTTCCACACCTGCCGTGTCACTTCTGGACTCTTGGTTTCTTTTATTAACAATGTCTGTCTCCTTTGACGCCTTCCACATCCCTTAGGACGAAAATCCACGCGTGGCTTTGGTTTAAGTTCAGCTCAAATCTCAGCACACTTGCCCTGCTGCTGGATGGATCAGATGAGGATGAAGGCGGATCGGTCCCGCTTGGAATAACTCGTGATTTTTTTTTCTTCTCGGACCTGATTCGGTGACGGAAAAAGAGAAAACACACAAGAAGGACGCGAAATTGCAAAGGTAAAGGCAAATAGAGGATCATAAACGTGGTATTTGTAAAATCAGTGGGATGTGGAGCAGATAAAGATGGGCCGATATGCAGCTGCTCGTCTGCCTGACTCTGACCTGTCAGCAACAAAGGAATGATTAAAATACACATGAATATGGTGGTCTAGTCCAGGCCAGTGCTGTCTACAGTTTTCCCCACGAAACAGCACTGTACTCTTTCTCATAAATGCTTAATATGGCAGCGTACAGGCATGTTCTGGCAAATCCCGGAGGAATATTAGAGCATATCTGGTATCAGATCAAACAAAAGTAGGACAAGGTCAGCAGCCATAACTGAGACACCGTACAGTATAATAACAATTTATCTAATGAATTAAACCGTTTAAAAAGACATTTAATTAAATCTAATTGCATTTAGGCTTGCAGTGTTTGAAGACTGTGTATGCAATCTGTTTCCATGCTGTTCCTTAGCCCTTTTATTGCCCATTCAAACAGACTCAGGCATCATATACTAAAGTGCAGCCTTATCATTTAAAACCTCCAACATCCTTTGATTCATGCTGATTCAGATCCTCGTGATTACTACGGCCAAAAGCAGGAAGTTTTGTCCTTATATAGCAATATATTTCACAGTTCTACTTTTAAAACAGCTGAGTCACATTTGGTCCTGGCACTGTTGCTTTCCTCTTCTACTTTAGTTTGAATGACTGTGGAGTTATCTCTCCTACACGTGGAGGGTGTGCCTGTCACTACACTTGTTTAAGTCCTCTTGCTCCTGGCAGTGAGTGAGTGAAGAGTTTGAAGTGTCACATTAAGGATGCTGCTACCCTGAGGCACTGCACACAGAGTTACATCCTCATGATGTGCATATGAATGTGTAGTGAATGTGAAGGAAGTTTAACCTGGAAGTAACAAATTTAGCCTCATTTATTAGTCTGACTGTGAACACAGTGTTACTATTAATTCAAAAATGAAATTACACAATTTTACAAATTCTATTAATCTTACCTCTTAGTTATGCATGTTTTATGGAAGCATTGTACTTTGAATTTGATTATTGATTCACAGCTAAAATCCAAATATGAAACCAGCCTTTAGTTGGATTACGATTATTTATTTCAACAGAAAGCTCACTTGACAGCTGTTTTCTTGCTCATCCTTTATAAAGACTCTTACTTCTCTGTTCTGTCAAACAGCTAATTGTAGACACATTCATATTCCCAAAATATCTTTCACCTAGCCACAGCTCCGGTGCCAGCTTTCAGGTACTCCCAGGGGTCTGCTTTTCCAAAAAATCCTCTGAAGTTGATTCTTTGACGGCATAAAACTGCCTCAAGCAAAAGCTTTGTGAAACGAAGCAACTGTGTCAAATTAAAGAGTAGATTGCAGGGTATCGGATCACACACTAACTTGGAGCCATTGTGGAGCGCTCAGACATCACTGGTAGATTTTGTATTCTTTGCTGATCTTTTGACACTGAACTCGCCTGCAACCATGACAGCATATGTCACATCATGGAGTACTTATTGACGTTTGTGTCTCTGCTCTGTGGCTTCACATCAATACCATCTCGTGACATTTCTCCAGACCCGCTTTTAACCCATTGGCATCGGAGGAATGTGAGGTGGGAGGTGGCAGGCAGCATCTGTGGTGGATCTGAATGCAGGGTTAAAGCTCCCAGGACTCCTCTCATCGCCTAACAGCTGTGAGGCTAGACACTGGGCAGGGTTTCACTCACACTGCCGGCTGATGGATGGAGGGAGTCCACCATCACAACAGCTCATCTAGCCAAATGCCAACTTCATTAGAGTAAACCCCAGGGGAGGGGCGATAACAAGAAAGACGCTATAAGGACAAAAATACAGCTCACAATTAGGTGATTTGGAAAAGGCTTTGTAAAATGTAGAGTTGGATAAATCTAAATCATTCGTTTGTAGATGTTTTGGGGCCCTTTGTGCCTAAATCTCTGTGTTTTTCTGGGCCATAGCCAGCTCAAAGATGCAAACTTTTGGCATTTTGAGTTATCACACATGGGAAAAACAGAGCTCAGTCTTATCAGCAGATTTGTGAAGCCTGTGTGGAATTCTCACACCGTGGTCAGCAGAGAGCGAAGGGATGTGTGGGCAGCTCGATGATAAGACAACACATCATTCATCATTATATGAAGAAAATCTTTTAAAGTTGGGTCTCATATTATCTCTAACAAACTGATAAAAGATTGTCAGCTATCCACCATGTTCTGCAGTGTTTTTTTTGTTAACCTAAACTGGGACAACAGGTCAAGGGTGAGCACAGAAAATGCTGTCCCTCAAGAAAATACATGACTCATTCTTGCCGTCAACCAGCGAGAATACTATATTTAGTATTCCTTTATCTATTTCCTGTTTTTTCAGCTTTTTTAGCTTACACCTCTTGATAAGTACTTCTATGCTTTATTTGGATAGTTTCACATCAAAATGCTTTATGTTACAGTGTTTACCCTTCAGCCACCAGGTGCACCAGTTATCGTGTTTCAGACAGGTGTTGGCAAGTATCTGCTCTCATCAAGGGTCCTTGTGTAACACACTGAACCCAGGTCTGTTATACACTAGCTAACAGGGCACTCCCACTACATGCACAAGACCACACAATGGTAAGGAAGTAATGAGCCTTCTTGATATTTTGAGTACCCTTTTAAAGACCTCTACACACTGAGTGATTGTGCAGGCAGCATAACACATAGTTGTACAGTGATTTCATTTTTTTGGCCTTTAAGAAGAGCACTGGCAACAATGCATCCAAATCTCAGTGCTTTGATTTCAGTTCAGTGAAAAGTCTGGCCTCATTTTTAAATGCCACATGTCTGAACACAGCATAGACAATAGCGCCACACCTCTTCAATCAGATTGTGGAAGAAGCTACAAAATATTGATTCAGACTTATTTCTTCACCTTCCTTTATCTGCATATCTAGTGCATCCAACAACTGGGAGTAATCTTATGTTTGAACGCTAAGTTGTAGGTCACGGTATCATCCCGGGGCAGTGGGATGTTGTCAGCAATTAGTTGCTATAATTAGCACCAAGGCAGATTTTCTTGTGTGGATTTAATGGCTCTGCTCTTCAGGAATGATTATGTGTTAAAACTGACTTCATTGTATCTCTAGATAACAGAGAGTCAAGTCTGACCTTAGCCTTTCGAGCTCATTTAAGTGTGATCCTTTCCATCTATAGGCAGTTAAAAGGAAATCTTGTTTTACCATTTGCCAGATTACATAAATTAAACCTTACATACTTTTCTTTTTGTGATAAGTCCTGAATTGATGGAATTTCTCTCATTGATAGTATTTTAAAATTGTCAAATTTAAATAGCTGTTCACATTGCCTTAAAATGTCACTTTAAATAATACCACTGAACTCTAGAAAGACAATTTAAACATGCAGTATGTAAAAACTCCTGCCCTTATGCCCCCAGCCTCACCCCCCACAACAACCAGTTTACCACTGCAAAATGCTACCATATTGCATTACACTGAAGTTTAGATAACAAACTTTTTTGGATCTTAGCATAAACTAGCTCTGACTATTAATGTTAGACCGATGCTATCCAGCAGTGGTTAACCATTAAAAAGCACTGCCATTAGCACTTCCCAGTCACTTCCCGCCGTTGATTCAATGTGGACAAGCCTTGAACATTAACCAGCCAATGGGAGCAGCCCTTAATTTAAATGGGAGCCAACCCCCTTGCATATTGTAGGCCACAGCTTTAATATTAGGACAAAATGTATGGCTGGCTTTTGCAACACTTTTAGGTAATATCTTCCTAAAAGCCTTCTCACGTGAAACACTGGAAATTAGAGCCAGTAGAGTCTCGCATGAAATTGGAAAAGCAGCAGTTTGTCTTTCATTCTTTTGTTAGGGTCTCGAAAGGTCCCACAAAACACATTTAAATTTTATAAGAGGAGCAGGGATCATTGCTGTTATGGGCACTTTTCTTTTTTGGGTTTTGTTTTTGTGTTTGTGTGTTATTATCATCCTCTTAGGACAAATCCTCTGTGCTCATAATCCTCCTAGTGGTTCAAGCTGCTGGAGTTGGCACTGCCGAGTGTTCGCCCCCCCTTTCGACATCGCCCAACCTGCTGCCTCCCTTTGTCTCTGTTCACTAGATCCAAATCATCCAAATCTATCTATCCTAGACATTAATGGCGATTTTGTAACAGTGTAATCTATGTGCTGAGAAAAAACATACTGTACATATTGTTAAATCATTCAGTTTTACAAAGGTAAAAATTGTTATGGGGATAGAAGATTGATAGTAATTTAAAAAATCTATTTTCTCTTAGACCATCTGAATGAAAATTGGCTCAACATTCTAAACTAATACTGCCTTCAGCCAACAGTCTCTCTGGGGTATTTCTTTGTTTCTTTGTTAAAAGCATGGGATAAACACTTAAAATTGGCCTTCTTAACAAATACACACAGTAGTATAGTGTTTTCATTCGCCCGAGAGGTTTGTAAAACTCTCTATAAAACTCAGTGTGAATGTGTCAGTGTTTGCAGTAAGAGTGATGTCACTTTAGTGTAATGGCTAATGTCTTTTTTTTTTCCTTTAACTGCAAAAATTCCATGGACTGAGGCCAGAGTTTTACAGTGTGGTAAGTTCACTGCTGACCCAACAAGCCAGGGCCTCGTGCGTCTGATAATGCGACAAAGCCCACCATAGAGACCATTTAGATTTACAGCATTTCCCTTTTAAAATCCCCAAATCTGACGCTATTCTGACACATGACCTAAGGAAGTCATTTAGAAGAGGTTTGTGATAATGTTAACCTGTAATTTGACTTGTTTTATTTGAAAGAAGTGTTCTGAATCTTTGGATGGTTTCTGTGGTCTGTCCCTGTTTAGTAGTGGATTTCCTTGGCAGCTCATCTGGAGAACCCAGTGAACTCTCCCTCCCTCTCTGATCAGGGAAAAACCTCCTCCACCTCTTAGTATCAAGCTGCTGCTGCCACACAATCAGTGAAAGATTTTTTATTGCAGCAGCAAGCCGTCCACTTTTATTTAGCTGCCGCGTGATTGTTACTCTTTAATCTGGTCAACTCAAGCCCTTCTTCTCAACGCCGTCACAAGCAGCACCACAGTGAAAGTGTTCACATCATGTCTTTCGTACTGCGCAGCTTCTCAAATAAAAAATCCATTTCATTTCAGGCCCTATGTTATCATGTGGTCTATCTTTACCCATTAGCCGAGGCCGTTTCCTCGCGCTGACGTCGTTGTTGGCAAATGAAACAGTTTTGGCTTCCCTAAGCTCAGAAGTCTTTACGAGCGTGTCTGATTGTCTCCATATTTTCCGGTCCTTCACCTCACAAAAGAATGTCTCAGTGTGACTCTGGCCAAATGATGTTAGGAGGAGGAATGACTGGATTGGTTTAGGCACATTGTGTCAAACAGTGCCATCATAAATGAATGGAATCCTTTAAAGGCAGCAATTTCTAGTAAAACAGTGACATCTTATACTATAGCTAAATTAAAAACTTAATTTCTTCTTCCAGAGTGACCAAATTGTTCTCTTTGAATAGAACTGCTTTGCCATTTGGCATATGTCCTAGTTATTACATGGCTTATAGTCTTAACATGTGTGTAACAGCAAGATTTTTCCTTTCATAGCTTGCATTCCATATGTTCATCAAGTCAAGTAAGAAAGAACACCTAATCCTGCCCTGAAATTATCTGTATTTTTTATTTTTTTCCCCGATGCAGGGCGAGACTATGGGCTGCGTTAAAAGCAAAGAGCACAAAGGCCCAGCCAAGTATCGCTCTGAGAACTCCACTGGGTCAGACCCCAACGCGGCCGCCACCCCTCACGCGGGCCACTACGGACCCGATCCCACCCAGCAGCAGCAGAACCAGCCCCCGTCATCGTCCTCGAGCACCGGGGCCGTGAACTTCAACCACAACATCACACCGTTTGGAGGCTCTTCGTCTGTTATCACTCCTTTTGGAGGAGCCTCCTCTTTCTCGGGGCCTGTCTCCAACTCGTTCTCGGGAGCTGTCTCAGGTGAAGAGTGTGCGATGATAACACTCCATAAGCTTCATAAAGGAGATGATGTAGCAGGCATATCCTGTGAAGGATATTCAAATTATTTCACAGTAAGGATGTATGCAGTACTTGCGATAAGAATGACACGGCTCAAAATAGTTCATCAAATAACAACGGTTTATGGCTGGGTAATGTAATATAAAAATGTGAAATATATAAATAAGTGAGCGCATATTTGTTAAGGTCTGCCTTTTTATGGTTTTTATGGTTGCCAAAATGAGTTATGGCAGTTACTTTAGGCATAGGTAATTTGACTTTCAATGTCAAATGAAAATTGCAAATTTTAAATTGTATTGACCCCATTCATCAAAGATATCTGTTATATTATACAATAGACAAATCCACTGTATTCTGTCTAATGTATTGCTCATATCCCTGTTAAGTCCATATATCAGGTGTGATCACTGCTAATGTGTGTGAGCAGCTTACAGAGATCACAGAGACAAGGTAGAAGTCTCGTGTTTAGGTGGGATTTAGGTTGTAATCCTCCTCCGTGCTGGATTATCTCCCTCTAAAGGGGGTGAAGGTGGCACTGCCATGGCATTTGCCTTCTGAGGGAGATAATGGGATTAGCGTTGACACAATTGTTGTCAGCAGTGGGTATATGAATGTCATCTGCCTCCGAGCTGTTGACTTACACAACAGTCGATGTGGCAAATATTTAATTTGTCATCACGAGAGCGTCCGATAATTAAATTGCTCTGATGGGATATCCATTATGGCTTTTATCAGTGTGATTTATTGACTTTTCTCTCGAACAGTGTTTCAGGGTAGAGCTGTGTCTATGGGTAATTACAGTCATATTTCCATCATACACAAGCCAAGAGAAATCAATACAGTCTGCGCAATCATACCTCCACGGCATATATCAACATAATGGCCTGCATCTCCGGTGTGTTTATGTTTTCATGCCTGCATTGTATTTATTTGATCTCTGTGTTGTTTTAGGCGGTGTTACGTTCTTTGTGGCCTTGTACGACTATGAAGCCAGAACGTCAGATGATCTGTCTTTTAAAAAAGGAGACAGGTTCCAGATCATCAATAACACGTAAGTATTATGACTCTGTAATTTGTGTTCACATATGCTAAAAGCAAAAAGGGCAGATGAGATAATTCACTCCTGCACCATTCCCAGCAGCAACACAAATAGCCTTTGATTGCATTATTAACAAAAATGACAAATATGAATGGAAAGGATTTTGTTTGGTTTTATGAAATTAAAACCATATCAATCAGTGCAGAGGTAATAGGAACCGTTTTTTCCCACTGTTTTACTCCTTTGTTTATATAAAAAGGACATTTTGGGGTTTGTGGCTCCCAGGCAATTGCAGCCTACAGAAAAGAAAATGAAGAATGTGAACACTAATGTGAAAGATAGACCATAAACCCACTTGAAATCCCAGTCTGTCTGTAATAAAACATTGCAAACTGAGTAATAATTGCCAGAATGCAACGCTTAAAGGTTGGAAGTACTCTGTATTACATCAAACATTATCAGTCCAAACTTACTCATACTTAATAAATCTTAATTCTTCTACAGTGGATCACATGGAGCGTTATTTCAAAACAGTGAGCCCTAAATATTCAACCTAATCAACACATTTAAGTGACTTTTATCCCTGTATCAGTCATCCCAAGGTGACGGTTAAATGCTCAGTTCCTCTCTCCTGCCTGTGTCCCCTGCAGAGAAGGAGACTGGTGGGAGGCGCGCTCCATCAACTCGGGCAAGAAAGGATACATCCCCAGCAATTATGTGGCCCCCGCTGACTCCATCCAAGCTGAAGAGTAAGGCTTTGTCGCCGCCTTTTCATAACGTCATTATTCCATCGACTGCTTGCACCAGGAGAATAATGACACTAGTATGAGCTCACCTCTCAGATTGCCACAAGGCGCACAGCTTTAGTCCTGCTACACTACCTCACAGAAGCTCGATAATGGGATTTTGAACTTCTACGTACAAGCACAGTGTAGTTAATATGGGCCTTTGACATGTCTTTCTTCACACAGGTGGTACTTTGGGAAAATGGGGCGAAAAGACGCGGAGAGGTTGTTGCTGATTCCCGGCAATCACAGAGGAACTTACCTTGTGCGAGAAAGTGAAACCACTAAAGGTGATACTTGTAGGAGGGCAGAAGTCAAATTGATGAACAATACTTCTAGACAAAAGACAAAACTTAAGTGTTATATTTTCCTCTGTATTCTCCAGGTGCTTATTCGCTGTCCATACGGGACTGGGATGAAGCAAAAGGAGATAACGTGAAGCACTACAAGATCCGTAAGCTCGACAGCGGGGGATACTACATTACAACTCGGGCACAGTTTGACACATTACAGAAGCTTGTCAAACACTACACAGGTGTGTTACAGGAAAAGCTCACCACTCACAGATGTCTTCGCTCTGTCGCCTCTCATTCATTATTCATAGCCCGTCTTTCATCTGACATTTAGACTTCATTCTCAGCATTGCCCTTTTTGTCATGCCACACAGCTTTGTGACACTGTGTGGTTTACTTTATACCCACAAAAGGCCCCAGAGTGTTACCAAGGGAGATGAATAGTCTTTAATTTTAATAACAATCGTTGCCGCACCTATGATTTTCAGCCTCCCACCTCGTTTTGACCTGAAAGAGGGTAAATTTCTTCACTTCTTCAATTTCACTTCAGTACAACTCTAGAGAGGCTTTTGGTCCCACTTCATCTCATTTATTTTTCAATAAAGTTTGTATAAAAGGTTCTGAAATTATACAGTATCATGATGGAACGAATCAGTGCATGAAACAGCAAGGCTTAAATGCGCTGTCCTTCTGCTTCAGACCTGTGCAGGCGCTGCTGGGGTGTAACCTTTTTATGCTCATGTTGCAGAGCACGCAGACGGGCTTTGCCACAAGCTGACCACAGTGTGTCCCACGGTGAAGCCTCAAACCCAGGGGCTCGCTAAAGACGCTTGGGAGATTCCCAGGGAGTCCCTACGACTGGAGCTCAAACTGGGACAGGGCTGCTTCGGAGAGGTCTGGATGGGTAAGGAACAAGCATTTGTTGTAATTATATTGATGGGAAGTTGACATTATGAAGGAAATGCAAACTACACATACATAAACTGGATATCCAGAAACATCTAAATTTATTCTGTCTATTTTTGTCCTCAGGAATGATCTACTTCCTGCAGTGGCTTCCTCTGTTTGTTGTTTTCTGTTTATCAGCAGAGATCGTCTCACTCAATAAGACATCTCTTGCCAAATATCTTTACAAATATATTCCTACTCCAGTCTCGCAGCTGCTCATCCTATCCCTCGCCTCATGCCACTCAGGGATAGTTTCTTACATGCATGACAGCACTTGCCCGCAATTACAAGCCCTAATTAATCATATTGTCTTCCTCTCGCGCCGCTAACAACACTGATTACCCTCGTGACCTTTTTTCCTCTCCTTCCTTGTCTTTCCAACAGGAACTTGGAACGGTACCACCAAGGTAGCCATAAAGACACTGAAACCGGGAACTATGTCGCCAGAGGCCTTCCTCCAAGAAGCCCAGATCATGAAGAAGCTCCGACACGATAAACTGGTGCCTCTTTACGCAGTGGTGTCCGAGGAACCCATCTATATCGTCACAGAGTACATGGCAAAAGGTACACGTCTATTCAATAGCTCTCGAAAAGCCATTAAACAAGCTGTACACATGTTAATTTGATGAGCGATAAACTTGTTTTCTGAAAAGTGGTTTACAAGACTCAGCTGTTTCCTGTTAACACAACACTGAAAAGGAAATGTTTTTAAAAGAAAACACAGCAGATGTAGACAGCAGACTTTTGGTTAGCAGTGAGATGAAGTTGATTAAATGAGTTAATAGCCATTTTTAATTAATATTGCAGTGCAGAGTCCTTGAAAGTCTCTAGTGGGTCCCTGAGGCCTGATGCTGGAATGGTTAATTGAAAACTGCAGTGTTTTTTTTTTTTTCTTTTTGTGGGAGGTTGTCATAGTCACAGCTCATTTTTTGTCTAGATTTATAAGTAATTAGATTTCCAAATGTAAACTGCGTGACGTGAATGCAGCTTGTTCCTGTGCCCTTCTTTCCAAACAGTTATGAAATTTGAACCAGAACTCTTGACACAATGCTGTGAAGTCAAGCTTATTTTAAATATTAAGCATTTTACTCAGAAGTTCATTGGTATGCAGCTGGTATATTTCGTTTCACCTGCAGTATATCATGTCTGTTCTGCGTTTTTGACCTCATTGCTTTTACAGGGAGCTTGCTTGACTTCCTGAAAGAGGGTGACGGAAAATTCCTAAAGCTCCCTTTGCTGGTGGACATGGCTGCACAGGTAAAAAGCACCGCAATTCAGAACTTGTCATGTGGTTTCTTTTTTGTAGAACTGCGTTGTTTCATGTGTTATTTTTAGCAACTTCAAACACATAAACTCACTAAAGTTTTATTTATTCATTATGAATGTATTCTCTAAGCTTGTCTCTGATGCCGTTTGTTTCCAGATCGCAGACGGCATGGCTTTCATCGAGAGGATGAACTACATTCACAGGGACCTGCGGGCAGCCAACATCCTCGTGGGCGAAAATCTGGTGTGCAAGATCGCCGACTTCGGTCTGGCCAGGTTGATAGAGGACAACGAGTACACAGCCAGGCAAGGTAGGCATACAAATAAGCACACTAAGTCTGCGTCAAAGGTGAAAGAGGGGTTGGGACAGAGATCTGACAGCAAGGACGATTAGACTATAGATTTTCTGTGCTTTAGATGCTCACCACATACTTTAAGCCATTTGTAATAAATATTGTGTGACCATTTATTATTGTTTCAATACAATTTATGGTTTGTCGTCCAACTGAAACTTGCTAAAGATGTGTTAACCATTTAATAATGTACATACAGTAAATACAGGCCATTGTGGTTTTCTTGGAAGTCCACACAAGAGCAAACATGTGCCCTCTAGTGGAGCCTTTTATACCTCTTGTCTTCCTCTTCTCCTTCAGGGGCTAAATTTCCCATTAAATGGACAGCGCCAGAAGCTGCCCTGTACGGCCGCTTCACTATTAAGTCAGACGTGTGGTCCTTCGGCATCTTACTCACTGAGCTCGTCACCAAAGGCAGAGTGCCCTACCCAGGTAACACACACACACAACACACACACACACATGGATGTGAATAAAACACAGAGAGGCTGATTCATGGCCAGAGCTATCAGTTCTTGGCCTGCCATCAGACGTCACGCTGGCACTGCTTGTTAATGTCAGAGGATGAAGTGGTGCTGTCTGACATAGTCTGCGCTGATTGTTTATGCCTCTGCAGGGGGGGACTGACAGCCACACAAACACACACTCATACTCACACACGAACATGTGAGATTAGATGAGACCATCTGTTGGGGGACGATCAGGAGATTGAACACCACTGTTGTTTATAACCATCTGCCCAACTGATACTGTCTTGGGATGCATGCCTTGAGCTGTACTCCACCCATGAATGTTTGCACTTTTAATAAAACAGCTATTAACTCATTAACCGATTGGGACTTAATTAAAATGTGTTTCCTGTTCCCTTTTTTATTTTGACTGTGTTCTTTATACAGTATTTATCCATGAATAAAGTATTACTCTTGGATGTCTTCTTTAGGGATGGTGAACCGGGAGGTGTTGGAGCAGGTAGAGCGAGGTTACCGCATGCCATGCCCCCAGGGTTGCCCCGAATCTTTACACGAGATGATGAAGCTCTGTTGGAAGAAGGAGCCAGACGAGAGGCCTACGTTTGAGTACATCCAGTCCTTCCTGGAGGACTATTTTACCGCCACAGAGCCACAGTACCAGCCTGGAGAGAACCTATAGCCTGCCTCTGTGTCTGGGAGGAAAACTATCCATATATCCACTACACATATGACTGAAAATAGCATTGATCGGTCACAACAACCACTACCTGATGTATGGTCTGTGCCCATCATCCTCGAGCATTTCAGTTTTAAGTGTTATTTTTATTTATGGTACAACACAAATCATACCCATGCGTATTTGAGCAAGACACATATTATTTTAAATCATATCGACACTTCATGGGGATGATTTACAGTATGTGAAATAAGCTGTGATAATGTCTTGCATTTAATCCTATTTTCTGTGATAATTAGTAAATTATACATTAGACCAAATATAGAATTATTTAAAATGTATCGGCAAAAATCACCAAAAGCCTATTTAACATTGAATATTTAAATGCTAATCTCACATATTGTACATTTGACATTTTCTAGTGCAATTAAAGAATATTACTTTTCAAGTTGAACAGACACATTTCATACTTCGTTTAATCTTTTGGGGTTTTTTTTTTTATCATCTTGAGGTTTCATATCACACATTTTAGTGCTGTATTTGCAGGCCTTACTGTCAGTGATCATCATCTATAAATCTTTGCTAAGACCTTCTTTTTTTTAATATATATATAAGACTGTTGTAAATCCTTGTGACCATCACTGCCCAGGTTGTATAATCTGATCTGAGTCTGATCTCTGAAGTGCTTATTGAAAAAGAGCAAAGCTGACAGCAAGAGACTTATGAAATCATGACCAAGGATAAGAGAGTTTTTAAGTTTTATTTGAAAATTGAAACCTAAATGTGACAACAGAACATCCCTGGGACCTACATGTTATATGTATCATATTAGACATTTCCATTTTTCCTCTATGGACTATTACAGTATAATAATGGGATTCTTAAATGAACGACTGAGCTAGTGGCTTTGTATATTACAAAGTCTCCCTTTTTTATAACAGCGTTACACATTATACTCCATTTGGATGGGAAAGTGTTGAGGGTGTAATCATTTTGGCAGTTTTTAGAATAAAAGCGTCATTTTACACAAACTGGTGGTCTTATGTTATATTTTTGATGTGTGTCTTTAAGCGGAAGTTTATTTTGTGAACCAATGACAGCTGGAGGTGGGCGGGATTAACTTCAGTAGCAACAAACAGCCACATAAAGTGATTTTAGCAACAAAAATGCAACACAAAATAATTCATTTGAGGGTCAGGGATGTGAGATTCCCCACGTCTTTGGAGCAGCACGGTTCAGATGCGATGGTGAGTGAGCTTTTACAGGTGTACCGACACAAAGTCACATGATCGCTCTCATACTGTAATATTTCTTTACCTCTTTCACTTCGCAGCACACAGATCCAGACTATTCAGCTGCATATGTTGTTATTGAGACTGACCGTGACTTGAGAGGGTTTGGACTCACATTTACTCTTGGAAAAGGCACCGACATTGGTAGGACTTGGACTTGTTTTCTGCAATACACCGCCGCTTGGCTACAGTTTAACCTGATATATTTATTGCACTAGAACTAAGTCCGGTTTTAGGTGGGTTTGGGTCTTTTATCTCTATTGGGCTTTTCATAATTTAAAATGAATGCATGTTTTATTCCACATCCGGTTACTCTTCTTTAGTCTTTCAAGAATTGAGCGTGTCTTATCCTTAGCCTTTTTTATTAAACTCTGTAGTGTACTGCCATCTACTGGTAAAAAGTATTAGGACACACAGAGGGCTGCTGGAGGCATTTGCTTAGACCAAGATTAGTATGTTTTCAAGCACTTTTAGCTTATGTTTTTTAAAAATTTTAGTGACCATGTTCTTCTGACTTTGGCAGTGGTTTGTGCCGTGAAGGCGCTCTCAAACCTGGTCGTTGGAAAGACCCTGCAAGAGATTGTAGGTGACTTCCGAACATTTTACCGCCTCCTAAGCAGTGACAGCCAGATGAGATGGGTAAGAAATGTAATTGGATGTCTTATATATAACCTATATTTTTCAATTTGTGGGTATATTTATGTTCATAGGCCTGTATTATTTCATTTTATTGTTTACTTGTCTTAAACAGTTGGGTCCAGAGAAAGGGGTCATTCATCTGGCCACAGCTGCCATCCTGAACGCAGTGTGGGACTTGTGGGCCCGTGCTCAAGGAAAGGTACGCATGCTGTGTGAAACATTATGAACAAGTTCCACATTATTCCTTTTACAACTTCTACACATTATTATCATGACTCACGGGTACATCATTGCTTTCCTCTAGCCTCTCTGGAAGCTGCTCGTTGACATGGTGAGTCACAGCACATTCACAGAAGACATAAGACCTGGATGTAACCAAAAAATCCCTCCTTTGGTGTTTATTTAGGATCCCAAGCAGATTGTGTCATGCATTGACTTCAGATATATCACTGATGTGCTGACAGAGGAGGAGGCTTTAGGTGAGACTCATTTAACACTGGTTACTAAAGAGAATTGCTTTATCACTTCCTATTGCCTTTTTGCTTTCAGACATACTGACGAAAGCAAAGGAGGGCAAGAAGCACAGAGGTGAGCACACTAAAAAGAGCCTTGAATTGGATTTGCAGAATTTAACTGCCTCTTTATTACTAACTCAAGTACTTTAGCACACATAAGGGCACTTGTGCTCCTTGGCCACTCTATCAAGACACACTTTATTTGTTCATTAATTTCCCCTTTCAGAAGATCAAATGCTGAAAGAGGGTTATCCTGCATACACCACCTCTTGTGCTTGGCTTGGATACCCGGACGAGCAGCTAAAACAGGTCTCTTTACTCTCACTGTAATCTTCAATACATGCCTTACCTTTACTTGACAGTTGTTGTTTTTAAGCTTTGCACAGACGCACTTCAAAATGGCTGGACCAAGTTTAAAGTGAAGGTCGGCGCAGATCTGGAGGACGATATACGCCGTTGTCGTCTCATTAGGAACATGATTGGACCCAAAAACGCACTGGTAAGGAATTAAGAAGAGTAAATTAGTAAATCATATACAGATTGATTGACTTTTTTGTGGTGTAAGATGATAGATGCTAACCAGAGATGGGATGTCCCCGAGGCGATCAGCTGGGTGACCAAGTTGGCCGAGTTCAAACCTTTGTGGATCGAGGAGCCCACTTCCCCGGATGACATCCTGGGCCATGCTGCTATCTCCAAAGTGAGACAGGAGTTTTACTTGTCTTTGCTGCTCTGGTTTTGTGGTTGAAACATAATAGTGTTTGTTGTTGCAGGCTCTGGCTCCACTGGGGATTGGAGTGGCAACAGGGGAGCAGGTCCGATTAATCTTTGTCATAGTACACAGATTCACGATGCTGACTCTGAATGTTTTCTCTCCAGTGTCACAACAGAGTAATGTTTAAGCAGTTCCTCCAGGCTTCGGCTTTGCAGTTTGTCCAAATAGACAGCTGTCGACTTGGCAGTGTCAACGAGAACCTGGCTGTGCTGCTGATGGCTCACAAATTTAAGGGTATAACACCTATCATTTAAAAATATTTGTATAAAACAAGGTTACAAAATCAGTCATGTCTTTTTTTTTCCCCCAGTGCCTGTTTGCCCTCACGCTGGAGGAGTTGGGCTGTGTGAACTTGTGCAGCATTTAATTCTGTTTGACTACATTTGTGTGTCTGCAGACCTCCGTAACAGGTAAAGGCACACAACTATTATATTTTGTAAAGTCTCACTTAACAGACCTGTCTTTACTGTTGACGTTTTTTTTTAAGAATGTGCGAATATGTAGACCACCTTCATGAGCATTTCACGTGTCCAGTTGTGATTCAGGATGCCCACTATATGCCACCCAAGGTACAATTCTTCATGATAAATGTGTATCTTTAACTAAATTGCAGATCTACATGTACATTTTTGTACATTCTTGTTTTTTAGAACCCTGGCTATTCTTGTGAGATGCTCGAGTCATCAGTGTTGAAACATCAGTACCCAGAAGGAGAAATCTGGAGGCTAAAAGATGCATTATGAAGACAACTAGTTTTAGCTTCTTCAGGAAATGTATTTTCAAGACTAAATGAATCAGAAATGACAGTAACTGTAAATTTAACTTTTTATTTACATATACACTTAAAATTTATGAATGAACTGTATAAAATAAAATCAAACACAAAAATCTGAGCATGGGAACAGATTTTTTAGTTCTACAGCTTACACAGCCATCTGCATTTTGATAATAGGATGTGGGTCGTAGTCGCAGATCTCAAAGTCCTCTGCACGGAAGTCATCAATAGTCTCCACTTTTCTCAGGATCTTGAGTCTAGGAAAGGGGCGGATTTCCCTCTGGAGCTGCAAATTTACATGTCGTTAACTCTTTTATTTGTTCAAGCTGACAAAAGGCAGAATCAAATTGTCTTTTGTCTCCACGCAGACTCACCTGTACTTTGAGAGGCTCGACATGGTTAATGTAAATGTGTGCGTCTCCCAAAGTATGAACAAAATCGCCGGGCTAAAAAAGAAGAATTAAAATGTTATTTGAAATGCTACAATGCTTTTGTGTCAAATAATACCACAACCTTACCTTTAGTCCTGTGATGTGTGCGATCATGTAGGTTAAAAGTGCATAGCTGGCGATATTGAAAGGCACTCCCAGGCCCATGTCACCTGAGCGCTGGTAAAGCTGACATGACAGCTCACCGTCGCACACGTAGAACTGACAGAGGGCATGGCACGGGGGCAGAGCCATGAGGGGTATATCTGCAAAAATGTGAATTACACTCGAGTCATAACACTTGATAAAATGAATGAATGCTAACTTTACTTTTTACTGTAATACCTTTGGGGTTCCACGCACACATAATGATTCGTCTGTCTTCTGGATTTGTTTTAATGGTATCAATGATTTTCTGCAGCTGGTCGACACCTTGTCCTGTGTAATCTGTCAAAAAGGAGAATTCAAAATATGCAGAACGACCTGTCGGGGAGTGCATGTTTTACATAGGTGCAGTAATATGGCATGTGTGCATTACCTGTGTGCATGTTGGTGTATTCTGCCCCAAAGTGTCGCCACTGAAAGCCGTAAACGGGCCCCAGGTCTCCCTCCTCTCTGTCGGTAAACCCATTCTTGTCCAGGAAGTCACGGGACCCATTGGCATCCCAAATCTTCACCCCTTTCACTGACAGCTCCTTAGCATTAGTTGATCCCTGTGGACCAAATCAAATACAGAACAGTGTGAATAAATACAAGAGAAATACAGGAAAAAATATAAAATGTGATCTGCCTCACTTTGATAAACCAAAGCAGCTCTTCAAGGATGCCTTTCCAAAACACTTTCTTGGTGGTCAACAATGGAAACTGGTCTAGAAATAAAAAGACAGATTAATAGAGACAAACGTTTTAATTAAATTCTACAGTAAAATCTCACATCAGGTCAGTGCAATGTACAATTGATCTATATATTAAAGTTTTTTACAATTAACTAGGTACTACAGCAGCTGACTTCTGCTTTTATTCTTCCTGAAATGACTGGCAGCTGTTGTTACACATTATAAATAAAGGAATAAAAACCCACCTCTGAGACTGTATCTAGCCTGAGCCCCAAACATAGAGATAACTCCAGTCCCGGTCCGGTCGCCCTTTCTACGGCCGTGCTGCAAGATGTACTGAATAAGGTTCAGGTAGCCTTGTTCATCACAAAAAACTCCAAAATTTGTCTTGGTCTCGTCCGCCTGAGTCTTTTCTCCTTCTTCTCTAAAGGGCTGTTCTGTGTGGATTTCTGAAGTGGCGGGCATTTTGTCGTTAAAATACACACTTTCTGTACAAAGCAGACTCTTTTAGTCCTAACTGAAGACTGACAAATTTCCCGGGTGAATTTGAGAAGGCACGCCCCGCAGAAAACGAACAGCCAATTAGAAACCAGAAACAATGACGACTTCCGTGTTGATTGAACTCTCGCGTGAAGGAAAAGAGAAAAGCGCGCCCTGGTTTGTTTTGAAGAGTCACTTGAATTTTCTCCTAAAATTACTCCATAGGATAAGAAATAAGGTGAAAGTCTTGCGAATTGTAATTTATAAATATACTGTGTTTTACAACTAAAATTATAGCCTAAGTATATTTTATTTTATTGAGGAATTCATCATTTACCTATAGCTATCACAGAAAGTAATGAGTAATAAAATGTGCAGGCTACTCCGTAAGACCGCCCTCACTGTGACGTAGCGTACGTGTAAAAGTCAAAGAGTGACTGGTCGTATCTTCCCTCCGCCGGGTGCAGTGGCGTGCGCCTGTAATCCAAGTCCCCGGGAGGCTGAGGTTGGCGGATCATTTGAGCTCAGGAGCTCTGTGGTACAGTGGACTGTGGCGAGCGGGTGTCCACACTAAGTTCGGTATCGATATGGTGATCCTGGGGGAGCTCGGGACCACCAGGTCGCCTAAGGAGGGGTGAAACGGCCCAGGTCGGAAACGGAGCAGGTCAAAACCCCCGTGCTGTGCAGTAGTGGGATCGCGCCTGTGAGCAGACGCTGTAGTGCAGCCTGAGTGATACAGTGAGACACAATCTTTTGCACTCTACAAACTACTGCCACTGCACATACAGTTACATTAACAAATTAACAAATAATTTGATTTGTTTCACAATTACGTTCATTAAGTTACCCAGATTTATTTAATTAGTCTAGGTTTATGAATTAGTCAAAGAATAATCACACCATGGATGTGTTGCCCAGAAATTATATTTCTGTGGATCAGCCAGCTACAAACGTACGTGGAGTGGTCTTGAGAATTATTATATATTTTTAAGACTTTTTGCGTTTATTCATTTAACCCAACCCCAATGTACCCGTGGATGTAACTGGTACTGTATTTCGGTATACGAACCAAATTGTGGAATACCTTTCTTCTGCAAAGCGCAAGAATGTGAATTGGCCCGTACGGGGATCGAACCCGCGACCTTGGCGTTATTAGCACCACGCTCTACCCAACTGAGCTAACCGGCCATGAAATGCTAGATATTACACTGCCCAGTGGGTGGTGCACTACCTGCAACATTTAATTTGTACAGTGACAGCCATTGACGGTAAAAAGGGCCCATTATACCGTCAATGGTGACAGGAAGAACTAAGTAACGCTGTATTTAACAAGAATTACCAAATACAACAGATAGTAATCTTGAGATATACATTTTTTTAATAGAGTATATCTTTATCCTATGAAGACGAATGAACTAATTGACAGTGAGCCTCTCCACCTGTGGCAGGGCACACTCTAGCATAATGTCCCTTCCAGTGGAGAGGTAAAGTCAGCCCCCTCTAGTGGACCCCATGGGACACTATTTTGTAAAATGACTGCTGACATAAAATGAGCTATGTCTTCATTCATTCTTTTACACTTTTTGTTATGCACTTTAGAATTACATATACAGTATCAATTTGATGTGAAAGTTCAGCTCATTCAAGAGGTAGAGGATATGATATAACACAATGTAAAGTAGGGTAATCTTTTACATCCTTTAGTAGTAGACACATTATAAAACTGTATTTCTATTACACCTTCTGACCCAGCAACTTTCCCCAGCTGTCTGTGTTTGATATTTTTATTACCATTCTATGTAAACAGGGCACTGGTGTGGTGAAAGTGGATTTCCTCTGTGCTTTCACAGCACTATGTTAATCTGAGCTGACTGCTGAAAGCCTTGACCCAGCAAACAAGGTTTGAACCTCAGAATGAGTACCAGCAGGGGCCTGGCTGTAAGATACCTGACTCTCAGCTGCTTTTTATCACAGTCTCTACAATCTCAATGTGAGCCTTAATACCAGACTGCTGCTCCAATTATAGCTGACAGTAAAAAAAAAAGTTTTGAGGTTTTCGGAAAGCAAGTAATTAGTAGCTTTATCATTCCCGGCTGGCCTGGAATCTAATATGTGTTGGACTGGGTCAAATTCAAGCTATTAGCACTAAGCTGAAGTTTAAAGGCTGTTATTTGAGGAGAGAAGAAAAACAGATCACAGTCTGTTTTTACAAAGCTGAGAGGATTTTCAGAGCAGAAGTATTTGGTGTTATCTGTAAGTAAATCAATGGGGTTAAACAGGCTGAGTGTAAAAAGATTAACATCAGAGCAACATCAGTGCAATGTAACCAATTAACACTAACCTGCACTGTTACAATATGGGAGTAGTTCTGTCTAATTTCATTGATGTCCCTCATTAGCCAGGAGGATGCAGCTGTTTTCTGCCTTTGATCACTGATCTGCATCTGCAGGCCTCAGGGATTATGAACACAGGAACTGCTGGAATTATCACTGCACCTGGAGGACAAAATGATGATAGCATTTTAGTTTAATATGGTAAAATAGGTGATATAGTTTGAAACAACACAATGAGGAGAAAGTAACACTTGTACTTACAACTTGCAATGCATATGTCAAAAACATTTATTTGATTGACATTAATCCAATAGGCCTATAAAAAACATTACCTTGGTAAGAAATATTAGTCTGGAAAATCTAACTATAGATTCTAGAAGGAGTAATACGAGAAAAATATGCATGACTTGGTCTTGTGTTATTACTGATTAGGCATACAGCCTTTCCCAGTCTACCACATAGGGGCCCTGAAGGGATATCTCATTCATATAAATCGTTTTTCATCCTTTCAGGAAATGAGATGTGAGTATATAAAGGCATCAGGACAGAAGTGAAATGTCGCCCTTTTGGCATATCCTTACCTCCCTCCACCTCCACAAACCTTTGAAATGATCCATAATGGGTACCACATTTCCCTACATCTACCCCTACAACTTCACCTCATCTCCGGCAGGATTACTGCTCGCAGCAGCGGACGCATCACGTCCCGCGGCTAGTGGCGGTGAAATGATCTCCAGAAAAAAAACTGCATGGGGACAGTTACAGGTAGTAAAAAAAACCGATAAACTGTAAAACCGTGTGGGACAGTTGTTTCTGACTCCAAGAAGTGTGTAAAGCGACCTGGTTTAGAAGACACAAGAGCGGAAACTGTCAAAAGAGTGGCTAACTAACGCTAGCTTATCTGGAACTAGCATCAAGGCAGCATGACCTAATGTGTTATTTTGCTGTTTGCCTTTGTGTTTCATTTCATAGTCGTTATATTTATCATACACTGGCTAAAGTTGGTGGTGAACCTGGCAAGTGTGAATTTAATGAGAAGTTATGTTAACAAATTACTACCGAATGGGATCATTTTTCTGTAAATTACAGAAAACCAACTCAACGAAATTGCAGAAAATACCTTTTGATACTGCTAATTTTTTAAATGTCTTTTTTGTAATTCAAAATGACAGCAGTGTAACTTTTAACACTTCGTAATCGCTCAAAGTTTAGCTAGTAGCTTTAGTTAGCTAAGTGCTGGAGCGACACCGGAAGTCGCGTCCACACTCCGGTTAACTTGATTGTTGCTAACGGCGCACACAGCTGTGGAGTCCTGTTTCAGCTCAGCGCCGCTGGACAACACTCCAGTCCGGTTACATCTTTCAAGAACTTCACAGAGTCAAAGCAAACGGCGCAACTGAGACGATGGGATTTTAAACCGGAAAAAAATGAAGAGGACAAACTTGTAGCCTGTAGCAGTGCGCATCGTTTTCTGTGGAACAAGTTCACACTTTCGCTCTGGATGCTGAGATGTGCAGAAAGTGACAGAGGTTCCCATCTCTTCTACAGCCAACAATAAGTTATAAAACGCCATGAAAGGTACGTATACAATTTGATATATTTGATTATCAGAATTTTAGGATGTTTATTTTAAAATTCATTTGTTTGTGTCAAAAATAGTTACACAATTAACACATCCGGATGATATATGGGGTGCCACAGCGAGAGTTCAGGAATAGCTGATATACTTATTCCCTTTGTTGCCTCACAAAAAAACAAATAACATTAGCAACACTAGCATTATCAAAAGAAACAAAAACAAAAAACAAAAAAAAGAAGAACTAAACTAACCTATCTCTCAAATTGTGTGAATCACTAAACTTAAAAACACCTTTAACAATATGTGTACATGACTAATTGCATGACTGATCTTAACCTGTGACCCACACCTGTCTTTCATGAGGATTGCACGCTGGTCAAGTATTAAAGTTGATGACCCACTGTACAGGTCTAGGCTTTTTCTAAATAAAACTGGACTAAACCCTTCGGCATAAATGGCTTCATTTACTTTAATGGCACGGACTACCCCCTGACCCCCCACTGTCAGACACACACTCAGCTCATCCCTCCCCGTCTCCCTGTCTTCCCCCCTACCCACCGACTTCACCCTGCCTTGCCCCATCTGTTTACCATTACCAGTGATGTTCTCCTCTCTTGGCTCTCCAGTCCTCAGTGTAGTGTAGCGCAGTGTAATTAGGGTTTACTGTCAACAACCCAGAGAAACCGCAGCCTGTGGCTTTTACAGCTCTCTGGACCTCCTATCTCCACACACAAACAGACTAGAGATGACACTCACTATATTCCTCATAACCAGCCACAACTGCATTCAAGAATAAGATTATTAAAGCTCGGCTGTGTGCACTTGCCCTGTTGTTTTCGGTTCTGCTGTACTCCTACCCTAACAGCTCAATGTATTGTGAGTATGACCTGTTCATTTCACGTGTTTCTGATTATGTCACACAGACGACTTTGCAGACGAGGAGGAAGTACAGTCTTTTGGATACAAGAGGTTTGGTGAGTAAAATACTGACTTACACACATTTTTTTAACAGCTGTTTAAGTATTGTCCGTCCTAATATTTGGCTCAGACACTTTGGGTTTGACATGTAAGGATTAAAAGTTGGGTTGAGCTTAAATGTGGCTGACAGTTTGTGAGGTCCAGCTCACCACACTCGACGACTGATGACAGAACTCACCAGATCAAGAGGACACAACTCTTCTCTCTTTTACCCACTTGAATTGTGTTAGTTAAACATGTTGACTCACAAAGAAACATGGCCCAGACCTCAAAAATGTGAACTGTAAAATGTTGCTATCTGTTGTGGTGCAGGACACAATGCGTGGTTGTTTAGTTTAATGTATGGAGTTTGGAATTTGAACTGCCTGTGTGGTATCAGATGTGTTTAGATATTTTTCCGGTCGAGTTGAACTGGGTAGGAAGAAAAGATAAGGAAAACATTTCAAAATACTTCAGTCAAATGGAAAAAGCCTGGTGTAGCTTATAATGATGCTTTTGCTTTCGAAGTATTTGGGTAAGTTAAGTTTTCCCACAGGCTACAGCCATTTGAATTTCCAGGCTGATTACACTATTGTTTATGTAAAATAGGGCGGGGTTTATGTGATGTGTAGTTTTCTCTGATTTGTTGTATGTATGAATACTAAGATCTTGTGAATGCCAATATTCAACCACTTTCCCATTTTTGTATGATGTTTTTTTCTGTTTTGCGCTATTTTTCTCTGTTAGCAGATGTGTCAGGCGCTGCAATAGACATTTCTCTGTTTGATTAGCAGCCACATATTTTGAACAACAGTCAGTGGGAGCATGCCTTTGTAAAGTACACAAATAGGTCTCTCTCTGTCTCTTCAATATAAAACTGAAGTTGGCACCTTAACTCTCTTTCTCTGGACTTGTCATAAACTGCAGAGATATTGGTCTGAGATCTGAGGTGGAAAACATATTTCATACTGATTTGGAAATGGATCCAGTGTCTTTGATCCAGGGCCTCCTAAGGAGACGTATAAAAACCACTGCAGCCAACTAAAGACTGTGTAATATCTTTACGTTTGCTGCTCTTTAAGCGGCTTTGGAAAGTCATTTTTGAGATGATCTCTCTGGATTATCTAACTAATATTTTACATGCCACTGTAGACCAGTTCTACAATATCTGGTGGCACTTTTTGAACTATTTTGGAACGACCTATCTACAAAGTGATCAAAAAATGCATTGCTCCCAGTTTAAGGTATTGAAATTAAAATGTACACATTTAAAGAACAATGTTAAGACAGAGAGAACAATGTTTTGGCAGTTTTCACTTTATGTTAAATGTGCACATGAGTACATACACTTAAAAATAGCTCCAAATGGCATCAGCTAGTTACACATGCAAACACATCATTATTATTATTCTCCTTGGAGACGCAGCACATGCTCCATCACTGCTCTGTTGGTTCCACGTTGATTTGAGAGCGTCTGTACATTGGGTGTTGCTGCAGAATGAGTCATTCACACACAGTTCGGCTCTGGTCCATGAAAGTGGATGAGAGTCGTCTGCGCTGGTCGACCCAGCGCCATCAGAGACGGACTCAAGCCGTGTCAGGAAACAATCTCTTTCATCCGAGTCACTCGAGAGGAGGCATCCTGTTTGTCTTTCTCTGTGAGCGCGTGCAAAAACTGCTCATGGCTTAGATTAGCGAGGACTAGGGAAGACAGCCAAGTCCTGCTCCCTTTTAACTCTATTCAGATGAACTTTTGACATTTGGACGAGTTTGAAGAATGAGCTGATGAACTCTGGGCTATCGGTCTTCTTAGGGACACAGCAGCTGCTTTGGAGGGGCCACCTCTTTCTGACTCAGGCTTTATTGTGCAAGAGACAACACAAAGGCACATTTTTGCACTATTAGCTCTATAATGTGAGCGCTCGGGGGGAAACAAACAATTATTTCCTCTCGGTGTGTTTGGCTTTAGTTTGATGCTTTTTCCCATGAGACAGATGTTTAGTGTTTGTGACATGTTAGAGCTGGATCAGTTGAGCAAATCTGTGAACAGTTTAGAAAGTCACTGAGCTTTAAAGGGGATAACTTGACACATAAACACAGCAGACTTAATATCGGTCATAAACATGAAGACAAGAACACCGCTCTTTTCATTAGCTGTAACAAATACTTCTTTTCTATTACAGTGTTTTATACATTAGCACCTGGTGCCCTTTGTCTTCTCCATATGTTTAAAAGACAGAGATAAGAGCTGTGAAATACCTTATGGTTCAATGGTATCGTTTATCCATTTCTGTTTGTGTCACATAGTATAGAGTGTATTTGTTTATGTTTATAATACTGCACCAGTGAGGTAAGGCTAAGCTGCTGGAAAGTACCGCTTACTTTAAACAATAATCTGATTGTGCTTCTCCATGTTACACAAACGTCATCAATGCAGCATGTTTTTATGATGTATATTTACCATACACACAAACACACATCTTTCCACTCACTTGTATACAATGAAAGTGCCCACCACACACATACACATACACATACAATAGAGCCTGCACTGAGCGAGTTCATATGGTAATCCCATCTCTGTCCTCGCCAAGTTGAAACCAGGCCGGAATTACTTCCACAGCTTTCAAGGTTTAAACATATTTATTTTTCAGTAGGGTTTGAAAAAAGAAGGCCATCTGATTCAAAAATAAATCTACCTGCGCTACGGCCCAACTCTCAAAAGCAGCTACCCGTGGTCACAGAGACATCAAGCAAACTTAAGAAAGAAACTGTAATGCATTCATATCATAGCCATAGAAGTGAAGATATGAACATGTAGTTTATTATAGTTAATCTTTTTTCACCTTGATCTACAGTTACAGTAACATTTAGTTAGTGCTAAAAGTGTTTTCACACTCACCAGCCCAGCCCATCCCCCTCAAACATAGTTCAAAAAGTATTAAAGTGGGCAGGCACTATAATCGTCCCATATTTGTGGGAATGTTAATATGTTGTTTTATGTTTCACAAGGTTATATGCAACCATAAAATAGAGAATTCTTCAGGCACATGGATATGAAACAGTCACAGTAGTGAAAATGTTTAGCTTTTCTAAAGAAATAACAAGGTTTGCAGTGGGTCACTTGCCATACAAACTATATGAAATATTGCAGACTATAAACTCTTGTTGTCATTGGAAAATTGCGAATTGTATGTTCTGTACGAAGCTCTATTTAAGATGCAATGTCTCATGATTAATGATGTGAATGACTCTGATAGTTCAACACTTCAAGGCCTTTTTTTTTATAAATTGCCCCTTCTCCTTTGAAAGTGGGACTACTGTGGCCTTTGAAATGTAAGCCCTTTACACTGGTTTCCAGGTAGGAGTCTGAGCCAGCCATGGAATAATAAGTCATGATGGCTACATGCAGCAGGTCCTCCTGGGATCAGCACCGATGTCTGGATCAGGGTCCCGCTCCCTTGGTTGCACCTCTCCTGTTCCCACACATGAGGCTTTGGAGAGGCCGGGCTCAGGAGGTTTGTGGCTGGTGTGGAACCCAGAGTGCACTAATCTATTTCCTGCACTTGTTATGCTTTCTCCATCGTGGCCCGGAAAATTCCTGGAACCGAGCGCAGTATCGGTCTGTACGGAGCCAGCTGTGTCAGCACAGACCGGGCTCGGTTCGGTCCAGTGGCTTTCTGAAAGAGCTTTTCCCAGCTTCACCCGCACCTCCAGCTCCAACCATAATGAGACATCAGGTAGCACCTCATCCATCCTCATTAATGTGGAACAACACTGTTAACATGAGCCGCTCACAGACAGTGACACCTTTAATGTGTACTGTCATCTGATATTTGTCAGAATGTTTGACTGGGGCTCTTTTATGCTCTTTTTGTGGCAGCTTCTTGGCATTTTCGCGAAGCCGTCTTATAGTTGCCTTGTCAGACCATTTTTCCATGTACATAAAAATGGTCTGACAAACCTTCTGTTGCTGCTAACTCTCATTGTTCATATATAAGACTTAACGTTTCTTTTAAGTGCTTCATCGTGGAATCCTGTGTTGAAAAGCGCACATAAGAGTTCCAGACTGCGGCAGTGTAAACTTGACCTTACAGTGCACCCGGTCAAACACCTGTTGTTAAGAGCAGACAGAGATGGTGAAGCACTTAAGAAGTCACCTGCTTTATGGAACAAACCAGCTGTAACGCACTGGCTTTTCTGTTCCTCTTTATCGCTCACTGTGAGCCGTCAAGACCAAAGACGGCACACTCTGAACTGGCTTATTATACTTCCTCATAAAAAGTATAATTCATCTTTACAGCTGTCTTTGATCCATTTGTTTTGACAAATAAGAAAGTATGTGAATATGTTATGCTTTTTGACAGTTTATATGAGCAATTGCAAAAAGATCGAAAGATGCCTTTAAATTGATATACTCTGCCATCTGTTATCACTTTTAACCAATGCTGATTCGGTTTTTAATATTTATGCTCCAGGCCATAATTTTCTTGTGTAACTACAGGCTTTTCATACTGGAAAATCCCAGGGGAGCCAAAAAATCACCCCAAAGCACGTTTGACAAAAGGGGAGGCATGAATGTGGTGACTAGAGAAGGAAAACCACCAATTTAACATGTTTATATGAGCAAAGAAATATGCAGATCAAAATAATGAAGAGTCATACAGAAAGCAGTTTACATTTAGGTGGCGTTAGCATGTTTTGTTTTGGGGTTTTTTGTTTTTTTAATGGATGTGTTTGGACTTGTGGATTGGGTCTTATCTGGAGAAGAGAATCCTGCACTAACAGACAGACAGACAGGAGAAGAGATAACATCGAAATGTTCATTGAGTGATGGGAGCAAAGGCTGTTCATGTCGTATCCCAGGAGTCGAGAAGGGAGTGCGAGAGGAAGTGGGAGAAGCAATGCGTTGGAGAAGTGTGTGTGTGTGTGTGTGTGTGTGATGCTCTAGAAAAGGAGGGAGTTGTATAACATCCATCTGGTACTGTTTACACGAAGCACAGCTATACCTTTGTAAGAATATCCATCATAGTTAAGAATCATTAGCTCTGCACTTTTTCATATAGAGCCCGTTTCTCGTATTGTCACACATGAGTTTAATTTGAAAAAGCTGTGTAAATGAAAGTGATCTTTGTCCACAGTAGTGATGAAGAAATGATGTCAGTCCCAGTCCATGCTAATAAAGCCCAAACTCATATCACGAGATTTACAATTAACCGGTCGTCGAGGATGCAGTATTGTTTTCCTCTGTAACGAATCAGAGAAAATGACCTGGTAGTATACAGACTGCAGTAAAAGTCTTCATAACCTCACAGCTTTGGGAAATTATTGCACATGTTTGTCCATCTCCCACCTCTTCCTTTCTGTCTCACTGCTACACCTTCATTAAGACGTAGAAACATGAACTGTGCCACTAGATGTAAAGAACAGCCGTCCTTTTTATTTTAGGAAAGCAAATGCCAGAAAAAACACATGTGCTGGGAGTGAGCTGCTTTTTTCATTGTGACGATTTGCCTTCTGCGACTCATAAGGAAAAGCACCAAACGCCATTTTTTTCCTCTCGTCACACAGTAATAACTCAGTGTCCCTGACATGACCCACACGCACATGTCAAGGCACCTTTTAGGACTACTCAGTGATTTCCTTTGTCTTAAAACAGATACCAATGTGCGCACTAAGAACACTACATACATTCAGTGGGAAGTGTACACGGTTAACTTTGTGTTACTGTTATTGTATCATTATCTTATCATCGTATTATCACAACATTAGCGTAACATTATTGTATCGTTGTCCAATTGTAATCGTATCGTTTTCGTCTTGCATTACATTATCGTGATACAGATATCGTGATATTTGTTAAAAGGCAATTTTCTATTAAATGCTTGCAAAAGATAAAAAACTAAAAGTGATTGATACATTGGTTTTTTTCAGACAAATTACACCTAAAATGACACTACCATACAAAGAATTAATGCACAATATCCACTTTTTCAGACTAGGGCTATCTTTCCTCAACATTTTTGCAGATATCATGATATATTATAAACCAATGTCTGCAGAATCTTTGTATCATGATATTATCATTATCAGGGATAACAATATTGGAAATCGCGTCTTAATCGTTAGGTACCATGTGACTTTCACCCAACATTAGATTTACTAAATATACTGGATTATATATAAGAAACCATTAATTTTGCATGCTGTAATCTGAAAACACTGTATAGCTTACACATAACACATTGCCTCTGTTTTTAGCAAGTACTTTGTACCTTCGACAACTATTCGTGGCCATTTGTGGATTGCTGAACTCTCACTTTTATGACCATAGTGTGAGTTGTGCACTGCATTTCATCATAGTGTTGGGTGTAAATGCAAAAATAGGATGTGCAATTGCAGAAAAGTACACACATTAAGTTAACACTCATGATTTTAGTAATGAAATAATGAAAGAGCACAGAGCCGAGGAGCTGTTCCAAGACACCTGCGTTCTTTTAGCGCCTCCTGTGAAAAGACCGTTCCATTTGGCAACCTGCACATCGTCATTCTGCGGGAGGGAGCTAAACCTCTGCATTACAATCCCTCCTGTGAGTTTTATGTGTGTATTCAGCCCCAGATTAACACACACAGCAGCACAAACCGATTTTATGTCCACGAGTCTCAAGTGGACGTGGACACCTAACTTTGTCCAACACCTCCGGCAGCAGCAGAACACACAGGCTCTCTTTAACAACCAGTGAGGGGATTCTAATATATCCCACTTTAGTGTGAGCAATAAAACTCTCTAAATCTGTTATTCATAGTCCGAGATGTTAATGAAAGAGTGAAAAAACAACGAGAAGCTTTGCCAAGATCAACCGACAGTTTCCTGGTTTTGTGAAAGTGGGAGTTGAAGCGAAGGGGTTGAGCTCCAAAAGCCTGTCAGATGTATAATGACTATCACATTTTCCATGTGCGGTTAAGAGTCCAGACAGAGGGAATTCACTCTGCTTCATTTTCTGGCACCTTTCAAAGCTCTGTACAAAGCTTGTCATGCGTTCACTGTAGTCAATTAGACATGTTCGAGAAAGAGCATTTGAGTGCAGTTGTGTTTTCTCTCCAATAGATCACACACCTGATTGGGTTTCAGACATGCAGACTCCGCGTTGACTCTTTTCAGGGACTCCATATGTTGAGTGTTTCCTCGCTTGAATGGGTACAAACTGTTTGGCAAAAAGGTTTGAACAGGGCAACAGAAGTTCATCCTGATTTTGTTTACGTGACCTTCACTTTTATGTAAAAGCACTTATTCATGCTGAAGTTTGCAGTACATGTAGAGTCCAAGCCAATATTCCTTTGTGTAATTTCTTTTGGGAAGCTCCAGAGAGATGTAAAACAGAGCTACTGTTTCAATCCATTGGAACATCTGTGTTTCTAGTTTTTTGTTATCCACACTAAAATAAAACTGACTTTACAGCTATGTTCTCTGCATTAAAAACACTGTTGATTCTCCCAAATTTAGTTTTCTCCATTTCCTCCAAATCCCCTTAAACAAATTCTTGTGCGGAGTCATTAAACTGATTTGTGCGGTGTTAATTACTGCTTTGAGTAAGTGTTGTTGCCTCTGTGTGATTCACAACCCACATGTTTGACTAGTCTTTGGTGATGCTCCTGTCTCTGACTCCAGGCTGCCTCTCTCTTGAGGAACGTGCCACCCTCACGTCTGGAGTGTGTCTGTCTCAACAGCGTTTGGCAGCACAGAAACAAATCTTCTTCCTAACCTAACTCGCCTGTCCGACTGACAAGCCACGCCTCTGCATCCGACCGCAGGCTTGCTCGGCCACCCAGAAGGAACCCTGACATCCTTGATGTATGTTAAAGCCAGGCCTTTCCATTGTTAGTGTCCAAAGATCACCCCATCACTCTTCAAACACCTCCTCCTCAGATTCTCTGCTGTTGACTTTGGAGGCAGCTCGGCATTAAACTGGAGAGAGTACAATATCACAATTGATTATCGGATTCTTTTACTCAATGATAGATCCATCTGCTGAGAAATTGAGGCTTGCTTTGTTTAATTCATATGTAGACTTTTTCTCTAACTATGTTTTTTCACATTTATTTGAAATATCTTCCAAAATCTGAATGGAAAAAAAAATCAGAAAATGAAAATGTGAAACTTTTCCATTCACCACTTTTGAACGCGATATCACTGGAAGACTATTTGTCTGACCTCTGCTCCAGACCATCTCATTAGTTGTCATTCCTGTGTTTGTCAAACTATGCACTACCCTATTAGTCAAAATAGCTGTAAAAAATCCATACATATTTTATTCACCCGATGAAATAAAAAGGGTCAATAAGCGCAGCAGTTCAGTTTGACCGCTAAGTAAAAGTGCCTCAGATTCCAGACCCGATAGTGTCTATCACTAAAAACTTCATTAAAAAAGGGGAAGGGCATTCCAGAGTATGGAAGGACTGGTCCCCACAATTTAAAATGGTTAAGGGCGGGCAGGTCTGTGATGTACAGAGGGGCCTGTCCATACAATGCTCCTAAAGTCAACACTAAAATTTCAAAATCAATCCTAAATTTCACAGGATGCCAATGAAGACTGAGATAAAATTGGTGAAATGTGAGCTCTTCTGTTGGTGCCATTTAAAAGCCTTGCTGCAGCATTTTGTATCATATTGAGACAACTAAAAGAAGAACTTTCAAAATCCCACTTGTACAGCATGTACTGTACACTGTATGGATTTTACAACACACGTAGCCCCGCCTCTATGGTTTTTCACCACCTGACTCCACAGACCACAGTCAAACTTTACAGCTGTGCATGTTCTTCCAACGCTACTGTTAAACGATAATACAAGCAACCATAAAATCACAGAGCGGCTCACTGAGGATGACCATAATGCACTGGCGGCGTTACCCACAGGCAACCACCAGGAGTGAAGAGAAACATCGACACAGGCAGAAAATCACAGCCTCAGGAGATGCCTGGATTTGTCGTTGAATGAATAAGTGTGTGGATTCAGACCAGACAGCGATGAATGCGGCCAACATGGTGGCCACGCTCTGCTTAAGTTCTCACGTCACTGCTAGTTACAGGATAACTCAGATCTACAGTACACTGTCTATTCAGCCAAGGTTTGACCTGGCAGGACTTTGGAGAGCATATTTATTCTGCTCAACAAAGAACCACATCAAATCTGCCACGTTCTGTTTTGATCCCATTTTTTTAGAGCTGTCAGCATCTAGAGACCATAAGAAAATCCAGTCACACTCAAAAGGCATGCCTCAAATACCATGTTGTGGTTTATTATTCCAGCTGCTCATCAAAGGGAACATGTCACCATATTTAATTAGTTTGGATTTTTTTCTCTAATAGTGACATTTTCAAGTTTGCTTTTCTTTGAACTACTCTGGCCAGTCCTCTGTTGATGCTGGGGGTCTTTGTGTTTTTACATTTCAAGTGGGAGAGCTGCTCCAGGACATGGCTCGTTCTTTGTAGCTACACTACAAATGGCTTGATTTAAATAGTGACTAAAGATTCTCAGATGACATTTTTTTCTTTTTTTAACAGCGTTTTAGACACTGTAAAGGCGCCTGCTTTGTCTGGCAGCAAACCAAAGCCAAGCGCTCTTTTAATCTTAGTTTTCATTCGCTTAAATGTTTTTCTTGACCCACTCTGCAGCACTTTGATCTCCAGTCTTTGTGTTTCCCCATAGTCGAGTGTAAGGAGGATATCAAGTTCTGGATGCTAATGTGATGGTCATTAACTAGCAGGCCACACACTATAATGGAGCGGCACCATTTGGGGCGCTTTAGGTCTGATGTTTTGCTTTGTAACTAAACCCCAAGTCGCTCTGTGTGCCCTAAATCCCTGAGCAGAGCTGGTCCATTCCCACTCCCCACTCCATTGTTGATGTAGATTTCTGGAAAGATGACCTGTTTGTGTAACTACAGCCAGTGCTGAGTCTGTGCAGAACCTAGCAGGGCCTCAGTCTGAGCTCAGGGGGAGAAAGAGGAGGAGGAGGGGGCAGAAGGCCATCGTAGGTCGGGATGTGGCTGCAACCCACAAGCTTATCTGACCACAGCGCATATTCTCTGCATTTATTATCACTTCAGACGGATTTGTGTCTTTGTGAGATTTGAAAAATGAAAAAAATCCCTGATGGTTTTCAATTGAGGTCATCTGAAGGCTCCTTGTCCTAACACCACGGCTTGTTTAGTTTTAGTGTCTGACCATTACGACATTCTCTAACAATACAAAGAAGTGTAGTAATATTGTTCATCCTTCAAAAGTGAGTAGATACATCAATATTGTCTTTGGTTGAAGAGCTCTGACAGAAGAGCTTTGTTTGGAGCTGTTATGCGTCCCTCCTATGCAGTCAGACAGCAGATGGCTGGAGACTGGAACAACTGCTGTGATCCTGGGATTCCTCAGTACCTTCTCTGGAGTCGCAAACATCTTCTAAGACACGATATTCAATGGTTCATGTGACAGCTTTCCCTCCACATCTCACGTCACCCGTCTTGTTCCCCACAGCCCTCGTCGTCGCTCCCACCTCATTCACTTCCAACCACAAGCACCGTGCCCACATGCGATAGAGACATGTGTTTTCTATCAACTGTAATAATAAAAACCAGTGTAAATCAGACCACACATGGAGCTGGGGGAGGGAGCCCTGTTATGAACTCTAATTTTGCTTTTCCTCTCATTACATCATTGACAGGTAGAGCCTCATAGGAGCATAGTCTTGGGTCACATCCCAATTTTATATGTGAAGCTGTTAAATTCTTGGGTAATGCACCAAACATCCCAATATTAAGGAGTTTCTGCTAAAAAAAATCCAACTGGCAGATAGAGGTTTCTGTTTAATGTCAACAAACGCTGGCAGTCACGGCCCGTTGCTCTGGCCTCCACACACACAGTGGTGATTCAGTGCAGGCCGTACCATTGAGAAAGCCCAACGCTATGAGTCATTCATTGAGCCATCATCTCCCTCCTGACTGTAAAACATGTTGGCCCACATTACACTGTATCAGAGACCTTGTAAAATCCTATTTTGTTTGAGTAATGAAGGACAGATGGCACTACGTATGCCTGTAGTTTCAAAACAGACTTGGTTGTTTGTATCTGTTGTAGAGAACCGTCTATTATTTGCAGTAAAACTTTATCCTCTTTCTATGAAATGATTCAGACATTTGCTGTTGATTTAATGATACCTCCTAATGCTGCAGTTTGTTTTGACTTGTGTCTTTGTCTTTGGGGCCAGGTATAATTCACCAATTGCCCTCCTGAAGTAGATCTGCACTCTGCTTCCTGGAAAAGATTCGAGTTGTTTTTTTAAGCGAGGCCTGGATCCAAATCACAATTTGTGTGACCTCAGCTCAAAGTGTAGTGTTTGTGTTCGTTACTATGGCTTCCCAACCGCTATTTACTGTAAATGAACATTGTATTCTGATGCGGAAGGGCCTCGTGATAGATTGTGTGGTAAATGAATGGCCTTTTTGAGATGAAAGAGACGAGGCTTTCAGGCAAACCAACATAGTGAAAGAGAAACGCTGCAAGGTGGATTTGTTTGGAAATTATTTTGACATAACAGTAAGTGGCATTGTCCTGCTGAAACACATGAGGGTGAGGGGATTCTTTTAGAAGGGCTCATTGTGTTCAGGATTATTTTTGTTTTGCTACGGGCAGTAAAAGTGTTGTTGTCTGTCTGTGGTCAGTGAATTCTGGTTGTTTTTATGTTCTGCGATGAGTCAGTGTCCAATTTTCATGACCAAAATTGCAAACAAAGCTGTCCATGTCCATTAGTTTCTGAAAAGAGAAATGAACAAAAAACAAAAGTGATTGACAAGAATAAAACCTGCTTTTACTTTCCCCAAAGGTTTGACGCAGCACTCCTATCCAGCATCTGTGTCTTTTACTGTGTCTCCTCAGCTCATCCAGGAAGTAGCTCGGTGGGACGTGAACAGCCACAGGTCGTGACCCCTGATAGACGGCTCCGGTGATGTGTCGACACTCGGCTCCGACAGATCACAGCTGCCACTTGTGAAGTCTGTTGTAGATCTCAGTCTGGAGGAGGAGTGATGGAGCTGTGAAACATATTTACTCTCTTACTCTCATATTTGACAGCTCATGTAAAATACACTGTCTTACTCACTTAGAATCTGTGCTCCCATATTTTCCGCAGTGAAATGAAAAACTCTTTTGTCTATGTAGTTTTGTTCTGGGCTCATTTCAGCGTTGCAGGTTTATAAACACTGTCAACATGTTTGCGTTGGAGCAGCAAATTTGGGCTTTGATTATTGTGAACTGATGAAGTGATACTGCTGCGACGTCGACACTTACATGGGCCGACACTTCAAACATGTCGTCAGTTATGAATGAACGTAATCATTTACTGTGGCCCTCCTCCCAGAATGCACTTCTCTGCCTACACTTGTGGAGAGGAAAGACTTGGTAACTCCTGATGTGTCTTGCACAGCTGTGGTAAACTTTTTATGCTGGAGTTTGCAACGTTTTTAACAGACATTTTGCGAGCAAGGACGCTTGTAAATGTATTGATAGGAGAGGCTGATGTACATTCGACATGTTTTTAGACTGAGGTCACTGTCAGATGCGTATCAGGTGAAGAGCAAAAGGGCTGATTGTCTGATATAATCTGAACATACTGATCTTATTGTCTAGTTTCTTCTTATTCGACATGAGCAGAAAACCGACACACTCAAAGAATGAATTTGTTTTTGCTGCAGGAAACTTGAGCCTTGCAGTAGTTCACAGTGATTAGATGGTGCTAGAGAACTGCTTGTGTTGCAGTTGGTGTTTCAAATGACTGATATTCACAGACTTTAATATCATATAATTGTGATTGTCCAATAATATGACTTGTTTTCCGTTTACCGTGTTGCACCGCCCACTCTCTTTAGTGTTGGTTCTCTCACGTTGGCTGCCTTCTAATAAAACCACCCTTCCAGCTGCATCTGATGTTAAAAAATGAAATCTAACACATCGCAGTCATTAAAAATTCCAATTAGAGCGTGTCAAATTGGCATTTAGACCTCCATTGTGACCTAGACAAGCCGATTAATATGCTTATGAATTTATTACAGCCTTACATCATCTCTGCCAACGCATTTGAACAAGATGTGTGGGGAAACGCTTGGCACCAAACTCTTCCTCTTACTTTGTATCCAGACTTTTTTCAGCGAGTTTTATTCCAGGTGCATGAAAAGTAGACCCACCCACCCCCCCCTTAAACCAAAACACAGCACCTCCAACCTTTCCATTCACGCACACTTCCTGAATTGAAAATGAAACGCAGCTGTGTTCCCGTCAGCACTGCGGATCGCCACTCATCTGTCATGAAAGATATTGTCGGAAAGGAAAAATCCCACCGATGGCCTTACAGACTGCGGTTTACAATATTATGATTGCGAATGAGTCTGCAGAGTGAAAAGGAGGCACTGGGCTGTACATTTCTCATAGTCTAAAAAAATGTGCATACTATGAACAAATCTTTGTATGTGCAACTAAAAACAAGGCTTTCTGCTGAGTGAAGTCTGAGTTCTGGAAATAAGCATGTCGCTGAGTGTAAACAAATCAGTGGGGGGGCTTGTTTTTGTGTCCCCTGCCCCTTCACCGCGTAGGCCCTCGGGGATCTGCTGGACCCTTTAATGTCGACTCTGGGGGTGTTTATCCAGATGTGGGACTCTGGAGTTTAGGACATAGATTGTCCCTGAACACCAAACTCTACCCACATACCTTTCAGACTCCCCTAGAAAATAAATAATGTGCTATAACTGCGCTATTTATCATTGCTGCATAGTTTATCAAAAGATAAAACGTCAGCATAATGCAAAGGACTGCTTGAACTGCTCTAATGTTGCAGATTATTGTGCAGCCTGATTCTTTACTATGTTAAATATGTGCCTGTGTTTTTACAGGGATCCAAGAGGGCACCCAGTGCACAAAGTGTAAGAATGAATGGGCGCTGAAGACCTCCATAGCACTGCTCTATGTGCTGTGTACTCTCCTCACCATCGCTGTTGCTGTGCTTGGATATAAAGGTAACACCACTCACCTCTGAACAGATAAATTACCCAGAAAAACATAGGTATACAGCAAGGCAAGACGGTTTTTGGACAAATGGTTGTTTTTCATATATAGCCTTATTAAATTCGGATTAACCCTTAAACCTGTAATTGAGAGAACTAATATTGCAGACTCCTTTAAAAAACTTATCTTTAACATTATTTTTTTCTTTTTTTGAACAGGTTTTAGATGAGTTTAAAAAATTATTAGTTGGATTAAGGTTGAATTTGAACAAGTTTTAGATGGACTTGAACAGGTTTTAGATGAATTTTCTGGCTAAAGATTTCATGAACAAATAAAAGTACTCTGATTCAAATCCATCTAAAACCTGTTCATATCCACCTAAAACTTGTTCAAAGTTAAAATATAGTGCCAAAAATATCTACTAGAACCTACTAGATGCATTGGAGGGCCACATAAAACATTGCAAAGGACTGCATTTTATCCCTGGGCCTTGAGTTTCACATGTGTGCTATAAAGTTATCTGTCAGTTATAGTCTTTGGTTTAAACATAAGATGGATATAAATGTAATCAAATGTGAAATAAATGTTGAAAGAGAGAAGGTGAAGGACGCTAGGCTTGGCTGTTCCTTTTCTATAACTGTTCTTTGTCAGGAGTTTCTTTGTCATCTTTCAAAGGCAATGAATCCTTTGTGGAAAAAGTGAGTCAGTTCCACCACATCTCCGCTTAAATGTGAAAAAAGAGCGCTCTCAAACATCACGTCAACTTTTATCTACAGACCGGCTAGAAATCAAAAGTCTAGTCCATAAGAGAGTCAGACTTTGTTTTAGGTTTTGTCAAAGTCACTTGTGGTTAGGTCTACATTGCTGCGTAATTGAGATGAATGGAGCGTTTAGTTTGAACATCTGTCAATCTTTTCCCATTTTCTCTTCATTAGATGATGTAGTGCTGCCTCTAACCTTGCCTCAGTTTATTTTACTAACACATCCGCAGCTCACACCTGTGGCCGAAGTTCTTATCCTTCGTGAACTTCCTGCTTTTAGCCATTTTACTTGAATTGAACTCTGAATGGTCCTTCCACGATTTCGTTAACCACTGCCATATGCTGTGGCGTGTGTCCCCTTTGGATTTTTTATTTGTGGAAATGGCACGAAGTGAACAGATCCAGGGGGTTATCTGTGATTCCTGAATGCATTAACAATGATGTCCCCTTTCTCTGTGAGCTCAGTGGATCCGACTCGTTTCACGCTGTATGTTTTTATGCAGCTCTAATTGATCGCAGATGAATGAGAGTCAACTCAGAGCAGAACTCCCTGAAATTGGCTTTCCCCTGGCATTAGAGTGCAGATGGTTACAGTATGTAGTCAAACCTAAAGGGCTTTATCCTTCTAACGTGTGCTTCTCTCTTTCCTACACAGAAGCATGTATGCATTTGTTCTGATGCAGTTAGAAGTACAACAGAGCCACATAACTGAGGGCTGAATGAGGTCATTCTCTGGGCGGCCATTTATATTCCCCCAGACAGGAATAGTGACTGATTGAGGACGTTTGAGACCACAGTGTAATAAAATCTTTAAATTAATCTTTATAGACAATTTAAATCTCTACTGCCGACTTACAAGACAGTACTGAATAAGTAGAACATGTTTTGGTGTAGTAAAGCTGTGTGTTGAAAATAGTACCACATCATCAGAGTGAGCCAGACTTCAACACAATATCTGAAACACCCACAGAAGAAGAAGAGGTCTGGGGTTTTTTTGTAGCCCGGTCTTTACATAGTTATATATCCATCTGTGAAAAGAATATGATGTGGAATACTTAGCCACCAGTTTGACCACACAATTTGAAATGTCCTTTGACGATACTATACTGTGTCCAGAAACGTGTCTTTCTCGTCACATGGAACATTTCCTTTTTAGTGGCCAACTGCTCATGTAAGAAAAATAACACAACAACATCAGAATAGAGATGTTATTGCTATTCAAATATATTTTAAATAGCTTTTCTAACATAAGGCAATCAATGGTTAAAAATTAAATATGAAATAATTTTATGCTGAGAAAACAGTTTCCTGGCATCCTTAGGTGTTAGAAGATAAAGAAAGGACACCATAAACAGTTATAAATATAAATTATCTATTGTAATAATGTAAAATAAAGTAAAAGTTAGAGTGGCTACATAAGCTTTTTACAATATGACCTCTGACTGCAGCTTCCCAGCAGAGAAGCCCATGTGGACTCCACTTAAAGGAGGTGTCCCCCTGGCAAGGCCGGTGGTGCTATTGGGCTGATTCTCTGGAATCCCAGACACATTCCAGAGGAAATGAACACCAGTGTCGCCTATGGGGGCGCGAAGAGCCTCTTTGCCACATCGTCTGTCTCCTCTTTTGATCCGCTTGTTTACTGAAGACCCCCCTAGGTCACTTCCTGTCTCTTAGGCCCACACTAGTGTCTCTCCATGCTCTTCTTTCCTGGCACTGACCACCCACTCCATCCTCTGCTGAGTCACTACTTCAATTTGTTTCCCTTCCACTCTAACTTTCTCGATGGCCAGTGACACTGCCAATTAAAATGAACTAAATCTGCCTTGATCCAGGTGATTACATTAACCAAGTCCAACGTTATTGCATGCCACATGTGGACCCATCTCTTATAGTATCTACGTTGCTTATCCCTTTTATATATGATGTCTGTGGTTGCAGGCAGTTCTCCATCCCTGCTCACTCTGTTAATAAAGGACTGAGCCCGAGATGAGACGAGGACACTCACCATTGTCCCGTCTGTCTTGTTTTTGTTACAGTGGTGCAAAGAGTTGACAGTGTTTCTGAGGGCATTGCAAATTATGGAGGAAAGATTATTGCTGTTGAGACTGACCTGAAGAAGCTGGGTAAGTTGGAGCCGTCTCGGTTTAAACTAGAGCTTGGATGTTTGTGAACTCACCAGAATAGCCTCTTGTGTTTCTGGATAAACACGACCCAAAACATGATTAGATTTTAACCCAGAAGTTATAAAATTAGATTATCAAAACATATCTAACACACAATAACATGTACTCATTCATTGTTTATTTTGGAAATGATGAAATTTTAAATATTTGCATTCCCAAATTATGTGAACTTGTGTCTTTTGCAGCTGGCGAAACCTCTTGTTTATCAGATCTACACACACACTCACCAATGTTTTTTATTCGTACTGTTTGTTGGCTTTCTTTGTGAAACTTACTCACATTTATACTTTTATTCGGAACTTTGAAAGTGTCCTGATCAGCCCTACATACTTTTTATTTTTGTTGAGCATATAAAATAATGTTCCCTCTAATTTTGAAATATATATCCACATTATACTGTAGTACATTCATGCATCACCCTTCAAATCTACTAAAAGTCCTAGCACCTGATTTAATAATCATAAATTAAAAGGTTAGAGTGTTTTTGAATGTTTTTGAGGCTGAATGGTATCATTTTACAAATCTCTGTCTTAGATGATCAGACGGGGGAGAAGTCGGAAAATACCACCACTGAGATCCAGGCTTTTAAGAACAACATCTGGACTCTGCAGAGGCAGCTGTCTGCGGTACAGGAGCACATCCACAGTGATCAGGCTAAACTGAGTCAGCTGCAGAGCCTTAGTGAGGACATCCAGAGCAGCCAGGGCTCAGTGCGGAGTACTGTGGACAGTAACAGTGCCACTTTGCGTTCGGTAAATGGCACGCTGCAGTCGTACAACAGCTTCATTCAGGGGCTGCAGGATGACACGGCCAGACTGCAGATGGAGCTCCACCAGCAGGTCAAGCTCCAAAATGAGGCCCTGCTCGGCATCAGCAGTCTGAATATGACCCAGGCCCAGCAGAGAGGCCTTATCGCAGCTCTGCAGCGCTCTGTGGATGATACCAGCCAAGCTATTCAAAAAATGCGCAGCGACTTCCAGAGCCTCGAGCAAATAACAAGACAGACTCGGTCTGATGCTGAGTGGCTTCGGAGTAAAGTGGAAAACCTGCAGGCCATGGCTAGTAATGCTTCCACTCTGGCCAAAGCCAACCAGGACGGTCTGGATGAGTTGGGCTCCCAGCTCACATTTATGAGCAGCCAGCTGAGGAACACCAGCACTTTAGCTGAGGTTCATGATCTGTCTCTGAGAGATCTCCTGGACCAGCAGAGAGACTTTGGAAACATCACCTCACAGAAGTTTGACCGACTGGAGATAAGGCTAGACGAATCAGAGCAGAGTATTGATCGAGTGACTGGTAACATTAGCTTCACCACACAGCTGCTTGGATCTATAAATCTCAACCTGAACGACCTGCGTACGTGTTCTGAGACTGTGGGCCACCACGCTGACTTCTTACTGAACCTCAACAACAGTGTGACAGACGTGAGGATGGATGCATCCGGCCTGAGGTCTCAGCAGGAAGAGCTGGCAGCACGTCTAGACAAGGAGGTCACCAGTCTTTCCATTGTTATGGAAGAGATGAAACTAGTGGACAGCAAGCACTCACAACTCATAACCAACTTCACTATTCTTCAGGGTGAGCCATGCTTTTATCTGAAGCTTGTCTTATACATTTTTTTTGAAAATTAAAAAACATTTAGCTCAAGGTCAAATGTTAAACAGCACTTCTAAATAAATGACATGTTGTCACCAGAATATTTGGGACCTAGACATTGGTCCAGTTTTCAGTATTAGTACTTTATTAAGATACAATACATCCTCAAATAGGTTTCCAATGAAATCCTTTAATCATATGCCTCTGTTTTATTTTTCCAGGTCCTCCAGGCCCCAGAGGGCCGAGAGGGGACAAAGGAGCCCCAGGACCGGCAGGTCAGCCTGGCCAGAAGGGAGAAAAAGGTGAAAAGGGTGCTGGAGGAATACGAGGCCCCAGAGGAGAGCAGGGAATTCCAGGACCTCCAGGTCTGCCAGGGTTGAAGGGGCCTCCAGGTGTTCCAGGCAGCCCAGGATCCAAGGGTACTCGGGGGTCAGGGGGCAGAGCAGGCCCACCTGGATCTAAAGGAGAACCAGGATCTGCTGGTCTGCCTGGAAGAGACGGGCTGCCTGGTCCTCAGGGAGCTCAAGGACCCCCAGGTTTGAGAGGCCCGATGGGGCCTGCTGGGGAGCAAGGCCCAAGGGGCTTACCTGGACCTGTGGGACCTCCAGGACCAGTGGGACCACCAGGACCTCCAGGTCTCCCTTTTCGTGGTCCAGTCTTGTCTACAGGCCCAGTGTCCCAGCAGGATGAGGCAGTAGCTCCTTCACTGTCTGCTCCAGGTAAAGAGCTCCTCAGTACTGTTGTAGTTCTTTGTGTTCTTCATGGGTTTTGCTATGAGCCCACCTACACAGGTAGATGATTCATGTCTCTTTTAATTTACAGGATGTCCTGACGAGTGGGTGAACCACAAAAACGAGTGTTACTTTTTCTCTAAAGACCTGCACACATTTGATGACGCAAAGGCAACTTGTGAACTAAACTCTGCCTCATTGTTAATCATCAATGATATGGAGGAACACGTCAGTCAATCAAAAATATTAAACATTTACATTATATATTCATATATTTTAATGTCATTGTGTGAAGTTAATTATTGTGTGTAACCTCAGAAATGGCTGAAGAAGCAAACATTTGGAAAGGGCTACTTCTGGATGGGCCTGACTGACAGAGATAAGGAGAATGTCTGGCGGTGGCTTGATGGGACTGAACCCACATTCACGTCAGTAAATATTGCCATTACAGTTGATTCTTTTAGTTCTACCGAGGACATTTTTAGGAAAAGTATTCCTTTCTAATAAGACCTCTTTACAGACTGGTGTATGTACATAAAATATTTCATCATAGAAATATCTACATTTAGCAAAAATATTAATTTAAAATGCTTGCACTGTATACATTTTCAAATACTTTAAAACTTTGGTGGCATTTTCAGCAGCCATTGAGATTGCTGTGTGTAAATGTAGAGAATGATCGCCCCCTGTTGTTGTGCTGCAGATCGTGGAAGCCTGGGCAGCCTGACAACTGGAGCCATGGACATGAGAGGGGTGAAGACTGTGCAGGCCTCATACATGAAGCACTGTGGAATGATTTCTTCTGTGAAGATCTCATAAGCTACATCTGTGAGAAGGAAATGGAGACCTGTACGTGTGAGATACTACTTTCCACCGTTCTGCTTTCTGTGTTCTTACAAAAATGGAAATTGATTGTCACTTTTTTTGCAGCTAGTTCCTCTGGAAGATAGCAAAGTATTGAAGAGCTTGCGGTGAGCAGCTAGACTTCCCTCTAGTGGCACTGGTCCACAGACAAAGCGCAGGCACAGCCCGTACGGCGATAGAAGAGGGACAAATTTAACAAGAGCCCTACTGCTGTAGCAGCAATTGTCTCTCCAAGGTTGATGCCTTTATCCTCCAAGGTGAACGAGTCCAACTGCATGTGCAATACCGCAGGGTAAACAAAGGAAAAGGAGAAAGTCTTTGTACTGGGTTATGACAAACCAGTTGATTTTTTATACAAATTTATACAAAATTTTTATAATTTTTTTAACTGTATTTCATGTACAACTCAATATTTGAATGTATATTTCATTATGCAAGTTTTTAGGAAAATCTAAATTTTAAAGCCAAATGGACTTACTGTAGTGCTACACATTATACTGTATGTATTTTATCAAAAATATAAAGAGGTGCAAAATGATGCGCAAGAAGTCGCTGATATGCTATCATAGAAGAAAAACAGGTATCTAACCTCACATCTATGCAACATAGTCATTCCTATAAAATTTGTTGGGACAAATGAAATATCTATTTACAAAACACCTGTTTTAGCTTATGTATGGCGTTTGGTCAAAAAGAGATTTATTTTTCACTATTTTGGATTGTGTCTGTTTATCCTACTTATGAAATCAAATACGCTATTTTTGGACTCAGGTTTACTTACACAAAGACACTTTGAGGGCAATATGAAGGAAGTAATTCAAAATAAACACTCAAACTCTACATTATATGATTTCTCGTTTACAGTGAATTATAGCCATGTGCCTAATTTCTGCATGAGGCAATGTGAAGGTCATCACAAAACTCTCCACAGTATTGTAGAACTTAGTTTATTGACTTTAACAGAAGGTATTTTCACATTTCTATTGAAAGAATCCAGTGAATTTTTTGCTCTCTCAAAATCACTTAATTAGCATGGTGGTAATCTCATAGATGACCATGGGCTATGCAATAGAGTGGCTAACCTTACTTAGGTCATAGCATTTCCCCTCAATCTTTTCACATGCTGTTTCCCTGCTTTAGGTCAACTCCAATCACAGTCACTCCTTCAGCTGCACAGAAGATTAAATGATCTTACAATAGCACCTTTAGTAGGAGGGTATCTAACTAGCTTTCATTCAACACCAACATGACATCTGGGCTAAAAAACACAAAAAAGTGACTGAAGACTGTGAGTGCTCACATAAATCTGATTTTTACTCTCATTTACAAGGCCTAAAGACAACGTTACTATGTTTTGAAGACTCAATTTTGCTTAAGATGCACTCTTGTAAAATAATTTGACATCGTAAACATCAAAGCAAAATAAAAGAATGCATAAGCTGAGCCAAGCGGACACAATGTTAAGTTGTGACAGTGTGTGAATAAATAATCTTTAAGAAATAGGTTGTGCTAACCGCTCATTTTACATAACATTTACACATAACAGACATACACAAAAGAAGCAGCATATTGTCTAAATGCAGATTTATTGTTGAGGTATGATAGACCTATAGATATAATTTATATGTCTTAAAGCTTTTGTACAACCACACTATTTTAGTATAAAATAATTGTGGTGGGTTACATTTTTAAATGATTAAACAGCCAATTAAGTTTGGGACCACTTTGGAGAAATAACTTACATTTCTTGCTTGCATCACTCTTCCCTGAAAGCCTTTCATTTGCCTCTTTCTCTCTAAATGGGCGGGTGCAGCTGTGTCACTGCTATGGTTTATGCATTTTCATGAGAATGTAGTGCTTCAGTGCAACAAAGTGGTGAGATCAGAGAAGCCCATGCTGTAAAATTCCAGGCTTCTGTCTCAAGCTCCAGTAAAACTTGGATTGTAAACATGATTCCTATATTACCATTCAAACAGGAATTAATCCCCCAAAAAATCCCATGGTAGCGTCATTTCCTCTTTTTTTTTAGCACTGGATATAGGGTGTCTTTCTCTCTGACACACGAGCTGTCAGCATCTTCCTGTCCCATCTTCCTGTGATGAATGTAATGGGCAATAGTGCAGAAGATGAGATTCTGGTGAAGCAGGCGGGACGTGGATGTGATGTGGAGGCAGGCTGGCTCAAATGAAGGCATGAGGTGGTGCTCGTCTAGTCGTCCTTTTCCACGATGACTTCCCCGTGAAGCACTCTTCTTCTCTGCCGCAGCATGTGGAAGTAGAGCTGAGGAAACACTGGGAAAAAAGTGATTCAAATTATATAAACATCTTCGGCCCTCTATGTAATTCTCATTTACCAGTGCAGAATATGATATGTGACCATGATATGTGTTTGCTCTATGATCAGCCATATCGTTTATAAGTTACTAGAGGAAAGATGAATTTTCTGCCTTAAAACTTCTGTGCGCCAGTGTAAATGCTCCTTACGTGGGATGTAGGACAGCATGACAATGATGAGGCAATAGTAGTAGTCAAACGACACGTTATACTTGTTGGGAAGCCTCATGGAGTACATTCCAGTTCTGCGTACAAACGGCAGCGCAGCGTAAATGGTGAGCAGCTCACCGATGACACCCAAGGGGTACAAGACGATGAAAAGGTTGTATCTGAAAAGAAAGTGAAAGATGACTAATTAGGAGGGCGTTTTTGCGGATAAGGCTTCACAGTGCCATAAAGTAAAACCACATACTTGTTGTCAGTAACAAACTGCAAGAATGTAAGAGGCCATGCTTGGGTAAATGGCTAAAATGCTGTCCATAATTGAAAATGCAATTAGTTGTTTTTATTCCTATTAACAGGCACCCTACACCTGACTTAATCAAGACAACAAATTGAAATGAATCATATATCCATCCTTGTCTTTCTGCCGGACTTGCTTGACTCCTTTTGTTCAACACATGCTCTCCCCAGTACAATCCAAGTCATGACTCAGGGCTATGGGGTCCAGCGTTTAGTCAAGACCACAGCAAAGGCTCGGGGGAGCGTCTCAGCGGATGTGAGTGAAACGTTGGGTGAACATTCCATGACCAAAACAGATGGTCTTAAAAACAGGAGCAGCTGAACATGAGCCCTCTCTGGGGGCCTGGCGTCTCCTCTACTGCTTAAAGAAATACGTCAAGGGTTGTGGGCAAAAGGGTGGGTGCCATGCAACACACAAGGATCAAAGCCTAACTGGTGAAGAGAGGAATATGTAAAAAAAAAGTGCCTTCCGTTTTAGTTTTGCAGAGTAATGCTGCTTCATTGTCAGTGGTTAACATTATCTGTGGAAATAATGCACTTGATTTAATATGTAAACAGGGTGATGTAATATGTAAATTTGAATATCCCGACACGAGTGAGCTCTCCCTGGGCAGCAGGACAACCAAGTTGGACAGCTATCGGTGTGTACAGCTGACGACTCCAATTTCATCTGGGCTACTGTAGCAGAGACATGCAAGGACAGGCTGCCACGTCATACACTACTAGAATGCAGCCGAACTGTGTCACTGTATAGCACGATAACTATAATAGTATTACAGCTATTCAATTTGTCACCACAGCTCACGTTTACTCCTCGTGTATAACAATGACAATACATATTCATATTCCCTGACAGTTTTTATGTTTTTTTAATATTAATGTCATGGAACAATGTAAGCAGAGAGCCCCAACAAAGGCTGAATGAAGTGCTAATCAAAACACACACACATGCTTCTCCCCTCTGTAAAAACACACGGCTGCACTACTTCCCTAGTCCAAGCAGGAAATCACTGCAAAGTGAAAAACAACATGCCCAGACACTTTGTCCAAACACAACAAATGCCAATTCCACACTTAAAGGTTTGTACACCTGGCCCATTTGATGAAGTAAGGCAGGTGGTGCAGCAGGTTGAATGTGTAGAAGGAATATCTGGTAATCTCTGTCAATGTCCACGCAACCAGGAATAGGATAACGCTCTCTTCATTCTGGATCTTCATTTAAGTTAAAACAAATAACAAACAACAAATATACAGCATATGGTATGAGGAAAAGCCAAATAAAAGTTCAGCATTAAAATTTGAGAGCAAGCGACATAAATATTGACGACACAGTGATATTGTGTGTCTCAAAGCACACGTCTAAAGAGCTGTAGACTAAAGAGCTGTGATAAACATAAGTTTTAAAAAATTGTATATATATATTGTGTATGTCACCTGTCTGATGCTGTTGGTTATAAACCAAACCATGAAAATCCGTGAGCACACTTGAACCCCAGTTACAATCACAGAAGTTCTCACAATACCTGCAAAAAAGGCAAACACAGCTCATAGATATGCAAAAGTATAATGAAATGAGACAAATATTTTTTTTTTCTCTGTACTTACCAATTGCACAGTGTCCAACCTATAGGGTTGAAGCACAGAAATCACATTCGGTTAATTCACCTCCTCCTTCTACAATGCAGTAAATAAATCTGTCATTTGGTTTCTTACCTCAACTAATGCAACCGTCTGAAAAAACTTGAGTGTTCTTGCTATACTTCTGTAAAGACCCTTGTGTGTGCCTTTCTGGATGTAAAAGCGGATCATTGCCATCGCCAGAACAAGCCACCTGCACACAGCATCAACACACACTTTACAGATGACTCCAAGAATAAAGGTAATCCTAATCTCCTGTGGTCTATTGGGATTTATAAACTTGTAACTACAGGCACAACAATCATAACTGAACATGACATGTGAAAGCTCAAGGTGTACATTAGCTCACAGTAAAAACAAAAAAACACAAATCAAGAGCAAACAGCTGTCATCTTTTTTCAGTACCTGCCTTTATTTTAGAAGCTAACTGCTAAATGCAATGTGTGTCACTTTATTTTGACAGTCATATTTATTGCCATCTGTGACTCAAACTAAATCTTCACTTTTTAAAAAGTAAGGTAAATCTTGGGGGGGGGAAACAAATAATTCACTTTTATTGCAGACAACAAACGGGTTTAAGTGATGCTCTGAACAAACGGGAAGCTTTTGTAAGTATGTTCATTAGCTTTGCCACTCTTTATTTATCTCAATTAAATTGTTTTATATGGGTCAAATATAGGAATAAACTCTGGCGAAAGCTTTTAAAAAACTATAAGTGTTCAGAAATTGAAGCTTTAGCGACGTGCTAGGCTACTTATAGCATTTCACGGCTTGTCTTCCTAATGTTACTCATTGCACCTCGTCACCTAGGTTAGCTAATTAATGCCTTTAGCCGGGACGTGAACTTTACTCGCACATTCGCCAATAATTTTATCCTCAATGGCGCGCTTTTATTTGATTTTGTTGTAGTTAAAAAAAAGTGCCCATTGTGCATTTTGACAGCCCCAGTATTGAGCTCCAGTGTCAGCGGTCCCTGTCTAAACTTATCCCTGCGCCTGTGGGCAGCGCGCTGGGCCTTGACGCTGACACCACGCTGTCAGCCCTATTTGGCCACGGCTACAGATTGAGCCCGCTACTCAAACTCAACGCCATTCATTCATGAAACTAATGAAAACCACTCAATTCCTCTATCCTGACTTGATCAAACTCTTCTGACATGTCGGTGTGAAGTCTGACAGTGCCGTCGGTAAAGCGCTCTATACGAACGGACACTTTGGGCTCGACGCGCACAAAGTCCTATAAACAGCAACACACGCCTGCGGCTCTTCGGGAGCGGCTAACTTATGGACATTTATATTAATAGGCGACAGGGGCGGAATATGGCACGTACCCGGCGGTCATGGCGATGTTGTAGAAAGTGAGCCATGCGGTAGCGAGGGCGTTTTTGGTTTTCTTCTTGTTGTTGTTTTCCTTCTCGTCTACCGTGCCGTCCTCCTCACTGGACGCCATGGTACGCCAGGGTGGGGAAGTCAGGAAAGGAGCAGACAGCTGGGACTGCTTGGGAGGGGAGCAGCAGGGTCATCCATCCATCTATCCGCCCCCGAGCCGCGCTCTCTCGCGGGACCAGTGCTGCAACAAGTGCGTGGCCTGCCGGTGTGGTGCTGCACAGTCACACTTCAAGCTTACAAAGAACAAAGGAGAGAAAAAGTAATTGATAGATTACATTCAGATAAAGTAAAATTCATGAGACCATAACCCAGATGCAGTTCACAGAATTAGAATTTGCCTTCTCCTTCTTTAAGTTTAACATATTTGAGTTCCCACTGCTTCTTGGGCCCCTGTGAAACTGCACCTCTGGGTTCTGAAAGTTTTTTTCTTTTGTTTTTACGTTGTTTTATGCAGTTGTTTTCTACCAGTTTGGAGAAGCAAACAGGAGAGCTGAAAGGGAAGCCAAGCAACAAAGGTTATCTCTCAAGGTCAGGTGGCTAAGTATCACCAGGTAATTCATTTTGACTCACACTTAATAGTGGAGTAGCATCATACACTTTGATACATCCATGTTAATTTGTTTCTATGGCCTAGTAAACAGCTTCTTAAAAGGGACAGATTTGTCTTAGTACAACAGCAGGACTAATACAACAAACACCTACCCACTTTTGTGGGTGAAGGACTTACAGCCTACCTCATTGAACACAGGAAGGAACTGTTTTAAAGTGTCTTGTTACATAATAACACTCAGAAATAAAATAAAAAAAGTCTCCCCTTTAAGACTGTTTGAAAAGAGCCTGGTGACAGGCACAGGGATAGTATTCAGCTTCACAGGTATTACTCTGTACTGTACTTAGATCTGCTTTCATTTCATGGCTGTGCCTGAGAAACTGCATCAATGCACAATCTAATAATAGGCCATCTAATAACACTGAGTAGAAATGTACATAAAGTAAAGACACAATTGAATATAATGCAACCCACCTGATACTGACACAGTCACCTGATGAAGCAGTGAGATGTGTGTCATAAAAGCACATTGTTCACCTGTTTCAGGTTGGGATCAGCACACTAAACAATTCAGTTCATCATATGGCTGTTGTTTCTTTAACAAAGAAGATAATGAAAACATGTTCAACATGCCAAAGATGTCATTCATATTTATCACAGTCGGTGGTTTTGATGGTGGTTACAACTCTCGTGTAATTCTGAGAATAAATGATGAGGGATATCATTCCACTAGGTGGCGACGTTGAGACATGTAATATGGGGCTCAACAATAGACATTATTGTTGGTATTTGTTAAGCAGTTTGCATTCTATTTTGTTTTTAGTCAGTTAATTGTATTTTAGCTAATTGTGTTTTTAGTTTAGTTTGTTAGTAAGTTAGAATAAAATGTTTTTTGCCTTGAATAAGAATAAGAAGTTTTCTTTTCAAATATAGAGAAACGTGGCTTGTGGTGCCCACCTTCAGGTGGCAGAAACAACATAGTTTGTTTGTATTTTGTAAAGAGTGAAGAGACAGGGGCGTCCCACCTACACAATGCCTAATGCAGTGTAAGCAGTTGATGAGCAGATAGTCAGGTCTGTGGTGTGTGGAAAATGCTAGTGGAGGCAAACAATGCCCTGGTGCGAGGCCTGACAGCTCTCAGAGAGGCAGGGGTATCCACTACAGCCCCTGTCTCCCTGAGCTCCACAGGATGGGTACAGGGAAGACGCTGAAGTTTGCCGTATGTGAGGTGCTTCAGTTTGTTGGCCTGTGTGTACCACTCTTCATCGTCATGCAAAGATTTGCAGTCATTGTGGCCAAAGTGAAAGATCTGGCACAGCCGCCTGGTGACAGTCGCACAGCTTACTGGTTAATCGTGGCTGCCTCTATCGCTTATGTAACCTCCACAGCCCTGCTGATCTGGGTGCCTCTCAAGTACATGGTCTTTCAAAAGAAGAGGTTTATCATTGGGAGGAAGAAGTGGTGAGTGTAGACCTTGAACCACTGCAGACTGCTGACTGAGAGATGTTTTCGTCTGAACATGTCTTTGCTGGGTTTGGACTGGTTTGGACTCTTCACAGTAATTTATCCCTTCCTGACTTTTTGCTGTCCCCCTCTCTGTGTCAGGAGGCCTGTGGCACTCGTCTATGTGATCCTGTCCACATTACCCTGCTTTGCCTTTCTCATCGCCAGCTCAGAGGTACCACTTGTTGCACACTGTGTATCTTTATCCATTACCTCACTTCATATTGAGAACCAGGTCACAGAATATTGTTAATTAGAATCATAGTTGTCTCTACAAGCAGAAGAAAGATTTGAAGGCTGTAGTTCTCAGGGGAGTCATATCCAAGCCATGGATAAGGAGCTACTGATAAGCAGCTGGGTTCCTCTTCCTGACCAAACCGGCCTTGTCAAATCATCTGTCTATGAGGCACATTTTAACTTCCTTGCTGGCTGCTGGCCAGCTCCTCTTTTCTGTTTCATGTGGCACTTTCTAAAGAGTCGGCTGCCCTTTTGGCCCCTGCTTATCTGATGTCTTTTACATAACAGCTATATCTAAATGTGAAAAAACTCTTCTCTTGTCTTAAAAATATTTTTTTTGTCATGTGAATTAGTAAATTTGCAAAATGTTATAATCATGTAATATTTTTTTTACATGAAGGTTCAGATAAATAACAACATCAAACATGACATGTTCATGGAAGTACCTGTGTCATTAGTGCTGTTCTCTCTCATCTGTATTGACGTTGTGGAGCGGATACGCCACTGCAGACTGACGGGACGGGGTGAGCACAGGCTGACACCATGTACAAATTACCCACATTCAAAGATACAAAGCCAGTCTTAGAGATGAGAATAGTTAACAGACTCAGTTTGAATGTCTTTGGGCCAGTTGAGCAGGAAATTCAGTTAGCAGAGCTAATTTCTCGTCACACTGCTGAATTGACAGAAGTCTGTTTTTCCAAAGAAGACAATGGCCATGGGTTAAGTAAATGGCATTTGTTCTTTAAAACATTCCCATGAAGCTTTGGCAGATTAATAGTGACATTTATTTAACAGGTCTTCACTGTTTTTGTTTTTTTATAAGAGCACACAAACTGTTGTAGTTCACTTCCACAAAAAACATTTTACACCTGCAACAAACCAATGTAATGATATATTAGTGCTGTGTTTTGATCTTTTCTCTCTTTTCAGCTAATGACAGGGACAGAGACGCAGAGATCCCCTCCACAGTTCTGACCCATGTGGAACCAGTTACCCCTATTGTACCTATAACTCCAGTTGTCCCAGGGCCAGCTGTGCCTGGGTCAGCTGTGCCTTCATCTCTACACCAAGTAGCAGGTCAGCACAACAACCGAAACCAAAACGGAGCTGGTGCTCGACCGGAGACCAATGGGACAGTACCGGGGATACCAGTTAATCCCAGCCGACCTTTTAGTATCTCGGGACTAAGCTCTCGTTCTGAGAGTACCACAGCGTACCGTGTATCCCCTTACGCCTACACGGGACCTCTGCGTTTCTTGTGCGCCAGTGACGCCAGAGCAGACGTGTTAGTGGACAGCTTCATGTTTTGGATGGACACAGTGGAGATGGTGCGCTCAGCAGGACATCCTCTAGTCTACTACTCAGGCTGGGTGTTCCCTATCTACATCTTCAGCTACCTGTCCTGCTTGCGGGTGGTGGTGATGCCCCACAGCCCGCTGCTCTCCTCACTCGGGGTGGCCCTGCAGGACTTGCCTTTCTTTTTTGTGCGCGTGGGGCTCCTTGCGTTTTTCGGTTTTGTCACACCTACCCTCTACATGATGAAAAACCTACTAATATGCCTGGCTTTTATTTATTTCAACTTCATGACCAAGTTGAGGATCTTTAACACGGAGAGGATGGTCTTTTGAAACAGTGGGGGCTAACACAAGGATTCAGGAGCTGGGCCATTAGCTATTCACAAGTTCAAAATTAGCTTATGTAGTAAAATAGGAAACAGTACATTTAGATCTTACTCAGTTTACATTAGGCACATCCAGCCAACTCACAAATTTAAACTTAGCCTGTTAAAAGTCATCCCAGGATCCACATCTAAATAGTATTACGCTAAGGTAGAAAAATATGGGTAAACTATGGTTATGTATGAATGGATTTGTAAATGTGGAACAGAAGAGACTTTGTTTTCAGCTCTTCGGCCTTAATAAGACTCCAAGGCAAAAGACAATCACTTTCAAAGCCTATATGTTGTGTTTTTGATCCTTAATGTTTTGCAATCACAAAGCAATGCACCTTAAATATACCTGTTTAATATGTCACTTGAGTTGATTTCTTTTTCTACATTATTCATATTGGAATTTGTTTAGTAAGTTACATTATATGCACAGTGTGAGTTTGAACAGTTGAGACATATATTTTGCTAAGTTCAATAAAAGAAAACAGTTAAGATAACATTGTTAACATTGTAGTTCTGACAGTATTATGCTGGTTGGGATGTTTCTGAATCTGGAATCACATTTTATTGCCGTCTTTCCCCAAGAGAATAGGTTTCCTGGCATTATTCTGCAAAACAGGCTCGTCCTCGCCGTTCCCGTAAGTCTCCTCGGTTCACAGAACGAGCGCAATGACTGGGCAACTTTTGTCTACATCTGCACAATGTAATGTTGATTTTTTTTGCTTTTCTAAGGACTGTAACATGTGATCTGATGCAGCACATTATAATTTGCCACTAAAACGTCAAGCTTTTATTACAATATGTAGCTACCTGATCATTTGGGCCAAGGATACAGACTGTACTGTCTCTCAATTCCAATCAGCTAAGTATCATAAACTGTCAACTCAAAACATTAATAGTGCGTTGTTCACGAGGCTGTCAAGTACATTTCTGAGCATTGCCCTGCAGAATACAAGAATTGTTCGTTCCATAGGAATAGGAAACAGGATTTCCCTTTGTCCTTTCTTTCTTGTCTGATGTGCACTCCTATCTCTTAACCCCTCTCTGCAATGTGAAGCACTAAAATGGTTGACCTACTTGTTCTGACTTTTGGAACTCAGTCATAGACTGTTAATAGTATATGTTTAGTTATATTAACATTATTACCAAAACAATAATCAGTTAGTCTTTTCCGCAACATTACTAAAATTCTTGTCTGTTCTTTGGGAGATTTAAATGAGAATCGTGTTATCATTGAATTGCCATAGTCAACTTTTTTGTTGAAACTGAGATTGTGCTGCTTTCTTCTGCTTCACTTCCTAACCCCTTGTTAAAAATTCTTTGGAAGCTCCTGGAAATTGCTGTAGTCTGTATCCCCCCCATGTGACAGGATATCCATCAGAGTGATTAAGGGGGAAAAGCACAATGTCTGTGTGTCACTGCTGCTCTGTGTCCTACACCTTTGCACAGTCCACATGAACACACAACTCCAAAACAGTCACCACTGACACTAGGATAATGTTACCCTGCACTAAAGCCTCTTTGGTGCTCTGTCTGCTGCAAGTCATCTGCATCACCGCCGACATAGGTAAGAAACTGCACTTTGTTTGTGCTGTGACAGAGATTCACAACATTTTTTCTCTTCTTTGCAGACAGTGGCTCCTTTTTGATCTACAACGATAACCACAAAAAATGCGTGAGAGTGGACAGCGCCACCTCCATAACCGTAGCAAACTGTGACCCTCACGCCAAAGAGCAGCAGTTTCGCTGGGCCTCGGAGTCCCGCGTCCTCAGCCTGTCCCACAAGCTCTGCCTGGCAACCACCGAGATCAAAGACTGGGTCAAGGTGGTCCTCCATGAATGTGACGAGAAGAGCGAGCTGCAGCATTGGGAGTGCAAGAACGAGACCTTGTTTGGCCTCAAAGACCAGGACCTACACTTCAACTGGGGCAACCGCAATGAGAGGAACATCATGGTGTACAAGGGCTCGGGCCTGTGGAGCCGCTGGAGGATATATGGCACCCTGGGGGACCTCTGCTCCAAGGGATTTCAGGGTAACGCTCAAGAAATCAGACAATACTTTATGATGTTAGGTGCTGTAGAGGCCAGCAGGCAGAATGTCACTTTAAGTCTGTATATATGATGATATATGATGATATGATGAAGGTTTCTTATTTTATTTTAAGGAGCTGTCGTGTGGACCTTCTTAGTGCAGTCCAGTTTCCAGTTCTCAGTGCAGTGCAGTTTCCCCCATTGAACCTATTTGTATTAGTCCATAGAAACATTTATTAACAGTTAAAAAGTATGTATTTCATTTAAGAAAAACTTAAATTCTTACGGATTACTTTGACTATCTCCTGCCCCGTCCAATCCACTGCAGAATCTTAAAGAAAAGGATTGAGTTGTCAGTTTTGATGTAATAACGTGTGCATTCAGTCCTTGATATGTTCCAGATGGTCACTAATTTTGATCATGTTTAATGTCGTCTTTGTTCTCCTCAGAGATTTTCACATTAGGGGGCAATGCATTTGGAGTGCCTTGTCAGTTCCCATTTAAGTTTAATACAAAGTGGTATGCTGAATGTACAAAGGATGGACGCTCGGACGGGCAGCTGTGGTGTGCCACTGAGACGGACTACAACACAGATAAAAAGTGGGGGTTTTGTCCCACCAAAGGTGAGCGGGACTACTTTACGTTTTCAGTTTTAGTTTAAAAAAGAGAAGCAGTCAATAGAAATATGTAGGTCAAATTGTTGTTTTGTGTGAGATTTGTCACAGTGGTATCAGAGTGGAGGTCAGTGCTGACAGGTCTGGTTGCTGACCCCCCTCGTGCCCCCAACAGAACAACACTACTACTTCCTCTCGTGTGCTGTCATCACAGGACTGTGCTCGTTTTCCTCTTTCTCACAGGCCTGTCTTTCTCCTGACACTGCTCTATTTACCAGGACAGGAAAAGGGCAAGATAAAAACGCAAACTCACTTTTATTACTTTCACATACAATAGGCCTAAATATTTAAACACATTTTACTGAGAAAGATTTGATGTGCTTGTCTGCTTAGAGCATTATGTTCTCTATGACATGTACAGTATGTATTTAATGTGTCTTGATGTGTTATGCAGCTACCTCAGGTTGGGACACTGACCCGGTCACAGGCGTCCAGTATCAGAGAAACGCACAGTCAGTGTTGACCTGGCACCAGGCCAGGAAGAGCTGCCAGCAGCAGGGGGGCGACCTGCTCAGCATCCAGGAGCTGCACGAGCAGTCCTACATCTCAGGTACATAGTGAGGCTCATGCCACTGCAGTAGGGCTGTAAGTTTTATTTAGAAATTAATATTATTTACACCAGTTATTTTACTGAGCTTTTTAATTAACATAGTTTGTTATAATTTATGAAAATAGCCACAGATTCATGGTTTGAACAGCAGCAACATAAAATATACACAGTTTCATTTGGGTGTAGTATATATTAATTCAATTAAATCGTGTTATTTTTCTGAGGCAGGGTTGATCAATACCTATGGGACATCTCTGTGGATTGGACTGAACAGCTTGGATTTTGACAGTGGTTGGCAGTGGAGCAATGGAAATCCATTTAAATATTTAAACTGGGCACCAGGTAGGTCATACTTGGGGAAAATGTACCGTGTGGATATGTATGTAGTGTATTTTTTACATTTAATAGGAGTGACTGGTCTCTGAAAATTGTCTGTGGCCTTTGAAATGCTATAACAATCCCTTGATCAACAGGCCATCCTTCATCACAGCCCGGGGATAACTGTGCAACACTAAATGCAGCCAAAGCCTCAAAGTGGGAGAGTAGTTCCTGCAACAAAAAATTTGGTTACATTTGTCGTAAAGGAAACTCCACCAGTCTTCCTCCTCCTCCAAGTAAAACAGCATCAACCAGTCCATCAGTATCTTGTTAAGAATGATTAAGAAGTTAATTTGGTTTGTATTCATATAAAACAGTCAAAGACCAGCCCAGCTTCTGCCCCAATCACTGGGTTCCATACTCAGGCCACTGTTACAACCTGGACAGGAGCAAAAAGATGTGGAAGGACGCTCTGAGCGCCTGTCATAAAGAGGGGGGAGATCTGGCCAGCATAAGCAACATAGAAGAGCAGAGCTTCATCATCTCTCAAATGGGTTACTGTAAGTGTCCCATTATAAAATTCCACAACATCCTTTTCATGTCTATTTCAAATAACAGCATAATTAAATCTTCAGTGCCAACCGACGTGCTTTGGATCGGCTTGAACGACCAGAAAAGCCAGATGCTGTTCGAATGGTCAGATCGCTCTCCTGTCACCTTCACAAACTGGCTGAGCGATGAGCCGTCTCACGCCACAAACCTACAGGAGGACTGTGTGCTCATCAGAGGAAAGGTAATACACACCCAAAGCAAAATGAAATGGCTGACTTTGATCACACTGAAGATATTATTCTGCCAAAACAGGATGGAAAATGGGCCGATCACATGTGTGAAAAAACGTTCGGTTACATCTGCAAGAAGAAGGCTTCCACTAAACCAGCTGAAGGCACGCATGAAGTGACCAACCCAGGATGCAAACTAGTGAGTCGTCACTTTGTCATCAGTAAATCTACATAAAGCAAAATAAGCAACACTGCTACTGTATCATAACTTTATTTTTTTAATTTCAGGGCTCAGTTAGGTACGGCCCGTATTGTTACAAGATTGGAGCTGAGGCAAAGACTTTTGAAGAAGCCAAAACAGCGTGTTCACATGATGGATCTTATCTGGTGGATGTGGGCGACAGGTAAAATATTAGCACCAAATTGAAAATGACTTAATTTAATTACTTTAAAACATAACTGTACACGTTTAATCTAATACCTGCAGATATGAGAGTGCCTTCCTGGTCAGTTTAGTGGGTTTGAGACCAGAGAAGTATTTCTGGATGGGACTTTCTAACATGGAAGATAAACACACCTTCAAGTGGACTACTACACGGAAGGTCACATTCACTAACTTCAATGTCGGCATGCCAGGTACAGCACGTCTGTATTTATGCATCAGAATAAAGTAGTTACATATTACAGTACTGCTCTAAGCTTTTTGCATTTAACAAAAGACAGAAAACAGGGATGTGTTGCTATGACAACCGGGGTATTCGCCGGATTATGGGATGTTGTCGGCTGCAACAGCAAGGAGAAGTACATCTGTAAAAAGCAGGCCGAGGGCGTGCTTCCGACCACAGTGCCGCCTACCACCGCGACTCTGAGCTGTGCGTCTGGTTGGACCTCCATTGGCAAAAGAAACCTCTGCCTCAAAGTGATAAGCTCTGACTGCAACATTTGTAGCGTGTCATTGTCTGTACATCAAACTAAAATGTCCTCTTAACAGGTCTTTAAAAAGGACAAGGAACTGAAAAAGACATGGCAAGAAGCACACGATTTCTGCAAAGCCATTGGTGGAGATCTGTTGAGCGTACACAGTGAAGATGACCTCAGCACTGCTTCGTATGATACTATACACTGTTATCAAATCTAATGTTATCCCTTTACATTTTTTTTTTACTAATGTGACCTACTGTGATCTGTAAAGGTTACAAAAGGCAGCGTGGATAGGCCTCAGACTTCAGGGAACGACATTTAAATGGACTGATGAGTCTCCTGTACGTAACAATTCAGTCACACGTCTTCTAAATCCTGAATGTATTCTCAACTGACCTGATTTTTTTTTCCCCCAAAATGGGGTTCTAGTTTGAATATGAGAACTGGGGTTACGGAGAACCAAACAACCACAATGAGAACGAACACTGTACTGAGGTCCAGTCCTATTATGGACGCCACTGGAACGACCGACACTGCGAATTCTACAATGACTGGATCTGCCAGATACATAAAGGTAGCACTTCCATTTTTAACACATTTGCTAACCATAATTAGAGGGCATTATTTTACATATTTTTTGTCTACAGGGGTGATACCAAAACCAGAGCCTGCAGATATAATACCAGGCAAGTTTCAGTTCATCGCCAAAATAGCCTGTATTTACTTTTCATCACTCACAAACTAAAAAATGAGTTGTATTTTTCAGTTTACAATAAAACAGAAGACGGCTGGTTCATATACAATGACACACAGTATTACATCAACCATGAAGACCAACCCATGGAAGCAGCTCGAGCTTTCTGCAAGAAGAACTTCGGTGAACTTGCCGTCATCACAGGGGAGAGTGAGAGGAAGTTCCTTTGGAAACTGGTACGATATACAGATTGTTAAAACACATTAGCAGAATGGTTTGTTTCATTCTCATGGTTATGTCTTAACAGATTGCTAAAGGCTCAGACACACAGTACTACATTGGAATGACTGTGGATTTGGATAGATCGTTTAGGTAAATATTTAATGTTTAAATTGATACATATGTTATGAGCTTTTTCTGCAAATATATATTATGTGGTTCATTCTATTTTCAGCTGGTTGGATGACACCCCTGTGACATATACTGCATGGGAAAAGAATGAGCCCAACTTTGCAAACAACGATGAAAACTGTGTAACCATGTATAAAAACATGGGTGAGTACTGTACAGTAAATGTTTTTATATATAATAGAAATATCGTTCTATGCTACTCAACTAATGGTCTTATAAACATACAGGGTACTGGAATGATATAAACTGTGGCTTAGAGCTTCCATCGATTTGCAAAAGGAGCTCTACTTTTATTAATACAACAGTAGCTCCAACAGTTATTCCCAAAGGAGGATGTGCCCCAGAGTGGACAGCTTTTCAAGGAAAGGTAACTATAACTGACATGTCATTATCATGTATATCTTAACACAGATTTTGTATGTTGCTCATTTCAGTTTTTCAATCAAATACAGTGCTACAGAGTTGTTACAGGGGATGACAAAATGGACTGGCAAAATGCAAGGACCTACTGCAAAAGTCAGGGAGGAAATCTAGTGTCCGTCCTCAACCAAAAAGAACAAGGTGAGCAACGAGACAAGCAATGTGAGACGTGATTATCAAAAAGGTTCTTAATTGTCTTCTTTAAACTCTCATCTATAGCATTCCTAACGACCCAGATGCTAAAATACAATGAAGATTTGTGGATCGGCATGAATGATGTCAACTGGGAGATGCACTTTGTGTGGACAGACGGGAAAGGTGTTTCCTTCACCAACTGGGCCAAAGGACACCCATCCTCCGTTCCAGATGGACGCTACACATTCATGTCCGAGGTTATTTTCATCAATAGTAAAGCTTTTGTCATGAAAGCAACCAAATCTTTCAAATGTGGTTAATAGACTGTTGTTTTCCCCATGTAGATTTTTGACTGCGTCATTATGGTGGCTAGCTCCTCAAAACTAACAGGTTTGTGGAAAGTGGAGGATTGTCAGTCGAAAAAAGGCTTCATCTGTAAAAGAAATGTTGGTAAGTTCTTTGCACCATGACAACTGAGACCAAGTTAAACTCCTAACTGCTTTTGTCTTATAATTCCTTTTGTATCAGTAACGTTTGAAGATATTATTTCCTTTTCTGTGTATTATTCCTGTTTGCAAAGATTCTCAGATTGAGGTGGGGCCCACTACTGTTCAGCCTTCGTTCTACAAACTCGGCAACGACTCATACAAACTGTTGACTCAGAAGATGAAATGGGACGAGGCAAGGAGGCAGTGCCAAGCCGATGATGCAGACCTGGCCAGTGTCCTAAACCCTGTCGTCCAGGCACACTTAACCTTGCAGATGTTCAGGCACCATGAGCCTGTGTGGATCGGCCTCAATAGCAATGTGGTAAATCCCTACACCTGCACACTGACACTACAGTATGTCTGTATTTTTTCTAAGTAGTTATTCTTTTGACACAGACTGGTGGACGGTTTAAGTGGGTCGATGGATGGTTTATGTCCTACACTAAATGGGGTGCTGATGAGCCCAAAAGCAACTACGGCTGTGTGTACATGGATGTAGACAGGACATGGAAGACGGCGCCATGCACAAACAGCTACTATTCTCTCTGTAAGAGGTCACCAGGTAAGACACTGCCACTTATCTTGCACCTAAACATAAAAATCTTGAGGAAAATTAAGGGGCTACTCTTTCTTTTTCAGAAATAGCACCAACATCTCCGCCACAACTTCCCGGAAACTGCCCTGAACCAAAGAGGAGAAGGACATGGTTACCTTTCCGAGGCCACTGTTACTCATTTTTGAACTCTATGGTGGACAACTGGGCACATGCCTCGGTCGAATGTCTTAAGATGGGTACGTAGTGACACACTGATAGTCACAATTAATGAGATGTGTGTTTCTGATAATAGACTGTTGCTATGCCTCTAAGGTGGGGCCCTGGTGAGTATAGAAGACCCTCAGGAAAGTCTTTTCATCCAGCAGAACCTGGAGCTTCTGCAGGACGGAGCCAAGTCGTTCTGGACCGGCCTCTACAAGAACCATGATGGTGAGGCTAAATGGGACACGATGTTAAACACAAGATCAATCTATTGATATGTTTGTTGTTCTATGCATTACTCTGAATGGAAGCTTTTCATTTTCGTTCCTCGTTTGGTTTGCTTTAGGTGAATGGATGTGGATCGATAACAATGTGATGGATTACACTAACTGGAAGCCTGGGATGCCCGGCAAAGATTCTTGTGTGCAAATCAACTCCGAAACAGGACAGTGGACCACAATCAGCTGCAGTAGATACAATTCCTACATCTGCAAAACAGCTAAAAGTCAGTTTATCCTTTAAGTTTAACCTTGAACTTCCATATGATTTATTGACACTACAATTGTACTTTTTCAGTTATTAAACCCACGGAGAAGGCCCCATCTGTCGGTAAGTCCTGTCATGTGATTTCACTCTTCATTACATTATTACGTTATTAGTCAGCGTGTTAATACCTTGTTTTGCTTCTTAGCTCAAGTGGTTAAAGAGCCAACTCATAGTTCGGCTGGGGTCACAGTGGCTGTAATACTTGTGGTACTAGCCATAGTGGGACTGGGAGCCTTCCTTCTCTTCAGGAAGAGGATACCCACACCTGCCGTCCTGGGAGAGTGCACCTTTGACAACAAGCTGTACTTCAACAACCCGATTCGAGCTCCTGTCGACACCAAAGGCCTTGTGGCTAATATAGAACAGAATGAACAAGCATAGACACACATCACATAATATTATCAGTGAAAACTATTTTCCCATCTTGTTAAAATACAATTAAAACTATTTTGTTTTATAAAGGGCTGATGTGGAATCATGACCAATGGCTGCACTGCATTTGTTGAATTGACAATTAATGACAAGAAAGAATCATTTTGCACCTATGTATAATGATTAGATGAGCATTTCATGTGTACAGAAATAACTTTAGGTGATGCAGAATCAAGAAATATAATAATAAACCTATTTTTGCCTCATTGTAAATAACAGTTTAATAAAATGTTTTTCCATGAATATGAAAGTTTGACTGACTCTTCTGACAGCCTTTTACTAAACCATGGAATCATAAGTTAGAACAACTGTGGCAGATAGGAAGAAATACCAATGGCATTTTTTACAGTAACTGCAATCACTTTTTAAAATCACCTCCGCCGGCGGATACCCCCCGCCTCTCATCACCTCATTGTTGAAAATGAGGCAGCATTCTCCATGGCAACCGCAGCCCTCTGAGGCTGTCGCTGCTAATCCTTCAGGAGCTTACTCAATTCTTACTTACCCATAAGAAGGTTTTAACCAATAACACCACAAGAATTTTGCCCAAAACAACTCCTGGATCTTCAGTGTGTCCTACGGGAGCAGAGCAATCAGAGAAGACAACACTGAAGGTAAGTATTTGCTTTTGGATGTATCCCAGGTATCAGTGTAGCATTTAGAATTTTGAACATCGCTTTGCTGCTTTTATGTGCTGGTCGGTTTGACCTGCAGAGTGTAACTGTGTGGGTGGATGGAGGAATGTGATGCTTTGTGTATTTGATCTTTCATGACTCACTATGAATAAAAATCCTTCAGTGTTTTACCCACAGCATTTAATAGTCAACATGTTCTTTAAAAGATCTTCTAAACATCTGACAGTCCTGAATAAAGAAACCTTTTCAATTTTAGGACCTATTTGAGTGCACTGTGTTTATGCATGCAATACTTTTAGTTAATGGTGCCTCTTCTCTTCCTTCTTTTTGTAGTCCCAGCCCAGTGTAGTCAATTAAAATTATTTTCTCTCCCCAATCATGCCCCCATCTCCCTGCATGCCGCTGCTCTCTCCCACTTTGCTGCACTAATCCTTTTGTTGTGGACTGAGGGGCCCAGGCTTTGGATGACCGTTCGGCACGTTAAGGATTGCCCACCGAGCCCCTCCGGTCCTGCACCAAACCAGGCAGGCCTATTCCTGCATCCTCCCTCAGAGGACACATCCTCTCTGCGCCATCTCTGTTCTCCACTTTACCTTGATTCTTTTACATTTGTGTGTGTTTTTAGCCGAAGAGGAGTATCGGGTGTGAAAGGGCATCGATAGGTAACATGCACTTCAGGTACAGCTCTCCCCTGTTGTTGCTGGTGCTGCTAATGAGGGCTGTGGAGATTAAAGGCCACGAACAAAAGTACCTTCAGGATGTGTTCAGGGCTTTAGATCTGCACGGGACGGAAGACGAGCCGAAACTCCAGAGGCGCCACATAGGACTCTTGATTGACACTGTTCTTCAGGCAGTGCACTGTGCAGAGCAGTTTGACTTCTCGCATGACGTCTGTAAAAAGGTAAGGCCAGATATGACTTTGTGAATGTGACATGACAAATAAATAATTTGACATGAATGTGTAATGTTTTGGTGTGGCGTTGTTCATGTGTGTCATATTGTACATTATGACCTACATATTCCGGGAAAATGTGCAAGTTATGGCAGGAATGTGAGTGAATGTGAAGGCTTAAGTCTTTGACCTCTATGGGGCATTCATGCTGAGTGGCGTCAGGCATCTCTTAGTCTCAAATACTAAACTCAGCAGAGTGGAGTTAGTGCTACTTCCCAGAGTAAGGATTGTGACGTCGATGCAGGTGGGAGAACAACAGGATTATCTTTATACAAAAACTTTCCACTTGTTGTTGATGCTCTCTGTGTGACAAGATGGAGTAGCTCTTTCTTTACTTTGGTGTGTGGGTCTAATTGGGCTTGGGTTCAACTCAACAACAACAGCACAAAGCTATTCCTTCTCTCTGAGACACAATGTAATATGCACAGAAACAAAATGGACCTTTTATCGAGCTGACCTCTTTTCAGCCACGTACTGACGTGTAGATCCAAGGTCACTCTCCTGTGAGTCAGTCAGCATTCACATGACTGAATAGCATCTGTTGGGTTCTCATGTTAAGGCTGGGAGAGGCTGTATTTCTCATTGTATTTCTGCCTTTTGCATTTCAAATTCTTCTGTTTTGAATCTTGACACTTCCCTCTTGTCATTTTAGTGCCTCACACCCGACATAGTGCTCTCTGTGTTAGACGACGACAGAAAGTCTTACCTCACTGAAGAGGACTACCAGAAGATCTCTACTGTTTTGCTTTACTACATTATTAACTTGCAAGACTTGTGTATCCCAAATACTGCCTCTTCTCCCTCATCCTCTTCTTCCTCATCGTCTGGGAACTATCACTTTTACCTTTTGGCTCTCACTAATCTGCATCCATCTGAGGACAGCCACTTCCTGTCGTTGAATGAAACAGGAAGCATTCTGCATCTTATCAATAAACACTACAATCCCTCTAGCCATGATGCTTCATCTGACATGCAAGTAAGGACTACACATTAGTTAAGTTATACAATGTTGGCAGATTCTTACACATATGTTTTTTCTCTTACAGTGTGTTGATGCAGCTCATCTCCTCAGGGATATTAATGTAAATGAAAGTCCAGGTGCTGATGTGTCCTCTGTGTCCAAAGTGTCTGCATCCATCATAAGCCACATCTTGTCGGGGCACTGTTTCAGACAGAGGAATCTCCCGTCCCCTGCTTTCTTTACGGACTACATTTTTCAGTCCTTAAACTGCACAAGTGATCTCCAGATACTTGGTGAGTTTAGCAACATTCGCAGGGGGTCTGTTTACTGTTGGCCTTGTTATATGTACTTTTCTCTGCTTAGATTTGGAAAAATTGCTTCATCAGCTGGGAGTGGGACGTGAAGAAACGGCACACGCTCACGACAGGAAGAGGCGGAGCATCACTAGAGGTTCACAGAAAGTAAAAGAGCATCAACTAGAGGAGTGTAACCGGGACGCTATAGCAACTAGCAGTGACTGGGCACAGGTAAGAAGAACCATATACAGGTGTAGAGATTTTCTTTAACTGTATCCCCTCCTCACCCACCAATGTGTCTTTGCATTTGCGTCCTCTCAGGTTTGTTTTTCTGCCAATCAGTTGGTGGATATTTTTGCTCTGGATCCTCACTTGCCCATTTCCAAGGAGCACTTCAGACAAATTTGTCCTGCCATCATTCAGCAGTTGCTAGGCAATGCCTGTGAGTCTGCAGAGTTAAACACAAGAGGATCACAGTCCACTGCGTTGGAGAGTAAGACATTTTACCTATTTACTTATTTCTGCAACTTATAATAATGCTTTATTTGCAAAAAAAGTAGTAGTGTTCACTTGTATCAGAATAACACATTTGTCTACATCTTGGCAAAACAGACAAAGCACCATAGAATCAAGAGGAAGGAGCCATTAGTTCCTGTTCCTACATTCCTGCATTAACATATATTTTTACAACCTCGCATGAAACCTTAGGACATTTATGGACTAAATTAATCTGGCTTCTTATATTTAAAGTGAACTTATCATCTGACATTTTGTTTTTTTTTCATAAACAGGACTATTGTAGTTGCTCCCAGGCTCTAGAAAGGAGGGGCTTAACTCCAAATGTTTCCCTTTGTGCAGAGTATGGCTACAGTACAGTTGCTGTCTTGCTCATCACTCTTGGCTCCATGCTTGGAACCTGCCTCATCTTCTTCAACTCCTGTCAGGAAACGTACACCCTGATCCTGCAGCTGTTTGTGGGTCTGGCGGTGGGGACACTGTCAGGAGATGCACTGCTACACCTTATCCCCCAGGTACCAGGCAAACGCACTGTTTCTCACACACAGTACAATGTGGAGTCACTGTTGACATCTTATTTACTGTCTGTGCAGATCCTGGGCCTCCATGATGACACTCACATTCATGAAGAGGATGCATCCTTCGCTGAAGGAAAGGACTATCTTTGGAGGATTTTGGGCATGATTGCTGGGATCTATGCCTTTTTTCTAATTGAGCGGATATTTACATTTGTGGTTCCATCTCATGGTCATGTAAGTTCAGTTTGGAATTTACCTTTACCATTTCAATAGTTCCTACCTTGACCTACTATCTTTTCTCAACAGAGTCATTCCGGTGGGCTTCCTTTGGAGCTCAGCTGTAATGGTCAGACTCAAAGAGGCAAGTCTATTTCCACCATACAGTTGGTAAGCCTCTTCACAACTCTTGCTTATTATGCTGTTAGCTGTTTCAAATCTAATATATATTAAGTATCCAGGAAGCAACTCTAAGCAGTATCTTGATTCTTAGGTGTTTAAAAACAACATATTATGTAAGGAAAAGTGTCTCCAGTATAAAGTGACTGAGACTAAGTTGCATTAATTTCTCTTATATAACTGGAAATGAACAATAGTGTAGGAGGTAGTAAAGAACGGAGCATGTAGGATGCTGGAAAATGAAAAGTATGGCATCATTCAGAAAGTGCTCTTTGCTTGTGGCCAATTGTGTTGGTACTTGAACACATTTGTACGTAATGGCAAAGGTCCAATAAAGGCAGAGCAATCACAAATATAGCTCTCTTTTGTAAATTAGTTTTTCCACAGTATACTACGTTATTTCTTTTTAAGTTTCAAAATGTTCAAATTCTTGTCTTGGAGGGACCTGTGGATGACTTGGAGTGTACCGACGTATCTCCAGAGCACACAAACACAAGAAACCATCCAAAGCAGAGTAAGTCCATGTGGTCTTTTACCGTTAATAGAAATGCACAGATGATTGTGGTGCTTTACTTCCTAATTAGTCGCCTGGCATGACAGTGGCTTTTCATGACACAGACTCTCTTTGTGTGCCCAGGACAAGGGGTTCCTCTGCTGGCTGTGATGGTAATTGTTGGAGACAGCCTTCATAACTTTGCCGACGGGCTGGTTCTCGGTGCGGCCTTCTCCTCCTCGGCCGAGACCGGCATGGCGACCACTGTGGCCATCCTGTGCCATGAGATCCCACACGAGATGGGTGAGAGGTCACTTGTGTTGTGCTACAGCAGAAGAAAGGAAACATTATTATCTTATCTTGTCTGTTTTGTGTCTCCAAGGGGACTTTGCTGTGCTACTCAACTCAGGCCTCCCTGTGAAGACCGCTGTGCTCATGAACTTCCTCAGCGCTCTCACAGCGTTCATCGGCCTCTACATCGGACTGTTTGTTTCCGCGGAGATAGAAGTGCAGCAGTGGATCTTCAGTGTTACTGCTGGGATCTTTCTCTACCTTTCACTGGTGGAAATGGTAAAGAAAATATAAAAGCATGATGCATAAAACAGGAATAGTCGAAAAGCATGTGTCACTGTATTAAACTTTGCTGCCAATGACCTTTCTTTCTTGCAGCTGCCAGAGATGAGTTGTGTGAAGACAAATCGACCATGCCTCATGTTTTTCCTGCAAAACCTTGGTCTCCTGATGGGCTGGGCCTGCCTTTTATTGCTTGCCCTCTTTGAACATGAACTCAGATTCTAAAGCAGTCACAGTACGTCCATGTAAAATATTTATCTCAAAACAAAACTGTGAGTTCCATGGCATTGCCAGCATTATTACATATGTAAGTATGTCATCAGTAAATTAGGCTCAGTTCTGTAAATCTTTTCTTTTTATACAATGTTTTTTATATGTCAGATACAAAGGATATCTAAATGTCACACGGATGCTGTCTTACATACATAGAAATGTGCAACTGAAAATATTTATGATTTCAGTTTTGTGGTATTAGACAGACATTTTACCCCAAAGTCATTTTGTCAAAGATTGTGGTTGTGTATTTATGTGATGACCTCATGCATAAATTTGTCTGGCAATTTGAACAACCAAACCTGGCCTAATTAGAAGCTATATCCGCTTGAGAGAGACCTAATTGTTAAACATAAACTGCTTTAAATACACTCTCTCTTTTGCAAAGCATTACTCTTTTGCAGTTTCTCATCTCATCTCATCTCAGTGTCATTGTGATTTGTTTTGGCCTCTTTGTGAGCCAATATGAGGGCACTTCCACCCACCTGGGCCACTTGTTGTGCTCATCCACCAACCTGGATGACTAATGCTCGCGCTACCGAAGACCGAACCTCAGGAGCCATCCAGCCCACACAGCACACATGCTCTCTGCTGGCCAGAGTGGGCCTGCGAAGGAGGTGGAGGAGCAAGAGAACATGAGCAACACAGCAACAATCAACTTATTTGATCATTTAATTGTGTGTAACAATAGTCTGACTTCATGTTTTTAATACATTAGGTGTGATTAAATTGTGCAAAGTTACTTGTGTTGACACTGTCAGGAGATAATTTGACAACCATATCAAAAACGCTGACACCATTTCTTTCAACTTCCTGGGAATTTCTCAAACAATAGCAGGAAGTCCATTGCATTTTCTCTTATTCCAGCACAATTTGCTGTTATTTTCAAAATACCAGACCCACGGATTTGTGTGTGTCTTAAATTTTTGCACCTGCTATTTTGCACCATAGACATGTTGGCACGTGTACAAGCTTTTTGAAAATGACTGCTTCCAGTACGGAGGAAGGAAGGGCATCTTATCTGGGTGACCATGGTGTGAACAATGAGTATACTCACTTGCTCAGCAGAGACTTGACAGAGGAGAAGTTCAGGGTTGGGAGCAGGACACATGAAAGAAACAAGAGGAAATGTAAACTTCACTTTAAATATATTACAAGATAACTAGTATTTATTTCTGACATAATCATTCATTCAATTACATTTGTTCAAGCAGCTTTGATATCAGTATAAAGAGTGTGCATTACCCTCTTATATCTTATTCAGATGACATTCCACGTGCAACCACAAGAGGGTAGTAATGCAAAACAAAAAGATCATCTCCAGTTCCTTACCTAAAACAACTAAAAAGTAAATAGACTTTTGGTTTTAGGTGCACTGTGGTTTTTAAAGCAGTCTTGTTTTTAAAAGAAATACGTAATATAGAGTCTATTTCAAGTCCGTGGGCAGCAATAAAGTCCTTTTGCTACTGCATATATGCCTCAACTAATTGGTTATATATTTCTCTAAGGTATATTATCCTTCATGTTTGCTGCAAGCTAAAAAATCTGGAAAAAAAGTAGTTCCTGCCGGTACCATGTCATGTCAGTCTCTAGTATGAAAACGTGCATTGTGTAAATAAGCTTTAATAAAAGGTCTAAAAACGTTTAATGCCTAAAGCTCTGAGACTGTGCTTGAGTTTGACGTGAGTTGAAGCGAGAAGGCTGTCTGCGTGTTGGCGGTGGCTGAGGGCGCAGTGTGGGTAGGAGGAGGGCAGAGCGCACCGCTGAGGAGCCTCTCTCTGTGATCATCAGCGATATTATACATCAGGCTCCAAATCAGTAACCAGCATCATCAGTAGTTACTCACCAGAAAACTGCTTCCCTTTACGGCACAGGCTCCTCCTCAACTCTCCTGTCCCAAACTTGAACAGTGGCGCTGCGGGAGCCTCTTCTCTTCGAGTCTTCATTGAAAATTGGGATCTTGCAGTTTATCAAACATGTTCTCACAACTATTTTCTTCTATTAAACGGTGTAATGGTCGTAAATAACACTCAGACAAGCTCGGTACCAGCTCTGGACAAACACATGGACTCTCTGGACCAGGCGGTGTTACAAGTAAGTCACTTTTACATAAACTAGCACGACATTTACAGTTAACAGACTTTGAGAGTGTATTCATCAAAGTGAGCTAGCATGCTAACTAGCGCACCTGCCTGACCTCTGATTGGCTGTGACAAGTTTGGCTAGCACTGAGTTAGCTTAATTAATTAATAAAGTTAGTAGATGAAGAAATTAATAATTTAGAAAGCAATAATAGTAAGTCAATGAGAATAATATGGTAATTGTTAATATTATTCGACAGTTCTTATTAATAGTAGTATTAGTATTATTAGTATTATTTAATTTATTTTTATTTTTTCAAAAGTTAGAACTTAGATTTACGTATTAGTTACTTATTAAGATTTATTTTACTTTATGTATTTATTTGATAGGAACAGTGCACATTAATGAGCATCTGTATTGAAACAACATAGACGTAAATATTATGGATTATAGTTCTAGATTATAATATAGGCAGGTAACAAAACATAACAATTAAGACAGCAGAGGAACAGCACAAAAAAGCACAAAAAATGTAATTTAGGCTTCTTCTTTTACATCAACATATATCATCAGTCACAGCAGGTATAATTTATTTTATGTTTTATTCGGTTAATTCTGTTCAGAGCTAATATCTTTAATGGTAATGCACAGAAACTTGTATAGTTACACTATGTACAGCAAAGAGGACAACACTGCGCTTAATGTATGGGCATCTTAAACTGATCCACATTAAAAGCCTATAAGAAACAGGATAGCTGTATTTTTTTATGTCCCAATTTTTTCCCTTTTTTTCTACGAGCAACACATACCTCAAGCATTTTGTCATTCTGTATTACTTTTCCCTGTGTTAGCTGACACCAACCATATAATTTATGATATCTAATAACACTCTGTTTATGTGGTATTTACGGTAAATGTGTATGTCTGTTTGTAGCTGTAGCTGACTTGACTATTCAACTCTTTATTTTTTGAAGACCCAAAGCAAAGGAGCCCGGAGAAAAGGGCGATTTAAAGGTTCGGACGGCAGCACCTCTTCTGACACAACAACCAACAGTCTAGTTCGCCAGGTAAGGACTTTTATATCATGAGGTAAGGATTTCCCGGACCTGGAGCTGCTTCATTTAGGTATGTGACGCATGTGTGTGTAAACCCCTGTCACAACTGCAAACTGGCATAAGAGCCCAGCTTTAGTCATCATCATCCATCTGGGAGGAGATGTGTATTGGAGTGAAAGCCGTCTGTAAACACTGCCGGGTACAGTATGTTAACGATGGTGACGAAGTGGAAGCCTCTGGTTGGAGCCGCGTCCTCGGTGCATTGTGCTCATCAGCAGTTGCCTGTTATAAAGCAGACGCCACACATTCGCAGTGCCTGGTCTTTGTTGAGCAGATCTGAAAAGGATAGCACTGTCCGGGTTAAGGATGCGTAACCCTTCCTAAATGTTTCTGCCTTTTTAGGAGGAGGCACACATCGACGTCTCTTTGGCACAGCGGCGGTAGTGCTGGAGTGGATCAGAGTAAAACGGCACCTCTCAGCCTGCTGGTGTGCGTCCTCTCAAGGCCGTCACAAACATTTGCCTGTAAAGATTGGTAGAAGCAGCATGAATTTACTGCCACACTAGCACCCTTGGGACTTTATGCACATTCCCACAGTCTGGTTCCGAAACGAGAAGCCCCCCGTTAGAGTGAGTCACTACTGAAAGTCAATTAGGCTGAGGGAAAGTAGCTGTAATATGATATAGAAATCTGAATTTTAAGGGGAGGAAGAGAGTAAAAGCTGTGGTGGAGTAATGTGTTTTGGGGCCAGTGATGCCTTGTTTTCGCTGAGCAGAAATATCTCGGTTAAATATTCACCACAAGAAGCCCCCAGAAATAGACCTTCCAGGAACTTCTCTGTTTGGATAATAATATTAATACTGTTTACAATTGTATGACCGCTTTTGTATGGACCGTCACTTCCCCAAAATCTCTACTAAGTCATAGATCCTGTCATTACTTCTCATAAAAGAATGAGAGTGCAGTGTTTGAAATAGCTTAGGTACAATAATGCCAGGAAAAGATGATGCAGCACTGACCTCTCACCTCTGATCCATTCATCCGAGTTGTATCTGAACCATCTCATTCCTTTTTATTACCAAGCTATGATTTTTCCTGGACACTTTTAAGACTTTATAAAATCCATGTTGCCTGTGTCTTTTCTCTTGCTTCCCCTTTTGTCTGACCTGCCTTTAAAGTCCTTGAATTCATGTAGGCGTCGAACATCTCGCCAAGGTCACCATTAGATCGATGACGCTTCTTGCGTTGTCATAAACATATAAACAGAATAAACTGCTCCTAAAAGATGAGTTCCTCCTGCTCATAGGAGGAGAAGGGAAAGGGCAGACAGTGTGTAGGTTGAATAAGAATAAATAGCCATGTTCCTTGTAGTCATGGCCTGAGGTCTGGGGGAGTATGGGGGAGGCTAAGCAGCACCATTTAGCCATGGGAGTAGTGGAGGCACTGTAAAGCAGGTGATAGTAGTCCATTCAAAGGGAAAGATGACAACACAAGAGCTGGTAAATGGTCATGTAACGTGGGGGAAAAGAGACTAGAACGTCTGGAACTGGACAGCCAGACCCATTCATTTCAAAAGTGAAGTGGGAGGGTATTCCTTCAATGTCCAGTCAGTATAAATCCTGTCAGACCAATCATAACCATTCATCCGAAATAGGGCGGGCTTTATGTGATGCTTTGTTTCCATGATTGGTTGAATGATTTTCAAATTGCCGCGGATCAGAGGCAGTTGATTCTGTAATTGTTGGTATTGGTCACTTGTAGGTTGTACATCTATCCAATTGTATTCAGAAGCAGTTTAATCTACAGCTATAATTGACATGAGACCAATCTAATTCTTGGTAAAGAGCAAAAAATAAATAAAAATAGAATGATTGGCCAGGCTAGCGACACTACATAATATAAATTTGCATTGAAATTCCAAAGTTCTACATACTTAACATTAACCATTATTAGCCAGATGCAATTATTTAGCCATTATCATTCACACTTAGGACGTTTTTGAACCTGCTGAAACTATGCCAAGTTTTATGAAATATCCTCTCGACCGTCAGATGTAATTATCTCCAGCTGTAGTCTCCTGCTTGGTTCCTGGAGCGTTGATTATTCACTTCCCTGAGGTGTAAATGTGACTGATGGTCTGTCCTTAGACTCCAGACTGCTCTGAGAGTCTGTCTTCTGTCTGGTGCATCCTGGGAAATGATCCAAGCCCTGTGACCTTGAGTAATAATAAACTTCTTAATATAGTGCTTCTCTAAAAACGGAATTAACAAAGCGCCTCATCGTGAGTGAGAGAAACAAAGAGCAAACATGAGAGGAAAGCACGTCTTTTAAGGCCTGGACCAACAAGAGCAAACCTGAAATAAAACTATTACGTAGACTCTTTTTATCAGATATAGCACAGACAGAGAATTAGTTGTACAAGATTTCTTTATTGCCACAGAATATGGTAAAATACTTCAGAGTATAGTCCACAGTGAGCACAGAATCTGCCTTTGTCTCACTGTATAGACTGTTGCGACTGCTCCATTGCTTCCCACATTTGTAATGCTTATGTAAATGATTGCACCAGGCCTCCCACTTGCTCTTTGCATCGTCTCCTTCTGCCCGTTTTAATTTGTTTATGTTTATTATTTATCTGTTGCGCACTGTTAGACTCAAACAACACTTGCACTTTTTCTGCGTTTAACTGAGAGAGGTGGCTTCAGTGATCGAAACTTCAAGAGGGCGCGGTAAGGGGAAGGAAACCCCTTTTCATTCTCCACTTGATTGCGGGCATTTTTCCTTCTCATGATCCCCCAGATTATTTTTTTTCTTTCTCTACTTAATGGAGAGGAGGGTTGACGCAAGGAGCTCATTATGCGATATCAGATCTGGCGACATATCAGAGTCTTTATGTAACTAAAAGCAGTGACATACCGTCGTGGTACGGAGCGGCCACTGCGTCCAAGCCGCTGTAAATCTGGGAGAAGTGTGGCATTTACCCATAAGACCTTTGTGTGAACTCTGAGGAATATATGCCATGATTTTCCAGTGGGACATATTTCACTTTTGAGCTGGCATCAAACTGCAGATTTGTGGCCTGCGATTAAATTGCTATGTACATTTCAACTCAGTACAGGCTCCTGCTGCTGCCATGGGCTTTCACTGCAGCAATGCCCTGCCATCTAGTGGACAACTGTGTAGAGCAAGGATGTGCTAAGATTTAACAGCTCCATTATCTAAGAGTGATCACTTAAAGAGAGAAACATAGACTTACTTAGAGCTTGTACCATTTGTAACAATGAAATGAATGAATATTATCCAAATTAGTCTCAGTTGGTGCGTTTCATTATTTATTTATTTCATATCTAGCCTCATCTTGTCCCCAGGTACGTGCTGTCCTGTAGATTGAGATGTTACTTTATGTCCCTACGACCAGTGAGTGCTATTCCATCTATATTCTGTATATTCTCTCAGGTGCAGCCCAGAAGAAATGTCTCCACATGACAAAATGATCCAAGCAGTATTTGTGTGTGCTGATGTGTCCCCTGCAGTATTCCTCATGCACCTGAGTAATGATGACTCCTAAAGGGTGACAGCCTGTGACAGATACTAATAGAGCTGGCACATAGGTTACTCCAGCTTTGCGGTTGTAATGATACTTTTCCATCACTCAAGACTCGTGTGTGAAAAATTGCCACAAGAAAAGGAAACTTCGGCAATGATGAAACGTAGCGCTGTGTTTGTGATTGAGCCATAACTGAACAGGATATAGATTTGAAGCCAACCGCACACAATCTGCCCTGGGCTTGTGTCCCAGAAACTCAAATGACAAAAACACTGGCCTCCTAATCAATCCCTAGAGTTAAGGCTATATCATGTTACAGAATTGAACTTTCTAACATATCTCCGTCTTGGGAATACAAAGATATGACTTCTGATTAGTTGTGACAGGTTGTCCTCATTGAATTTGTTACCAAGCATCTCACTGTGTGGCCCAACAGATGGAGACAAGGTGCCCCTCTTGTTAAAACAATCAAGTTTCACATCCTTGAGTTTCAATGTCAACTCTGCATAATGTGAGGACAGACTCAGGTCTAGCACTATGTCACAAAAATAGTAACACTGAATATATTAAAAGGATGTGAGCATAAACTGTATCATTTATTCCCAATTTGCCCTGTAGTCAGATTAAGAAATTAAACAGCGAAGGGACTAGACGTCTTCCGCCATTAAGATCCCGTCATTACAGAATTTGCATAGGCTTGTATAATTGACTACTGATTAACATGCTTATTAGCCACTTCATTACAATATACAAACAGACAGTTACACTTTTAATTGGGTTGTATTGTGAAGTAATTAGGCAGAGGTTAGAGGATTTACAGCTCGCTCGAAGCATTATTTTTGCTTGTTTTGACGATTAACACGTTTCCCGTTAATTCACTAAACGCATTGCAGCAAATCTGTGACAGGCTGAGAGAGACTTTTAAATCATTCATATATTCAGTCAGCCGATGGTGCTGCGTGTACTCACTGAGCTAACCCCGGGGCTGGTTCAACGCATAAATACATCTTCTTCATGGACTTGGTGTGTGTTGGGATATTAAACCACCAAATACCAACCATGAATACGTTCCTCCAATGAATCTGAATCTGAATTTCTTGCTGACGCTGCAGTAAAGCTGTATGTCAGTCTGAGTCACCTGAGCACAGTGGGAGGGTGGGGGGTGCACTCTGCATGACTGAACTGTGCAGTGCAGTGTCTTCCTCAGCACTGTAGAGTATGTTTGAGTAAGTAAAGGAAAAGAAGAAATAAATGTATGTAGGGAGGAGTCAGAACTGAGACAAGTGGAGGAAAAAAGGTCCAGAATAAATGGGGTGTGAGGCTGTTATTCAGACTTAGGTAAATGAGGGTGAGGAGCTGAAAATTGAAGAGGTGTTGCCCTTCATTAAGGAGCCATGGACAGCGGTCAATAAAGGACACTGGCAACTCCACCTCCCAACATGGAGCAGGAACTTGAGTGCAATCAGCGTCTGTAAATCCAGCAGCAGCTGAGGCAGAGTGCGAGGCTGCGACTGTACCTCTCGGCAGCACTGCAGAGGATTTGGCAGCCCCAACATCGAGGGCTGCTACAGATTACCACGAAGAGGGTAAAACAGTCTGTGCAGACCCGACCCACACAGCTTCGCCAGTGCTCGCTACAGCTCGGACATGAGCAGGAGACGTAGAGGAGGTGGAGGTACCTCTGACTGAGTTCCCATAAGTTCAGCTCAGGCAGACGATTCTTCGCACATGTGGGGGGATTTTTCTGAAAAAGTAATCCACCATCTCCTTCGTCCCGCTTGTCCTCACTGCGTATTTCGGAGAGGTGCACCCTCACGGCCGGTGTGCAGGTATGGATCGAGGCTGAGTGGATGCTTCTGTCCGATGGGGAGCCTGTGAGACGGCCGTCCATCCCTCCCCTCCCGGGTCCCCTTCATGCCGTGCTGTGGGCTGGGCCATCGCCGGAGAGCACAGCTTCCATATGTGAGTTTGATTTATCTCAAGGGTCAGATATGCGTGTGAGAGAGAGATTATGTGAAGCTGGTGAAGCTGCCAGCAGTTTATTTAAATTAACGAGCCTATAATGGTTTCGATGAATAATCAAGTCATGGTTTGTGTTTGTGTAGCACCAGACTGAACGGACAGTCTGCCAGCTCTGTCCCTGTTGATGCTGATTACTGCAAGACTTCTTTTCTCAGTTCTGGAGCCTCTCAGATGTTTCGGGCCTGTCAGTTTTATGCACAGATCTGTTCTTGCCCAGCACACTGCCAGACGCAATAAATCTTTCATTTCATATTTCTTCCGCGGTTTGAACACAGAGTTAAGGATGTACTGTTTGTGAATGTACAGGGTTCACCTCAGAGACACATGCTCAGTTGAGAGTTAGACTATAACTGGATTTTACTGGTGCATGTTTTGTATAACTAGAATAACACATATTTTTATTGATTACATAGGCAATCTTGCTTGTTTAAAGAAAAACATTGTGCTAAATAGTTAATCTTCACCAAATCATGCAGTTTTATGTTATGCAGGCAGTTAATGGCAGTCAGAGGGGTTTGTGGTGTTTTGGATGATTCAGATACTTAGAAAAAAACAAACTGGCCATGCCCTTATCAAATCCTCCAGCACTGCAGATGGGACTTTAATAGATTTTACCACTAGATGGCCATATTCCACCTGGACCTGGCTTGCATGCAGGACAACATAAACATAGACTTACTGTAAATGCATAATCATATCATTTCCATGTAGAGATTAAGCTTCAGACTAGCGCTTGTTATAAATATGTATGTATTCTCAGACATAAAAAGTCTTAAATAAACACACAATATTATTTTTTTAAACTAATAATACTGCTATAGTTATGCAATGAAAGCTTATTAGTTGTTCCGTCCATAAAGTGATGCTTTTAGCCTCACTGCACAATAGAGAGACTGATGCATGCACACTTTTGTTCCTTTATTTAAGCCAGAGAAATGTCTGCTTTCTCAGTCGCATTTAAAGAAGAACCTTTAAAAAGGCACCAGGGCTTGTGAAACCTTTATGACATGTTCTGTCTAGAAATGTAGCCATCAAAGTGTCCAGTACCTCAACTCGGACACTGTCTTTGTCCTTTATACGCCACAGAAGACAAATATTGTTCCTGCTGCCATTCAGAATCAGTGTGCTGGATCACCATTTAGTTTACAAGCAAGTAAGCTTTAATTTAACTGATGAGTGGATTAGTGCAGGGCCAGCTGTTGATACCGCACACTGGACTGTCTAAGCCCCTTGTGTAAGGCGTTTGCATAAATATGAACCACTGAAGGGGCTGGACCAACTCAGGTAACATATGGTGGTTTTTAATTGCAGCTCACAATGAAATTAATATGAGTGCTTCTGGTGGAAAGTCCGGTAAACCGCGCAGACCTCCAGAGGACCCCAGCTGCCGTGCCACGCTGCTCTTTATATGACACTCCTGTCTCACATGTTTCCAATACGGCTCACCAAACCACTGTTTTACGTATGAAATGGGCCAGAACACAATTCCGCTCTTGATGGTATGCGGAGCACGGAAACTCTTCCGGATGGGAGTCCGTCTGACAGACTCGAGTAGTCAGTCCCAGACACTCCTCATGGAAACTGGGCTAATTGGAGACAGAAGGGCCTGCTTCATTCCCTCTTTTGTCGTCTAGGTTTTCCTCTTGGCAGTGCCATGATGCGGCAACAGTAGCCAGCCCTGACATAGGAATTTGAAGTAGGCAAGTGGGGCAGGGAGTCCAAGAATTTAAAGATAAGATGTGACCTAGAGCGCAGTGTAAAAAGTTTGAATCTTTTCATGTTGTCACAAAATATGTTGTGCTTTACTGAAAAATTAGGAACTCGATAAAGTAATGGGCTGTAGCTAAGAGTGTAATGCTTCCCAGAAAAGACTGGGTTTATGTGTGAGCTCATCTCCCATGACAAAAGTGTGTGACCTGGAATTCCCAGTTTTCCAGGCTTTGGGAAGCACGCCCATGGAGGAATGTCGGGCCAGCGCAGAGCAGACTGGAGCAGGGTTTCCTTGGCAGCATGAGTCCGTTCTCTGTCTTTTCCAGAGAATATAGAAATGTCCTGAAACCGAGTGGCTAATTGGCCCCAGAGGAATGTCTCGGATTTTAGCTGGATTTTTACTGCTTTTACATAATCTATCAACTCGCTGTGAGACTGGAAAGTGTGATGTATATCTGTGGAGCTTTGTGTAGAGTATAGCCTGGAAACACTGATGTCAGAGACGCAGCGTGCTTGATGTGCGTCCGCTGATCCTGGTTCAATTACGTCTGGGCTGCGACGCCTTGAGACCTCGGCCTCTCACTGGTCTGGAAACAGTGAAGTCATGAGGGGAAAGACACTCCTTACGACTTATAGTTAAAGCAGAAGGTGTTAAGGTGATTGATTATGTAATGTCCCACACAAACTCTGGCTCTATCAATCCCTGCAGCTGCTTCTGGGCCTAAATCCCTTCTAACTGTTGCAGCTCTTTAATTTCCTCTTTACAAGTGTAATACTTAACAAAAATGTTTTGTTGCTTTGCTGTATTAACCACAAATGCCTTCAAATGACTGCTCCACTTGCCTAAATTATTTCTAAAATGACTAAATGGTTGTTTTTAAAATATAGACATGAGTCATAGTATGTCTTTCCTGTATGGAGTAGGTGGTTTACTATCCGCTTCCTGAGATACATATGAAGACACGGTTTGTTCCCTCTGGTGAATGTTAATTTTAGCCCTGTTTCTGTTTCCCAACCTGTTATATCAGCTGTGTCAGTTTCATCAGTGCAAAGCTGCTGCTTAGAGGTTGGAGTAATTCCATCAGTTATCATTAATGTTAAGTACAGCACATAGCACAAGAAGTATGTTTAGAGTTGACTCAATATGGTATTCTTTCACTTTCTAATAGCCTATTGTTACAGACTTGCAATGTTTCTCCCCTGTTTTGTTTGTTTTTCCTGTCGTGGTTGTGTCAATACTCTAAACCTAAATGAGAGCTGTGTGTTGAGCTCTCACCCATTAAAGCGGCTCTTCAGAAAGGGCCGAGTCGAGCGTCACTTAAAACAGGAGCAGATGTTTTTTGAGGCCAATTAACAGAGGAGAGATTCAGACAACCTTGTTCACCAGAGGAGGGCCGCCTGCCCATATGGATACAGGAGACAATTAATTACAAGGAGTTAAAAATGGATCAGCAGTGGCAGAGAGACTCGCATCAAAGGTGTGATTCTGAATTGGCAGCTATTACTATGTGAAGAGCTAAAAGAAGATGCTGTTGCTTCTAGATGCTAAAACTGTTCATGGTAAAATACAGGGCGCATGAAGCTATGGGACAGCAGTCAAGTATCAAGTCAAGAAATGTTTAATGTGTCTTAATGAAAAGCCAAATTACTTCTGCGCCTGATGAGAAGATAAACTTGGCTAGATTTATTGTTTTACGTGAGAGCAAATGCCACCACTAAATGATCAGTTAATAAAGTACACCCAGCTGTTCTGTGAAGCATCACTTTACGGTCCTTGTCTCTTAGCAAAAAGGTGCCATGACAACAGGTGGCAGCATGGTGAGGACCCTTGAGACAAACGGAGAGGGAAGCTGCTGAGGGGAAAGGAAGGCTAACCCTAAGCCCTACTGGATTTTGTTGATGAGAGAGTAAGTAAAGAGAACAGGAGGTGTGTGTTTCTGGCTCGTAATCTTTCAGACGGTGATTTACTGGACAGCCCCCTCCTCTCCTCAGAGAACCAGTATGTTCATCTTTTTATGCCACTATAAGCTCACCCTCGGGAGCAGCCGGCCGTGCGGATCTGCTCCGTGATTGGGTGCACAGCGCGGCTCAGCAGGGCGGGGTTAAACCTGCTTGGATGTTTCATATTCATACACAGCGTAAATACATAATCAGTCCGGCAGGTCAGTGAGGACTGTCAGCAGGAAGACACACAGATTTTGAGGATATTTCACACAAATCTTGGACTTTTTTTGGGGCTTTAATAACTTTTCCACTCCGACTTCTTTTTGTATTAACGTGATAATGCGACGATCCACTTGACAGATGCCGGTAAGAGCAGGCTGTTTGCGCTGGCAGGTTTGGAGGGCAGTTGACCTATGGACGAGCGTGACATGCCCCCAGCGCTCACCCCCGATCGTGGACACACCGGCCCATGCAACAGGCTGCGGGGCTGAGATCTGCTGAGGACGAGGCTCCTCTGTCCACGCCACAGGCCAAGGTGTTGCCATGATCAAACAAGCCAAGAATAAAAATGTCTCCTGGGTAAGTGTGGTGTGTTAGCGGAGGGGTGTCAAGAGCAAACAAGTCTGTGTACCATTGTTTTGTATGATTTTACCCATGTATCTGGTTATAGAAGACGTATGACAGTGTAGTTTTTTGTTGTTCTAGTGCCCAATGCCTTCTCCACAGAGAGGCTTACAGATTTAAGTATTATATAACTACAAGCTACTACATGCCCACTTTATGAAATCTGGCTGCCAGCTCTGCCCATGCCCCAAGGTAGATGACTAGCGTTACTCAGTAAATTATGAAAGCTTTGGAAAAAGTCCACAGATGTTGAATATAAATCATATCCATAAGAAAAAGTGACGCAGAATTTCAAGTCCACCTCTGATATGGCAGGTTTTTGAATGTGTATGGGTTTGATATGTGATTCTGTGCCAGTGCAGACGGATCAGAGGGATTAGAGTGAGAGTGGCTTTGCGAGGATGAAATCAGCTACTTGGGGAAAATGGGGGTGGGGCAGGGGAGTGTATAGGATGGAGAAGTAGTTTACTACACAGTCTAGTTTCTTTAGGAAGACTGAGTTTGGACAATACTCAGTTCCTGTTGTGTAGCTGTATATCTCCTGTCATCTACTCATTCTGTTTTGTAGTAACTCTAGGTGGAGGTACTTTATGACTTACTTGGTTGCTAAAACTAAATTGTCTTACTTGGACCACACATACCCGGGTTGTACTCTTTTGTTTGACTTAACACCTCTATAACTTTGCACTCTGTCCGTGTGCATATGTGCATAACCAGAGCTGTACTTATACATTTTCCTCCGGAGGGAAACAGTGCTCCACTTATGCTCATCCCAGCCATATGGTGCATATGTCATGCTGATGCCCGGTGCAGCCCAGCTCTCTGTCCTCACCCTGAACCTGATCCTTGCTTCACAGATTCAACCTGAAGTTAGGTTCTGACATGACTGGCTGCAGAAAAGAGAGTTTGAAAGTGAGAACAATTCACTTTTAGTGTTCACTACATAGAGTGTACTTACATACTTACACTAGACAGATAAGACTTGCATGTGTATCTGTACAATAGTCTTCAAAGTATTCATCAGCAGTCTGTATTAGGGATGGGAACATGGGAATATATAAACCAACAATATGCTGAATGACACATTTACAGAACAGCTTTACAATGACTTTTGGTGTTGTTTGTTGGAAGACTGAGTAGAACTTTTTACAGTTTTTGACATTTCTCTCTAATAACTTAATAATAACCATTGGTGTTTCCTAATCTTAGTCTGTATTGTCAAGTTCTTATAAACCACTGAAATAAAAAGACAAAATAGATAGCCCTCTTCACAAACAGTCATGACAGTCATTGGCTTTTCAAAACCGTGAGAAGCAAAGGGTATCTAGAATCTAATTTGTCATTTGAAGTAAAATACTTTGTTTGCCTGATGGAGGTGCTAGAGGCGAGATCACAGGACCTTGTTGAAATGTGTCAAACTATTATGAGCATTAATGCTATCAGCAAACTTGAATGTTCTCTTTTCAGTTTCAGATTTTTATTGCAGGTTGTACAAATGCCTTTTGAAACATGCAGGCTTTTATGACATGCTTTCTAGGGATACGCATATTTGTTTTATGTTGTCATCGCCCTGTTAACTAGTAAAGCCTCTATATCCAAGTGTAGAGCAGTAAGAGTGTGCAGCAGCAGCAATATAACCGTGGTAGTTGCTTTATCCCAGGTATGTACTCATCTGTCCAATAAGCCTAATGACTTTGAGGGCCACATCCATAATGACGAGGGTGGGCAGTGGCAGGAGGATTACAACTCCAGATGGTGCTGTTCCTGCCTGACTGTCTGTCTGGCCGTGTGGACATAAAGCTGCAGGAGGTCACATGTTGTATTATAGCGGTCAACTCTGTCTCTGGCTGTGCGTGCCACTGTCGCTATACCGCAGCATTGTTGAGTGGAGCATGCAACAGATGTCACACGATCAAATTAAAGCTTAATGCCCAAACACTTGAGAGCTAACCATGACACCACTGAGCTTAACCGCTGCGCGTGTCCATCTCAGTGTGTGTCAGACTTTTCGCTCAACATGACACTTACGACTGAAAAAGCTCCTTGTAACATTCCCCCTTCCCATTAGGTCATAGCACATTGACACGAGTTATGTCGAACTTGTCGGCAAAGCGGCTCTGACTGTTATCCTTTTTGACTGAGGCAAAGAGTATGGCTTTTTTCATGCCAGGCGTCAGCTGCCTGCACCTCTGTGTCACGGTACTCTGAACAAAAACCTGGGGATTTGCATAATTCATTACAGTGGCTGTCAGACGGAGAGGCGACACAGGTGTCTCAGGCGTTTTGGGAGCACGAGCATGTCCAAGAAGCCCAAGGTAAACTGGCACAACTGTTCTTTTTGTGTCAATCAACTTCTTCATTCGTTGCTTGTACTACTAGTTGTATTGCGGGATTGTATTTGTAAGCTTTTCCAATCCGTCTTTGTGCGGTGTGGAGTCTTTATCCTGTCTCCTCACATCGTGCAGGCCTGTTTCACGGCCATTGTACTTAGTTTGAACTTTCAATCATAGATGCCTTGCACTATTTGTCTCTTTTTACTGGTAAAAGCTGATTGAGGCTTTCTTTTTGCATATCTGGTTATGGCTTGTATGAGGGTTTTTTTTTTTTTATTTAATCCCTTGTTGGCATACATTTTTCGTGTGATTATTTGAATCATTTAAAGTTTTTATTTAAAGCTGTCTTCATATGAGCTATTAGTGACTGTAACTCTTAAGCAAGAGAG